>CM057452.1:719203750-720427500 GCA_016271365.2 Neoceratodus forsteri
CTTTTCTGGTCTACCCCTAGGAGGATCCGTAGGCTCCTGGGGGGAAGGTACTCGGCCTGCAGCCCCGGATGGAGTGGGGGGCGCGGGGGCCAGTGGAGTCGCAGGTGGAGGAGGAGGAGGTGTGGGAACTACATCCTTTTTAACAGTATCCCACCAGTAGGTGAACAGCTCCTTAACCTCGGAAATACTGAGGCCCGACGACGGACCGGGCGCCGATAGAGGTCGTCGGGTTCCGGCGTCGGCTCCCCAGGGGTCTCGGGTTCCCTGTGGGGTGCAACAGGACCGGGTTCGCCCGTCTGGTCCTTGGGCTGGGTCAGCTCCTCCTCTGTGTTCGCCTCCTGACCGTCGGTGGGAGGCATAGGGGTTCTCCTCTCTGTAGATACGGACGTCGGTCCCCCGGCCGGCGTCCGTGGTGGCGAAGGCCTAACCGGCGACGGGTGTCTGGCAGTCGTCGGTTCCTGGGACCGATGGTGTTTGGCCGACATCGGATCCGACGATCTCTTAAGTGAAGTCAGCTCTTTGGTCTTCCGCTGGGGAGGAGGAGGCAAGGAGACTGACCGGGTGTCTGGCTCCAAATGGCGGGAACCGGACTTGTGGTGGTGGCGGCGGTCCCCCGACCTCAGCAGGGCCCTGGAAGCCGAAAAAGAGGAGGGCCTGGAGGTCTTGGCCTGAGGAAGAGAGGAAAAACCAGGAGGAGTCTTCGCCGCTGCAGGGGGAGGCTGAGAGCGGGCCCGGGAAGGGGAGCGGTCGAATCGAGCCGGAGCTACGGGAGTCAGAGGCCCTAGACGGGACTTGGATCTCACCTCTCCCTATGCTTCTCAAGGTGTCTCCGGCCTTAGTTGATGATTCCCCTGGAGGCTGCGCCCATGGCTTTAACCTTTCTTCGAGCAGGAACGCCTGTAGGCCTTCTGGCGACGGATCCGGTCCGCTATTGAATCCCTGCAGAAGGTACAGGCCCGGTGTCGTGGGTCTGGGCCTAGGCACCGGACGAGGCCAAATGCGGATCTTTAAACGGGATTTGCTTCCCAAAGGCGCACTTCGATGGATGGCCTTCCACAGAGGTTGAAGAGGACATCAGACAGCAACTGAGCAGAAGAAACAAATTTTTTCCTGAAAGGAAGAACTTAACCAGCCGTCGAGCGCTAGAAACGAACCGAAGGGTCGAGACATGCAAGTCGACGGCGGGAACATGGGAATCTGGCGGGACCGCCTCATATATGTACGCTCTGCGTCGGGCGGGACCGACGCTGAGGTGGTCCCGCTGAAGACTGCTAGCTAGAAGATTTCCGTGGGGTCCTGACACCTGCCGGCTTCAGTCCTAATGGTGTTACCTGCTGCAAGAGCTGTATCTCGAAGTAAGATATAAACATCTTCAAGCGATGAGGTATACAGAGAGCTCCAGGGGAAGACTTGTTTAGTCAGGCGGAGAAATGAATCTGACTAACAGCAGCACCTACAGGTAGCACTCTTCAACTACAGCCTAACTGGCTAATGCCTTGCCATCACTAGCATAAGTTCCATCTCCGGAGCAGCTGAACCCAGCTGGCAAACCTGCATAAGTCAAGCATACCGAGTGATTCTTGGGGTGAGAGAGACATTTACATCAAGTAGCAGAATGCTTTACTGTATTGTTGAGCAGAATGGACAGGATTTCCTAGAGTACATCCTCGGTGAGGAGCTTATTAGAGGCATGGTGATGTTTTCCTATAACCCCCATCCCAGCACTTGTCTTTTACAGAGATAATTATGTTTTGTGCAGGGTTTGATTTCAGATGGAAATTTAATGGATTTGAAAACTGAAAAGTTACATCATGAGTTACTACACAGGGTTCATAAGGTTATGAGATGCTACAGTATCACAAGTGAGACCACCTCTGGATCAACCAGACTGCAGTGTGCCAACAAATTTATTTTCCAATCATGAAAATGAGACAAATCTTCCTGAAAAAGATCTGCTGAAAGACAACTGCTACTTAAATAAGTAGGAAGTGGGCAGCACACAGCAAACACAAAAAATATTTAGACATTCAGCATTAAAAAAATGTGAACGAGGGGATGTGGCCAGTGGCCGATGATACAAATGTGTATGTGAAGAGCTCCAGTACATCTGCCAAATTCTATTATTTTTAGTTGCAAAAAGCAGTGTTGGTGTAAACCTTCTGATGATTCCCAGCAGTACTAACACTGAACTATGTCATTTGTTAAAATAGCTGGTTCTGAAATGGGTAACCATGCCAGAACACATCACAAGAGTTCGGGAAGGGCAAGCAGACAAAGCTGCCAGATGGGGCAGGGTGGAACGACTTGGTGCAAGTGGAGAAGCTGATCCGCTCAATGAGGTATTGAAAGCTGTCAAAAACCTGGAATATTTTTTTGAAAGACTTGGACAAAAAGGTAGAATCTCTATAATAGGGTCAAACTTGTGAAGACTAAAATGGAGTCTCCTACTAAGAAGCAAACACCTGCATTGACCACCAATAAGTCAGCAACAGCAGTTTTGGGGGTTGCACAAGAAAATAAGACATTGCATCTTCAGTTGGAACATTTAGAAAATGGGGCTTTGCTCTTCGATGTGCAGCTTCCGGGAGTTCCAGAACACATGGAAGAACAAGACCCTGTACAAACTGCATGGAATTATTTTAAACTGTTTTAGAGTTGGGACTTGTCAGAAGAGACCAGCAAACTCGGAGCTGCCAAGAATGTTCTTGAGAATCACTGGTGGCCACCATGTTAGAGATATCACTTTAAATTTGTCTGAATACAAAAGAAACTAAGCTTTCCAAATGTCACAAGACTATTTTGCTTTTTGGACCTGAGCTTTGCCACACAGTAACGACTGAAAGGACTCAACGCCGTTCTAACAGGTCATAATGAATTCGGAATCTCACACAAATTACTATTGTTGCCAAAGCTCCAGATCACATATGCTGGTTAAACGGTCATCCATAATGATCAGGTAGAAACTAAGAACTGGACAAAATTAAAGTAGATTTTGCCAGCCAAAACCCAGAACTGGACTCTGATGTGCATGACTGATGGGTCTGTAAACCTGCTAGTCACATGGATCATTAGCCCTATGGAATTTGCAGGAATGCCTGAATTTTAATAACACTCTCTGCATGTTAAAATGTATAACTGCACTATCCTCTTGTGGAGATCATGGTGCTTGAAGTTCTATGTTTGGGGACAGAAGCAGATTTTGACGGTTCTGATGGTCAGTACTGTTCTAGCTGTATTTGGTTATTTAAATATTGAAAAGTTGTACTGTTTAATCTGGACTTCGGATGGAGCATGTTATGCTCTAATCATGCACTTTATTTACTAGATGCTGTTATCGCAAAGTACTGCATTCATGGACCTGAAAGTCACTTACTTTGGAGGGGGTGTTTTCACTCTGGGACATTTCCACCTGAAGTCCATGGATTTGCTGCAGTGTAGCCAATATGCTGTGATTTCTTTATAATTAATTAATTTAAAGGAATACTCCCATTATGAGTAACACAGAACAAGAACCGTATCCTACTGTAACTTTTATTAATTACTATGCCTTAAAAACCAGGATTCTGTATTCTGTATGCAATACTGCAAATGAATAAAAATAATGCAATAAAAAAGAAAACAAAAGCAAAATAACAAACCAAAAAGTGAACTGCATTCATATCCTGCCCCATCTTCAAACAAGTACAGGGGTGATGGAATATACAGTAAGATATTACCATATACGGTTTGCTCCAGGAAATCTTGTTCCTTCTTGCACAATACAATAGGGACCATATTACTAGACAGAAGTGTGAACGGGCTTTACTCTTCTTGTAAATATTTCAAGCCTTAGTGCCAGTGTTAATTATGCTTTTAAAAATACTGTATACATTTTGTTGTATGTTGTAGTTATGAATGTGCCTATCTGCCTTATAGGCTAGGGCATCTCCTGCAAAAGGAACTTGTTTCCAATGAAAGAACACGAAAACCAAAAATGTACACACATTAACTCATGTCAAACTGCTTTATTACATCTTAAATAACAGTACATTTTAATATAGTATCTATCTTGCATCCAGCTTTCTTGTAGTACACGGACTTTAAAATTAAATACAAAAGGTGTAGACAGGTATGTGGGTAGAGAGCTCTACAGAGTTTCATGGCTAGAGAAAAAAGGAGGGAATTCAGTTTTTTTGCCAAGTCCAGGCCTAATGCACAATTACAGCACATTTTTGTACAGAATTGCCAAAAAAAAAAAAAAAAAAAAAAGAATTAAAAAAGCCACTACTGCAGCCAGGGAAGAGCATTTCTGTATACACTGAGAAAATGGGAACCAACTGAACAATCTGCTGTCCAAATGCTGCTGTTTTAAATTTCATTTTTTTTTTTTTTTTTTTTAAAGAAAGCCTGGAAACCTGTTCTTTACAAAACTGATTCTAATCATACATACTGATGGATTTTTGTCTAAAGAAGAAACTGTTTCAATTCCAAAATTGGCCTTATAAACAGGATGGTAATTTTCACTTCATCATGAGTTATTAGATGATGATCATTTGAACAGGCTTTTTTTCTTTATAGGCTTTTTTTTTTTTTTTAATAATGCTACTCCAAAAACAAAATAAAAACCGTGCATGGCTTTTAAAATTTCTTAGATTTATGCGTAGAGTAGCAACATTTAAATGAGTACAGCGGCAATGGATACAATTTTAACAGGTTATTTCTTAAAAGAAAAAACATCTAATTACTTAATTTCATATGCACGTTTTAGCAATTCTACAGCATGCGATTCCAAGAGTAAACCCACCCATATGGAAATAAAAATCTGTTTAACTTAGAAATTTCAAGATCATTATTTTCAAAACATTGATTTGTACATCATTTCATACACAAAGAACTGACTGAATAGTCTAGCATGGAACGGGATAAGTATCTAGTTTAAGAAGGAAAAATAAATGTTCCCAAATAACTGAGGAAATAGTGGTTGGAGGGGATGGGTGGGTTGCGGAAGAGGGGTGTGAGGGCTGAGGAAGATGCAGACTACCGCCCAGCCACCGCACTGCCAAGAAACAAAAAATTAAAATAATTCTGGTTGGGAAGGATAGGGGTAGGTTTTAGTTGCATTTTATTATGTTACCCACAAAATGTGTGTTTTTTTAATCAAGCATTCATTACCATAAAAAGCATGTGCTTGGTTAGTCGAACTTCAACATTACACTATATATGCCATACTTCTGTGCAACAAATCTGACAACAAATAATAAAAAAATTTGGGACTAAATTTACAGCATTAACAACCCCAGGGCCACTGGGTTCAGATTCCCTTGTTTTGTTTCATTATTTTTGATCAATGCATTAAAAAAACGAAATACGAGTGAATTTATTTAAAACCCAGCTATGAATATGACTTTTAAAATATGACATTGCGCGAGTTAAAACAAAGCTCTCAACTTTTTTTTTTTAAAAAACTTGACAAGCAAACAGTTTCACTGCTCTAAAAATTTTAAATAAACTACAGTGAAAATTAGTTTTATTCATGATTACACTCCAGAGTTTTGCTAGTGAAATCTTGTAGGATGATAGTGTTTTTTTTTGCAAGTCTCTCAAGACAAAAACAGAAAATGGTCCCAAAAGAAATGCACAATTTGTTTAGTAACTACAGAAATTCTTCCCTTTTAAAGATGATAATTGTGCTCTTAGTTTCAGCAAGAGGTGGAAAGAAGGTTTTGCCCTTTGAAGTTTTGGAGGGGTGTCCAAGTCAGTATATGACTGTAATTGGATATGCAATGATTTCAATTTGTAATGTTGGAATGGTCTTTCTGTTTCATGGAGTCCATTTGCCATCTGAAAAATAAGAGAAGCAAATTTGAGTAGGATCCGTTTTCTCATTCATGCATGCTACAGTCCCAGTCTCCCCCCCCCCCCCAAAACAGAGGTCCCTCTCTCTAGCCACATCTGTCGTTCTAGGGGTATACCCTAGCTCCCGGGATTAACCATTTAGGCCTGTGTCTCTGGCCTCCCCTGGCCCCCAGCTACGCCCACAGTTCTATCTTCCATAGCAGGGGGTCCAGGGGAGGCCCCCTTCCCCAAGAGGCAGTCCACCATGTCAACTAGGACAAAGGGGAACCAGGAGCCCAGACATTCAGACAGCTGTGGAGTTCTCTTTTTACTGGTCTCTCCTGCCTCCCAAACATGACTGTAGCCTCTGTCGACCTCGTGCACATACAGCACATTCTCCTACTGCAGAGGGGTTGCTGTGGTGTTGGAGCTCACTGTCAGTCCTTTTTATCCGAGGTTCCCGATCCTATTCATCCGGCCACCGGCCAGTCTGCTCTTGGCCCCCAGTGGAACCCCTGCTGCCAGCTACCCCTACAGCTTACCCCCTCAAGGCGGGGTGGTGGAGAGCCCCTCCTCACTCTCCGACCAGAAACAGGATCCAGTATCCGCAGCTGTGCCCCCTAGGTGGGTGTCCTGTAGACAGCCATCAAGCCGCCATGACTGTTCGTTATTTTCCCCTTTTTCTTGTGGCATGAGCGGGGCATGCAAGGCGCCAAGGGAGGAACGGCGCATGCATCACTTACGTGCTCCCTCCCGGCGCCATGCCCCAATTCACTCCTCCTAAGAACAGTGCCAGCGCATCACCCCAAGCCTCCAGCTAGGAACGCCATGCCGGCCACTCAAACTCCTCCCGGAGAGGGAGAACAGTCCCTCAGATGCTTAATCCCTCTCCGCCCCTGCCAACCCCCGGTGACCAGAGTCCGTTCCCGAACCTGGGTCGCCGGTGTGCAGCGAAGTGTGGCGTCCAGCGCCTCAACCCTCAGCGCCACCGGGCTGACATGGAGCTCACTGTGAACCTCCCCGGCTGAGGCACGCTGCTGTGCGCAGCTGCTACTTAGCCTGGCCTACTTCCTGACACAACTGCTCTGGTTCTCTCCCAAACATGGGTTTGCTGGGCCATCAGGGCAGCACCACAGTCCCAGTCTTTAGAGCTTCCAACTGAACACCCTTCTCAGTTGCAAGCTGTTGCTTTCCACAGCAGCAAATATTTTGTCTTTCTAGCAAAATCAAGAGTTAAAGACACGGCCTTGCCAACATGTGCCCCTATTGGTGGCACTGTAGTTCTTGGTGATTCTCGTGGCTCTAAAGTACCCTGTTATAATCTTTTTCACCAGTGTTCTCTCCAGCTGCTGGAGACAGTTGTGTGGAATGCTTATACCATAGTTTTCCTTCACTCCCCAGAGTTAATTTGATGTGTTATCACAAGAACAAAACATTAAAAACCAAATGGTATGTGTAAGATGCCGCTTAGCTTTTCAAGAATGCCATCTTCTGATCGTGTTTGGTGTTTCAAAGTCATTCAGCTTTACAGTTCTCAAATGCTAAGAATGTACAAGACAACACACTTGAAAAGCCAAGAGAGTTTTCACATGCCGTTTATTTATGGTGGAGTGCTTTTGTGATGCCAGTAAGCTGCATAAGAGGTGCTTTGCTACTGGTTAGATCCAATACACATATGCAACTCCTGTTTTAGAACTTACAAATGAGAAGGTGACAAACTACGTTATATCATAGTTTTGAATTTTGTTAGCTTGTTCATTAGCAGAAAGCTATTTCCACTCCTACAGTATAGATCTCTCTCTGATGCAAAGAAAGAAATACATGAACTGCATTACAAAGCACTTTTAAATACCTACAGGCTTTAATTCCAGATTTTAAGGAAACTATCCCATGATCCTGTTGCCACGGCCATACCATCATCAGTCACACCCAGACAGCTCACACGGTTATCGTGGCCTGCAAGAACACCTGGAATTAAACAAAATAATTTTAAAACTGATGTACTATTAAAGGAACATTTTTCTGCTTTAAAGATTAGGCGTCTACTAGAACTACAAAAGGGGTGTGGGTTCTCCTTGATGAAATACCACAAGTATCCTCTGCATATTTGACTAGCTGTTTAGGGATTTGTCACTTTTCCTGTTTTTTGGAAAAAGATCATGAAAAGGCTGAGCTGGCAAAGCTACAGGAACAAGGTCGAACATTATCCACCCCAAGCTTAATCACACGCCCCCTGGTCCTGATGCTTTTTCTCCTTTGAGAGAGACTCCATTCTTGCACCTTGTTCACCACTGTAAAGTACTTGTAGGTCTCTATCATGTCACCACTAGCTCTCCGCCCTTCCAGAGTGTATATGTTCAGATCCTCGGTCTCTCTTCACAGAGCTTCTTGTGCAACCCCTGCAAACATTTGACTTGCCTTCCTCTGGGCTGCCTCCACCATGTCTATGTCCTTTTAGAGGTGCAGCCTTCAAAACTGGAGTCAGTACTCCAGGTGGAGTCTCACCAGTCAGTGATACAATGGCAACACCACCTACCTCCTCCTGCTGGAGACCCCTCTCTATGCACCTCAGCATCCCACTAGCCCTACCCAACACTCTGTCACACAGCTCTGCCCCTCTGAGGTCATCAGATATAACCCCAAAGTCTCTTTTCTGTTTGGTGACCGCCCCTTGCCCTATCTATAGTCAGCGTCTGGCTTACTATACCCTACATGCAAGATCTTGCATTTTTTTGGCATTAAACTCCAGCTGCCATGCTTTAACCACTCCGAGATTTTCAAGATCCCTGCGCATTCTCTCCACCCTCACCTGAGAGTCCACTCTACTGTAGATTCTGGTACCTTCTGCCAGAAAGGCACATGCTCCTTTCCAGTTCCTCAGCAATGTATCGCATGTAGATGTTGAAGAGCACCAGTCCCAGTACGGAGCTCTGTGGCACTCTGCCATCACTAGAGTGAGTGCCATTCATCCCCATCCTCTGTCTCCTATACATTAACCAGTAACTAACCCAATTTGGGATCCCACCTCTAGGCTGCTCAATTTCTTTATCAGCCTCTTGTGTGGCACAGTGTTGAAGGCCTTGCTGAAGTTTAGACAGGATAAGTCCACCACTGTCTTCTGATCTACTTTCCTGGTCACCCAGTTAAAGAAATCTATTAGATTAGTGTCTCATGACCCCCCCCCACCCCAATGAATCCATGCTGCCTGTGGTCTCACGTCCCCTTGGATTCAAGATACTCTACCAGTCTTTCTTTCAGCAAGGTTACCATTTATTTCCCCATGACTTATGTAAGACTAACAAATATATTACACATCACTACTCCTGTGATCATAACGTTATGGCTAAAAGTGTACTATTGTATATATGACATTTATTTTTATTGATTTTAATTGCACCAAGTGCCCGGCACAGTCGCGCTGAGGGTTGAGGCGCTGGACGCCACACCTCGCGCCATGCCGGTACCTGGGTTCAGTAGCGAGCCCGGGTTGCTGGGGGTCAGGAGAGAGGGAGAGAGGGAGAGGATCGAGCATAGGGAGGACAGCTCTCCTCTCCTGGGAGGGACAGGGGTCCCTGTTCGGTGCTCGGCTGGCCTCTGGCGGAAGCCGGAGACACAGCAAGCGCTGAAGTGTGAGAAGCAGTCGAGAGTGGCAGACGTCGGTACCAACGCCTTGACATCAGGGCGCTAGTCACTCCCTAGAAACGGGAAAATACCCTTTGGCTCTGGCAGAGATGGAGCACCAGAGCTTCCCCCGATTTGCATCCACCCTCCTGACCGATGCTACTGAAGATATCGGGGTGTTGGGGCCCACCTCATCCCCGCCCTGGGGAGGGTAAACCAAGGCTACGTGGGCAACGGAGGACTGTCCAGGTAGGAGCTGACTATAGGGTGGATAACTCCTTGGTGCTCCCGAGGAGATCAGAGCCGAGGGGAGGAGGAATAAATACAGGTTACTCACCTGTAGCAGGAGTTCTAGGAATGGTATATGTTGTTCATCCACACTTACTGGCAGGTTCCCTGCCGCTTTAAATCTTGCTGGAAGGTCTTCAAGCTGGCTCCTCCGCGCCGCCCCATGACGCCAGATCTAGCCCCAAGCCAGGTTGCGTGCACGGCCGGGAGGTCGGGTGGGTTGTGTTGGTGAACATATACCATTCCTAGAACTCCTGTTACAGGTGAGTAACCTGTATTTCTAGGGACATGGATATGTTGTTCAATCCACACTTACTGTCAGATTCCTAGCAGTTCTCCGGGAGGAGGGAGGCAAGTTGCGCACCCCCTACTTGGGAAATAAGGACTGGAGAACCGAGGTCCCAAAACCAGCATCCCAGTGTGACTCAAGATCGATGTGGTAGTGGGTAATGAAGGTGTGTGCTGACTTCCAGGTAGCAGCCCTGCAGATTTCCTGGATAGGGACGTCCCTGGAAGCAGCCACCAAACAGCGGTATGGCGGGTAGAATGAGCTCTATCCCTCTGGGAGGCTCCATGCCCGCCAACCTATAGCAGAGATCTATGCAGGAGGTGACCCACCTGCCCATCGTCCACTTGGCTGCAGGTCTGCCAGGTGCGGCTTCAGCGTAGGTGACAAACAACAGCTGGCGAACCTCTCCCCGAACTTCAGCCGTCCGCTCCTTATAATAAGAGAGCGTTCTTCTAGGGTATATTCGGCCTCCGAGATGTGACTGGGGTAGAACACCACCAGAGACAACATCTGGTTAAGGTGAAACTCCGACACCACCTTCGGAAGGAATTTCGGGTGCGGGCGCAGGACAAACTTGTCCCCATGGAAGACCAGATAAGGAGACTCTATGGAAAGTGCCTGGAGCTCGCCCATCCTTCTGGCTGACGTAATAGCCACCAAGAAGGCGGTCTTCCACGACAGGTGAGAGATATCGCACCTATGCACTGGTTCAAATGGCTTGCCCATGAGCTTAGCCAATACCAGCAGTAGATCCCATGGAGGTGGAGGTTCTCGTACCGGAGGGGATATGTGATCAAGGCCTTTGGAAAAACGCCCAACCACCTTTTCCTGTACCATCGACTGCATTCTGGCCCGCGCCCGGTAAGCAGAGATGGCTGCCAGGTGCACCTTAAGGGTCTTCGACCGAAGCCCTAGCTGAGAAAGGGACCATAGGTTGTCCAGAATGCTGGCCAAGGAACAGGAGGAAGGGTCCAACCCCTTGCCCTGACACCAGATGGAGAATCTCTTCCATTTGAAGGCATAGCATTTCCTGGTCGACTCCTTATGGGATGTCTCAACAACGCTGAAGACCTCATCGGAAAGACCCAAGGCCTGGAACTCTAGCCGCTCAGGAACCAGGCCGTAAGGTGCAGGGATTGAAGGTCCGGGTGGAGTACCTTCCCCTGGTTGACTGAGATGAGGTCCAGGCGGGCTGGAAGCCGCCCCGGGAGCCTGGAGCTGAGGCTGAGGAGATCTGGATATCAGAACTGGCGGGGCCAGTCTGGGGATACCAGAATCACCTGCGCCTTGTCCCTCCTTGCCTTGAGAAGCACCGTGTGGATCAAGGGAAATGGGGGAAAGGCGTAGAAGAGGCCCGGGGTCCATGGCCTCGAGAAGGCATCCCCCTGCAGCGAGCCCTGCTGAGGGTGGCGGGCATGAAACAGCCTCGGCTTCGCATTCTCCCTGGAGGCAAACAGGTCCACCAGAGGTGTGCCCCAGTGGAAGAACAGATCGTGTACTACCTCCGGCAGGAGAGACCACTCATGAGATGCAGCACCTATCCGGATTAGGCGATCGGCCAGAGTGTTGGAGGCTCCTGCCACATGGATGGCTAGGAGATCCGCCTCCAGTCTGCTCACGAGAGACCAAGTGCGGAGAGCCTCCTTGCACAGAGGCAAGGAGTGCGTCCCACCCTGGCGGTTTAGGCAGTACATGGTCGTAGTGTTGTCCGTCTGGACCAGGACCACCTGACCCCGTACAAACAGAGTGAAGGCGGTGAGGGCTAGCTGGACCACTCGAAGCTCCAGCAGGTTGATATGGCATCAAGACTCCTGAGGGGACCAGAGGCCGTGCGCTCTCAGCTCCCCCAGATGGGCACCCCAACCCAGAGTGGCATCTGTCGTTAGCGATACCGTCGGCTCTGGGCGGACAAACGGGATACCCTCCAGCAGATGAGCCGGAACGATCCACCACTGGAAAGCGTTTCCCATCTCCTGGGTCACTATCACTGGCTGGTCCAGGACTGCAGCGCTGTGACCACTGGCAGGCCAGCCCCCACTGCAGGGGACACATGTGCCAGCGGGCCCAACGGACCATGCTGGTGCAGGCTGCTATGAGGCCCAGGAGGCGCAGGAAGTCCCAGGCAGGGCGCAACTGCCCAACCAGAAATGATTGGGCAATGGAGGAAAGAACCTCAGCCCTGTCCCCCGGGAGCCATGCTCTGGCTCAAAGAGAGTCGAGCTCTGCCCCGATGAACTGAATCACCTGCATTGGCACGAGTTCAGATTTGGCCTCGTTGATGAGGAGGCCAATCGGAGAGCAGACCTGGAGGAAAAGGTCCCTGGACTGCTCCACCTCCAGCCTGGAGGGGGCTGCAATCAGTCAGTCATCCAGGTAAGGGTACACCCGGACCCTTCGGCACCACAGGAATGCTGTCACCACTGCCATGCATTTGATGAAGACCCTGGGAGCTGGAGAGAGGCCGAAGGGCATGGCCTGGAACTCGAAAAGGGATCCATCTGCCTTGAAGCGGAGGAATCGCTGGTGAGACGGATGGATTGGGACATGAAAGAACGCGTCCTGGAGGTCCAAAGAGCAGAACCACAAGCCTCGTTCCAAGGATTAAATGATCTGAGCCAGAGTGACCATCCTGAAGGTACGAGACCTTAGGAACTTGTTCAGGTTGTGCAGGTCTAGAATGGGGCGCCAGTCCCCCCTTCCCGACTGTTTTGAGACCAGTAAATACCTGGACACAAACCCTGGGTCTGGCGGAGGATCATCCGGGCAATGTCGGCTCGATGAGCCGACAGAGAGACTGTGGACCCCGTAGCCCCCAGTGGGGTGACGGCTCGATAGGGTGGGGACTGCTTGAATTCCAGAGGCAGACCCTTTCCTACCACTTCCAGCACCCGGCCGTCCGTGGTGATATCGGACTAGGCGGAAAGGAAGTGGTCGAGCCGTCCCCCCACGGGGGGAACCCCGGGAGGAGCGACTAGGTTGGGGGCGACACCCCTCAGCCCGTCACTGGGCAGGCTTGGAGGAAGGGCTGGCCAAAGGGCCTACTGGACCTTTCCCTCCCGGCTTCCTGCTGGAGGAAGCTGCAGGCTTGGCTTTGGGATGCCAAGTGCGAGCCTGCTGGCCCTGATGCTGGTGTTGCTGGGCCGGACGTGCCGCAGGGGCTGAAGGCCGGAAGGGCTTACGCTGCTGCTGGCGGCCTTTGTCCTTCTGGGCAGACGTGACTGAGTCCAAGGTGGCACCAGACTTCTCGATCCTTTGCAGATGACCCTCCTCCCCGGAGCCGAACAAGTCGGTACCCAAGAAAGGAACGTCTGCCAGCTTGTACTGGGTATCCGCTGTAAAAGTGGAGATCCGCAGCCAAGCTCTGCGGTGCATGGCCACTGTGGCCGCTACTGACCAGGCACATGAGTCAGCTATGTCCAAGGAACTTTGGAGCTGCTGTTTGGCCACCGCCCTTCCCTGATCCCGCACCTGCTCGACCGTTGTCTGGAGGTCAGCCAGGAGATGAGGAATCACCTCATCCAGGGAGCCCAAAAGGGCGTGCGAAAAGTGTGCCATCAGAACGGCTGAGCTGGCCTGACGAAGGCCTAGGCAGGAAGCAGCATAGACTTTCCGCCCGGAGTAGTCCAGTTTCTTGGACTCTATCAGGTGGCTTGCCCACATCCCGAGCATTTCCGGAGCACCACAAAACGCTGTCAGTCACTAGCCCCACCGCGGAGGGGTGCTCTGAGAAACCGGAGAGTGAACCAGTGGGAACGGCATACTTTTGAGCCATCCTGGTTGAAGGTACTGGACAAGAAGCTGGCCGCTGCCATAGCTCCAAGGCCTGGCCCATAACGGCTTCAGCCACAGGGAAGGCCTCCATGGGGGAATCCCCTTGGGCCAGTATCTCCGTGAGGGGATACTTGGCCCGCTTTGAAACGGGTTCGAGCTTCATCCCAGTGGACACTGAGATGAGCCAAAAAAACCTCTATGCGCAAACACTGAGGCAAGGGTTACCCCAAAGGGCATTTGGCTGGGAAAGCCAAGTTTCAAGAAAATACAAAATCACACATGCCCACACAATGCAAAGCATCATGGGCTGCATATGCAAATCACCACAGAATGTTATGCTGGTCCAACTTTAAGCAGAATTGCATGGTGCCGAAGGCCTCTCACAGTTTGCAAAGGTGCTAACAGAAGACTGTTCTCAGTGTGTGAGAGGCCTTTCGGCACCATGCAATTCTGCTTAAAGTTGGACCAGCATAACATTCTGTGGTGATTTGCATATGCAGCCCATGATGCTTTGCATTGTGTGGGCATGTGTGATTTTGTATTTTCTGAGATGAGCCGAAGCATTCCAAGGAACAAGGATGGGCTCCCGTCCACCGACTGACCCCCAGTGGACTTCAGGTCGAGGGGCCTGGAGAACAGGGAAGAGTCATCGTCAGACTCCGAGGAGTCTGCAAACAGCTGCCGAGGGCCTGAACCACCCTGCACCTGCCGAGGCTGATCAGGAGTGAGGGTGACCGACAACCGATGGGGCAAGCCCTGATGCGACCGAGAATCCTTGGTCAGGGCCCCAAATTTAGGCTGTGGAGGCAGGGGTCCACCACTATGGGTGGCGCAGACTGTTTTGGCCGAACACTTAATGGCCAGGGAAGGCGACGGAGTTAGCTTATTCCCGGTCAAAAGGAGCTGCTGCCACATCAGATCCTCATAGCACCAACGCAATTTGCGCCGGAGCCTATCCTCCGAAGAGGACGAAGACAAGGATGAGCGCCGCCACCACTTTCCATGGTGCTGAGACTGCCGATGTCAGCGGATCAGCTGGACCGGAAGAGGTCCGAGACTGAGACTGAGACTCGTGTTTCGGAGGGCAAGTCTGAGAGGGAGCTGGGGAAACTCGCCTTCCTCGGGTTCAGGGACCTTAACTGGGACTCGCACAGCAAGTCTCGGTTTCCACCGGGGAACCGTGAAGAAGGGTTGTCTGCTTTTCCAGTCGACAGCCCATCCGACGGGTCAAGAAAAATCTCGACTGCGTCAACGGATGTCTCAGCCGGCTGACCTGACAGGGACACCGTGAAGCCAGCGGCCTAAGCCGCAACATCAACTGAAGTCGAGAGTCGACTGTCCAGGGAAGGGGACCTCTCCTGCTTCCACGAACGTCGATGGCGGGACTTACCCTTGGAGTCCTCCTTCTTGGACCGAGAGGAATGTCCTGAAGGCCCCTCTCCCTTGGTGGAGAGGGACTGACAAAGCTCCTTGAACGAAGCCATGTAGGAGGAGCCCAAAGAGCGGGATAAATGCTGCGACAGAGGAAGATGATGATGCGGCCTGGGCCGCGTCCTCCTCGAGGGCGATCATTTGTTTGAGCTGTTCAGACGAGCCCGCCGACGGACACCGCCCAATGGGCCTCCTTCGATTTGACCAGAGGATAACGTTTTTCGGGTCGCCCAATTTGCAATCTGGCAGCGCGATCCTCCAACACTGTGGCCAAAAAGGACTTGCACAAGTCGCAGGCCTGCGAATTGTGCTCAAGCTCAAGGCAGTACACGCACGTGGAGTGCAGATCAGTCTGGGACATCTTCTGCCCACAGGGGCACCGACAAAATCCGGGAGTCGATTTGTCCATCACAGCCGTGAGGGAAGATAAAGACCGAAGTCTTGTAAATTTTAAAATTAGTTTCAGGTAAACCAAAGAGTTTGGATCCAGGCCTAAAGCAGAGCGCAAAGGAGGAACCTGAGCTTCTAGCGGTAAGGAAGATCTAGGCGTCATGGGGCAGAGCCGAGAGTTTTACCACCCGGGTGGGTGGGAGAAGCTAGCTTTTAGACCTTCCGGCAAGATTTAAAGCAGCAAGGAACCTGCCAGTAAGTGTGGATTGAACAACATATCCATGTCCCTAGAAATAAGAAAGTAACAACTGTACCAAGCACATTAATAACTCTTGGTTTCAAGTATAGGATGCATAATGTAGCACATCTATCACACAACTTTTCATCCAGGGTTACAGCATATGAGAATCCTATAGTGAAAGTTAAGTAGCCTAGCAGGCTAGTCCATCATGAGTTAAAATATGTAGCCCTTACAGCACGGACTCTGATAGTTTTCCTTATAAATGCCGTAAGTTCATTTGTGCATTTACAGTACTTTTTTTTTTCTTCCCTTTCCACCCCCGCAGTGAAAGTGAAAAGACTAATATAAATCAATAATTCTAAGAACACCCATACATTTAGCTCTTTCCTTTCAGCTACACATTTTATCAGAACTCTTATTAATCACCAAACCACAGTGATATACACAGTATTGGAACAGACAAATTGAGAAAAGAACAGTAAAACATGGCCTCAACACATTAAATGAGGAACACTAAACTGTTTCCACATATATAAAAAGAGAAATATTATGGTAACATATAGATTACAGAACAGCATAACCTACTTTGGGAGTTTAGAGCTCTGCTCTCAATTATCAAGTAGTATACTTTACATTGGAGGAGGTGTGGTAACGCAAGATGCATGACTGGCAGTTAGGCAGCTTGAGGAAGCTGCTCCTCTCAACGCATCACCGAACCCGGAATGCAATGAACGGGCCTCTTGATTAAGGAAAGCTTCAGTTTCTTTTTTTCAGCTATAAGAAAGTAAGAGAGGCTGGAACGGGACTCACTAAGGGGCGCTGGCCCTGTTCTACAAATATTACTGCGGGCTGCTTAGAACAAAAGTAACTGGTGTTTGGCAGCAGCATTCTGCCTTCAGTACTTATGGCAGGTGGCCCCGGTTTGAAGAAATGGAAAGCGTGGGTAAATGCCAATTCTGAATATCGTTGGGAGACCGAACTGCAACAACTGGCACTAGCAGTCTGAGATTAAATATCTCAAAATCGGTCCATTAGGATGTTTTTGAACAGGCGCTAGGTCACAGTCTCTGAAAACCTGTGCCATTTCAAGAGGATGTATTAGAGGCCACACCGGGACTGAAGTAGCGGAAGACATAAGAATCTTTCCTGCAAGGCATATAGCAGACAGTTACATGAGGAGTTTGTATGGATTGCTGGACTATTGCAAAGGGAAAAAAAAAAAACAAAGTATAATCATTTTTCTAAAAGTTATAGCCCTGTCAAGCCTGGAAATATTTCCTGGCCATTGGAAATTTGTTTTAAAAAGGTGAAGTAAACTGTTGTTTCATTAAAGGCAATTGGCAATTTTGAAATGAAACCCTAAACGCCAAAAAAGAAGGGTATAGACAGCATATGTTGAGAGGGAAGAGAATATTGAAGGGGCCCATAAAAGACTATTTAAACTGTTATAGAGTGCAACACAAAACAAAACCATACACAGAAATATTCAAGAGGTTATGACACCAAAAGAAAAGGTACACCAGAAGCAGCCAACAAAAAGTTCAAGCAGTCAAAATACCTTTTAAAAACTGTTGTATCATATCAATTGGAACATATTCTAAAACGGCTCCAAAAATACAAGTAGAAATGGAAAAGAAAGAAAACAAAGTACCTAGTTTGTGCAAACGGCACATAAAAGCCAAACGACAGAAGCCAACAGTATAAAACAAACTCTCAAATGGTTCGCTGAATCTTTACATCAATTAGAAGAGGATTCACATAAACTGAGGAAGAGGACATTACAGTAGAAGATAAAGAAGGGTCTAGTACAACGGACCAGGACAAAGATACCCCACCTACTTGGGCTTGCAAATAATTCAAAACTTTACCTCACTACAAGAATCTCTGAACGAACTGCAAAAGTACCAGTGTCGCAGAGAGCTTAGCAGGAAATATTGCTCCCTTGAATACCAAAATAGAAGAAAGTGTGAAAAGAATTAATGAGCTAGAGACAAGACAGTCAAATCTGGAAGATTCAGTGATCCCTATGAAACAAGAAGTTACTACACTACAAAAGCATTATGTTTCATTGAAAGGACAGTTGGATGATCAAGAAAATCAATCTAGGAAAAAAAATATTCAGATATTCGGTATACTCCCAGAGTGGGAAAAATACCTCCCCCCAAGAGACATTGTAAAAGACATTTTGTTAAACTTACTGGGATCAGATGTAAACATGCCTACAATAAATAGAATACATTGGCTTGCTCATGAAGGGAAGGACAGACCTGCAATTATGAAACTACTGACAGCTGAAGGGAAAGAATGTATTATGCAAGCCTTTTACAGAACTAGTAATTTCAAATACACAGAACAAAGTATCTACCTGAAACATGATTTTTCAAAGATGTTGCGGGAGCAAAGGAAACAGTTCGGGGTAGGGGCGCTGCAGCAAAATCTTGAAGGAAGGTATTAAAGCAATGTTTTTCCAGCTAGAGTAAAAGTTTTGTTAAAGAATCAACATCTGTTCTACGATACTGTTTCTGAGGCAGCACAAGACTTAAAAATTTGTTTGCCAGGAATTTTCGCAAACACTGACTAAAGACAACGGAAGAGTAGAATTTGTATGGAAATAGAAAGATAGTCACATTAGGAGTTATAAGGACACCTGACAGTACAAAAGGAAACTGGAAGGAATAAGAATATTTTCTGGTCTGGGGTCCGTGTATGGGAGAGCTAACTGCAGTCATGGAACTGTTTCCAAGAGAAGCAACAGAGGTATGCCAGACCAGGTTCTTTGGCATAACTGGAGATCTGGGGGTAGGAGGCGAATTTTGGGAAAATTATGTACAGAGAAAAATCAGGTGGGGTTCAGATTAAAGAAATCAGGCACAAAGATGGTGATACATTGTGAGGATGGGATAGAGATAAAACAAACATGGGGGGGATTTAAAGGCTCAGCACAGAACATTAATGGAATAAATTCTCCAATTAAAACAAGAATCTTAGCCAAGATTAAAAAATTGAACCTAGATGTAACCATGCTATAGGAGACCTTCTTAAATAATAAAGTTGTTGAAAAACTGAAAAAAAAAAAGATGGCCGGGGGTCCTATACTATTCTCAGAGCCTGGATAAAAAAAGTGCTGGGTTGCATTTCCTTTTTAACACGGGCTTTAAAGGTAAAAGCATAGATTTTATTACAGACAATCTGGGGAGAATGGTATTGGTCAAAATGGAATTGGGAGGAAGGCAATTATATTTGGCTCCATATATATGCACCCTTAGAAGAGTATGGGACTTTTCTGGCTGAAATTAGCAAACTGACATCTAAACTGCATAATAAACAATAATTTAGACAAAACCTCTGCTGGTTCAAAGTATAAGGCAAGGCGTTTACAAGGCTTTCTGGACACCCATAATTTGGTGGATTTATAGAGGGATTGTAATGGGGAGGAAAAATAATTTACTTTCTACTCTGCAAGACACAAGAGGTTTTCAAGGCTGGATTATACATTTGATTCCAGAGAACTAGTAATAAATAGCCTCAGCAACTTCTGCAAGATAGAACCATTATTAGTGTCAGACCACAGTCCGGTGAGCTACAGTATTTTCCTGAATGCAGAAAATAAAAAAAAAAAAAGGAATACGTGGAGGTTCAACAATAGCAATTAAGGATACAGCATTTAAAGAAAAAAATTCTAGTATTATGCAATTTTACAAGGACAATACAGTTACTGGACAAAATAAAACAACTTTATGGGATACTGAAGGCAAAAGTCAGAGGAGGTGTAATTTCAGTGGCCTCTTAGAGAAATAAAATGAGACTACAGACAAATAAAAAAAATAGAAGCTCATCTAAAAAATTAGAACTGGCAGTCCAGAAGGAGATATTTCTAAGGAACAGGAGCTCACTGAACTCTGAAACTAATAACTAATACAGATATAGAACAAAGGTCAAATGCAACTGGGCCCAGATACAGTAAAATTGGAAACCAACAGTGAAATAGTGGGAAATGTTAGTTAAGATGTTATAGGGGTAGAACAGGAAGCTTGATAGAAATAACTTCAATAATTAATAAGGAAGGAAGACTTTGACCCAGCAAGAGGAAATACTGGAAGAATGTACAGCTTTCTATACAAAATTATACACATCAGAATGTGACCCTCAGAAGAAGAAATTGGGTATTTTGCAATCAAAGGTTTAAACAGATTAAAAGAATCAGAAGCTGATCTTCTGGTTTTGCCTATTTCAACCTTAGAAATCAGAGAAACAATACACAAGATGGTAAAATCAAAATACCCTGGACTAGATGGCTATGACGTCTTACTGATGTTACAAGAACCAGAAATAAGCTTACAAGAAAACAAAAATAGTAACAGATTCTCTAAAATTGCAGGTTATGAAATAAATGAAAATAAATCAGAATTGTTGCTACTCAACATAACACAACCAGAAGAACTTAAAATTATATTAGCAAGCGTACAGGAACAGGGGTTTCAGGTATTTAGGAACAAATAACAGGTTAGATAAATTATATAAATTAAATAAGGACATTTTTAATTCTTTAAAGGAGAAATTAATTGAATGGAGTAAAATTAAACTTCCTTTATGGGGCAAGATACAAATTGTTAAAATGGTGGCGTATACTTCTTATCTTATAGGCTACATACTATATCGACTCCCATTCCTAAACCTGGTTCAGGGAGATAAACAGGTTACTCAAGAAATTTATCTGGAATAACAAACTGGCAAGGATAGCTTTGGCACAGGTTATACCTAAATAAAGAAAAAGGAGGCATGTCCTTCCCAGACTGTGAAGTCTGTTATCTAGCCTATGTGGCAAAATTAGAAAGTGGGCCCTTACAGAAGAGGAGGATTTTGAAAGTGAACTGATAAACACAACAATAAAAGAAACTTGTGAAGAAATAGCAGATATTACGAACATACGAAAATGCCAGCAGAAACAGGCCTCACGGTCTGTCGGGTCTGCTCAGGTGAGCAGCTAGCACCTTATAATGCTGCTGCCCCATCCTCCCCCCTTCATCCTATTACCCCTTCCCCTGCCTATCCCAACCCCTCATGAAGCTGTCTACCGTCTTGCAGGCCACTACCTCACCCGGCAAGGAGTTCCACTTGTCCACTACTTTCTGTGAAAAAATGTCTCATCTCTCTCCTGAATCTACCCCTCCAATCTCAGCTGGTGTCCTCTCGTGTCCCTCCCCTTTCTCTCGCTTTCTCCCTTAAACAAATATCTACATCCAAACATTTCATGAAATCCAAGAGTCCAATAATTAAACATCCAGCTGAGACAACAGTTAAGTATACTAATAGGTCCAAGTGGCTGACAACTCTTCCATTGAATAAAATCTGGCAAAACCACATTTTAAAATTAATGGGAAAATGCTCAAAAACAAAGAATGGGAGGACAAAGGAATAAGAAGATGGCAGGACCTTTTTGAAAGGGGGGGGGTCAAGTCAGACTGGGACCAAAGTAAAATATCAACTTACCCATTTCTTTCTATATTACAATCGACTAACTAGTAGATATATGAAAGACTATCGTAGGTGGGAGAAAGCACCTACTAATAAGGTCATTGAGGAAGAATCGATTAATATTCTGAAAAATAACCCCAAAAAACTAGTCACTTGGATTACTAATTTAATACAAAACCCAACATACTTCATAAAAGTTTTTCAGAAATGTGAAAAGAAATGGAAATTACATAGCTACGTAATTCTTGATCTTCTGACTGAGTCTGCACCACTCATTCACACTTATGGAACCACGCTGGAGGCACTAGGACCCAGCGGGAGCAAAATTTTGCAGAGTGTCACGCCAAGATGGAGCCGCGGAGGGCTGCCGTGAGCATCAGCTCGTGCGGTAATGACTATCTCGGCATCAACCCTCCAACTGCTCAGTACTTCCCCCGAGGTGCAGCGCAACTAATCTAGAAAGACTAGTCTAACACAACTCGGACATAAGATAGTCCGAACGACCTGTATAAGAAGGGTCAACAAAGAAGTCTTCACAGCCTAAACATCGAGGGGGGTGAAGACCAAAACAAAGACGTGAGCTTGGGGGATGGGCATGTGAATGAGTGGTGGAGACTTCGTCCAAGATGCTCAAGAATTATGGTAGGTATGTAATTTCCATATCTTCCTGGACATAAAGTCTCCACCACTCATTCACACTTATGAGAGAGTACCAAGCTAAAAATCTCCCGACAGTCAGGCAGGAAAGCCAAGAGCTCAAGAATTCAGGACAGAAGTCCGTTAAGGATAGTCCTGCCAAATGAAAGATTTCGTCTGGCATGGACATCCAGCGATAGTGCTTAATAAAGTATGCACTGAGGATTTCCGCCAGTGATGCTGCGACTGCTCTAGTAGAGTGAGATACATGCTGCCCTCCAGCTTGACCTGTGCCATGGAATAACAGTGGCGATGGCATGCCACCAGCCATGCTGAAATGCATCTGATAGCGACAGGCTAACCCAGCCGGGTCTCGCTGAAGGAGACAAACAGTTGTTAGCTTTTTGAATTTCCTTCACGATCGGAATAGAAGCGCAAAGCTCTAATAACATCCATGAAATCTAAAAGGTAATGCTCTTCTTCTGGAAATCAGCAAAGTAAGTAGGTAGGACCAAAGGTTGGTTTAAATGGAATTCTGAGACAACCTTAGGGAGGAACTTAGGATGGGTCCTAAGAACTACTTTATCCTTGTGAAATACAGTGTACGGAGGGTCTGTTACCACAGCATGCATTTCAGAAACTCTGCAGACCGAGGTGATGGCCACCAGGAAGGCCGTTTTCCAAGTGAGGAATTTCAATTCGCAGGTAGCTAGTGGCTCAAAAGGTTTTCTAGTGAGCATGTCTGGCACAAGATTTATGTCCCAGGCTGCAACTGGACGTCTGACAGGAGGTCTGGTATGCAGAATACCCTTAAGAAACCTCTTAACTACTAGTAACTGAGCCAGAGATAAGGAGTAATGGCTCTGATAGGCTGAAATGGCACAAAGGTGAACTTTGATTGTACAGTATTGAAGACCTGAATTTGAGAGGTCTAAGAGGTACTCTAAAACTTTGTTGGGTGGGCAGGAAAAGAGTTCAAGAGGATCCAGCACACCAGTGGGAAAAATGCTTCCATTCTGCAGTGCAAGTCTTTCTGGTTGCTGGCTTTCCAGCGCAAAAGAATGTCAGAAACTCTCCGGAGAGGCATTGAACCTATTCACCTCCATCTCCTCAGGAGCTAAGCATGAAGATGAAGCGACCTCAGATTGGGATGGACCAGAGGACCCTGGGTCCGAAGGTTCATCTGAAGGGGAAGCGCCTTCGGAGGGGTTTCCGCCATACTGTTGAATAATGGAAACCATATCTGTCGAGGCCAGAAGGGAGCAATGAGAATCATCTTGTGACCCTGAGACTCGAATTTGAGGAGTACCCTCTGGATTAGGGGAAGAGGAGGAAAGGCGTATAAATACAGGTTACTCACCTGTAACAGGAGTTCTAGGAATGGTATATGTTGTTCATCCACATTATCTGGCAGGTTCCTTGCCGCTTAAATCTTGCCGGAAGGTCTTCAAGCTGGCTCCTCCACCCACCCGGTGGTAAAACTCTGCCCGCCCATGACGCCAGATCTAGCCCGCTGGAAGCCAGGTTAGCGTCCGGCCGGGAGGTCAGGTGGTCAGGATGAACATATACCATTCCTAGAACCCTGTTACAGGTGAGTAACCTGTATTTCTAGGGACATGGATATGTTGTTCATCCACACTATCTGGCAGACTCTAGCAGTTCTCCGGGAGGAGGAGGCAAGCGCACACCTGACTTAGGAATAAAGACTGGAGAACCGAGGCCCCAACCAGCGTCCTGTCGTGACCCAAGGTCGATGTGGTAGGGGGTAAAACGGTATGTGCCAACTTCCAGGTAGGAGCCTTGCGGATATCCTAGATAGGGGCATCCCTGGAAGCAGCCACCGATGCAGCGGAAGGGCGGGTAAAATGAGCACTTATCCCTCTGGGAGGCTCCATGCCTGCCCACCTATAGCGGAGATCTATGCGGGAGGTGACCCACCCGCTCATCGTCCGCTTGGCTGCAGGTCTGCCAGGTGCAGCTTCAGCGTAGATGACAAACAGCTGGCGAACCTCTTCTGAATTTCAGCTCTACGCTCCCTGGGAAGGCGAGCGCTCAATTAGGGTCCCAATGGATCCTATATGCGGCCTCCGAGGTGTGAATGGGATTGAACCCCGGCAGAGACAATACCCAGTTAGGGAAACGCTCCGCCACCACCTACGGAAGGAACTTCGGGTTGGGTGCAGGACAACCTTGTCCCTGTGGAAGACCAGACAGGGAGACTCAAAGGAGCGCCTGGAGCTCTCCCAGCCTTCTGGTTGGCGTGTAGCCCTGAGATGGTGTTCTTCCACAACAGGTGGGAGAATCGCACCTGCACAGGTTCGAACGCTTGCTTGTGAGCTAAGCCCATACCAGCTTAAGATCCTATGGAGATACTCTCCCGAGGGAAGCATGATCAAGGCCTTGGAAAGGCCAGACCACCTTTCCTGTGCCACGATTACCTTCCGCCCGTGCCCGGAGGACAGGGTGGCTGCCAGGAGCACCTTAAGGGTCGCCGATCAAGCCTTTCTAAAGAAGAAGAACGGACCACAGGTAGTCCGGAATGCTCGCCGAGGAACAGGAGAGGGGACTAGGCCCTATCCTAACACCAAATGGAGAACTCTTCCATTTGAAGGCGTAGCATATCTGGTCGACTCCTGGCAGGACGCCTCAACAACGTCGAGGACCTTGCCGGAAGACCCAAGGCCTGGTCACTAGCCGCACAGGGACCAGGCCGCCAGGTGCAGGGAATGAAGGTCCGGATGGAATACCTTCCCCTGACAACAGAGATCAGGACCGGGCGTGCAGGAAGCTGCCTCAGGAGCCTGGGGCTGAGACTGAGGAGAGCTGGATACCAGAGCTGGCAGAACCAGTCTGGGACTACCAGCATCACCTGCGCCTAGTCCCTCCTCGCCTTGCCTGTGGGTCAAGGGAAATGGGGGAGAGGCATAGCAAAGGCCTGGGGTCCGCAGCCTCAAAGGCATCCCCTACAGCGAACCTTGCTGAGGCGGGCATGGGAGACAGTCTCGCCTCGCATTCTCCCCTGGACGGAAAGGTCCGCCCGAGGCGTGACCTAGAGGAGAAAGATCTGTGCCACCGCAGGGAAGACCACCATGAGGCGCAGTTCTTATCCGGCTTAGGGCATCAGCCAGGGTGCTGGAGTGCCCGCCATCGAAATGGCTAGGAAACCGCCTCCGCTGTGCACAAGACCAAATGTGGAGAACCTCCTACGCATGGCAAGGGCTCATCCGGCCCTGGTGGGTTAGGTAGCACATGGTCATGGTATTGTCCGCCTGGACCTAAACCACTAGACCCCGCAAAGCGGAGAAACTGTGCGAGCTAAGCCGGACCGCATGAAGCTCCAGCAGGTTGAAATGGCATCGGGACTCCCAAGGGGACCAGAGGCAGTGCACTCTGTGTTCCCCTTGATGGGCACCCCCACCCATCAGAGATGCATCGGTCGCAGAAGACCGTTGACTCGGGGCGGACGAATGGGATGTCCTCCTGCAGATGAGCTGGAATGGTCCGCCGTAAGAGAGCGTTCCCCAACCCCTGGGCTGCTGTTACGGGCTGGTCCAAAGAATCGCAGCGTTGTGACCGCTGGCTGGCCATCCCCCATTAAGGGGACGCATGGACCGGCGGGTCCAAATGGACCATGTTGGTGCAGGCCGCCACGAGGCCCAGGAGGTGCAGGAAGTCCCGGGCAGGGCGCAATTGCCCAGTCAGACATGACCAGGTAAAGGAGGAAGAACCTCGGCCCTGTCCGCCGGGAGCCGAGCTCTGGCTCAAGAGTCAAGCTCTGTCCTGATGAAAGGATCACCCGCTTTGACACGAGTTCCAACATGGCTCCATTAGAGAGGAGACCGGTCTGAGAGCAACCTAGAGGGCCAGAACTCTGGACCATCCCCCTCCGCTCTGGAGGGGTTGCAGTCAGGCCGCCATCCGGGTAGGGGTATGCCGACCCTTCAGTGCTGCAGGAATGCTGCTGAGAAGAGACCGAAGGGTATGGCCTGAATCAGAAGAGATCCCCCGCCTAGAAGCGGAGGAGTCTCCCAGAAACGGACGGATCGAGCGTGAAGAAAACGTCCTGGAGGTCCAGGAAATAGAGCCACACGCCTGCTCCGAGGATGGGATATCTGAGTCAGAGTGACCATCCCGGAGGTCCGAGACCTTAAGAAGCTGTCAGGTCGTGCAGGTCAAGGATGGGGCGAAGTCCGCTTGGGGACCAGGAATACCCGGACACAAACCCGGTCTGGAGGAGGATCCGCCACCTTCCTGATCACCTCATCTCGAGGGCAGGGCAAAATTGGCTCGGCGGGCCGACAGCGGCTATGGACCCCATGGCCCTCGAGGGGCGACGGCTTGAATGATGGGACCTGCTCAAAATCCAGAGGCAGGCCCTTCCCCTAGCACCTCCGACACCCAGCGGTCCATGGTGACAGCGGACCAGGCGGAGGAGGGGCGGAGCCGCCTCCCAGGGGACCGCAGGAGTGATGAGGCTGGGGCGGCACCCTCAGCCCGCCATCACTGAGCAGGCTTGGAGAGGGACTGGCCGAGGGAGCTCCTGAGCCTTTACCTCCTTGCTTCCTTTATAGGAAGCCGCTGGCTTGGGGTCAGGATACCCAGCGCAAGCCTGCTGGCCCTCATGCTGGTGTTGATGGGCGGTCGGCCGCAGGGCCGGGACAAAGGGCTTCGCAAAGGTTGCCGCGGCCCTTGTCCCTTGGGCGGCACCGAGTCCAGAGTGGCATTGACTTCTTGTCCCCTGAGGTGTCCCTCCACCCAGGGTCAAGAGGTCAGTCCCAAGAAGGGATATACTCACCGCCTGCGGCGCATTGCCACTCGCGGTTGCTACTGACCTGGCACAGGAATCACCTATGTCCAAAGCAGTCTGAAGCTGCTGCTTCGCCACCGCCCTACCCTGGTCCCGCACCCGCCGGATCGTGGTCCGCAGGTCAGCCGGGAGATGAGGGAGCACCTCATCTAGGGAGCCCAAAAGGGCGTGGGAAAAATGTGCCATCAGTGCGACCGAGCTGGCCTGTCTGAGGCCTAGGGAGGATGGCGCGTAAACCTTGCGCCCGACATAGTTCATCCTTTTGGACTCTTTGTCGGGGGGCCTATCCACATCCCGAGCGTTCACAGAACGCTGGAAGACATTATCGGTAACTAACCCCTCAGCGGAGGGGTGCTCCGAAAAACCGGGCAAAGAACCGACAGGGACAGAGTACTTCCTGGCCACCCTGGCCGAGGGCGCAGGACAGGAAGTAGGCCGCTGCCAAAGCTCCAAGGCCAGGCCAACGATGGCCTCGGCCACCGGGAAGGCCTCAGAGGGTGAACCCCCTCGGTCTAGAATCTCCGTCAGGGGATAAGAGGCCCGTTTGGACACGGGTTTGAGCTGCATCCCAGTGAACTCTGAGATGAGCCTAAGCAGACCCAGAAAGGACGACGGGCTGTCATCCACAGACTGGTCCAGGGAGGACCCCGGGCCTTCCCATCTGGGGAACATGGAGGAGTCGTCACCGGACTCTGAAGGGTCTGCAAAGAGCTGCCTCAGGCCTGAGCCACTCTTTACCCGCCGAGGGCGGGCGGGAGTGAGGGTGACCGACAACCTGCAGGACAGGTCGAGATCCGACCGAGGTTCCACCGTAAATCGGTGGGGCAGCAAGATTTGGTCGAACAACCGGCCCAGAAGTGGGCACCTCGACTGCAGCAAGCGGTTGCGTCGGCCGTTCGGGCGGCAGCTGCTTGATAGACGGGGAATCTGAGTCGATTGATTCCCAGACAACAGCAACTGCTGCCACATGAACTCCTCGTAACGTTGACGCCATCTGCATCGAAGCCTCTCCTCATCCGAGGAGGGAGACGAGGAGGAACGTATTGCCACTTAACTCGGTGCCCTGACCGAGACCGGCCAAAGTCTGCGGGAGTGGCTTGACAGAGAAGAGGACAGAGATTGAGACCCAGATCCTTGCGAACCGAGGTGGGGTCCAGGAAGGAGCGGGGGACACCCGCTCTTCCCAAGGCTCGGATGAAATGACCGAGGATTGTCGCCCCAAAGGTGCAGGCAGAACCTCGGCCTCCACCGGGAAAACCGGCAAAGGGTTGACTGCTCTTGCAGTAGACCGTCCGGGTGACGGGTCGAGAGAAGACTCAACGACGTCGACAGGAGTCAAGGCCGGCTGGCCTGACGGGGACACCATGAAGCCAATGGCCTGAGTCGCAATCTCGACCAAAGTCGAAGGTCGGCAGACAGGGGGGAAGTGGACCTCTCCCGCTCCCACAAACGCCGACGATGGGACTTACCCTGCGACTCCCTTGACCCAGGCCTAGAGGCAGATCCCAATGGCCCCTCTCCCTTCGTGGAAAGGGACTGGCGTAGCTCCTTGAACGAGGCCGAATGAGAGGAACTCAAAGAGAGCGGGATAAGCGCCGCGACCGAGGAGGAGGGGGATGCAGCCTTGGCCGCCGCCTCCTCCATGGAGGAAGAGAGATCGAGCTGCTCAGCCGAGACAGCCGACGCGGACACCGCCTGACGAGCCTCTAAAGATTTTTCCGGCGTGAAAAACTCCGTGTCGCCCGAGCCCCAAGCGGCCGCCCACGATCCTCAGGGCGTTGGTGAAAAGGCGCAACACAATTCACAAACTTGCGGATCATGGTCCAAGTCGAGGCAGTAAACGCACGTGAGTGCGGGTCCATCCTAGGATTCTTCCACCCGGCACCTCTGAGAGCCGGAACGAATGTCCATCACAGCCGCGAGGGAAAGAAGACTGAAGTTTTAGAAAACTTCCAAACTAAATGGACAAACTGAATAATCAGGAACCAGTCGAACGCAGAGCGCTAAGGAGGGAACCTGAGCTTCCAAGCAGTAAGGAAGATCTGGCGTCATGGGGCGGAGCCGAGAGTTTTACCACCTGGGTGGGTGGGAGGAGCCAGCTTGAAGACCTTCCGGCAAGATTTAAAGCGGCAAGAAACCTGCCAGATAGTGTGGATGAACAACATATCCATGTCTCTAGAAAAAGCGTTTTGTCCACTTCAGCCTGAACGCATCCCGACAGAAAATGCCAGGCCCTGGATTTCTGGAGCAGAAAAGAGGCAGTTTTGTGTTGAGTAGGGATGCAAAGGTCCAGGTCTGGAGTTCCACTCTGCGAATAGCGACTTAACTACAGTTAAGCAGGGAAACCACTGTGAGGGTCTGCCTCTGTTCTGCTGAGACAGTCTGCCAGTTCGTTCTGTATTCCTGGCAGGTAGACCACCTGAATAAGAGCCTTGTGATCTAGGCACCATTCCCACACTCTCATTGCTTCCCTGCACAAGGGGTGTGTGCCGCCCTGCTTGTTGATGTAATACATCACTTCCTTGTTGTCCGTCTGAAGGAGAATGTTCTTGTGACAACGAATGTCCTTCAAGGCCCGGACTGCACAGAGGACGGCTCTCTTTTCCAGGACGTTTATGTGAAACTGGGCTCACCCGAGTCCATGTACCCTGAGTGCGGAGATCCCGACAGTGAGCTCCCATCCTGATAGGGACGCCGCCTGTGGTGATAGAAATCTGATGATCCAGAGAAGCAAAGGGTATCCTTCCAGAAGATTGTCCTCTTGCGCCAGTCATGGCGCCATCCGGCCCAGCCACAGGCGCCGCAGCAGCAATCGAGGATGAACACTGTGCCGACGACGGCACTGAGTGATGGCGCCGCCTGCCCACGGGTGCCGCTCATGGCACAGAGGGCAGGGCGGCGCCCGACAGTGACCGGCGCCGAGAGCAAGAGGCGGTGCTGACAACTGCGCCCGACAGAGGTATCTGAAGGCCCCACGGTGTTGAGCCCCGAGGATGCGCGCCAGAAAGAATCCCTCGGCGCCGAGGACGGCGCCAAGACGAGACATGTAAAAGATGAGCTGTTAGGCAGCACCCATGGTGCCGCAGCACTGTCAGCGCCATATGACAAGTCGGCACCGCCGATCTCGCCAGGGCCCACGGTGCCACAAACGGCGCCGAAGCCCAAAACGGCGCAGAGGATGGCACCGACCCGGGCCTTGCGAACCATGGGTCCGACACCGGGGGGAGCCTTCACCCCCGAAGAGGTGACTGCCATGGCGGTGCCTCGCGCCCGCTCCCCTTGGCAATGGCTAGGCTACTAGTAGCCGAGGCTCCCTCCTCCTCAGTCCGTATAGAACCGGGAGGGGACCCGGAAGAAAGGCCGAGAGAGCGTGGCTTGGCCTGACGAGTGCCCACCCGACCCCCAAAAGTCGGCGGAGCTCACCCCACTTTCCACGCGCGTTGCTTGATGACCTGGCAGTCCATAGAGAAACAGGCGTCACACGAATCCATGTCGTGAGGCGGGTCAAGACACGAGACACCAGTGGTGCTGGTCGGTGATGGAATACTTTCGCCACAGGGGCACCGTTGCATGGGGGCCGACGCGTCTTGGTAGATTTCGCCTCCGACCGAGAGGACATGACCTACGGAGAAAAAAAACATCAAAATAGACGCACGTCGTGGAAATATAAAAATAAGAAAAGATCTTACCTGGCGACATTGAGTGCTGACAGAAACAGAACCGGCAGGAGAACCAACTGATTTCGAACAAGGTAAAATTTTCTGGAAACTACTATGGAGCAGGCCTAGGATTCTTCACCGCTTTCCACAGGCGACCTCTATGGTGGGAGACGAAGAACTGGCAGGCAGGAGTCAACGACGAGCCTAACGGTCAACTCGCAAGCTACACACAGGTGCGCGTCGACTGAGGGCGGCGACCGATGGTGCATCGGCTCCACCTACCTTAAAAAAAAAGGTCCTGACCTCCGGCAGATACCCAACAGTGATGAATGGTGAAGATTGACACAGATAAGATCTGAAAAACTATGCTGCTAGGTTGAAGTTTGACTCCCAGCGGGCGAGCAACGTCATCACTGAAGTGCACTCGATGGCGGGAAAAAAGTAACTGAGGCGGTTGGAGGGTTGATGCCAAGATAGTCATTACTGCACGAGCTGATGCTCGCAGCGCCACTCCTCGTGGCTCCATCTCTGGCGCCGACCCTCTGCAAAAAGTTTGCTCCCGCTGGGTCCTAGCGCCTCCGGTGTAGTTCCCATAAGTGTGAATGAGTGGTGGAGACTTTATGTCCAGGAAGATCTCAATTATCAATGTACTGAACAACAATGGCAGCTGGCCTGTGATTCTATAGTAAAATATAAATTAAGCAGAGACAAAGCTATACAGTATAAAATAATTAATAGCGCTTATTTTTCACCACAGAGGTTACATAAAATAAACCCAGATTTATCAGATGCATGCTGGCACTGTGGAACCAGAAGAGCTGATATGTTACATTTATTTTGGGAATGCAAGTCAAGTAGGTGGTCACATTCCTTCAAAATTTTTAGAAGGTATAGGCGTTCTACCACACTGGGAAGATCCCAAATTTGTGATATTGGATATGTTTAGTGTTTCTAGAACCAAACCAGAGGACAGATTAATAGTAAGAGCTAACAGAATATCTGTTAAGAGAATGCTTTTTAAAAACTGGAAATGTAATACGATTCTTAGACCATTTCCTAAGATGGAATGGAAGCAAACCATCTTGAGTACTTTATACAGTTATGATAATTTCTGGGGTTTTAAAAAAAGTTTGGGAATTATATTATTAAGAAGTAGAGGATTGGGACCAGCAAGATTTTCTGAACATCTAGCCCTATAGTAGAGAAATAGATTTATTTTCTACATGCAAATGGTGTAACTGTATTCCATATTTGCTAATATAGGGTTTTAAGGAGTATCCTATGTATCTCCATGTATACCCATTTTGTACTTCCGATTATTTATCAGAATAATAAACTTTTATTTGCAGAAAAACGTTGTGTACTTTTCACTGAGGTACCAGTCTGGTGGGAGAACAGAGAGCTGACATGATTTGGGCTGCATGCCCCAGAGCCCTTCACCCTCAAGCATGTAGCGCAGTACTCCACTGTCATGAAGTGGCTGACATTTTAAAACCCTCTGCACCACTCTGGTCTCAAATCGCCTCAGAGTGTAATCCGATTAAAATGCATTAAAATTGTTGGAAGGGATTTGGCATCCTGATCAGTATTCATCATCAGGTCAGACATGCACAAGCTCTTACCTGCTATCAGAAGTCAGTGAAACATTTAAACTCGTAACCAGCATTTATTTTATGTATTTATTTTTCAGTTTGGGGATTAATACCTTTGAGTCAAGGACTCTTTTTCAAAGGTTCCGAGTCGGTCAAATTCAGTATGTAACAAACAAATACAGAGAGTATTAATAGTTGGCATATCATATAGTCCAGATAACTACATCATGTAATTACACAGGTGTACAATAACACGGGTCAATGTCAACTCGCTCCCGACAATACGCGCCACGACAACTCGCTCCCGACAATTCATATCCACCTCAATTAACTCCCGTACTTTACGCTCCGTGTATTTTCACTCCCAGTACTACGTAAATAACGCTGTTCCTTACAAGCAGAGATTCATTACAGTATTTTATGTGTGCAGTATATGCTGTGCAGATTAGACCAGCAGCAGTAAGAAGAACATTGTGTAAACTTTAATGCTGATGTGTTTTTTTTTTTTTTACTTATTTTGATAATATTTATGTGTGCTCATAACTCTTTGAACAGCGGCAGCATGGAACAGGGACCGGGGGGTTTGAAATGTGCCTGACAGGAGTTGGAACTCACAGATGTAATTGTTTATAAATGCAGTGATTAGAAAAGCATGCTGTTATGTTGGATGCTCAGCCGTCTCTGCCTAAACATCTAAGAACAACGATTGCTAAATAGTAAGGTCAGCATTAGGCACGCCCCACACAAAAGATGGGAAGTTGTACACTACTCTGAGCATGCAATGGTGTGTCTTTGGTTTGAACCATGCCATTAAATACTGAATTCCAAAATATTCATGTGGCTGCTCAAGATACTGTTTGATTCTGTGATGTCTGGTTTCACTTGTGAGACTTGCATGTTGCATACCATGCCATTTCCATCAATATAGACTTTATCCCAAGTTTGAATTAAAGTATTTCTAAATAATTAATATGTTGGGAACAGCCTTGGAACCTGACCTGCTTCTAAGTCTATTGCACATATCATTGAGCCAATCACTTCCAGAGTCCTGTTCTAAAATGAGTGCAGTATAGCCACCGATCAGTGCCAAGAGGTGTGTAGTGCACTATTGGATGGACCATATAGCTTCTATGCAGGATCTGTGATGGGAGGTATTTATGTACAGTATCAATTGTATGTGGCTTAAAAAGTAGTCAGAAGGAGGAGTAAGCTCATGTGGTGGGGGGTAGCGTGTGGTGGGGGTGAAGAGAGGAGGGTGTGAGGTGGTACCTATCTGTAGGAGAGTAGTGGGGAGGGTGGGGTAGGGGGAGAAGGTGGTGCTGAGGAGATTGAAGGTTGCCACGAAAGGGTTGTTGGAGTGAGAGAGGTGTGGTAGGAACCAGGTGCATACTATGGTGATTAGGTAATGCATCAACAGATCTTGTCCAATTTTAAGTGGTTGAGCTTGCGATTCAGTGAGGTCGGTGGTAGCTCACTGTACCACATGGACCCTGGGAGGAGAGGATTTCTGTGCCAGTTTTGTATGTTTAAATGGCACCAGGAGACCCCTTTAGCTGCATTTCTAGTTTGTTTAGAGGGTTGTGCCTTCTTAAATAGTCTGCTCGTGGACTCGGGCATTAGTCCTAGCACTGATTTTTTTTTTTACCAGCATGCAGGTCTGGTATTGAGCTCCGAGGTGGAGCGGGCAATAGTCAGACAGCATCTGTACTGTAATCAACAAATGCTAAACACATCAGTCCTCCACTGCCTCTGAAGCAACTTCTCTCCCCCATTGCAAAATGTCTTGCTTAATGAGAGAGTTGTTTCCCTTCTTCTACAGGATCGGAATATATGAAAGTTTTATATAAGAAATTGATTCTGAGCCTGGTGGAAACTGCAGTACATTGTAAATACCCGGTGTTCATAGGCTGGAACAAAATTCAAAATTCTTCCTTCGCTGCCTTGTAGCAAAACTCAGGTCAGGGAAGAAATACATTTGCATTTACCTTACAAGCTGTAACTGACCCTTCCGTTTCCCTGCTTTTAAAATATGTCTTTGATATGACGGCAAAGCAGAAATCAGAAGTATGGTTCTGTTCTGCTCCACGTTGGTGGCCTTATGTCGAGGTGTGATCCAGTAAGCTTGTAGAATATACAATGCTATATGTAGTCCTACAACAGAGTCCACCAGATCTTTAATAAAGGGAACCTGTTCAGTGCCCTTAGATCCTGTAGGGACACCAGAAAGTTGAACAATGCCCATCCTGGCTCAGTTCTCAAGTGTCTCTGAACCAGAGCTGCATGAGGTTGCACTTGTAATGCCAGTTTTTCTTTCATTTTTTTTCCATTGCCCCCCCCCCCACTACTAGGCTGGTAAATCTCTAACCTCACGTTTACCATTTCCTGGTGTCAGTGGTCACCCCCTATGCTGATCCTACTTTCCAACTTCCTAAAAACCGCTTTGATCTTGTAGTACCTCTCCTCCAGAATCGTCACAATGCCCCCTGCCCCAATGTAATGTGCGGCCAAACCTTGCATCACACATGATCACTCCCTACCCCCACACCCGTAGTCCTCATTCACACATTTAGACAACTGTATGCTTTGACCATCAAATCCACACTGCTCACCACCACGGCCAGCTGCCATCTGAATGACAGGGAGCGTTTCCTGTCATTCTGAGACCTCTGGTCAAGGTGGTGAGTATAGGGATTTGCCAGTCCCTGTCAGCAGCAGCACCACATCTAAATGTGTAAATGAGGACCACAGGTTCAGGGAAGGGAGGCGACTGGCTGGGATGGGAGGTTTTGCTGCACATTACATTGGGGGGATGGGGGAGGGGAGTCATAGTGATTCTGGAGGAGGGTACCACTAAAGTCGAGCAATTTTGGGGGTTAACTACAGGATTGGCGATTGGGGGGGGGGGTGCCACTGGACACGAGGGAATGGGAAATGAGGAGGTTAGGTATTAAACAGCATTTCGACCTAGCAGCAGGGAATAAAAAATAAAAAAGGGCAATACAGATCAAATACAAGTTTAAAAAAGTAAGGAAATAAGATAGACAAAATACATACATGAAACATGACACTTTGCGCTGTCTCATAATGTGAGTACAGTTTCAGAAAGTGCTATGAGATTGTGAATGTACATTAAAGGGACAAAATGGAAGCAGACAAAGTGCAGGAACATCAAGGGGCAGGCAGCTGTAGAGACAGTGCCTACCATATTTCATGTGCATCCACAGCAGTATTATTAAAATTATGAAATGAAAAAATGGAAATTACATACCTACCGTAATTCTTTATCTTCTTGGACGAAGTCTCCACCACTCATTCACACTGATGGGATCTACACCGGAGGCGCTAGGACCCAGCGGGAACAAACTTTTTGCAGGAGGGTCGGCGCCAGAGGTAGAGCCACGAGGAGCGGTGCCGTGGGCCTCGGCTCGTGCGGCAATTACTATCTGGCCGTCGACCCTCCAACCGCCTCAGTACCTTTTTTCCGAGGAGGTGCAGCGTAACTAACCTAGAAGGATAACCTTACAAAAAACGGACATAAGATAGTCTGGAAGACCGTATAAGAAGGATCAAGAAAGAAGTCTTCACAGCCTAAGATTGAGGGAGGTGAGACCAACAATAAGTGAGCTTGGGAATGGGTGGGTGGAAATGTGAATGAGTGGTGGAGACTTAGTCCAGAAGATCAAGAATTACGTAGGTAATGTAATTTCCATATCTTCCTGACATAAAGTCTCCACCACTTATTCACACTGATGGAGAGTACCGAAGCCAATAATCCCCCGGAGAGGCGCAGGAGAGAAAAGAGCTCACAAATTTAGGACAGAAGTTCATTAAGGATGGTTCTGCCAAACAAAAGATGTCGCCTGGCATGGACATCCAGGGCATAGTGCTTGACGAAAGTATGCACTGAGCTCCAGGTAGCCACACTGCAAATATCTGCAATGGGCACGTTGCGGATTTCTGCCAGGGATGCCGCGACTGCTCTAGTAGAATGAGCGTACACTCTGCCCTGCAGCTTAACCTGCGCCATGGAATAACAGTGGCGAAGGCATGCCATCAGCCATGCTGAGATGCAGCTGATTGCAACAGGTTGACCCAGCCGGGTCTCGCTGAAGGAAACAAACAGTTGTTGAGCTTTGCGAATTTCTCTTGTTCTATCTAAATAGAAATGCAGAGCTCTTTTGACATCCAAAGAATGAAGGGTACGCTCACCTTCATTTTGGAAGTTCGCAAAGTAAGTAGGACCAAAGGTTGGTTTAGATAGAATTCTGAAACAACCTAGGGAGAAACTTAGGACTGGTCCTAAGAACTACTTTGTCCTTATGGAACACAGTATAATGGAGGGTCTGTGACCAAGGCATGTATCTCAGAAACCCCAAGGGTCGAGGTAACGGCCACCAGGAAGGCCGCTTTTCATGTGAGAAATTTCAGCTCACAGGTAGCTAGAGGCTCAAAGGCTTTCAAGTGAGCATGTCTAGTACAAGATTAATGTCCCAGGCTGCGACTGGACGCCTGGTATGCAGAATTCCTTAAGAAACCTCTTAACTACTGGAAACTGAGCCAGTGACAAAGAAAGTACTGGCTCATGATAAGCTGAAATGGCACAAAGGTGAACTTTGACTGCAGAGTATTGCAGACCTGAATTTGAGAGGTCTAAAAGATACTCTAGAACTTTATTGGGTGGGCAGGAAAAAAGATTCAAAGATGATTTTGCACACCAGAGAGAAAAACGCTTCCATTTGGTGGTGTAAGTTTTTCTAGTGGCTGGCTTGCGCGCAGCCAGAAGAATATCTGAAACTCTTGGAGACACATTGAACCTGTTCACTTCTATCTCTTCAGAAGCCAAGCGTGAAGGTGAAGCGGTCTCAGATTGGGATGGACCACAGACCCCTGAGTCAGAAGGTTCATCTGAAGGGGAAGTGCTTCGGAGGGGTTTTCGAAATACTTTTGAGTAATGGAAACCATATTTGTCGAGGCCAGAAGGGAGCAATGAGTATCATTTTGTCCTCCTGGGACTCGAACTTGAGAAGTACCCTCTAAATTAGAGGAAGAGGAGGAAAGGCATATAGAAATAGTTTTGTCCACTGCAGCCTGAATGCATCCTGACAGAAAATGCCAGGCCCTGGATTTCTGGAGCAGAAGAGAGGCAGTTTTGTGTTGAGTGGGGATGCAAAAAGGCCCAGGTCTGGAGTTCCCCACTCTGCGAACAGTGACTGAACTACAGTTGAGTCGAGAGACCATTCGTGAGGATCTGCCTCTGTTCTGCTGAGACCATCTGCCAGTTTGTTCTGCACTCCCGGCAGGTAGACCGCCTGAATTAGAGCCCTGTGCTCCAAGCACCATTCCCACACCCTCATCACTTCCCTGTATAAAGGCTAAGAGTGAGCACTGCCCTGCTTGTTGATGTAATACATCACTGCTTTGTTGTCCGTTTGAAGGAGAATGTTCTTGTGACAGAGAATGTCCTTCAAAGCCCGGACTACATAGAAACACAGACTTTGACGGCAGATAAGGACCACTTGGCCCACCCAGTCTGCCCATTTCCCTACCTACTGGATAAGCTGCAGATTCTAGTTAACCAACAGCCTACTTCCTGCAACCCACTATAACTGCCTTATGTCTGTCCCATACATGTTTGAATTCCCCCACTGTTTTAGACCCCACCACCTCTCCAGGAAGGCGGTTCCATGCATTCACCACTCTCTCCATGAAAAAGAATTTCCTCACATTACCCCTGAGCCGTCCCCCAACTTTAAATTGTGCCCCCTTATTCTTGCACATCTCTTTCTGAAAGATGCTACCCTCCTGGACTTTGTTGATTCCCTTGAGGTATGTAAAGTTTCTATAGTATAAAGGACGGCTCTCATTTCTAGGACATTCATATGCAGCTGGGACTCGTCTTGAGTCCATGTACCTTGGGTGTGGAGATCCTGACAGTGGGCTCCTACCCCATCAGGGACATGTCCGTGGTAATGGAGATCTGGTGATCCAGGGAAGCAAATGAATACCCTTCCAGAAGGTTGTCCTCGTGACCACCAGGTGAGTGACCTCTTCAGAGGATCTGTCACCTTGATGAGAAAGGTCTGAGGGTGAGTGGTTGGGGACCACTGAGTACTGAGCATCCACTGAGAGATCCTCATGTGGAGATGAGCTGGGTACAGTGAACACCGAGGATGCCATGAGACCCTGCATCCGCTGCATCAAGATAATTCTAACCCGAGCTGTTCTCCCATGTATTGGGGCCATCTGTAGGATATTGCTCCTTCTGTCTTCTGGGAGAAAGGCTTTCACACAAGAGGTGTCCAGAAGAGTTCCTATAAAAAGTAGCTTCTGGGAGGGCTGCAACTGCGATTTCTTGAGATTTAGCAGAACTCCATGGACATGAGAAGTCTGAAGCCGTGGATGGTGATTAGAAGTTCCCTTGCCTGGAAGGACTTGCTAGAAGCCAGTCGTCCAGATAAAGGGAACACTTGTATTCAGATCTTTCTGAGGTATGCTGCGAGAACTGCACAACACTTCGTTAAAACTTGCGGCGCCGAGGATGGCCCAAAGGGCAGGACTCTGAACTGATAATGCTAGCCCAAAGCCACGAGCCTTGGGTATTTGTGATGCCTTAGATGAATAGGAATATGTTGGTAAGCATCCTGCATGTCCAGGGAAACTAACCAGTCGTGCTGATGAAGCAAAGCTAACAGGGTTCCTAGCAATATCATTATGACCTTCTCCTTGGGAAGAAATGTGTTCAATTTTCTGAGGCCCAAAAATGGGGCGCATGCTCCCAGCTTTCTTTGGAACTAGAAAGTAATGAGATTAGAACTCTGTGTTCCGTTGATCCAGCGGAACTATTTCTACTACCCTGTTGTTGAGAAGGCCTTGTATCTCTGAGGCGAGAAGTTCTGTCTGAAGTACTGACAGCTTAGGCTGCCGTTTGGGGGAACAATCCGAGGGTCTCTGAAAGATTAAGGGAATATCCCTCGCAGATTATCCAAAGGACCCATTTGTCCGATGTTATGGACTTCCACTGGTTGTAGAATTGAGTCAGACGACCTCCCACTGCTAAAGAGGAGTCCCCTTGGGCAGCTGAGGTGGGACTTGGGCCAGAAACACAGAAGGTGGCACAGGGTGCTTTGGGCCCTTGTGCTTTCTGTTGCATTTTCTTTTGAGGCTGAGGGGCTTGGTTTTTTTTAAAACCTCCCCTGTCTTTGCCTCGAAAGGAATGACAGTTGTGAAACTGGCACTTATTAACACCTCTCCAAGAAGGGGCGGGAGCAGATTGAGCCAATTTAATGGCCAGTCTGGTCTTCTGTGTGGCCTCTAGAGCTTGTTCTACTTGAGGACCGAAGAGATGCACACCGTCACAGGGCAACGCCATGACCTGTCGCTGGGCATCATTCGTGAAGCCTGAAGTGCGCAGCCAGGAATGACGGCGGGTACAAATGCCCGCTGCCGACGCTCAAGAGGCAGTATCGAAAGCATCCATAGCTGCTTTAACCTGTTGGATGTTAGACTCGATACCCCTGGTTATGGTTTGAAGAAGCTCTGATTTAGTGTCAGACTCCAGTAGAGCTTCAACCATTTGTTTGAGTGAATGCCAAAGAATATACTCATATTGAGAGAAATAGCCCTGGTAGCTGGCAATACGCATACCCAGGGTGGATGCAGCAAAGACTCTTACCTAAGGTATCTATTTTACGAGATTCTTTGTTTATAGGTCGAGCTGTAGTAGTCTGAGGAAGGACGACCTTATTCTCTGCCAAGACTACAAGAGGGTCCACAAAGGCTTGAGAGGCCAAAATAGGTCGATCCTTGGGAGCAGCATACTTCCTATCTATGGACTTGGCCACAGAAGAATGAGAGCAGGATTATTCCATACCATTTGAGAAAGTGCCTCAAAGGAGGGCTGTACTGGGGAGTTAAATCCATAGGGATGTCCGAACATGAAGGTATTGGAGTATTAAAAGCTTCCCAGGATCGATATCCATAGTCTGGACAGAAAGAGTGGAATTTCAAATTTTTCAGCAGAGACTTAAATGACAGGTCCTCGATCACAGGCTCTGCAGCAGGATTAGATCCTGTTCTTCCACATTACCACCAGGCCTAAGGTCTGGGTCAGGCTCAATATCATCTCCTGACAGCCCTGGAGGGACTGCATGGACAGGAAAGGAGTGACAATCAAAAGAAAAATAGGAGGGAAAAGGGTTCGGAGTCGAGGAGCCCTGAAGACTGGAAGATGTCCCGCCAAGTCTCGGCGCCGAAGAACAGCATGGTGCTGCCTGGCTCAGCACAGTGCACGGCACCGACACAGCCCTCGGTGGGAGTGGGACATAGAAACACAGAATTTGATGGCAGCCCACCTAGTCTGCCCATTTCCCTACCTAATGGATAAGCTGCAGATCCAGTTAATCAACAACCTACTTTCTCCTACCCCCAGAATTGCCTTATGTCTGTCTCATGCATTCTTGAACTCCCCACTGTTTTTGAATCATGACCTCCTCAGAAAGGCTATTCCATGCATCCACAACCCTCTCCATGAAAAATACTTCTCACATTACCTCTGAGCCGTCCCCCTCTATTCTTCAAATTGTGCCCATTTGTTCTTGCACATCTCTTTTTCTGAAAGATGCTACCCTCTTGGACTTTGCTGATTCCTTTGAGGTACTTAAAAGTTTCTATCATGTCCCCCCTTCTCCCCCCTTTCCTTGAGGGTATACACATTAAGCTCCTTTCGTCACTCTTCGTATGTCTTCTGGTGCAGACCCTGCACCATTTACAACCTCCACCCCGTCTATGCCTTTGTGGAGATGGGGTCTCCAGAACTACATGCAGTACTCCAGATGGGGTCTCATCCCAGTATCCCCTTAGACCTCCTTACTACCTTCTCACATTGCTTGACCACCTTTAGGTCATCTGATATAACTACCCCAAGTCCTTTCCATTTTTGTTGTCAGTATCTCACTCCCCCCACTGTGTACTCTTCCCTGGTTTTGTTTCCAGGTGCATTACTTTGCACTTTTTATGCTGAATCTAAGCTGCCATTCATTTGACCATTCCTCCAACCTTGCCAAGTCCCTTCTTATCCTTTCCACCCCACCTTGTGTATCAACCCTGTTGCAGATCTTTGTGTCGCCTGCAAAGAGACATACTTTTCCTTCCAGTCCCTCTGCAATGTAACTTATAAAGACAGTAAAAGGACCGACCCAGTACTTGAACCCTCATGATCCCACTAGTAACCCCCTTTCTTCACTGTGGACTCAGTTTACTATTACTCTCTGCGTCCTGTTGTCCAGCCAATGTTTTACTCAGGCTACCACCCTGGGACCCACTCCAAGGTTGGCTAATCTGTTTATTAATCTTGTGTGGGACTGCGTCAACTGCCCCTCCCTGGTCTACTACTTTGGTCATCCAGTCAAAGAAGTCTATTAGATTCGTCCAACATGACCTTCCTGCTGTGAATCCATGTTGTATTGGGTCCTCTGCCCTACTGGCCTCTAGGTACTCAACAATTCTTTCCTTAAGAAGTGATTCCATCATTTTCCCTACCACTGAAGTCAAACTGACAGGTCTGTAGTTTCCTGCCTCTGTCTTGCTCCCACTTTTGTGGAGGGGAATCACATCCGCCCTCCTCCAGTCCTCAGGTACCACACCATCCTCCCATGATTTCATGATCTGTTCAAAGGGTTGTCAGTGGTGTTACTAGTTCTCCCTTAGTTCTTTCAGAACTCTGGGGTGAATCCCATCAGGCCCCACTGTTTTGTCCACCTTCAGTTTTAGTTCTTTCAGAACCCTTTCTTCTGTGAAAAGACTGATATCAACCAACCTATCCAGAGTGCTTCTACTTACTGGATTAGGTGCTCCCCCCCTTCTTTTGTGAATACTGAGTAGAAGTATTTGTTCAGTATCCCTGCTTTTTCACTGTCCTTCTCTGCCCACCCACCTCTTTATTTAGCCTCAGTATCCCTCCTTTGTCTTTCTTTGTTCCCTAATGTACCTATAAAAGGTTTTATCCCCCTTCTTAACCGAGTTGGCCATCTTTTCCTCAGTTTGTGCCTTTGCTACCCTGACTGCCTTCCCCGCTCCATTCTGCATTAACTGGTACAGTTCTCTGTCCTGCTCCTTCCGTGTTTCCTTATACTTCCTGAATGCTATCTTTTTCTCCCTAACCTTCCCCACTGCCTCTTAAGAGAGCCATAGTGTTTTTTCTTTCGTTTTGACTTATTTGCTTCACACAAAGGCTTGCTGCCTCTGTGATGGCAGTTCTGATGTTTCCCCATTGTTGCTCCACCCCTCCTCCTTGCCTGTTTGCTAGTGCTTTTCTGAGGCACTCTCCCATTTTGACAAAAATCAGCCCTTCTGAAGTCCAGTACCTTCACTTTTGTATAGCTTGCCTGTACAGCTGACTTTAACGTGAACCACACTGTTAGGTGGTTACTTGTTCCCAGATGGCTACCCACTTCTAGATCCGAGATCCTCTCTCCGTCCCCATTTGAGAGTACCCGGTCTAAGATTGCTCCCTCCCGAGTGGGTTCCAGAGGTACCAGTGCATACTAGCCATAGGGCAGGCAAAGGGATCAAGCTTCCTGCCCAGATACCAAATGGAAAACCTTTTCCACTAAAGGCATAGCACTTGTGAGTCTACCCCATTCAGGAGGCTTCCATAATGTGGAGTGTCACAACCCCACTCAGCAGGTCAGTCCTCTACTCCTAAAGTGCCAACCTCTGAATGTAGAATTGTGAGCAGAACAAGGTAACCCTCTTGTCTGTTTTGTGGGTTCGAGTCACCTTTGTCCCAAGTTCTGGAGAGGATTGAACTGATAACCTCTTGTTAGCGTACCCAATTGTCAGGCTCAGATAATTCTGTCTTGGGGCCAGATATCTTTGCCTATGGGCTCCTAACCAGGTATTACAAATGAACCCTTAGAACTCTATTCAAGACCTAGAGAACTCTTATCTGTTTCCAGTTTGGTACCACAATAAGCTCATGCACAGTGTCAACTATAACCATCTAAGCTTCACTTATATAAAAAAAGGAAGTTTCAAGGCACACCAGGCAGTTTGTTTTTAAAATATATCTTTACTTCAAAACTGATTAAAAAAAAAAATAGGAAAACAGCAAATGCAGAACACGATATCCCAACACATACAGTCTTAACAAAATAGGTTTAAAAGTGCAAATTCCTACAACTCATACACTCAGACTGGTCTTCTCTAATGTATCCTTACTTCTTAATCTTTCAGTGCTTCGATGTTCCTCTTTTTTTCAGTCAGAAATGAATGCGCTCTGTCTGAGGTCTGCTCAGCATACTTAAAAGCAGTCTTGAGCCGCCTTCTCTGAGGTCACCTAACTCCGCCTTTGGTGTATAAAATTAATATTTTATAACACAGGATGTTCTAATAAGATATTTAACAAAAATGGGTTACATGAATCTCCTCTCTCCATGTGACTTCCCCAACCCAGTCTGTGATCTGCTTCACACAGACATCAAAGTGTCTTTAATGCAATTCACTGGATACCCCAAGGAAATGCATATTGACTTCCCACTTTAGTCTGGGACTTGCTTCACACAGACATCAAATTCCCTTTGATGCAATTAGCTGGCTTCCTTGAAGACACCCCAACACATGCATATGCCTCTTTCTCATGACACCTAGTGCAGATCAAAGGATTTCCCTGAGGGCATTATAAAATGGATATATTGGTCCTTGGCTTCAAAGCAAATTGACAAAGTAATTGCATCTCAGATATCTGTAGTTTAACCTACGTCCTGTCCTTTGACCTTTATACCGGGGGGGTGTTGACGTGTCAGTTTCAGCAAGATTGTAGTTTCTCCCGACAGACACCCTTACATATTTTATATTGCAGAAAATATACTGTAATCAGAACCAGCTGTCCACGTGCCACGTGAGCACTTCCTCCGAAAGGCCCAGGGCCTGGAACTCTAGCCACTCAGGAATCAGGCAATGAAGTGCAGGGACTGAAGGTATGAGGTGCAGGACTATCCCTACTGTCTAGTCAGCAGGTCCGGATGAGAGGCAACCTCCAAAGAGGCTTACTGCTGTGGGTGAGGAGATCTGGGTACCAGAACTGCCGTGGCTGGTCTGTAGCTATCAGGATAATAGAAACATAGAATCTGTCGGCAGCTAAGGACTGCCTGGCCCACCCAGTCAGCCCTTTTCCCTCCCTCTCTATAGTAACACCATAGACACTACTTGATCTCTGGCTCTTTCTCCCTCCCCATCCCCATTCCATTCCACTACTCTTCCCTTATGCCTATCCCATGCATTCATGAACCCCACCCACTTTTTTCACCCCCACCACCTTGACTGGTAGGCTGTTCCAGGAATCCACCACTTTTTCTGTAAAGTACGTCTTCACATCTCTCCTGAATCTATTCCCCAACTTCAGAGCATGTCCTCTTATTCTTGTGCACCTTTTCTGAAAATACCTCTAGTACCTTATTTACCCGAATGGAGGTATTTAAAGGTCTCATCATACCCCCCTTTCCAGGGTGTACATACAGAGTTCCTTTACTCTCTTCTCATAGGTGTTTTTTTTTTTTTTTTTTTGTTAACTCTGTTTATCACATTCCCTTCTTACAGCCGAGCCACTCCCTCAGGGTCCTCCAAGGTGCCTGTAGCTGTATGCATTGCTAGACTATTCCCTGGTACTCTGCCTCGGATTATCCACCCGGGCCGGGAAGGAGAGAGCACCCTCTTTCTACTCTACCCTACCTGCACAAACTTTCATTAGGCCATGTCCATAGTTTTCCGGGTTCAGTCCTTTGTCATGGTACCAGAGGCCATCATTGGGCTAGCTGTGGGTCTTTTTCCATAGTTTCTCCTATCCCTGAGCATGTCAGCATGCAGAGAGGTCCAAGGAGGGTGTGCACGCAAAGTGTGCTGCCGTTACAGATCTCGACTGACGTCCTCAGTACTGCAGTGGGGATGGTGATCTTCCCTCTCTAGAGAGTGTCCTCTAGGATGCTCAATCCTCCTCCTCCCCCAGCCAGCTCGAGCTTGTTCCTGAACCCGGGATGCTAGCGTAGTGAGCAGTGGCGCTGCCGCTGTGCCGACAAGCCAGCTTCCTCATAGGGCTTTTGATGCAGACCCAGCACCATTTTAGCATTCCTCCTCTGGACTGCCTCCAGAAGTGTATACAGTATTTTAAGTGAGATCTTCCCAGCGCTCTTTACAGAGGCAGAACCACCTCCCTCCTTTTGCTGGTGATATCTCTCCCTATGCACCCCAGTAGCCCTCTAGCCCTCCCAATTGCCTTTCTGCACTGTCTGGCCACCTTTAGGTCAGAGAATATCACCCTCAGGTCTGTCTACTCCTTGATGGTCGTCAATAATACATCCTCAATTTTGTACTCTGCCCCTGTGTTTCTGTGCCTGTGCATTATTTTGCACTTTTTCCACACTGAAACCCAGCTGCCCTACCCCTGACCACACCTCAAGTCTCTGCTCACCCTTTCCACCCCCAATATTTACCCTACTGCAGATTTTGGTGTCATCTGCAAACAGGCAGACCTTCCTCCAGCTCCTTCTGCAAAGAGGATCAGTCCCAACACTGATCCCTGAGGCACCACATTGGTTACCCTCCCCTCCTCTGAATGAACTCAGTTTACCACTACCCTGTTGCCTATCTCCTAACCAACTTCTTACTCAGTTTACCACCTAACCCACTCCTAAGCCACCCAGCTTGTATAACAGTCTCCTATATGGAATGGTGTTGAATGCCTTACTGAAAGCTAGGTAGGCAACATCCACCGCTTCACTCTGATCTAATTCCTTGGTTAGACAATCAAAGAAATCTATTAAGATTCGTTTGACATGGCCGTCCACCTGTGAATCCATGCTGTCTTGGATCTTTTAACATATTAGATTCAAGATATTTCACCATTTCCTTCCTCAGCAATGATTCCATTAAGTTCCCCACCACCGATGTCAGGCTGACTGGTCTGTAATTGCCGGCCTCCTCCCTGCTACCATGTTTGAAACATGGGACAAAATCTGCCCTCCTCTAGCCCCTCTGGAATCACTCCTGTTTTGAATGAGATGTTAAATAGAGCTGTTAGAGGTGCAGCCAGTATCACCCTGAGCTCCCTCAATATCCTTGGATGTACCCCATCTGATACCATTGCTTTATCTACTTTCAGATTAGAGGATCCCTTCAGGGCTCCCTCCTCGAAAAAGGCCTAGCGTCCACCTCCCTCCCTCCACAGCGCCTGTTACTTTTTTGTAGCTCCTCCTCTTCTCCTTCCACAGTGAAAACTGAACAAAGGTATTTGTTTAGGATGGCTGCCTTTTCCCGGACGCCTGTTATCGAGACACAGGTCAGGAAGCAAAGAGAAAACCCAGGAGCAGTTGTAAAATTCCACAAAACAGTTAATTTGCAGTTGCAGTAACATAAAATAAAATAAATATGTTCAGAAAAACTATGTACAGAAGCAAAATAAAATCTTTCTTGTAAAAAAATCTCTCTCTGCAGCTCAGCTTAGCTGTTTATAAGACTTTTCAACCCCCATCCTTTGCAAGCATCCTGTTCTTTGTAAATTTCAGAAGCCCTGCTAGAACACTGAGATCTTCCCGAGGTCCCCAGAGCAAGGCTCAGGCATTTGCATCCAAGTAACCTCTAGTTTTCTACAATTAATATACATTTCAACAGCAACACTAAACAAACATGATCCCATTATCAGTTTCATTCCATACATTGACTTGCACACAATTTTATATTAGCTAACACAGATATGCAAGGAAGAAATACAGACAGCAAGAGAAAACCGAGAGGCAAAGGATTGAGAGACTGGGTTGATTAAGTCCAAAGTCTCACAGGAAAATTTGGCTGTGCAACCAGACAGAGGAGAGAGAAAAGGAAAGAATACAGATCGTTGCATTTACACACTTTCTCCAACAAAAGGGACGGGGTTCTATTCTACTCTGTCACACCACCCCCTCATCCCCTTTTAACCTTACAGTCCCTCCCCTTGTCTTCCTCTTTTCACTTACATACTGTACCTAAAATGTCTCATCTCCTTTTGTTACTGCTTGGGATAGTCTCTCTTCAGTTTATGCTGTTGTGCTCCTTACTGCTTTCCCCACTTCTCTCTGTCTCTCCTGATACTCCTATCTTCCTCCCTTTGCGTCTCTTAAAATCGTCTGAATGACACCTTTTTAGCCTTTACACTTTCAGCCACCTTTTCCAAGAACCATGGTGGTCTCTATTTCCTCTGACATTTATTCATTTGTTTGACGCAGAGGTTTGTTGCCCTCACAATGACTCCTTTTAGCTTTGACCACTGTTCCTCCACCCCACCCAGGGTATCTCCCCCCCAGCTCATCTTGGAGTCAACCATCCTTACCACCTATGCCTTCTCCATCCAGACTTTGACCACTACCTTGTGATCAAGGGGAAAAAAGGAAGACGTACACAAGGCTCAAGGTCCAGGCACAAATCAGTTCTGCATTCTTCCAGGAGACAAACAGGTTCCCCAGAGATGTGCCCCGCAGGGAGAACAGGTGGTCCACCCCCTCCTTATTCAGGGACCACTTGTGTGACATCTACACCACCTAGCTGAGAGTATCCACTAGTGGACTGCTTCATCTACAAATAGTCAGGGGATCTGCACCCAGACTGTGCACAAGGGTCCAAGAGTGGAGGGCCTCCTGATAAAAGGGAAGGGAGTGTGTGCCACCCTGCCTGTTCAGATAGAATATGGTTGTGGTATTGTATGTCTTGACTTACATGACCTGAACCCAGACTAAAGGAGCAAATTCCATCAGAGCTAGCCACACTGCATGGAGTTCCAGCTGGCTGATTTGGTAATGAGACTCTCAGAGTGATCAGAAGCTGTGGGCTCTGTGGTTCCCAAGGGCGCTCCCCACCCCACCTCACCAGAGATGTACCCATTGTCAGAGTGACAGTCTGCTCTGGGCAAACAAATGGGACTCCTTCCACCAGATGATCAGCCACCACTGGATGGCATCCCACATCGACTGGGTCACTGACTGACTGGTCATAAAGTCCGAGGCTTTGGAACCACTGATAGCCCCACTCCCACTGCAGGTGCAGCATCCGCCAGAGAGCCCACCGGACCACACTGGTGCAGGCAGTCATGTACCCCAATAGCTGCAAGAAGTCCCAGGCAGGGTGTGAGGCCCTAACCTGAAGAGATTGGGCAAAGGAAGCAAGATCCAATGCCTGGTCTACAGGAATGTGAGCTCTGGTCCACAGGAAGCCTAGCTCTGCTCTTAAGTGAATCACCTGCGAGGAGATCAGTTTGGACTCGATCAGGTTCACCAACAAGCCCAAGTCTCTGCAGGTCGGGACGGCCACATCCCTGGACCACTCCACGGCCTTCTTAGACATCCGGTAATCAGCAATCGTCCAGGGAGGGGTACACCCTGATGCCCTTGTGCTGCAGGAAAACTGCCAGCACTGTCACGCACTTGATGAAGACCATAGGCGTGGAGAGGCCGAAAGACATGACTTGAAACTGATACAGAACCCCTTCTGAACAGAACAGAAGGTACCACCAGTGAGAAGGATGGACTGGTTAGAACACGACCTGGAGGTCTATGGAGCAGAACCACATGCAATGCTCTATGGATGGCATAGGCTGGCACAGGGTTACTATGCTGAACTTGTGCGTCCTCATGTACGGATTGAGACTGCGCAGATTTGGCATGGGGCGCCAGCCCCTGCCACCCCATCCGTTTCAGGACCAGAAAGTACTTGGACATGCACCCCTGACTAGCCAGGGCATCTGGGACACAGGCTATAGCCCCTTTTGCAAGAAACTGAGCATTCCTTAGGGCAGACACTGTGCCCTGCAATGCTGAGGATGCTCTAGGGGCATGGGACTGGTAAGGCGGGAGAGCCTTGAAATCAAGAAGCAGCCCTTTGCCTACCACCTCAAGAATCCATTTGCCCACAGTAAGGATGTACCAGTGTGGCCAGAAGTGGTGAAGTCAACCCCCAGACAGCTAGGTCAGGGACTGGACAGATGGGAGGTTGACACCACCTGACCCATCACTAGGCAGCTTTGGAGGTGGCACAGGCCATTAGGGCTAGAGTGGCACCATTTCCCCTACCCCCACCTCTCAACCTTGGGGCATCAGACTTGGCATTGTCAACCACAAATATACCAATAGAAATGGACTAGATGGATATTCCATGATAATGGATAAGAAGTGACTGCTCGAGCCTAACTAAAGGAGACACTAGATTCCTCCCCCTGTGTCAAAAAACCCTCCCCCTTTTGACTTTTTTATACAAGACACCCGATAATAAAAGTCAGGTCTTAGGTAAAGGAAAAAAGGAACACATCCCAGACAGTTACTGTTATTGTTAAAATTTATTAAGGTTGGTTACTAGGAACTAAAAGTAATGTAACATCTTTGTGACTATGTTTGTATAAGGGGCTTACACCCCAAAAGATATTAATTGTACGATGTAACTAATGCTGGCAAATGCAACGTTGCTAATGATAATAAACTAAGTATATAAAAAAAAAAAAAAAAAAAAAGACTTGGCATTGTCCCCACTGAGCGTCTGGCTGAAAGGACTGAAAATGAAAGGCCTTTTTTAGCTTCTGGGACTCATGGTTCTTCTGGAACAAAGCAACAGAGTCCAGGGTGGCGCTGGACTTAATCTTGGTGAAATATTCTTCAACCCCTGGCCAAAGGAAAGGTCAGTGCCCAAGAACAGGACATAGGCCAGCCTATGCCGAGTGTCCGCCATGAAGGTGGAGAGCCTCAGCCAGGCCCTGCGACACATCATGAAGGCCACTGCTATGGCATGGGCGCAGGAGTCGCCCATCTCTAAAGCAGTCTGGAGCTGGTGTTTAGCCAGTGCTTCACTCTGGTCTCTGACCATCTTCATAGTTGCCTGTGAGCAGGAAGGTAAGGGAGGACACCATCTGGCACTCCCAACAGGGAGAGAGCAAAGTTGGCCATCATTATCATGTACCTTGCCAGACAGAGACTAAGAGAGGAGGCAGCAAAGACCTTCTAGGCTGCGTGGTCAAGCTTTTTTGATTTTTTTTGTCTGGAGCGTGTGCATTTCCCCTTGGTTTCCAGAGTTCCAGAAAGCAAGGTCTGTGACCAGCACTCAGCTAAGGAATGGTCCGAAAACCCATAAAGGGACCCAGTATGGAGCATATATGTGCAGACCATATGGGAGGAGGGTACCAGGTAGGATGCTGCCAAAGCTCCAGGACTGGTCCCAAGACTGCCTCAGCCATGGGAAAGGCAACCCCCAGTGATCTGCCCCATCAGGGATGTCTGTGAAAGGGTACGTGGCCCTCTTCTGAAGAGGATCCAGAGGGACATGGACTCTGTCATGAGAGAGAGTAGAGCTCCGGACACCGGCCTATGGTCAGCAGTCAGTTTCTCGACCAACATGCAGACTTTTCAAAAATAGCTCTCGACTGTTTGCTGCAGTGGACCACTCGAGAGTCATCAGACTGAGTGATTTTCACCATGTGGCCTGGCAAGCCGGCTGCATCATGGGAGTCCTTTGCTGGAGCACCCACCGAGAGTGTGGTGGAGGAGGCTCCAGCCGCAAGGGTGGTGAGACAGGTGCTGGGGACATTTATTAACGATGGACTGGTGTTGGCATGACCAACACTTGCCAGTCAACCACAGGTGCCGGGGCAGAGCCCTACCCCGCCTTGCAATGGTCCAATGCTGCCAGAGGAGTTCCTCGTAATGCCATTGTATCAAGAGGCTGAGCCTCTCCTCATCCAAAGACAAGGTGGTCAGGGAATGTCGACAGTGACGCCTCAGCCTTGACCACTGACCCAAAAGCCGACGTTGAGGAAGGCCACCAGGGGTTCACTGTAGACCACATGCCGAGGTGTGCGGGGAAGCAACGGCTTCAGTGGAATGACTGCTGAAGGCTGTTCCTGAGAAGAGCTGCTTGGGACATAGATCTGTCCACGTCCTCCTGAGTGGAAAATCAAGGTCTTGGAGATTGACACCTCGTCAATCCCCCCTTCCCCAAACAACCTGTTGACAGGTTCTAGAAAAATCTCGAACACCTGAATGGCTGGTTTTGAGGTCGACAAGACCAACAGGGGTATCATGGAGCTTTTGACCTGGCCCTCAACCACAGAAAGCTCAACCCAAGTCGAGCGGTTGGGGTGCGTCGAGGAAGCAGGAGGACTGCGATCTTTTCTGGCCCTACAGTTGGCACCGAGGGTGCTTGTGTTTATTACCATGGTGGGCAGGGCTCTCCCCAAAGGCCTGGAAGGCCAGACATCTCTCTGAATTCTCCAGTGAAGGATGCTCTGACGCTGGCCCCAGCTGGGAGCAGCCCCAAGGCTGAAGAGGTGCCCACACAGAGGCGGCTGTCACCTCTTTCACGGCCACTAGCTGAGCAGAAGACCCTGCTGCTGAGGAGGCCTTCTTTGCGGCATTTTGGCCTAAGCTTCGGATCCTTGTCCACTAGACAAGAAGAAGCTGGGCTGCACGATCCTCCAAAGAGGAAGGAAGTGTGGCCTGGCGCAGGCCACAACGCAAAATATCATGTGAAGCCCCCAAACGGTAGAGGCAAGACACATGCTGGGTCCATACGTGACATTTTCTGGCAGCACGTGACGCAGAATTGGAAGCTGGCTTCGTTTCATATCCCATCTCCCATCGACGGGGCTGCAGCCAAACACAGAGAGCCAAAATATCTAAGGAAAAATATAGAAATCGCCAAAGGTGCACTTGGTAGCTTACAATGTGTGGAGCAGCGAAGGTGAAGATCAGACTCTTCCAGTGGAAAGAAGTCTTGATGTCATGGGGTGCAGCTGAAGGTTATACCATCCGGGTGTTGGGAGGGGCTTACCTTGAAGATGTTCTGGTTAATCACCAATTTCCAGTGGAACTACCAATGTGTGGCTAGTAAATTATATCAATGCCCCTAAAAATCTTATTACCTACAGCAGCAGGAAGATATACCTGAAAATAAACATTTATTTTCATTTGTGTCCATAAAAATATGTTTATTTCCATGCATCTGTCATCAACTGTTTAGTCAATCAAGAGAGGCAGTTTATATTAGCAATACTTCTTTGTATTGCAAAAAACAAGTATAACACGTGTCCTGACTGTATAATCAGATTAATTTTGACCTGTACGTCCAAGCCTAATTAAACACCCATAGCTACGCCACACTAAGTAAAGAGGCTTAGAGGTACTTATGAAAAATGTGATTATACAATCAGGGCAAGTGTAATAATCGCTATGTATCTACGAATGAAAACTGCATCAACAGGACAAAACCATGTCAAAATGACTCCAAGCTTTTGTTTAAAACAAAACCAATTCCTTAGTTTAAACTGTCCAATACTTAGCCCATTTTTTTTTTTTTTTTTTAGACAAACTAACTTCTCTACCTAGCCCTGTCCACCACTACTACCCACAGCCTGACTGGTCACAAGCATTGGAGCCCACTCCCAAACCAGGGGCAGCAGCATGATGCACTTCTGCTGGGCCACCGGGTGGCCAAAGTTAGCCCTTTTCAATGAAATTATCCTTAAAAGGGCTAATTTTAGAGCCATTATGGCAAGGATTTTTTTTTTTATTTCTGTTTTTTAACCCCTACGTCCTGCCATCCCCAACCCATCGGAAGCGCCTAGGAGTCATACCTCTATCAATCACCCTACCTGGTCCGACCCCGATTCCCTATGGAGCCGCGACTGGGGACCAGACACCCCGATACTTCAAATTCAGTCAGTCCAAAATGGCCATGCGGGTGGTGGTACATCGAGGGCAAGCTCCGGCGCTCAGTCTTCCTGGAGATGGCAGGCGTTTTCCCAATTCCTCTTTGTAGGCATTGCAAGTGCTCCGACGTCTAGGCGTAAGTGCAGACATCTGCGACATCCTCCCTTTAGCTGCCTTCTGAGCTTGCTGAGCTCGACCTTCACCCGGGGCCAACTGAACACAGAGGCGCTCGACGTGGTGCAAAGCCCCCAGCCTCTGCCAGGGGTCAGCAGATGCCAAGTTGCTACCAAGCCCTCCCCCTGGACCAGACGCTCCAGCCTGCTCCCCCCTCCAGCCCTCCGGTGACCAGAGTCTGCTGCCGATCCCAGGTCACAGACGGAAATCCAACCACTGCGCTGTCGGGTTGGCCCTATGGCTAGTAATTTAATTTTGTTTTCAAGGAAACTTGAAGCAAGCTCAACAAAAGTCACAAGTCAGTGGCTCAGTAAGTTGCACCCTTGATTCTAGGACAGGAACGTCAGAAAGTTGCGAGATCTATCCACACACCAGGTACTTGGGGTAAATATCCATTAATGACTAGTGCAGTAAGGAGGGTGGTACTGCACTGTTGAGGAGCTGTTCTTCGGATGAGACATTAAACTGAGGTCTCTCTCACCCATAACTAGCCATTGTCCAGGTGGAAGTTAAAGACCCCATGGAACTTTTCAAAGTAAAGTGGGGTAATTTTTACGGTGTCATGGACATTATTTCACTGGTCAATAAAACGGGTTCATGCGACCAGCACCCCAGGACACACCTGGAAACAAGCCACCATAGCTCAGTGTGCCTTTCCTGGTAACAAATTAGTAATTTATCATAAATCCTATCCTTACAGTTTATGGTAAATTATTTATTTTAATACTTAGAAATTATTAGCTGGGCTTCTCTCTGTCGCAGGATGCAAAAACCTTTAACAAAATTCCTAGCCCTAAATGTTCCGGAGTTAGCCTTTTTCAAATAAATCATCTTTAGACAGGGCTAACTTTGGAATCGATTTTTTTTTTTTGTTTGTTCGTTTTAAATGAAAGCCTGGAGTCAGGACAGGTCAACCTAGTTTCGGAATTACTGGTAGTTTACAACATGTTAAAAAATGTATTCATAATATTTTATTATACTGATACATGAAAACTGTACTAGCAAAAATTAGTCATTATGTCTCAATCTTTCATTAATAAAAAGCAAAAACAAAAAAAAAGTCAAGTTGAAATGGTTACAAAGTTCACTCGTCAACAAAGTTAACAAGCACTTGCCAATGCCGAATGTTTGCTTGCTGGCATTGGTAGTGTAGAAGTTACAGAGCTGCATAATAGAAATGTCAGTGAAGTATTGACCTGAAGCCAACCCCACCACCACCCTGCAGAGAGTGACAGGCATTGGGGTGTGCCTTTGGGTCGTCAGGCATAACGGCCACGCCATTTCACCACACCCTACCCTGCAGACACTGACAAGTGTCACGGTGTGCCTTGGGGTCTTTGGCTCTTATGCGCACCCCATTCCATCAGGAAAACGGCTAGATGGGTGCAGTATAGAGAATAGGGTGAACTTTGGGGCCGAAGAGTCCAGGGTGTGGAATGGTATGAGCATTACAGGCAAGAATCCCAAGTCACCCCTGATGCCTGTCATTCTCTACAAGGTGGGGCGTTATGGTTGGAAACCCTAACACCTCAGGCATTCGCTGGTATTTTCACTCCAAATTTTCAACATGTTTTTGTGACCCCACCTCATGAACAGTGGCAATATCAGTTCTGCTATGAAAGCTGTTTATGCACAGCGCCATTATTGCATTTAGCACCACAGGTGCAAAACACATTCCGAACAGGATGTGAAAAATGACAGCTGTACTGTTCATGGGGAGGTGTAAAAAATGGCAATGTTGCAAATCTGCAGTAAAAATATTAAAAAAACTGGTGAAGTCACGAGTGTGCATAGAAACTGTGCAACGCACACCCGTAATGTAATTAGCTTGGGGATTTTTTTACAGCAGATTGTCAACACAGGCATTTTGGGACCTCCGATCATGAACAGTGTCACTGTGATTTTCTTTATCTGTCCCAAACAATGATTTCCACAGCGACTACGCATCTCTCAAGCGCTTGAAAGTGTGAAACACATTTTGGCCATGTTGTGAAAAATGACAGCTGTACTGTTCATAAGGAAGTGTGGAAAATGCCACTGGTGAAAATCTGGACTGAAAATATTACAAAGTCATGAACTTACGAGGTGCGTGAAACCGCTAATGCTCACTTGTAATACAGTCATTTTATGGACTTTGTTACCAAATTTCAACATAGCCATTTAAGACCTCTGCTCTGAACAGTGTAACTGTGATTTTCTTAATCGGTCCCAAACATTGCTGTAATACATCGATTGCACCATTGTGCGCTATGTTGATGGAAACACATTTGGGGGAAGTATATGTGAAAAAATGGCAGCTGTACTGTTCATAAGGAAGTGTAATAAAATGGCAATGTGGAAAATCTGGAGTGAAAATATAGAAAATTCGCAAACTTACGAGCGTGCGTAGGAATTGTGCAATGCACACTTGTAAAACAGTCATTTTTAGGAATTTTTTCACCAAATTTTCAACATAGCCATTTTAAGACCTCTGCTCGTGAACAGTGCCACTGTGATTTTCTTAATGTGTCCCAAACATTGATTTCACACACCGACTACACCATTGCGCGCTACAAGGACGGAAACACGTTTTGGGCAAGATGTGAAAAATGCTAGCTGTACTGCTCATAAGGAAGTGTAATAAAATGGCAATGTTGAAAATCTGGAGTGAAAATATTGAAAATTCGCAAACTTACGAGCGTGTGTAGGAACTGCGGAACGCTCGTAAAACAGTCATTTTTAGGAATTTTTCCACCAAATTTTCAACATAGGCTTTTTGAGAACCCACCTTATGAACAGTGGCAGTGTCATTATTAAGATTGGAACCTGAAGGTGATTTCGCCGCAGTGACTGCAAAATCACTCTTCGCCCAATTAATGCTTTGACAGTGAGAGCATTCATGAGAAGGGGTCCCCAAAACCCATGTTGAAAATTTGGTGCAAAATTCCAAAAATGCCTGAGATATGCAACAAAGTTGAAAAAACCCTATCTATCCCATTATACAGCTTACCGGCATTTCCTCAGTTTGTGGTCGGCTTTGAAGAGTGCAGACGTGTTCCCGGTCCACCGAAGATTGTTGCGCCGGAGTCCGGAGGTAAGTATGGGATGAGGGAGGTGTGGGAGGTGGCGCAGTGGTGGGCGCGGTGGGGCAGAGACAGCGAGGACCATTTTTCCATTTCAGATTTTTTTTAAATGACGGCCTGGGGCGTTTGCCACGCTGGGGTGGGCTCCCAGCGCAGCACAAGGATGGCTGGGGGCATGGAGCAGACGGGATTGGGCACCCCGTCGGCGAGCATATGTTGCCACGCTGGGGTAGGCTCCCAACGTGGCACCCTGTACTCTGGGGTGGAACAGTGGAGCCGATGGGGGATTGGGCACCCCGCCGGCTATACGATGTGTGGCCATGCTGGGGTGGGCACCCAGCGTGGCATATGGAACACTGTTTTTGGGGGCACGCAGCACAGCTGATGGGGATTGGTCACCCCGCCAGCTACACAGTGTGTGCGTTGAAGGGCGAGCACGCAGGCGCGCGCAGCGCAGTAGGAGCGCTGCATGAGCAGGCGGCGTCTTATCGCTGCTCACTGAAGCGTAGCCCCCCTTCAACTGTACGCCACTGCATTTTGGACTGCTGTCAGACAGCTCCAGCAGGCACTGGAGAACTGTGGCCGTGCCTGCAAACACACTGACTGAACTGGAAGAGGGCTGCCACACCTCCGAAAACTCTGATGATGGCACTATGTTTCTTGCATATGCGTGCAAGCAAACATAAAAAAACTATCATAGAGCTACCTTCAGAACCCTTATTTATTTAACATTTGTTGACCGAAAGAGGCACACAGAGACTGAGTCAGTTTCCAGGCATGGCACAAAAAGGGTGGAGGATTACAACGTGATAAGCAGTACAATAAACCAAAAGTGGCAAATGCAAAGTACAGTATTGAATAAAGTGAAATGTGAAATGTACAAAACAGGTAATCAGATGGCGCAAGGTGTAACATTTACAAACTTACAAGAATTTACAATGACACTATGACAAGCGGAGTGTACCTCAGGTGCAATGGCACAAAAACTGCAAATGTACAAATATTTACTGTGTTAATGGTAATAAATGTCATTATTTAAGTAGTGGAAACAATGTAGTGGTACAAATCTGCAAAACTTTACAGTGTTAACAGTAATAATACCATTAAAAGAACAGTGTGGGTGCAGTAGTGGCCAGGGGAAGGGCTAGGAACTTAATTCTTTAAAATGAAAGCATGGAATCACTGTGGCAGGATGCCTAAACCCTTATTTTTAAGTAAGTTTGTGCGCATGCGCAAGAAACATTATGCAGCAGCTTAGGAGAGAAGCGTGTTGTGGAGGCACGGCACTGTGGCAGCCAAAGGGAGGCACAGCATTTGGGGGCTTGGCAGTGGTGCACCAATGGAGGCACAGTGTGCTGATGACACTGGCTTCCAAAAGTGCCACCAACCTATAATGTTTTTGCCGCAGCAATCAGGGGCTGCCTCGTCATTGCAGCATCAGCCATTATGCTGCAATGAGGGAGTGACCTGTGATTGCAGGCAGAATGTTGCCTAGTGTAATATTGTTTGTGAACGCGGCAGCAAGCCACTGCCATGGTCACGAACAATACTGCACAGACCCCAATGCCAAGGGGATGCCGAATCCCTCTCGGCATCATGTGCCCTCTCAAAACTGTCTGTGCCGACGGGGGCCCCAATCCCCATCGGATTCAGCCCCCTTCCTGCCCAGTTTAATTTGCCAAATGTGATTTTGCGGTCACTGCGCAGAATCACCTTTCGCGACTGATAAACGAAACGACAGTGCCAGTGTTCAAGAGGTGGGCTCTCAAAATGTCTATGTTGCAAATTAGGTGGAAAAAAATTCAAGAAATGACTTTTACGAGTGTGCGTAAAAGTCACTTACCTTTATTCACCTGTAACAGTAGTTCTAGGAGTGGTATATGTTGTTCATCCACACTGTTTGTCCCTTTCCCTTTTAAATCTTGCCGGAAGTCTTCAAGCTGGCTCCTCCCACCCACCCGGGTGGTATAAACCTCGGCTCCGCTCCATGATGCCAGATCTTAGCCTGCTGGAAGCCAGGTTGTGCGCCTAAAGTCGGGGAGGTCGGGTGGCTGCATGTGGATGAACAACATATACCACTCCTAGAACTACTGTTACAGGTGAGTAACCCGTTTTTCTAGGATCGTGGATATGTTGTTCATCCACACTGTTTGGCAGACTCCAAACAGTTCTCCGGGAGGAGGGAAGCAAGGCACACACCCCCTACTTGGGAAATAAAGACTGGAGAACCGAGGCCCCAAAACCAGCATCCCGGCGTGACTCAAAGTCGACATGGTAGTGGGTAATGAAGGTGTTTGCTGACTTCCAGGTAGCAGCCAGACAGATTTCCTGGATACGGATGTCCCTGGAAGCAGCCACCGATGCAGCAGTATGGCACGTAGAATCAGCTCTTATCCCTCTGGGAGGCTCCTTGCCCACCAACTCATAGCACAGACCTATGCATGACGTAATCCATCTTGCAATGGTCCATTTGTCTGCAGGTCTGCCAGAAGCGGCTTCAGCATAGGTGGCAAACAGCTGGCGAACATCTCCACATCTCCACGAATTTTCTCCATTCGCTCCTTATAATAGGAGAGAGCACATCTTGTTTCCAAAGTATGGAGCCTGTATTCGGTGTCCGAGGTGTAGTTAGGGTAGTATACTGGCACAGTCAATACCCGGTTAAGGTGAAACTCTGATACCCCTGTCGGAAGGAATTTTGGGTGGGGGTGCAGGACAACTTTGTCCTTGTGAAAGACCAGATAAGGGGAGTCCACTGACAGTACCTGGAGCTCCGCTGTCCTTCTGGCTGACGTGATAGCCACCAGGAAGGCAGTCTTCCACAAGTGTAAGAGTGCACACTTGTGCATAGGTTTGAATGGCTTGCCCATGAGCTTCGCCAAAACCAGCAACAGATCCCACGGAGGTGGATGTTCACGCACCGGAGGGGATATGTGATCCAGGCCTTTAAAGAAGCGCCCAACCACTGTCTCCTGCGCCAATGTCGGCTGACCGGCCCGTGCCCAGTAAGCAGAAATGGCTGCCAGGTGCACCCTAAGGGTCGATGACCGCAGACCCCCTTTGGAGAGAGACCAAAGGTAGTCAAGAATTGTAGCCGCAGAGCAGGATAAGGGGTCCAGACTCTTACACTGACACCAAATGGAAAATCTCTCATTTGAAAGCATAACATTTCCTGGCCGATTCCTTACGAGATGCCTCCACCACAGTGTAGACATCCTCGGAAAGACCCAGAGCATGGAAATCTAGCCGCTCAGGTACCAGGCTGTGAGGTGCAGGGATTGAAGGTCCGGATGGAATACCTTCCCCTGGTTCAGTGATATCAGGTCCAGGTGTGTACAAAGCCGCTCCAGGGACCTGCAGCTGAGGGTGAGGAGATCTGGATACCAGAACTGGCACGGCCCATCTGGGGCTACCAGGATCACCTTCGCCTTGTCCCTCCTCACCTTGAGTAACACCTTGTGGATCAAGGGAAATGGAGGTAAGGCATAGAAGAGGCCTGGGGTCCACAGCCTCGAGAAGGCAGCCCCCTGCAGCAAGCCCTGAGGGGGGCGGGCATGGTACAGCTTCAGCTGCTTGTTTTTCCTGGAGGCAAACAGTACCACTAACGGTTTGTCCCAGTGGGAGAACAGACTGTAAGCTACCTCTGGATGGAGAGACCACTTGTGGGATGTCTGGCCTAAGCGGCTGAGAGCATCCGGCAGCTGGTTCGAGACTCCTGCCACATGAATGGCTAGAAGCTCTGCCTCCAGCCGACGTACAAGGGTCCAGATGCAGAGCGCCTCCTTGCACAGCAGACGGGAGTGCATGCCGCCCTGTTTGCTGAGGTAGTACATGGTCATGGTATTGTCCATCTGGACTTGAACCACTTGACCCCGGAGCTGAGGAGCGAAAGCTGACAGTGCCAGTCTGACTGCTCTGAGCTCCAACAGGTTGATGTGGCATTGGGACTCCTCGGGGGTCCAGAACCCATGGGCCCTGCTGTCTCCCATGTGGGCTCCCCAGCCCACGAGAAGGGCATCCGTCGTAAAGGACAACTGTTGGCTCGGGGCAGACAAATGGGATCCTTTCCTGTAACCGTTCTGGGGCGGTCCAACATTGGAGAGCGTCCCACATCTTCTGGGTTACAGTGATCAGCTGGTTGAAATGACTGTGGCGCCGAGTCCACTGGGCGGCCAGCTCCCATTGGAGGGGGCGCATGTGCTACCTGGCCCAATGAGGTGCACGCCGCCATGTAACCCAGAAGGCGAAGAAAGTCCCAGACAGGATGCAAGTGCCCAACCAGAAATGATCGGGCAAAGGAGAAAAGAACCTCTGCCCTGTCCGTCAGGAGCCGAGCTCTGTCTTGACAAGAGTAGAGCTCTGCCCCGATGAAGTCCATCACCTGAGCTGGCACGGAGAGCCAGATCCCTGGACCTCTCCACCTCCTGAAGGGATGATACTGCCAAGAGGCAGTCAAGATAAGGGTAGATACATACTCCTCGATGCTGAAGATGGGCTGCCATCACTGTGATGCACTTGGTGAAAACCAGAGGGGCCGATGACAGGCCGAATGGCATGGCTTGGAACTCGTACAGGGTCCCTTCGACCCCGAAGGGGAGGAACCGCTGATGGGACGGACGGATTGGGACGTGAAAGAACGCGTCCTGTAGATCCAGTGAACAGAACTACATGTTTCGCTCCAGGGATGGTATGCTCTGGTTCAGAGTTACCATCTGAAAGGTGTGAGACCTAAGATATTGATTCAGGTCATGAAGATCTAGGATGGGGAGCCAACCCCCATTCCGAATGGGCACCAAGAAGTACCTGGACACGAAGCAGACAATGAAAGCAGAGATCCTTTCTTCCTGAGGGGCACGGGCTCGGCTGGGAGGGTACAGCTCGAACTCCAGAGGCAGTCCGACTGACCACTTCGAGAACCCACCTGTATGAAGTGACACCTGACCAGGCGGAATGAAAGTGGCAGAGCCGGCCCCCAATGGGAGGACCCAGAGCCGGCGTGATGGGTGTAGGGATGGCAACCCCCAACCCGTCGATGAGCAGGCTTAGAGGAGGAGGTGGCTCCTGAACCTGTGCCTCTGCCTCCTTTACGGGGCTGTTGAGGACCCTGCTTGGGCCGTGGGCGCCAAGTTTGAGCTTGCTGTTGTTGCTGGCCTCCTTGATAGGAGGGCTGCCTGACTGCAAGGAAAGAATGCTGAAATGGCTTCTTTCTTTTCTGCTGGTTCTTGCCTGAAGAACCTTTTGCAGAGGTAGCATCCAAGGTGGCACTGGACTGCTCGATACGCTGAAGGTGACCAGCCACTCCTGGACCAAATAAGTCGGTACCAAGGAAAGGAACGTCATCTAACTTGTGCTGGGTATCCGCCGGGAAGGAGGATAGCTTCAGCCAGGCCCTGCGGCGAGTGGCCACTGCGGCTCCTAAAGAGCGGGCACAAGAATCCCCGATGTCTAGGGCCATCTGGAGCTGCTGTTTTGCAACAGCACATCCCTGACCACGGACTTGCTTGACTGTGGTCTGCATGTCCGCCAGGAGATGGGGTGGGGGGAGACTTCATCTAATGATCCGAGGAGAGCATGACAGAAGTGTGCCATAATGACAGCTGAACTGGCCTGACGAAGGCCTAAGGAAGAGGCCGCGTAGACCTTATGGGCAGAGTGGTCCATATTTTTGGACTCCTTGTCTGGGGGTCAGTCTGTGTTGGCAGAGCTACCAATATGTTTAAACACAGAAGTGGTCACCAGACTCTCGGCTGAAGGATGTTCTGTGAATGCCAGCAGGGACCCCATGGGCACCGCATACTCGCGGGCCATGCGGGCAGACGGAGCTGGGCAGGAAGCTGGGCGCTGCCAGAGCTCAAGGGCCAGGCCAGTGATGTCTTCAGCCACTGGAAAGGCCTCCGTCGGGGTATTCCCCCCCTTTTTAGGATGTCCGTAAGGGGGTACTCCGCCTTTTTCTGGATAGACTCCAAGGGCATTCCGGTTGATCCAGAGATCAGGCAGAGAATGCCTTGAAAGGAGGAAAGACTCTCCTCTAAACCTACCACGGAGGACTCATCATCCCCAGGATGGGAGTGCAGTCCTGTGACATCCGAGTCCGACAAGTCGTAGTACAACGGTATCCCTCCTACATTCCCTTAGATCCACCGGGGGCGGTCATGGGTAACCGTGATGTACAGATGTCGAGGAAGCCCGGTGTCTGTATGATCCTCTTTCGAGGGAGTCCCTCCCTGAGGCTGCTTAGGCGGTGGTTCCACCAGAATCGGTGGAGACAGAGATGGGCCGAGCCGGGATATGGGCTGGCCCCGCGGGTGAACCGAAGGCTTCGGTTCCGGAGGGGTCAGCGTCTGCCCGGTCACAATCAGCTGTTGCCACATAAGATCCTCATAGCATTGACGGAGTTTCCGTCGAAGCCTCTCCTCATCCGAGGAGGATGAGGATCTTCAGCGATGCCTCTTTTTAGAGTGCTTATGACTCTTTCGCTCATTCGACTGAAGGGGTTCTGAACCTCGATCAGGCTGGCCGACTTGGTCGATCGGGAGACACTGGAGTCGGTGAAAACCAAGGGTCCGGAACCTTTACCTCGATGGTGACACCAGCTGGATGGGTCTCCTCATCGGGGAAAGACGAGGACAAGAGTCCTTTCCAAATAATCATCGACTGCAGTTGGAGAAATAGGGTCGATCAGGTAGAGAGAAAATACAGGTTACTCACCTGTAATAGGAGTTCTAGGAATGGTATATGTTGTTCATCCACACTTTCTGGCAGGTATCCTGCTCTTTAATTCTTGCCGGAAGGTCTTCGCTGGCTCCTCCCACCCACCCGGTGGTAAAACTCGGCTCCGCCCCATGACACCAGATCTGCCCGCTGAAGCTCAAGTTGCGCCGGCCGGAGTCGGTGGATGAACAACATATACCATTCCTAGAACTCCTGTTGGTGAGTAACCTGTATTTCTAGGGACATGGATATATTGTTCATCCACACTTTCTGGCAGACTCCTAGCAGTTCTCCGGGAGGAGGGAGGCAAGGCGCACACCCCATACTTACTTGGGAAAGAGACTGGAGAACCAAGGCCCCAAAACCAGCATCCCGGCGTGACTCGAGGTCGATGTGGTAGTGGGTAATAAAGGTATGTGCCGACTTCCAGGTAGCAGCACTGCAGATATCCTGGATAGGGACGTCCCTGGAAGCAGCTACCGATGCAGCGGTATGGCGGGTAGAATGAGCTCTTATCCCTCTGGGAGGCTCCATGCCCACCAACCTGTAGCAGAGCTCTATGCAGGAGGTGATCCACCTGCCTATCGTCCGCTTGGCTGCAGGTCTGCCAGGTGCGGCTTCAGCGAAGGTGACAAACAGCTGGCGAACCTCTCCCCGAACTTCAGCCGTCCACTCCTTATAATAAGCAAGCGCTCATCTAGGGCCCAAAGTATGGAGCCTATACTCGGCCTCCGAGGTGTGATTGGGGTAGAACACCGGCAGAGTCAACACCTGGTTAAGGTGAAACTCCGACACCACCTTTGGAAGGAATTTCGGGTGGGGGCGCAGGACAACCTTGTCCCTGTGGAAGACCAGGTAGGGAGACTCGATGGAAAGCGCCTGGAGCTCTCCCATCCTTCTGGCTGACATGATAGCCACCAAGAAGGCGGTCTTCCACGACAGGTGTGAAATATCGCACCTGTGCATTGGTTCGAATGGCTTGCCCATAAGCTTGGCCAATACCAGCAGTAGATCCCACGGAGGTGGAGGTTCTCGCACCGGAGGGGAAATGTGGTCAAGGCCTTTGAAAAAGCACCGACCACCTTCTCCTGCGCCACTGACTGCTTGCCGGCCCGCGCCCAGTAAGCAGAGATGGCTGCCAGGTGCACCTTAAGGGTCGTCGACCGAAGCCCTTGCTGAGAAAGGGACCACAGGTAGTCCAGAATGCTTGCCAAGGGGCAGTCGGAAGGGTCCAAGCCCTTCCCCTGACACCAAATGGAGAATCTCTTCCATTTGAAGGCATAGCATTTCCTGGTCGACTCCTTACGGGATGCCTCAACGACGTTGAGGACCTCGTCGGAAAGACCCAACGCCTGGAACTCTTGCCGCTCAGGAACCAGGCCGTCAGGTACAGGGACTGAAGGTCCGGATGGAATACCTTCCCCTGATTGACTGAGATCAGGTCCGGCGGGCTGGAAGCCGCCTCGGGAGCCTGGAGCCGAGGCTGAGGAGATCTGGATACCAACCGGCGGGGCCAGTCTGGGGCTACCAGAATCACCTGCGCCTTGTCCCTCCTCGCCTTGAGACGCACCTTGTGGATCAAGGGAAATGGGGGAAAGGCACAGAAGCGGCCCGGGGTCCACGGCCTCGAGAAGGCATCCCCCTGCGAGCGAGCCCTGCCGAGGGGGGCGGGCATGGAACAGACTCAGCTTCGCATTCTCCTGGAGGCAAACAGGTCCACCTGAGGCGTGCCCCAGTGGGAGAAGAGATCTTGTACTACCTCGGCAGGAGAGACCACTGTGAGATGCAGCCCTATCCGGCTTAGGCATTGGCCAGGGTGTTGGAGGCTCCTGCCATGTGAATGGGTTAGAGATCCACCCAGGTCAGCGCACGAGGGACCAAATGTGGAGAGCTTCCTTGCATAACAGCATGGAGCGCGGCCCGCCCTGGCGGTTCAGATAGTACATGGTCGTGGTGTTGTCCGCCTGGACCTGAACCACTGACCCTGTAGAGAACGAGCGCGAAGCGTGAGAGCTAGATGAACGCGCAAGAGCTCCAGCAGGTTGATGTGGCATCGAGTCCCGAGGTCGCGGCTCGGTGTTCCCCAGATGGGCACCCCAACCCATCAGAGATGCATCGGTCGAGAGACCGCCGGTTGGGCGGATTATGGGATGCCTTCTGCAGATATGCTGGAACGATCCACCATTGGAGAGCGTTCCACATCTCCTGGGTCACTGTCACGGGCTGGTCCAATGGATAGCAGCATTGTGACCATTGGCTGGCCAGTCCCCATTGAAGGGGACGCATGTAGCAACGGGCCCAACGGACCACGCTGGTGCAGGCCGCCATGAGGCCCAGGAGGCACAGGAAGTCCCGGGCAGGGCACAATTGCCCAACCAGAAATGATTGGGCAAAGGAGGAAAGAACCTTGGCCCTGTCCGCCAGGAGCCGTGTTTGGCTCGCAAAGAGTCGAGCTCTGCCCCATGAACAGTATCACCTGCTTTGGCACGAGTTCACTTGGCCTGCTGATGAGGAGGCCAACCTGAGAGCAAACCTGGAAGGCCAGATCTCTGGACTGCTCCACCTCCTGTCTGGAGGGGGCTGCTATCAGCCAATCGTCCAGGTAAGGGTACACCCGGACCCTCGGCACGCAGGAATGCTGTCACCACTGCCATGCATTTGGTGAAGACCCTGGGAGCTAGGGAGAGGCCGAAGGGCATGGCCCGGAACTTGTAAAGGGATCCCTCCACTCTGAAGCGGAGGAATCTCTGATGGGACGGACGGATAGGGACGTGAAAGAACGCGTCCTGGAGACCCAGGGAGCAGAACCACACGCCTTGTTCCAAGGATGGGATTATCTGGGCCAGAGTGACCATCCTGAAGGTTCGAGACCGTAGGAACTTGTTCAGGTCGTGCAGGTCGACAATGGGGCGCCAGCCCCCCATCCGTTTTGGGACCAGGAAGTACCTGGACACAAACCCCGAGTCTGGAGGAGGATCCGCCACCTTCCTGATTACCTCTTTTTCGAGGAGCAGGGCAATATCGGCTCGGTGGGCCGACAGCGAGACTGCGGACCCTGTGGCCCCCCGAGGGACGACGGCTCGAAAAGGTGGGGCCTGCTCGAACTCCAGAGGCAGGCCTTTTCCTACCACCTCCTTCAACACCCAGCGGACCGTGGTGATAGCGGACCAGGCAGAAAGGAAGTGCCGGAGCCGTCCCCCCATGGGGGGAACCCAGGGGGGAGTGACGAGGCTGGGGGCGGCACCCTCAACCCGGCCACTAGGCAGGCTTAGAGGAAGAACTGGCCGAGGGACCTCCTGGCCTTTACCTCCTTGCTTCCTGTTGAAGGAAGCCGTCGGCTTGGGTTTGGGACGCCAAGCGCCAGCCTGCTGGCCCGGTCGAGAAGCAGGGGCCGAAGGACGAAAGGACTTCTGCTGCTGACGGCGGCCTTTGTCCCTCTGGGCGGAGGTGACCGAGTCCAGGGTGGCATTGGACTTCTCGATCCAGTGAAGGTGTCCCTCCACTCTAGGGCCGAAGAGGTCAGTCCCCAAGAAGGGGACATCCGCCAACTTGTGCTGGGTATCCGCCGTGAAGGTGGATATCCTCAGCCACGCCCTGTGTCGCATGGCCACCACGGCCGCTACTGACCTGGCACAGGAACCACCTATGTCCAGAGCAGTCTGGAGTTGTTGCCGCCACCGCCTCTACTCCTGGTCCTGCACTCCATGGACCGTGGTCTGCAGGTCAGGGGGGATGAGGAACAACCTCATCCAGGGAGCCCAAGAGGGCTGGGAGAAGTGTGCCATCAGCACAGCCGAACCGGCCTGTCGAAGGCAGAGGGAGGACGCAGCGTACACCTTGCGCCCGGCAAAGTCCAGCTTTTTGGACTCTGTCGGGGGGCTTATCCACGTCCCGAGCGTTACCGTAACGCCGGAAAACGCTGTTGGTAACTAACCCCTCGGCAGAGGGGTGTTCCGAGAAGCCAGGCAAAGAGCCGGGGACCGTGATACTTCTGGCGTCATCCTGGCCGAGGGCGCAGGACAGGAAGCAGGCCGCTGCCAGGCTCCAAGGCTGGGCCGACAATGGCCTCAGCCGCCAGAAAGGCCTCCGTGGAGAATCTCGGTCCAGAATCTCCGGCCAGGGATACTGGGTCTGCTTGGACATGGGCTCGAGCTGTATCCCGTGGACTCCAGATGAGTCGGGCAGACCCAAGAAGGACGATGGGCTATCGTCCACTGACTGGCCCCCGGAGGGCTCCAGATCGAACTGCCTGGAGAACAGGGAGGAATCGTCGTCGGATTCTGAAGTGTCTGCGAAGAGCTGCCTCGGCCCTGAGCCACCCTCCACCTGCAGAGGACGGTCGGGAGTGAGGGTGACTGACAACCAGTGGGGCAGGCCGTGACCCGACCGAGAATTCTTGGTCGGTGCCCCCGACTTCGGTTGTGGAGGTGGAGGTTCCACCACAATCGGTGGAGCAGCTGGTTTCGCCCAGCAACCGCCCTGAGCGGCAACTCGACTGAACGAGTGGTTTACGTCATTCAGGCGACAGCCACTTGATGGCCGGGGTCTTGGCCGGGGTCGGCTTAGGCCCGGACAACAGCAACTGCTGCCACATAAGGTCCTCGCAGCGCCACAGCCTCTCCTCACCAGAGGAGGAGGACGAGGAAGAACGGCGTCGCCGCTACTCGGTAATGAGACCGAGACCGCCGATGTTGGCGGAAACGGCTGACCGAGAAGAGGTCCGAGACCGAGACCTTCGGGGACGGAGGGTGGGGCTGGGAAGGGCGGGGACACCCGCCTTCCTCGGCTCAGGCACTTTAACCGGGACCGCGCCCAGAAGGCGAGGCAGATCTCGGTCTCCACCGGGGGAACCGGTGAAGGAGGGTTGTCGGCTTCTCCAGTCGACAGCCCGTCTAACGGATCGAGAAAAATCTCGACTTCGTCGACGGGAGTCTCGGCAGGCTGGTCTGACGAGGGCACTGTGAAGCCAGCGGCCTCAGCTGCAACCTCGACCGAAGTCGACGGTCGGCTGCTCGGGGAGGGGGACCTCTCCCGCTCCCACGAACGCCGACGGTGGGACTTACCTTTCGACTCCTTTTTCTTGGGCCGAGAAGAATGTCCCGAAGACCCCTCTCCTTTCGTGGAAAGGGACTGACAAAGCTCCTTGAACGAAGCCGTATACGAGGAACTCAGAGAGAGCGGGATAAATGCCGCGGCTGAGGAGGAGGAAGATGCGGCCTGGGCGATCAACTGCTCGAGCTGCTCAGCCGAGCCAGCCGCCACGGACACCGCCCAACGAGCCTCTTTAGATTTTACCCGGGAACGTTTCTCGGGCGCCCGAGCTTCAATCGGGCAGCGCCGATCAGTCTAGAATGTTGGCCGAGAAAGACGCACAACCGCAGGCTCGGGTCATGATCTAGGCCTAGGCAGTAGATGCACGGAGTTCGGATCTGTCCTGGACATCTTCTGTTCGCAAGGGCACCTCCAAGCTGGAACAGACTTGTCCATCGAGCCGTGAGGAAGATGAAGACCAAGTTTAGAAAACTTCAAAAGCAATTTGACGAACAAGAGTTAGGATCCAGTCTAAACGCAGAGCGCTAAGGAGGAACCTGAGCTTTCGCGGTAAGCAAGATCTGGTGTCATGGGCGGAGCCGAGATTTTACCACCCAGGTGGGTGGGAGGAGCCAGCTTGAAGACCTTTCCGGCAAGAATTAAAGCGGCAAGGATACCTGCCAGAAAGTGTGGATGAACAACATATCCATGTCCCTAGAATCTCAACCTCATCGACCACTTCCTCGATCTCTTGGCCAGATGGAAGATCCGTGAAGCTGGCGGCCTGAGGATGGCGATCTCTACCGAGGTCGAGACCGCGTGTTCCTGGTACACGGACCTTTCTTGGTCCCAAGACTATCTCTGTTTGGACGGAGACTTAGGGTCCTTCTCCCTCTTCCGAGGGCGGGAGGAGTGCGAGCCCGAGGGCGCCTCACCCCTGGTGGAGAGAGACTGGCACAACTCCTTGAAGGAGCCCAAAAAAATGGAATCGAGGTTTAGAGGAACAAAAAAGCTCTGAGTGGCCGAAGCTTGAGACGCTTCCTCCTCGAAAGCCTTCATTTGCTCCAACTGTTCAGCGGATCTCGCAGCCGCTGAAACCGCCCACCTTGCCTCCTTCGATTTCACCGACGGGTTCCTTTTCTCCGGTCTCCACAGTTTTAGGCGTGCCAATCAGTCATCCAGGACGTTGGGATGGAAGGCCAAGCAGAATGTGCAGGTGGAGGTGTTATGTCCGACACCAAGACAGTAGACGCACGTTAGGTGGGGATCGGTGCGCGACATCTTCTGGCCGCAGGAGCACCGCAAATCCGGGAGCAGATTTATCCTACATGTCCGATGTGCTACTATCGGAATAGACAACTCGAACGAGTTTTATGGTAAGTTGCGTAAAACCGACGCTTTAAATCCAGGGCCTCAAATTGCTGTGAAGCACGAGGGAACCTGTATCTTCAGCGGGAAAGGAAGATCTACGTCATGGGGATGGAGCCGAGGGTTTATACCAGTTCGGTGTGGAGGGCCAGCTTGAAGACTTCTGGCAAGATTTAAATGGGAAAGGACATGTCAAACAGTGTGGATGAACAACATATCCACGATCCTAGAACTTTGCAAATTTGTAATATTTTCACTCCAGATTTTCAACACTGCCATTTTGTCACACCTCCTTATGAACAGTACAGCTGTCATTGTTCAAATCCTGCCCGAAATGTGTTTTCACACCTCCGGCGCAGAACAGCGTGGTCGCTGTGCGAAATCAGTGTTCAGGACACATTAAGAAAATCACAGTGACACTGTTCACGAGCAGAGATTTTAAAATGCCTATGTTGAAACTTTTGCGACAGAAGTCCATAAAATGTGTTACGAGCGTGCGTTGTGCAGTTTCCACGTACGCTTGTAACTTTGCAAATTTGTAATATTTTCACTCCAGATTTTCAACATTGCCATTTTTCCACACCTCCTTATGAACAGCATAGCTGTCATTTTTCACATCCTGCCCGAAATTTGTTTTTGCACTTTCAGCTCAGAATAGCATGGTCGCTGTGGGAAATCACTGTTCGGGAGACATTAAGAAAATCACAGTGACACTGTTCATGAGCAGAGGTCCTAAAATGCCTATGCTGAAAATTTGATGACAGAAGTCCATAAAATGCCTGTGTTACACGCATACATTGTGCAATTCCCACAAATGCTCAGAAGTGCGAGCATTTTTAATATTCCCACTACAAATTTTCAACATTGCCATCTCTTCACACCTCTGTATGGATGGTACAGCAGTCATTTTTCGCATCCTGCCCAATCTGTGTTTTTATACATGTGGCGCAGAATGGCATGGTCACTGTTGGAACTCAAAGTTTGGGACACTGACAAAATCACACTGCCACTCTTCATAAGAAGAGGTCCCAAATGCTTTCATGAGGTGGGGTCAGAAAAAGGCCATGTTGAAAATCTGTAGAGCAAATACCAAACAAACACCCGAGGCGTTAGGGTTTCTAACCATAACGTCCCACCCTGTACAGACTGACGGGCATCGGGGTGTGCCTTTGGATTGCTGACTGTATTGTTCATGCCATCCCACCCCCAGCCACTGCCAGGCATCGAGGTGTACCTTGGACTCTTTGGCCCCAGACTTCACTCCATTCTCCTATGGTGCACCCATTTCAGCGTATGTCCTTATGGAATGGGGTGACTGTAAAGCCAAACACCCCAAGGCACCTCAACACGTGTCTGTGTCTGCAGAACAGGGTGAGGTGACATGGCATGACCGTTATGGAAGACAACCCAAACACTTACCCCAATGCCTGTCCATCTCTTCAGGATGGAGGTGGGGTTGGTGTGAAGTTCAATACTTCACTGCCATTCCTATTCTGCATCTGTCTAACTCCTGCATTTCCAATGCTAATACCAGCAAGCAAGCATTTGGCATTGACAAATGCTTGTTTGGTGGCTGAGATTGCAAAATCCGGCTCCACAGCTTTGTAAAGACTCCCCTCTGTTAAACAGTTCAGCTGCTTACCTCTAAAAATCCAATAGCCCCTGGCATACTAACTAGTGCCAAATACGTGTAGTAAAAGCTAAAACACATATCTGGCACCAATTAGTATGACTGCTGCAGCCATGCCCCTAAACCCCACATTATAATGTCGAGAGTAGGAAGGGGGCTGCAACCATACTAATAGGTATACAGTGGGCAGCGCCGGGTTTTATATACGATTATTTTAATTTGTAGGCAATTGTACATGTTAAGGGGGTAGCACACTGCAGTGCATCCACTCTTTCGCTCTTTTTCCTGAAGGTTTTTCTCCCTTGAGCTGCAGTTGGTTATCAGTCGTGACTCACTCCCTCAGACCACAGGAACAGTCCTCTATGGATGGATGGCAGACCCCCCCCCAAATATCCAGATAGTCAGCAACCAGGTGATGGTGCGGGCTGGAGGAGCACTGGCATGGCTTCACCACCCAAGCCCCTTTTCTGTTTTCTCCCATGGTCCCTGCTTAGATGGTGTGGAGGCATGCACACACCAAGGAACTGCGGCCCTCCCTTCTATGCTGCTGGTGCCCATACTACCCCATAGGCCTTCACCTGGTGGCAGTCAAATGCAGAGACGGCATGCCTCCCCACCCTGGGCGAGGAGAGAAGTCCTTGGGACACCCAATCCTCTCCCTGGCAAAATCCAGCAATCCAAGTACGCTCTTGAACCCAGGTCACCATTGTGGCAGGTAGTAGCTCTACTGCCAATTCACTGGAACAGCCTCTTCCCCTTCTCTTTTCTTCTCATTCTAATAACACAAAAACTAGCAATAAAACAGCTGCTCATATATTTAACATATATACATGGTGAGCTTCTGTATGCATACAAGGAAATTAAGCAGGATGTAATAACTGGCAAATAAAGACAAAATACAACAGAAGACTTACCACTGGTACTTGGGAGCTAGAGATATGCTACAGAGGTATAGAGGTGGTAATTACCTAGTAGTAACAACCAGAAAGCTGTTACGCGGAGACCGTGAAGTACTAAGATGAGTGAGGAGGTTAGACATAACTAGAGCAGACATGGCTTGGTATGCAAAATTTTACTTCTTGAAGGTTCGGCTTTTAAATAAAGGGAGTAAGCTTTGTATGTCTGACAAGGCAGAACCTATATGAAAACAGTAACTGCCTCTTAGTGCAGAAACTGGTCTGTTAAAAGTAATGGCACTATTAGTTATTAATGTGTTAATTTCTACCCTCCTCCACAGTCTCCACATCACAAATGCACAGGCAGTCGATAGCGTGTTTAAAAATTCATGGCGCCAAGGAAGCCTTCCGCTGCAGCAGCTGGTCAAATGGCTGGAGCCTGTTCCAGGGAGCATTTCAAACCCTATCTGGAGTTTCTAATGACAGCATGGGTGTCTATTAGTTTAATTCAGCTCCACCAAACCATCTTGGCTTTATTCACAGCAGTTGGCTCCAGCACCCCTCCCCCTACACCAAACCTTCTTGGCTTTATTCACAGCAGTTGGCTCCAACACTCCCTTCCCCTACTGAATACCTAAAAGTGAGTACTCCTTAGTATAAAGACATGCCATGGAGTCTAACCTTAATAAAGTACATCAGCCGAACCTGAATGCACTACATATTTACTTACTATATGAAACTCTCTGGCCAACAGGATGACTCAAGAAAGATGGCTAGTAGGTAAGCCTGCAGCAGTTAAATTTTTTGGCAATGTCTGTTACTTTGAGTGACCTGTACATTGGTAAGTGCTGACCGGTTACTAGCATAATGGGAGATTTTTAAAGCTCCAAGTCTCATTAGAGCCCACGGAATCACCTGCGGCTGAACCCCAGATGGAATATCACCTACAGGGGATGCCTGCCACAGTCTTTTGTGGCTGACATCCAATCCAAAGAATTTCGTTTACAACTGGAGGACAGCAGAGTCACCCAGATTTAAAAAAATAAGGTTCCAATAGTACTGCGAGACAACAAGCAGTCCCAAGCAAAAGCAGGACCTCACTGAAAAGATCTGGAGTCTAAGCTCTGCTATTGTGTGTAGAAACACAGCATTTTTTGCATAAAAGAACCACTCAGCCCACCAGATGATCCCTGCTTAGTCTACCTCCGTAGGCCTCAACTGGTCTCTGGCAGCCCTCCCTCCTGCCTGCCTATTCACCAAAACATCCCTATGTCTATCCCACGCATGCTTGAAGCTTCCTGTTTTCGTCTTCACCACTTCTGCTGAATTCTACTTCAGGCATTCACCACTCTTTCAGTGAAGCAGTACTTCCTCCCATCCCTCAAACTCCCCTGCCCCAGCTTCACTACATGCCCTGTGTAAACCAATTGCTTGTAAGGCAGTTTGGGATACAGTATATGAAAAGCACAATATAAGGGAAAATTCTATACTTTTCTACAGTCCATGCAGTACAGTATGAAGTCAAAATACCAGTTGTAGTCAGATGTTTCCAAGCAAATAATGCTCATGTTGCTTTCCTATTTTCTTCAAAGGTCTTGGCCCTTACTTTTCCTCCAATACATCTCCTGAACTGAAGGGGCCACAGGGAGTGTAATAGTATATTTTATTTCTGTATCAATGTGTCTCCTCAGGAACAGCTCAGCAAAGTGCCTTCTAGAGCATTCGTTCTCAGAGTTGTCATAGGAAGCCCCTCTCCCACAAAGCCACAGAAAAAAAGATCTTGAGCCTCCCCAAATATGCAAATAATTTCTGGCTTCCCCACAGAAAGTACAGTTACTAAGAACTTACCGTAACAGTAGATCTTCAAGAGAGGCTCTTGCAGTAGGTATTCACCAGTAGGACTAAGCCGCCAGAAGTCAGGACTCCACGGAAAAATCTTCTAGCCAGCAGTCTCTGGTGGGGACCGCCTCCGATGTCACCTGACCGACATCAGCACGCATTGGTATAAAGGGGACGGTCCCCATGCTCGCCCCACTCTGCCAGAGGCCGACAGGGCAGGACAGGAGAGAGGAAATGCCCCCAAGAAAGGAAAAACTCGGGGACAGAGGGAGGGATACTCACTGCAAGAGCCTCTCTTGAAGATCTACTTACAGGAAGTTCTTACGTAATCTGCACTATCTTACTTCGAGAGGGCTCTTGCAGTAGGTATTCACCAATAGGACTGGGTCCCAAGGAGTACGGAACAAGTCTGAATCCAGGGAGGAGGAGAAACAACATCCACATACAGCAGAATTGGCAGAAGAGGGATCTCAAGAAAGGAGCCCCTGTAAGACCGCCAAACCGAATCCCGCCCTGCGGCGAGAGATAATGTCCAAGCTGTAATGCTTTGTAAAAGTATGTACGGATGTCCAGGTAGCGGCTGCATACATTTCCACAGCTGACATGTTCCTGAAAGAAGCAGCAGAGGCAGCCACCCCTCTGGTGACATGCGCTTTCACTTGACCCGGAAGGGGTTTGTTGTACTTTTCCTAACAGAAAGAAATGCAATTAGCCAACCACTTAGAGAGGCACTGCTTGGAAACAGTGGTGCCTTCCTCTTGGGTGCAAAGGAAGCGAAAAGTTGGTCCATTTTCCTAAGGTCCTTGGTTCTGTGAGTATAGTATCTCAGGATCCTGTGAATGTTGAGAGTATGTAAAATATACTCTCCCTGGTTAGAATGCTCTGGGAAAAAGACCGGGAGCTCGACAGACTGGTTCAAGGTGGATTCAGCCACCACCCTAGGCAAAAATTTAGGACTGGTACACAGGGCCACACAGTCTTTTGTGAAAAATCAAGTATGGGATTTTACACACAAGTGCCTGAAGTTCAGATATCCTCCGAGCTAAGGTAATGGCCACGAGGAAAAGCGTCTTCCAAGAAAGGAAGTGCAAATCAGCATCGGCTGCCAGCTAGAAAGGGAGCAGCATGAGCTTCGCCAAGATGAAACTTGAGGTCCCGGGGGTGGGGGGGACAGGGCTACGGACAGGGGGCTTCAAATGAAGAACTCGTCTGAGGAACGTCTTGAAGACCTCCAGTTGAGCGACTGACTTGTCCCCCACCGGAAGATGGTAGGACGATATGGCTGCCAAATGCACTTTCAGCAAGGAGTAGCTAAGACCCAAGTCGTACAGGTACCTTAGATAACTCAGGATCCTGGCCACTGGGCAGGAAAAGGGTTCCAAATCCTTGGAACCTGCCCAAATGGAAAACCACTTCCACTTCATGGCATAAGTATTTTATTTATTTATTAGAATTTTGGTAACCGGGTAAGTACAATGAGACCATGCTGTCCCTTTTTCAGTGACGACCCGGGTGTCAATGGTGAACACAGTACAATAGATAAATACAATAATAATATACAGGATACAGAGAGAGTTAACAATGTTGTAAAAAATGTTACAATGGAAAGCCAGGTAAGTAACTTAAAACAAATCAGGCATTAACATATATATATATATGTATATGTGTGTGTGTATGTATATATATATATATATATATATATATACACACATATATATATATATATATATACACACACACACATATACACGTACACACATACATATACACACACACACATACTGTATATATTTCGTTTTTATTGACTGGGTAAGTGCACTAAACAAATTCTGCCTATTTTCAGGCATAACCCGGGGGAGGGGAATACAGATGAATGGCAAATGACCTTATAGATTTACTGATGCTTTAATGACCTATTGCTTTCCTGACAAATTCAGTTGGCGGGAGGGGTGTGCAACAAGAAATTGTGTATGCCAAGATCCCATTTTTGGTCCAGGTTGGGAGCTTTAATTACAGACATGTTTGGAAAGTTAATAAGTTGCATAGTATGTCCAACCAGCAAGTCCAGCTAAGCATGCCAAGGTGTACAACTAGTGAGCACGAAAAACAGGTTACTCACCTGTAACAGTAATTCTAGGAGTGGTATATGTTGTTCATCCACACTCTTTGGCATGTCTCTTTCCCCTTTAAATCTTGCCGGAAGTCTTCAAGCTGGCTCCCACTCAGGTGGTATACACCTCAGCTCCGACCCATGACTCCAGATCTTAGCCCGCTGGAAGCAAGGTGATGCGTCTAAAGTCGGGGAGGTCGGGTGGGTGCGTGAGGATGAACAACATATACCACTCCTAGAACTACTGTTACAGGTGAGTAACCTGTTTTTCTAGGAGCGTGGATATGTTGTTCATCCACACTTTGACAACTCAAGCAGTTCTCCGGGAGGGAGGGAGGCAGGCACACCCCCTACTTGGGGAAATAGAGATTGGGGAACGAGGCCCCAAACCAGCATCCCAAGACTCAAGGTCGATGTGGTAGTGGGTAATGAAGGTGTTTGCTGACTTCCAGGAAGCAGCCTGACAGATTTCCTGGATAGGGATGTCCCTGGAAGCAGCCACAGATGCAGCAGTATGGCGGGTAGAATGAGCTCTTATCCCTCTGGGAGGCTCCTTGCCCGCCAACCCACAGCACAGACCTATGCATGATATAATCCATCCTGCAATGGTCCATTTGGCTGCAGGTCTGCCAGAAGCGGCTTCAGCGTAGGTGACAAACAGCTGGCAAACCTCTCCCCGAATTTCCGCTGTCCTCTCCTCGTAGTAGGAGAGAGCACATCTAAGGTCCAGGGTATGGAGCCTGTACTCGGCATCTGAGGTGTAATTAGAGTAATATACCGACAGAGTCATCACCTGGTTAAGGTGAAACTCTGACACCACCTTCAGAAGGAATTTCTGGTGGGGGCGCAGGACAACTTTGTCCCTGTGAAAGACCAGATAAGAGGAGTCCACCAAGAGCACCTGAGCTCCCTGTCCTTCTGGCTGACGTGATAGCCACCAGGAAGGCAGTCTTCCACAAGTGTGAGAGCTCACATTTGTGCATGGGTTCGAATGGCTTGCCCATGAGCTCTGCCCAAACCAGCAGAAGATCCCACGGAGGTGGAGGTTCATGCACCGGAAGGGATATGTGATCCAGGCCTTTGAAAAAGTGCCCGAACCACAGTCTCCTGTGCCAACGTTGACTGACCCGCCCGCACCCGGAAAGCAGAGATGGCTGCCAGGTGCGCCCTAAGGGTCGATGACCGAAGACCCCCCTTTGGAGAGGGACCAAAGGTAGTCTAAAATGTTAGCCACAGAGCAGGATAAGGGGTCCAGACTCTCACCCTGACACCAAATGGAAAACCTTTTCCATTTGAAAGGCACTCATATACTGCCCCCTCGGGCGGGAACGGACCCCCCTGGCACTGCACGGCTCCCAAGACGCTCCTGCAAACCGAAGTCTCCCCCAACTAAACTCCCAGGCATTCAATACTGCCCTCGGTGGTGACTGGCCGCGTCGGGAACGGACCCCTAGCACTGCATCGGCTCCCCAAAACGCCCTGCAAACCGGGCGCCTCAAGAACTAAACTCCCAGGTATGGCCAGCTCAACACAGCCGGAACTGATCAGGACTACTGATTTTGAGGCAAACTCTTGGCCTTCTGGGTTTAAATGTGATTGCGCTTCACCCGGACTTATAGGTTATGCTATTCAGTCATGCAAGCAGAGTTTAATTTGCTTTGAAATGTACTTGTGTGTGGTAACTGCTGGTACTGTGTAATTGTTACTACTCTCGCTTAAAGGCTTGCAATTCTTAAACTTGTACTGGCTATTCTGGGTCTGGAATCACACTGTAAAAGTAGGCAATTTTGTGCACTGCCCTGGCTTAGCTTTCTAGCACGCTCGGGACTATGAGACTAAAATTGGAGGAAAATAAAAAATATACTTTTACAACTCAAGAACAAGACGAGACTTGTGAGGAGGGCAGGTCCTGGGCTGATGGGAGGCACTCTGCCGACGCAGTAGATTGCTGTGCTATCAGACCATCTGGACTTGACCCACACCCCCTTGCCTTTCCTCTGGCTGTTAATTCTTTTGGCCCTTTGTCTCCCCTAGCGCCAGCTCCCAGCTGGCCCGCCCCCCGATTCCTGAAGACAATCAGTGTTCTCTGACTGACTGACAGCATGATCTGCTTAAATTTCGTTCTTTCTGCTCTCTCCCCAGGCATTCATATACTGCCCCCTCGGGTGGTGACCGCTGCCGCGGTCGGGAACGGACCCCCCTATCGCTGCACGGCTCCCAAGATGCTCCTGCAAACCGAAGACCCCCCTGCAACGAAACTCCCAGGTACGGCCAACTCAACACGGTGGAATGGATCAGGACTACTGATTTTTGGCCCACCCCCTTCCTAGGCCACCTTAAATGCACCTTCGCCCCACCCACTGCACGCCCATTGGTCCATACCCTTAACCCTTTCTGGCGGTCGATAATTGATATTCTATTGCACTCTGCTGCCCTCTTGTGCCTACAATCATTCCTCCCTTAAGTGGGGAATATACTGCAGAACATCAGCAAACAAATACTCAACTAGGCTGATTTTCTCCAACCAAACATTACTAATCATCACCATGCTTCTGCTAGTACCCCTCCTTCTGCTTTGCACTACCCCTCACCTCTTGGCTCCACTATACCCCCTGGCTTGTTTGCTGACATTAGTGCTATAATTAAATACAAAGGCATCACACATCTTGTCAAGCTCCTGACATGTGCTACCTACGACTACCTGGCCATGGATCCTGCACCAAGCTCGCACACAGGTACCCAAGCCGGGACCTGTGAAAAATTCCAATACCTGTCCGCAAGTCCAGGCAGATATCCTGAACTTACTGCTGCTAAGATTCTTCTACATGTAGCCCTAAATATCCTTGGCTTCAGTACCAAGGTACCCCCTTGCTATAATCATGCCCCACGTAAGTGTGAAAGGAAAAAGTTTTTAAAGCATCTGTTGGTTAGCTCAAGAAAACTCTTGCTTCTTCTCTTGTTCTGCTCGGGCAACATTGAGCTTAACCCTGGACCCAACATCGGCTCGCCAGCTGACCTTCCTATCCTGAAAGGGCTCAGCTTTATGCATATCAATGCTTGTAGCCTATTAAAAAAAATCTCTCTTATACAGGCGTGGGCAAGCCATACCTCCCCAGATAGTCTGGTGATTTCTGAGTCATGGCTCACCATTCAACCAGCAACCACTCAGTCTGCCTCCTCCTACTCTCTGTTCAACTGACAGACCATCAAGGGGTGGGGTGTGTGTCTATTTATGTAAAGGACAAGTACTCTGTCTCCATACTGGACTCCGCTTCGGTCCCCAACGAATTTGAATCTCTATCCCTCCAAGTGGTGACTGCTGCTGGAGTCTCAGTCAGTGTTACTGGCTGTTACAGGCCGCCATCAGCAGGCTTGCAGCTACTAAACCACTTAAGCAACCTTCTGGGGCACAACTCTTCGGAAACAATAATACTCTGGGACTTAAACTTAGATTGGCATTCCAATGCTGCCACTCCTCTTAAATCCCTTTGCGACTCCCTGGGGCTGTTCCAGCTCATCACTGAGGCTACACGACCAAACAAGAGTAACCCAGCCAAAAGTACTCTGCTGGACCTCATCATAGTTAGTAAGCCTCATCTGTACTCACACTCTGGAGTCTTCTTCTCCAATATCAGTGACCACTGTATTGTTGCTTGTGTCAGGTCTTGCCATTCCCCCACTCTCCCACCTAAATTCATTACAAAAAGAAGTAGGCGTAGTTTTGATCCTTGGTCATTCAAAGGTGGACCTAAGTCTCTCCCCTCGGTGGCAGGACTTCTGCCTAGCAGATTCCGTGGCTTCCGCCTACGACATTTTTCACAACATCGTGATAAGTGCTATAAACAAGCACGCCCCACTAGTCACATCCCGATTTAGAAGCAAGAACTGCCGGTGGTTCTCAACTGACCTAAAGAGTACACTGCGGAATAGGGAGAGGCTATGGAAAGCTGCTCGCAAAACAAAACTGCTTAACGACTGGAACCTCTTTAGGAGAGCTAGAAACCTCTGTACCAAACTGGTTAGAGATGCAAAGGCCAACTATTACCACTCCCAACTTGAAGCTTCCTCCACATGTCCGCAAAATTCTGGAGGATTACAAGAGACATCAAGGCCTTCGCTGGCATCCCCTGCCTGCCAAAATTCAGATTGGTAATTCCACAATTACTGATAAACCTATTATTCTGGACTCATTCAATAATCATTTTGCCACTGCAGGTCTAGCTTTTGACTCCTCCCCAGCTAGTACTCTTGGGCAAAGCTGGGGCTCGGCACCCTTGAAACCCCTGCATTCACCCCATCCTTCTTTCTCCAAGCCACATCCTTGAAGGAAGTGGGGGATCTCCTGCTTCAGCTGGATGAAAGGAAAAGCCCTGGGGCTGACCTGATCGACCCATTCTTTCTAAAAGCAGGCTTCCGTTCTCTCGCCATACCTATCACTCCCCTGTTCAACCTATCCATCTCCCAAGGTGTCCTTCCTACTGCTTGGAATGCTGCCCACATTGTTCCTATACTTAAGAATGGGGACACTAGCGACCCGAATAATTATAGGCCCATCTCTCTCCTCCCGGTATTATCAAAAATGCTAGAGAAAATAATCAACACCCAACTCAGGACCCACCTGGAATCAGCAAACCTCCTCAACCCCCTCCAGTCCAGCTCCAGGGCCCAACACAGTACGTCTAGCGCCCTAGCCAAAGTTAGCAACGACTGGCTGAGGGTACTGGACAATAAGAAATTTGTCTGAGCAGTCTTCCTGGACCTCAGTAAGGCTTTGACACTGTTGACCACCCCTGCTGCTATCATCCCTTGAACATTGGCCTGGATGCTCCCTCTCTTAGGTGGTTCAACAATTATCTGTCTGACCGCACCCAGCAAGTCAAGGCTGACGGTGAGGTCTCGCCTCAAACCTCTCACCTGGGAGTGCCGCAAGGCTCTATTTTGGGACCCCTGCTTTGCAATATACATCAATAGAATTAACACCTCCATTAACAAGGCCAATATTCATGTCTTTGTAGATGACACTATGCTCTACACCAGTGGCCCATCTCCTGACACCGTACTTACATCGCTCCAGAGTGAATTTGATCTGCTACAACTCCAGCTCCTAAAACAGAAACTGCTCCTGAACGCAAAAAAAACCAAAAGCCATGCTCTTCTCCCCATCGTCCAGCAATAGTGACCCTCTCTCTCACGGCTCTCTATCCCCCATCACTACCATACTGGGGGATCAGCTGGAATACGTATCTTCTTTCAAATACCTTGGGGCCTGGATTGACAGTACTCTCTACTTCCAGGGTCATACTGAAGAGCTCTTAAAGAAGCTCAGACAAAGGCTAGGACTATTCTTCAGGATAAAAAACCTTCTATCAAGGGAGGCTAAAAAACGGCTAGTCCAAACTACATTTCTCCCCCTGCTGGCCTATGCTGACTTCCTTTATAGCCAAGGTCCTGCTGGTTCTCTTGCAAAACTTGATATACTCTACCACAGAGCATTAAGGTTTATAACAGAGCTCCCCTACTCCACCCATCACTGTCTCCTTTACACTGCCGTGGCCTGGCCTTCCTCTTAGCCTTAGGCGCCACAGAAACGCGATACTATGGACCTTTAGCACCATTACCAACAACCTGCCCCACTATATCACCGACTGCCTACCTTTAACCCCCCTACCTAACTACGCCCTAAGAAGTGCTTCCTATGTAACTCTGCAAATCACGAAGGTGAGATCCCACTTCCGCTGGGCAGCATTAAGCCATGTACTTCCTTCGATATGGAACAAGCTGCAAAAATCCCTGAAATTAAACCTCCCTTGTACGCTCGCAGCTCTCAAAATTTTAATTACCCACAAACTCAAGGAATCCTGCTACTGCTTCCATTAATACCACGGATTATACGGATAATACTACCAGCCCTCAACCCATATCCCTGCCCTCTCCTCTCCCGCTCTACCTCATGCATCCCCTTACCTGCTGCCCTCTGGAGGAGAAGTAGGAAAAAAAAAATACAAATAAAAATGTTTGCGATCATCTTGTACTTTCTTTTATGTTACTGCAGTTTGTATACTTAATATTTTTTGTGTATGTTAGACCTGTGTAAATCCTTCTCACATCTGTCCTAATGTGTACTGCCATGTTGGCAGCAGTTGCAATTCTGTTGAATCCTTCTGTAGTTTTCCCTTACCCCAGGTTCACCTTGAAAATGAGCTTTGCTCAATGGTGCCCGCCTGGTTAAATAAAGATTTTGATTGATTGAAAGCATAACATTTCCTGGTCGATTCCTTATGAGATGCCTCCACCATGGTGTAGACATCTTCGGAAAGACCCAGAGCCTGGAACTCTAGCCGCTCAGGTACCAGGCTGTGAGGTGCAGGGATTGAATGTCCGGTGGAATACCTTCCACTGGTTCAAAGATATCAGGTCCAGGCGTGTACAAAGCTGCTCCGGGGCCCTGCAGCTGAGGAGATCTGGATACCAGAACTGGCAGGAACAATCTGGGGCTACCAGGATCACCTTCGCCTTGTCCCTCCTCACCTTGAGAAGCACCTTATGGATCAAGGGAAATGGAGGGAAGGCGTAGAGGAGGCCTGGGGTCCACGGCCTCGAGAAGGCATCCCCCTGCAGCGAACCCTGCTGACAGGGACGGGCATGGTACAGCCTCAGCTTCGTGTTCTCCCTTGAGGCAAACAGGTCCACCAACGGTTTGCCCCAACGGGAGAACAGACTGTAAGCTACCTCTGGATGGAGAGACCATTCGTGGGATGTCTGGCATAAGCGGCTGAGAGCATCCGCCAGTTGGTTCGAGACCCCTGCCACATGGATGGCAAGGAGATCCGCCTCCAACCGGCTGACGAAAGTCCAGTTCAGGAGCGCCTCCTTGGATAGCAGGCGGGAGTGCGTGCCACCCTGTTTGTTGAGGTAGTACATGGTCATGGTATTGTCCGTCTGGACTTGAACCACTTGACCCCGGAGTTGAGGAGCAAAAGCTGACAGTGCCAGTCTGACTGCTCTGAGCTCCAACAGGTTGATGTGGCAACAGGACTCCTTGGGGGTCCAGAACCCGTGGGCTCTGTGGTCCCCCATATGGGCTCCCCAGCCCATGAGAGAGGCTTCGGTTGTCAGGACGACCGACTGCTCGAGGCGGACAAACGGGATCCTTTCCTGCAGACGACTTGGGATGGTCCACCACTGAAGAGCGTCCCACATCTTCTGGGCGACAGTGACTAGCTGGTCAAAAGGCCTGACGCTTAGTCCACTGAGCGGCCAGCTCCACTGGAGGGGACGATGTGCACCTGGCCCAACGGACCACTGAGGGTGCACGCCGCCATGTAACCCAGAAGGCGAGGAAGTCCCGGATAGGGCGCACGTGCCCAACCAGAAATGATTGGGCAAGCAGGAAAGAACCTCCGCCCTGTCCACCGGAAGCCGAGCTCTGGCTTGACGAGAGTCGAGGTCTGCCCCGATAAATCACCTGAGAGGGCACGAGTTCCGACTTGGCCTCGATGATCAGGAGGCCTAATCGGGAACAGGTTCCGAGGGCCAGGTCGCTGGACCTCTCCACCTCCTGCAGGGAGGAACCAGCCAGGAGCCAATCATCGAGGTAAGGGTATATGCAAACCCCTTGATGCCGTAGATGGGCTGCCAGCACTGTAATGCATTTGGTGAAGACCTGAAGGGGTCGGCGACAGCCAAACGGCATGGCTTGAACTCATACAGGGTCCTTTCACCCTGAAGGAGGAACCATGGGTGGACGGACGGATTGGGATGTGAAAGAATGCGTCCTGTAGATCCAGTGAACAGAACCACGTTTCACTCCAGAGATGGTATGATCTGGTTCAGAGTTACCATCCGGAAGGTGCGAGACCTGAGATACTGATTCAGGTCATGGAGATCTAGGATGAGGCGCCAACCCCCCGTCCGCTTGGGCACCAGGAAGTACCTGGACATGAAGCCTGGGTCCGCAGAAGGATCCGGCACTGGAGCTACCGCCTCCTTGAGGAGGAGCTGAGTAATGTCATCCCGAAGGGCTGACTGAGCGCCAACTGAGATCCTTTCCTCCCGTGGGGCACGGGCTCGGCAGGAAGGGTACTGCTCAAACTCTAGAGGCAGTCCCCGACTGACCACTTCAAGAACCCACCTGTCCGGGCGATATCGGACCAGGCGAAAGAAAGTGGCGGAGCCGCCTCCACGGAGGACCAGAACTGGCGTGATGAAGAGAGCAGGGTTGGCCACTCCCTAACCCGCTACCGCGCAGGCTTAGAGTATGAGAAGGGAGGCTCCTGACCAGCACCTCGGCCTCCTTTATGGGCTGTTGGGGACCCTGCTTGGGCCTAGGGCGCTACGCTTGAGCCTGCTGTTGCTGCTGACCTCCCTGATAGGAGGGCTGCCTCACCACAGGGGAAGAGTGCCGAAAGGGCTGCTTCTTGTGCTTCTGCTGGTTCTTGCCCGAAGAACCTTTTGCAGAGGTAGCATCCAATGTAGCACTGGACTGCTCTATACGCTGGAGGTGATCTGCCACTCCAGGACTGAAGAGGTCGGTGCCAAGGAAGGGCACGCCAGCTAATTTATGCTGAATTCCATGAGAAGAGAATAATCTCAGCCATGCCCTGTGGTGAGTGGCCACTGCGGCTGCTAAGGAGCGGGCACAGCAATCTCCAATGTCCAGGGCCGTCTGGAGCTGCTGTTTCGCAGCAGCACGGCCCTGGTCATGGACCTGCTTAACCGTGGTCTGCATGTCCGCTGGGAGATGAGGAGGACTTCATCTAGTGACCCCAAGAGGGCATGAGAGAAGTGTGCCATGATTACAGCGAGCTGGCCTGACAAAGGCCCAAGGATGAGGCCGCATATACCTTCCGGGCAGAATGGTCCATATTTTTGGACTCCTTGTCCGGAGGGCTGTCAGTATCCGCTGAGCTGCCCATACGCCGAAACACAGAAGCAGTCACAAGGCTCTCGGTCGAGGGATGCTCAGGGAAGCCTGCCAAGGACCCCATGAGTACAGTGTACTTGCGAGCCATGAGGGCAGACAGAGCAGGGCAGGAGGCAGGGCGCTGCCATAGCTCAAGGGCCGGGCCAACAATGGCTTCGGCCACTGGGAAGGCCTCCGTCGGGGTATCCCCCCTCTTAAGGATATCCGTGAGAGGATAGTCCACCTTCTTTTGGATAGGCTGCAATTGCATACCCGTGGACTCAGATACGAGTCGAAGGATGCCTTGGAAGGAAGAAGAACCTTCCTCCAGGCCTGTCACTGACAACTCCTCATCAGGGTGTGAATGAAGACCAGTAGTATCCGAATGTGAGGAGTCCGGATACAGGGGTCTCCCGTCTACGTCCCCTTCACTGTGCCTAGGGTGATCGGTAACCACAGTGATGGACAGACGACAGGGCAAGTCCATATCTGCCTGATCCTCCTTAGAGGGAGCCCCTCCCTGAGGCTGCTTAGGCAGTGGTTCCACCAGAATTGGTGGGGAGACCGGAAAAGGCCGAGCAAGAATGTGTGCCGGTCCTGTCCTCTGTACCGGAGGAGTCTGTGTCGGCCTAAGAGGCTGGGGCCAAGTAATAGCCAGTGTAGCCGGCTTCTGACCAGTCAGAATTAGCTGCTGCCACATGAGGTCCTCATAACGTCGACGGAGCTTCCGTCTAAGTCTCTCCTCATCCGAGGAGGATGAGGAACGGCGGCGGCGCCTCTTCCAGGAGTGTTTATGACCCTTTTTCAGTTTCTCGACCGACGGGGTCCTACTCCTCGATCGAGACCGACAGTGTCGGCTCTGTCGATCGGGAGAGACCGGATTCGGCTCCTGTCCCTCGATCGGGATGCCCGCAGGATGGGTCTCCTTGTCGGGGAAAGAAATGATGGGTGTCCTTTCCAAAGAGTCATCGATCGGGGTCGGCGACAACGGCTCGATCAGGACGAGAGAAATATTGGCCGGTTCTGCCGTATCCTCAGCCTCGGTGCCTTGATCTGACGGAAGGTCCGAGAAGCCGGCGGCCGAGGAAGCAATCTCATCCGAGGCAGAGACCGCCTGGTCCTGTCAATTGGACCGCTCTCAGTCCCAGGAACGTCTTCTTCGGCCAGAAGAAGATGATTTGGGGTCCTTGTCCCTTTTCTTGGGGCGGGAGGAGTGTGAGACCGAGGGCACCTCACCCTTGGTAGGGAGAGACTGGCACAGCTCCTGAAAGGACCCAGTAAAGGCAGAGTCCAGGTTGAGCGGCACGAAAAACTAGGCTGGCGGCTTGGGCAGCTTCCTCTTCAAAGCTGCCATCTGTTCAAGCTGCTCGGCGGATCCCAAGGCTCGGAAACCGTTTCACCTGGCCTCCTTCGAGTTCACCGTGGATTGCGAAACCCAGTCTCCCTAGCTGTAGGCGGCCTTTGCTACTGTCCAGGACGCTGGGATGGAAGGCCAGACACATGGTGCAAGCAGTGGTGTCATGCACAACACCCAAGCAATAAATGCACGAGGTGGGGATCGGTCACGAGACATTTTGTCCGCAAGGACACCGTCGAAAACCGGGGGACGACTTGTCCTTCATGTCCGATGCGCTCGGATCGGATTCGTAAACTCTTACGAGTTTTAAAGAAGGCAAATGCGGCCAAAAACACTGATTAGACTCCAGGGCCATGGTACTTGAGAAAGTAGCACGAGGGAACCTGAATCTTGCAGCGGAAAGGAAGATCTGGCGTCATGGGGGCGGAGCCGAGGTATATACCACCCGGGTGGGTGGAAGGAGCCAGCTTGAAGACTTCCGGCAAGATTTAAAGGGGAAAGGGACATGCCAAAGAATGTGGATGAACAACATATCCACGCTCCTAGAAAGCCTTGTCTGTGGGGAATTTTGGGCCACACCTGTAGAAACGCTACATTCGGTATGATCTTACTTTTACAAGTGTTGTAGAACCTCATACAGTAAAAATTTATTTTTTTCCACATGCACTTCAATTTCACTGCAGGAGTGGCCTAGCAAAGCTAAACAGAAAAAAGGAGCATTCATGCAAGATATCTAACTCCGTTATACAATGATACATAAAATTCAAACGGGATATCATACAAATGTCATAACACCACCTAGGGCCTACTGAATCTAAACAGTGGCAGCTCTGGATGTTTTGGCCCTCTACACATTTATCAAGGTAGCCACCACCATCTTCTTTGCATGTTTTTTTTCGTTTCTTCTTTTTCATTTTTATTACTCAGCTCTGCTGCCGATTCTTTGTAAAACCAGTAAACACAAAATTGTAGTCACTGAACTGAGCAAACTGACGATCAAGACGCTTGAATCCTTTAATCTTCTGGGTGGAGGAAAATACAGTATGACATTTGGAGCTCTGATTAACAAAGAGGGTAGTCACAAATTTTCCTGGCTTGAAAATTTCCACAACTTTCCTGATCAATTCATCATAGGCTGTTTGAGCAATGCTGGCTTCAAAACTAACATAGGAGAATTCTAGCTCTGGAGTGATGTGAATTGTCCAGTTAAGTCCCATCATATTTCATTCCATTCATTGAAAAGCCGCATGGACTGAACAATGCTGCATCAATGACTGAACCTGGTCTCAGGTCACGAATTCCACTGCATTTAGTGACATCTTTGCAGTAATTTCCATCTTTCATGTAGAACTGGTTCATAACTGCTGGATCAAGTTCACTCATCAGGATTTCCAGAGTTTGATCTGGAGATATATATGTATGTATGTATATTTACATATATATATATATACACACACACACACACCCCAGTCATAATCCAAAGGTCTTACCTGGATTCAACCTCAGCTAGCTGGCACTCATCCAGCCCTGAATCTCGGAGAGGCAGTTGTTAAAACCCGAGATCACATCACCCTGTTCGGGCACAAAGGACATGCAGAGCTGAGTGTCATCTGCATAGCAGTGAAAACCCAACCCATGCCACCTTATAATGTCCCCAACGGCAGCATGTACACATCGTAACACTGAGGATAAGATGGAGCCCTGGAGACCCACGACAGAGGAAAAGACGCTGAAGAATAAATTCCCGACACCACTCTCTGCGTCCTGCCAGTGAGAAATGATTTAAACCAACTGAGGACTGTACCAGACAGTCTGCAGAAAATCTGCAGGCGCTCCAAGTACATACCATGGTTCACAGTGTCATATGCCGCGGAGAGATCGAGGAGAACCAAGATGGAATGACTCCTTCAATCCCTCGCCATCAGGAGATCATTAAGTACTCGAACAAGGGCGGTCCTCGGTACTATGTCTTCCTGAAACTAGATTAAAGGGAATCATAGACATCATATGTTGTTAAATAGCCTACAAAAAGCAGGTTAGAGACTGGTCTGTAGTTGGCCAGGCAGTCCGGATCGAGATCTGTTCAGGAGGGGTACTACTACTGCCTCCTTTAGGGGGTCAGGAAAACCCCCAGTCTCTAGTGAGCATCGGACTATCCTAGCAAGGACCAGGCCGATGACATCAACACATCCCACAAGGAGGTGCGTTCGGTCCGGTCCAAACTACAGTAGGTCAGCCACAGTCCCTGGATGACCTGTACGATGTCTACAATTGCCAACTGGTCAAATCAGACCAGACTGGCCTGGTGCTTGCAACCTTCTGCCCATCACTGCAAGGCCCATTGAGGGTGCCGAACGGATCTCTGACCTGATAGTGGCAATCTTAACAGCAAAGAATCGAGCAAACTCATCATACTTAGTTTGTGAAAAGCTCTTGAGACTGAAGGAAGGCTGGATTGACAACCTGCTGACAATCCCTAAGAGCTGAGTTGGTTGATTCCTTGCTGCAGCGATCTCCTTGACAGGAATTCTGCCTTCTACAGGAGATCGCTGATGGATAATCTTTATAATGAGCTATCAACCTGAGTTTGTCATCTGCCAAGCCGGAATTCCTACAACCTCCCTCCAACCTTCGATCCCCTTACCTCATTTCCTTAAAAGTCCCATCAAACCAAAGGGACTTCTGGCGAAGGGGGAGGGGGCGAACATGGACAGAAGCTATGGAGTCAAGGGTCCCAGTGACTGTCTTATAGACTAGTACTAGTTCCCCAGCTCCCTCAAAGATACACTCATTAACCCGACAGGTCCAGTACCTCCATGAGACTATCAGGGATCAAACCCCGTGAAAGGGCGGTGTACTGGAACCATCTCCGTAGAAGTAGGTCTATTGGGGGCACCTTGAACCTGAACCGTATAGTATGATGATCTGACCAACTCCACCCTCAGATCAGAGATCTCCATCCCGAGTAGAAAGACCAGATCCAGTGAATGACCATGAATATGAGTTGCACAGGTAACCACCTGTGTAAGGCCCAACAAATTCATTAGTTGGAGGAAGTCTTGTCCAAATTGCAAGAGTTCATCATCAATCCAGGCATTGAAATCTCCCAAAATAATCCATCTTGAGAATTCTAGCACCTGGTCAATGAAGTCCAAGACCTCCTGCAGGAATTCCTTCCCATCCCCAGGTGGACGACAGATGAGAAGGATCCTGCAACCTACACCTGCAACCATGATACAATCAAAGGATCAGGTCTCTCCAACCAGGATCTAGCGAACAGAAACTGGGCAGGTTTGCACTGGATGGGGACGTGAAGAGGTCCAGCTCGGGACAGCCCCACATGTTGAAGAGATTTTCGACTACTGAGGGAAGAAGTTCCTATTCGTGAGCCTTGGATCGGGAACAGCTTAGACCGTCTGCCAAGGTGTTTTGAATGCCTTGAACATGAACAGCAGTTGGGTCCAGGTGATGCTCTACGGTCCAATACCAAGCTCTCATTGCCTCTCTGCAGAGGGAGTATGAATGTGTTATCCCCTGCTTGTTTATGTAAAAGACCATGGACATATTGTCCCTCTGGATCAAAAGAGGTCCCAGAAGCAGGTTCATCTAAAAGGCCTGCAGAGCATATAGGATTGCCAGCATCTCCAAAACACTGATGTGGAGATTCTGCTCTACTGGGGACCAGGTCCCCTGAGTTTGACAGTCTGCCAGATGGGCGGCCCAGCCCTGGCCCGATGTGTCCGTGGTCAGGATCTGTCGAGGGGACTCCGACCAGAAGTGGACCACTGTGGAAAGATTTGAGGGGTTCAGTCACCACTTCACAGTATGATGCACAGAGTTGGATACAGACATTGGAAGATCCAAATCGCCTCGTATGCTGATTCCATTGGACCACCCTTGTGCAGACAAGCCAGTGAAACTGTTGCAATGGCCGCCACTGCTATGTGTCTCAGTAGTCTTAGAAAGACTCTGGCTGGAACCTGGTGGGATGATGCTCTGTTGAGCCTGTGCCTGAAGGCCTTCTGCCCTGTCTGGGGAAGAAAGGCTTTTGCTCTTGGGCGGTGTCCAAGATTGCCCCAATGTACTGGAGTCTTTGACTTGGCCAAGGAAAGGATTTGGGGAGACAGAGTATCCCCAGATCCTGAAACAGAGTGAAAGTGGCCTCCATGGTTCTGAGCAACTGCTCCTTGGTGGGAGCTGTCAGAAGCCAGTTGTCAGATAAGTGAAGACATAATGGCCTTCCTCTTTAAGGCTGCTGCCACTACTGCAAGCATTTTGTAAACACTTATGGTGCAGAGGACCGCCAAACGGCAGGGAATGAAACTGGAAGTTGTTTCTTGAAAGTGGAAGCAAAGGAACCTCCTGTGGGGTGGAAACACCAATATGTGAAGAGAAGCATCCTACATGTCCATAAAACAGAGCCAGTCCCCTTGATGAAGTAAGGGGAGAAGGCCTGGAATAGTGATCGTTCTGAACCGTTTGTATTCTATGAACTGGTTCAGGTGGCTGAGGTCCAGAATGGGGACGCAAGTCCCCTATTCTCTTTGTGACCAGGAAGAAATGTGAGTAGAGCCCTGCCCTTGTTGTGCTGGTGGGAGGGTTCTATGGCCTGTTTTTTCAGGAGAGTGGATCTCGCTCCTGGATAAGGGCGAGATGGGCCTAAGGGTAATGGGAGGGTACTGGAGGATTGTCCGGAGGAGTCACCAAAATCTTAGGGTGTGCCCTGTTCCATTAACTGCAGAACCCACTGATCAGAGGTTACTCTGGGCTAACCTCTCTGTATGAGAGAAATGACCCTCTCATGCCTCCCCAGGGATTCGGCTGGGGAGGGGATAGTGTAAGGAGTCAGGCAGAGGAGCCAGGGACAGGCGACGCAGCCTGTGAGATTCTAGGAGCTCTGGGGTAGAACCTCCTGTGACTTGAGAAGCAGCCTTTCTCTTAAAGGCGCTGTTGGCTTCCGGTGCTGCTTGGAGGAGCAATGAAAAGGCTACCGCTGGGCCGATCTAGACTGGGACTGGTACAAAATGTGAAACTAACGTGAGACCTTGCCTGACTTTTGGATGCGAGTAATTATATTTTGAGAATCCGTGCCAAACAAAATGAGGCCTCTGAAAGGGGAGTCCAGAATCTTAGATCAGACATCTGGAGCAAAACCGGAGACCCTAAGCCAGGAGTAGCAACGAAGGCAAACCCCTGTAGTCACAGCCCTATCTGTGGAGTCCACAGAGTCATAAGAGGCTTGGAGAAAGTACAGTTATGTAAGAACTTACCGTAACAGTAGATCTTTGAGAGAGGCTCATGCAGTAGGTATTCACATATAGGACTGACCCACCAGGCGTCAGGACCCCACAGAAAAACTTCTAGCTAGCAGTCTCTGGCGGGGGACCGCCCCCATGTCAGGTGACCGACATCATGCGGCGTCAGTATAAAGGGGCAGTCTCCCACGCTCGCCTTCCAGTTCTTTCCCACCGTCGACTTGTGAAAGTTCCTCGTGGTAGAGTTCAATGCTCGTCAGTTGTTTGCTGGTATAGTTTTCGAACTTTTCAACCTTGTTTTTTCGCTACTATCAACTATTCTTCGATACACTGTGTATGTCGTCCCCGATGCCTTCTGAATCACATAAGCACAAGCGCGAATCGTGTGGCTCCCAGCTGCCACATAAGGATGCCCATTCCCTGTGCCTCTTCTGCCTGGGCCCAGATCATAATGTGGAGAAGTGCCAGCACTGCCAGCGATTTAACTCAGCTCACCCAAACGAAGGCAGCAGTCCCTGGAAGCCCATACTTTAAAGAAAACAATGGTGTCCATGGAGAAGGAGTTAAAAAGTTGAGGCAGGCGCCCACTTCAAGGCCATAAAAAGAAAGAAGCACCGGAAGCAGGATTCGGCTTCCACGGCCACCGCGACTCCAGCCGGAGTCGCGTACTAAAGAGACCGCCCATGATGACCGCCTTGGCGTGTCCAAGAAGGTGTTGTCCCTCCAGTTCGGGCTTGCTAGCCTTCAGGTACCTCAGAGGTAAAGGAGGCCTCGGCTCCGGAAGGTTGCTGCCACGCTGCCCTCAGGGTTTGAGCGGGTCCGCTAGTTGACGCCGGTGCCACCAACGTCTGCCCAGACAAGACTGATAGCTGCTCGCTCCTTCGGGCGCGCAATCGCTCTTTGCCCGACAAAGGCCACATCTCCAGCCCGCCTTCCTCAGGCAGTGATCCGATAAGTCGGACGTCAGTCGATAAGCTGGATGTTGGCCCTTCTGACACCCACCCAAGGAGTTGTGTCGGACCCGCCTACCAGTCAGACGCCCCACGCTCCTCGCAATGCTTAGTGTTGCTCTCTTGAGGTCCCTGCGTCTCCTCTACTGACCCCGGGATTCTAATCCCTCCCGGTCGCCGGTGATTTGACACGCTGCCGTCAGGGCCCCTTTTCGGGACCAGACACCTGACACCGACCTTCAGATGCGGCCCTGAAGCCGGCTGACGTCCCCTTACCGGCCGATGCTCCCACACCAGGCCCTATGCCCGCGGGGCCAGCTTTTCCTTTGCCTGGCCCACCAGCTGGGCCTCTGCCAGGTCCCTCTGTTCCACCAGAGCCCCTGGTCCCCAGGTATCCAACACCTCAATACCCGGTGCAGTCATACCCGGCTCCACAGTAATAAAGGACTGCTCATTCCTGAACATAATACAAACAAATATCTAACCAGACATGCTATTAATGTCATAATTTCTCAAACAAAGGCCACTGGGTTAAAACACTTGAAATGCATTAGGGAAAACTCTTGTCAATACCTGCCGCAAAACTCTTTCACAACAACATTTTCGTCCAAAACCACAGGTGCAGACTGAAAGAGTCCCATAAATCTTCAGCGAAACCACAGATGCAGACCAAAGGAGATCCATTAAATAGGTACTAAAGGCGTGGCAAAACAAAAGGAAACCCACCTGTATTAAGAGTGTGGGTAGAACACAGAGGGCAATGGCAAACAAAATCCCTGACCTCATGGCCACATGGCAGAAGCTGAACTAGATTTAGTGGCCATCACAGAAACCTGGTTGGGACATGGCTATCCAGGTTACCACCTGTACAGAAGGGACAGGAGGGGTAGGAAAGGGGAGGAGGTAGCATTATATGACCGGGAGGAAATCAAGGCTACAGAGATTCAGGGGATCCCGGATGAGTCAGACGCACTATGCGTAACAGCGGAGACATAATCAAGGGCAGCTATTAGCATAGGAGTCATCTACAGGCCCCCGTCGCAAGGGACACTGGCGACAAGGAAATGATGGAGACATTACACAAAATGACAGACAAGGCGAGACAATAATAGTAGGGGATTTTAACTTGCCAGAAAAACTGGAAATCTTGTACAGCATCTTCATAAAGAGAAAGGGACTTTGTAATGGCTCTGTAGGGTGTTGGGCTGAGGCAGCTTGTGGAAACTCCTACCAGAGGAGAAGCTGTCCTGTACTTGGTTTTAACTAACAGCTACAGGGTAAAGGAGGTAGAGGTGGGGTGCCACTTAGGAAATAGCAACCACTGCATGGTGAGATTTAAAGTAAACAAGGAAATAGCGACCACTGCATGGTGGGATTTAAAGTAAACACTAGTGAAGACAGACAGTCATTCCAAGATGAGGGTTTTAGATTTCAGAAAAGCAGACTTTCGGAAGATGAGAGACAGTCTTAGATACAGGGAAGAGAAAGGAGTAGACGAAATGTGAGAGTATCTCAAAGGAGCTATCACAGAGGTAACTGAACAACAGGCCAGAAGGGTGAGCAAGGCAAATATGAAAGGAACCTCTGGTTCTCCAGGGAGATGGCTCAAATACTAAGGGAAAAAGAAAGCGTATACAAAGTTTAGGGTGTCAATAAAAGATGAGGATAGGAAAACCTATAGTGTAGCACAAAGGGAAGCTAGTAAGGAAGGCTAAAGCCTTGACTGAACTGAGGATTCACGAGGGGTAAAAGGAGGGAGATAAAGCCTTCTTTAGGTACATAAGGAAGAGGAAAACCAAAGGCGGGGGATAGTTACACTAGCAGATACTGAAGGAAGCTGGTAGAAAAAGATTGCGAGAAAGCAGAAGTCTTAAACCAGTACTTCTGTTCTGTGTTAACCAAAGAGAATGCAGGGGATGGGCCAAGCCTGCATAGCAGCAACACCCAGGGACCGTGGGTTGACAAGCCCCTTCACAGAGGCTCAAGTCTTGGAAGCTTTAAATAAACTAAAGGAGGACAAGGTCATGGGACCAGATGGGATTCACCCTAGAGTTCTCAGGGAGCTGGGGAGTGTACTAGCAGCACCCATAGCGAACTATTTCCAAATCACTAGAGGTGGGACCATACCAGAGGACTGGAAAAGGGTAACAGTGGTCCCGTTCCACAAAGCAGGGAGCAGGCTGGTAATTACCATCCAGTAAGTCTCACGTTGGTGGTAGGGAAGCTGATGGGAGACACTACTCAGAGAATCATAATGTATCTGGAATCTAGTGGGCAGCAAGACCCAAAACAGCATGGGTTCATGGCAGGTAGGTCTTGCCAAACTAACCTGGTTGACTTCTTCAACTGGGTTACAAGGATAGTAGATCAGGGGAGTGGCAGTAGATGTCGTCTATCTGGACTTCAGCAAAGCCTTTGACTCTGTTCCACATAGAAGGCTGGTAAGGATGCTGGATCACATGGGGTGGGCAGGAGGTGGTTGAGTGGCTGAGTAGCTGGCTGAGAGGAAGAACACAGAGGGTTCAGGAAAACGGGTCACTTTCAGCTGAGACGGAGGTAACCTGTGGGGTACCACAGGGTTCAGTACTAGGTCTCTACTCTTCCAATGTGTTCATAGCAGACATTGTAAATGGGCTGGAAGGTAAAGTGTGTCTAGCTGCTGGCGACACTAAGTTTTGCTACAGAGTGGACTCCACTGAGGGTGTGAGGAGTATGACTTCAGATTTGAAGAAACTGGAGAAGTGGTTGGAAATATGGCAGCTTAAATATAACGCCAAAAAGTTCAGTCATGCACTTAGGCAGAAACAATCCCAAAGAGGATTACTACCTGGGAGGAGAGAAGCTAGCCTCCAACAGCCAGGAGAGGGACCTAGGGGTCATTATATCAGAAGACTTGAAACTGGGTAAACAGTGTGAAAAGGCGGCACTAAAAGCAAGTGGCATGCTGGGCTGCATCGGGAGGGGAATCACGAGTCACAGGAGGGAGGTGGTGTTACCACTCTACAGGGCGCTGGTGCGCCCCCACTTGAAGTATTGCGTACTGTACTGGAGACTGCACCTGAAAAGGGATATAGACAGAATCAGGATGGTGCAGAGGAGGGCCACAAAAATAATTCAGGGACTGCACCATATGGCATACCAGGACAGCCTGAGGGAACTCAACATGTACTCCCTGGAACAGAGGAGGGAGAGGGAAGACATGACTGAGACTTAAATATATGAGGGGTATAAATAACGTTAATGTTCAGAAGCTTTTCCAATTGAAAGAGAGCAGGAGAACAAGAGGGCACTGAAGGGAGGGATGTTCAGGAGTAATACAAGGAAGATCTTTACAGAGAGCGTGGTGGACCCATAGAATAGCCTACCCAAGGAGGTAGTGAGTGCCAAAATGGTAAGCGAGTTCAAGAACACATAGGATAGACATAAAGGTAGCATACGGAAAGGCAAAGGAGTGGAGGGGGAATAGCATCAGGTAGGTTCTTGGGCAGACTAGATGGACCTTGCGGTCCCCTTCTGCTACCACTTTCTATGTTTCTATGCACACATGCTGGAAATGGGGGCAGGGAAACCCTCTACAGCAGGGATGATGGGGATCTTAACGAGTTTTAAAGTATTCAAAAGCAGTTCCCCATACTGCTTGAAAGCCTAGCACTATGCATTTTATAAACTGATCTCTAATTTCATTCTGCCTCTACCTTTCTCACAGATCCACTTGTGGATTGGTCTTAATTTCCTTAAAGAGCAGCTGATGCCTTCATGAGAACTTCAACAAAACATTATATTTAGACACAGTCTAGCTTGAATTTCACATTAGATTGGTATTTTTCCTCCCATTATTTACTTCTGAGGTCATCTGCACGAAAACATGATCTTTGCTCCTGAAAAGCTCATCTATTCCTGTTGCTTTCACCCTACCTGATGTCATAATGCACTGCTTTGATATCACTGTTACTCCCAGCAGCAACAGATTGTGATGCCACAACAGAGGATTAGCAATGATAGGGAGTAAGCTATAGAGCAGATATAGTCTAAGGGATAAAGATCATGTATTCATGCAAATGTCCTCAATAATAGATAATGGGGAGTAGACATCTTTAGAATATATATGGAATGCAGGCTGAATTGTACCTAAATGTTATGTTTGTCAAAGATTTCTTTGTGGCATCAGCAGCTCTTCAACTCAACACTTCTAAGACCAAAATTCTCTAAATGCCTTAGCCACTAGAATCCACAACTTCATCACCCTTAATTCCTTTCACTTGCCTTATGTCAGACACCATACATAGACAGTTGTCTGTTGGCAGATAAAGACGCCTGGCCTGGCCCATCTAGTCTGCCCATTTTTTCTACCTTTAATTTATGCTGCAGACGATATCGGCTTTCCCACTCTTCCATTTTCAGGGGTTCCCTTGTGTGTCCCATGCATTTTGAATTCCTCCACCGTTTTGCCCCACCACCCCTGTGGGAAGCTGTTTCAAGCATCCATCACCCTCTCTATAAAGAAATAATTCCTCACATTACCCCAATTCTTCCTTCCTCCAACTTCATCTCATGTCCCCCAGTTCTTGTCTATCTTTTTCTGAAAGATGCTACCCCCGGACCTCACTGATCTATTTTAAGGTGTTATACGTCTCTGTTATGTACTCTCTCTCTCTCTCTCTCTCTGCCCCAGAGAATACATATTGAGGTATTTCAGCTCTCCTATATGACTTCTGGTACAGCCCCTGTACTATTTTGCAGCCTTCTTTGAACTACCTCCACTCCATGTCCTTCCTGAGATGCAGCCCTCAAAACTGGACTGTACTCAGATGAGATGTCACTAATGATCTGTATAGTGGCATGGCCGCCTCCTTTCTGCTTATGATGCCTCTCCCTATGCACCCAACATCCGCTGGCCCTTCTAACCACCTTTTCTCACTGTTAGCCACCTTTAGGTCCTCAGATATAATTACTCCTAGATCCTTCACCTGTTTGGTGGCAGACATCCCCCAAACAAAACCGAGTACTCCTCCTGGGTTCCTGAGACCAAAGTGCAAAATTCTGCACTTCTTTGCACTGAATCTCAACTGCCATACATTTGACCAATCCTCCAGCTTGCCCAGGTCCCTTCTCATTCTCTCTAGTCTACACTCCCTGGTGTGTCTACCTTATTGCACATCTTTGTGTCATCTGCAAAGAGCACACTTACCTTCAGTCCCTCCACAATGTTGCTTATAAAGACATTAAAGAGGACTCAACCTAGCCAGATCCCTGAGGCACCCTGCTGGTCACCTCCCTTTCTACAGACTGAACTCCGTTCACTACCACCTTTGTGTCCTACTGCTCAACCAATTTCTAACCCAGATACCCACCCGGATCAGATTCCAAGGCTGCTCAATTTGTTTATTAGCCTTTTATGTGGGATGGTATTGAGGGCCTTGCCAAAATCCAGGTAGGCCACCTCTACCGCCCTCCTGATCAATCTCCCTGTAACCCAGTGGAAGAAATCCATCATGTTTGTTTGGCAGACCTGCCTACCATGACACCATGCTGTCTTGGATCCTGTGGTCCGCTGGATTCAAGGTATGTGTCAATCTTTTCCTTGAATAATGATTCCATCAATCTTCCTACCACTGAGGTTAGGCTGACTGGCCTATAATTATTAGCCTCTTCTCCTTGCTCCCGTTGTTATGGAGAGGGACAACATTCGCCTCTTCCAGTCTGCCAGAACCATACTCGTTTCTAATGATTTGTCAACCAAGGCCGTCAGTGGTTCTGTTAGCTCCTTTTTTAGTTCCTTTAGAATTCTGCGATGTAGTCCATCTGGCCCCATTACTTTTATCTAGTTTTAGTTTTTCTAATTCCTTTAGGACTCCCTCTACTATGAGCTATGACACTTTCCCTCTACTATGAACGGACTGGTATCTACACTCCACCCCATGGTACTTCTTACATCTAGCTGTGGTCCCTCTCAATCTTCTTCTACCGTGAACACTGAGCCAAAATATTTGTCCAGGATTTCTGCTTTTTCCTGGTCCCCTTCTGTTGACCCCTCCCTTCCCTTTTTAGTCTCAATGCCACCCCTGTTTTTTCTCTTCTTTCTAATGTATCTAAGAAAGGTCTTGTCTCCTTTTTTAATTGCCTTCGCTATTCTTTCCTTGGCTTTTCTGACTGCTTTCCCCACCTACTTTAGCTTTTCCAGATACATTCTTGATCTTCCTCCTCCTGTTTCTCTAGGCATTTTCTGAATGCTGTCCTCCCCCCCCCCTCCCGGCCACCTCCTGTGAGAACCGGAGTGGCTTTTTCTTCCTCTGTTTTTACTTATCTGCCCAACGCAAAGGCTCATGGCTTCCATTACGACTCCTTTAAAATGTGCCCATTGATCCTCTAGATCCCCTTTTCCTACTCTACCCTCTGGGGCTTTCTTCAGACATACCTCCATCTTTGCAAAATCGACCCTTCTACTATCCTCACGTTAAACCATACCATACTGTGATCGCTGGACACCAGGTGACTCCCCACTTCTACATCCATTACCCTTTCTCCACTGGTGAGCACCAGGAGGTCCAATATTGCCCACCTCACGGGCGTGCTTTACCACTAGCTGTCTGTGCCGCCCCCTGAAAAGTTTCCAGTATGTTTCTGCTCCTAGCTGTGGCTGCAGTATGGGTGCTCCAATTGACATTTGGCAAACTGAAGTCTCCCTTCAGCAATATGTTCCCCCTTTTGCTGCCATTTCGCGGATTTCCACTAGCGCATTGTCCAACTCCTCCCCGTGTGGGAGGTCTGTCGATCACACCTCCTCGAATGGCAGTACCATTCCCTGTTTCCAGCATGACCCATAGTTTACTTCCTCATGCCCTGTACCTGTGTAGCTTTTATTTTCTCCCTAATGTAGTTAGCCACTCCTCCTCTCTTTTTTCCTACTCTATCTTTTTGGAATTGAACATACCCTGGCACAGCTGTATCCCAGTCATGGTTTCCTGGGTACCATGTCTTGGTTACAGCAACAATGTCCAGGTCAGCCTCTGACGTGAAGGCCACTGGGTCTGAGATTGTATTTATTTTATTTGTACATCAGAGTACCTTTGAGCTATGTGCTCATTTGCAAAGTCTCCATGCCAAGTGTTGTAAACGAACAAATTTGTATACAGGCAGCACAATGAGCATTTGTCAATACATTCATTACTTTGGATACAGGCAGCTCAGGTGAGCATTTGTCAGAGCAATAACAACAAATGCGCAATACAAGGTTTTAACACATCAGTAGATTACAATATGTACCATTGGGTCAGGAGGAGGATGGAGGACAGAAGAGAGGGACAAGGTGTAAAGGGCTACTGGGTTGGGAGGGGAATGGGTAGAGCAAGATAGGTCAGGCCGAGGTTAAGGTTAGGGATAGGCATCTGCATGTGGAATCTTGGGTGAGTTCTTTCTTGAGGGCCCTCTTGAACAGAGACATTTTAGGTGTACAGCTCGGCAAGCAAAAGTTATTTGGCCCTGGTTGGTTCTATGCTTGCGGACAATCAGTGAATGTCTTGCCATGCTCCTGGTGGTATACTGGTTATGAACTGGGTGGAAGAGTGAGGCTAGCGGGGAGCCAGGCCACCAAGTGCTTTTTGGCCAGTAAGATGCTCCTGGTACTTTGTGTGTTCTTGCAGGGGAAGCCAGCCCATGAGGGAACATAAGACATGACAGTGAGTGAGTCTGTCAGAGCCCATGATGAATCTGCAGGCCTTACTGAGTAGTACCCTCACCCTGTTCAAGACAGTGTGGGAGGCGGCTCCATATACTGGAAGACCGTAATCAATGAGAGGGAGGACAGAGCTTGTTACAGCTAGGCTCCTGGCCTCATGAGTTAGGTTCAGGCACTGTCTGAAAAGGGCTCCTAGCTTTCTGCTGACCAAACCAACCATGTTATCCACATGCTCGGTGAGGGATTCATCTAAAGTGACCCCCAGGTATCTGAACTAGGACACCTGCTCAAATGGGGAAACCCTTGTCATTCAGGATGCACAGTAGGGGAACTTTGCTCCAGCACTGGCAAAGAGCACTTTTTTTTTTTTATAATTAAGGACAAGTTTATTCTGCTTGAACCAACGTTCAAGGGACCCAAAGCTGATTTGTAGCTCCCTGGTGATTACCTCGTGTTGAGGGCTGCTCTTTAAGACAACCATCAGCAGCAGCACAGAGCAGCATCTGTGTTTGGGGGCAAGCGCCAGGAAGGCCATTGAATAGGCTGAAGAGAAGTGGTTTCAGTATTGACCCCTGGGGAACTCCAACAGAGACCTTCTTTGCTTAGGAGAGCACCCCATCAATTTTGACTTTCTGTGTGTGCGTCCAGAGCAGTAACAACGAAACCAAGACACAGTTTCAGTGGAGCCCAAGGTGCTGAAGTTTTATTAGCAACAAAGAGTGATCTACAAGGTCAAACGCCTTGGTAAAACCAACATAATGAGGCACCTATTGGATGTTCTTTGTCCAGGGCTTCTTGTAGGTATGTTGTGAATTCAATGAGTGCAGTTGTGGTACTGTGCAGTTTTCTAAAGCTGTGTTGCTGGCAACACATCAGGTTGTAATGCCTGAGGTAGGACACCAGCTGATCGGATACTATTCATTCCAGTACTTTAGAAAGGGGAGATCATATGGAGATGAGCCTGTAGTTGGCCACACTAGTACTATCCCCACTCTCTTACATTACTGGTGTAACTATGGCTGCCTTCCAGATTGGAGGGAATTGGCAGAACTGCAGAAAAGTTGTTAAATATCTTTGTTGTAGGTAAAGCCACCTCTTCAAGGGCCTGAGCCAATAATCCCATGTCAATTCTATCACTGCCCACTCTAGTTTTGCCAATAACTCTGCTTAGGTATTTGACCGTTACCTTGGTGGAGACCTGCTCGAAGCAAAATTTAGGGTGGTTACTGCCTTGCTGCCCCCTGCTTCAAAACCCAGGGTTCCCAGACCAGTAGGCTGTACTGTGATTAGGTTGGTGAATACATTATTGAAGCCATTTGATATGTTTGCTGGAGTTGATAGTACTTGGGTATTGCTGATGAGAACAGTTGGGGGAAGACCGGTCGCTGTTGCCCATTAGATCCTTTATGCACTGCTAGAATTTCTCCCCATCTCCCAACTCTTTCTTTGCAGTGTATTGTGGTAGTTAGCTTTGGCCTTCCAGATTAGTTTTATACATTTGTTGCGGGCTTCACGGTACCTCTGTCGGTCTCTTGGGGACCCAGTGGCTTTGACTAGGCACCAGAGATTATCCCTTTCCCACAACTGGGTATGTGTGTGTGTGTGTGTGTTTTATATATATATATATATATATATATATATATATATAATACATATATATATATATATAGATATAGATATAAATATATATATATAGATATGTGTATGAGTGATCCAACTTGCTGATGTGCCTTTCATGCTGCGCTTTCTGAGTGGGGCAAATTTGTCACAAGCTTCTGTGAATATACTACAGAAGTGGTCAAGGGCCACGTTGACGTCCTGTATAACATCCAGAAAGCTCCAATCCGTCTGGGCTAGATACATCGTGAAGGATGTAATCCAATCTTTATGTAGCAGCCTGGTGGTTATGGTTCTGGGGGTGTCTTTAGGGGTCGAGCAGACCACTCACACAGGATGGGTGAGTGTTCACCAATGGAATTCGGCATTACCTGAACTTTAATTAGCCGCTTTGGATGGGTGGCTAGGACCCAGTCTATAAGAGTTTTAGTACCAGTTTTATAGTTCACTCGAGTGGGCTCACCAACTACTTCTGTTAGGAATAGGCTTGAGATGAGATCCTTATTACACTGTGTTAGTCTCTGATGCACAGTTTATATTAAAATTGCCTAATATTATAGATCACTATGCTATCTTAAAGTTTGCCCTCCTGGCTGGATGTATGTCCCTTGCCAACAATGGGTCCAGGGTTAGGGTGAACATTTCCAGAGATAAGGAACAGAAGTAACAGCCTCTTATAGTTGAGCCTGTTATTTAGTGCAGATTAGTGTGACAGGGCTAAAGGTAATGGGGTGACTAATGCAGTGTACATGTACCCTAATACTTATTGTAGTTGTCAGTGAGCAGGGTATGGGGGAAAGGGGGGGCAAGTCACAGTTCAGCAGGGGTCTCAGAGTGTGGTTGTATTTACTACAGCACATATCCAAGGGGTAACAGTCCGCCAACCAGATTCTGAAGGTTGATCAGGCCCTACTCTGAGTAGGCGCGGAAGAGCCAATACCATGAGTCCGACTCAAGTTATCATTGTGGACTGGGTGTATGGGGAGCAGTCCTAGAGTAAGGGTATGGTTAACAGTTATAGCAGCTATTGGTCCCACCTACTTGTGCTGGGGTGCTAGCTGGTCAATTGCTTTCATCGGATGTGACCTTGCTTCTTTATTTGGAATGAGCTGAGCGGGCGGTTGGAAGTGGTGGTGAGTAACAGCTAGTTTGGTTCACACCAGCTATGTGATTGGCACCTGGTTTTGGTGGGCTCTGGTGGGGCTGGTTTAAAGGAAGAAGCACTGTCCATTCCTATACAGAGGTAAATTAGAGGTCCATGGTTTAGAGTGCTATGAGAATGCCGATTACAACAGGAAGTAGCAGATGGAACTGGCATAGGGATTACTTGGGTGATAATTAGTGAGTGGAGATTATCTTTCCAATTGGTTCAGGTCAGGGTCAAGCAAGGATAAATGTGGGACCCCCCAGGGTGGGTGGGTGGATATATTTTAAACCATCGAGCAGCTGAAGTGGCTCTGCACATTTGCACTTCCTCCTTGACCTTGTGTATTTCCTCTAGTTTCTTTCCAGTAGGTATACTAGTGAATCCCTGCCGTTTGTGCTTGTTTACCTCCCTTTGTGTTCCTGCTAGTCCTTTTGCATTCCATGATTAATTTCTGTTTTGGAGGCGTTATGGCAAAGTTCCTATTTTCTAAGGTGTCACTTATAGGGTCCTTTGCCTCCAGTTCCCCTCCCTAGTTTAAATGCCCATGTCCTATATTTTTACTTACTCCTTCCTCGTTAGGTGCAGTTCATTATACCTGAAGAACCTGTCTCCCATTAGTATCCCCATGCATCAACGCAGTGGAAACCTCTTTCCACCAGCTCCATAACCACTCATTGAACCCTTTGATTTTTTCTCCTGATGTTCTCTGTGCTACTGCCTTGCCCCACACAGGAAGGACCTCGGAGAAGGCCAGGAGGTCATTTTAGTTTAACTAGGTTTTGTTTGGCTTCCTCTACCAACTGCCCTACCAGGTTGTTTGTCTCCAGGTGTACCAGGACCTTCAGGTCATCACAGTCTTTCTCCGCTATCCTTCTGATGCAATGATGTCGCGTTTGCTGAGGCCCCTGGAGGCATCTGATTAGCATCCTTTGTCTGTAGTCGCCAGTTGGATCTTCTACCTCGATCATGGAGTCTCCCATGATCATTACTCTACTACTTTCCTTCTTGCCCTTTATGTTGCCTCCACTGTCCTCCTTATCTGGGTGCAGTCTTGGCCCTTTGACTAGTTTACTGTCCTCTTCCACTTGGCTAACATCCTTTTCCTCTTTCAGTTGTGAAAAAAGGTTTGTAGCTGGGATGGTTGTGGCATGGAGAGAGTTTTAGCGGTTCATCCTGCAGAGTTTACTTCCTCCCCTCTGTACCACCACCCCGGGACCAGATCTCTGTGGGAGTGACTTCACGGGAGAAATGATGTTGCAGAATTTGAGGGCATGGATTCCAATACCTGTTTCAACACAGCAGGTTCCACAGCCGAGATAGCTCCTTCCATTCCATGCTGCATTCCGCTGTGCCTTTAGTTAATGTAGATTTCTACAGATGGGACAATGCCCCACTCTCCAAAGAAGTCCTCTGCCTATGAGAGCTCTGCACCCATGGCAAGTGTAGATATCCATACCGCTTGTGAGTTTTTTCTCCCCTCTCCTCTCTCTCTTTCCCCATTTCCTTCGGGCCATCTCTGCTCTTGGTTCTTCCTAATGCGTGTAGTGTATTTTTTTTCTCCAGCTCCCTTTTGTTAGGCTTGCCTTGGAGGTCTTTGTCCCTCCCTCTATTGCAGTTTGTTTCTCTGCCTGTAGATGGAGTTTCGTTCCCTTCCTGTAGTTCAGGCTCAGCCGAATGTTGCTTCCTGTTCGAACAGGAAGTCTCTGCTGTCAATCACCTTCTGTCCCTTATATATTGAGCAACCCCCGGGTGGGCAGATGGGAGGGCAGTACTATACAGCAGTAGTCCCTTTTCCCAGCCTGGATACAGAGATGGACACTCTGGACCTTGGTTTAATGTCTCATCTGAAGGATGGCACCTCAACAGTGCAGCATCCCTTCTCCTACTGCACCACATTGTCAGTTATGGGCAGTACCTTAAATACATTGTGTGAGGCAAGAACCCCTAAAAGGTGGGCGACCGAGCTGGAACAACATGAGGAAGGATTTTTTTTTTTTTACTCAGAGAGGTATACGTATGTATCAAGTTCTAGAAGGAAGCAGTACAAGTGGGGATTATTTAAGAGCTAGTAGCACTAACAAATAGGCAGAACATTTTAGCAATTTTTAAAAGCAAACTTTTTATTTATGTTTTTCTGTGTGCTTATTAGATGGTTTTCTAACAGTATGGGGTGTGATGTGAAAAGTACTGCTTTACCTGGAAGCAGATACCTAGTTCCATTCTTCTCACTACATCAATATGCGACATCACACACTGTTGCACCACAAGCCCTGCTGTTTGGCTGGTAACGTGCTACAAGTTACCAATCAAGCAGCAGGAGACTGGCTCTTCTTGGATACTAGGGATATCCCAATGCTGATGGATAGGTAGGAACAGAACTAACTTATGTCAGCCTCTTCTTAGTTCCCCACACCTAGTACTGTCAGGTAGAAAATCATTCAATCAACAAAACAGAAAAGAAAAAGAATACTTCAGACGCAAGAAGTCATAGCTGACTACTTCTGAAAGCTGCTATTAATTTCAAGCAGTACACTAGCTCTTCAAGTATTTTAAACTTGGCAGTGCCAGTGGCATAGTAAGCTGAACACTATTTCTGGGGCCAGAAAATGAGATAAATTCCAGTCCCACACCAGGAACTTGGGCCAATACCAAACACTGACACTCTAGTGCAGCACTACGGGAGTATCGTAATACTGAGATGCCATCCTTTGGATAAGACAGCAAACAAACGTTCCTCTTGCCAATCTCTGGTGACTGTCTTCGTGGAAGTTAAAGATCCTCTGGCACATACCGTTAAAGAGTAGGGGATTTTCCCCAGTGTCCTGGGAAACTCTCCCCACCAGTAAAACAGGTCCATGTAACCCAACACCCAGGACACAACCGTAATTGAGCTATCACATTTGAGGGTGCCTTTCCAGGTCAAAAGATTTCAAACTTAGGCTGGTTCAGTTCCTCAGAGATAAATCATCAGTGGATACAGCATTTAATTCACAGGCGGGTTCCCTGATGCATGCAATTGTTTTGATATATATATATATATATATTTTTTTTTTACATAATGTTGGGTGTTGCAGCTGCCGTTTAGTCTTGTTTCCACTAGCATTTCCTAGGATTAAACAGTTTCTGAATTACTTGGCCCTCATTTAGAAATGTCACTTCACTTCCCTGCTGCAGAGTGCTTCTGTGCCTCATCTGTAGCAGTATGCACTTTCTAATGCCTGGTGATCTGTTTGAGCCATTCAGATCTGGTAATCTGTCAGGTAGAAGCAACAAAGATAAATACTCATGCTTCGATAATCTGACTACATTAGTGTGGTACTTTCAGAAACTTCAATGTTTACAAATGCAAAGCATTTAAATCTGCCTGAAGAGTGCTGTGTTAGCACAAATGCAAAACTAATTTTCTTATTTGGTAAAGAATTAGGCTGAAGAACTGTTTGGATAATCATGCGTTCATAAAATATGCATGATGTTTGCATGTATTGTACCTGGCCCACTTTTGTGCATATACTTGTACTTATTTCAGACACTTGATTTATGCAATACATTGGACTACCTAATGTGCAATTGTTCTGTTGCTATTAATGCTCCCCCTGGGACCCTGCAGTACAATAGGCGTTGTGCCCAGATGAAGCTATCCTGGTTGACACCATCCTCGCTGTGTGCCTGCCCGCCCCCCCCCCGCGGCAGTTCACTATGGGAACTAGGATCCAGAAGAGTCTAGGAACCTAGGCTGTGAAATAGACGCATGTTTTTTTTTTCCCTCTATGGTTTGCTCTCCTTCCTCCCCCATCGCACTGGCATGGATAGAGCTCTGCAGTTCCTCGGCTGCACCCAGCAACGACCTGCGGAGGGAGCAAGCGCCCCTGACCCATGGCAGGGTCTGATACAGCACCAGCTGTCCAGCGTCATCCATCCCGACCACACTGTCAGTGGGCAGCTGCTGTGGTCTGGCCTACCTGCTACTGTAGCGTCCTGAGCTTATTCCAGAACTCGAGTCACCTTCACACCAGCGTGATGCACTGCCATCGGGCCATGGGGGTGGCCTGTGGGCAAAATTCTTGTAAAAAAACAAAAAAAAACCTGATGAGATTTTGAGGTTCTCGAAAATCTGTATATCTAGACCATCTGGTAGCCTAATAAAAATATAGTTTCTGCAGAACAAAAAATTAGTTTTAGCTGTGTGCAGAATCAAAACCGAAATATTTACTAGTTTAAGTAACTAGATCTGTTAACAGCATTTTTGTTTTTAAAGCTATAGAAATACATGCTCAAACACACCTATTGCATTATTTAGAGTGAAAGATGTCATTTACAGGGAGTTTCTATCAGAGTCCGGCTCACAGCAACAGCTTTGAGTCGAGATGTGAAAGCAGGAGAGGCAGGGAAGTCGGTGCAATGCACTGTTGCCGATATTAAAATCCCCAAGGATCCAGTTCACAACTTTTCTTTTTGTTTCTCAATTTTTAAACTTTATTGAATTTTTAATAGATATGACAATTAACAATACAACAGACAAGGTACATTCTCTTAACTACTTTTCATTTGTTCGTTCCTATAATGAAACAAGTGCAATCTACTGTTTAACAGGGCTGTTGAGAATTCACACTAACTGGATTTAGTCTTTAGCCCAACTACCTGCATATACTATATAACCCCAACCCGGTGCAAATCATGGGTAACAGTATGGAAATCTTTGTGTGGGGTGATAAAGCTCCACCAGGACCACACGTTGCCCCAAAACAGGTTTTTACAAATGCTCAAGTGTGGACTGACAGCATCTAACCACAGACAAATGTTTTGTCATTATGGGACTCCTGAGTACAGTAAGAGGTTACACCATGTATGCTGATCACACCGATTATCCATATGCTTACACCCAACTGAACAGAAACAAGGCCCACAGAAACTCTATCACAAGAGCTGGCATATTGTTAAAGCAGTAAAATGTTTAGACAGACTTGACTTTGTTCCCATCCTAAGGGCTCCTCCCTCAGCAGGCTGCTGAAGGTTGAAAAGCACACAATTTGGGCTCTTTCGAGGGTAGGGTTCACAGCACCCTCTTTGCTGTATTCAAGGGTGATGTGAAGACACGTGCATTTCAACCAGCTGGAGGTCACAGTGGTGGCTAGAAGCAATTTAAGAGTAGGGGGATGAAAGACACAGCGTGTACAAGGCAAGATCATCCTGGATGGGAAGAGGCCTACAAACAGAATGAATCCAGAAGACAATCTCTGTGGAACACAGAGTAAAGTTTTTCCAACTGTATTTCTGTTTAAAAAATATTTGCCAATACCTTCACGGTTGGGAATATCAAACCAGTTTACTCACCAGCACGATCTGCTTTGAGAGTATCCCAGACATTGCAGTTAAAATCATCATACCCAGCTAGGAGAAGGCGTCCACTCTTGGAAAATGCTACGGAGGTGATGCCACAGATAATGTTGTCATGAGAATAAACCATCAGCTCTTGATCAGCACGAAGATCAAACAGCCTACAAGTGGCATCATCTGAGCCTGTGGCAAATGCATTGCCATTGGGGAAGAAACAGATGGCATTGATGCTTGGAAAAAAAAAAAAAAGAAAAAGAAAATGTTAAGTATCATCTTGACTATTGTACACATATATTACTAGGCACACAGTGTATGCAGTGCGAACAGCTGTACACACAGAAGCTCTGTCCAACATTTTCCCCATGGCTATAGTTCTTGTGAACCCAAAACTAACAAAATGTACAATCCAACTCCTCATTACTGAACAGTGATGAAGGATCATTCCTACATGTTACAGGATCCTCCCTTCTCTACAAGTAAAAACTGGCACCAGACTACTGCATACGGTACGTACAAACAAAAGCATTGCTCAGACCAAGCACAGGTTGTACAAAACCTTTTATTCAATGTAAATGTGCTTAATTTACTCAGATGGACACAAACTGAATCTACTGATGCAGGAGCCCCCCCTAAAGATCATCTGACACATTTTACGCATGAAACATGATGTCACAAACCTAGTGATCTTTGTAAGGTTGCAGAAAAGGAGACAACCAAGCATACGGTAATGGGTACATCTCCCAGAGTATGTCACCTGGAACATAGAAAGGAGTAGGTGGGAGAGTGAGCTATGGCTTCATGGAGGATATTTTCTTTAAGACCTGTGGTTTCTGGTAAGTAACAAAACTATCTTCTTCGTGGACACCTGCCTCTACAAAGGCACACATCTGTAATGATTCCTAAGCAGCACAAAGCAGAGTGGGAGAAGGCCAGACATCAGGCCTTGGAAGACAGCAATATTGAAGTCAGCCAGTCAGGGCTCCAGATAAGATTTGTTGTGATGAGTACTGTACTCCTCATTTTGAAAGTGAGGTGCGTAAAACCAAATTCAGATGCATACAAATGTCTGGACAGAGTGGAGTGAGGAGTACATTTTTAAAAGAATGTAGTTTTTTGTTAGATAAGACTTGATCCAGTGCCAACAATGCTCCAGCTAACTCACCAGTTTTAAAATATATTGAGTAAATAAAACTGGGATGCAAAAGAGTGCTATAAATCTGGAAAAAATGCTCCTTTGAATCACCAGTTATGTTATGATGCACTGTTCGCTGGAGTGTGGACATTTGCAAATGTCTGAGTACTGGTACACATTAAAAACTTTTCTGAAGAGTATTTCCTGAAATGAGGTGAGTAAAACATACTAACATACAACTGCCAGCAGATTAGGCCTTACGGTCTATTGAGTCTGCTTGAACCTCGGATCCCTAGTTGGGTGCGAGCTCCCCGTGTTCCAGAAACCCCTATCATCCATCCCCACCCCTGGGCCAGGCCATCATCTGATACATTCGCTTCTGTGTCTGTCCCACCCTCTCTTGAAGCCCTCCACTGTGGATCTCTGAACCAGCTCGCTAGGCAGTGCATTCCAAGGGTCCACCACCCTCTCAGTGAAAACTCCTCCTCTCCCCCCACCCTTCCACCTTCAAACCATGCTCTCTGGTGATACCTTCCTGCTTTAATCTAAAGATCCCTCCATGTTTACCCTATTTATTCCTTGAGGTGCTTGAGACCTCAATCATGTCCCCCTGTCTCCTCTCCTCCAATGAAAACAGGCAGAGCTCCTCAAGTCTGTCCTCACATGTCAAATCCTAGTCCTCATATCATCTTAGTTGCCTCCTCTGTACACTCTCCAGGAGCTGTGTGTCCCTCTTCAAGTGTGGTCTCCAGTACTGTACACAGTACTCAAGGTGTGCTCTAACCAGTCCATTGTACAGCGGCAGAATCACTTCCCTGATCCTAGAGGTGATCCCCCTTATGATGCATCTCAACATCCTGTTTGCCTTGCTAGCCGCTCTCCTGCACTGCTCAGAGTTATTCATACATGCATCCACCATGACCCCTAGGTCTTTTTCCCCTGTTGAGGCCTCCAGCGCCTCCCCCCTCCCAGGGTGTACCTGTGTTTAGGGTTTCCCGGCCCAAGATGTAACACCTTGCACTTGGTGATATTGAAATTTAATTTCCATGTGTGAGCCCAGCTTTTCAGGGTGTCCAGGTCCCCTTGCAGGGCCAACTTCCCCTCTTCCCCCTCATCTACTGCTCCCATCTTGGAGTCATCAGCGAAGAGACTCATTTCACACCCTATACCCTCCCTGATGTCCGATATGTATGCATTAAACAGGATCGGACCCAGAACCGAGCCCTCGGGCAGCTGAGGTGGCACCTGGGCCGGAAACTCAGAAAGTGGCACTGGGCACTTTTACGCCTTGTGCCTTCTGCTGTGCTTTCTTTTGTGGCTGAGGGTTTTTTCTGTTAAAAACTCCTCTGCCTTTGCCCCGAAAGGACTGACTGTTGTGAAACTGGCGATTGTTCCCACCCCCTCGATCGAGAGGGGGCGGGCATAGGTCTGGCTGTCTTAATGGCAGATCTAGTCTTCTGTGTGGCCTCTAGTGCTTGCTCCACCTGAGGTCCGAACAGATACATACCGTTGAAAGGTAAGGCCATGACATGCTGCTGGGCGTCATTCGTGACGTATGCAGACAAGAGTGGCGACGGAACAAATATTTTTGCTCAGTATTTACAAAGGAAGAGGGGGAGGTACATAAAACAAACAGTAGTAACACTCTGGATACAGAAGTTGATACCAGCCCATTTACAGAAGAAAGGGTTCTGAAAGAACTCTTAAAACTGAAGGTGGACAAAGCAATGGGGCCTGATGGGATTCATCCCAGAATTCTAAAAGAACTAAGGGTAGAACTAGTGACACCACTGACTACCCTCTTTAACAAATCATGGGAGGATGGGGTGGTACCGAGGACTGGAGGAGGGCAGATGTGATTCCTTCACAAAAGTGGGAGCAAGGCAGAAGCAGGAAACTACAGACCTGTAAGTTTAACCTCAGTGATAGGGAAAATGATGGAATCACTTCTAAAGGAAAGAATTGTCGAGTATCTAGAGGCCAGAGGGGCACAAGACCCTAGGCAGCATGGATTCTGACAGCGGAAGGTCATGCCAGGCAGAATCTGATAGATTTCTTTGACTGGGTGACCAAAGTAGTAGATCAGGGAGGGCTGTGGACATGGCCTACCTAGACTTTAGCAAGGCATTTGACACAGTCCCACACAAAAGATTAATATATAAGTTAGCCAGCCTGGGAGTGGGTCCCAAGATGACAGCCTGGGTAAAGAATTGGCTGGAGAATAGGACACAGAGAGTAATAGTAAATGGAGTCCACTCAGAAGAAAGGAGGGTTATAGCGGGGCACGAGGTTCAGATTAGGACCAGTCCTCTTCAATGTCTTTATAAGCGACATTGCAGAAGGACTGGAAGGAAAAGTATGTCTCTTTGCAGATGACACTAAGATCTGCAACAGAGTTGATGCACAGGGTGGGGTGGAAAGGATGAGAAGGGACTTGGCAAGGATAGAGGAATGGTCAAATGTATGGCAGCTTAGATTCAATGCTAAGAAGTGCAAGGTAATGCACCTGGGAAACAAAAACCCAGGGGAAGAGTACACAATGGGGGGTGATATACTAACAACAACAAAAATGGAAAAGGACCTGGGGGTAGTCATATCAGATGACCTAAAGGTGGGCAAGCAATGTGAGAAGGCAGCAAGGAGGGCTGGGGGGATACTGGGATGCATAGGGAGAGGCATCACCAGTAGAAAAATACAGGTTACTCACCTGTAACAGGAGTTCTAGGAATGGTATATGTTGTTCATCCACACTCATTGGCAGGTATCCTTGCCGCTTTAAATCTTGCCGGAAGGTCTTCAAGCTTGCTCCTCCCACCCACCCGGGTGGTATAACTCTCGGCTCCGCCCCATGACGCCAGATCTGGCCCGCTGGAAGCTCAGGTTGTGCGTCGAAGCCGGGGAGGTCGGGGGGTCGGTGGATGAACAACATATACCATTCCTAGAACTCCTGTTACAGGTGAGTAACCTGTATTTCTAGGGACATGGATATGTTGTTCATCCACACTCATTGGCAGACTCCCTAGCAGTTCTCCGGGAGGAGGGAGGCAAGACGCACACCCCAATACTTACTTGGGAAAGAGAGACTGGAGAACCGAGGCCCCAAAACCAGCACCCGGCGTGACTCAAGGTCGATGTGGTAGTGGGTAATGAAGGTGTTTGCTGACTTCCAGGTAGCAGCCTGCAGATTTCCTGGATAGGGACGCCCTGGAAGCAGCCACCGCTGCAGCAGTATGGCGGAGAATGAGCTCTTATCCCTCTGGGAGGCTCCATGCCCGCCAACTTATAGCAGAGATCTATGCAGGAGGTTACCCACCTGCTTATCGTCCGCTTGGCTGCAGGTCTGCCAGATGCGGCTTCAGCGTGAGGTGACAAACAGCTGGTGAGGCCTCTCTCGATTTCAGCCGTGCGCTCCTTATAATAAGCGAGCCCTTCTAGGGTCCAGAGTATGGAGCCTATATTCGCCTCCGAGGTGTGATTGGGGTAGAACACCGCAGAGTCAACACCTGGTTAAGGTGAAACTCACACCACCTTCGGAAGGAATTTCGGTGGGGGCAGGACAACCTTGTCCCTGTGGAAGACCAGGTAAGGAGACTCGATGGAAAGCGCCTGGAGCTCTCCCATCCTTCTGGCTGACGTGATAGCCACCAAGAAAGCGGTCTTCCACGACAGGTGAGAGAGAGCACACCTGTGCATAGGTTCGAATAGCTTGCCCATGAGCTTTGCCAGTACCAGCAGTAGATCCCACGGAGGTGGGGTTCCCGCACTGGAGGAAATGTGATCAAGGCCTTTGAAAAGCGCCAGACCACCTTCTCCTGCGCCACCCGACTGCTTCGCCCGCGCCCGTAAGCAGAGATGGCTGCCAGGTGCACCCTTAGGGTCGCTGACCCTAAGCCCTTGACTAGAAAGGACCATAAATAGTCCAAGATGCTTGCAAGGAACAGGAGGAAGGGTCCACTTGCCCTGACACCAAATGGAAAACCTTTTCCATTTGAAGGCATAACATTTTCTGGTGCGACTCTACAGGGACGCCTCAACTACATTGAGGACCTCGTCGGAAAGACCCAAGCCCTGGAACTCTGGCAGCTCAGGAACCAGGCCGTCAGGTGCAGGATTGAAGGTCCGGATGGAACACCTTCCCTGATTGACTGAGAGCAGGTCCGGCGAGCTGGAAGCTGCAGGAGTCCTGGAGCTGAGACTGAGGAGACTGGGTACCAGAACTGGCGAGGCCAGTCTGGGGCTATCAGAATCACCTGCGCCTTGTCCCTCCTCGCCTTGAGAAGCACCTTGTGGATCAAGGGAAATGGGGGAAAGGCGTAAAAGAGGCCCGGGGTCCATTGCCTCGAGAAGGCATCCCCCTGCAGCGAGCCCTGCTGAGGGGGGCGGGCATGGAACAGACTCAGCTTCGCTGCTCTCCTGAGGCAAACAGGTCCACCTGAGGTGTGCCCCAAAGGAGAACAGATGCTCTACTACCTCCGGCAGGAGAGACCACTCGTGGGATGCAGCCCCTATCCGGCTCAGGGCATCGGCCAGGGTGTTGGAGGCTCCTGCCACGTGAATAGCTAGAGATCCGCCTCCAGGCTGCGCCTGCAGTGACCAAATGCGGAGGCTTCCTTGCATAGAAGCATGGAGCGTCGTCCGCCCTGGCGGTTTAGATAGTACATGGTCGTGGTATTGTCCGTCTGGACTCGGACCACTTGACCCCGGAGGAACGGAGCAAAGGCGGTGAGGCTAGGCGGACCGCTCGGAGCTCCAGCAGGTTGATGTGGCATCGGGACTCCCGTGGGACCAGAGGCCATGAGCCCGGTGTTCCCCCAGATGGGCACCCCAACCCATCAGAGAGGCACGGTCGATAGAGACGTCGGCTCGGCGGACAGACGGGATGCCCTCCTGCAAATGATCTGGAACGGTCCACCACTGGAGAGCGTTCCACATCCCCTGTGTCACCGACTGCTGGTCCAAGGGATCGCAGCGCTGGACCACTGGCTGGCCAGTCCCCACTGAAGGGGACGCATGTTCCAGCGGGCCCAACGGACCACGCTGGTGCAGGCCGCCATGAGACCCAGGAGGCGCAGGAAGTCCCGGGCAGGCGCAGGTGCCCAACCAGAAATGATCGGGCAAGGAGGAAAAGAACCTCGGCCCTGTCCGCGGGCAGCGCTCTGGCTGAAGAGAGTCAGCTGCGCCCGATGAATAGAATCACCTGCTTGCTCGAGTTCGACTTGGCCTCGTTGATAAGGAGGCCCAGTTGAGAGCAGACCTGGAGGGCCAGATCTCTGGACCACTCCGCCTCCTTCCTGGAGGAGCTGCTATCAGCCAGTCGTCCAGGTAGGTACACCGGACCCCTCGGCGCCGCAGAGAATGCTGTCACCACTGCCATGCATTTGGTGAAGACCCTGGGAGCTGGAGACAAGCCAAGGGCATGGCTTGGAACTCGAAGAGATCCTTCCGCTCGGGCGAAGGAATCTCTGGTGAGACGGACGGATAGGGACGTGGAAAAACGTCCTGCAAGTCCAGAGAGCAGAACCACGCCCGCGTTCCAAGGATGGTATTATCTGAGCCAGAGTGACCATCCTGAAGGTTCGAGACCTTAGGAACTTGTTTAGGTCGTGTAGGTCGAGAATGGGGCGCCAGCCCCCCGTCCGTTTCGGAACCAGGAAGTACCTGGACACAAACCCTGGGTCTGAAGGAGGGTCCACCACCTCTCTTACCACCTCCTTCTGGAGGAGGAGGCGATATCGGCTCGACGGCCGCCAGTGAGCTGGGGATCGAAGCCCCGAGGGGCGGCTCTGAAGGGTGGTGCCTGCTCAATTCCAGAGGCAGGCCTCTTCCCACCACCTCCAAGACCCACCTGTCCGTGGTAACAGCGGACCAGGCGGAACAGAAGTGCGGAGCCGTCCCCAGGGGGACCCAGGGGTAGTGGTGGACGGGATGGGGCGACACCCTCAGCCAGTCACTGGGCAGGCTTGGAGGAGGGACCGCCGAGGGACCTCCTGGGCCCTTTCCTCCCTGCCTCCTGTTAGAGGAAGCAGTGGCTTGGGTTTGGGATGCCAAGGCCGAGCCTGCTGGCCCTGACGCTGCTGGCGGGCGCGCTGGGGCTAGAAGGACGAAGGGCCTAGGCTGTGGCTTGCGGCCTTTGTCCTTCTGAGCGGGAAGAGACCGAGTCCAAGGTGGCATTGGACTTCTCGATCCTCTGCAGGTGACCTTCCACCCCAGGGCCGAAGAGGTCAGTCCCAAAGGAACATCCGCCAACTTGTGCTGGGTATCAAGTAAAGGTGGATATCCTCAGCCAAGCCCTCGATGCATAGCCACTGCGCCGCCACCGATCTGGCACATGAGTCCCCTATATCCAAAGCAGTCTGGAGCTGCTGTTTGGCCACTCCCTGCCTGGTCCCGCACCTGCTTAACCGTAGTCTGCAGATCGGCGGAAGATGAGGATGACCTCATCCAGGGAGCCCAACAGGGCAGAAAAAATGTGCCATAAGGGCCGGCCGAACTGGCCTGGCGAAGGCGAGAGAGGGCCTAGCGTAGACTTTCGCCCGACATAGTCCAATTTCTTGGACTCCTGTCAGGAGGTTTGTCCACATCCCTGGCGTTGCGGCGCGGCAAAGCTGTCGGTAACCAACCCCTCAGCAGAGGGTGTTCAAAACCGGACAAGGAACCGGTGGGACCGCATACTTCCTGGCCATCCTGGCCAAGGCGCAGGGCAGGAAGCAGGGCGCTGCCAAGCTCCAGTGCCGACCCACTATGGCCTCGGCCACCGGAAAGGCCTCCGTGAGATCCCTCGGTCCAGAATCTCCGTGAGGGATACCTGGCCGCTTGAAGCGGGTTCGAGCTCCATCCCGGTAGACTCCGAGATGAGCCGAAGCAGTCAGGAAGGACGACAGGCTATCGTCCATTGACTGACCTCCTGAAGACTCCAGTCCAGTCGCTTGGAAAAAGGAGGAATCATCTTGGACTCGGAAGAGTCCTCGAATAACTGCCTCTGGCCTGAGCCACCCTTCACCTGCCGAGGTCGGTCGGGAGTGAGGGTAACTGACAGCCGATGGGGTGAGACCCTTAGCCGACCGATCTGGGTCGAGACCCCAATCGGTGGCTGTGGGGCGGAGGTTCCACCGAATAAGGTGGAGCAGCTGGTTTAGCCGAACAACCGGCCTGGGTATAGGCTCCTCGGATAAGTCGAGGGGTTGTCGGCCGTTCTGGTGACAGCCACTTAATGGCCGGGGAAGGCGACGGGTCGGCTTATTCCCGGCCAGGAGGAGTTGTTGCAACATAAGGTCTCATGCCGTCGGACGTAATTTCAGCAGGCCTCCCTCATCCGAGGAGGAGGAGGACGGGGCGGCGCGGCTTCACATGCTGTGCCGAGACCGAGACCGCCTATGACGGTGGGATCGGCTGGACCGCCAGAGAGGTCCAGACTGAGACCGAGAGTCCCGGAATTTCCGAGGTCGGTGCGGGGAGGTGTCGGCCGGAACCGGCACTCCCTTCGGCTCGGATGGTCCATCCGAGGGCTCCGGAACCGGAGGCACAGGCGAGCCCACGGGATCCTCAACTCCTCCCGGGGGAACCGGGGAGAGGGGAATCTCGGCTGCTAAAGGCGACAGCCCGTCCAATGGGTCGAGAAAAATCTCGACTTCATCGGTGGGAGTCTCGGTCAACTGACCTGACGGGTACACCGTGAGGCCAGTGGCCGAAGCCGAGCGGTCGACCGAAGCCGACGGTCGACGGCCCGGGGAGAGGGACCTTTCCCGCTCCCAAGAGCGTCGACGGAGGGACTTTACCCTGTCCCTCTTTTTGGACCGAGAATAAGGTCCAGCAGACGCAGGCCCTTCTCCTTTAGTGGAGAGGGACAGACAAAGCTCCTTAAAAGAAGCCGTGTAGGAAGAACCCAGAGAGAGCGGGATAAATGCCGCGGCCGAGGAAGATACGGCCCGCGCCGCCTCCTCTTCGAGGGCGACCATCCGCTCGAGCTGATCCGCCGAGCCCGCCGCCGCGGACACCGCCAACCGGGCCTCCTTGGACTTCACCGGAGGGAAACGCTCGGGACGGCCTAGTTGCACCGGCAGCACGGTCTTCGAGGACGAGGCCAGAAAGATGAGCACAGGTCGCAAGCTCCGCGGTCGTGCTCAAGGCCTAAGCAGTATACATGCGGGAGTGTGGATCCGTCTCGAGACATCTTCTTCCATGGGCACTCCAAATCCGGGAGTCGATTTGTCCATCGAGCGAGGGATAGAAGACTGAAGTCTTTGCAAAATTTATTTTAAACCAAAACGGAGAAATAGGAACCAGTCACAAACGAGCTGCTAAGGAGGGAACCTGAGCTTCCAAGCGGTAAGGAAGATCTAGCGTCATGGGGCGGAGCCGAGAGTTATACCACCCGGGTGGGTGGGAGGAGCAAGCTTGAAGACCTTCCGGCAAGATTTAAAGCGGCAAGGATACCTGCCAATGAGTGTGGATGAACAACATATCCATGTCCCTAGAACAGGAAGTTATTATCCCTCTGTACAGACAGCTGGTGAGACCCCATCTGGAGTACTGTGTGCAGTTCTGGAGACCCAATCTCCGCAAAGACAGACAGGATGGAAGCTGTCCAGAGGAGGGCAACTAAAATGGTGCAGGGTCTGCACCGGAGGACATATGAAGAGAGACTTAAGGAGCTTAATATGTATAGCCTCGAGGAAAGGAGGGAGAGGGGGGACATGATAGAAACTTTCAAGCACCTCAAGGAATCAACAAAGTCCAAGAGGGTAGCATCTTCAAAAAAAAGGTGTGCAAGAACAAGAGGGCACAATTTGAAGATAGAGGGGCGGCTCAGAGGTAATTTAAGAAGTATTTTTTCACAGAGAGGGTTGTGGATGCATGGAATGGCCTTCGGAGGAGGTTGTGGAGTCAAAATCAGTGGTGGAATTCAAGCATGCATGGGATAGTCATAAGGCAATTCTGGGGTGGGGTAGAAAGAAGTAGGCTGCTGGTTAACTAGGATCTGCAGCTTATCCAGTAGGTAGGGAAATGGGCAGACTGGGTGGGCCAAGCGGTCCTTATCTGCCGTCAAATTCTATGTTTCTATGACGGGTGCAGATTCTAGCCACCAACTGGGAATCGGCATCAAAGGCATCCATTGCAGCTTTAACCTGTTGGTTATTGGATTCTATACCCCTAGTTATGGTTTGAAGTAGCTCTGAGTTAACCTCCGATTTGGGCAGAGCTTCTACCATTGCTTTGAGCGAATGCCAAAGAACATACTCATACTGAGAAAAATAGTCCTGGTAGCTGGCAATGCGCATGCCCAGGGTTGAAGCAGCAAAGACTCTCTTACCTAAGGTGTCTATCCTTGCGAGATTCTTTGTTTATAGGATGGGCTGTAGATTCCGAGGGAGGACAGCCTTTTCATTCACTGCCAGGACCACTATGGCATCAGCAAAGACTTGTGAGGCCAAGATGGGGCGATCCTTGGGAGGGGTATATTTCCCATCTGTGGACTTGGGCCACAGAATGAATAAGAGCTGGATTCTTCCACACCATCTGTGAAAGGGTCTCGAAAGAGGGCTGTACCGGAGGGATTAAATCCATAGGGATTTCCGGGACATGAAGATATTGGAGATGCAAAAGCTTCCCAGGATCGATTTCTGTGGTCTGGAGAGAAAGACATAAAGGAAAGGTCCTCCATAACAGGCTCTACAGGAGGATTGATCCCTGCCTCCAGGGCAGTGTCAGCCTCAACATCATCACCCAGTCATCTGAATCGGGCTCAAAATCATCTCCTGACAGTCCAGGGGGAACTATATAGACAGGAATGGAGTGAAAACCAGGAGGAAGAAGAGAAGGAGAAAGAACTGGAGTAGAAAACCTCTGGAAACCAGACGGTACCACACCCATCCCCAGCGCTGTTCAAGAAAACTGTGCCAAGAACAAAGGAGGAGCCATCATAGAAAACAGCATGGACGAAGAGTGTGACACCGCACCCGACGCCACCCCCGGCACCAAAAGGTAACATGGTGCCGCCAGCCCCGACGCCGAGAATGGCGCAGACAGAGCCTGCGGCACTGCACATGACGCCGACAGTACTCGCAGCGCCGCAAGGGACATTGGCACCGGAGAAGTTGGCACTGCAGATGATGGCAACATCACAGAAGTCTGAGAACTGCGATTTGAAGTAATAGGATGAAAAATGGCAAGAGGTAAGGGCATCGGTGTAGACTCCTGCGCCGCAGCTGTGTGAGGGGGATAGACATCAGAGCGTGGAGTCGATGGCACTGAAGGCGCCGTGCGACTAGTAAGACCTAACTGTCCCGCCTGCCGTTCCGGGAACCGAAGGGCCCGAAGGCCCTGGTGTCTGACTGGCCAGTTCGGACAATCGGGCCAACCTCCGAGCCCACTACTCCATTACTGCTCATCAGAAGCTCCTCCAATGGGCGGAGAGGAGCTCCGGTGTCGAAGAGGTCAGCCATCAGAGACAGAAACGGCGACTCAACCGAGGTTGGGACCGCGCCTGGTCTTAATAATAATCAATCGCCCATACGAGACGTACCAGAGGGTGACTCGAAAGTGATACAGTTTCTTCTTCGACCTGTAAAGCGGAAGAAGAACTCTAGGCCGAACAGTGCTGAGAATGGGACTGTTATGCCTTTGGGAAGACCGCCCAGCTCCCTGAGCATTGGACCGTCCGTTGTCAGACCCTCATCCGGTGAGGGCAGAGGACAAGACCTAGCCCCGCTGACTGAACAGCTTTCATACAAAGTCTCCCTACCATCACTGGAGGGCTGAAGACTTCTCTTGTAAGTAGAATGTATTAAATATAATCGGTCCTATGAAGATAAAATACAAAATAATACACTGAAAACTAAGCTGCTAGTTTGAAGTTTGACTCGATGGCAGTGATGTCGTCACTGAAGAGGTTGGATGGTTGGCCTGAGACAGTCATTAATACTGCACTCGCTGAGCTCACGGTGCCACTTCCTCGCTGCCCATCTCAGGAGCCCACCCTCCTAAAAGTTTGCTCCCCTGCTGGGTCCTAGCACCGCTACGCATCTTATTAGTATGAATGAGTGGTGGAGACTTTATGTCCAGGAAGATCTGCGTGCAAAAGCCTGCCTCACGGAGAGGCGATGTCCAGACTGTAGTGCCTTATGACAGTATGGACTGTGTGCCACGTAGTGGCTGCACAAGTGTCAGATGCAGATACTTTTAAGTGCAGCGAAGGAGACCACTATGCCCCCGCATGGAGTGACCCCTCACCAAGCTCGGCAAGGGCTTGTTGTGCTTCTGATAGCAAGGGAGATACAGTGGACCAGCCACTTTGATAGGGTCCATTTGGCCACAGGGGCCCCTTGAGTCCTGAGGGCAAAAGAAAGAAACAACTGGTCAGAACGCCTACTGTCCTTGGTTCTGGACAAGTAGAACTGCAAAATGTGGTGAACATCTAAAGTATGGAGAAGAGCCTCTCCCCTACTGGCATGATTAGGTTAATATACCGGAAGCTGGATTTAAAGTTATCTTGGACACCACCTTGGGTAGGAACTTGGGACTGGTTCTCAATGCCACCCGGTCCTTGTGGAATACCAAATAAGGCTCCTTGCACATCAGGGCTTGAAGCTTGGAAATCCTTCAAGCAGAAATAACAGCAACTAAAAATATCGCTTTCCAAGAGAGGAAGCGAAGCTCGCAAGCAGCGACTGGTTCAAAAGGGGGTAAGGTCAGCTTTTCTAGAACAAAAGTCCCAAGGAGGGAAGGGGTCCCTTATGGGGGGATTTTATGTGTAGGATACCTCGAAGAAAGATAAGGGTTACCTCCATCTGTGCCACAGTTCTGCCCTATACAGGAATATGGTAGGCAGAAATGGCTGTTAAATGCACTTCGAGTAGCCCAAGCCAGAGTCCAAAAGAGACAACAGGTACTCGAGAAGAGTGTTCACCGGACAGGCCAAAGGGTTTAGGTGACAAGCCACAGCCCAGAAACAAAAACGCTTCCACTTCATGGCATAGGTCACTCTGGTGGAAGGTTTCCTGGCAGCCACCAGGATGTCAGCTACCTTGTCTGGGACTCTGAAGCGGAGTTTGGCTAAGTCTTCAGGAGCTATGCATGTAGGTGTAGGGACCAAAGGTTCGGGTGAACCAGGGTCCAGTTGTCCTGGGACAGCGTGTAAGTGTTCAATGGCAAGGTAATCGGAGGTTCAACAGCCAGCTGCTGCAGCAGTGGGAACCAGATCTGTATAGGCCATAGTGGCGCCACCAGGATCATCGTTGCCCCCTCTGCTTGTACCTTGAGAAGAAAGTTCTGAAGGAGCGGAAACGGGGGAGAAGGCATAGAGGAATCTCCCCTTCCAGGAGAGGGATGTGTCTTGACAGAAAACACCAGGACCTGAATCTATCGAGCAAAAACTGGGCAGTTTTGCGTTGGTAGGGGAGGTGAAGAGATCCGGTTCAGATTCTGCCCATCTGTCGAAGAGTCTGTCGACGACAGACTGGAGAAGAGTCCATTCGTGAGCTGTTGCTCAAGTTCAGCTGAGAGCATCGGCCAGAGTATTCTGGACCCCAGGGACATGGACAACTAAGATCCCTAGATGATGTGATATGGCCCAATTCCACACCATAATGGCTTCCTGCAGAGGGGTAGGAGTGTGCACCTCCCTGTTTGTTGAGATAGAACACCACTGACATGTCTGTCTGCATAAAGAGATGTCCTGGTTGGAGTACAGTGCCCAAGGCCTGCAAGGTGTAGAGAACGGCTCTTATCTCTAAGATATTTATGTGAAGAGATTTCTGCTTATGGACCAGGAGCCCACAGTCCTGTGAATGCCCAGATGCGCTCCCCATCCTGAAACTGAGGCATCTGACGTTAAGACCTTGTCTGGCACTTCCCTTTGAAAGGGCATCCCTTCGTGCAGCGAAGGGGATGACATCCACCACTGGAGTTCCTGACAGATCGGCCTCGTGATGGAGACTGGCTGATCCAGGTCGTACCATCTTTGGTCCCACTGGACGCGTAGGGTTCACTGGATTGTCATCATGTGGAGTCTTGCAAAGGAGACTGTAATGACAGATGCTGCCATGTGACCCAACAGCCATAACAGAGTTCTGGCTGGTACTACCGAGGCCAAAAAGATGTGTCGAGCTATGGTCTGAAGCCAGGCAGCTCTGTTTTGGGGCAGACAGGCCCCTCCCTCGAGCAGTATCGAGGTGCACGCCAATGAAGCTCAGGTTCTGGGACGAAGTTAGGAAGGATTTTGGGATGCTGATTGTGATACCTACATCCTCGAAGAGAGAACAGGCATCCCGAATGGTTCATTGCAGTTGTTCCTTGATGCGTGCTGTCAGTAGCCAGTCATCCAAGTATGGGAATCGTAATGACCCATCCTTGAAGTGCCACTGCTACCTCCACAAGGCACTTTGTGAAGACCCTCGGTGCCGATGAAAGGCCGAAGGTAGTGCCCTGAATTGAAAATGCCTGTCCTGGAAGGTGAACCTGAGGAACCTCCTATGAGGCTTTGCCACGAGGATGTGTAGGTAAGCATACTGCATGTCCAGTGACGCCAGCCAGTCCCCGAGATGTATCATGGAGAGCAGGCCCTGAAGGGTGACCATTCGAAACCTATTGCACGCTGCCAATTGGCTGAGTTCAGAGGTTCAGAATGGGCCTCAGGTCGCCTGTCTTTCTGCACCAGGAAGAAATACGAGCAGAAACCTGTTCCTCTCTGGGCTGGACAAACAGGTTCTATGGCCATCTTGGACAGCAGGGCTTGAATCTCTGTGAATCAATCCTGCGTGTTCTGTTGAGTAACAGGATTTGGGGGAAGGGGCCTGTTCAGTGGGAACTAGACAAACTATCGAGTGTCCATTGTCTACGAGTTGGTGGACCCACTGATTGAAGGTCACTTTCCGCCAGGTTTCTGCGTAGAGCGAAAAGCGACCTCGGACAGCCTCCCCTGCTGGGGTCACAGAGGGTGTGGGTCTGGCTGGGAGTCAGGCAGTAACTGGGGAGGAGAAGGTGGCTTGGGTTGGTTTGGCGAGCAGGCGGGTCCTACTGCAGAGCTTCTATGGGCCTCTCTGGCTATAGCCTCTACGCTGTGGCTGTTGTCCCCTTGACCACAGCGAGACCTGTGAAATTGTGTCTGTGCTTGGGCGGCACATGGACTGTACAGTCCGAACTGCCTTGCCAGAATCTTGTAATTTTGTAATAATTTTCTCTGTGCCCTCACTGAAGAGGACTGAATCTTGGAAGGCTACGTCCAGGAGGTTAGATTGTATGTCCTGAGCAAATCCTGAAACCCAGAGCCAAGAGTGACGGCGTAGACATACTCCTGTCACTGCCATATTTGCAGAATTGTAGGCTGAGCAGAGGACGTGGGTGCCGACGTCCAATCCAGTCTGCAGAAGCTTGAGGAGTTCCGCCTTCTGCGGACAGTCTGGGATTTCTTGGACAATGTTCATCCCGTTCCCAAAGTGCGTTCTGGAACTGAACCATGTGTGTTAGAAAGTTCAAGTTTCTGATACTGCATGTGGCGGAAGAATATATTTTGCATCCCATAGAGTCCAACTGCTTGGAGACTGTCCGGGGGTTGTATGCTGAGGTGTTTTGGCCTCTGAGACCGATCATGGGCTCCCGAAATCTCCACAGAATTAGCTAATGGATGCTCTGCCAAAATAGGTTGTTCTTTGGGGGCCCTATAGAGGCGATTTGCCTTCTTTGGGACTGTGGTGGAGGTATGTGAGCGCTTCCACGCTGCCTGTGTGACATCTGCGAAGCTGTCCACCACGGGTGGGATAACCACCGGCTTCTTTCTGGCAGAGATATTTTGCCAAGTGCATTTTCTCTGGGTCTAGGTCCTCTGTGTCCCATCCCATATTAGACTGGATGTGCCTTATGACCTCCATGAAGAGGGTCATCAGGAGGGATCTGGGTGTATCTTCTGGGCCCAGAGGAGAAAGGTCCCCAATGGAGCGAGTCCAAGCAGGGAAGAGTCTGAGGAGGAAGAGGAGTGGTATCTACGTTGACTCTTCCTACGTACATGCTGGTCAGGAGAGTTTGAGTGGCTCAGGCTTCATCACAGTAACAGACACCTGTAATGTCTCTTACGGGGAGCAGGCTCTCTGCCATGGCCCTTGTCTGGAGGGGGTGAAAGTGCACTGGCTATGTCCGGGGCTGGGGTAGGATCCCCTGCAAGGGCCCCATTATCTGGAGCTTTAATCACATCTGGTTGTGGCCTTGGAGGGAGGAGGTCTGTACGAATCGTCTCCCATCAATGGCTGTAAAGGTCTTTGACCTGTGAAAGGCTCCATTTCGGGTCTGAACCAGATGCTAGGTCCAGCATTAGTCCAGCTCCTTTGTCCTGACTGGTGCCGGTGTCTGGTGCCATGTGTCTGTCTGACATTGGTGGACGTATGGTGTGCGATGGCGTGGTGGTGTTAGCTGTACCGTTGTACATTGGTCAGTTGGCCTGGGGACAGGCGCCTGTTGCGTCATCCATAGGGCTGTTGGGTCTGTCATCAACGGTGGCGGGGAGAAACGGAGATGGAGCTCCTGCCGGTGTGGGTGACCTTAGAGTATTGTTGAGGTCCCATGTCGGTGCTTGTCTGATGAATGCTTAGAGGGCAGCTGTTTATCTGATGGCGACTTGGATAGTTTCTCCGACAGCTTCTAGAGTGCCTGGGTGGGAGGGAGGACGACTCTCAGAAGAGTGACCAGAGGCCTTCTGCCTGTCCAGGGGTCAGCACCGCATACAGAGGCCAACTGGGAAGGAACTGACTGGTGTGTCCCCTACCTGCATCAGCAGAGTAGCCTGTATCTGGTACCAGTGGCCTGATTTTTATTGCCTTGCGAAAGGGGCCCAAAAACCCAGATCCTGTGTCCTTGTTGCTGGTTGCTTGGACCACGGCCAGGGGCTTGACCACGGCAAGTCTGGAATCATGAGAAGCGGAGTCTTAACTGCTAATGGAGGCAGAGTGAGCCGGAGAATCTCGAGTGAGAGGGACCGCTCCTTCCCTCTCGTGTTTCCCTGAACACGTTTGTAGAATGGTGGAAGATTCTTTCTCAGAAGAAGATTCCCGCTGTACAGCCAACCGTTGCTCCATGAGATAGGCCTGAAGGGTGTTCTGGTGAAAGATCTGCATCCGGCTGTTAAATTTCTGACAGCGTGGGCAAGTCTGGGTATCATGGTCTGGGCCCAGACACAGCAGACAGGCTGAGTGACCATCTTTGGATAGAATCTGCTTCCCACAGGCACACTTGTTAGCTTGCCTAGAAGAGGGCATTGGGGAAGACGACATACAGATGAAATGATCGCTAAAAGTGGACTTTCGACGCAAATTAACTTTTAAGAAAATGGCAGTCGTACTAGCGAGAGGCAAGCTGTGGAGCCGATGAACGCGAGTGGATGGCAGGAAAAGAACTGGGGCACGTCAGGGACTGCCCACCCTTTATACCATGTGTGACACGGGGGGGGGGGGTTCCCCGCCATAGACTGCTGGCTAGAAGTTTGCCGTGGGGTCTTGTCGCCTGATGGCTACAGTCCTAATTGTGTTACCTGCTGCAAGAGCTGAATCTCGAAGTAAGATCTACATTGTTCTAATTAAACATTGTACTCATTATGCCTACCGAAGTTCTTAAACGTACTGTATACATACTATTCTGCCAAATGTCTGCCATTTTGTCCTAAAGATGGCCAAGGGATTAATGCTTAAACATTGCACCCTAACAATTTTATGCTGTCATTCAACCTCATACAAATTACTTTTACCGCAGCACCCAGCAACTAACACTCAGCAAACACAAGAGACTAAACAGTACTGATTTCCCAACACTGAACATACCTGGCTCAAGAATCAGGTCCACTTGTCATGGTTCGAGAAATTATCCCAAACAGATAACTGCTCTCCTGTACCATTATGAAATGTGTGCAGCATTCAGTATTACACTAAGCCTACTAAGTGGCCCAGGGTCAGAATGAGTACAAGTAAAGAATTCGTAGGAACTTGCGAAAATAAATTTACTTATCTACTGTAATTGCTGATCTTTGTGCATCTTCACCATTCATCACTGGTGGGTTATGGCGGAAGACCAGGACCCTGTAGGAGCCAATTTTTTCTAGGGAGAGGAGCCGGCCCTGCCCTTGAGATGGACGCACAGTGTGGCACTCGAGGGTTGGCCAGTAAAAGACATCAACTCCTCCCTCATCTCAGTTTTATGTACGCTGGAGAATGAAGAAATTAGAGACGGATAAAGATAAGGGCAGGGCAAGGGAGCACGAGAGACCGGCAAAGGAAAGAATATAAACAGAAAAAGAGATAATGCAGAGTGAGAGGACAGGTAGTAAACTAGGGGTCTGGAACACGAGGCCCCATCCTCTGGGCAAGTAAGAGAGGAAAGACAGAAGAGAAAGAGGGAGAAAAGGGAAGCAGATGGGAGACCCCCAACTCTGGACTTACTAAAGGCCAAGGGAGAGATCATCTAAGCCAGATCCGTGGAAGGATCTGTTCCCTCAATTTGGGGCCACAGAGGAGTGAGCACAGTCACTCATGAAGAGAGCAAGAGTCTACTGAGTGTTGGACCAAGGGACAGATGAGGCAGGGAACTGGCTCAAAGCCCCTCACCTGGCATAAGATGGCAGGGAGCTGCAGGTCTCCCATTCCTGCCTTTGAAAATGCTGCTAGGGTGGGGACAGGATCCACCCTGGGGAGGCCCCCATCCTGAAGATACGTCCTTAAGAGGCAGAGAAGACCCTACCCCTCCCACTTAGCCGGGAGGGACCTGGAGGGAGGTGGGTGCTGCTCAGAGAAACAACCCCGCTGGATAGGCAGGGGAGGAGGCACAGCTCTTGAAGGTGAAAAGGAAGGGAGGAGATCCACACAGTCTTAAGATTCCCTCACAAACCAGGAGAGGCCCCCCACCAAGGAGGCAGAGGAGATCTGGGTTCTGAGAAGACCCAGGTCTTCTGAGGGGAGACCACCACCAGGGTCCAGAGGACAGGACCCCGGGGAGCCCCTTTCTAAGAGGGCAAGCATCCCTGCTTGACCCCCCCCCCCAAAAAAAATGGCCCACTGCCTCTTAGAAGAATCAGAAGGCCCGGAGGTACCAGTAAGACTCAGCCTACAACTTGCCTCAACTGGGGGAAGGCAAGCAGGGAGGAGGCATCGCCTAGACTCTGAGGCTCAAGAGGGGGTGGAGCGTGGGAAGCAGTGATGAATGGCGAAGATACACAGAAAGATCAACAATTATGCCAGGTATGCAATTTTTGTATCTTATCTGTGTCACTCTTCACCATTCATCACTAGTGGATGATTACCAAGCCCCCTGAAGGGGACCTGGTACTCATCCTGGCTTGACACATCTGTACCTCCCTGAGGGAGAAACGTCCCTCAGCCCCATGGGGGAGAGACAGGAGGAGGAGACCCTCACAGGCCAAGTTAGGCTTGTGACTGGTCAGGGTGAGGCAGATCTCCCTATGCCTGGGAGATGGAAGTTGCCCCTGAAGTTCCAGTCTCACTCTGCAGGAGAAAAGGCAGGTCCTCCGGAAAGAAGAGGCAATCACCCCATGCTGGGCAATGAATGTCAACTGGGAAAGAGGAAGCTACGCCATCCACCTAATGCAATTGCTGTCCCCGGTAGCCTGGATGCCGCCTCACTGGTGTCATATGATACCCTTGCTTGGTGCAGCGCAAGCTCCAGGCCACGTCTTGGAAGAGCAATGGCTTGGCTGGTTACCTCCGTATCAGGCATTGATGCAAGAACCTGTCCTAGCACTTACCATAGGTGCCTGCCTAGGGCAGCGGATGTGCCTGATGCGCATGATGGAGAGTGAAAGGCACACAGAGGGAGAAACTCTCCTCCCCATTGGTCAAACTCCGCAGAGTACACCTTTGGGGCTGGCTGTGCCTTGGGCCTATGCCTGGTAGGAGTATCCAGGAGACTCACTCCCGAAGAGGGGTAAGGCAAGGCTCATGGGGACCTAAGTGCGCAATACCTGTCCGGCAGTCCATCGGGGTTGGGGAAGGGACTGATGGGCGCTGCCAGGTATGGTACAACACTTCCCGGAAGGGGTAGGCCAGGTAGGCACCACCAGGTGATCCACGATGAATTTGCTTAAGAAAGCATCGCTGCCCATTGAGGATTCGTCTTGCCACCCTGGAGATGTGGAGCTCATTGACCAGCCTCGAGAGGAAACACTGACAAGAGGTCTGATCAGCATCTGAGGACAGGTGGATGGAAGGATCCTCTTCCTTGGGGGAGGAAGACGAGGAGGCCGAAGAGTCAGAGTCTGGCTGCTGCTCCTGGGGTGACAGGTGAAAAACCTGCTCGTCCATGGCTCTGACGCAACGGGTAAAATCAACAGCCGAGACCCTGACCTGTTCTCAGGTCAGAGGCCTCGCAGGACCAGAGTGGCCTGGGAAAGGGAGAGGAGAAGGCAGAGGTAAAAGGGGAAAGTGCCTCTGCGAAGAGGAGCCCTCTGCCAGGGCTAGGAGACCGTGCAGGAGATCCGGCACCCCAAAGGATCACCAGTCTGAACAGTAACTGGCCACTCAAACAGCCAAGTGGTCAGGACTGAGCCATGAAGGGAATCCCCGTGAGGTGACTGGGGCCGCACAGGTCAGAAAGGGACCCTAGCCCCAAGCAACGAGGTCTCACCCGGGACCATGAGGGGAAACGAAGGGTCAGCACTATGGCTCCTTCCCGAGCCCCAAGAGCTGCCAAGGAAGACCGCTGCTCCTTGCCCTGCCCCCTCACACCCCAGGACTCCGAGAGAGACCTCTTCCTCAATACCAACCACAAAGGTTCTACCTCACCTGCCAGCCCCAAGGGGGCAGTTGATGTGGGAACCCTCTTCCCGGCCCTGGGCGACCGAGCAGCACAGGAAATGCTGCCAGCCTGATCACCGGGGCCTGGAAACACAATCCTCCCAGGCTGGGAGTCCACACCAATGTCAGTAATCCCTCAGGCGTCGCCATTGGCCCCGGACGGTGCCGAGACCAGCAACGGTTAAGACAACCGGTTCTGAAGGGAGATTGGGATGGAAGGGTGCAGAGGTGCTGGGCAGAGGAGAGCCCTGGGACTCCAAGGAATAGGGCAGCCAGTCTGGATTTGCCTCCGAATCCTCCTCCTCCGAAGAGAAGCAGATCCAGATGACTGCCTGAGGGGCCACCACTAGGCCCTCCTATCCCTGGCATCACAAGTGGCACCGTGGGATAGTCCAGAACCACCCGCAACACCACCCTGATCACTGGAGCTGCGAATGGCTCCAGGATCCAGAAATTTTTTTTTTTTTTAAATTGCTCCCAGAGAACTCCTGGTCCTCGGCCATAACTCACCAGTGATGAATGGTGAAGATTGACACAGATAAGATCAGTAGATCTTCGAGGGATCTCAGTCATCAGTTCACACTGTGGAACTTCACTGTCAGTGAAGCAGGATTCACATAGAAGGTTTTCAGCAGTACACCTGGGGGCACCCAAGCCGACGTCACCAACCCTATAAAGGCGTGAGGGGGCCCGTTCCCTCCTCAGTTCTTTTCCCTCAGAGACGAAGTGGGCATAGCTCTAGCCATGGGGGACTGGTGGGGGGGAGGAGTGCCCAGATCTAAATGAAAGGCTGGATACACCAGACAGACAGTTCCTAGACAACAGCCCCAAGAAGAGGGATGGTGGGAAGGAAAGCAGACCTGATGACTGAGATCCCCTCAAAGATATGTTACGGTAAGTTCTTACATAACTGTTCTATCTTCTTCAGGGGTGTCTCAGTCATCAGGTCACACCATACGAACGAGTCCCAAGCAGTTATCGGTGCAAACAGACAGTCTGGAAGGAGGGCTCCCCATGAACTTAAGACAGGAGGCCCTGCAGCACAGCCCTGCCAAAACCTGCACGAGTTCTTGAGGCAATATCAAGATTTTAGAACTTGGTGAAAGTATGGATGGTACTGCAGGTGGCAGTCGCCCAGATGTCAGCGGCTGAGACCCCCTTGGAAACAAGTCACAGAGGTAGCCACGCCTCTTGTGGAATGTGCTTTAACCATACCAGTCAATTCTTTGCTGTACTTGTAGCAGAACACAATGCAATTTGCCAACCATTTGGATAAACACTGCTTAGAAACTGAAGCACCCTCTCTACCTGGGGCGAAGGAAACTGCTTCGACTTTCTACATTCCGATCTTGGTGCAAAGCAGGTAGTACTTTAAAGCTCGGTGTACATCTAATGTATGAAGCAGTGCTTCCCCTGGATTGGCATGCTCAGAAAAATAAACAGGAAGATGGATAGACTGGCTGAGTGTAAACTTGGACACCACCTTAGGGAGAAACTTAGGATTTGTGCGCAAGGACATCCTGTCTTGGTGAAAAGTCAAACAAGGCTCCTTGCACCAGATGACCTGAAGCTCTGAAAATCTTGAGCAGAAGTAATGGCAACTAAAAGAGAACTTTCCAAGAAAGAAAGCGCAAATTGCAAGTCACGATTGGCTCAAAGCGAGACAGGATCAGTTTCTCAAAATAAAATTTAAGTCCCAAGCTAGGGCAATCTCAAACAAAAGGAAACAGGTGAGACACAGGTTTCTTCAGGGTGCTATGAATAGGAAGGCGAATTCCATGAGACACAAGTAAACAAAAGTATTTTAGCAGAGGACACCCTCTGACGAGGGAACCATGAGTGAATGGATCTGAAGGACTGAAATTATTTGCTTTGCGTAACTTACCTGTAATGCTTCTTACTGACCTGGAGTGCAAAAATACTTTGGTTTACTTAAGTTCCAAGCCGGGAAAGGGGAATGGATTAGAGGTTTCAGATGCAGGATGCCCTAAGAAAGGTACGGGAGACATCTGACAGAGCAATCATGCTATCACCCACGGGCTCATAAAAGGCAGAAATAGCCAAAAGGTGGACCTTGAGTGAGGAATACTGGAGGCCCGAGTCTGACAGAGATAGCAGGTAGTACAGGATATGATTCACCGAACAGGTGAAAGGGTCTAGGGTATGTTTGGCAGCCCAGATGGCAAACCGCATTCACTTCATGGCATATGTGGCTTCGGAGGAAGGCTTCTGGGCTGCCACCAGGACATCCACCACTCTGTTAGAGACCCCAAACCTGGCAATTGCTACATTCTCAGGAGCTAGGCATGCAGATGGAGGGACCTGAGGTTGGGATGGACCAGGGTCCCCTGATCCTCAGTCAGCAGATTCCTGCTAAGAGGGAGAGGGACCAGAGGTTCCTCTGCCACCTGTTTAAGCAGAAGGAGCCATACCTGGCAAGGCCAGAATGGCACTACTAGAATCATGCTGGCCCCCTCCATCTGTAGTTTGATCAGAGGAACAGCATGCATACAGAAATCTTTCAGTCCAGGAGAGGGACAACATGTCTCGCCAGAAAACTCCAGGCCCTTGATCTAGCGAGCAGAAATTGGGCAGTTTTGTGTTGAGTGGGGATGCAAAAGGTCCAACTCTGGATGACCCCATCTGTCGAACAAGTCTTCTGCGACGGATGAGAGACGCTCCCATTCATGCATACTGGACTGAGTCCTGCTGAGGCTGCTGGCCAGAAAGTTTAGCACTCCTGGAACGTGGATTGCAGTGCGTATCAGACTGTGTTCCAGTGCCCAGTACCACACTCTCATGGCCTCCCTGCAAAGGCAGTATGAATGAGTCCCACCCCATTTGCTGATGTAGTAGTCTACAGTCAAACTGTCTGACTGTACCAACAGTGAGCCTGCAGCAAGGTGCTCCTGAAAGGCCTGCATGGCACAGAGCACTGCTCTCATCTCCAAGACACTGATGTGCAGGGCGGCTTCCCACTGGGATGAGGAGCCCTGGGTTTGAAAGGGACCCAGGTGCGCTCCCCAGCCCAGACCACAGGATCTGTAGTTAGGATCTGATGCGGGGAAGAAATCTGGAAGGGAACCCCTTGAAGCAGATTCAAGGGATCCATCCACCACTGCAATAACTTTCAAACTGGAGAACAGACCAGGACTGGTTGATCCAACTCATCTGTCGTTGATCCACTGTACCCCAAGGGTCAACTGGAAGGGTATGCATAGCGCCTGGCCAGAGCGGCGGGAATGGCCACTGCCATCAGACCCAACAATCTGAGGTACACCCTGGCGGGATGTAGCGACTCTGAGTGACCTCCTGAGCTTGGGTGATAAGACATTCTGCCCAGTTTAGAGGTAGGAAGGCCTTCCCTGCTCAGAATCCAGAACTGCCCCTATAAACTGTAGTCTTTCGGACGGCACTAGAACTGACTTGGGCAGATTGACAGTGATGCCCAATGGAGTGGAAAAGCTGGAGAGTACACTCTAGAGTCAGCAAAAGCTGTTCCCTGGACAGGGCCTTGAGAAGCCAATCATCCAGATAAGGGAAGACACACAGTCCCTCTCTTCTGAGAGCTGCTGCGACCGTTGCTAAGCACTTGGTAAAGACTCGCCTCGCCGAGGATAAGCCAAAGGGCAGCACTTTGAACTGATATTGCTCACCCTGAAAGGCAAAACTGAGAAACTTCCTGTGAGGAGGAAAAACCAAGATATGCAAGTAAGCATCCTGCATGTCCAGTGAACAGAGCCAGTCCCTGGTCTTTAGTAGGGGCATCAGGCATGACAAAGTTACCATCTGGAACTTTTTGTACTGGAGAAAGAGTACAATTAGTAAGAACTTACCATGACAGTAGATCTTCGAGAGGAGCTCTTGCTGCAGGTAATACCATTAGGACTAAGGCCGCCAGATGTTAAGACGCCATGGAAAAATTTTCTAGCTAGTAGTCCGTGGCAGCGGAATGCCCCCGATGTCTGCTCCGCCCGACGTCAGACGTGGTATAAAAGGGGTGGTCCTCTGGCACCACCTCAGTTCTTCCGGAGACCCGGCTGAAAATACAGATGGAGAACCAGGGAGGATCGCCTATCCCCAAAGAGAAGATGATATATGCAGGTGGGTGGGAAAGCCACCTGCTGCAAGAGCTCCTCTCAAAGATCTACTGTTACGGTAAGTTCTTATGTAACTGTACTATCTCACTTCGAGGGGGAGCTCTTGCAGCAGGTAATACCACTACGAATGAGTCCCAAGGAGAGACCCAGATTGAACGTGTGAAGGACAATAAAACACTGTGGAAGATTAGGAGAGAAGTCCCTAAAGGACTGCTAGGCCGAAACCTGCTCTCCTTCTGGAAGCGACTTCCAGACTGTAGTACCTCACAAAAGTACGCTCTGAACTCCAAGTAGCGGCTGCACAGAGGTCCGCTGAAGATGCAGTTCAAAAGGAAGCGAAAGATGTCACCACCCCTCTGATGGAGTGACCCCTCACTGGTCCTGGTAGGGGTTTGCTGTGGTGCTGGTAACAAAAAGTGATGCAGTACACGAGCCACTTAGTTAGGTTTTGTTTTGTGACTGGTACTCCAAGTTTCCTGTGGGCAAAGAAGACAAACAACTGGTCCGTCTGTCTGGTGACACTGGTCCTAGCCACACAGTAATGCAAAATTCTGTGAACATCCAGCATATGTAACAATGCCTCCCTGTTGTTTGAGTACTCTGGGTGATAAACTGGCAATTGGATGCCCTGGTTCAACGTGAACTCAAGACACTACCGCTGGTAAAAACTTGGGTTTGTATGCAAGGCTACTCTGTCCCTGTAAAAACAAGATAGTCTCTTTACACATCCGAGCCTGCAGGTTGGAAATCCTCCAGGCTGAAGTAATGGCAACTAAAATAGCGCCTTCAAGAGAGGCAGAGCTCACAGCTAGCAGGTGGTTCAAAGGTGGCAAGGTGAGCTTTTCTAAAATGAACAGAAGATCCCAGTATGCAGGGCCCGGAATTTTTCTACGGCACATCGGAGCAAAGTTCTACTTGTTGAGGTTCTCATTGCATAGAACTATAGGCACTCCAACACAATTTTCTGACGGCAATTCTACGGCACATTTTTACCCTTAATTTTTCCTTTTTGTTTTTTTGCCATATCTGACACAATGCATGCTCGTAACACAGTCATTTTATGGGTGTTTGTCACCAAATTTTCAACATAGCCAGTTTAAGACCTCTGCTCATGAACAGTATCACTGTGATTTTATTAATCTGTCCAGAACATTGATTTACTTCACCGACTGCACCATTCTACGCTACAAGGGTGGAAACACATTTTGGGGAGATGTGAAAAATGACAGCTGTACTACTCATAAGACAGTGTGGTGAAATGGCAATGTTGAAACTTCCTGGAGTAGAAAATATTGAAATTTCGAAGACTTATGAAAACCTCGTGGGAAATGCGCAACGCACGCTCGTTAAACAGTCATTTTTGGAATTTTTTCACCAAATTTTCAACATAGCCATTTCAAGACCTCTGCTCATGAACAGTGTCACTGTGATTTTCTTAATTTGTCCCATACATTGATTTCGCACACTGACTGCGCCATTCTGTGCTACAAGGGTGGAAACACATTTTGGGTGAGATGTGAAAAATGACAGATGTACTACTCATAAGACAGTGTGGTGAAATGGCAATGTTGAAACTCTGGAGTGAAAATATTGAAATTTCGTGAACTTACGAGCCTGCGTAGGAACTGCACAACGCACGCTCGTTAAACAGTCATTTTTTGGAATTTTGGCACCAAATTTTCAACATGGGGGTTTTGGGCCCCCTTCTCATGAATGATGTCACTGTCATGGCGGTATTCGGTCCCGAAGGGTGATTTCACAGTCATTCTTGATCACTGAGCGAAATCACCCTTCGAGGCGAATCTAGCCATGATATCGATATCATGAAGATTTACCATGTTGAAACTAATTAAAACAAAATACCTGAGATATGCAATAAGTTGAACCTCCTATCTAGCCCATTATACAGCTTACGGCATTTCCTCAGTTGCGATGCCTTTGAAGAGTGCAGAGCGTGTTCCTAGTCCACGAAGATCGTCGCGCGGAGTCTGGAGGTAAGTATGGGGTGGGGGTGTAGGGAAGCTGGAGTGTGCAGTGGGTGGGGGGCTCGGGAGGCAGCGTCGTGGGACAGTTTTGTTTGGGGAAAAAAAAGGCGTCGTCGGGACCGCTTGCCACGCTGGGAGACACACAGCGACTTGGGGCGTTCAGCCGACGGGGATTGGGCACCCCTGTCAGCAAAAAAAAAACTATTGGCACGCTGTTATCGCTAGGAGCCACAGGACCTTGGGGGGCCAGCCGACGGGGATTGGGCACCCGTCGGCAAACAAAAAACTATTGGCACGTTTGCCACGCTGGGTGGGCTCCCAGCGTGGCACAAAGACCTGAGGCGTTCAGCCGATGGGGATTGGGCACCCGTCGGCAAATGAAGCGGACGCTTGTTCCGCATGACGCTTAATTCCGCTGGTGATGGCAAATTCATGGATATTTCCGTGGTTTACCGTGATCCGAAATCGCTGAAAACTCGGGGCCCTGCCAGTATGGTACTAGGTCTCTCCTGGGTGTTTCATATGCAAGATACCTCTCACGAAGGTCTTGCAGATGTCCAGGTGTGCCAGAGTCTTCCATCTATTGGTGTATGGTAAGCTGACAACAGCACAGAGATGCCCTTAATGGACGAGTAACTGAGACCCAAGTCTGATAGGTGCAGAAGATAATCCAGCATATATTTCACCAGACAACCCAGGGAACAGGGAATCGCCCATAAGCAGAAATGCTTCCATTTCATGGCGGATGTCACCCTGGTAGAGGGTTTTCTCGCTACCATGAGCACCTCTGCCACTCTAAGGGATACTCCAAACCTAGCCCTTACTAAGTCCACAGGAGCCAAGCATGCAGGTGCAAGGACTGGAGGTTTGGATGCACTAATGTCCCTTGCTCTTGGGACAGCAAGTGAGTGGAGAGGGGCAATGAAACTGGCGGTTCCAATGCCAGCTGTTGCAACAGTGGGAATCAAATCTGTTGAGGCCAGAATGGCACTACCAGTATCATCCTCTGCCTGCATCTTGAGCAGGACCCTCTGAAGGGAGGGAGGGAGGGAAAGCATACAGAGATCTCCTTGACAAGAGAGGGACAATGTGTCTAGCCAGAAAACACCAGGCCCTGGATCTAGCGAGCAGAAACTGGGCAGTTTGGCGTTGTGTGGGGCTAAAGAGGTCCAGTTCTGGCTGACCACACCTTTAGAAGAGGTTGTCTATGACTTCTTGCTGTAGTTCCCACTCGTGGTTCTGATAAGAGAGCAACTTAAGCTGTTTGCGAGGACACTGAGGATGCCTTGAACATGGACTGCCGTGATGTCCAGCTGGTGATCCACCACCCAGGACCAGACTCTCATTGCCTCACTGCACAAGGGATATGAATGTGTACCCCCTTGCCTGTTGAGATGGAAGACTACCGGGCTATTGTCTGACTGGACCAGTAAGGGTCCGGGAAGGAGTACCGTGTGGAAAGCTTGAAGGGTGTACAGAATGGCTCTCATCCCCAAAATGTTTATGTAAAGAGCTCGTTCTGCTGGGTTCTAGGAGCCCCTTGTCTGATGCGAAGCAAGATGTGCTCCCCATCCTAGTCCGGATGCACTGGTGGTGAGGATCTGCAGTGGACTGGGTCGCTGAAAGAGAATCCCTATGCTCAGATGGGCCGGGGTGAGACACCAGGTCATGGACTGTCATACTGCACTGGAGCTCCGAATGGGCTCTTCCAGCTCGTTCATATCCTGATCCCATTGAATCCTGAGGTGCCATTGCAGGATCCTCATGTTCAGCAGCGAGAGTGGAACTGACAATAGCTGCAGCCATGTGACCCAACAGTTGTAGAACCACTCTTGCTGGGACCAAGTCAGAGTCTTGTACCCTGCGAGTGACTTCTCTTAGCCTTGCTGCTCTGTCTGTGGACAGAAAGCTCTCCCCTGGACTGTGTCCAGGACTGCTTCAATTTATTGCAGCCTTTGAGCTGGCCATGGTTGTGACCTGGGCAGGTTTAGGGTGATGCCTAGAGTCTGGAGTAGGCTGAATATCTCCTCCAAGGTCCTGTTCAATTGGACTTCTGTTGGTGCAGTAAGAAGTCAATTGTCCAGGTAGGAGTATATACAAAGTGACCCCTTCCTTCTCCTGAGGGCCGCCGCTACCACTGCTAGGCACTTGGTAAAAACCCTTGGTACCGAGGATAGCCCGAATGGTAGTGCCCTGAACTGGTAGTGTCCTCCTTCGAATGTGAAGCATAAGTACTTCCTGTGGGACAGCAGGATCTTGATGTGTTATGTAGGCATCCTGCACGTCTAGTGAACAAAGCCAGTCTCCTTGGTGGAGCATTGGTAACCGGCTAGCCAGTGTCACTATTCTGAACCGTTTGTATTCGATAAAGGTGTTCAGTTGACTCGGGTCCAGAATGGGACGAGGTCTCCTCTTTTCAGGACAAGGAAGAAATGGGAATAAAATCCCTTTCCCCTTTGAGCAAAAGGAATCTCCTGTATGGCTCTTTTGTCCAGTAAGGCCTGCATCTCTGCCTTCAGGAGGAGTGCATGCGAGGGTGAGCAGTGGGAGGGGACTGGTGGGTTCTACGGTGGAAACTAGGTGAACTCTAGGGAGTATCCCCTTTCTACTATCTGGAGGACCCATTAGTCCGCTGTTATACTGGACAATCCAGAGAGGTAGAGGGAGAATCTCCCTCCTACTGCCTCCCCTTGCACAGGCTGTAGTGGTGGTGGTGGGGGGTGTCGTTAGGGAGTCATGCTGTGTTGGAGGGTGTAAGCAGGGGAGGTCTTGGCGCCTTGGGGTTTTTGGGGCCCTGGGAGCCTGAAGGGGCAGGGTGGCCTTTTCTTTTGAAGCCTTCCTTGTTTTGTGTCTGGTGCCTTCCTTGCTGTCCCTGATTTTTCCAAAAAGGACAGCAGCGTGTGGATTGTGGCTCCAACCGGTACATTCTGTGGACTTCAGACACAGCTTTACCGGAATCCTGAAGCCCGATGATCAGTTTTTTGGTGTCCTGACTGAACAGGAGTGGTTCTTGAAAAGGAGCATCCAGGATAGCATCCTGAAGATCCTGTCGGAAGCCTGAAACCCTGAGCCAAGCATGCCTCTGCATGCAAATGCCGGTGGCTGCTGCTCTTGTTGCTGCATCTGTGGAGTCATAAGAACTCCTCAGGACATGCTTAACCATGTTCATGCCAGACTGAATCACAGCAAGGAGTTCCGCCTTGCCCTCTGAATCTGGCTGTGCTTTGGCCAGGTCCATTGCCTTTGCCCACAGGGATTTTTGATAGGTAACTATGTGGGCCAAGAAGTTGAGTGACCTAATGGTGCAAGTTGCCGAGAAGTACACCTTGCGCACTATCTGGTCCAATTTCTTTGTTTCTGGGTCTGGTGGCTAGGCACTCATGTGGCGTGGTGGTTGTTGTGCCCAGCCATGGGCAGCTGTCAGGACCATCGAGTCTGCCTTTGGGTGTTCTCCCAGGAAAGGCTCCCCTTTTGGAGTCTTGTACAGTCTATCAGCCTTACAAGAAACTGCGGTCATAGTGACCGGATGTCTCCAGGTGGATGCGGTCACATCCTGAAATGGCTCCACCAAAGGGGAGATGACCAATGGTTTGGGATCTGTAGCTCCTAAGAATCTGGCCAGTCTGCGCCTTTCTAGGTCTCATTCCTCAGTGTCCCATTGGTAAAATGCCTGAATACGGTACATAATGTCCAAAAAGGACGGGTCATCTGGGGGTGACCTTGGCGAGTCCCTCAGATTTGGAGACTGAATGGGAAGGTAGTCTTCTGAAGAACAGTTAGAAGATTGAGTCCCCTGTGTTGTCCCCTGAAGTCAATGGCGGGAGTCCACTAGATGAGGGGACGGACGATGGACACCTCTTGCGGCCATCCAACCCACCTGTCCTCTGTCATGCAGCATGTCCTTCAGTGGAAAAGGCCTCTCAGGGATGAAGTCTCTGGGTGGTGAGAGTACTGGGGATGGATCCCTGGGTCTATGGAGAAGATCCCCCTTGACAGTATTCCACCACGCATGAAAAAGTGCTCTCACTTCAACTAGTGGAACGACTGGCAGTGGGGGCATCTGATCCAAAGGAGGAGGCGTCCGTTCCTCGAGCACTTTGTCCATGGGTACACTGGGAGTTAGGTCTTCAGTGTCTGGCGGCCTGATGTCGGTCTCTTTAGATGGAGGCTGTTGGGCGTCCGGGTACCCCCACATCAGGGGACTCTGTCGCTGCGGCCGATCCTTCAGGGCTGACTGACAGTCCTTAGGGGTCAATGGCCTTTCTTTTGCTGGAGGCGCCTCTTTGTCCGATGTCGAGTTGGAATGCCCTGTCTGTAAAGCAGACAACGCTCAGTGTTCGGGTGGGGGAAGTGTTCAGTACCTGACGACCTCGGCGTTTCTCTGATTCGTCCTTTCTCTTGTGCTTGTCTGATGTCTCAGAAGGCTTACAGGTGGTGGGCACAATGGATTTGCCTGAAGCAAACGCCTGTCCCTCATGGGTCGACCCAAGTTTATGGGGTCAGTGGGCCAAGGGGATCTGGGAGGACGGCTGTCCTGTGGAGGAAGACTCCCTACCTTTCGCCATAGTGGAGGAGGTCGACTTCCTCAGAGTGTCCCCAGAAGCTGCTTTGGTACCTAGGGGGACCGATTCTGACCTTCTGCCGGAGGTGGAAGTAGTAGATGCCCGGTGAGGTGACTTCGGTCAGGACTCTGATCTGGCCCTCTCCTTCTCCTGGTGGTGGTGTTTCCCTCCCAATCTCTTCTCCTTGGGGGTGGAAGAGGACGAACTGTGTCCCGATGGGGCCTTCTGCATGGCGGCTACTTGTTGTTCGAAAAGTTAGGCCCTTAAAAGTGTTGGCGACGTGAATCCTGGTCTTGTTGAATTTTATGCAGTGCAGGCAATTGCCCGGCTGGTGGTCTGGGCCTAGGTAGATCAGGCAGACAGAATGGCCGTCTTTCGCCAGCATCTGTTTTCCGCACGCACACTTCAATTTTCGCTGTTGAGACGATGAAGACATTAAACTGTGATGGAAAGGGGTGTCGAAGAAACGGTTATTTTCAATAAAAAATACTGCACGATGTACGAGAAAAAAGGTGTTCGACTGCAACTATGGCATCCGTAGAGCCGATGTTCGGAGGCAGACAGCAGGAAAACAACTAAGGTGGCACTGGGGACCACCCCTTTGCCATGTCTGGCGTGGGGACGGAGCCAGCGTCCGGCGGTCCCCATCCACAGACCGCTAGCTAGAAATTTTTCCATTGGGGTCCCTAACACCTGGCGCCTTAGACCTATTGGTATTATCTGCTGCAGGGCTCCCCCTCAAAGTGAGATATCGAGTTTTTCAGATCCAAGATGGACCTCAGATCTCCGGTCTTTCTGGGGACCAGGAAAAGCCAAGCCTGGAATGAAACCACTGGTTTCTCTGGCACCTGGGCACTAGTTCGAAGGCCTGCTTTTGCATAAGAGACTGTACTTCCTTCTGGAGAAAAGACAGACAGGAGGATAGCTGGAGGGGTGTTTGGAGGCTGCTGAATAAGCTCCAGGGTGTGACCCTTTCCTATGATCTGCAGAATCCATGCGTCTGAAGTTATGGTTCTCCATTGATTCAGATGGAGAGAGAGACGATCTTCAACCACCGCCTCCTGGGTCTGAACCAGAGGAGGGGCGTCTGGCAAGGAGTCAAGCTGAGGTGTGGCCAGCCGCAGAGACTGGTTCATCATTTCTGGGTCTTTTAGCTGCCGCTCCAGTGTTGGCAGGGGTGGGCAAGGGAGTCTGGGCTTTATGTTTACCCTGAGTACGGGGAGCCAATCCTGGTCTACTGGCCCATTTACGAAAAGCAGACCGTCCCCTACCCCTCGGCTGAGTGTAGAGATAGAGGAAATGGACAGATTTAATGGCTGTGCCTGCAGATCATTTATGAGGTCCTGAACATCAGGGCTTAAGAGTTTGGTGCCACTGGAAAAAGCGTTAAGCACTTTATTTTGCACGTCAGCTGCAAATCCAGAGATCCTGAGCCAGGAGTGCCTACGAAGGCATATGCCAGTGACAGCAGCTCTGGCCACTGTATCGGCTGCCATGTCATACAGGGCCCTGAGGAGGTGTTTGCTGACATCCTCAGCAGTCTGGAAACAACGAAGCAGTTCCTGCTTCTGGGAGTCATCAGGAAGGCCTGAGCAGTAGCTTTGCCCTTTCTCCAGTTGACATTTTGGCATTTCACCATGTGACACAGATAATTGCAATCCTCATACCCAAGGTGGAGGAGGCATAAACCCTTTCCCTCCAGAGAGGTCAATCCTGGGGATTCCTTGTCGGGGAAGGAGCTAAGGTGCTTAGGCGCTTGGATACTTCAGGAGCTGCCTTGATGACTACAGAATCAGTTTCAGCCTGGGCAGCATAATAAGGAAGACCCTAAGGGGCACTGTAAAGCTTGTCTGCCCTGCGTGGCATAGCTGGCACCATATCTGACCTTTGCCAGGCTGCCGTGATGCAATTCTTCAATGCTGGGAACACTGGAGGGATGATCTTTAGGTGAAGATTCTGGGATCTCCAAGAAATCCACCAGGTCCTTACTGGTGATCTCCTCTTCCTTAGTCTGGAGGCCCATGGTGGCAGACAACTGCTTCATCACATTAAAAAATGTGGCATCCTAAGGAGACCTAGGAGTATGCTAGACAGAGTCCTCATAACTGAGGAGGCAGTGGACTTATCTGAGATCAGGATCTCTTCCTCTTCATCCTCTACATCAGGGAGAATGAGATCAGGGTGACACTCCTCTTCAACATCGACCTCCTCATCTGGGTCGGACGTCTGATGCACCAGCCCAAAGGGGGTTTCCCAGGGTCAACGAACAGCTGTCGATGGCGAAGCTGCGTCAGTGTCGGTGAAGTGGGCCTGTTCAAAGCACCCAGCTGCTGAACCAGTACATTCACGAACTTGACCAGTCCAGTTCTCAAATCAATAGTGGACGTCGACGGAGAAGGGGTGACATGGCACGGGTGTCGCTGACCCTCTGGCTGAGTCCTGACAAGCCTGTAGCCCTGGTAGGAGAAACAGCAGGTCTTGTGAACGGTCACGATGACCCGAGGTCAACAACCAGGCGCCTGTGAGTTGGGCAGAGGTGCTGTTGGCATGGATCTAATAGGAACAGAGACTGGGATAGCTGGTCTCTTTGTCGGCGGACGCAGCTGAGGAAGGGCAGTGCCACCCCCAAACCAAAGGAGAGGCTGCCGGGGGAGGGGGTTGTGGTCACGATCCTTTTTTTTTTTTTTTTATGACTCCCCCAAGGACTTGTCTCAGGCCCTGGAGGTCTGCAAGCTCAAAGAGCCGGTAGGCGACTGGGTGGCCAGGGCCCTGGAGGACCCTTCCCAGAGCTGGCTACCTGTTCCCTGAATTTTTTTCCCCTTTATACTTCTCTGCTCCTCTCGGCCAGCACCTCCTTCGGGCTCTCAAGGTCCTTTCCCGTCTGTCCGCCATCCCACATCCTAACCCTGCCCCAGATTGCAGCCCCCCTGGAGTAGCCCGGCGTAACCTTCACCAGGTGGGTCCCTCCTCCAAAGGAAGGCAACTGCTGGGGGTCATCCGAGTGCACTGTGGCATCGGCTCCAGGTGCTGCTGAGGTGGGAGATCATGGGGCTGAGGCAGCGAGGAGACTGAAGAGCCATCATCTGGCTAGCCAGGAGCCATTTTCTGGTTTTCTCCTTGGAGAGTGGCGTACCTGGCGTCAAGGCGGCGCTGACATCCGTCACTCCCGGAAATTTGAGCGTGACACTCTGCCATGCTCCCGGCCCTCCGCCAGGGACCAGCAGGTGCTCAGCTCACATCCCACCCTCCCCCTGGAGAAGGTGAGCTGTCTACAGATGCTCAACCTTCTCCTCCAGCTGGCTCTCCGACGACCCGAGTCCGTTCCTGAACCCGGGTTGCCGCGCCGCAAGTGGAATCCAGCCGCCAGCCGACGAGCCAGCTGTTCCCTGAACTTGAGAGACCCTTCTTGCATCACTTGAGGGTTGTCTGGTTAAACTTTTGGCAGAGCTCACAGTCAGAAACATTGTGGTCAGGCCCAAGACAGAAGACACAAACTGAATGTTCATCTGTAGAGGCAAACTTCTCTCTGCAGGGACAGAAAAGAGAAGATGAAGAATTAACTCTTAACAAAAAGGAAAAATCTCTTAAAAAGATTTACATAAAAGTTGGAGGAAAAAAGGCCATAGGCCGAAAAGGGCACAAACTCTCGATGAAGCTTCCACGTGAAGAGATAACAAGCAAGTCGTCAGCGGGGAAGAACTGAGGAGGGAGTAGGGCCGCGCATGCCTATATTGGGTTGGTGACATCGGCAGACATCGACGGCTCCAGTTGTACTGCTGAAAATCTTCCCTTCACCGACAGCTAAGGTTCCTATGGTGTAACCAGATGACTGAGATACCGCCGAAGAAGATACAGTATTACTATAAGAAGTAATTTTTTTCTTCAAACCCCAGTAATCCTTCATTATGCTTTACAACTGCAGACTACAAAGCAGTATCTTGGGAGGCTAGGTACAGAACCTATTTAAGGAAAAGTTTCTGCAAGACAGCAGTGCCAAATCTGGCATCCCTTCTGGAGAATACATCCAAGCAATAGTCCTTTGTAAATGTGTATCAGTTTTCCACAGAGCTGCTTTACAAATTTCTAGCAAGGTAATATCCCTTGCAGCTGCCAACAAGGCAGCAGTGCCACAAAGTGGGCGTGCCCTGAAGCCTTGTGGCAGTTGCTTGCCAGACTTGCTGTAGCAGAACTGAATGCAAGTGACTATTCAGCGAGCAACAGATGTCTTGGAGGCTGGCCTACCTTACCCACCTCACCATATGTGGGGAACGGTTGTGAATGGGAGGCTCTGAGGTCTTTAGTATGATCCAGATAGTGTTCATGTGACCTCTCATAACGTCCAGACTGTGTAGCATCTGCTCACCAGGACTGGACTCCTCTGAGAAGAACACTGGGAGAGTGATGGACTGGTTCAAATGAAACTCTGACACTACTTTAGGAGAAATTTCCTATTAGTCGTAGGGTTACCTTGTCCCTGTGGATGATGATGTAATTAGGGTTAGTGCAAATAGTCTGCAGACTGCACACCCTTCTGGCAGGGTGATGGCACAAGGAAGACCGTCTTCTAGTTGACATATTTTAAATCTGCTGTAGCCATAGGCTCAAAGGGGCTCCATTAGCTTGGCTATGCACAAATTCAGATCCCTTGGAGGAACTGGGTCCCTAACAGGTGGATATAGGTATAGAGGCCCTTAAAATAACTCCTGAAAATGGGGTGTGAAGCCAGAGTTTTCTCTTTCCCAGTGGAAATAAATGCAGAGATAGCCGCCACACAGACCTTAAGGGTTGAAGGCCTGAAACTCAGCACCTGAAAGTGAACTATGTAGTCCAGGAGTATGGGCAGATCTGCCTGCAAAGGATTGCGCTGCCTAGCGACACACCATAGAGAGAAAACCTTTTCCATTTTGAGGCATACGTTTTCCTGGCAGCAGACTTTCTAGAAACCCCGAGGACTCCCTCCGAAAACCAAAAACTGCAGAACTCTTAACTCTTCAAGAGCCACGTCTTAAGGCGTAGTGCCCTGAGGTTCAGAAAAGTTGTTCTGTCCTGAGACATAGGTCAGCAAGTGGTGTGTCTGAGGCAGACGGATGGGTTGTTTGATGGAGAGGGCCAGAAGCAGGGAGTAACAAGACTGCCTCGCCCAATCCGGGGCCACCTGTATCATGGTTGCAGGCTGGCTCCTCAATGTCAGAAGAACTCGCAGCAGTAGAGGAAATGGAGGGAAGGCATACAGGACCCTCCCTGACCAACCCGGGGTCAGGCATATCCATGGACACTGAACCCACTGCTGGAGGCCTGCAAGAAAACAGGAGAAGTCGGAGATTTTGTTCAGAAGTGAACAGATCTATTTATGGTGCATCAGTCCCACCTCACAAAATTGTGGCCAGCACCAGTTTATTTAGAGACTATTTGTGAGCCCCTGGTTGATTCTGCTGAGGGAGTCTGCCAGGAAGTTGTCCTTTCCAGGAGAAAACTGAAAAACAGTTCAATGGAATAGGTCAAATTCAAATCCTCATGGCTTCTGACCATAGCTTTGAGAACCTGGTGCCTCCCTGTTTGTTGATGTAATACGTGGTGGTGGTGTTGTCTGTCCTGATTTTGACAGACCTTGCCCTGAGAGGCAAGGATAGCAGGGTGAGATAGACTTCTCTTAGTTCCAGAAGGTTAGCACGCTGCTTGAACTCCTCAGAAGACCACACCTCACTTATTGTGTGATTGCTTAAGTAAGCTCTCCAGCCTAGGAGAGAGGCATCTGCTGTCAGCTCCAGAGTGGGGAGTCATCATTGGAAAATTTCCTCCCTGAGGTTCCTTTTCCTTCCACCAGTTGAAAGCTCGTAACAGCGTCTTTGTGACCGGTACCAGCTTTGAGAGAACGTGCCTTTTCTAAGACCAATGTGTTCTCAGGTGGTACTTAATGTCCCTCATTTGGAATCTGGCACTTGGAACTATGCTTGCGGTGGAGGCCATGTGACACAATAGCTGTAAAAAGACTCTTGCTGGCCTGGGCTGACCAAGGATAAAGGAATTTGCCAAGCTTGTAAGATTTTCTACCCTCTCTGAGGAAGAATGCTTTGCTTGGAGAGCATCCAACTCTGCTCCTATGAACTCCAGCAGCTGCACTGGTTCTGTTTGGGATTATTGTACATTTATAGAAATCAATCGACTCCAGGCTGCTTGAAGTTAGCGAAGGGGTCCTTGACCTGCTGGGGCGACTTCTCTGCAACTAGCCAGTCATCCACACAGGGAAATACCATCAGACCCCGCCTGCTAAGATGTGCCACCACCACAGCCAGGCACTTTGTGAACGCCCTGGCGGCAGAAGAGAGTCCGAAAGGAAGGACTGCGAACTGGTAATGGCCAGTCGGTAGTCTGAATCTTAGCTATTTTCTATGACTGGACCTGACAGGAATGTGGAAATAGGCACCCTTAAGGTCCAGACAAGCCATCCAGTCTCCCTGTTGCAGGGAAGGTATCAATATGGCCAAGGAGATCATCCTGAATTTGGGTTTTTTCAGAAGTTTGTTCAAAAAGAAATCCATTATGAGTCGCCACTCCTCATTTTTCTTTCGAGTGAGGAAGTATCTCGAGTAGAGGCCTTTCCCCGCTGTTTGGAAGGAACCTATCCACTGCATTTGCCTGCAGCAACTTTTTGACCTTCAACTCAATGGTATCCCTTCTGTTGGGGTGTGAGGCTTGAAGAGTTCTGCAGATTGGGGAATCTGTAGAACTGTGGAGTGAGCCCTTGACTCACCACTTCCAGAACCCACTTGTCTGTGGTGATGCCTTTCCATGGTTGGAAGAAATGAGTCATTCTTCCTCCTATGGGAAATGGACAGTCGACCTGAGCATGACCATAAGGGGTTCTGTTTCGGCTGGGCCTTAGGAACTGGGGTTGGATCAGCCTGTTTGGAAACTCTTCTGCTCCTGCCGCTAAAGAAACTTCTCATTTGAGAGTAATCATAGGCATGGGCATAGGGTAGAAAGGATGGGGAAAATACTCCTACCTTCCCTTCCCTGAGGTCTGTAGGAAGTGGATGCCTTCTTCTGGGCATTGCTTTTGTAGGTGGTTTTGTACTCATCCAACTTTTTCATTTAAGCCTCTGTCTTGTCACCGAACAGGGAACCGTTTTCACATGGAAAATCCATAGCTTTTGTCCGGGCATCCTGGGATGGGTCAGTGGTCCTGAGCCAAGCAAATCTGCTTAAGGAAAAAGCACGTGCCATAACCCTGGAAGCAGTGTCATTCACATTCACTACCACGTGGAAAAGGTATTTGGTAGCATCAACAGCAGTCTTAGCCAAATCCACCAAATCCTGTGCTGTGTCACCTAGTACTTTCTCACTGAGGGCAAGTACTGAGTTTCATAGTGCCTTGGTACTGGGTAGTGTAAGCTATGTAAGTAGCCTGCCTTAACAGTAAGGAGGCAAATGTAGACACCTTTTTACCCATGGAGTCCAGCTTCTTGGAGACCTTCTCCAGGGGCTGGGTAGTGAGGGCAACCATAGCCTTGTCACAGGTGGTCACCTGGACTACCTCTTCATGATCCAGGTGCACACAGAGGTACTCAGCATCGCGCTTGACCAGCTGGTGGTACTTCTCACCTTTTTTGTCTACCCCGGTAGAAGTAGGATTCTGAAAGACTTTGCAGGTAGTTCTTCTAAAGGAGTTATGCACAGACAGAATCAATTTTCATAGATGGAGGCAACCCCATCATATTCAAATAATCGGCTCTCCTCTGCATAATCTTGGGTGGAGAGCACAAGAGTGTTAATCTGACTCACAAAAGCATAGTGGGTAAAATCCTCCATCCCACGAAGTGGAACCAAATTCATGCTCTGAGGGCTTTGGGCTCCATGGGAACCTCACCTTGTGCTCCTCTTCATAGAAAACCACGGCTTCCTGGACCTCAGGGACCCGGTGAAGAAGCCTAAACTGGAGATAGTGTGTTTCACATAAGGAAATCCATGGCTTGGAAAGCCTTAAACATTACGAACTTCGACATGTCCTCCACAGAGAGCATTTTTATTGTGTCTAGTGAAGTCTCCTTTACTTCTTCAGCAGGTAGGGCAGCGACATGCTTTTCTTTTTTGCTTCTTTTTTTACAGATCCCAAATCGGAAACCTGTTCTAATTGTCTTATGTTTAGAAATATTAGAATTCCCTTTGGTAGAACTTTTAGTGTCAGCTAAATCTTTGTGTTTGGGGGGCAGTCTTATGTTTGTTATGAGAGGAAGGACCCACTTGATGTGTTTTGGAGACACTGAAGCAGACTTAGAAGCCACAGTAAAAACAAACAACTCTGCCCACATAAAAAAGCTGGGCAAAACTTGCTGCAATAGCACAATCAGGAAAGAGAATGAAAATGCCTGTAACACAACTCCTGGCTACCTGCCCTCGCCAGGAGTTATAAGTAAATACAAGGCCCCCACCCCCAAAAAGAAGTCACTAAGGTCTGTCTGAATTGCCAATTCTCAGGCAGACCCCCAAAAAAAAAACACATTCCAGGAGATGGGACAAACAGGAAGCATACCAAAAAGAATAAGCAGGGACCAGAAATAAAGTCAGAACGTTGCACCCCCCCTTTAAAAAAAATAAAAGACTGAGGAATTCACGCTGACAGAACTAGTGCCAAAATGCTGACTGCAGTCAGAAGACTGCTGTGGAAAAGTGAGAGTAATCTCGGTTCCTAGGAACCAAAAGGAACCGAAGAAAAATGACCACAATGTGGAAAAAATGCAACTAAAACTCAAAGGGAGAGCAGAGCACAGTCTGAAAAAATAAAATATAGAAAACGAACTAAATCATACAAAACAAAGGAAAAAACATTGAATAGACAAGGTGAGAACTCTCAGGGCAATCTGACACTGAACAGCAGAGCACAGTGTAGCCACGAAATACAGGTTACTCACCTGTAACAGGAGTTCTAGGAATGGTATATGTTGTTCATCAACACTGTCTGGCAGGTATCCTTGCCGCTTTAAATCTTGCCGGAAGGTCTTCAAGCTGGCTCCTCCACCCACCGGGTGGTAAAACTCTTAGCTCCACTCCTATGACCCAGAAGCTGGAAGCTCAGGTTGTCGCGTCAAGCCGGTAGGTCGGGTGGGTCGTGTGGATGAACAACATATACCATTCCTAGAACTCCTGTTACAGGTGAGTAACCTGTATTTCTAGGGACATGGATATGTTGTTCATCCACACTGTCTGGCAGACTCCTAGCAGTTCTCCGGGAGGAGGGAGGCAAGGCGCACACCCCCTACTTAGGGAATACAGACTGGAGAACCGAGGCCCCAAAACCAGCATCCCGGCGTGACTCAAGGTCGATGTGGTAATGGGTGATGAAGATGTGTGCTGACTTCCAGGTAGCAGCCCTGCAGATATCCTGGATAGGGACGTCCCTGGAAGCAGCCACCGATGCAGCAGTATGGCGGGTAGAATGAGCTCTTATCCCTCTGGGAGGCTCCATGCCCGCCAACTTATAGCAGAGATCTTTGCAGGAGGTGACCCACCTGCTTATCGTCCACTTGGCTGCAGGTCTGCCAGGTGCGGCTTCAGCGTGGGTGACAAACAGCTGGCGAACCTCTCCCAATTTCAGCCGTGCGCTCCTTATAATAAGCGCCTTCTAGGGTCAAAGTATGGAGCCTGTATTAAGCCTCTGAGGTGTGACTGGGGTAGAACACCGCAGAGTCAACACCTGGTTAAGGTGAAACTCCAACACCACCTTCAGAAGGAATTTCGGGTGGGGGCAGGACAACCTTGTCCCTGTGGAAGACCAGGTAAGGAGACTCTATGCAGGCGCCTGGAGCTCTCCCATCCTTCTGGCTGACGGATAGCCACCAGAAGGCGGTCTTCCACGACAGGTGAGAGAGTTCACACCTGTGCATTGGTTGAATGGCTTGCCCATGAGCTTTGCCAATACCAGCAGTAAATCCCACGGAGGTGGAGGTTCTGCACCGGAGGGAAATGTGATCAAGACCTTTGAAAAAGCGCCAGACCACCTTCCTCTGCGCCACCGACTGCTCCTCGCCCGCGCCTGTAAGCAGAGATGGCTGCCAGGTGTGACCCCTTTAGGGTCAGCCGACCTAAGCCCTTGACGCCTAGAAAGGAACATAAATAGTCCAAGATGCCTGCCAAGGAACAGGAGGGAAGGGTCCAAGCCTTTGCCCTGACACCAAATGGAAAATCTCTTCGATTGAGGCATAGCATTTCCTGGTCGACCTCACGTGGGACGCCTCAACTACATTGAGGACCCGCCGGAAAGACCCAAGGCCTGAACTCTAGCCGGCCAGGAACCAGGCCGTCAGGTGCAGGGATTGAAGGTCCGGATGGAACACCTTCCCTGATTGACTGAGAGCAGGTCCGGGCGAGCTGGAAGCTGCCTCAGGAGCCTGGAGCTGAGGCTGAGGAGATCTGGTACCAGAACTGGCGGGGCCAGTCTGGGGCTATCAGAATCACCTGCGCCTTGTCCCTCCTTGCTTTGAGAAGCACCTTGTGTATCAAGGGAAATGGGGGGAAGGCGTAGAAGAGGCCCGGGGTCCACGGCCTCGCGAAGGCATCCCCCTGCAGCAAGCCCTGCTGAGGGGGGCAGGCATCGAACAGCCTCAGCTCCGTGTTCTCCCTGGAGGCAAGCAGGTCCACCTGAGGTGTGCCCCAATGGGAGAACAGATCTTGTACTACCTCCGGCAGGAGAGACCACTCGTGGGATGCAGCCCCTATCCGGCTCAGGGCATCGGCCAGGGTGTTGGAGGCTCCTGCCACATGAATGGCTAGGAGATCCGCCTCCAAGCTGCACACGAGTGACCAAATGCGGAGAGCTTCCTTGCATAGAAGCATGGAGCACGTCCCGCCCTGGCGGTTTAGATAGTACATGGTCGTGGTATTGTCCATCTGGACTCGGACCACTTGACCCGTAGAAAGCGGAGCAAAGGCGGTGAGAGCTAGGCGGGACCGCTCGGGCTCCAGCAGGTTGATGTGGCATGGGACTCCGAGGACCAGAGGCCGTCGCCGGTGTTCCCCAGATGGGCACCCAACCCATCAGAGAGGCATCGGTCGATGGGGAGACCGTCGGCTCGGGGCGGACAAGCGGGATGCCCTCCTGCAGATGAACTGGAGCGGTCCACCACGGAGGCGTTCCCACATCCCATGGTCACCGTCACTAGCTGGTCCAATGGATCGGCGTTGTGACCACTGGCTGTGCCAGGCCCCACTGAAGAGGGCGCATGTGCCAGCATGCCCAACGGACCATGCTGGTACAGGCCGCCATGAGACCCAGGAGGCGCAGGAAGTCCCGGGCAGGACGCGATTGCCCAACCAGAAATGATTGGGCAAAGGAGGTAAGAACCTCGGCCCTGTCCGCCGGGGGCCGTGCTCTGGCTCGAAGAGAGTCGAGCTCTGCCCCGATGAAAAGAATCACCTGCTTCGGCTCGAGTTCTGACTTGGCCTCGTTGATGAGAAGGCAGATTTGAGAGCAAACCTGGAGGGCCAGATCTCTGGACCGCTCCACCTCCTGTCTGGAGGGGGCTGCTATCAGCCAATCGTCCAGGTAAGGGTACACCGGACCCCTCGGCGCCCATGAAGCTGTCACCACTGCTATGCATTTGGTGAAGACCCTGGGAGCTGGAGTCAGGCCGAAGGGCATGGCTCGGAACTCGAAAAGGGATCCCTCCGCTTGAAAGTGAAGGAATCTCCAATGTGATGGACGGATAGGGACGTGAAAGAACGCGTCCTGCAGGTCCAGAGAGCAGAACCACACGCCGGGTTCCAGGGATGGTATTATCTGAGCCAGAGTGACCATTCTGAAGGTTCGAGACCTTAGGAACTTGTTTAGGTCATGTAGGTCGAGAATGGGCGCCAGCCCCGTCCGTTCGAACTAGGAAGTACCTGGACACAAACCCGGGTCTGAGGAGGTCCGCCACCTCCCTGATCACCTCCTTTTGGAGGAAGAGGCGATGTCGGCTCGGGAGCAGACAGTGAGGCTGCGGACCCGAGGCCCCACAGCTCTGAAGAGGCGGGACTGCTCGAACTCCAGAGGCAGGTCTTTCCTACCACTTCCAACACCCACCTGTCCGTGGTAATAACGGACCAGGCGGAAAGGAAGTGCGGGCAATCCCCCACAGGGGAACCTGGGGTGAGGTGGCGGGGTTGAGCGACACCCTCAGCCCGTCACTGGGCAGGCTTGGAGGAGGGGCGGCCGAGGACCTCCTGGGCCTTACCTCCCTACTTCCTGTTGGAGAAGCCCGGGCTTGGGTTAGGGATGCCAAGCCTGAGCCTGCTGGCCCTGGCGTTGCTGGGCGGACTGCCACCAGGCGCAGAAGGACAAAAGGGCTTAGGCTGTGGTTTGCGGCCTTTGTCCTTCTGAGCGGATGAGACCGAGTCGGGTAGCACTGGACTTCTCGATCCTCTGCAGGTGACCTTCCACCCCAGGGCCGAAGAGGTCGGTCCCCAAGAAGGGACATCCGCCAACTTGTGCTGGGTATCCGAAGTGAAGGTGGATATCCTCCGCCAAGCCCGACGACGCATAGCCACTGCGGCCTCCACAGACCTGGCACGAGTCCCCAATGTCCAAAGCAGTCTGAAGCTGCTGTTTTGCCACTGCCCTGCCCTGGTCCCGCACCTGCTTAACCGTGGTCTGCAGATCCGCGGGAAGATGAGGGACGACCTCGTCCAGGGAGCCCAACAGGGCATGAGAGAAATGTGCCATGAGGGCGGCTGAACTGGCCTGGCGAAGGCTGGGAAGGCCTTAGCGTAGACATTTCACCGGCATAGTCCAATTTCTTGGACTCCTTTAGCCGGGAGGTTTGTCCATCCCTAGCTTTCTGGCGCCGAAAACGCTGTCGGTAACTAACCCCTCGGCCGAGGGGTGTTCCGAAACCGGACAAGGAACCGGGGACCGTGATACTCCTGGCCATACTGGTCAAGGCGCACAGCAGGAAGCAGGGTGCTGCCAGAGCTCAAGGCCGGGCCCACTATGGCCTCGGCCAGGGAAGAGCCTCTGTAGGGGAATCCCCTCGGTCCGGAATCTCCATGAGGGGATACCTGGCCCGCTTAGAAACGGGTTCGAGCTTCATCCCGGTGGACTCCGAGATGAGCCGAAGCAATCCCAGGAAGGACGAAGGGCTATCGTCCACCGACTGTCCTCTTGAGGCTCCAAGTCCATTCGCTTGGAGAAAGGGAGGAATGCGTCTTGGACTCGGAAGAGTCCTCAAGAACTGCCTCAGGCCTGAGCCACCTCCACCTGCAGGTCGATCGGAGTGAGGGTGACAGACAGCCTATGGGGCGGTCCCTGAGCCGACCGAGAATTCTTGGTCGGAGCCCCAACCAGCGGCTGTGGAGGCGGAGGTTCCACCGGAATCGGTGGGGCAGCTGGTTTGGCGAACAACGGCCTGGGAACAGGCTCCTCGGATAAGCGAGGGGTTGTTTGCCACTCGGTGACAGCCACTTAATGGCGGGGAAGGCGGCGTCGGCTTGTTCCGATCCAGAAGAGCTGTTGCCACATGGGGTCACTCATATCATTGACCTCCCTCGCGGGGAGGAGGAGGCGGCGCCACTTACCGCGGTGCGGGGAACCGCCTGGCGGCGGGATCGTTTCAGACATGAAGAAGTCCGAGCCGAGACTGAGAACCTCGGCTTTCCGAGGCGGCGCGGGAGGTGTCGTGGGAACCGCACTCCCGGTTCGAGGGTTCAACTGCCCGGAACCGGAGGCACAGACAAGCCAACGGGGTCCTCAACTCCCACCGGGGGAACCGGGGAGAGGGGATTCTCGGCTTCTCCTGCCGACAACCCGTCCAACGGGTCGAGAAAAATCTCGACAGCGTCGGCGGAGTCTCGGTCAACTGGCCTGGCGGGGACACACTGGAGACCAGTGGCCGGCCGGCGGTCGACCGAAGTCGTGACGGCCGACAACTCGGGAGAGGATCTTTCCGCTCCCAAGGCGTCGACAGTGGGACTTACCCTTGTCTCTCTTTTGGACCGAGAAAGCGGTCCAGCAGAGATTGGTCCCTCACCTTTAGTAGAGGTCAGACAAAGCTCCTTAAAGAAGCTGAATAAGAGGCACCAGAAGGCGGGACAAATACCGCGCCCGAGGTAAGCGTAGCGCCGCCTCCTCTTGAGGCGATCATCTGCTCGAGCTGATCCGCCGAGCCGCCGCCTTGAAACCGCCGACCGGGCCTCTTGCAGCTTCACGGAGAAGCAGCTTATCGAGGCGCCCCAGTTGTAAACGGGCAGCACGGTCTTCGAGGACGTAGGCCGGAAAGGAAGAGCACAGGTCGCAGGCCTGCGGGTCATGCTCCAGGCCTAGACAGTAGACGCACGTGGAGTGCGGATCCGTCCGAGACATCTTCTGCCCGCAAGGGCATCTCCGGAAACCGGGAGTCGATTTGTCCATCGCAGCCGCGAGGGAGAGAAGACCGAAGTCTTTTAAGCAAAAAAACTTTTAAATTCGAAAAATCGAAGAATTAGGAACCAGTCTTATACGCAGAGCGTTAAGGAGGGAACCTGAGCTTCCAAGCGGTAAGGAAGATCTGGCGTCATGGGGCTGAGCCGAGAGTTTTACCACCCGGGTGGGTGGGAGGGAGCCAACAAGACCTTCCGGCAAGATTTAAAGCGGCAAGGATACCTGCCAGACAGTGTGGATGAACAACATATCCATGTCCCTAGAACCTTAAGTTCTCCTCGTGCCTAATTTGCATATACTTACTGCGCTCCAGGGCAGCTCCAGGTGCCAGGCTAGCTGAACTTGTTAGGCATAATGAGGGATTCCTGGGGTTTGAATCAGTTTTTATAAAAACAGCTTTATTGAAACATCTTGAAAACTGAGGACTACAAGACTACACAAATACCACAGGATTGTAGAAAAAAAACATACACAGATGGCATTGATGTCTGACTCATGGCCAGTAAAGGTCTGTCGACACATTCCTTCTCGGATATCCCACAATTTGGCAGAGGCATCACAAGCACCGGAGACAAAGCACCTGGAATCAGGGGCTAAAGAGAGACTCATGACATCACCAGTATGTCCAGTAAATGTGGTCGTCTGCTGACCGGTTTCAATGTCCCATAGAGCACTGAAAGAAAGAGGAGTAAAATAGATTAAAAAAAGTTAGCTGCCCAGAATCTACACCAGTATTTGATTATTCTGGTTAAGGGTCAGCGATTCAAAATTTTAGAGGAATTGGCTCTGTGTTAATGAGAAGTTTAGACCCTTGACTCTAGAAAAAGGCTCCTTTTTCTGTCTGCTCCTGCTGTTGCCTCTTCTGTGTCCTCCCTCCTGTATCTCTCCTACATAGTTCCCCAGACTTGTAAGGTTGCAAGTGCAAACCCTCTGCACAAAGGGGATGACCCATCATTAGTTGGGAATGGTTTCATCATGTCTGTTCGAAACCCAGAAGGGCAACTGACATAGCAACACCCAAATGGGCAACTGTGCCACCCGACCGCCGTCGTGCCCAAAGCACTGGAGCACATCTTGGCTGTTAGTGGGGGCTTGTCCCCTGCACCCCTGGAAAATAATATAATCTCCTCCAGGTCAGAGGTGTAAGGGAAAGGCGCCAACACGCCTGCGGCTGACAAAAGGCGGTGGGTGCTACGAAATACCAATGCGTTGGAATGGACCGTGACCAGCAGGCACTCACACTGTCATCGCCAGAATGGTTTTGCTGCACTGACAGCAAACTGTTGGGAACTAGAGACCTATCCCCTCCTCTCCGCCAAGCTAGAAGATCATTTTGTTCACTCTCAGCTCACTGCCTTCCTTTCCTTCTCCTCTCTTAGCCCATTTCAGACTGGTTTCAAACCCAATCATTTCAGTGCCACCTCCCTACACAGATCACTGACTTGATCCTTGCTTGGATGCAACAGGGACATCTATAGTGCTTACTGACCTGCCAAAGCTTTTGGCATGGTCTTCCATTCTCATCCCTACCCATATTAAACAGGTTGTCCAGTGCAGGTCCTCTCCGAGCAAGCAACCTACTGGTTGCCTAACAGAGTCCAATCTGTTCTTGCTGGTGGGTCCATCTCGCTTCACCTTCCGACTGACATGCATACCCCTAAAGCTCTGTCCACTATCTCATTATCTTCTCCAGATTTCTGAATGACCTGCCCTCAGTCTATAACTTCTCCCATATTCATATGTATACAGAAAACAGTGGCCATGACATCTGTGTCTAATCCCAAGCTGACAACCCCTTACTTCACAGCCACTGTTCAAGACCTGTGACAGTTCCCCCTTAGACCATATTATGCCATAAAGTACCTTAGGGTCTGGTTACACTACGCTCAATTTCTCTATCCACACGGGCTCCATTTTTCTCCAAACTCTTCCTGAAACTTGGTGTTGTCCACTGTAACAAAGTCAGTTTTCCAGCTGCTGCCAGATACCAGAGTTTCCCAAAATTTATCCTTTCTATGGCAACATAGTCTAATGTGCTGTCCACAAGTTCAAATTAGCCAGGCTGGATCCCTTCCATCACATTTTCTGTCACCTTGCAAGCACAACTGTAATCTTTACTTCTCTTAGGGTTAGCCATCCTGGGAGAATCAGTTTCTTGTACTCTGTCCTACTGATCTTCAGGTTCTGGTGATGGACACCCACTGACTATCCTGCTCATTCACATGTTCCTCTGACCTTAACTCTTGCTCCTTCCTTACTCTTGGACATCGCTTGGACCAGCAGCTTTCTATGAAAATCCTGCCTTCTGCAACTCCTTCTCTTCACTCCCATCCGCCCTCTACCTTGTACTGATCTCTAAAGAGCAAGCTGTGATCCACTTTATACTACCTGTGTCTGCTTCTCTCACTCTGTCAGCCTCCCCAGTGGCTCACAATGCCCACAGTCTGCCTATGATCCAACTCCCTGTCAGCTACTTTGGAGACCGCTCCTTTTGCCTTACCCTGACATTTTCTGTCCTGTCCCTACCATTTGGCCTAATCTTGTTATTTTACTACTGATATGATTACATACTGCTGTTTTGCACACCTGGTTTATGTACTGCTACAGATCCACCACTGTTAATTCTGCTTTGTTTACTGCTATTTATCATGTAATTATCTGTCATGTACCCACCCCAGCCCCAACTGGAAACCACCTTTTATAGCTCAATGTGCCTTTCTATAATGATAATAATAATTATTCTTTATTTATAATGCCTTTCGAGATACCAGCGCCTTACAAAGCAATTAAAAACACCAATACAATAAATACGTACATTATAAATACAATAAAAACGCAGGTAGAAAACAGAATTTAGTCACTCACAACATGCCTGATTCCACAAAAAGGTTTTGCGGGCTTATTTAAATCCCTCCACGATCATGCACTCCTGTAACTGACGGGGTAGAGAATTCCAAAGGGCTGGGGCCGCGTGCATAAATGCAGTGTCCCCTGAAGATTTTAAGCAAACCCTTGGAATCTCTAGCAACCCCTCATCAGAGGAGCACAGCGATCACCCAGAGTGGTAAGGAACCAGAAGCTCTTTCAGGTAGTCAGGCCCTGTCTGTGTAGGGCTTTATAAGTGAGAAGCCAGACTTTAAAGGTGATCCACCACTGTACTGGCAGCCAGAGCAGTTTGCACAGCACCGAGGAAATATGACAGGACCAGTGGGGTCCCCATCAATAACCGGGCTGCAGCATTCTGCACCAGCTGACATCCACCCCAGGTAGCCCTAGGTACAGAATTACAATAATCAGGCGTGAGGACAAAAGGCATGGACCAGCGTGGGGAGATCACCAGATGGAACAAGGTGCTTACTCCTGGAGATGTTCCTCAGATGACAGAGAGGATATGACAACAGGCGACACCTCACGATCGCAGTGTCAGCGTCGTCAAAAATCACCCCAGGTTTTTGCACCCGTTCAGAGTTAGGCCAAAATGAATTCCCTAGAGAAAATATGTGCCTCCTGACATTTAAAGATCAATTAAAATAAAAAAAATATATACTTAATGTTATCTTCACTGATGAAGTATATGTGTTTGTCACTGCCCTGAGCTCTTAGAGCCATACAATTCTGTGGGAAACAGCATGATGCTATTTTAGCGTTAGCTGTTTTCAGTCTGCCAAAAACATGTATGCCGAACATCTCGATATATAAAAATGAATCTTGTCAATATAAATTTATATATTATTGCTTTTTTTTTTTTCTTAAAGAGAAAAAAACTTTTCGTAAAAGGTTGGCGGTAGAAATAAAGATTAAGGACTGTCATGACGTCTATGTATTGTGGGCCTGAAAGACCAGGAAAGGAACAGCAGGAACAAAAAAAACAAAAAAACAAAAACAAACAAGAAAAACAACATTGGCATGGATAAGTGTGAGGAACTTGTTCCAATCTGCCAGTCACACAATCTTAAAGAAAAAAGAGAAACAAACAGCCAGTGGTACAGTTGAACTGGGTGGCTGATGCAACAGTGTTCTATGTTGAGGTCACAGCTTTGGGCTGTACCACTACCCCAGCAGGACAGCACATTACCCATATGAAAAAATTACTCACCTTAGTAATGTTGTTTCTTCTAATGGAGTCTTGCTATATTATAGACATTAGCAGTTTGATCCAGCTCTAGAACTGCCCCGGAGTGAAATGGTTAAAACCATTCCAAAATAGAATTTTGGCACGAGAGCAGCTCTATCTGTGTCATTTCAAACTTGAACTGTCAGATCTTTACGAGCCAAACTCACTAAGGTCTGTGTGGAAGCTGTAACCTACACTAGCCAAATGGCTACCTAAATAATAACAACCATTGATGGTCCCAACACCCAAGACTCAAGTCAGGGGACCAGAAATACTAACACCATTCTAATAATATGAAAGCGGAACATAAGTATAATAAAACACACACACGTACACATACACACCCCAAAGTCCCAAAGGGGACAAAATGCTAACAGGACATAAGTAGTGCCCACACTAAGTTGCATAGAAACTTCCCTCCCAATCCAGAAGAAGGGCATCCAGGAACTGAGCCCAGCACTGGAGGCCTGCAACAGAACAGAGGAAGTTTGTGATTGTCTGGGGCTGCAAAAGATCTATCTGAGGATGCCCACTGGCAAAAACTATCCCCAGCACTTGAGGATCCAGGGACCATTGTGATGGCCCTGGAAATCCTGCTGAGGGCATCCGCTGGACATTGTCCTTCCTGGAAGATGAACTGCTATGAGGAAGTGTTCAGGAATAGGCCAGAGACCACAACTTCATTGCCTCGGTGCACAAGGCCGAAGACCGAGTGCCCCCGTTGTTGATGTACCACATTGTTGTGGTGTTGTCTGTTCTGACTTGTATCACCTTGTCGTGGACAGATGCAGAAAAAGCTGAAGAGCTAAAAGACAGCTCTGAGTTCCAGCAAATTGATGTGGAGCAGAGATTCCTGGGGACCAAACTCCCTGAGTGGAAAGGTCGCCCATGTGGGCTCCCAACCCAGAAGGAAGCATCTGTAGTGAGAGTCAAGTCGTGAGAAGGAAAATAGAGGGACCCCGCTCTTAAATTGCTCTGATCCTGCCACCACTGGAGAGCTAGGATCAAGGTTGAGTCACTGGGACCAACTTGGAAAGGGGTCTCTTCTCTGAGACCAAAAGGTTCTCAAGTGAAACTGAATGTCTCTCATCTGAAATCGGCTCCCTGCACAACAGCTGTGGATGCAGCCATGTGCCCCAGGAGCTGCAGAAGTGTCTTGCTGGTCGAGAGACCTGCAGAGTGAAGGAAGAGGCCAGAGCCACTAAATTCCTTACCCTTCTGGGAAGAAAGGCTCTGGCTAGCTTGTGTCCAATTCTGCCCCTAAAGGGTGAGTACCTGGACAGGTTCCAGAACCGACTTTGGTAGGTTTAGCAGAAAACCCAGGAGGTGAGAGCTGCTGGGTGACCTGCAGGTGAGATTTTACCTGTTCTGGGGACTGGCCTACAATGAGCCAGTCGTCTAGATAGGGAAAAACAGCAATCCTCTGCCTCCTTAAGTGGGCCACTGCCACTGCTAGACACTTTGTGAATACCCTTGGAGCAGAGGTAAGGCCGAAGGGCATTGCTCTGAACTGGTAATGACCTGAGGGCAGTTCGAATCTGAGGTACTTTCGATGGGATCTTCTGATTAGGACATGGAAATTGGCATCCTTGAGGTCCAGGGAGGCTAGCCAGTCCCCTGGCCTTAGGGAAGAGTAAAATCATTGCCAGTTACCATTTGAACTTTGGTTTCAAAGATGCTTGTTCAGATATCTGAGATCTAAAATGCGCCACTCTCCTGTCTTTTTGGGGGTAAGGAAGTATCTGGAATACAGAACCCTGCCCTGATGCAGGAGGAACCTTTCTACTGCTCTGAGAGCTAACAGGGATGAGACCTCTGTTTCCAGAGCTAGGGTCTCTGAAGCACTTGCAGGTAGAAAAGTCTGCTTCTCAACTTGGGAAACTTTTGAAGCTGAGAACCAGACCCTGGCTTACTACTTCCAGAACCCACTTGTCTGAGGTTAAAGAAGCCCAATTCTGACTGAAGTAGCCAGCCTGCCCCCCACTGGTACAGGAGAATCGGCCTGGGCACCCCATCAGGGTGCCTGTTGCATAGGAGCTTTAGGCTGAGGGGTGGGAGCAGGTCTGCCACCCCTCGTCTGCCCTGCCTCTGAAGAAGCCCCTCTGAGCATAGGCAGAGGAGGCCTGAGTCTGGTAGAAAGGCCTGTGAAAAGGCCTACCCCTACCCCTGGGGGTATGCCTTTGAGGAGTGGCTTGCCGCTCCTTAGCCTGGGCACTCTTGTAAGTAGTCCTATATTCATCCATCTTCTTTATGTAGTTCTCTGTCTGCTCTCCAAACAGAGAATTTCCCACCACAGGAAAATCCACAGCCCTAGTCTGGGTATCCTGTGACAAACTAGTACACCTGAGCCAGGCCACCCACTGAAAGATACAGATGTGGCCATGACCCTAGAGGAAACATCATTAACATCCACAGCAGCATGAAACTGAACCTTAGAGGCTTCAATGCCATCAGCAGCCACCTGTTCTAGTTCACTAGCCAGCTGGCCATGGGCCTGCTAGCCAATTGCATAACAGTATCCCATCTAGATTTCTGATACCTAGCTACATAAGCCATATAATTTGCTTTTCTGAGTGCAGAGAGGCTTCCATATACTGTTTTTCCATGGCATCAATCTTCCTGGAATCCTTTTCAGGAGGATGTGAAACCAAGGGAATATTAGCTTTATCACAGGCAGCAGCCTGAGCTACTAACATGACTGCATTGCTGAGAAAGGAATTCTGTATCAGGGCCTGACAATGTATACCTTCTGTCCATCTTTTATCTACAGGAAGCACGAAATTAGGAGCTTTTAAAATTTTAATTGTTTGTTTCCTAAAGACTTATGTAAAGGAATAGACAATCTCCTAGACTCTGGAATATCCATCATTTCTACAAAATCAGGCTCCTCTTGCTCATCCACAGCCTCTTCTAAAGGAAGCTGGAGGGTTTCAACAACTTTTTATAAAACATAAAATGAGATGGGGACTCAGACAGCATAGGGAGATTCTAAAGGTCTGTCTGGGGAGATGTCGGTTCAATGGGCACACCAGACCTTCCCAGCCACATTAATACTGTTCATAATCCTCCTCCCCTCCTCTGGTTCATAAAATTCCTCAATATCATAATCCTGAACCACTGGGACGGACGAACCGACCTTTTATCAGATAGTGGTGGTTGGACGGACCCTGAGACAGTGACTGGACAATTTGTATGGCTTTTGCTATCTCTGTAGCAGTTGGAGAAGGAATTTTGGACTCCAGACCTGCTGATTTTCTTGTTTTCTTTACTGGAATTGGTTCCTCAGAACCAGCTTTTCTTTTGGCCGAGGAAGTCTAGCCTGGTCAGAGGGCACTCCCTCTGTTCGGCTGGCACCGAACCGGGCTGTCATCGGTCAGCGGACTTTTTGGCCTCTCGTTCCCTGAGCCTGCCCAATCTTTTTTCCAGGGTGGCTGCAGGGAAATTCTTACATACCTGGCAGTCTGACTGGAGGTGGTCAAACCCCAGACAATAAACACATGTGGTGTGTGGGTCAGCCTTGGCAAAGACTTCCCCACAAACATCACAGTGTTGAAACCCAGTGGGCGGTTTTCTTTTGGGTTTCTCAGACATAATGCCAGCCTAACCAAAAACTTGCCCTTTTAACGGCAGTGCCAGGCAAGACACCCTTATCGGTTCCTAACCGTGTCACGGGTATTAGAAAAAAACATAATAAATCCGGTTTTTTTAGAACCGATAAGAACCGGGAACCGCACTCTAAAATAGTAACTTTTAGTTTTAACTGAGTTTTAAACCCACTGATCGGTTCAAAACCGAACCGATAACTTACAAGTTCCACACAGACAAAACCTTCATTTACTTACGGTTACCACAGATAGAGCTTGAACTGAGCGGTTTGCGGTTAAAATAAAACTATTCTCGTTAAATGAAACCGAGAAAACACTTACAAACAGAAATGAACCGAGCAGAAGGAGAAATCTCCGGAGCGACTGTTCACTGAGGCGGAGTAAAGAATCTGACAGTTCAAGTTTGAAATGACAGATAGAGCTGCTCTCGTGCCAAAATTCTATTTTGGAATGATTTTAACCATTTCACTCCGGGGCAGTTCTAGAGCTGGATCAAACTGCTAATGTCTATAATATAGCAAGACTTCATGTTGTTTGAAGTAATTATTCCCCATTGACAATGCGGAGTGATACAGAAAATTATATTTTACATTTCCAGTGCTCTTTAACAACTGCATGGGTTAAACTATTCTATCTCAGGTTCTGAAGTGCTAACTGGCACAGACGAACAGTTTGTGACATTCCTGCCATCTGTCCTATAGTAATGTAGTGTAGAAATTGGATCAGAGCCCAGCAATTTAATTTTCTACCAAGAAACATGTATAGGGTGTGAGCTGCAGTGAAACCTTTCAGTTACAGTATTAATGGCAGGGCACTCACTTGTAAAAGTAGTTCTAGGAGCGGTATATGGTGTACATCCACACTCCTGGCAGTGTTCCTTTTCCCTTTAAGGCTTGTCAGAACGTTTTCAAGCTGGCTCCTCCCACTCACCTAGGTGGTAACTCCCTCAGCACCGCACCGTGATGTCAGGTCTTGCACGCTGGAAGTAAGACCAGTGTGGCATCTGCCAGGGAGGTTGGGTGGGACAGTGTGGATGTACATCATATACCACTCCTAGAACTACTGTTACAGGACAGTAATCTGTTTCTCTAGGGACGTAGATATAGTGTACATATCCACACTTTTGGCAGACTCCTAGAAGTTCCCTGGGAGGAGGGGCAAGGCGCACAACCCCCTACTTAGGAAACAGATTGGTGAACTGAGACCCCCAAACCAGCATCTTGGCATGATTCAAGGTCGATGTGGTAGTGGGAAATGAAGATGTGTGCCGACTCCCAGGTAGCAGCCCTGCAGATTTCCTGGATAGAGGACATCCTGGGAAGCAACCACAGAGGCAGCTGATGCAGCAGGGTGGAATGACCCCTTATCCCTATGGGAGGCTTCCTACCCGCCAACCTTAGCAGAGGTCAATACAGGATACTATCCACCTGCCAATCGACTGCTTAGCTGCAGCTTCAGCGTAGGTGACCAAGAGCTGGCAAGCCTCTCCCCAAACTCCAACCATGCACTCCTATAATAGGTTAGCGCTCGCTACAGGTCCAAAGTATGGAGCCTTTGCTTGGCCTCCGAGGTGTGGCTGGTGAAGTACACCAGGAGATTAATCGCCTGGCTAAGGTGAAACTCGAACGCATCCTTTGGGAGGAACTTCGGGTTGGGGGCGAAGTACAACCTTGTCCCTGTGGAAGACCAGATAAGGAGACTCCACCAAGAACACCTGGAGCATGCTGATACTTCTGGCTGACGTAATAGCCACCAGGAAGGTGGTCTTCCACGACAGATGTAACATCTCACATCTGTGCACTGGTTAGAATGGTTTGCCTATGAGCTTTGCAAACACCAGCAACAAGTCCCAAGGTGGTGGTGGTTCATGCCCCGGAGGGAAAATGTGGTCAAGGCACTTGAAAAAGGCACCAGAACCACCTTCTCTGTGCCACTGACTACCTATCAGCCTGTGCTCGGTAGGCAGAGATGGCTGCCAGGTACACCTTAAGGGTCATCGACTGAAGGCCTGCCTGAAAGAGGACCAAAGGTAGTTGAGAATGCTAGCGACCAGACAAGACAGGAGTCCAAACCCTTGCCCTGGCACCAAATGGAGAACCTCTTCCATTTGAAGGCATAGCACTTTTGAGTCGACTCCTTCAGAGAAGCATTGACTACGTTTAGGACATCTTTGGAGAGACCCAAAACCTGGAACTCTAGCCGCTCAGGAACCAAGCTGGCAGGTGCAGGGATTGAAGGTCCAGATGGAGCACCTTCCCCTGACTTGATCGAGAGAAGGTCCAGGAATAGAGAGAGACGCCTTTGGAGCCTGCTGCTGAGGCTGAGGAGATCGAGGTACCAGAACTGGCAAGGCCAGTCTGGAGCCACCAAGATCATCCATGCCTTGTCCCTCCTTGCCTTGAGCAACACTTGCGGATCAAGGAAAAGGAGGAAGGCATAAGAAGGTTTGAGGTCAGGGCCTGGAGAAGGCATCCCCTCCACAGCATTCCCTGCTGAGGGGCGGGCACATGTAGCATCAGCTTGCATTCTCCCCGGAGGCAAACAGGTCTGCCAGAGGGGTGCCTCACTGGGAGAACAGGCTGTGTACTACCTATGGGTGGAAATACCACTCATGAGATGCCTCTTCCACACGGCTGAAAGCGTCCGCCAGCTGGCTGGAGACACTAACCACATGGATGGCCAGAAGATCGGCCTCCAGGCTGCGAACGAGGGTCCAAACATGGAGAGCTTCCCTGCACAAAGGAAGGGAGCACATCCCACCCTGTTTGTTGAGGTAGTACATGGTTGTGGTGTTGTCCATCTGGACCTGAACGACCTGACCCTGAACATGCAGGGTAAAGGCTGAGTGCCAGCCGAAATGCCTGCAGTTCCAGCAGGCTGATATGGCATCGGGACTCCTTGGAGGTCCAGAGTCTGTGGACTCTGTGGTCCCCTAGCTGGGCACCCAAGCCCATCAGGGAGGCATCGGTCACTAGGATGACCATCGGCTCTGGGCAGACAAACAGGATACCTTCCTGCAAATGTTCTGGGACCAACCACCACTGGAGGGTGTCCAACATCAGCCGGGTCACAGTGACCAGCTGGTCAAAGTGGCCCTTGTGCCAAGACTATTGGCAGGCCAGCTCCCATTGCAGAGAGTGCATTCTCTAGTGGGCCCATCGGACCACACTGGAACATGCCACCATGTATCCCAGGAGTCGCAGGAAGTCCCAGGCAGGGCGCAACTACCCAACCCGAAATGATCGGGCAAAGGAGGAGAGCGCCTCTGCCTGATCTGCTGGAAGCCAAGCCCTGACTTTGTAAGAGTCTAGCTCCGCCTGATAAAGTGCACAGAGGCACGAGTTCTGACTTAGCCACACTGACCAGAAGGCCAAGAGGCAGAGTCTGGAGGGCAAGGTCCCTGGACCTCTCCACCTCCTGCCTGGAGGAACCGCGATTAACCAGTCACCCAGATAGGGGTATATTGGGACCCCTCAGTGCCTCAAGAAAGCTGCCACCACTGCAATGCATGTCGTGAAGACCACGGGGGCTGAGGAGAAGCCGAATGGCATGGCCTGAACTCAAGATCCCTCCACCCGGAACTGGAGCTGGGACAAATGGATTGGGACGTAAAGAATGCAAACTCAGGTTCCCTCCACCCAGAACTGGTGGGATGGATGGATTGGGACATGAAAGAATGCATCCTGAGATCCAGAGAGCAAAACCACGTCTTGCTCGAGAAGTGGTATGATCTGAGTCAGAGCGATCATCCTGAAAGTACACAGCCTGAGAAACTTGTTCAGGTCTTGCAGATCTAAGATAAGGTGCCAGCCTCCTGTCCGTTTTGGCACCACGAAGTACTTGAGACACACCAGAGTTGTACTGGAGAGTCGAGACAGAAGCCACGACCTCCTTGTGGGGGGCTGGGCGATGTCCTCAAGTGCTGACAGGATGTCCACAGACACTCTGTCCTGTCGTGGGGCATGGGCTCAGCAAGGCGGGTGAGCCTCGAATTCAGAGGCAGACCCTGACTGACCACCTCAAGAACCCACCTGTCCATTTTGACAGTGGACCAGGCAGAAAGGAGTGGTGGAACCAGCCCCACAGAAGGATCCAGGAGGCGAACAGGCATGAGAGGCACCCCTCATCCCGTCACTAGGCAGATTTGGCGGTGGAGGAGCCCAGCTGAAGAGCCACTGGGGCCTCGGCCTCCAGGCTTCGGATAACCATGGCCACAGACTTCAGCAAGGTCACCACGCCTGACCTGCTGTCCAGCCTGGGGCTGGGCTGGTTTGGCCATGAGGGGCAGAAAGGGCTTCTTCTGTTGCTTAGAGCCCTTGGGATCCTCTGGGTGGATGTCACAGAGTCCAAGATGGCACTGGACTTCTCAATGCAGATGAGGTGCCCCTCGACCCCGGGCGAACAAGTCAGTACCAGGAGGAACATCTGCCAGCTTGTACTGGGTATCTGATGGGAAGGTCGGGATTAGCAGCCAAGCTTTGTGGCGCATGGCTGCCACGGACCCAGTGCAGAGTCAGAGATATCGTTGCAGTCTGGAGCTTTTGCTTCGCTACTGCTTGGCCCTGGTCCCAGACCTGCTTGACTGTAGTCTGGACGTCCGCTGGGAGATGAAGAACCCCACTGAGCATTCCCAGAAGGGGATAAAAGAAGTGGGCCAAAGGAGTCAAACTTGCTTACTGAAAGCTGAGAGAGGAGGCAGCATAAACCTTCATGGCCATATGGTCCAGTTTCTTGGATTCCTTATCGGGCGGATTGTCAGCATTCCCCCACATTGCCCATGTGCCTGAACATGAATTCAGCCACGAGACCCTCAGTCAAGCGGCTCGGTGCTCTGTGAACCCTGACAGAGAACCAACAGGGACTGCATATTTGTAGGCCATCCGGCCATGATTGCAGGGCAGGAGGCCAGATGGTGCCACAACTCCAAAGCAAGACCAAGAATGGCCTCTGCAACGTGAAAGCTTCCCAGGAGTCACCTGGTCGAGGATCTCGGTTAGCGGTGCGAGCCCACTTCTGAACAGGCTCCATCAGAGACCTGTGGACTCTGAAATAAAGGCGGAGAAGGCCCATAAAGGAGTAGGGCCTTCCTCCATTGAAAGATCCTCGGCTGACTCAATATCCATCAGATGAGAGTGCAAGAGGAGCCCTCAGACTCAAAGATTTGTTAAAGAATGTGGAGCCATGGAATCGCTGACCTTCTGAGGACACTGAGGGGTAATGTTGTCGGACAGCCAATGGGGAGAACCTGAGGCCGAGGCGGGCCTCCACAGTCAGCGCTGGACTTCGGCTGTTTCGGTGTCGGCTACACCAGGATCAGTGGAGAGGCCAGGCTGGGACCTGACGGGTCAACTCCTGCCAAGGCAGAGAAGGGACGCGGCCTCTGTGGTGAAAGCCATGTAATGGCCAGGGTCAAAGCCAGTACAGGCTTCACCCTGGTGAAAATGAGCTGCTGCTACATCAAGTCCTCGTAGCACTGATATAGTTTGCGCTGGAGCCTCTCCTTGCCCAAGTAGGACAAGAAATAGTGGTGGCCCGCTTGCTAGAGTGTTGCGAACAGGAGTGTTGATGTTGCCGCGGGCTGCTTGACTCAGAACTCAGAGCAGGACTGCGACCTTGACTGCTGGGGCGCTGATGGTGGCTCTCAGAGGGGGCCAGCAAGAACCGGGGGATCAGCAGACTGGTCCAGCCCTCCCTGAGTGAGCGGTAGGACCGGGGTCCTAGAAAGGGAGGTGTCTCTTCTGGCGACAATGGGTGGACTGGCTCGAGGAATATCTCGGCCAGAAGACTGACCTGCGTCTCGACCAACTGGCCCGATGGGGAGACCTTGGGGCCAGCTGCCTGGGCCAAGGAGTCGACCAAAGATTGATTTGCATCTTGACTAAATGGCCCGATAGGGAGACAGTGAGGCCGGTGGCCCGGGTCAAGGAAACTACCAAAGTTGGAACCTCTGGAGAAGCGTAGGAACCGGAGGCCTGAGTGCGCTCCGGATCCCACAACCGATGGAGGGACCATTTCCTGGCCTCTTTTTTAGATTTTGACACTGACTTAGTGCCTGAGGGATCCTGCCAATGGATGGGAAGGGCACAATTCTTTGAATGCCCCTGTGAAAGAGGCACTGAAAGAGAGAGGCAAAAAGACAGAAGCCAAGGAAGCCTGAGCTGCAGCCTGGGCCGTGGCTTCCTCAAATGCCACAAGTTGGGCGGAACCCGCAGTCACGGAGACCACCCGATGGGCGGATCCTGATCGTCTGGATGACCCAGAAGCAGGTGGGCATGGCGATCCTCTAGCGTGGACAGACGAAAAGTGCAGCACAGGCCGCATGCCTGGGGAGCATGCTCGTGGCCCAGGCAGTAGACTGACATGGTGTGCAGATCCGTCCAAGACATCTTCGGCCCGCAGGCACATTTTTGGAATCCCGGTGCAGACTTCGCATGATCCATATTGGAGACCAGAAGGAGTAGCCTGAAGACAAATGTTTTTTGAAATATCTGAAGTTTATAATAAGCAAAGGGTGTTCTCAGTGCAAGAGCGGCAAGGAGGGAACCTTCTTGTACTAGAAAAGAAGATCTGACGTCATGGGGCAGTGCCGAGGGAGTTACCACCTGGAAGAGTGGGAGATGCCACCTTGAAGACGTTCCGGCAAGCCTTAAAGGGGAAAAGAACATTGCCAGAAGTGTGGATAAGTACACCACATCCACACCCCTAGAAATAGTGTCTACTAGTAACTATAGTTCTACTACTAGTATTCAGTTCACATCAAAATCTGACAAGTCTTCAAATAAGCATGTGCCCTTGCACCAAGGTAAATATCACATCAACCTACAAGTGCATGTCTTGCAAATATAGTCCTTCCAAGATGCCTCTAACACGTGGAGAATAACCTCGGAAAGCTCCATAGCCTGAAACGCTAACCACTCAAGAACCAGGCTGTGGGGTTCAGGGACTGCAGGTCCAGTTGCCTGATCACCACTCTAGACCTTGTCAGTAGAGCCACTGTGAATGGAAGCAGCCATGGAGACTTGCTGCCAAGATCCGATGATCCTGGTACCAGGACTGGTGTGGCCTTGTCCAGAGTGAACAGATCAGCGAAGCCATGTCCCTCCACACTTTCAGGACCACCTTGGAGACAAAGAAAAATGAGGAAAGGTATACATAGAGCCCTGAGACTAGGAGCAAGGGAATGCACCCCAGCAGTCTGCCATTCTGAGATGGACCTGCACAAAATAATCAGCTTCCTGTCTTCCCAGGAGTACAGGTCCACTGAAATAATCCCGCACAGAGCGAACTCTTGGGACACCACCTCCTGGTGGAGGGACCACTCCTGCAACATCCCTCTCATACAACTGAGAGTGCATTTAACAGTTGGTTATCTGCCCCCAAAACATTAACCACTACCAGGTCTGCCTGCAGGGCAGAGCCAAGGACCATATCTGGAGCACTTACCGAAAGAAGGGAAGGGATTGTGTGCCACCCTGCTTGTTCATGTAAAACACAGTAGTTGTGTTGTCCATACTGACTTGGACAGCTCAGCACCGGACCAGGGGGGTGAATTTATTCAGTGCTATGCAAACTGTGTAAAGCAGTCTCGCTCAGTGACCACAACACATGCACTCAGTGATCCAGCAGATGCGTGCCCCACCCCACCAAGGATGCATCAATCATCCAGTTGAGTGTGGTCTCTGCCTGGACAAACAGGCTGCTCACTGACAGGGTTGGGTGGGGAGGCAGTCACCAATTGATGGGTGTCCAGCATGGGCTGGGTCACCAGGACCAGGTTCCTCAGGGTTGTGTGTAACAGAGACCACTCTAAGCCCAGGTTGTTCAGGGTTGTGTGCAACAGAGACCACTTATGTCCCAGTTTTCACTGAATGGGAAGCACATGCCAGTGGTCCGAGTATACCACAGCTGTAGTCAGGACCACAAAACCCAGGAGCTGGAGGAATTCCCAGGCCAGGGGCGACTGCTCAACCTGAAATAAGCGGGTAAAGGAGGAGAGAACCGCCACCTGTCTGGGGCAGACTAGCTCTGGTTTGGAGGGAGTCCAGCTCTGCTCTGGACGTGCCCAGACTGACCAACAGACACAAGTCCTGGAAAGTCTGGATGGCCAGATCCACGTCTTACAATATGTTCTCCATGATAAGCCAGTCATCCAGGTACAGAACACCTTGACATCCCTTTGCTTAAGGAATGCTACCACAAGACTGACAGGCACTTGGTGAATACACTGGCTGCTGACAGTAGTGCAAAGGGCATGGCCCCGAACTGATAGAGGGTCCCATCAACTAGGAAGTGGAGGAACTGTTGATGGGATCTGCATGACCTGGGATATGGAAGCACCCTTTGCAAACTGTGTGAAAGGCCTTTCGGCACCATGCATTTCTGCTTAAAGTTGGACCAGCATAACATTCTGTGGTGATTTGAATATGCAGTCCATGATGCTTTGCATTGTGTGGGCATGTGTGATTTTGTATTTTATGGAAGTACAGTATGTCTCTTGGGAGATATAGGGAGCTGAACCAAGCTCCAGGGATATTATGACCTGGTGTAATCACCAGACAAAACTTTGACTGTGAATAAACTTGTTCAGTACTCATAGGTAGAGACTGGGGTGCGAGCCCCCTTCCCCCGGCCTTTCTGGTCCCAAGAAGTATCGGGTAAGAATTCCTGTAGGGCTTCTGTGTCCAGGACAGTCTCGATTGTATGCCACACAAGAAGCTGAATAATTCTGTTTTGCAGTATGGAAAGAGTGTCAGGCAACACCAAGTTCTCCAACAATGTCCAGGTCAACAAGAGGGTAACTCTACAGACAACCCCAAGCTCACCACTTCCAGAACCCACTTGACTGATGTAATAGCAGACCACTGTGGAAGAAAGAGGGAGAGTCGGCCCCCGATCAGGAGCTGCAGCAGGGTTTGGGATGGTGAGGGATAATGCCCCTTAGCCCGTCACTTCTTACCCTTAAAGCTGGACCTGAAGGACTGGCCTCTGGAAGTACAACCTTCACTCCTTGCGCTGACCTTGCTCAGCTTGTTGGAAGGCTTTGTCAGGTGGTACAGCTGGAAAGTACAGTTACGTAAGAACTTACCGTAACAGTAGATCTTCAAAAGAGGTTCCTTCAGTAGGTCATAACATGTAGGACTAGCGCCATCTGGCGTCTGGACCGCACGGCAGACTTTTCCAGCAGTGTCTGATAGGGGACCGCCCACCCGACGTCACCTGACTGACGTCAGCGTGACCCTATAGTGTGTAGGCCCCACACCCACTCTCCACTTCTCCCGTTGGAGACCTAAAAGGAAGGACAGGAGAAGGAAACAGGTCTGGAGTACCAAAAGAAAGCTAGGGGAAGGAGGGAGGGAAAAACATGACCTACTGAAGAACCCCTCTCGAAGATCTACTGTTACAGTAAGTTTGTACGTAACTGTACTATCTTACTTCAAGAGGGTTCTTTCAAATAGGTCATAGCATGTAGGACTGAGTCCCAAGCAGTCCCTCCGAAGAGAGACCGAGAGAAACACGGGAGGAGGAGAAACGGAACCGGCCTAGGACAGAAGGCTCTGCAGCACAGTGAGGCCAAAGCCGGCCCTCCGCCTAGAAGCAATGTCCAGCCTGTAATGCTTGGTGAAGGTATGGACAGAACTCCAGGATGCTGCGACACAAATATCTGCTGCAGAAACATTACGTAGAAAAGCTGCAGATGCAGCCATGCCCCAAGTAGAATGACCTCTAACAGACCCCGGCAGAGGTTTGTTATACTTCTTGTAACAGAAGCGAAGGCAGTTGGCTAACCACTTGGACAGGCACTGCTTGGAGACTGCTTTCCCCAAGGAATTGGGGGTGAACACGCAAAGAGCTGATCTTCCTTGTGGAAATCTCTGGATCAATGGGTATAGCACCTGAGAATACGGTACACATCTAATGTGTGCAGGAGAGCCTCACCTCTATTTACGGGACTTGGGTAATGAACCGGAAGTTCTACCATCTGGTTCAGTGTGAACTCCGACACCACCTTAGGCAAAAACTTAGGATTTGTTCTGAGGACCGCCCGGTCCCTGTGAAAAATCAAATAAGGCTCCTTGCACACAAGAGCTTGAAGCTCGGAGATTCTTCGAGCAGAAGTAACCGCAAACAAAAATAGCACTTTCCAAGAAAGATGGCACAAATCACAGCTCATCGCTGGCTCAAAAGGATGGAGAGTGAGCTTTTCCAACACAAAATTTAAATCCCAAGGTGGTGTAGGGCTACAGATGGGGGGTGTCAGATGAAGAATCCCTTTCAGAAAGGTTTCTGAGACCTCCAACTGAGCCACGGGTTTGCCATCCACTAGCATGCAGTATGCCGAAAGGGCCGATAAAAACAGGTTACTCACCTGTAACGACAGTTCTAGGAGTGGCATACGTTGTTCATCCACTCTCTTTGGCATGTCCCCTTCCACTTTAAGATGAACCGGAAGTCTTCAAGCTGGCTCCTCATACCCACCCGGGTGGTATACACCTCAGCTCCGCCCCATGACGCCAGATCATAGCCCACTGGAAGCCAGGTTGTGTGCGTCCACAGCCGGGGAGGTCAGGTGGGTCCGTGTGGATGAACAACATACACCACTCCTACAACTACTGTTACAGATGAGTAGCCTGTTTTTCTAGGAGCGTGGATATGTTGTTCATCCACACTCTTTGGCAGACTCCTAGCAGGTCTCCGGGAGGAGGGAGGCAAGGCGCACACCCCCTACTTAGGGAACAGAGATTGGAGAACTGAGGCCCCAAAACCAGCATCCCGGCGTGACTCAAGGTCGATGTGGTAGTGGGTGATGAAGGTGTTTGCTGACTTCCAGGTAGCAGCCTGACAGATTTCCTGGATAGGGATGTCCCTGGAAGTAGCCACCGATGCAGCAGTATGGCTGGCAGAATGAGCTCTTATTCCTCTGGGAGGCTCCATGCCCGCCAACTTATAGCAGAGATCTATGCAGGAGGTGACCTATGCATGATGTGATCCATCTTGCAATAGTCCGTTTTAGTGCAGGTCTGCCAGAAGTGGCTTCAGCGTAGGTGACAAACAGCTGGCGAACCGCTCCCCGAATTTCCACCGTCCTCTCCTTGTAATAGGAGAGAGCACATCTCAGGTCCAAAGTATGGAGCCTGTACTTGGCCTCTGAGGTGTAATTAGGGTAGTATACTGGCAGAGTTACACCTGGTTAAGGTGGAACTCTGACACCACCTTCGGAAGGAATTTCGGGTTGGGGCGTAGGACAACCTTGCCCCTGTGGAAGATCAGATAAGAGGAGTCCACTGAAAAAGCCTGGATCTCCCCTGTCCTTCTGGCAGACGTGACAGCCACCAAGAAGGCAGTCTTCCACAAGTGTGACAACGCACACTTGTGCATTGGTTCGAATGGCTTGCCCATGAGCTCTGTCAGTACCAGTAGTAGATCCCATGGAGGTGGAGGTTCACGCACCGGAGGGGATATGTGATCCAGGCCTTTGAAAAAGCACCCGACCACGGTCTCCTACACCGTCGGCTGACCAGCCTGCGCCCGGTTAGCAGAGATGGCTGCCAGGTGCACCCTAAGGGTCGATGACTGTAGACCCCATTTGGAGAGAGACCAATGGTAGTCGAGAATGTTAGCCACTGAACAGGACAAAGGGTACAGGCCCTTGCCCCGACACCAAATGAAAAACCTTTTCCATTTGAAGGCATAACATTTCCTGGTCGATTCCTTTCTGGATGCCTCCACCATGGTGTAGACATCTTCGGAAAGACACAAAGCCTGTAACTCTAGCCGCTCAGGTACCAGCATTGAAGGTCCGGATGGAATACCTTCTCCTGACTGAGTGATATCAGGTCCAGGCGTGCTGGAAGCCGCTCCGGGTGCCTGCAGCGGAGGCTGAGGAGATCTGGATAGAAGAACTGGCGCGGCCAGTCTGGGGCTATCAGAATCACCTTCGGCTTGTTCCTCCTCACCTTGAGGATCAAGGGAAATGGAGTGAAGGCGTAGAGGAGGCATAGGGTCCACAGCCTCGAGGAGGCATCTCCCTGCAGCGAACCCTGCTAAGGGGAAAGGGCATGAAACAGCTTCAGCTTGGTGTTGTCCCTGGAGGCAAACAGGTCCACCATCGGTTTACCCCAGTGGGAGAACAGGCTGTAAGCTACCTCTGGATGGAGAGACCACTCGTGGTATGTCTGGCCTAAGCGGCTGACAGCATCCGCCAGATGGTTTGAGGCTCCTGCCACATGGATGACTAGGAGATCTGCCTCTAATCGGCTCACGAGGGTCCAGATGCGGAGCGCCTCCCTGCACAGCAGACGGGAGTGCGTGCTGTCCTGTTTGTTGAGGTAGTACATGGTCGTGGTATTGTCCGTCTGGACTTGACTCACTTGACCCCGGAGCTGAGGAGTAAAAGTTGACAGTGCCAGTCTGACTGCTCTGAGCTCCAACAGGTTGATGTGGCATCGGGACTCCTCGGGGGTCCAGAGCCCGTGGGCCCTTTTGTCCCCCATGTGGGCTCCCCAGCCTGTGAGAGAGGCATCGGTCATAAGAATGACTGTCGGCTAGTGGAGGACAAACGGGATCCTTTCCTGCAACCGGTCTGGGGCGGTCCACCAGTGCAGAGCGTCCCACATCTTCCAGGTTACAGTGATCAGCTGGTCAAAATGACCGTGGAGCAGATTCCACTGGGTGGCCAGCTCCCACTGGAGGGGGCGCATGTGCAACCGGGCCCAACGGACCACTAAGGTGCACGCCGCCATGTAACCCAGAAGGCGCAGTAAGTCCCGGGCAGAACACAATTGCCCAATCAGAAATGATTGGGCAAAGGAGGAAAGAACCTCCGCCCTGTTCGCCGGAAGCCAAGCAGTGGCTTGACCAAAGAGTCAAGCTCTGCATTGATGAAGCCCATCGCCTGAGAAGACACAAATTCCAACTTGGCCTCATTGACCAGGAGGCAGAGTTGGGAGCTGATCTGGAGGGCCAGGTCCCTGGACCTCTCCAGCTCCTGTTGGGTGGAACCTGCTAGGAGCCAATTTTTGAGGTAAGGATAAATCCTGCCCCCCTCCACGCCTGAGATGGGCTGCCACCACTGCAATGCATTTGGTGAAGCCCCGTGGGGCCAATGACAGGCCGAACAGCATGGCTCGAAACTCGTACAGGGTCCCTTCGACTCTGAAGCGGAGGAACAGCTGATGGGACAGACAGATTGGGACGTGAAAGAATGCATCCTGCAGATCCAGGGAACAGAACCACGTTTTGCTCCAAGGATGGTATGAGCTGGGACAGAGTGACTATTCGAAAGGTACATGACCCAAGATACTGATTCAGGTTGTGCAGATTTAGAATGGGGTGCCAGCCCCTTGTCCGCTTGGGCACCAGGAAGTACCTGGAGACAAAGCCTGGGTCTGCTGGAGAATCCACCACTGGAGCTACAGCCTCCTTGAGGAAGAGCTGAGCGAAGTTGTCTCAGACAGCTGAATCAATCTGAGCGGATACTCTTTCCTCCTGAGGGGCGCGGGCTCAGCTTAGAGGGTACTGCTCGAATTCCACAACAGTCCCAGATCGATTACTTCGAGAACCCACCTGTCCAAAGTGACAACGGACCAGACAGAAAGGAAGTGGCGGATCCGTTCTCCCACGGGAGGACCCAGAACTGGCGTGATGGGAGAGGGGGAGGCAACCCCCTCCCCGTTACTGAGCGGGCTTGGTGGAGGATCCAGGACCTGAACCTCTGCCTCCTTTACGGGCCTGTTGGAGTCCAGGCTTGTGCTGGGGGGGGCCAAGTTTGAGCCTGCTGCTGTCCACCTTGAAAGGAGGACTGCTGAACCGCAGGGGAAGAATGCCGAAAAGGCTTCTTTTTCTTCTGCCGGTTCCTGCCTGAAGAACCCTTGGCAGAAGTAGTGTCCAAGGTGGCACTGGACAGCTCAATGCGCTGAAGGTGACTGGCCACTCCTGGGCTGAACAGGTCGGTCCCTAGGAAGGGCATGTAGGCTAGCTTGTGCTGGGCATCCGCCGGGAAGGAGGAGAGCCTCAGCCAAGCCCTGCGACAAGAGTCAACTGTGGCAGCCACTGATTGGGCACAAGAATCCCGGATGTCCAGGGCCGTCTGAAGCTGTTTTGCAACAGCTCGGCCATGATTCCGGACCTGCTTGACCATGGTCTGCATGTCCGCGGAGAGATGTGGGAAGACTTCATCCAGCAACCCTAGGAGGGCATGAGAGAAGTGTGCCGTAATGACAGCCGAACTTGCCCAGCGAAGGCCCAAGAAGGAAGCAGCATAGACCTTCCTGGCTGAATGGTCCAAAAGCTTGGACTCTATTAGGGAGGTCGGTCAGTGTTGGCAGAAAGGCCAGTACGCCTGAACACAGAGGTGGTCGCCAGACTATCGGTCAAAGGGTGCTCTGCGAACTCTGCCAGGGGCCCCATGGGCACCGCATACTTGTGGGCCATGTGGGCAGACAGAGCTGGACAAGAGGCAGGGCGCTACCAGAGTTCTAAGGCCGGGCCAATAATAGCCTCAGCCACAGGAAAGGCCTCTGTCGGGGTATCCCCTATCTTATGGATGTTCATAAGACGGTACTCCGCCTTTTTCTGGATTGGCTCCAGGGGCATCCCTGTGGACTCAAGAGATGAGGTGAAGAATGCCCTGAAAAGACGAGGGACCTTCCTCCATCTCTAAGCCAATGGTTGATTCATAATCACTTGGATGAGAATGCAAGCCGGTGACGTTCCAATCCGAGGAATTCGGATACAATGGCCGACCACCCAGGTCACCTTCGTCTCACCGGGGGCAGTCCGTGGGTGACTGTGACCAACAAACACCGGGGAAGCACGGTGTCTGGTCTATCTTCCTTGGAAGGAGCCCCTCTCAGAGGCTGTTTGGGCGGTGGTTCCACCACAATTGCTGGAGAGACTGTTGTGGGCCGAACTGGAGGTTTAACAGGCTCCGCGGGCTGGGGAACAGACTTAATCGGCTCTGAAGGAGTCTGCTTCGATCTAGGAGGTGAAAGCCAGGTAATGGCCAGTGTGGAAGCCAGAGCCGGCTTATGCCCACTCAGAATCAGCTGCTGCCATATGAGGTCCTCGTAGCGCCAACGGAGTTTTTGCCAGAGCCTCTCCTCATCTGAAGAGGATGAAGATGACCGATGGCGTTGCCTCTTTTTAGAGCATTTATGACTCTTCCTCAGCCTTTCGGTCAAGGGGGTCCGAGACCTCGATCGAGATCGGACAAGCCCAACTCGGTCGCTCGGGAGACACGGGCGGGACCGGTGAGTTCCTGGGATCAGGGACCAAGTCTTCAATGGGAGTCCCAGTGGGTTGGGTCTTGTCATCTGGGAAGACCAAGTAAGGAGTTTGAGCGAGGAAATTGTCAACTGGAGTCGGCGATAACGGATCAATCACGATCTTAACATTGTCGATTGACAGTTCGGTCAACTGACCAGACAGCAAAGCCAAGAAGCCAGCGGCCGAAGAAGCGATCTTGACTGAGGTTGAGACCGCACGTTCCTGGGACCGAGATCTCTCCCCGCTCCCAAGAACGTCTCCGTCGAGATGAAGATGATTCCAGATCCTTCTCCCACTTATGGGATCGAGAGGAGTGCGAGCCCACAGGCGCCTCTTCCTTGGTCGGGAGGGACTGGCACAGCTCTCGCATGGAACCAGAGAAGGTGGAGCCCAGGTTGAGCGAACAAAGAAGCTCCAAGAAGTCTCTGCAACACAAGTCGCTTCCTCCTCGAATGCTTGCATGCATTTCAATTGCTTGGCGGATCACGCAGCCGTGGAAACCGCCCACCAAGCCTCCTTGGATTTCACCGGAGGGTTCCGTTTCTCCGGCCTCCCCAGCTTCAGGCATGCGAGATGGTCGTCGAGGATGCTGGGATGAAAGACGCACATATCGCATTCCGGGCGTCATCGGTCGAAGCACTGAGCAAAAGCATGCAGTGTGGGGATTGGTACATGACATTTTTTGGCCGCTAAGGGCACCGACGAAATCCAGGGAAGACTTGTTTTCCATAATCGAAGTGGTAAACTTGCGATCGCTAACGCAAACGATGCGAATTTTCAGAATAACCGAAGGTCTGAAAGCCAGTGCCTACAAGATACGCGAGCACGAGGAAGGCAACCTGAATCTTCCAGTGGAAAGGAAGATCTGGCGTCATGGGGCACAGCCGAAGTATATACCACTTGGGTGGGTGGGAGGAACCAGCTTGAAGATTTCCGGTTCATCTTAAAGTGGAAGGAGACATGCCAAAGAGTGTGGATGAACAACATATCCACGCTCCTAGCAGTGGACTTTTAACGAAGAGTAGGAAAGACCCAAATCTGAAAGATGAAGGAGGTAGTCCATGACCTGTCGGGCAGAACAAGAAAAGGGGGTCCCAACCCTTGGATGCTGCCCAAATGGAGAAACGCTTCCACTTCATAGCTTAAGTGGATCGAGTAGAAGGTTTTCTAGCCTCCACCATAACTTGGGCAACTCTGTTGGAAACCTCAAAGCGAGAAATTGCTATGTCTGCAGGAGTCATGCATGCAAGTTCAGGGTCCTGAGCCCCGGGTTCACGAGCCGGCCTTGATTCTGTATCAAGAGGTCATGTGTCAATAGAAGCGGAACTGGGGGTTCCTTCGCAAGCTGCTGCAGAAGCGGAAACCAAATCTGTCTCGGTCAGAGAGGAGAGAAGAATCATTTGCGCCTTCTCTGCCTGAAGTTTGAGGAGAACCCTCTGAAGAATGGGAAATGGAGGGAAGACATACAAGTATTTCCCTGTCCAAGAGAGAGACAATGCGTCGTGTCAGAAAGCACCATGCCCTGGAACAAGCAAGCAGAAAAGTACAGTTACATAAAAAATTACCATAACAGTAGATCTTCGAGAGAGGCTCTTGCAGTAGGTAATTACATATAGGACTGATGGCTGGCGTCTGGACCCAACGGAAAAATTTCTAGCTAGCAGTCTCTGGCGGGGGACTGCCCCCACGTCAGGTGACCGGCGTCAGTATAAAGGGGCAGTCCCCCACGCCCGCCTTCCAGTTCTTTTCCAGCCAAAAGGCAAAACGAGAGAGAAGCGGATATCTCCCTCTGAAAAGCAGCTGAAAAGCTTAGGGGGATGGAGGGTGGGAAGGCATTACCTACTGCGAGAGCCTCTCTCGAAGATCTACTGTTACGGTAAGTTCTTACTAACTGTACTATCTTACTTCGAGAGGGCTCTTGCAGTAGGTAACTACATATAGGACTGAGTCCCAAGCAGTCTGGAACAAGGAGAAGCAAACGGGAAGAGGAAAGCTACTCAGAAGTAGACCCTCTGGTTGTGAAGGCTTTAGGAAAGGAGGCCTTGCAAAACAGCCAGCCCGAAGCCTGCTCTACAGCAAGAGGCAATGTCCAAACTGTAATGTTTCGAAAAGGTATGAACAGAAGTCCAAGTGGTGGCTGCACAAATGTCAGCCGCTGACACATTCTTGAAACAAGCCGCAGAGGCAGCGACCCCTCTGGTGGAGTGGCCTCTAACTTGACCCAGCAGGGTCTTCTTGTACTTGTCATAACAGAAAGTGATACAATGAGCCAACCATTTCGACAGGCATTGCTTAGAAACAGCATTGCCTTCTCTTTTATGAGCAAGAGAGACGAACAGTTGATCAGTCTTTCTGAGATCCTTTGTTCTGTTGGTGTAGTATCTCAGAATTCGGTGAACATCCAAAGTATGCAGGAGTACTCTCCATGATTAGCATGCTGCGTAAAAAAAAAAGGCAGGCAACTCTATGGATTGATTCAGCGTCGATTCCACTACCACCTCAGGGAGAAACTCAGGGTTGGTACGTAGAGCTACATGTTCCTTGTGAAAAATCAAATACGGGATTTTACACATCAGGGCCTAGAGCTCGGAAATCCGTCGAGCAGAAAGAAAAAATTACTCACCTTAGTAATGTTGTTTCTTCTAATGGAGTCTTGCTATATTATAGACATTAGCAGTTTGATCCAGCTCTAGAACTGCCCCGGAGTGAAATGGTTAAAACCATTCCAAAATAGAATTTTGGCACGACAGCAGCTCTATCTGTGTCATTTCAAACTTGAACTGTCAGATCTTTACGAGCCAAACTCACTAAGGTCTGTGTGGAAGCTGTAACCTACACTAGCCAAATGGCTACCAAATAATAACAACCATTGATGGTCCCAACACCAAGACTCAAGTCAGGGGACCAGAAATACTAACACCATTCTAATAATATGAAATGGAACATAAGTATAACAAAACACACACATGCGCATACATACACACCCCCAAAGTCCCAAAGGGGACAAAATGCTAACAGGACATAAGTAGTGCCCACATTAGTTGCCCGTACTCCCACCAAGTAGAGGTTCTGAGAGGGCAGGTTGGAGGTCTATAATATAGCAAGACTCCATTAGAAGAAACAACATTACTAAGGTGAGTAATTTTTCTTCAAACAACATGAAGTCTTGCTATATTATAGACATTAGCAGAATACACAGCAGTACCTCCATGGAAGAGGGCAGAACCTACTTAGGGAATAGGCTCTGAAGAACAGCTGTGCTAAACCGAGCATCTCTCCTGGCCTGGACATCCAGGGAGTAATGCTTGGTAAAAGTGTGTACCGTTTTCCAAGTAGCAGCCTGGCAAATCTCTAACAAAGGGATATCTCTGGCAGCAGCTAGAAACGCAGCTGTACCCCTGGTAGAATGAGCCCTCAAACCGGGGGCTCTGCCCACTTTCTGATAACAAAATTGGATACAAGAGAAAATCCACCTGGCTATTGATCTCTTAGTGGCAGGTTTGCCTTTCCCAACTTCACCATCGGTAAGGAAAAGTTGGAGGGATTCGAACCTGTGACCTTTGGTACGCTCTATATAATAACTAAGAGCTCTCTTAACATCCAGGCTGTGCAACCTCCTCTCACCAAGAGGAGAGATCAGTGAAAATACTGGAAGGAGACAGATTGATTAAGATGGAAATCTGAAACCACCTTAGGCAAAACTTCCTATTAGTCCTAAGGACTACCTTATCCCTGTGGAAAGAAATAAAGTCAGTCTCCATTGAAAGGCTTGCAATTCACTTATAGGCCTGGCAGAAGTGATAGCCACTAGAAAAACAGTTTTCCAAGTTAGGTACTTAAGCTCTGCAGAAGACAGAGGTTCAAAGGGGGTTGCATTAACTGGGCAATGCAAACATTAAGGTCCCAAGCAGGGGCTGTTCTCAAACGGAGGATTAGTATGAGTAATCCCTTAAAAACTTGGAAAACACAGGATGAGAAGAAAGAGGGATGACTTTCCTGTGATTACAAAAGCAGACACAGCTGCCAAATGAACTCTCAGGGTAGCTGGTCTGAGACCCAAGGAATTAAGATGTACCATGTAATCTAACAAAATGGGCAATCTAGCAGATTCTGGGAAATATTTTCCTAGCACACCAAAATGGAAAACCTTTTCCATTTAGAACTACAAGTAGCTCCTAGTGGAAGGCTTTCTGGAAGCCTTTAGGATCTCAAGAACACCCTGAGAGAGTGTAAATCAGCAAACTCTAACTCCTCAAGAGCCAGGCCTTGAGGTTGAGGGATTTGAGGTCCGGATACCAAACCCTTCCTGGGCACAAGTCAACAGATTATGATTCCGGGCAGGCACAGGGAAGATGGACTGTCAGAGACAGAAGGAGTGGGTACCAGGGCTGCCTGGCCCAACTGGGCGTATCAGAATCACCCCTGAAGGCTGAGATCTGATTTTGACTAGTACTTTGAATAGGAGAGGAAAGGGGGAAGCACAGAGGAACTTCCCTCCCAATCCAGAAGAAGGCATCCAGGGAACTGAACCCAGCACTGGAGGCCTGCAACAGAACAGAGGAAGTTTGTGATTGTCTGGGCTGCAAAAAGATCTATCTGAGGGATGCCCCACCTGGCAAAACTATCCCCAGCACTTGAGGATCCAGGGACCATCGTGATGGCCCTGGAAATCCTGCTGAGGGCATCCGCTAGGACATTGTCCTTCCCCGAAGATGAACTGCTATGAGGGAAGTGTTCAGGAATAGGCCAGAGACCACAACTTCATTGCCTCGGTGCACAAGGCCAAGACCGAGTGCCCCTGTTTGTTGATGTACCACATTGTTGTGGATTTTGTCTGGTCTGACTTGTATCACCTTGTCGTGACAGATGCAGAAAAGCTTGAAGAGCTAAAAGACAGCTCTGAGTTCCAGCAAATTGATGTGGAGCAGAGATTCCTGGGGACCAAACTCCCTGAGTGGAAAGGTCGCCATGTGGGCTCCCCAACCCAGAAGGGAAGCATCTGTAGTGAGAGTCAAGTCGTGAGAAGGGAAATGAAGGGACCCCCGCCTAATTGCTCTGATCCTGCCACCACTGGAGAGCTAGGATCAAGGTTCGAGTCACTGGGACCAACTTGAAAGGGGGTCTCTCTCTGAGACCAAAGGTTCTCAAGTGAAACTGAATGTCACTCATCTGAAATCTGGCTCCTGCACAACAGCTGTGGATGCAGCCATGTGCCCCAGGAGCTGCAGAAAGTGTCTTGCTGGTCGAGAGACCTGCAGAGTGAAGGAAGAGGCCAGAGCCACTAAATTCCTTACCCTTCTGGGGAAGAAAGGCTCTGGCTAGCTTTGTGTCCAATTCTGCCCCTATAAAGGTGAGTACCTGGACCGGCTCCAGAACCGACTTTGGTAGGTTTAGCAGAAAACCAGGGAGGTGAGAAGCTGCTGGGTGACCTGCAGATGAGATTTACTGTTCTGGGACTGGCCTACAATGAGCCAGTCGTCTAGATAGGGAAAACAGCAATCCTCTGCCTCCTTAAGGGGCCACTGCCACTGCTAGACACTTTGAATACCCTTGGAGCAGAGGTAAGGCCGAAGGGCATTGCTCTGAACTGGTAATGACTTGAGGGCAGTTCGAATCTGAGGTACTTTCGATGGAATCTTCTGATTAGGACATGGAAATTGGCATCCTTGAGGTCCAGGGAGGCTAGCCAGTCCCCTGGCCTTAGGGAAGGTAAAATCATTGCCAGAGTTACCATTTTGAACTTTGGTTTCAAAAGATGCTTGTTCAGATATCTGAGATCTAAGATGGGCCGCCATTCTCCTGTCTTTTTTGGGTAAGGAAGTATCTGAGATTACAGACCCTGCCCTGATGCAGGGAGGAACCCTTCTACTGCTCTGAGGCTAACAGGGATGAGACCTCTGTTTCCAGAGCGAGGTCTCTGAAGCACTTGCAGGTAGAAAAGTCTGCTTCTCAACTTGGGAAACTTTTGAAGCTGAGAACCAGACCCTGGCTTACTACTTCCAGAACCCACTTGTCTGAGGTTAAAGAAGCCCAATTCTGACTGAAGTAAGCCAGCCTGCCCCCCACTGGGTACACAGGAGCACGTCCTGGGCACCCCATCAGGTGCCTGTTTCTCAAGAGGAGCTTTTAGGCTGGGGGTGGGACAGATCTGCCCACCCCTCGCCTGCCCCTGCCTCTGATAGAAGCCCCTCTGAGCATAGGCAGAGGAGACCTGAGTCTGGTAGAAAGGCTGTGAAAAGGCCTACCCCTACCCCTGGGGGCATGCCTTTGAGGAGTGGCTTGCCGCCCTAGCCTGGGCACTTTTGTAAGTAGTCCTATATTCATCCATCTTCTTCATGTAATCCTCTGTCTGCTCTCCAAACAGAGAATTTCCCTCACAGGAAAATCCATAGCCTTAGTCTGGGTATCCTGTGACAAACTAGTACACCTGAGCCAGGCCAACCTACTAAAAGCTACAGATGTGGCCATGACCCTAGAGGAAACATCATTAACATCCACAGCAGCATGAAACTGAACCTTAGTGGCTTCAATGCCATCAGCAGCCACCTGTTCTAGTTCACTAGCCAGCTGGCCACGGCCTGCTTGGCCAATTGCATAACAGTATCCCATCTAGATTTCTGATACCTAGCTACATAAGCCATATAATTTGCTTGCCTGAGTCCCAGAGAGGTTGCCATATACTGTTTTTTTGCCATGGCATCAATCTTCCTGGAATCCTTGTCAGGAGGATGTGAAGCCAAGGAAATATTAGCTTTATCACAGGCAGCAGCCTGAACTACCCCAACATGACTGCATTGCTGAGAAAGGAATTCTGTATCAGGGCCTGACAATGTATACCTTCTGTCCATCTTTTTATCTACAGGAGGCACAAAATTAGGAGCTTTTAAATTTTTAATTGTTTGCTTCCTAAAAGACTTATGTAAAGGAATAGACAATCTCCTAGACTCTGGAATATCCATCATTTCTACAAAATCAGGCTCCTCTTGCTCATCCACAGCCTCTTCTAAAGGAAGCCGGAGGGTTTCAGCAACTTTTTTATAAAACATAAAATGAGATGGGGACTCAGACAGCATAGGGGAGATTCTAAAGGTCTGTCTGGGGAGATGTCCGTTCAGTGGGCACACCCAGACCTTCCCAGCCATATTCATACTGTTCATAATCCTCCTCCCTTCCTCTGGTTCATAAAAATTCCTCAATATCATAATCCTGAACCACTGGGACTGGACGAACCGACCTTTTACCAGATAGTGGTGGTTCTGACGGACCCTGAGACAGTGACTGGACAATTTGTATGGTTTTTGTTATCTCTGCAGCAGTTGGAGAAGGAATTTTGGACTCCAGACCTGCTGATTTTTTGTTTTCTTTACTGGAATTGGTTCCTCAGAACCAGCTTTTCTTTGCCCGAGGAAGTCTGGCCCTGGTCAGAGGGCATCTTCCTCTGGTTCGGTGGCACCGAACCGGCTGGCCATCTGGGTCAGCGGATTTTTGGCCTCTCGCCCTGAGCCTGCCCAATCTTTTTCCAGGGTGGCTGCAGGGAAATTCTTACATACCTGGCAGTCTGACTGAGGTGGTCAAACCCCAGACAATAAACACATGTGGGTGTGGGTCAGCCTTGGCAAAGACTTCCCCACAAACATCACAGTGTTGGAAACCCAGTGTGCCGGTTTTTTCTTTTGGGTTTCTCAGATATAATGCCAGCCTAACCAAAAACTTGCCCTTTAAACGGCAGTGCCAGGCAAGACACCCTTATCGGTTCCTAACCGTGTCACGGGTATTGGAAAAACGTAATAAATCCTTTTTTTAGAACCGATAAGAACCAGGAACCGCACTCTAAAATAGTAACTTTTAGTTTTGAATGAGTTTTAAACCCACTGATCGGTTCAAAACCGAACCGATAACTTACAAGTTCCACACAGACAAAACCTTCATTTACTTACGGTTACCACAGATAGAGCTTGAACCGAACGGTTTTGCGGTTAAAATAAAACTATTCTCGGTTAAATGCAACCGAGAAAACACTTTTTAAACCAAGAAATGAACCGAGCAGAAGGAGAAATCTCCGGAGCGACTGTTCACTGAGGCGGAGTAAAGAATCTGACAGTTCAAGTTTGAAATGACACAGATAGAGCTGCTCTCGTGCCAAAATTCTATTTTGGAATGGTTTTAACCATTTCACTCCGGGGCAGTTCTAGAGCGGGATCAAACTGCTAATGTCTATAATATAGCAAGACTTCATGTTGTTTGAATAATGGCCACTAGGAAGAGAGTCTTCCAAGAAAGGAATTTCAGGTTCGCTGAGGCTGCTGGCTCGAAAGGAGGCAGAGTAAGCTTCTCTAAAATGAAATTCAGATCCCAAGGAGGGGTAGGAACCCGGATAGGGGGTCGTAAGTGAAGGACCCCTCTCAAAAAGGTCTTAGAGACCTCCAGCCGAGCAAATGTTCTGTCTGCAAAGGGGACATGATAGGCCGAAATGGCTGCCATGTGAACCTTTATGGATGAATGACTGAGATCCAGATCGAAGAGGTGTCGCAGGTAATCCAGAAGTCAGCAGACAGAGCACGCGAAAGGCTCGACATCATTGGAGGCGGCCCAAATAGAGAACTGCTTCCATTTCATGGTATAAGTAGATCTGGTTGAGGTTTCCTGGCCTCATCAGAATCTCAGCTACTGGGGGCCGAATCGGGCCTGAGCTACGTCTGCAGGAGCCATGCGTGCAACTGAAGGGACTTAGGTCAGGATGGACCAGGGTCCCTGATCCTGGGTCAGCAAAAACAGCAACAGAGGAAGAAGAGGAGGACGTTCCTCTGAGTACTGTTGCAGAAGAGAGAACCAAACTTGCCTGGGCCAGAAAGGAGCGATCAGAATCATTCGAGCTCCTTCCGAACAGAGTTTCTGCAAGACCCTCATAATCAGTGGAATCGGGGAGAAGGCACAGACAAATCTGCCCTTCCAGTCTAGAGACAGAGCATCTCTCCAAAAAACTCTGCGCCTTGGAGCAAGCGAGCAGAAGATGGGAAGTTTTGTGTTTTGAGGGGATGCAAACAGGTCTACCTGTGGAGTTCCCCAGTGCTGGAAGATGTCGTCTACGACCCCCTGATCCAGTTCCCATTTGTGAGCTAGAGCAGATGACCAGCTGAGCCTGTCTGCCAGCGTGTTCTCGACCCCCAGGACGTGAGATGCCGTGAGGTGAAGGTTGTGCTGCACTGCCCAATCCCAGACTCGCATCACCTCTCTCCAAAGGGGGTAGGAACGAGTTCCTCCCTGTTGGTTGATGTACCAGACCACACACACATTGTTCATCTGTACAGCTAGGTGACCTGGAGATAGATACAAATGCAGAGCCTGAAGAATGTAAAGTACTGCCCTTAGTTTGAGCACATTGATGTGAAGGGACTTCTCGAGCTTGGAACAGGAGCCCTGGGTCCTGTGAGGACAGAGATGGGCTCCCCAACCCTCGCCGGAGGCATCCGTAGTCAACATCTGCAAGGGGGGAGGGAGACTGAAGGGAACTCCCTGGCAGAAGTTCTCCTGAACCATCCACCACTGCATGTCCCGAGCCATGGGAGTGGAGATCACGACAAGTTGATCTAGGTCATCCACAAGCTGATCCCATTGAGACCGAAGCATCCACTGAAAGATTCTCATGTGGAGCCGAGTGCGAGGGACTGTCAGAATCGCAGCCACCATTAGCCCGAGGAAGTGAAGGACTGACCTGGCGCTCAACCGCCTGCGGCCGGACAACAGGCTGACCTGGGACTGGAGAGTGGCTGCCCTTTCTGGTGGCAGGAAGGCCATGCCAGAGGTCGTGTTCAGGATCGCCCCAATAAACTGGAGCCTCTGGGATGGGATCAGATGGAACTTGGCCTGGTTGATGGTAATACCCAGGCATGCAAAGACCTGCTGGGTAAGGGAAAGGAAGTGCAGGAGTTCCTCCCTGGACGGGGCCGCCAGGAGCCAATCATCCAGGTACGGGAAAACCTGCATCCCCTGGGTACGCAGGTAGGCCGCTACCACCGAAAGGCATTTGGTGAACACCAGAGGTGCCGAGGAAAGACCAAATGGGAGGGCCTTGAACTGGTAGTGGTTCCCCTGGAATGCAAAATGCAGGTATTTGCGGTGGGAAGGGTGGATAAGGATATGCAGGTAGGCATCCTGCATATCCAAAGCGCACAGCCACTGTCCTGGCCAGAGAACGGGCAGGAGGCTCTGCAGCGAGAGCATCCTGAACCTCTTGTACTCCATGAACAAGTTCAGGGAGCTGAGGTAGAGAATTGACCTCATGTACCCCGTTTTCTTCAGGACCAGGAAGAAATGGGAATAGTACCCCATTCCCTGAAGAGGAATGGGGATGGGTTCTATCGTCTCCTTCAAGAGAAGGGAGGAAATTTCTTCCTGGGCCAGAAGAAGATGCTCCTGCGAGTAAGAAAACCTTGGGGGAGGGTGTCGAGGGCGCGTTTCTGAAGAAACTCTATTGAGTGTCCCTCTGTGATGAGTTGGAGCACCCAAGAATCTGATGTTATCCTCTCCTAACCTGGGAGGTGGAGGGAAAACCTCCCTCCTACCGGTTCCTCTGGAAATGTCAGACGCTCCGGGAGAGGAAAGGAGTCAGATGGTGTGGGGCAGCGTCGCGGCTGAAGCTCCCGCTGCTTTTTTGGGCGGTGGTGGCTTGGCAGCCGGAGAGGCCAGATGTTTACTGGCTCGCTTTCCTTGTGGTTTCACCCTTTGCCGATTCCGCCTGCGAAAGGGATGACGCTGCACTGGAGGGAGACTGTACATGGAGTCCACAAACTTCAGTGCAGTTCCCTTTTCCTGCAGATCGGTGATAATGTCCTTGACATCACCACCGAACAGCACCGAACCCCGGAAAGGCGCTTCCTGAATAGCGGACTGCACTTCCGAGACCGAACCTGACACACGGAGCCAGGCATGACGCCACAAGCCAATGGCGAAAGCCGAGCTCCTACCAGCAGTGTCCACTGCATCGTACGTGGCATGAAGCATGTGCCAACTGGCCGAATGAGCAGAACAGACAAGGTCAGCCACTTCCTGTTTAACCACCCAGTGCTCCCAGGTCGCCCTTGAAAACAGGCACTTGTGACTAGTGGGCCTTACCCGGTTACCAAAGACTAAAATAATAAAAAAAACAAAAACAAACCTGAGAGTCAGGAAGGGAGTCTAACTTGGATTCCACCTCACTAAGAATCGCCTTCTGGTAATCCCCCATGTGCCGACATAGTTCAGGGGCCCTAATACCCAGAGTGGAAGAAGCATAGATCTTCTTGCCATACTGGTCCAGAAGACTAGATTCTTTGTTAGGTGGAGACGAGCTCAAATGCTTCGGATTAGCTGACCGGCTGTCAGCGGCACTAATCATAACCGAGTCAGCTCGAGGGTGAGAATCAAGGAAGTCAACACCCTCGGGAGCCTGGCATAGCCCATTAGACTTCTGAGGAAGAGGAGCTAATGCAGACGGTTGCTTCCAAATGGCGGAAACAAGGTCGGCATGAGGCTCAATCCGGGGTGGCACCAAGGTCGGAGCGGTCTCTGGCAGATCCAGGTGCTCAGCGAGTTTCTTACGCTGTGGGTCCGGCTCCAAAGAGCGCCACTTATGAACTTCCTGGATTTTCCGCAGCAACTCCGAGAAAGAAGGATCCTCCGGAGGAGACTCTGGAGGAGTCCTAGGCCTGGGTTTGGTCGGAGAGCGTGGCTCGGGTCGGAACAACCGTCGGAGTCATCCGAGGAGGAAGAGGAAGAAGAAGAAGACTCCCTCTCCCGGTGTGGGGAGGCGGACCCATAGGAAGCCCTCGGGAGGTGGTCTTGCCCCCACCTGGAACCAGAAGCTCGCCCCTGGTATCCGGAGGTGGGAGGGAGTCTGTCGTCTGGGGCGTATGGGAGCCGGAACCGTCGCCGGGAGACGACTCTCCACATCTCTGGTAAGCTGAGCCTTGGCCTCAGGCCACCAGGAGGCCAGAGTCTCCTTCAAGTCCACCGGCGGCTGAGGGGGCAGTGGAGGAGGAGGGGGATACGGATACTGAGTGTACCTGTAGGGTGTGTATCCGTAACCCAATGGCGGGTAACCCGGAGTCGGGTAGTGAGGCACCGAGTACTGCGGCATCAGGTACTGGGGAGTCGGATACTGCGGAGCCGGGGGGGGGGGTCTAACAGAGCAGACGGCCCGGCTGGAAGCGCAGCGGGCGGGCCTGGAGCAGAAGGCTCGGCGGGCGAAGGGCCCGGCATTGGAGCGGCATCCAGGAGAGAGATGTCACCTGGCGTCGGTATGACCGATGTTGGAGCCGGGGTCTGGAGAACCGACATCAGGTCGTCCGGCCCAGCGGGAGGGAGGCCTGACAGGGGCGCAGCAGAAACCTCTGCATCATCCAGGGATGGCGGGGAAAAATCCCCGGGGTCAGGCTGAGGAAACCCAGGGTCCCCGGAGGGCAGTGAAGGCTGCAGGGAGCCGGGAACGGCGAATGTAAGATGGTCAGATGTTGGCTCAGCCACCGCGCGGATGTCGGGTCAGCCAATGTCCAGCTTTTCAGCGGGGACTGGGCGGACGTCGGAGGAGCCGGCGTCCGACTTAGCAGAACCATCGCCTGAGGCAGGTCGCGAAGGAGTAGCAGCCTGGTTGGACGGGAAAGTGGCCGGGCGCCGCCCCGAAGGGTCGAGTGACTTATCGACAGTCTCCATGCACACGTCCAGAGGAGTGGACATCCAGTTTACCGAACCTTCGAACCAGTGAGCCACACATTGACGGTTTACGGGGTAGAGCCTCCAACAACCGGGCGCCCGGAAGCCTGAGCCGGAGGCAGGCCGGCCGACACCGCCTTGGAAACTTCCAAGACGGTAGTCGTGCAGCGGTCCCCCGGAGGGGACATTACCTGGAGGATGGCGACTCCAGCCAGTGTCGCGGAGGAAGAGGAGCCCATGTCCTGATGCTTCTCCTTGTCCTTCTTCTTACAATGGCCTTCGGGGGAAGTGAACGCCTGCCGGAGTTTTTTCAACTCCTTCTCCATGGAGGACATCATCTTCTTGAGGATATGGGCCTCCAGGGACTGCTGCCTCTGTCTGCGGGTGGCGGCGTTAAATTTAAGGCAGTGCTGTCACTTCTCCACCTGATGGTCCGGGCCCAGACAGAAGAGGCACTGGGAATGGGCATCCTTGTGCGGGCGTTGGGTGCCCCACAAGTCGCACTTATTTTTGTGCTCTGAGGGGTGTAGGGGCGACATACACGAGGCTGAAAGGCTGTTAATGTCAAAAAAATGACTAACTACTACCGCGACAGAGTGGATGAGTACTGAACGTTACCGCAAGACGCTGGCACGAGCTAACGGCGGGAAAGAACTGGAAGATGGGCGTGGGGGACCGCCCCTTTATACTGATGCCGTATGACGTCTGTCACCCGACCTGATGTGGGGGTGGTCCCCCGCCAGAGACTGCTAGCTAGAAAGTTTTCCGTTGGGTCCTGACGCCAGCCGGCATCAGTCAAATATGTAGTAACCTACTGCAAGTGCCCTCTCGAAGTAAGATCTGTAAAGTTTTGCACTTGAGGGGGAGGCGAACAGGTCGAGTTCCGGATGCACCATCTCTGAAATAGAGAATCTGCCACTTCTTGATTTAGTTCCCATTCGTGGCTGAGGGTCTGAGATCTGCTGAGACTGTCCACCAGGATGTTTTGCACGCCTGGAGCGTGCACAGCTGTCAGAGACAGACTATGCTGGTCTGCCCAGTTCCACACTCTCATCACCTCCCTGCAAAGGGGGTACGAGCGAGTTCCTCGTTTGTTGGTGTGCCAGACGACTAACATATTGTCCGTCTGGATAAGCAGTGATCCCCGTGGAAGAAAAGTCTGGAACACTTGCAGTGCATACAAGACTGCTCTCATTTCCAAGATGTTTATGTGCAAGGACATTTCCAAGCTGGACACAAGTCCCTGGGCTTGATGTTCCCCCAAGTGAGCCCGCTAACCTAGGTGGTCCGAGATGCCTGTGGGGCCTGGCTTCTGAAGGGGAGGCCTACTGACAGATTCAAGGGATCCCTCCACCAGTTCAAGTCCTTCTGAAGAGCAGATGACAAGGACCGGATGGTCCAGATAGTCCTGGAGTTGATCCCACTAGACCCGCAAGGACCACTGAGTGATTCTCATGTGGAATCTTGCCAGGGAAACTGTAGAGATGGAGGCCACCATCGGTCCTAGCAATCTAAGAACCTCCCGGGCTGGGAGGGTCCTGGAGGAGGATACCAAATAGCCTGCTTGATCAGGGTATCCATCCTGTCTGAAACGAGGAAAGCCCTGCACTAGACAGAGTCCAAAACCGCACCAATAAACCGCAACCTCTGGGAGGGGAGTAAGGGATGACTTGGGGATACCGACTGTAAACCCCAGTCTGGAAAATAAGTTCAGAGTAGTGGACAGGGCCTCCAAGAGAGACTCCCTGGACTGGGCTGAAATCAGCCAATTGTCCAGGTAAGGGAAGATCGCAATACCCTGGCGATGAAGGGCTGCTGCCACCACTGCTAGGCACTTGGTAAAAACCCAGGGTGCAGAGGATAGGCCAAAGTGGAGGGCCTGAAATTGGAAGTGCTCCCCTTGGAAACAGAACCGCAGGTACCAGCGGTGGAGTGGAAAAATCAGGATGTGCAGGTAAGCGTCCTGCATGTCTAGAGCACAAAGCCAGTGGGTCTCCTGAAGGAGGGGGAAGGAGGCTCTGAAGAGTTAACATCCAGAATTTTTTGTATTTGACGAACAGATTTGGAGTGCTAAGGTCGAGAATGGGTCATAGGTTGCCTGTCTTTTTTGGGACCAGGAAAAAGAGAGAGTAAAACCCCCTTCCCCTTTGGCGGAGGGGAATGGGCTCTATGGCTTCTTTGAGCAATAGGGCCCGAATTTCCTTTTTTTTACAAGATGAGCCTGGTCTCGAGAGTAGGCGGATCTTTTGGGTGGAGATTCTGGGGGAAGCTCCAGAAACTCTAGAGTGTGTCCTTGAGACACTAACTGCAGGACCCATGCATCGGAGGTGATGCTCTGCCACTCCTGTGGGTGGCGAGCAAACCTCCCCCCCCTCCACCGGCTCCTCACACTGGGGCTGAGAAGGGGGTGGAGTGAGGGAGTCAGGAGGTGGTAGGATGGGCAGGGGGAGGTCCCCCTGACAGTTTCTGGTTCTTGGAGGCAGGAGGGATAAAGGATTCCGTTGTCTTGCACCTACCCTGATGTTGAGCCTTGGCTTGCTTTCTCTGCCTCCAGGTCCTTTTCCAAAAGGGCTGCTGCTGTTGGTTGCTCGATCGGTACATAGATTGCACTAATCTCAGGGCTTGACCGTGATCCTGGAGGTCTGCAATGATGTCCTTGGTGTCACCACCAAAAAGCAACGAGCCCCTGAAAAGGGTGTTGTGAATCTCTGTCTGGACCTCGCTGGAGAGGCCAGAGATGCGAAGCCATGCCTCCCGTTGGAGGGAGATGGTAGTTGTCGAGGCACAGGCCATGGAGTCGTAGGTGGCTCACAACGCATGCCTGCAAGAAATTTTGGCCAGGCAGATTTCCTCAGCGAGCTCCTCTTTGAGGTCCAAAGGGTCCACAGATTGGACTCGGGCCTTGAGCCTGGCCAGGGTAGCTTTCTGGTGTGACACCATGTGGGCCGTATAATTGAGGGACCGTAATGCACATATGGCAGACGAGTAGACTTTCTTGTCATACTGGTCCATCTGCCTAGACTTTTTGTCTGGAGGAGAAGTGCTCATGTGCTTGGGTGCTGTGGAGCGGTCACGAGCAGACAAAATTACTACGGAGTTGGCCATCGGGTGCACACAGAGAAAGGGGGCATCCTTAGGCGACCGGAAGGTTCTGTCCACCTGCTTGGGGACAGCTGGGATCGAATGAGGCAGCTGTCAGACCGTAGTGGTGTGGTCTCCACGAGGTCCACTCCACACAGGAACAGGAATTGGGGACAGACTTCAGGTCAAGGTGTTCAACGAGTCTCTGACGCATGGGATCCTGCTCCTCAGACTCTTAACTGTAATGGTGTTGTATGGACCTCAATAAGTCTGAAAAGGAAGGATCCTCAGGAGGGAACTTGGGAAGAGTCCTTGCCTTTAGGAATCTGGGACTCGTCTCACAGCTCCTCCGAAGAATCATCACCCCCGGGTTGTCTCCGAAATCCATAAGGGTAATGACCCTAGGGGTGGTCCCCATGACGTGAACAGTGGACAGGGTATGAGCTCACCGTGGAAGTGGACCTGGGAGAGGGGGGAACTGAGAGTCTGCTCTCCAGGTCCGTCACCAGCTCCGATCTCGCTTCCTTCCACAAGACTGAATAAGGGTCTTGAAGTCTGGTTGGGTCACGGAGGAGGGGGTTGGGGAGGAGGCAGGATAGCATGGGAAGGAGGGTTGTCGTACCCCTGGTATCCTGAATATGAAAAACCCGGGTACGGTGTGCAAGAAAAAATTACCCACCATAGTAATGTTTTTTCTAATGGAGTCTTGCTGTATTCTGACATAAAGCGGTTAGCCCCAGCAATTGAACTGCCCCGGAGAGGAAAGAGTTAAATCCATGCAGAAGCATGGAACATTGAGCTCGAGCTCAGTTTTCAAACCTCTGTCTGTGGTACTTCCCAGTGTAACAGTTACATTCTTACGAGCAACTAACTAACTAGGCATTAAAATATGAAAATTGTTTGAAACATATAGCCAAAAGGCAAAAAATTGTTTTGGGGTCCAAAAAGAGAAGTCGAGAACCCAAGAAGATACAAGGTAGTGACAATTTAGGCTATGAACGTAAGAATAATAAACATAACAGATACCCCATCAAAAGGGAGGGTACAAGGTACACCCCTGAGGTGCAACACTGTACCTGCCAGCCCACTTCCCAAAAACAGGTTCTGAGAGGGGAGGCGGGGAGGTCTGAATACAGCAAGACTCCTTTAGAAGAAACATTACTATGGCGGTAATTTTTCTTCAAACAACATGAAGTCTTGCTGTATTCAGACATAATGCAGACTACCCAGCAGTTCCCTATGGAAGAGGGAATGCAGAACCTACTTTAGGAACAGGCTCTGCAGTACTGCTGTGCCAAACCTAGCATCACTCCTAGCCTGGATGTCCAGGGAGTAATGCTTGGTGAATGTATGTACTGTTTTCCAGGTGGCTGCTTTACAGATCTCTAACAAGGAAATATCTCTGGCCGCAGCTAGAGAGGCAGCTGTACCCCTAGTGGAGTGAGCCCCTCAGGCCTGAAGGGGGTGTTCTACCCAATTTGTCATAGCAGAATTGTATACAACAAACAATCCACCTGGCAATAGATCTTTTAGTGGCAGGCTTACCTTTCCCCACTTCACCATAAGTGAGAAACAATTGAAGACAGTCACTTCTGAGTGCCTTACTATGCTCTATGTAGTAGCTAAGAGCCCTTTTAACATCCAAACTGTGTAATTTTCTTTCCCCTGAAGAAGAATGGTCAGTAAAATAAACGCAGGGAGCGATATGGACTGGTTTAGGTGGAAATCCAATACCACTTTAGGGGAAGAACTTCCTATAAGTTCTTAGGACCACTTTATCCCTATGGAAGGATATGAAGTCAGGTTCAACTGACAGGTCCTGTAATTTACTAATCTGCCTGGCAGAAGTAATAGCTACCAGAAACACTGTTTTCCAGCTCAAGTACTTCAATTCAGCTGAAGCCATATGCTCAAAGGGTGGCTGCATCAGCTGAGCAATGCAGACATTAAGATCCCAAGGCAGAGTAGGCTCCCTAAAGCGAGGGTTAATGTGGAGCAGACCTTTGAAAAACTTTCTGAAAACAGGATGAGATGCCAGGGAACAGCCCTTCCCTGCTGATAGGAATGCAGAGACAGCTGCTAGATGAACCTCCAGAGTGGCAGGCCTAAGGCCTAGACCATTCAGATGAACTAGATAGTCTAAGGTTGTGGAAATGTCTGCAGAATCAGGCAGGATGCCTTTCTGAGAGCAACAAATACTGAACCTCTTCCATTTGGAGTTGTAAGTTTTTCCAGTGGAAGGTTTCCTGAAGACCTTTAGAATATCCAGAACTTCCTGAGAGAGATGAAGTGCTGCATACTCTAACTCTTCAAGAGCCAGGCCTTGAGGTTGAGGGACTGGAGATTGGGGAACCAGATCCGCCCCTGGGAGTAGGAGAGAAGACTGCATCTCCTGGGAAAACACAGGGGACGTGACACAGCCAAGGACAACAGAAGAGGATACCAGGGCTGTCTGGCCCAATCTGGAGCCACCAAAATCACTGTGCAGGGTTGAGTTCCTATCTTGATCAGAACTCTGAACAGGAGAGGGAAAGGAGGGAAGGCATAGTGAAACCTGTACTTCCAGTCCAGAATGAGGGCATCCTGGGGAACTGTCCCCAGGACTGGAGGTCTGCAACAAAACAGAGGAAGTTGACTGTCTGGTGCTGCAAATAGATCTATCTCTGGGATGCCCCACCTGGAGAAAATGATCCTCAGAATGTGAGGATTCAGGGACCATTCATGATGTCCCTGTGAAATCCTGCTCAGGGTATCTGCTAACACATTGTCTTTCCCTGGAAGATGAACCGCTACCAGGGAAGTCTGAAGGGAATAGGCCAGAGACCAAATCTTCATGGCCTCCGTGCACAAAGCTGTGGACCGAGTGCCTCCCTGCTTGCTGATGTACCACATTATGGTAGTGTTGTCCGTCTTGATGTGGACCACCTTGCCCTTGACTGAATCTGAGATGGTCTGAAGGGCTAGGAAAACTGCCGAGTTCCAGGAGATTGATATGAAGAAGAGACTCCTGCGGGGACCAGATTCCCTGAGCCGTTAGGGCTCCCAGGTGGGCTCCCCAGCCTAGGAGAGAAGCATCTGTAGTCAGTACTACTGATGGAACTTGAGGGAGAAATGTAATCCCTTGTCTGAGGTTGTCCTGGTATAGCCACCACTGGAGAGCTTGTACCAGAGTTTGGATCACTGGAATCAGTTTGGAGAGTGTCCCTTCTTTGTGACCAAAAGGACCTTAGATGGAACTGAATGTCCCGCATCTGAAATCTGGCTCCCTGAACCACTGCAGTGGAGGCTGCCATGTGGCCCAAGAGTTGGAGGAACTGTCTCGCTGGAAGAGAAACCTGAGGCCGAAAGGAGGAAGCAAGGTCTACTAAAGCCTTCACCCTTGCCAGAGGAAGGAAGACTTTTGCTTGGACAGTATCCAATTCCACCCCTATGAAGGTGAGAAGCAGTACTGGTTCGAGGACTGATTTTGGCAGATTTAGAAGAAACAACAGAGAACTGAGCAAGTCCTGGGTGGTATGTAGAGCTGCCCTGACCTGATCTGATGACTGCCCTACCAGCAGCCAGTTGTCCAGATATGGAAAAATGGTGATACCTTGTCTTCTGAGGTAAGCCACCACTACTGCAAGGCACTTTGTGAACACTCTTAGAGCTGATGTTAGGCCAAAAGGCATGGCCTTGAACTGATAGTGGCCTGAAGGCAACTCGAACCCGAGGTATTTTCTGTGGGAGCACCTTATAGGGATATGGAAGTAGGCATCCTTGAGGTCCAGTGATGCTAGCCAATCTCCTGGCCTTAAAGAGGGAAGGATTATTCCCAGAGTTACTATTTTGAATTTGGGTTTTGATATGTGTTTGTTCAAGTACCTTAGATCTAGGATGGGTCGTCACTCCCATTTTCTTTGGGGTAAGGAAGTACCTGGAGTACAGGCCTTTTCCCCCTGTGTTGAGTAGGAACCTTCTTTACGGCTCTGAGAGCTAGGAGAGAGGAAACTTCTGCCTCCAGGGCAAGGGTTTCTGAGATTGATGCAGGTGGAAAAGACTTGGCCCTCCTTTTTGGGTACCTTTTGAAACTGAGGGCCAGTCCCTGGCTTATTTCCAGGACCCACTTGTCTGAGGTAACAGACTTCCAGGCCTGAAAGTAGTAAGCCAGCCTGCCTCCTACTGGGATTGGGGAGTCGACTCGGGCTGACACCTCAGGGTGTCTGCTTGGCAGGCGCCTTAGACTGGAAGGAAGAAGCAGCCCTGCTCATCCCCCTCCTGCTCCTCCCTTGGGAAAAAACCCTTTGTGGGTAAGAAGAGGAGGCCTGGGGTTGGTAAAAAGGACTGTGAAAAGGCTTGCCCCTGCCCTGCTGCTTTTGAGGAGTGGCTTGCCTTTCCTTGGCCTGTGCACTCCTGTAAGTTGTCCTGTATTCGTCCATTATCTTCATGTAAGCCACTGTCTGCTCCCCCAAACAGAGAGTTACCAACTACATGAAAATCCATAGCCTTACAGTGGGTGTCCTGTGATAGGCTAGTAAATCTGAGCCAAGCATGCCCCCGAGAGACACAGATGTAGCCATGACTCTGGATGCCACATTGCTGGAGTCCACAGCAGCGTGAAATTGTACTTTGGATGCCTCAATTTCATCTGCAGCCACCTCCTCCAACTCTTTGGCTAGCTGGGGGGAGGCCTGTTGAGCCAGTTTCAGAACCGTATCCCACCTGGACTTCTGGTACCTGGCTGTACAGGCCATATAATTTGCCTGCCTGAGTCCCAAAGAGAATGCCAAGTACAGTTTTTTGGCCACGGCATCAACTTTCTTGGAGTCCTTGTCTGAGGGTGTGAAGCTAAAGGAATGTTTGCCCTGTCACAGGCTGCAGCCTGCACTACCCCCAACATGGCTGCAATGTGAACAAAGGAACTCCGCAGCTGAGCCTGATAACATATACCTCCTGTCCATTCTTTTAGCTACAGGAGGTAAAGAGTTGGGAGTCTGTAGAATCTTGTGTGTCCGTTTCCCCAAGGGCTTATGAAGTGGGACAGACAACCTTTTGGACTTTGGGATGTCCATCATCTCCACAAAATCAGGCACTTCCTCCTCAGCAGCTTCCACCATAGGGAGATGGAGGGTTTGGGCCACCTTCTTGTAAAACAAGAAGTGTGAAGGGGACTCGGAGAGCCTGGGAAGAGAGATATCAGAGGGCCTGTCTGAGGAGATGTCCAGTTCAATGGGCACATCCAGACCCCCCCCGGTCATCATCATCATCGGGATAATCTTCGTCTCCCTCCCACTCCTCACGGAAAGCATCCAGATCGTAATCTGAAGGAGCTGGTTCCGACCGAACCAACCGCCTAATCAGCGGTGCAGGTTCAGACGGAACCGGGCAAAGCTATTGGACAATACTAATCGCTTTGGCTATCTCATCCGCAGTTGGAGTATGCGGTACTGGATCCGAACCGGCACACTTCTGTTTCTTTTTTGATGGAACCGACCCCTCAGAGTCGGCTCTCCTTTTGCTAGAGGAGGTATCACCCAGGTTAGTAGGCACCTCCTCAGGTTTGGCTGCAACCGAACCGGGCTGGCCATCCGGATCCACGGACTTCATGGCCTCTCTTTCCCTCAACCTACTCAGTCTTTTTTCAAGAGTGGTTTTGGGAAAGTTTTTGCAAATATGGCAGTCTGACTGGAGGTGGTCAAACTCAGACAATAAACACAGATGAGGTGGAGGTCGGCCTTGGCAAAGGCCTCTCCACACTCAGTACAGTGTTGAAAACCAGTGGGACCGGTTTTCTTTTTGGGTTTCTCAGACATGGCCAACCTACCAAAATTACCCTATAGAAGCTTTCAAGCCAGGTAATACCAACCGATCAGTAACAACTGTGTCAGGGGTTTGGAAAAGAACCCAGAAAAGCCCGGTTCTTTTGAAACCGATCGGTACCGGAACACCACACTAATCCCAGAAATATATTATTTAAAATTAGAGAATTCACAAGGTCGGTTCCTAACCGGACCAACCGAAAAGAAACCGAAGAGACAAACAATTTCCATAGTTAAATAAAATAAAAACACAGTCACTACCTATCTACAACACTACCTGTACCGTAGAGAGAGGCTGGAAATCCGAAAAAACAATAAAGAAATGTTTTTTAAAACCGGACGCTTTACTATACCGAACCGAGCAGTGGAAATCTCCGGAGCGACTTCACTGTTAGGTGGAGTAAAGAATCTGACGGTTACACTGGGAAGTACCACAGACAGGGGTTTGAAAACCAAGCTTGAGCTCAACCTTCCATGCTTCTGCATGGAGTTAACTCTTTCCTCTCCTGGGCAGTTCAAGTGCTGGGGCTAACTGCATTATGTCTGAATACAGCAAGACTTCATGTTGTTTGAACATGGGAAGTAGTGTCCCGCATCACTCCAGACAGGAGGGGAACCTGCTGAGGGATGGTCCAAAGGATACCCCGAAGATAATGCGGGACTGAACGGGGTCTAGTAAAAAGACCCAACATCAGATGACTCAACGGTGGGGAACCCAAGGAGGGCCTGCCGTTGTGTATACAGAAGGCAGGTCCAGCATAGGAGCTGCCAGCTCTGGGGCCACAGTCAGAACTGGCGTCACCAGGTCCAGTGTCGGAAAGGGTCCGGTGTCAGGTAGGCTGGCGTTGGGATCTGGTGAAGGGGGTACGATGAAGGGACCTGGTCCATCAGAGGAGCTGACGGCAGAGGCAGACGTGAGGGCCCCGGCAAGGAGACAGTCGTCTGAGGGTCCAGGGAGAGGGAAGGTCTCACCAGCTCTGATGGAGGAAGGGTGTCCGATGTGGGAACCATCACCGGGACAGGAACAATCCTCCCTGACAGGACAGAAGGTGGCTCTGGTTTTGTGCCGGATGGCGGAGGAGGGACTTCCATCCCAGAGACCCCGGAGGTTGAGCGGGGATTCGACCCTGAGTTGTGCTCCATATCCAGGAGACCCGCACTATCGTCGCCCGTGGTAGCCACCATAGAAGGAAGGGCTACCAACAGGGGAGAAGAGGGGAGAGGGGCAGTCTCCCCCGGGCTCATCCGGATGTCGGGAGTGCTGACAGTGGGCCACGAAAGGAAAGCCGTGTCTGTGCAGTCGCCAGAGGCGGCCGACTGACCAGACGATGGAGCTGGGCGAGAAGGAGAAATCCCCCTGCCGACTTATCGGCTGTGGCCGGGCGGGTCCTCGCTGCACAGGGAGCCTACTTACCCGCGTCCGGGTGGTCCCCGGAGGAGCTGGGGGCCACCTTAGCGGCAGTAACAACACGACCATTGGAGAAGCCAGCGGTCGACTTACTCACTGCGGAGGGTTGGGCTTTTGCGGTTCTACCAGAGTCCCCTGCCGCTCACTGGGCCTTGGAAAGAGATGGCAGGAGAGAGGCCTTACTGGTGAAGGACCTATTGGATTCGGCCAGAGAACCATCCAAAAAGCGTTCCCGCTCCCTGTGTTTCTCCTTTACGATGCTTTGATGGGGACAGAGAAGAAGAGGAAGATTCCCTAATACGTTCTATCTGCTTCTCAAGGGAAGCCAACCGGGACCTTAGAAGATGGGCCTCCAGAGCCTGCTGCCTCCTCTTGCGGGTAGCCTGGTTGAAAGGCTGGCAGCTCGGGCAGGTCGCGGTTGGATGGTCCGGGCCTAGGCAAATGACGCACTTGAGGAGGCCGTCCTTGTGGGGAATCTGGGTGCCACAAGTCTGACACTTCTTCTTCATATTCTATGTCTTCTCCTCAGATTTATGAAGAAAAAAGGTAGGATTAAACTACCGATGAAAACGTTCAATGGCGATCGCTGTAGAAGACTACCGTGAGGTAACTGACACAAGGTGATGGCAGGAAAGAACTGGAGGGCGGGCGTGGGAACCACCCACTATATAAGGTCATGCTGACATCAGTCATGTGACATCGGGTGGGCGATCCCCTGTTAGGCACTGCTGGAAAAGTCTGCCGTGCGGTCCAGATGCCAGATGGCGCTAGTCCTACATGTTATGACCTAGTGAATCTGTTACTGCTGCATGGACACCCCTAGAAAGGAGCCTTGAAAGACACCTTGTGGCCTGGACTTGGGCTGCTGCTTGGACTGAGTGAGAAGGCCAGGCCAGCATGACCCTGGCCTCTGTTACATCCATCAGTCTGTGCGAGATGATCCACTATCCCTGATCCACACACGTGTCTCTGTATAGGGCAAGTCTGTCATCCTAGGATGGATTTCTAATGTGAAAAGCAAAACTCAGAGGCAGGCCCACTGGCTAACAGATACTGCTGCAACCTCAGCATCTGCCAACATGTGGGCTGTATCCAATGGCACCTGTAAAGTACAGATATGCAAGAACTTACCGTAACAGAAGAGCTTCGAGAGGTGCTCTTTCAGTAGGTATTCACATACAGGACTAAGCCGCCAGGTGTCAGGACCCCACGGAAACATCTAGCCAGTGGTCTCTGGTGGGGGACCGCCCCAATGTCAGGTGACCGGCGTCAGACGACGTCAGTATAAAGGGACGGTCCCCAACACCTGCCTTCCAGTTCTTTCCCGCCAAAGGCCAAGAGAGGCAAGACGAGAGAACAGGATGTGCCCCCATGGAAAGGAATAAAAGACTTAGGGGGATGGAGGGTGGGAAGGTAATACCTACTGCAAGAGCCTGCCTCAAAAATCTACTGTTACGGTAAGTTCTTACGTAACTGTACTGTCTGTCTTAGAGAGGACTCTTGCAGTAGGTATTCACATATAGGACAGAATCTCCAGCAGTCTGGAACAAGAAAACAACCGGGAGGAGCACTGTCATCCACAATATAACCTCAGGGCTGAGCAGGTCTCAAGAAAGGAGGCCCTGCAGAACAGCCAACCCGAAGCCTGCTCTATGGCAAGAGGCAATGTCCAAACTGCAGTGTTTCGTAAAGGTATGAACCAAAGTCCAAGTTGCGGCTGAGCAAATGTCTGCCGCAGACACATTCCTAAAACATGCAGCAGAGACAGCTACTCCCCTAGTGGAGTGACCTCTGACCTGACCCAGAGGGGTCTTGTACTTGTAACAGAAAGTGATACAATTGGCTAACCATTTGGAAAGGCACTGCTTGGAGACAGCACTATTGCCTTCTCTTTTGTGAGTGAAAAAAGTGAAAAGCTGATCAGTCTTCCTGAGATCCTTAGTCCGATTGGTGTAGTATCTCAGGATTCTGTGAACATCCAGAGTATGTAAGAGGTACTCCCCTTGACTGGAGTGTTGCATAAAGAAAGCCGGTAACTCAATGGATTAATTCAGCCTAGATTCAGTCACCACTTTAGGAAGAAACTTAGCGCTTGTGCGTAGGGCTACATGTTCCTTGTGGAAAATCAAATATGGGATTTTACATATCAAGGTTTGAAGCTCGGAAATACACTGAGCAGAAGTGATGGCCACTAGGAAGAGTGTCTTCCAAAAGAAGAACTTTAAGTCCGCTTCTGCTGCTGGATCGAAGGGAGGCAGTGAGAGCTTCTCTAGGATAAAATTTAGGTCCCATGGAGTGGCAGAATTGCGGATTTGGGGGGGGGGTGTCACAGGTGGAGAACCCCTTTAAGAAAAGTCTTAAGAGACTTCCAACTGAGCAAAAGTCAGGTCTCCAAAAGGGGATGTGGTAGGCTGAAACAGCTGCCATATGTACTTTTAAAGAGGAATGCCTGAGACAAAGGTTGAAGAGGTGACACATGTAATCCAGGACTTTGATGGCTGGGCATGAAAAAGGCTCTAAGTCTTTAGAATGTGCCCAGACAGAAAACCGTTTCTACTTCATGGTGCAGGTGGATCTGGTGGAAGGCTTCCTGGCTTCCACCAGAATGTCCGCTACTAAAGGAGAAACTCCAAAGCGAACTTTGGCTACGTCTGCAGGAGCCACGCATGAAGATGGAGGGATTTGAGGCCTGGGTAAACAAGGGTTCCCTGACCCTGGGTCAACAAGTGTTGTGACAGAAGAAGAGAAAGAGGAGGGTCCTCTGAAAACTGTTGCAGAAGAGAACCAAACTTGCCTGGGCCAGCAGATGGCAATGGGAATCATTCTAGCCTCTTCTGATCTGAGTATGTTCAGGACCCTTGGAATCAACAGAATGGGAGGGAAGGCATAAACGAATCTGTCCCTCCAAGAGAGAGTAATAAAATGTCCCACCAGAAAACATCTCACCCTGGAGTGAGCAAAAGGTGGGAAGTTTTGCATTTTGGGAGGAGGCAAATAGGTCTACCTGAGGTGTCCCCCACTGCCGAAAGATGTAGTTTACGACCTGTTGGTCTAACTCCCATTTGTGAGCCCTGGCTGAGGATCGACTGAGTTAGTCTGCCAGGGTGTTTTCCACTCCTGGAACATGAACTGCGGTCAGGTGAAGGTTGTACTTGGCTGCCCAGTACCAGACTCATTACCTCCTGGCACGGGGGTAGGAATGTGTTCCTCCCGGTTTGTTGAGGTACGAGACTGCACACGTTGTCTGACTGGACGAGAAGATGACTGGGAAGAATTTATTTATTTGTTGAAATTGTTTCACCAGGAAAAGCACACTGAGTAAGAACTGCTCATCTCCCGGTGAGACCTTTGGGGTGGGGGTTCATACAGTGGGGAAGAGGAGAAGGGTAGTCCAGGTCCTGGCATATATACATACAATTACAATACAGTTGAAAACATCTGACAGAAATAGTTGGGCGTAAATGACAATTTACCCTTACTTATAGTATAGTAGCAATTACATGGGGAGGCCATGCTTTTTACCTTGAAAACATATAATTAGATAATACAGCTGCATATGTTTGACAGGAATAGGTGAGTGTGGATTAATACATATACCCTAATAGTCGAGAGTAACAGTTACAATGAGGAAATCCTGCTAAAGTATTGGATTGTGGTATATAATGAGATAGGGGTAAGTGCAAGCTGGCTAGAATGAAGGGAAGAAGAGCCTGTAGGGCATCTAGGACTGCCCTCAGTTCGAGCACGTTTATGTGCAGTTTCTGCTCGAATGGGGACCAGCTGCCCCAAGTCCTGCGAGACCCTAGGTGGGCACCCCAGCCCTCCCCTGACACATCTGTTAACATCTGGGAAGGAGGCACAATGCAAAACGGAACTCCTAGGCATAGGTTCTCCTGAACCATCCACCAGTGCAAGTCCCTGATCGTGGGATCCGATACCAGCACCTCTTGGTCTAGATCGTCCATGGTTTGGTCCCACTGCGACAGAAGCATCCACTGAGATATCCTCACATGGAGCCGAGAGAACGGAACTGTTGGAATGGCAGCTGCCATGAGCCTGAGGAGGCGGAGGACTGACCTGGCTCTGACTCGTCTGCGACCTGACAGAAGACGAGCCTGATTCTGAAGGGTCTCTACCCTGTCCGGGGGGAAAAAGGCTTTGCCTGTGGTTGTGTCCAGTATCACCCCTATAAATTGGAGGCACAGGCAACCAAGTGAGAACTGGCCTGGTTGATGGTAATACCCAGGCTGGTAAAAACCTGCAGGGTAAGGGAAAGGGAGTGCAAGAGTTCTTCCCTGGATGGGGCTGAAAGGAGCCAGCTGTCCAGGTACAGGAAGACCTGCATGCCCTGCGTACGTAGGTGGGCCGCTACCACTGAAAGGCATTTGGTAAATACTTGCAGAGCCAAGGAGAGACCAAATGGGAGGGCCTTGAACTGGTAGTGGTCCCCCTGAAAGCAAAAACTGAGGTATTTGCGATGGGAAGGGCATATGGGGATATGTAAGTAGGCATCGTGCATATCCAGAGCACACAGCCACTGTCCCGGCCAGAGTAAGGGCAGAAGGCTCTGCAAGAAGAGCATTCTGAAGTGTTTGTACTCCACGAACATGTTCAAGGAGCTGAGGTCTAGGACTGGCCTCAGGTCTCCCATCTTCTTTGGAACTAGAAAGAAATGGGAATAGTAACCCGTCCCCCAAAGGTGAGTGGGGACTGGCTCTATTGTTGCCTTCGACAGAAGGGATAGGATTTCTTCTAGGATCAGAGGAAGATGCTGCGGGAGTAGGACGACTGAGGGGGTGGTTTTCAGGAGGTTTCTGTAGAAACTCTATTGAGTGTCCGCCAGATGAGAGCTGGAGCACCCAAGCGTCCAATGTTATCCTCTCCCAACCCGGCAGATGGGAGGAGAATCTCCCCCGTACCAGTTCCTCTGGAATGGCCAGAGGCAGAGGGAGTCAGGAGGTGTGGGGCAGCGCAGCAGCCGAGGCTCCTGCACAAATTTTCCTGGGGGGGAGGGGGCGTCTTGGTTGCCGGCGCGCTTTCCTTGGATGGGCTTTTGTTTTTGTCGGGTTTGGCGATGAAAGGGACGTCGCTGCCCCTGAGGGGGCCTGTACAAAGTCTGGACTGACTTCAGTGCAGTGCCCTTCTCCAGCACTTCGGTAATGATGTCCTTGACATCACCCCCAAACAGCACCGAACCCCTGAAGGGAGCATGCTGTATAGCAGACTGTACTTCAAGGACCAATCCTGACACATGGAGCCAGGTGTGATGCCGTAGGCCTACAGCGAAAGTCGAGCTTCTACCAGCTGTGTCCATCACGTCGTAGGTGGCACAAAGCATGTGCCTACAGGCCGAATGAGGGGAATGGACCAGGTCTCCCAGTTCCTGCTTAGTTTGGGAACCAGGCAGGGAGACCAGCTTGGATTCTACCTGGCTAAGGATGGACTTCTGGAAATCCCCCATATGGCCGACATAGTTGAGGGCCCTGATGTCCAGGGTTGAAGAGGAGTAAAATCATCTTCCTGCACTGATCCATAAGTCGTGATTCCTTGTCAGGCGGGGACAAGCTCAGATGCTTGGGGATGGCAGAGCAGGCGGCACTGATCACAACCGAATCCGCCTTGGGGTGATGACTAAGAAAGTCTTTGCCCTCCGGAACCTGGTACAGCCTATTCGCCTTCCTCAGAAGGGGGGCTAGCACGGATGGCTGCTTCCAAATAGTGGAAACAAGATCGGCGTGAGGCTCTATTCAGGGTGGAATCAGTGTGGGAGTGGTCTCTGGCAGATCCAGATGGGCAGCGAGTTTCTTACGCTGTGGGTCTGGCTCCACTGATTGCCACTGACGTGTCTCCTGGATTTTCCTTAGGAGCTCCAGAAAAGCAGGGTCCTCCGGATGAGACTTTGGAGGGTCGCTCGGCCTTGGGCATTCTGGAGTATGGGGCTCGTCTCCAAGTTCAGAGTGGTCAGAGTCAGAATATGAGTCCGATGACTCTGGGTAGAAGAAAAAGACTCCCACCTGGGTGGGGGAGGAATGACCCCTCTGGGGAGCCCCTGGAGTTACGTGTCCTCCCCAACCCGTTCACCAGAAGGCTCTCCTCTGGCATCGGGTAAACGGGAGGGAGTCTCCTGTCTTCGACGTAGGGGGTCCGGCGTAGGGACAGACGTCTGATGACGACTCTCTGCCTCCTTGGTGAGCTGAGCCTTGGCCTCAGCCCACCTGGAGGCCAAGGTCTCCTTCAGATCCACCGGTGGCTGATATGGGTAGGGTGAGTACCCATAATAAGGGTATCTGTAGCCTGACAGCATCTGGTACTGTGGAGCTGGGTATTGCAGTGTCGGGTACCCTGGTGCCAGGGGCTCTGCCGGAGCACAGGGTCCTGGCAAAGGCCCTGCTGGTGGACCGGATGGAGGATGCGTCGGTCCCGTGGGTGTCAGGCCCGGCGTAGGGAGAAAGCGGAATGGGTCAGACAGTCTTGATGGAGGAATCGTTCTTCTGTCGGGCAAAGGGATGCCAGAGTGCAGCGTCTGGTCCGCCGTAGGAGGGGGGAACCCTGACGGCAGCATCCCAAGGTTGTCAGTGCCAACCAGGGAACGAGAACTGAAATCCCTGGGTGCGAGCCCAGGGACGCGGTGACCTCGGTAGGCAATGAGGTTATCCGCTACGGAGAGCCTAGGACATCAGGCGTGACGATCGGGTTTGACGCAGGCTGGTTGACAGGGCGGTCATCGGAGGAGCTGGCGGCTGCCTTGCTGCCAGTGTCTGGGCAGACGTCGGAGGAGCCGGTGTCCGACTTATCGGACTCCTTTTCAGAGGAAGGTCGTGAAGGAGTGGCGGCCTTGTCAGAAGGTGGGTGGGTGGGCTAGATGGTCACCCGAGGAGGCGAGCGGTTTAGCAGCCCTGTCTGGGAAGGCGTCGGTGGGACCGACATCAGACTTAGACCCACTCGGACCGGAAGACTGCGGTGGAGGAGCGGCCTTGATGGGAGCGGAGGCCTCCTTTGCCCCGGAGGCTCCCAAAGGGCCAACGCGCGAGCCCGACGGGAAGGCCATCTTCTTGGTAGCCACCAAGATGGTCGTCGAAGAGCGATCCCCCGGAGGGGATGATACCTGCAGGACCGCGACTCCAGCCAAAGTCACAGCTGCTCTGGAAGACGAATCCCGCTCCCAGTGCTTCTCATGGCCTTTGGGGGAGGTTGCCTGCCCAAGTTTTTTCAACTCCTTTTCCATGGATGTCATTTTCTTTTTGATGAGATGGGCTTCCAAGGACTGCTGCCTTCGCTTGCGGGTAACGGAGTTGAATTTCTGGCAGTGCTGGCACTTCTCCATGGGGCAGTCTGGGCTTAGACATAAGAGGCACAAGGAGTGGCCGTCCTTGTGTGGAAGTTGGGAACCACACCAGTCGCACTTATTTTTATGCCATTCGGAGGGCGTTGGGGACGACATACACAGCAGATGGTATGAAAAAAAAGCAAAAATTGAGAAAAAAGGTAGAAAAAGCTGAAAACTTTATGACTGATTAAGGTACGGACGAGCGCTGTTCTACCACGAGGAACTTTCACAGGCTGACAGCAGGAAAGACCTGAAAGGCGGGCGTGGGGGACCGGCTCTTTATACCAATGTCATCTGACGCCGGTCACCTGACGTGGGGCGGTCCCCCGCCAGAGACTGCTGGCTAGAAGTTTTCCATGGGGTCCTGACGCCTGGAGGCTTAGTCCTATATGTGAATACCTACTGCAGGAGCCCTCTCGAAGTAAGATCTGCTGTTTCATCAGAGACAGTCCCAGAGTAAGGACCTCCAACAGGTCTGGCTGTCTCTTCTAAGGGAACTGTTGTACAACGAAGAGCCTCTGAAAAAGCTCATTATCAAATCTGGCCACCGAAGCCACATAACTGGTCTTGTGAATGCCCAGCAAGAATGCTACATAGAGCTTGCAGCCAAAGAGATCCTGCTTCTTGGGCTCCATGTCTGGTAGCTTGTCCAGCTCACCCTACATATCTGCCTTGCAGAGCACTGTCTGCCACAAACTTCTCCCGCAATGGATGTTCCAAGAAGCCAAAGGACTGCCCGGGGGGGGGGCTGCATACTTGGAATCCTTACAGCATGGAAGAGGCTGACAACTGCCAGAGTGCTGGACCCAGTACAGGCTGGTGAACAGGGAAGGCCACCATGGTGAGGAATCCAGTTTGAGTATATCCATTAGTGAATAGGTCTCCTTGTGGACCTCCTGCAAAGGAGTTTTTGAACCAATGGACCTGGTCCAAGAGTGCCGAAATGACACCTAGACCCCAACAAGCACCAGGTAGTTGACGGGGTGATGTCACAGAAAACCTTTTCAAACTGGAGTCTGGGTAAAGGAACACTGACAAAGGATAAGGACTACCACCTCTGACAGAGTGATGAACAGTGACAAGAGATGCATAAGTCTAGGCTCAGGCCTGAAGTCCTTTACTTTCTGTAACAAAAAAGTATGCAGTTGTCCAACCATCTTGACAGGCACTGCTTTGAAACTGATGTGCCCTCTTTCCTGGGGATTAAAGAAACAAAGAATTGTGAGGACTTTCTGGAGTCCTTTGTACGGGTAATGTAATAACACAAAATTCTATGTACATCTACGGTGCAAAGCAAGACTTCCCCTGGATTGGCATGCTCCGGGAAAAAAACACTGGCACGTGGATGGATTGATCAAGGGTACACTCAGACACCACCTTTGGTAAAAACTTACGGTTAGTATGCAAAGACACCCCGTCATTGTGGAAAATCAAATAAGGCTGCTCACACATGAGTGCCTGTAGCTCTAAAATTCCTTGAGCATAAGTATTAATAACTAAAAATAATGCTTTCCACGACAGAAAGCGTAGCTCACTTGTCAACACGCTCAAAAAGGAGCCAATGTAAGTTTCTCCAAATAAAATTCAAGTCCCAGGCTGGAGCAGGATTGTGGACTGGGGTCTTGAAATGCAGGATGCCTCTAAGGAAAGTATGGGCCATGCCCAGCTGGGCCATCGTACGGCCCTCAATGGGCACATGGAAGGGTGAAGTGGCCGACAGGTGAACCTTGAGGGAAGAATGTAACGGACAGCAGATATTCCATAATCTTGATCACTGGACAGGTGACTGGGTCCAGGTGACAGGAAGCTGCTCACTAAGCAAAATGTTTCTACTTCATGTAGTAAGTCGTTCTGGTGGAGGGCTTCCTAGTGGCCACCAGTCACTTTAGGGGATACTCCAAATCTAGAAATGGCTACTTCTTCAGGAGCCATGCATGTAGATTGAAGGACTGTAGGTTTGGATGGAGAAGAGTCCCCCACCCCTGCGACAGCAGGCCTGAGCTCAGGGGGAGTAGTAAGGGAGGTTCCATTGCCAAGTGCTGTAATACTGGAAACCAAATCTGATGAGGCCAAATGGGAGCCACCAGAATCAAGGTGGCGCCCTCCATCCGGAGCTTGATTAGCTATCTCTGGATAAGAGGGAAGGGGGAAGGCATAAAAAGCCTCCCTTTCCAAGACAGGGCAATGCATCTCACCAGAACACTCCAGGCCTTGGATTGAGCGAGCAGAAAAGTGGCAGTTGTGCGGGGATGCAAAAAGGTCCAACTCTGGACGGCCCCCACCTGTCGACCAGGTCTTCGTTGAGCGAGGTCAGCAGTTCCCACTTGTGCATTTTGGACTGTGACTGGTTTAGCTCGTCCGCCAGGATGTTTTTGGCGCCTGGGACATGGACGGCTGACAGCTCAAAACCATGGTCCAGAGCCCAGTAACAAACCCTCTTCATTTCCCTGCACAGAAGTTAAGAGTGAGTGCCCCCCCTGCTTACTGATGTACTGCACTACGCTGACACTGTCTGTCAGCACTAGAAGGGGGCCGAGAGACAGGTGGGACTGGAAGGCTTGCAGCCTTTTCAGAACCCCTTGCATCTTGAGGACATTAATATGTAACAAGGCCTCGAGAGGAGGCCACATCTCTTGGGTCTGAAACTGACCCAGAACGGCACCCCAGCCCATCCCCGAAGCTTCCGAGGTGAGGATCTGATGGGCAGAGGGGGATGAGGAAAGGAATTCCCGTTAGCAAGTTGCTAGGTTCTATTCACCACTGCAGGACTTTCTTGATGGGGGAGGAGACCAGGACGATCTGCTCCAGGTTGTTGGCCCGCTGGTCCCACTGCACCCTCAAGATCCACTGGGGAATGCGCATGTGGAGCAGTGAGAGAGGAAAAGTTGCAATGGCTGCAGTCATCAACCCCAGCAGTCTGAGATGTCTGAGCTGTGGTGTACCATCTGCCAAACAGTTCCTGGGCCTGCGTGGTGAGGCATTCCACCTGATCCAGAGGCAGAGAGGCTGAGCCCTGAGCTGTAGCCAGAATACCCCAATATATTAGAGATGCCAACCAAGGGGTCAGGACTGATTTGGCCAGGTTGACAGTGACCCCCAGCTGGTGAAAGAGCTGCAGGGAATGCTCTATGATGGCAAACAGCTGTTCCCGGGACAGAATCTTGAGCAGCCGGTCATCTAGATAAGGGAAGAGATAGAAGCCTTCCCTCCTGAGAACTGCTGCTACCCCTGTGAGGCACTTGGTAAAGGCCTGAGGGGCTGAAGATAAGTCAATGGGGGAAAACCCTGAACCGGAAGTGCTCCCCATGGAACAGAAATCAGATGCATTTCCTGTGGGCAGAGCAGACTATGATATGCAGATATCACAAATTCAAGCAGACTTGATAGAGCTCTAGGCCTTTATCTGCTGGCAAATTTCGTATGTTCATAGGTGTCCTGCACATCCAGTCACCCTCCCAGAGCAAGGGTAACAGATCAGGAAGGATAACCATCCTGAACATTTTGCACTGAATAAAGTAATTCAAGTTGTGCAAGTCCAGGATATGGCTCAGGTCCCCAGTGGACTTCGAGACGAGGAAGAAATGGGAGTAGAACCCCCCCCATTTTGTTGGATCTCGGGAACAGGTTCTATGGCCTTTTTGGCTAGTAGAACTTGAATCGCTGCTTGCAGCATTAGCAGATGGGTGGGGTGGTGGTAAGTGGAGGGTCTGGGTAGAAGGTCTGGAGGCCTGTCCACGAATTCTAAGGCATGGCCTTGGCGGATTAGCTGAAGCACCCACCCGCCACCGCTCGAGGTGGAGGGAGAAATTACCCACTATGACTGCATCCTGAGGAACTGGATTTTAGGGGTGGGGAGTCGGGCAAGGAGTCAGGCTGAGGAGGGGACTGTGGCTGGGCCTGCTCAGCCTTTCCTTGTGGACCTGCAGGGTGGCAGGCGGCTTTCATTTGAGGGACTGCTTAGAGGCTGACCTGGGGTGGTGCATGACCCGACGAAATTGAACCCTCTGACTGCTCTTCTGGCGAGTGTGGTTAGAGGGAATGTACCCAAGGCAGGGTTCTACCTGAAGCCTGCAGGTCATTTAGGATGTCCTGCTCATCAACCCTGAAAAGTTGGTGGCCCCTGAAAGTGCCAGTCAGAATTGACTGTTGGACAGTGGTCACAAATCATGACACTCTGAGCCAGGAGTAGCACTAGAGGCAAATACCTACCACCGAAGTGTCCACGGTGTCAAAGGAAGCCCGTAGCAGGCATCTCCCCACATCGGCACCAGACTGGATGGCCTTCAGCATACCACCCTGCTTTCACGAACCCTCAGGAAGGGACAGGGCAGCCAATTTAGCAGTGTCCCAGAGGTCAGCCTGGTACTTTAACACCCACACAATTAAGTAACCCGATAGCCAGGGTGGAGGAAGCGAAGACCCATTTCCCCATCAGGTCTAGTTTCCTAGATTCCTTATCAGGAGCAAGGGAACAGATGCTGTGGACGTTTAGAGCGGTCATGAGCCGCACTGATGACAGAATCTGCTTGTGGGGGCCCGGGGGCAACTGCCTGAGGGCCTGATATAGCTTGTCTCCCTTCCTGGGCACAGGGGGAACCAAGGGCGGTCTGTACCAGGCAGCCAGAATAGCATCTTCATAGGAGTCAATGATATGGGGGTATAATGAAGGTTGGAGACTCTGGCCAATGCAAGTAGTGTGCCAGATTCCTTTGAGAAACATCTTGTTCCGCTGAATCACAGCCCACGGCTGCCTGCAGCTAGTGCATGACAGCTGCAAAAGAGGGGTCATCAGGAGGGGAGCAAGGCACATAACTGAAGGAGTTGTCCCCATGCAGAGGAAACGATGGAGGTACCAGAAGGGGCTCTAGCCTGGCACCCCTCCCCCCCCCAATCATCGTTGTCCTCCTTGTCAGGTTGGAGAAAATCTGGACGATAACTGTCGTAGTCATCCCTGGGATTATTTTTTTTTTTGGGGGCGGGGGGAGAGACTGAGGACAGAAAGCATGAAGTAGTGGCCCTTGCTGATGGGCTGTGCAGGGGCGCCACAGTCATCCGAGCTAGTCTGGCAGGAGCTGGGACGAGAATAGAGCCTGGTCCTTGATGGTGACAGCCGTTGACGGGGCACCAAGAGGGAGCGTCCAGAAGAAAAAGACGCCCCTGCGATTACGGGATCAATAACGGAGGGTAGGAAGGGATAAAGGCAGGCTGGGGCACCAGCTGAGGAGCCTGCAACCCCAAAGGTGAAGGGAAGGGTGTCGACGAACTGGGACAGCCACCCGACCTTTAAGGTGCCTGTCACCAGCTGTGAACAGACCGGCGGCATGCTCTGACTGAGACCCTTGGGGAGGTGGGGGCGTTTCGCGGGGATGAGCGAGTAGGTGGGGGTAAAGAAGGACGCCCCAGCGAGGAAGACCCTTCGTCGACAGAGCAGACAGGTCACACTGCCAGCATCCCCCCTGTAGCAGACAGGTGACGGGGGCAGTGGGGAGCATCGGCAAGAGCTTGGAGGGGCCCACCGCTGGCCTCAGCTGCACCAGCTGTGAGGGCTTCCAGAACTGGCCTTGTAACCAGGAGGGCAGAGGAAACCGAGGGGAGTGTCGTTGATAAGGATGATGATCCCAAAGTAGTCAGCGCAGGATACGGCGACCGGGACTGCTCATGGGAGGAATTGCCCTTCTCCTGGTGGCAGTGCGTCCCCTATGAGGATTTGTCCTGGGCCTTGCCTGATGACGGGCCTGAGGAAGCAGAGGAGCTTCTGGCCTGAAGCTCCTTCTCTAGGATGACCACCTTCTGCTCCACAAGGTACGCCTTAAGCTCCTTCAGGTAGTGTGGATGGGTGGCCTTGGTTGAATCCACTGCAGATTCTTCAGGTGAGGATGTCGTGGTTGGCGCTGAGATAATGGACACAGGAGTCGTGAAGTTCTTTATAAAAGATTTTCAGTCCACAGCCACAGTGACGGAAGAGCGAGTCCGAACTGGACATAAATGAGGAAAAGGAAGGGGGATCACTTTAGATCAAACTAAAGTGAAGGAGAACGAGGGAGACAAAAATGAAAATTAAGTACCTACCGTAATTATGATCCTTCTGTGTATCTTCACCATTCATCACAGATGGGGTATCTGCCGGATGTCAGGACCCCGTGGGAGCTTTCTCTTTTTTTTTTTTTAAAAGGTGGCTGGAGCCAACACACCATCAGCGCACCTGGGCCGGCTACACTGCTGGCGCTTTGGCGGATTGGCCGTTAGGCCAGGTCACGACTCTGCCTGCCCGCCAGTTCTGAGTCACCGGAGAGGTAAGAGGAAGGGAGTGGAGGGTGGGACAAGGAAGTCCAAGGGACAGAAAAAGGAAAAGATGTATGAACTAAAAGGAGAAATAACGATAGAGGACAGAGAGAGAGAGAGAGAGAAGTTGGAAACTAAAGGGGATTGGGAGGGGCCCCAATCTCTGGAAAAGGAAGAGGGAGGTAGGGTGGGTAAAGAATTTAGGAAGAGAGGGGAGAAGGATAACACATCCCAGACCCTGGTCCATCTCCAGATTGCATAGGAACTGCAAGGAGTAGCAATGCTTTCTGCCAGAATTCAAGGCACGGAATAGCTGGCAAACACTCCAGATAAGCAGAGTCGGCTATTCTGGAAGAAGGACAGGATACAGGGATTCAGCACCCTCTCAAGGAAAAATTTTTGGTGAAAAAAGGGTTTTTTTTTTTTTAAGGAGAAACAGGATGGATGGAAAAAGGGAGGAGGAGTAGGAGAGAAGGAGGGCAACTACCAACTCCTACCCCACAGGGGTGGAACAAGGTACTAGAGAAGGAGTGCCACTCGAGCTATCCACTCTTCCTGGAAAAATACTCCCCTGTGTGTCCCTATTTTACCCCACTCCTAAGGAGGAGAGGGGGAGGCGCAGAGAGGGAGGGGGACCCAGAGACTGAGGCCCCAGGGGGATGGAGGGTGGGATTGTGATGAATGGTGAAGATACACAGAAAGATCATAATTACGGTAGGCAAGTAATTTTCATATCTTATCTGTGTCAGTCTTCACCATTCATCACAGATGGTGAATACGAGCCCAGAGGGGTTTTTTACACCCTAAGGGACAAAGTCCCTAGCCTCAGTAGGTGACACACTAAAAGGGGAGACCCTTCAGGGCCTGGAGAGGCCCGAGAGTGGGGAGAGAGAGAGAGAGAGATGGGGTCTCCCCGGAGGGGGAAGGAAGTTGTCCCGATAAGCACCATCTCACTCTGCGGGAGAAGAGGTAGGATCCCTGGTGGGCGGAGTTAATCACCCTACACCGGGCCAAGGGTGACAACCGGGAAAGACGCAGCCATGCCATCCGCCTAGTGCAGATCGCTGTCCCACGACCCTGGTAGCCACCCTACATGCCATAGGATGCCTCGCCTGCGCCCTGCTAGCTCCAGGCCACGCCAGAGAGTGCAATGGCTTGTCTGGTTTGCTCCGTGTCAGGCAATGAGGCTAGGAGCTGACCTAGCCTGGACCACAAGAACCTGTCACAGGCTGCATAGTGGGCCTGATGTGCAGAGACAGAAAGAAGTAACCATGCCGAGTAGAAAGTCCTCCTACCCCAGAAATCAAAATCCAAGGAGTCTTGATCTGAGGGCCGGTCACGGTGAAGGGCACGAAGCCCATCAGGAGAGTCCAACTGCGTCAATCCAGACTGTGGATGAGGCATGGAACCTGGAGACTCCGAGGGTGCGCAATACCTCTGGCTGAGATCCCTTGGGGCAGGAACTCCGGAGAAGGGCCTCTGCCAGGAACGCAACGATGCCTCCTGAAAGGGAGCCGGCCAGGGCGGCACCACAAGGGTGGCCTCGCCAAAATCGCCTAGAAAGGTGTGTGCAGAGTGTTGAGGATTGCTGATAGCGGAAGGAGTAAGGTGCAAATCCTCCAACATCCTCATGAGGAATCGCTGATACTCAGAAAGATCAGCAGCCAGAGAGATGTGGACAGAGGGTTCCTCTCCCCCTGAAGAGGGGGATGAGGAGCTGGAGGTCACCATCTGTTCAGTGGGTGGCTGCACGGGGGGAGGTTGAAAAACCTGGCTGTCCATTGCCCTAACATAAGCAGGGAACCGAGCAGCCACTGCTCTGAACTGCTCCCAGGTGAGAAGCCCGCTAGGACAGAGGATGCCTGGGAGCGCAGGAGAGTGTGGCAGAGAGATGGGGACAGAAGAGCCAAGAAGAGATGTCGGCTGACCTCCACCTGGGCTAAGGAGCGGACCATGGGCACCCGCGGAAGAAGGTGCCCCAGAAGACCCCACAGCCGACAGCTGAACAACCACATCGGTACTGCTTTGGCTGTGCCCGGAAGAATCCCCCCCCCTGTGAGGCGACCGGGGCCGTATAGGTCCAGAAGGACGGTCCCCTACCTCAAAAGAACGGTACTCTCTCAAAGAGACCGAGGAGGAAGAGTGGAGATCCACACTACGGCTTCTCCCAGGGCCCGGGTGGACCCCAGAAAAAGGCCGACGTGCCGACCCCACACCCCTCGGAGTCTGAAAGAGCCCTCCTCCTCGAGAGGGCCAGCCTAGGTAGCTGGCATCTCTGGGCAGCCCCCGAAGGGGTTATCCAGGGTACAGTACCCTCCCCCCCTGCAGGTGCTCCGATCGGCCCCAAAGTTGGGCGATCAAGGTACACCACTGGAGGGGGTACCACATCTAAGGGGTCAGTGAAACTGCCAAGACCAGGCTGCAGAGCTATGGTGGCCCACACCACTCAGGACCCTTGACCCTAGTCTTGGCAGCCACCGACCTCACCTCAGAAGGGGGCTGACTCAGACTCGAAGAGACTACCGTGCTGCCCACCTCAACAGTCAACCCCAAAAGGGTCAGACTGCACGTCCGACTCAGAGCTCGACTCTGTCTCTGAGGAGGTAGAGTCCGAGGCTCTGTGCCAAACTGTGGGAGGGCAGGCAGTGCCATCCTTACCAACAGGCCCAGGGACCAAAGCTGTGCTCGAGTCAGTGCCAACGCCTCCTGCAGCCCGGGCAGGGAATCCGAGGCAGCGAGCCCAGCCGAACCAGTGATCCAGGCGGGACCAGTCACAGCACCATCGGTCCGAGGATGGAGGCGGCACCGATGACAGTTCGGCGGCCTCATCGGCGCCGCCTGGCTCCGGCACCTCAGCGGCGCTGAGGGCAGGCGGCACCGAGGGCGGCTCGAAGGTGGACATGGCGCCCGCCCGGCTCCCCGGCGCCCGCAGGGCGAGGCGACGCCCGAAGACTGCACCGACTGAGGAAACCGAGAAGGCCCACAGCGCCAGTCCTCGGGGACACGGCGCGGTACTCAACCTCAGCGCCCGAGGCGAGACATGGAAAAAGGGCGACGCGCCATAGTAGTTCTCATGGTGCCGCTAACCCGGTGTCGGTGCCGTGAATGGCTCGAACAGAGAGATCACGGCACCCGTCACGACAAGTGGCTGAACAGCTACATCAGGGCCTGCGGGCGCTTCTTGAATGGCGCCCGGCGTCAAGGCCTTGCGACCCGCGGGAGTGACACATTGGGGGAGCCTTCGTCCCCGAAAGGGCGACTGCCATGTCAGCGCTTCCCGCCCGCTCCCGGGAAGGAGGGGGACGGGCCTCCTGCGCCGCGGAAGAAGCCTCGGCAACAGCTAGGCTACAAGTAACCGAGGCTCCCTCCTCCTCGGTCCGTATAGAACCGGGAGGGGACCCAGAGGAAAGGCCGAGAGAGCGCGGCTTGGCCCGACGAGTGCTCACCCGACCCCCGAAAGTCGGCGGAGCTCGTCCCACTTTCCATGCGCATTGTTCGAGGACCTGGCGGTCCATGGAGAAGCAGGCGTCTCACGAATCCATGTCGCGAAGCGGGCCAAGACACGAGAGACACCGGTCATGCTGGTCGGTGACGGAGAACTTTCAGCCGCGTGGGCACCGTCGCATGGGGGGGGGCCGACCCGTCTTGGAAGATTTCTTGCCCTCCAACCGAGACATGACTTATGGGAAAAAAACACCAAAAACAGACTCTACGTCACAAAAAAGAATAATAATGGAAAGATCTTACCGGGCGACGTTGAGTAAAGCAACACAGAACCAACAGGTATACCCAACGGACTTCGGCACGGCATGCTGCGTAGGAGAAACTGCGAAGCAGGCCTCAAATTTCTTCAGCTTACACGGTGACCTCTATGGCGGAGACGAACTGGAAGGCAGGCGGAGTAGGCACAACTAACGACCGAACCGCCGAGCGCACGAGCAGTCAACTGAGGGCGGGCGCCGCTGGCTGGTGCGTCGCCTCACTACCTTTAAAAAAAAAAAGTCTCTCATGCGGTCCTGACCTCCGGCAGATACCCCATCTGTGATGAATGGTGAAGACTGACACAGATAAGATCAACAAAACAGAGAAACTCAAAGTTCCTAAGAAATGGCAGTAGACTGAAGAGGTGGTGTTCCGTGGAGTCCGATGTGATGGTCGACAGTGGAATAAGAACTGAAAAGGGCCTGGGTCTATCCACTGCTATTCAGGGAGACATCGACGTAGTGATGTCGCCGTGGGTTGCCCCAGTTAGACTGCTTGTGAAAAAGCTTCCGTGTGGTCCTGGTGCCAGATGGCTAAGGTTCCTAAGGTGTGACCTGCTGCAAGAGATATTCTGGAAGATAAATTAATGTATTTTTTGACAGCTAACATGAACTACTGATTTATGAAAAATAGTTTATCAAGACTTCATTTGCTTGAAAAACACATTACAAAGTAAAAAGAGGCTCTTGGTTCATGAAGTCTGAGCTGCTAAAGGGACTAAATGTAATAGAGATTTCCTACCCACCCTACTACCCAGGGTACCCTGCAATTCCAGTTCCTCTGGTGAGCAGAAATTTGTCCAGGCTTACCTTTACATTACATTAAGGTTCGCCAATCTTACTTTTGCACAGGTTCCAAAATTATTTCAATTAATACTACAGTTTCCAACAGCATCGGACTTTTCAGATTCAAAACAATGCAACACACTTTGCAGATTCTTTAGCTAAGCAAACCATCTCCAACAACATTCTGAGAATATTCTGTTAGGTACAATGCACAACATAATTGATACTGGGGCTTCCACTCTGCAGTTCTGGGAGGGAATTTCAAATCTTTGAGGATGTCTCCTCCATTAGGCTACACTTTTGGAACTAGAACTGTCAGTGCTAGGACCACATGGAAACTGCTGCTAGTCAGGGGCTACCAATGACGTACCACGTCTATGTCTATATAAGTGTGGGCGGCCCCATCATGCCTTAGTTCTCTTCACACCGATCATCCTCATCCGACCTGCTGCAGGAAATGCCGTCAACCTAGCCATTGTCATTTATTCTTTCATTTTACTACCGTATATATTTCGTCATCTCTGTATGCCATCGACGTTTAGAGAGCCTTTATTTCCATATTGTAAGTGCTGAGATAAAATCTACATAGAAAATATATACATGGTTCTGTGTGTATTGTGTGGGCCTGTCTCACAAGTTGTGACATTTACCAGAGCTTCAACCAGGCCACAAGGTGATGCCGCAAGAAAGATCTAGAAAATTTCACTCTTCTCAAAACTTTTGAAAGCCAATGAGAAGGAACAGGGCCCACAGTCTGCGTCTCCTTCACTGTCGGCCAAAAAGAGGGCACTGAAGTATTGGGACAGGGAACAGTCATCGCGGCCCTCCTCGTCGTCTGGCCACAAGCATAAACACAGAGAAAAAGAAAGATCTGCTTCGCTAGCAAGGTCCTGGACGCTTGTAAGACAAGGACAATCTACTGTGTCATCACCTGCTCTGATGGCGTTGTCTATAGACCCTCCTGACCGATGAGACATCAAGGACAGGACTTGGCTTAAGCGCTGCCGTACCGACTATGGACAGTACAATTCCATCACTGTTGAGCAAAGGCCAGTCAACGCAAGTAGTCTCAGACCTTTTACAGGACGCCAATCTCAAGTGATCAGACGCATTCTGCCTGGACTACAAATACAGGCAGTAATTCAGTTGACAGCGCCTTCTGGTAGTAAGCCTCCCCATCAACTAGTTCAACTAGCATGTTGCAGATTCCTCCCTCTTAACCACTGCTGGTGTTGCCAGTGCCTTCTGCAGCTCTTAACAGGGATGTCAATGAAATGGAATACAATCTAGGCCTCATGAATTTAGAGGTGGAATACGAGGGAGAACAATATCTAGTTCCTTGCTCTAGTTCGACCCTCTCTTACTGCAGTGAAAACTCTGTGGTCTGTACCCAAAAATCTCCTCTTGAGAATCCAAATTTCCAAGCCATGATGTGGCAAATGCAGTCTGCCATGGGCTTTACTCTGGAAGAAGAAGTTTCCACAAAAAGAAATCGAATTTTTGGAGGTGCCCTGCTCTCCCTCCATTGTAACTCCACCTCTATATCCTGCATTACAGGATGCTACCCTTGCTACATGGTATAGACCTAACTCACTGCCTGCAGTTCCAAGAAAGGCTGATAAGCAGTATCCAGAGTCATCTGCTAAGCCTTACTATGATAACCAGCCAGAAATTAAAATGACGTACCTACCGTTAATTCTTGATCTTCTCTTGTTCTTCACCATTCATTACTGCTGTGTGTAGGCGTGCACCTGCACAGGAGCTTTTTTTTTTGGGCGGGGGAGAATCGGCACTGGCACCGCCCACAAGGCCAGACGACTGCGTGGCGCTGAGAGGATGCGTCATTAGGCGCTACAGACCTCCTCCCCAGTTCTATTAGAGAGAGAATGAAAAAAGGGGGATCGAGAAATCCAAGGTGAGGCAAAAGGGCCTAGGGATGGGAAAAGGAAAGGATATAAACTGAAAAAGGAATAAGCTGACCAGAGGGAGTAAGATTTGCCTAACTGGCCTTCAGGCCCCAGCCCCTGGGGGGGTAGCACAGGAAAGAGAATGAAAGCGAGAGAGAGGAAAGAGCAGAGAAAGATACGATAAATCTAGGGGAAGAAGGGGAGACCACCGCCATGCTAAGCCAGAGATCCTTGGCTTATTTTCAGCCTCAAAAACCTGGTAGGTATGAAGACACAGGTGCAAGGATCCAGTCTACTTTGGGGACCACTGGATATAGGTCCGGAAAGGAAAATTTTAAATGGTCTTGGGAAATAAGGCATGGTGGAGTCTGCCCCCCCTCCCCCCAAAAAACATTTGGGATTAAAGTCCTGGTGCATGGCCCTCTCTAGCTTGACACCGGAGGGCTTACCCGGGGGGGACCCTTAAACAGGAGAAGACTCTGTCCCGAAAGACCCCTATAAGAGGACAGTGAGAAAGAAAAAAGGGTGGAGGGAATGCCTATGGGTCCTCCCACACGATGCACTGACCAAGTCCCCACCTTAAATAAGTTGACAACGGACTACATCCATGCCAAGACATGGAATGGACCCCACTGTGTACCCCACTGAGAATCCCAGTGAGTTCCCTCCAAGGCCAGGGTGAAGACCCTACTCGCCGCCCTCCTAGGTTGGGCACTCTGTGACTTTACAGAAGGAAACAGAGGGCTCTGGGGTATCAGAGGGACTCAGCCCCCAACTGGTCTCAAAGAGGGGGAAGGCGAGAAGGGTGGAGGCAACGCCCAGCAGCTGAGGCCCAAGAGGGGAAGGTGGGTGGGAGATCAGTAATGAAAGCGAAGATACAAGAGAAGATCAAGAATTACAGTAGGTACGTAATTTTCATATCTTCCCTTGTCAATCTTCACTATTAATTACTACTGTGTGAGTACCAAGCCCCCAGGAGGGGATCTGGCACTGCCCTGAGGGAAAAGATTCCCTTAGTCTCCTGCGGGGGAGATGCAGGAGGGGGAGACCCTACAGCCATACTAGGTTACACATGGTTTAAGGCTGGTCAGGTTGAGGTATCCCCCATGGCCAGGGAGACAGAAGACGCCCCTGTAAATTCCTCCTCGCCCTGCGAGGAAAAAAGACAGATCCCCCGGAAGGCGGAGGAAATCACCATATGCCGGGCAATGGGTGAATCTAGACAGATGAAGCCATGCCATCCGCATGATGCAGATCGCTGTCCCTACCAGTCTGGAAGCCACCTCACTGACGTCATAAGATGCCCTTGCTTGGTGCCTTCTAAGCTCCAGACTCTGTGCAGGGAGGGCAACAGCTTGCCAAGATTCTTCCGAATCAGGTAATGATGCTTGCATTTGTGCCAGTATGACAGATGCCTGTTGTAGGCAGCGTGGTGAGCCTGATGTGATATAATGCATAGCAGCACACTAGCCAAAGAGAAGACTCTTCTTCCCCACCGGTCGAACTCAGCAGAATCTGGATTCGGTTGTCAGTAATGCGCAGGGTGTTGTAGCCCGGAAGGAGTGTCTAGAACAGTCAGCCCCGACGATGGGTGAGGCAGAGAACCAAGAAACTCCTGGTGAGCACAATACCTCCTCTTGTAGTCTGCTGGGGCTGGGGATGAGGCGTCTGGTGATTTCCAGGTGCGGATTGACGCTTCCTGGAAAGGGATAGGTCAGGAAGGTACAACCAGGTGGTTCACACTGAACTCACTCAAAAAGGAGTGCATCTCCTGCTCTGTATTGCGTCTTACCACATGAGAAATATGGAGCTCCTGAACCAACCTCGAAAGGAACCGCTGATATTCAGTGAAATCAGCATCGTCGGAGAGGTGGAAGGAACGTTCCTCTTCCTCTGATGAGGAAGCCAAGGAAGAAAAGAAGCTCGGATGTTCGGACTCCTGCTGCAATGGTGGAGATAGGTGAAAGTCGGGCTTGTCCATGGCTCTAACATACCTAGGGAAGGCCGCCACAATGGCCCTGAACGTCTCCCAGGTTAAGGGTCCCGTAGGGCATACATGGCCTGGGAGAGGAGGTGGTGTCGGCAGAGGGATTGGGGAAGGGCACCTAACTAAAAGTGTCCAGCTTCTGAGACCTCACAGATGATCCTCTTGTGCGACGGGATCCAGTGGTTGACCCAGTCAGCGGACGATACAAATGTGAAAACAAATCCTGGCTGAGCTCTGAGGGGGATTCTCCCATATGGTGCGACCGGGGTTGCAGGGATCCAGAAAGGTAAACCCCAGCGCCACCCACTAAGGGCACTTCTGGAGTCTCAGAGGATAAGAAGCGGAGTTCGGCACTGCGACTCCTCCCCTTCCTATGCAGGGTAGTGGAAGAGACACCCCCCCCCCGTGCTTCACCCCGTCCTCTTAACAGCTTGGACTCTGAGGCCTCCCTCTTCCTCGAGCCCAGTGCTGAGGGGTCCCCTGATCCCGCAGGACACTTGAGTGAGGCCGCAGAAGAGGAGGTCCCTGTCCCAACTGCATCAGCCAGGACAGCACCAGAGATGGCAGCTGCCCCAGCCCCTGAGGTCGGAACCATCCCCTCAGTACCCCCAGAACTGCTATCCACCGCTGGGTCCCAGACACCGGGGTCGACATGAGGGCTTGCAGAGACTGCAGAATCCGGGAGACGGGCACTGGGGCGCCTGGTGTCACTTCCGGGCCGGGGGTTCCCAACTCAGAGGAGTCAGGGTGCCAATCCAGATTAGCCAGTGAGTCATCCCCCTCTGAAGAGGAGGAAAACACACACACAACGCCAGACTGGCGACCCCAGGAGCTCCCCTGCCAATGGCACCGCGAACGGTGCTGCCGCAGGACATGATACCACCCACAGCACCATCCCGATTGGCGCTGCGAACGGCAATGGAATCCAGGGCAGAACCGGCGGTGCACCAGTGCTGGGCCCAGCAGCCGTGAGCCAAAACACTGGGGGAGCCTGTACCTCCGAGGAGGTGACTGCCATAGCAGTGCTCCCAACCCGGCTCCGCAGGGAACCGAGCCGTCCCTCTGGCACCGCAGAAGAAATCTCCTCCTCTACGGGCCGAAAAGACCTGGAGGCAGGGTCAAGAGTTCTTGCCATGATATCCCTAGGACACCGTCCTCCAAAAGTTGGTGGGGCCTGCTGACTTTAAACGTGTGGATCTCAAGAATGCGGCGGTCCAAGGAGCAACAGGCATCACAATTATCCTTATCATTGTTGGGACCCAGGCAGTGAAGGTGGACGTCATGCCTGTCTGTTACAGAATAATGCTGGCCACAGGGACTCTGACGCATGGGGTCATGGCCCCGCTTTGGATTTCTTCCTAGCCCCTAAACTAGACATGACACCGAAAACAATTTACCAAATACTACAGAAAACAGACCTGGCATCATCAGTAAGGAAATAAAATGAACGAGCTTACCGGAGATCAATGGCGTCAGATGAACTCTCAGAACTGGGATGGAGGAAAATGAAGTGGCAGGAACACTGCGTCAAAATTCAGGAAAGGCCTAGTGACGCAGTAATTTTCTAAAGACTTGCGCAGCAGGTGCACCTCGACAGCGGGAAGAAAACAGAACTGGGGTGGAGGAGTCTGCGGCGCCTAATGACCAACCCTTATGCACCACGTAATGCATCGGCCTCGTGGGCGATGCCGTTGGCGTAGACCACCCCCCCCAAATAAATTCTCCCGTGCAGGTGCACAACTCCGGCTTACACCCAGCAGTAATGAATGGTGAAAATTGACAAGGGAAGATATGGACTCTGTAGTCATCAAGGTTGCTCACGATAAGTCTAGAGCACCTAAAATATGAATATTTTGCCTCCTGACAAAGAATCTTGGAGGCTGGATGTGATGGGCAAATGTGCTTATGCCTCTGCATCACTGGGTCTTAGAAAAAGCAATCCACCAGGCCCATATGATAAAAGCTGCTTGTAGTTCAGCCCAGGCACTGCCAAGAAATGAAAATTACGTACCTACCGTAATTCTGATCTTTCTGTGCATCTTCACCATTCATCACCTTTGGGTACGGGCCGGAGGTCATGACCACACGGGAGCTCTTTTTTTTGGATGGGCGGAGTCGACGCACCACTGGCGCAGCCCACGAGGCCGACGCACTGTGTGGTGCTCGCAGGTTGGCTGTCAGGTGTTGTCGACTCTACCCTCCCGTCTGTTCTGAGTCCGTAGAGAGTGAGAAAGGGTTGGGAGGGTGGGACAAGGAAGTCCAAGGACAGACAAAGGAAAAGATATATAAACTAAAAGGAGAAATAAACGACAGAGGACAGAAGAAAAATTACTTACCTTAGTAATGTTTCTTCTAATGGAGTCTTGCTGTATTCTGACTATTGCAGTTAGGTCCTGCCTTTCAACTGCCCCGGAGAACAAAGAGTTAAACTTTCCATGGCCAGCATGGAATGTTCACCACGAGCTCGGTTGAAGCCTCTGTCTGCTGTTGTTTAAACTCCAACCGTCAGATTTTTACGAGCAATACTCACTAGAAGTTATGTGTGGAAACTGTAAAACTCACACTAGCCAACTGGAAACTAAATTTATTAAAAAGGGTTTTCTGGTTTCAAAGCAATGACTCAAGTCAGGAAACCCAAAAAACAAAACACAACACTCACCCAAAATAAAAGAGGATGAAAAAGGGGCACCTTTAGGGTGCCAACACTGCTCCTGCCCACCCACATCCCGAAAACCAGGTTCTGAGAGGGGAGGCGGGGGTCAGAATACAGCAAGACTCCATTAGAAGAAACAACATTACTAAGGGAGTCATTTTGTCTTCAAACAACATGAAGTCTTGCTGTATTCTGACTATTGCAGACTACCAAGCAGTACCTCCATGGAGGAGGGACAGAACCTACTTTGGGAATAGGCTCTGAAGTACTGCTGTGCCAAACCGAGCATCACTCCTAGCCTGGATATCCAGTGAGTAATGCTTGCTGAATGTATGGACTGTTTTCCAGGTGGCTGCTTGACAAATTACTAAGATAGGAATATCCCTGGCAACAGCCAGGGAAGCAGCTGTACCTCTAGTAGAGTGAGCCCTCAGGCCTGAGGGTGGGGTTCTACCCAGTTTTTCACAGCAGAATTGTATACAATAGACAATCCACCTGGCAATAGATCTTTTAGTGGCAGGTTTGCCCTTACCGACCTCTCCATATGTGAGGAACAATTGGAGGGACTCAAACCTGTGACCCTTGATGCGCTCTATGTAGTAGCTGAGGGCCCTTTTAACATCCAAGCTGTGTAGCCTCCTCTCTCCAGAGGAGGAATGGTCAGTGAAGAAAACAGGGAGACATATAGACTGATTAAGGTGGAAATCTGAAACCACCTTAGGCAAAAACTTCCTGTTAGTTCTTAGGACCACTTTATCTCTATGGAAAGAGATGAAATCAGGCTCCACTGACAGGGCTTGCAATTCACGGATACGCCTGGCAGGTAATGGCTACCAAAAACACAGTTTTCCAAGTCAAGTACTTAAGCTCTGCAGAGGACAAAGGCTCAAAGGGTGGTTGCATAAGCTGAGCAATGCAAACATTAAGGTCCCAAGCAGAAGCAGGGTCAATAAAGGGGGGGATTGGAGTGCAGCAATCCCTTGAAGAACTTACAAAACACAGGATGGGCTGACAGAGGAGAGGGCTTGCCTACTGACAAGTAGGCATAAATAGCTGACAGGTGCACCTTAAGTGTAGCTGGCCTAAGTCCCAAGCCATTAAGATGAACCATACAGTCCAGGACTGTAGGCAACCCAGCAGATTCTGGAGAAATATGCTTATTAGAGCACCAAATAGTGAACCTTTTTCCATTTGGAGTTGTAAGTCTTTCTGGTGGAAGGCTTTCGAGAAGCCTTAGGGATATCCAGAACCCCTTGAGAAAGGTGTAGATCAGCAAACTAACTCTTCAAGAGCCATGCCTTGAGATTGAGAGATTTGAGGTTCGGATACCAAATTCTCCCGAGAAGATGTCAACAGGTTGTAATTCCTGGGAAGAGACAGGGGAAGGTGGACTGTTAAGGACAGCAACAGCGGGTACCAGGGCTGTCTGGCCCAATCTGGAGCAATCAGAATCACTTTGCATGGTTGAGACCTGATCTTGACTAACACTTTGAACGGGAGAGTGAAGGGGGGAAAGCATACAGGAACGTCCCTTCCCAATTCAGAATCAGAGCATCCAGGGGGACTGAGCCCAAGACTGGGGGTCTACAACAAAAGACAGGAAGTTGGTGATTGTCTGGGGCTGCAAAAAGATCTATCTGTGGAGTGCCCCATCTCGAGAAAATCACTTTCAAAACTAGGGGATCTAGGGTCCATTCGTGATGGCCCTGGGATATCCTGCTGAGAGCATCTGCTAGGACACTGTCCTTCCCTGGGAGGTGAACTGCTATCAGAGAGGTTTGCAGGGGAATAGGCCAGAGACCACAACTTCATTGCTTCTGTGAACAAGGCCGTAGACAGAGTGCCTCCTTGCTTGTTGATGTACCACATTGTGGTGGTATTGTCTGTTCTGATCTGTACCACCTTGTTCTGTACAGATTTAGAAAAGGCTTGCAGTGCCAGAAACACTGCTCTGAGTTCCAAGAGATTGATGTGAAGCAGAGATTCTTGAGGTGACCACAGCCCTTGGGTGGTAAGATCCCCCAAGGTGGGCTCCCCAGCCCAGCAGGGAGGCATCTGTGGTGAGTATCACTGAATGAGACTGAGTGACAAAAGGAACTCCTTGTCTCAAATTGTCCTGATCCTGCCACAACTGCAGAGCCTGGATCAGGGTTCGAGTCACTGGGACTAGTTTGGTAAGGGAATCCTTTCTTTGGGACCAGAAGGCTCTTAAGTGGAACCGAATGTCCCTCATCTGGAATCTTGCCCCCTGGACCACTGCTGTAGGGGCTGCCATGTGGCCCAGGAGCTGCAGAAAATGCCTTGCTGGTCGAGACACCTGAAGGGTGAAACTGAAGAGGCCAGTTCTATAAGGGTCCTTGCCCTGTCCAGGGGAAGGAAGAAAAAATTACTCGCCTCAGTAATGTTGTTTCTTCTAATGGAGTCTTGCTATATTATGACATATGCAGTGAGTCCCAACCTTCGAACTGCTCCGGAGGTGAAAGAGTTAACTTTCCATGGCAGGCATAGAATGCTGAGCTCGAGCTCGGTTGAAACTCTGTCTGTTGTTCTTCAAACTCAAACCGTCAGATCTTTACGAGCTAAACTCACTGATGTCCTGTGTGGAAGCTGTAAACCTACACTAGCCAACTGGCTACTAAACATAAGAACACATTTTATGGTCCCAAAACAAAGACTCAAGTCAGGAGACCCAAAAAATGAAAAACACAACACCAAGTCACCCCAAGAAAGGAGGGGTGAAAACAACAAGGTGGGCACCTACTAAGTGCCAACACTGCATTGCCCACCCACATCTCAAAAACAGAGGTTCCGAGAGGGGCAGGCGGTGGGGTTCATAATATAGCAAGACTCCATTAGAAGAAACAACATTACTAAGGTGAGTAATTTTTTCTTCAAACAACATGAAGTCTTGCTATATTATGACATATGCAGACTACAAAGCAGTACCTCCATGGAGGAGGGACAGAACCTACTTAGAAATAGGCTCTGAAGCACAGCTGTTAAACCCAGCATCACTCCCAGCCCGGGATGTCCAGGAGAATGCTTAAAAGTGTGAACTGTTTTCCAGGCAGCTGCTTGACATATCTCTAGAATAGGGATGTCCTGGCAGCAGCCAGGAAGCAGCTATACCTCTGGTAGAGTGAGCCCTCAGGCCTGAAGGAGGAACCTTACCCAGTTTTTCATAGCAAACTGGATACAAGAGACAATCCACCTGGCAATGGATCTTTAAGTGGCAGGTTTCCTTTACCAACCTCACCATAAGTGAGGAACTGTTGGAGGGAGTCAAACCTGTGACCCTTGGTAAGCTCTATGTAGTAACTAAGGGCTCTCTTCACATCTAAGTTGTGCAGCCTCCTCTCGCCAGAGGAGGAATGGTCAGTGAAGTACACTGGAAGAGATATGGATTGATTAAGGTGGAAATCTGAAACCACCTTAGGCAAGAACATCCTGTTAGTCCTGAGGACCACCTTATCTCTATGAAAGGAGATAAAATCAGGTTCCACTGACAAAGCTTGTAATTCACTTATGCGTCTGGCAGAAGTGATGGCTACCAGAAACACAGTCTTCCAAGTCAAGTACTTAAGCTCTGCTGAAAACAAAGGCTCAAAGAGGGGTTGCATAAGCTGAGCAATGCAAACATTAAGATCCCAGGCAGGGGCAGGGTCCCTGAATGGAGGGTTGGTGTGAAGCAATCCCTTGAAAAACTTGGAGAATACAGGATGAGCTGAAAGAGAAGAGGGCTTACCTGCTGAAATAAAAGCAGACAGCTGCCAAATGCACTTTTAGGGTAGCTGGTCTCAGCCCCAAGGTATTTAAGTGGACCATATAATCCAGGACTGTGGGTAAATCAGCAGATTCTGGGGAAATATGCTTTCCAGAGCACCATATGGAAAACCTCTTCCATTTGGAATTATAAGTAGCCCTGGTGGAAGGTTTCCTAGAAGCCTTCAGGATATCCATTACACCTTGGGAGAGGTGTAAACCAGCAAACTCTAACTCTTCAAGAGCCAGGCCTTGAGATTGAGAGATTTGAGGTTCGGGTACCAAACCCTCCCCTGAGCACAGGTTAACAGGTTGTGCTTCCTGGGAAGACACAGGGGAAGATGGACTGCTAAGGACAGTAGGAGTGGATACCAGGGTTGTCTGGCCCAATCTGGAGCAATCAGGATCATCTTGCAGGGCTGAGATCTGATTTTGTCTAGCACTTTGAACAGGAGAGGGAAGGGGGAAAAGCATAGAGAAACTTCCCTTCCCAATTGAGAACTAAGGCATCCAGAGGGACTGAGCCCAACACTGGGGGCCTGCAGCAAAAAAGGGGAAGTTGGTGATTGTCTGGGGCTGCAAAAGATCTATCTCCGGGTGCCCCATCTGGCAAATATCACTCCAAGACCAGGGGTCCAGTGACCATTCGTGATGGCCCTGGGAAATCCTGCTGAGAGCATCTGCCAGGACATTGTCCTTGCCTGGGAGGTGAACTGCCGTAGGGAGGCGTTCAGGAGTAAGCCAGAGACCACAACTTCATTGCTTCGGTGCACAAGGTCAGACGAGTGCCCCCGCTTGTTGATGTACCACATTGTGGTGGTGGTGTCTGTTCTGACCTGTACAACTTTGTTCTGAACAGATTTGGAAAAGCTTGAAGTGCTAGAAAACTGCTCTGAGTTCCAACAGATTGATGTGGAGCAGAGATCCGGAGGGGATCACAACCCCTGGGCAGTGAGGTCGCCCATGTGAGCTCCCCACCCCAAGAGGGATGCATCTGTAGTAAGGATTAAGGAGTGAGACTGAGTGACAAAAGGAACCCTTGTCTCAGATTGCTCTGATCCTGCCACCACTGTAGGGCCTGGATCAGGGTTCAGTCACTGGGATCAATTTGGTTAGAGGGTCTTTCCTTTGAGACCAAAAGGCCCTCAAATGGAACTGGATGTCCCTCATGAAATCTTGCTCCTGCACTACTGCTGTAGAAGCAGCCATGTGCCCCAGGAGCTGTAGAAATGCCTTGCTGGTCGAGAGACCAGCAGGGTGAATGAGGAGGCCAGAAAGACCAGGGTCCTTGCCCTGTCCAAAGGAAGGAAGGCTCTGGCTTTCTCTGTGTTCAGCTCTGCGCCTATGAAGGTGAGGAGCTGGACAGGCTCTAGAACTGACTTTGAAAGATTCAGAAGGAAACCTAGAGAGGTGAGCAGTTGCTGAGTTATCTGTAGGTGTAACTTGACTTGGTCTGGGGACTGGCCTACTATTAGCCAGTCGTCCAGGTAAGGGAAGATGGCAATTTTTTGCCTTCTTAGGGAAGCAACTGCTACTGCCAGGCATTTTGTGAATACGCTTGGAGCAGAGCTGAGGCCAAAGGGCATTGCTCTGAACTGGTAATGGCCAGAGGTACTTTCGATGGGAGCTTCTGATGAGAATATGGAAGTAGGCATCCTTGAGGTCCAGGGACGCTAGCCAGTCCCCTGGCCTTAGAGAGGGTAGAATAATTCCCAGAGTCACCATTTTGAATTTTGGTTTTAAAAGGTGCTTGTTTAAGTATCTGAGATCCAGGATGGGCCGCCATTCTCCTGTCTTTTTTGGGGTAAGGAAGTACCTGGAGTACAACCCTTTGCCCTGGTGTAGGGGTGGAACCTTCCACAGCTCTGAGAGCCAGGAGGAAGAGACCTCTGCCTCTAGGGCAAGTGCCTCTGGTGGATTTGCAGGTGGAAAGGATCTGGTTCTCATCTTTGGAAACTTTTGAAGCTGAGAACCAGTCCCTGGCTTACTACTTCCAGGACCCACTTGTCTGATGTCAGAGACTCCCAGTCCTGGACAAAGTAAGCCAGCCTGCCCCTACAGGTAGCTGAGAATTGGCCCTGGCAACCCCATCAGGGTGCCTGCTTGGCAGGAATTTGGGCTGAGGGGTGGAAGCAGGCCTGCTTGTACCCGCCTGCCTCTCCCTCTAAAGAACCCCCTCTGGGCATAAGCAGAACAGGAGGCCTGGGCTTGGTAAAAAGGCCTACCCCTGCCCCTTGGAAGCTGCCTTTGAGGAGTGGCCTGCCTTTCTTTGGCCTGTGCACTCCTATAGGTGGTCCTATACTCATCCATTTTCTTCACGTAATTCTCTGTCTGCTCCCCAAACAGAGAATTACCCACAACAGGAAAATCCATGGCTTTAGTTTGGGTATCCTGTGACAGGCTAGTACATCTGAGCCAAGCCATTCTGCGAAGTGCCACAGATGTAGCCATGACTCTTGATGACATCACTTGAGTCCACTGCAGCATGGAATTGCACCTTGGATGCCTCAATACCATCAGCAGCCACCTGCTCCAGCTCCTTGGCAAGCTGGCCAGGGACCCGTTTTGCTAGAGCCATAACAGTATCCCATCTGGATTTCTGATATCTAGCAACATAAGCCATATAATTTGCCTGTCTGAGTCCCAAGGATGCTGCCATGTACTGTTTCTTTGCCATGGCATCAATCCTCCTGGAGTCCTTGTCCGGGGGGTGTGAAGCCAAGGGAATATTTGCCTTGTCACAGGCTGCAGCCTGCACTACCCCAGCATGGCTGCATTGTTGTGTAAGGAACTCCGTATCAGAGCCTGACAATGTGTACCTCTTGTCCACTCTCTTATCCACAGGAGGTATAGTGTGAGGAGTTTTTAGAATTTTAAATGTCTGTTTCCCAAAAGATTTATGCAAGGGAATAGACAGTCTCCTAGACTCTGGGATATCCATCATTTCCACATAGTCAGGTTCCTCTTGATCATCCTCAGCTTCCTCCATAGGGAGCTGGAGGGTTTCAGCCACTTTTTCATAAAACATAAAATGAGAAGGGGACTCAGAAAGCCTAGGAGGAGACACTCCTGAAGGTCTGTCTGGGGAGATGTCCGGGTCAATGGGCACATCCAGACTTTCAAATCCACATTCACTCTTCTCATACTCCTCTTCCCCCTCCTCCGGTTCATAATATTCCTCTAAATCATACTCTTGAACCGGTGGAACCGGCCGAACCGGGCGCTTACCTGATGGTGCCGGTTCGGTTGGAACCGGGGAAAGCAAATGGACAATTTTAATCGCTTTGGCTATTTCTTCAGCGGTTGGAGAGGAAAGTCTTGGTTCCACACCAGCTGATTTCCTAGTCCTTTTTGCTGGAACCGACTCCTCAGAGTCGGTTCTCCTTTTGCCCGAGGAAGTCTCGCCCTGGTCAGAGGGCACTCCCTCTGGTTCGGTTGGAACCGAACCAGGCTGACCATCCGGTTCAGCGGACTTTTTGGCCTCCCTTTCCCTGAGCCTACCAACTCTCTTTTCCAGGGTAGCTGCAGGAAAATTTTTACAAATCTGACAGTCTGCATTGAGGTGGTCAAACCCCAGACAATAAACACAGGTGGTGTGGGGGTCAGCCTTGGCAAAGACTTCCTCACACACACTGCAGTGTTGAAACCCAGTGGGCCCGGTTTTTCTTTTGGGTTTCTCAGACATAGTGCCAGTCCTAACCAAACTTACCCGTTTATGGCAATCCGCCAGGTAAGACCCTCTTATCGGTTCCCAACCGTGTCACGGGTCATGGAAAAAACCGTAATAAAATCTGTTTTTTAGAACCGATAAGAACCGGTAACCACACTCTAAATCACAGATTAAGATATTTTAAACAACCTGATCGGTTCAAACCGAACCGATAAACCGCTTACAAGTTCTACAGAAGAGAAATAATGTAAACCTATCTAGTACTCACAAATACCACAGACAGAGCCTGAACCCGACTGGTTGTGGTTTAAATTCGGTCAAAAACCGAGAAAAACAATACTTTAACCGACAAAATGAACCGAGCAGAAGGAGAAATCTCCGGAGCGACGGTTCAGTGAGGTGGAGTAAAGAATCTGATGGTTTGAGTTTGAAGAACAACAGACAAGAGTTTTTTTTTTTTTTTTTAATACTTTCTTTTTCTCCCTCCTGGTGTTTCCTACCCTCTTGGTCCTACTCCTTCGGGCCTCTCAATGCCCTTTTGCCGTCCCCTAGATCTGCCCCTAGAGTGCCTCCTCTCCTTCCTCCTGCACAGTGGGGTCTTGTCTGGTGTGGCGATCTGAGCGGAGGGGCAGTCATCCAGGACCGCGACGGTGATTTTTCCCCTTAACTTTTGGCCTCATCCCTGGGGACGCCAGCACTTGGGACTACGCCCCGAGAGGTAACGGCTGACGCACAGACCTCTCTACTGCACGACGACGCCCCTCCCCGACGTAGGAGTCGCCAGTCCTTTCAGGAATCGGTGCTTCCACCGACCCTTTATGGGAATGACGGACGCCAGCTCCCGGTATCCCACCCCTGAGGGAGGAGAGCATCCGTAGGGACACTCAAATCCTCCCTCCCCCCGCCAGCCCCGGCCCCCAGGTCCGTCACTGAACCCGGGTCGCCGGCGTAGCACAGGTGTGGCATCCAGCGCCAACCCTCAGCGCCACCGGCCGGCCCCACAGACAGAGTTTCAACCGAGCTCAGCGTTCCATGCCTGCCATGGAAAGTTAACTCTTTCACCTCCGGAGCAGTTCAAAGGTTGGGACTCACTGCATATGTCATAGTATAGCAAGACTTCATGTTGTTTGAAGGCTTTTTCCCTTATTGTATCCAGCTCTGCCCCTATAAAGGTGAGGAACTGTACTGGTTCGAGAACTGACTTTGGAAGGTTGAGGAGGAATCCTAAGGAAGTGAGCACTTGCTGAGTGATTTGCAGATGTGACTTGACTTGGTCTGGAGACTGACCCACTATGAGCCAGTCGTCCAAGTATGGAAAGATGGAGATCTTTTTTCTCCTTAGGAAAGCAACCACTACTGCCAGGCACTTTGTGAACACCCTTGGGGCTGATGTTAGGCCAAAGGGCATTGCTCTGAATTGATAGTGGCCCGAGAGCAACTTGAACCTGAGGTACTTTCTGTGGGAGCACCTGATGGGAATGTGAAAACAGGCATCTTTGAGGTCCAGGGAGGCTAGCCAGTCCCCTGGCCTTAGAGAGGGCAGACTTATTCCCAGTTCACCATTTTGAATTTTGGTTTTAAAAGGTGTTTGTTCAGATATCCGAGATCCAGGATGGGCCGCCATTCTCCTGTTTTTTGGGGGGTTAGGAAGTACCTGGAGTACAATCCTTTGCCCCTGTGTAGGGTAGGAACCCTTTCTATGGCTCTGAGAGCCAGGAGGGAAGAAACCTCTGCCTCTAGGGCAAGGGTCTCTGATGGATTTGCAGGTGGAAAGGATCTGGTTCTCATCTTGGGAAAGTTTTTGAAGCTGAGAACCAGTCCCTGGCTTACTACTTCCAGGACCCACTTGTCTGATGTCAAAGACTCCAGTCCTGGACAAAGTAAGCCAGCCTGCCCCCTACAGGTATTGGAGAATCGGCCCGGGCAAACCCATCAGGGTGTCTGCTTGGCAGGGGCTTTAGGCTGAGGAGTGGAAGCAGGCCTGCTCATTCCCCGTCTGCCTCTCCCTCTGAAGAACCCCCTCTGAGCATAAGCAGAAGAGGAGGCCTGGGCTTGGTAAAAAGGCCTTTGAAAGGGCCTGGGCCTGCCCCTGGAATGCTGTCTCTGAGGAGTGGCTTGCCTTTCTTTGGCCTGAGCACTCCTGTAGGTGGTCCTGTACTCGTCCATCTTTTTCATGTAGTTCTCTGTCTGCTCCTCAAACAGAGAATTACCAATGACAGGGAAATCCATGGCCTTAGCCTGGGTATCCTGTGATAGGCTAGTACATCTGAGCCAAGCCATCCTCTGAAGGGCCACAGATGCAGCCATGACTCTAGATGAAACATCACTGGAGTCCACAGCAGCATGAAATTGCACCTTGGATGCCTCAATCCCATCCGCAGCCACCTGCTCCAGCTCCTTGGAAAGCTGGTCAGGGGCCTGTTTAGCCAGAGCCAGCATAGTGTCCCACCTGGACTTCTGGTATCAAGCTGTGTAGGCCATATAGTTAGCCTGCCTGAGTCCCAAAGATGCTGCCATGTACTGCTTCTTTGCCATGGCATCAATCCTCCTGGAGTCCTTATCTGGGGGGGTGTGATGCCAAGGGAATATTTGCCTTATCACAGGTAGCAGCCTGCACTACCCCAACATGGCTGCATTGCTGGGAAAGGAACTCCGTGTCCGAGCCTGAAAGGGTATACCTCTTGTCCATTCTTCTGTCCACAGGAGGTATGGAATTAGGAGTCTTTAGAATTTGAAATGTCTGTTTCCCCAAAAGATTTATGGAAGGGAACAGACAATCTCCTGGACTCTGGGATGTCCATCATCTCAACAAAATCAGGCTCCTCCTGATCCTCTACTGCTTCTTCCATTGGAAGCTGGAGGGTTTCAGCCACTTTCTTGTAAAACATAAAGTGGGAAGGGGACTCAGAAAGCCTAGGAGGAGAAACACCTGAAGATCTGTCTGGGGAGATGTCCGGGTCAATAGGCACATCCAGACTTTCATAATCACCATCATAATTATCCTCATACTCTCCCGTCTCCTCCGGTTCATAAAATTCTTCTAAAGTATAATCCGGAACTGGGGGAACCGACCGAACCGAGCCTCTGCCAGATGGTGCCAGTTCGGCCGGAACCGAAGTTAGTGACTGAACTATCCTTATCGCTTTGGCTATTTCATCTGCGGTCGGAGAAAGAATTCGTGGATCCGAACCGGATGATTTTTCTCTTCTCTTTCTTTTAACCGGAACCGACTCCTCAGAATCGGCTCTCCTTTTGCCCGAAGAAGTTTCACCCTGGTCAGAGAGCACTCCTTCTGGTACAGTCGGAACCGAACCGGGCTGGCCATCCGGGTCAACGGACTTCTCAACCTCCCTTTCCCTCAGTCTACCTACTCTCTTATCCAGGGTAGCTTTGGGAAAACTTTTACAAATTTGGCAGTCTGAATCGAGGTGGTCAAACCCCAGACAATAAACACAGGTGGTGTGGGGATCAGCTTTAGCAAAGGCTTCCCCACACACACTACAGTGTTGAAACCCAGTGGGCCCGTCTTTTTTTCTTGGGTTTCTCAGTCATGGCCAATCCTATCCAAAACTTACCCTTTTTTCGGCGATCCGCCAGGCAAGACACCCGATCAGTTCCTGACCGTGTTACGGGTCTTGGAAAATAACGTAATTAAATCAGTTTTTTTTTTTAGAACTGATACGGACCGGTTACCACACTAATAAATTGAAAACTTTTTTAAGACCAAACTGATCAGTTCAAACCGAACCGATCCAATATTTACAAGTTCCACACAGAAACTAAATGCAAAACCTATCTAGTACTCATGGTACCACAGAGAGAGACTTAACCGATAGGCTCAGAAGCAGAAATTCAGTTGAAACCGAGCGAAAAAACGACACTTTAACCAACTCTTTTTGAACCGAGCAAAGGAGAAATCTCCGGAGCGACTGTTCAGTGAGGTGGAGTAAAGAATCTGACGGTTGGAGTTTAAACAGCAGCAGACAGAGGCTTCAACCGAGCTCGCGCTGAACGTTCCATGCTGGCCATGGAAAATTAACTCTTCGTTCTCCGGGGCAGTTGAAAGGCAGGACCCAACTGCAATAGTCAGAATACAGCAAGACTTCATGTTTGAAAGACTAAGGGGATTGGGTAGGGGCCCCAATCTCTGGAAGAGAAAAGGAAGAGGGAGGGTGGATTAAGGATTTTGAGAAATAAGGATTGGGGGGACATACTCTGGAACCTTGACCTGTCTCCAGATTGTACAGGAACTGCGAAGGAGTAGCCAAGAGGCTAACTGCCAGAATTCAAGGCACAGAATCACTGGCAAAAACTCCAACAGCAGCAGAATCAGCTATTCTGGAAGAAAAGACAGGATACAGGGATATCTTTGGTGTAAGAAACCTAGTTTCTTAAATTAAGTGAGGTTATCTCCAAAGGACAAGGGAATGAAAGGACTGACGAGGAGAAGGAAAGAAAGGAGGGCAACTGCCAACCCTCACCCTACAGGGGTGGAGCTGAAGCACTGAAGGAGAGCCCCCCTTCTGACTACTCTTCCCCCATAGACGATTATCCCTCTATGTGCCCAAAGTTATCCCACTCCTGACTGACAGAAAGGAGTGGGACAAAGGAGGGGACACAGAGAGGAAGGGGGACCCAGAGACAGAGGCCCCAGGGGGATGGAGGGTGGGATTGTGATGAATGGTGAAGATACACATAAAGATAAGAATTATGGTACATACATAATTTTCATATCTTATCTGTGTCAATCGTCACCATTCATCACCTTTAGGTGAGTGCCGAGCCTCCCCCCCGAAGGGGGCTTTAACCTTTGGGACCGAGTCCCTTAGCTCTCAGTGGGTGACACACTAAGAGGGAGAACCTTCAAGAGTCTGGAGAGGCCCGAGAGTGGGGAGAGTGAGACGGGGACCCCCAGAGCGGGTAGGAAGTTGCCCCGACAGACACCGTCTCACCCTACGGGAGAAAAGTCAGGTTCTCTGGTGAGTGGAGTTAGTCACCCTAACGCCGGGCAAAGGGTGACAACTGGGAGAGACGCGGTCATGCCGTCCGCCTAGTGCAGATCGCTGTCCCTACGACCCTGGTAGCTACCTCACTGGCATCATACAATGCCCCTGCTTGGTGTCTTGCTAGCGCCAGGCCACGTGGAGAGTGTGCAATGACTTGTCTGGTTTCCTTCATGTCAGGCATTGAGGCTAGAAGTTGACCTTGCCTGGACCACAGGAACCTATCATAGGAGCATAGTGGGCCTGATGAGCAGATATTGAGAGAAGCGACCGTGCAGAGTAAAAAGTCCTCCTACCCCAGAAGTCAAAATCCATGGAATCTTGGTCTGGGGGCTGGTCACGGTGCAGGGCGCGAAGCCTGTTGGGAGTATCCAATTGCGTTAATCCTGAGCTAGGATGTGGCATGGAACCTGGAGACTCGGGGCGGGGGCACAATACTGCTGGCAGAGATCCCAGGGGCTGAGACTCCAGAAAAGGGTCTCTGCTGGGAACGAATGACTCCTCCTGAAAGGGAGCAGGCCGGGGCACCACAAGGGTGTTCACACTGAAATCGCCTAGGAAGGCACGCGTCAAGTGCTCTGGATTGTGTTCAGTGGGTGGGGTAATGTGCAGGTCCTCCAACATCCTCATGAGGAATCGCTGATACTCTGCGAGATCAGCAGCTGGACAGATGTGGAAAGACTGCTCCTCTCCCCCAGAAGAGGGGGATGAGGAGTTAGAGGACCTCAAGAGTTCAGAAGCTGGCTGCTCAGGAGGAGGTTAAAAACCTGTGCGTCCACAGCCCTAACATAAGAGGGAAATTGAGCAGCCACCGCTCTGAACTGCTCTCAGGAGAGAGGACCGCTATGACCAAGAATACCTAGGAGTGCAGGAGAATGTGGCAGAGCCGACAACAGGAATCTGCTGTCCTCCGCCTGGGCTACGGAGTGCACCAGGAGCCCTAAGGAAAGAATAAGCTCCGGAAAACTCCACAGCCGACAGCTGGTCAACCAAACTGGAACTGCCTAGGCTGCGCCCTGAAGAATCCCCCCGTGAGGTGACCAGGGCTGTGAAAGTCCAAAGGACGGTCCCCTACCTCCAAAGAACGGGGCCCTCTCGAAGAAACAGAAAGGGAAGGGTGGAGAACCGTGCAACGACATCTCCCGGAGCCTGGGTGGGCTCCAGAAAAAGGCCGCCGCATGGACCTCATACCCCTCGGAATCCAAAAGTGTCCTCCTCGAGAGAGCCAGCCTAGGCAGCTGGCAACCCTGGTCGGCCCCCGAGGGGGCTATCCAGGGAGCAGCACCCTCCCCTCCTGCGGATGCTCCGATCGGCCCCAAAGTTGGGCGATCCAGACACACCACCTGAGGGGGTACCACTACTGAGGGGTCAGAACCCCCCAACCCCGAGACCAGGCTGCAGAGCAATGGTGGCCTGCACCATTACCTGCTGGTCAGCACCCCTGATCCTGGTCCCAGGAGCAACAGTCCTCTCCTCAGAAGGGTGCTGGTTCCGGCCTGTCGAGGACACTATCAAGATGTCCATGTGAAAGTCAGATTCCCCCTCTGAAGAGGTGGAGATCTAAGTTCTGTGCCAAACAGTGCGTGGATGCCCACTGCCATCCCGACTGAAAAGGTCACCAGATCCCGAGACTGCACCAAAGTCGGTGCCGACATCCCCAACCGCACTGCGAACGGTACAGGAAGAAGACATGGCTCCAATGATGGCATCAGCCATGGAGCCGGAGCCTGTCGCGGCCCCATCCCGACCCACGACACCAAAGACTGCACTGTCGATGGCCCCGACTGCACTCTCTGCGCAGTGAACGGTGCAGAGGTCAGTAAACCCCATGGTGCCGACCCGCCCCATGTCACCACTAACAGCACCGATAGCCCCGACTGCACTCTTAGCACTGCGAACGGCGCTGAGGTCGGAAACCCCGATGGCGCTGATGACGGCCCCGACCACACTCTCAATGCTGCGAATGGAGCCAACGGCAGCAATGGCGCCGAGCGACAGCGCCATCAGGGCCCACGGCGCCAAAAGACAGAACTGAGGACGGCGTTGACCCAGGCCTTCCGAACTGAGCATATGACTCCAGGGGAGCCTTCGCCCTCAAAGGGGTGATTGCCAAGGCGGTACCTCCCGCCCGTCCCCCTGGGGGGTGGGGGACAAACTGGGCCTCCTGCACCGCGGAAGGGGCTTCTGCCATGGCTAGGCTACAAGACGCAGAAGCCCCCCCCTCCTCCGCGATCCGTACAGAACTGGGAGGGGACCCGGAGGAAAGGCGGAGAGAACGTGGCTTGGCCCGACGAGTGCGCGCCCGTCCCCCGAAAGTCGGAGGAGCACGTCCAACTTTCCATGCACGTTGTTAGATGACACGATGGTCCATGGAGAAGCAGGCGTCGCACGAATCCATGTTGTGTAGTGGGCCAAGACACACGAGGCAGCGGTCATGTTGGTCGGTGACTGAGTACTTACGGCAGCATGGGCACCGACGTTTAGGGGGCCGTCCCCCCTTCATAGTTTTCTTGCCTCCCCCCTCGACCGAGACATGATCTATGGAAAAAACAACACCAAAGACGACCTGACATTGCAAAATAAGGAAAAAGAAACAATCTTACTTTGACCTCAGGCGACGGTTGAGTGGGGCGAAACTGAACCGGCAGGTAAATAAAGAACGGAGTCCACTGACTCGACACGTAGCAGAAGACTTCACAATATTCTACAGGCCTCACACAGCACAGCTTCCACGAGGTGACCTCGACGGCGGGAGACAAAGAACTGGCGGGAGAGCGGAGTCGACAACACCTAACGGCCAAACCTACAAGCGCCACGCAGTGCGTTGGCCTCGAGGGCGGCGCCGATGGTGTGTCGACTCTGCCCATCCAGAAAAAAAACCTGCGGGGTCATGACCTCCGGCCAGGAACCAAAGGTGATGAATGGCGAAGACTGAAACAGACAAGATTAAGTTACCTAAAACATTACCTTCTGGTGCCAAGGTTGGCAAGCATTTGCTATTACTCATCTTATAGGTCTCTGATGCTTCTGCCAGGGTAGCCGCTTCTGGCATTTGCATGAGGAGATATTCTTGGTTCACAGCTGCTAGCTTTGCTACTGATGCGCAACAGGCAGTTCTGAATGCCCCTTTTAGAGGGACAAAACTGTTTGGCTCTGATGCTCAAGAGGACCTACATGGTCATCAGACCTCAAAAATTATCTAAGGTCTGTAAAGTCTACATATCCTGCTCCTGCTAGGGGTCATGGGAGGGGCTCCTTTTGTCAGCCTGCTGTCTGAGGTGCCAAGTCTACCGTCAGCAAGACCATGGGTAAGGGAAGTGGCTCCCTGATGGGTCCCCTCCCTCCTGGTGCCCATACAAAAGCATCCAAAGCATCAGTTCCGGTGGCACTGCCCCGGTACTGCCTGAATACCGACTACATCCCCACCTCCACTGTTACCTCCAGGAATGGTTGCTTTTTTTTTTTTTTGGAGGAGGAGGGGGAAGAGAGAGAGGAGGCAGGCTCTCCCTGTGTCTAAAATAATGGCAGGAAATCACCGCAGAAAAGTGGGTTTGGCAGATTACTTCAAGGGGACATACTCTGGTGCTGTTACAAATCCCTCTAGATCATTCTCCGCCTCCTTCACATTATCTTCCAGGCCACTTAATCCAGTCTGAAGGAAGACGTTCAGTCATTATTCCACAAATGTGCTATAGAACTGGTTCCTCCATGGCAGAGAAACAAAGGGTTCTATACCAGATACTTCCAAGTTCAAAAACAGACAAGCGATCTGTGTCCTGTGTTGGATTTTAAGGATCTCAACTTCTATATCGAATACAAAAAGTTTCTAATAGCATCACTGCATGCTCTGATTCTCCTTCTGCAACAGGAGACTGGCTTTGTTCTCTGTATATGAAGGATGCATAACTTAATGTCAAGATCAGGAAATATCACATACAATACCTCCACTTTATGCTGGAGGAAGAACACTACCAGTTCGGACGGCCCTGCAACATACTGACTCAGACATGTCAGTTGTTCAGTGACTTGGGGATATCAGTGAATGTGCAGAAGTTGGTTTGGACTCCCTGCCAAAGACTGCAATACATAGGGGCAGTCCTGGACACAGAGAAGGGATATGTGCTACTGCCTCAGGACAGAGCAGACAATCTGACTGCACAGGAGCAGCTGGTATACAGGAGCCATCATGTCTTACTGAGAACAATGCAAGTAAATTTTATGGAAATCAGGGTTGTTTTGCATAGCCTCCAGGCATTTTCAAGTCATCTTTGCCCCGGTCCTCTGTTAATATAGATGAATAACGCCAGTGTGATGCATTACATCAGCAAACAAGGGGGCACTCACTCCTATCCCATATGTGGGGCAGCAATAAGAGTATGGTACTGGCTCTGTTCCACGGCCAACTCCAAAATGTTTTGGCCAACAGGCTAAGCAGGTCACAGTCCATGATTCATGAATGGGAACTGCTGGCCTCTGTGGTAAATGACCTCTTCACAAGATGGGGTCTTTCAGAGTTGCAATTTTTCCATCCCAACACAATGCAGAACTGCTGTGTGTCTGCTCACTCGCTCCACGGCCTAGAGGTTTTGGAGATATGCACTATCCCGCTCTTGGAAAAGGAAACTCCTACAAGCATCTCCTCCAATTCCTCTAACACAGAGGGTTCTGCTCAAGTTGCAGATGGAGAGTGCCATCCTCATTACCCCATTGTGGCCTCACCAAATGTGGTTCCCACTTCTGCAACAGATGGCAGCGAAGTGTCCTGTCCATCTACCTCTGTGTCAGGGTCTGTTGTCATAGGAGAAGGGATCCCTGTTCCATCCAGATCTGAAGTCCCTACATCTGCATGCATGACTCCTGAAGACATAGCCATTGCAAGTTTTGGGGTGTCTCCTAAGGTTGGTGGTGTGCAGAGTACAGCTAGAAAGCTTTCTACAAGACATACTTATTCCTTGAAATGGAAGTGGTTCACTTTGTGGGCTGCTTCCAGGAATTTGGACCCATATACATGTCCTGTAAATGCTGTGCTGGAACACTGGCTGTCCTTGTCAGGCTCGAGCCTACAGTATTCCTCATTTAAGGTGCATCTTGCACCTATATCAGCTTCGCACGCCCCTAATGGTGGTCGTATGGTTACCCAGTTAAAGGTGTCCAGTACGTTTGAGAGGTATTCTCCAGAAGAAATCTATCTGTAATGTAGTCCCCTCTTGGAACTTGAATTCTGTGCTTAAGAAACTGACGTTGGCTCATTTTGAGCTGGCAAGTTGTGGCTTATGTTTCCCATAATGGAAAATGTTACTTTTAGTTGTAATCACTTCAGCCTGAAGGATTTCCGAGCTTCAGGCTCTAATTTATGAGCCTCCTTACTTGATTTTTCACAGAGTCTCTTTGTGTATAAATCCCAAGTTTTTAACGAAGGTGGTACCTGAATTTACAGCGAGTCAAATGCACATTTCCTGTTTACTGCCAAAGCATGCCAATCGGGATTGCTTCATACTTTGGATGTACAAAGAATACTCAGATACTTTGTTACTCGCACCAAGGACTGCAGAAAGTCTTCTCAGGTTTCTGTTTCGTTCACCCCTTGGAAACAGGGCACCCCCATGTATGAACAGTGCCTAGCCAAATGGCTGACACACTGTATTATGTTCTGTTACATTTAGTATGTTAAGGAATGTCCTGGTGCTGTTCACGGACACACCACAAGAAGGTGTATGGCCACTTTAGTTGCCCGTTTCACAAATGTCCCTGCTGCTGACATTTGCTCTGCAGCCACACAGAACATCCTCCACACCTTCACTAAAGATTACAGTCTAGACCAAATTATTTTATATATATATAGGCAAAAAAACTCTGTTTAATGCATCAGTTAGGGTTGTTCCACAGCAACAAAAGTGAGAAATTCGGTGTTAGGGTTGAAAACCCCTTGGACCCCCAACCCACCCCCTAACCGGCATCGAGGGTGCGCGTTAGGGTCATCCACTAACTTTCACCCCATCACATGTGTAAAGAAGCAGAGTGTATAGGAGAATGGGGTGAGAGTTAGGACTGGCGACCTAGCAGCACCCCTGATGCCAGTTTGGGGTGGGGGGTGGGTGGGCTGGGGGTCAAGGGTGTTTTCAACCCTAACACCAATTTCACTTTTGTCGCTGGAACAACCCTAACTGACGATTAAACAGAGATTTTTGCCTCTAATTTCCCTTCTTTTTGAGAAGACGATGACAAATAGTGAAAGTAATGCACCGGTGGGAACGCAGGGCCCTTCGGGCCCCACGCTCCCACCATGTGATACCTTGTGACATAGTAACAGGAACAGCAACACAAACAGAAGTGCCAACAGTGGCGCACATGGTAACAGAAACGTAAATGGTAAAGGAAACGTTAACAGAAATGCAAGCGCAAAGTGACACCAAAGCGGACATTGAAGCGCATAAGAAAACACAACTGGTAATGCAAACAGTGATGGCAGCGGTATTTTAAATGGAATTAAGTGTCACAGCAAAAGAACATGAAAGGGAACAGAAACAAAAACATGAATGCAAGCGCACACGTAAATGGAAACCGTAACGCGCACAGCCATGGTACCGCAACAGTAAATGGTAAAGTTAACATGAAGAATAATGCCAAAGGAAACAGAAACAGAAACTGGAATGGAGGCGCATATGGAAACGCAACCCGTAACGTGCATGTTCACAGAACCACAATTGTTAACGCAAATAGTAACGGTAACAGCAACAACGCCAAAGGAGAGGGAAATGCAAGCGAGTACAGAATTGCAAACCATTACGTATACGATCATGGTACCGCAATTGTACATGCAAATGGTAATGGTAACAGCAAAAAAACGCCAAAGGAAACTGAAACGAAACAGAAATGCAAGCGCGTATGAAAACGCAAACCGTAACGCACGTGGATGGTACCACAATTGCAAATGAAACTGGTAATGGTAACAGCAACAATAACGCCGAACGACACAGAAATGCAAACGCAAGCGAAAAACGCAAACCGTAATGCACATGGTGGCGTAGATGATAATGGTGCCACAAACAGTAACGGAAATGCAACTGGAAACGCTAACTGGCACAGTAACGAAAGGGCACACCCTTCTTTTCCCCAAAAAATGCATTGGAAAACAAAGAATGTATACATAACAATGGGCCTTGGAGCAGAAAATGAGGACTTGGAATATTTAATTGCTTATATCTCAGGAACTGTATGAGTGAAAAAAATTTAAATTTCATATGAATTATGACTTTCCTGACTAGTTTTGTATTTAGTCCCCATCAGGAGACTGAGCATTTTTGTGACGAAAAGTCCGTATCTCGCACCGTTTCTGAGATATGGGGCCTGAAAGGCACTGTAATGTTATCCAATGGGAAAAAGCATTAACTTTGGAGTGACGTCACTGTGTCGCCCTGTAATATTTTTTCACCAAGTCGCCAAAAGGCACATCAGTGGGATGTTGGCTTTCTTCCCTCCAAATTTCAGCCCAAAAGACCAAACCGTTATTTTTGCAGCAGGGCGGCAAATGATTCCTGTAGTGCGGCGGATGCCATAATGTTATCCTATGGGAAAAAGCGTCAACTTTGGAGTGCTGTAACTTTGCCACCCTGTAATATTTTTTCACCAAAATACTGAAAGGCACATCTGTGAGATGTTGGCTGCGTTCCCTTCAAATTTCAGCCCAAAAGACCAAACCGTTCTTCTGCAGCAGGGTGGCAAAGAATTGCTGTCATTTTGCCATAGCCTGGAAAAGTAGTGTCGCAATTTGTGAAAGGTTTCGAAAAAATTTGTGTCGAGAGCGACACTACTTTGCAAAGTACTTTTTCCAGAAACCTGAAAAATATATTTCTAGGGTGTTTAACCTCAAAATAAAGACATGACTAGCATCCTCAGGGTCCGACTAGGTAAACACAAAAAGAATTGTGTTGTTACAGGGTCCCAAATTTAAATGCCAAGCATTTTTCTGATCACTAACTGAAAACAAAATGGTGGATTTGTGAACGTAAAAGGGCCATTTGCTAAAGTAAAAACTGCATTTGCGAAAGTGTTCAACTTTTGTTAACTTTTCCCATTGACTTATAATGGGAAATTGTTTTTGAATAACTTTGAACCGTTTAATATTTTTCCACGAAATCTTCAAAAGGCACGCCGGGATCGGCGCACATTCCCTGAAGTTTGGGCCGGTCAGCATAAACCGTCGACCTGTGAGAATGAGCAAAGAATTAAAAAAAAGCATAAGCAGCCCGCAGATCAACGCTTATAACTCCAAAGCCGTATATCTGAACAGTACGAAAGTTGGCAGATCCCAAGATGTATGGTTCTTGATCGTGTATTCCAAATTTCAGGCAAATCCGTTTAACGGTTGCAAAGTTATTAAGGTGCAAAATATTAGGTTTAACATGTAAATGGCTCCTCAACCCTAACTATGGTAGCACTACCGTGCTACCATAATGTGTGTGTGTGTATGTATGTATCAGACTGTACCATCCTCCCAGTTTTACTTGGGACTGGCTGGGAATCATTCCAAAGTTCTTAAATATCATAAAATATTTATGTAATAACTTGCCGTAACAGTAGATCTTCAAGATAATCTCCATTAGACAATGCCATCCCTCCCTCCCTCCTTCCTCATTCTCCTTCAGTCAAGGATGCATCAGATGCTGTGCCTAAAGCATACTCCATGCTGCCTGTATCCAGCTCCATACCTCTCCTTGTACGCCTGGAGCTGGTCACATTTCTGGTTCCCCACAGCTGGAGGTCCTCTGAGGCTAATATCTGGTGGGGAATTGAGTGATGGGGCCACCCATGCTTATACAGATGTGGTATATCATCATTGGGGGTCCCCAGCTAGCAAGTTTCCATGCTGTCCTAGTGCTGATGGCTATAGTTCCAAAGGTGTGGCCTAATGGCGGAGCTTATCTCGAGGTTCTACTGTTATAGTACGTTCCTACATAACTATTCTTTTCAGTTGCACATCTTACGCACCAGGTGGTGGTTCTTACATAACTATTCTTTTCCTTTTCAGCTGCACATCACTTACTCACCAGGTGGTGTCCCCTGAGCTGGTAACAATCTGGTTGTCATCCAAGAAACGGCAGCATGACAAATAACCTGCAAGGAGACAAAAATAGTTAATGTAATAAAGGGTAACATTTTGCTTAACCAGAGTAAGCAAGAGATTTTTTTTTTTTTTTAAATATTGTTTAACACTGAGTTTAGATGTCTCTACATACGTGAAAGAGAATAAAAATTTTAGAACGCGTTGCATGCTCAACTCTGGGGCCAAATGATCGGAAGGTTGTAGGTTTTGGTCCCCCACCAGGAACTTGGGCTAATACACAATACAGTGAAACCCTCTTGTAACGGACATGTACTGCAAGCAGGTTTTGTCTGTTATAGAAAATGTCTGCTATATCCTAAAGTCTTAAAATATGAATCTCCTCCTTCACAGCTCACACACTGGAGTTAAAATTAGAAAATGCCCCCTCTGCCAACCAAGGGTATGGGGAACTGCCATTTGCAGCTGATTGGGAACTGAGCAGTAAACAAGATTGGAAAGATTATGCTGTACAGTACCTATGCTAACTGTGAAACAGTTGGCCGAGCAGTAAATGTGACTGGTAAGAATTTGCGGTACAGAACCTGTACTTACTGGGGGATCAGGAGGGTACAGGAGTAATCACCTGGAGAAAGATATCAGGTAGCATGCATCAAGTGAAATGAGTGATGTCTTTATAGTGCCAGACAAACCAGCTTAAGAATCAGGTGAAATATTAGTAGGCAATTTGCAGCATGTATCAGAGGTACAGAGGAGCTCACAGTGTCTGCTACGTAAAAATTACTCACCTTAGTAATGTTGTTTCTTCTAATGGAGTCTTGCTATATTGTGACCTATGCAGTGAGTCCCAACCTTCGAACAGCTCTGGAGGTGAAAGAGTTAACTTTCCATGCCAGGCATGGAACGCTGAGCTCGAGCTCAGTTGAAAACTCTGTCTGTTGTTCTTCAAACTCAAACTGTCAGATCTTTACGAGCTAAACTCACTAAGGTCCTGTGTGGAAGCTGTAAACCTACACTAGCCAACTGGCTACTAAATATAACAAACACATTTTTTGGTCCCAAAACAAAGACTCAAGTCCGGAGACCCAAAAAATGAAAAACACAACACCCAGTCACCCCAAAAAAGAGAGGGGTGAAAAAAACAAGGTGGGCATCTACTTAGTGCCAACACTGCACTACCCACCCACATCCCAAAAGCAGAGGTTCTGAGAGGGGCAGGCGGGAGGTAATAATATAGCAAGACTCCATTAGAAGAAACAACATTACTAAGGTGAGTAATTTTTTCTTCAAACAACATGAAGTCTTGCTATATTATAGACATTAACAGAATACACAGCAGTACCTCCATGGAGGAGGGGCAGAACCTACTTAGGAAATAGGCTCTGAAGAACAGCTGTGCCAAACCGAGCATCTCTCCTGGCCTGGACATCCAGGGAGTAATGCTTGGTAAAAGTGTGTACCGTTTTCCAAGTAGCAGCCTGGCAAATCTCTAATAAAGAGATATCTCTGGCAGCAGCTAGAGACACAGCTGTACCCCTGGTAGAATGAGCCCTTAAACCCGGGGGCTCTGCCCACTTTCTGATAACAAAATTGGATACAAAAGACAATCCACCTGGCTATTGATCTCTTAGTGGCAGGTTTGCCTTTCCCAACTTCACCATAGGTAAGGAAAAGTTGGAACCTGTGACCTTTGATACGCTCTATATAATAACTAAGAGCTCTCAACATCCAGGCTGTGCAACCTCCTCTCACCCGAAAAGGAGTGATCAGTGAAAAATACTGGAAGGGAGACAGATTGATTAAGATGGAAATCTGAAACCACCTTAGGCAAAAACTTCCTATTAGTCCTAAGGACTACCTTATCCCTGTGGAAAGAAAAAAAGTCAGTCTCCACTGACAAGGCTTGCAATTCACTTATGCGTCTGGCAGAAGTGATAGCCACTAGAAAAACAGTTTTCCAAGTTAGGTACTTAAGCTCTGCAGAAGACAGAGGTTCAAAAGGAGGTTGCATTAACTGGGCAATGCAAACATTAAGGTCCCAAGCAGGGGCCGGTTCCCGAAAGGGAGGATTAGTATGGAGTAATCCCTTAAAAAACTTGGAAACACAGGATGAGAGGAAAGAGGGGATGACTTTCCTGCTGACACAAAAGCAGACAGCTGCCAAATGAACTCTCAGGGTAGCTGGTCTGAGACCCAAGGAATTAAGATGTACCATGTAATCTAACAAAATGGGCAATTCAGCAGATTCTGGGGAAATATTTTTCCCAGCACACCAAATGGAAAACCTTTTCCATTTAGAACTATAAGTAGCTCCTAGTGGAAGGCTTTCTGGAAGCCTTTAGGATCTCAAGAACACCCTGAGAGGTGTAAATCAGCAAACTCTAACTCCTCAAGAGCGGGATTTGAGGTCGGATACAAACCCTTCCCTGGGCACAAGTCAACAGATTGTGATTCCTGGGGAGGCACAGGGAAGATGGACTGTCAGAGACAGAAGGAGTGGGTACCAGGGCTGCCTGGCCCAATCCGGGCAATCAGAATCACCCTGCAAGGCTGAGATCTGATTTTGACTAGTACTTTGAATAGGAGAGGAAAGGGGAAGCATAGAGGAACTTCCTCCAATCCAGAAGAAGGGCATCCAGGGAACTGAGCCCAGCACTGGAGGCCTGCAACAGAACAGAGGAAGTTTGTGATTGTCTGGGCTGCAAAAGATCTATCTGAGGGATGCCCCACCTGGCAAAAACTATCCTCAGCACTTGAGGATCCAGGGACCATTCGTGATGGCCCTGGGAAATCCTGCTGAGGGCATCCGCTAGGACATTGTCCTTCCCTGGAAGATGAACTGCTATGAGGGAAGTGTTCAGGAATAGGCCAGAGACCACAACTTCATTGCCTCGGTGCACAAGGCCGAAGACCGAGTGCCCCCCTGTTTGTTGATGTACCACATTGTTGTGGTGTTGTCTGTTCTGACTTGTATCACCTTATCGTGGACAGATGCAGAAAAGCTTGAAGAGCTAAAAAGACAGCTCTGAGTTCCAGCAAATTGATGTGGAGCAGAGATTCCTGGGGGACCAAACTCCTGAGTGGAAAGGTCGTCCATGTGGGCTCCCCAACCCAGAAGGGAAGCATCTGTAGTGAGAGTCAAGTCGTGAGAAGGGAAATGAAGGGACCCGCTCTTAATTGCTCTGATCCTGCCACCACTGGAGAGCTAGGATCAAGGTTCGAGTCACTGGGACCAACTTGGAAAGGGGGTCTCTTCTCTGAGACCAAAAGGTTCTCAAGTGAAACTGAATGTCTCTCATCTGAAATCTGGATCCCTGCACAACAGCTGTGGATGCAGCCATGTGCCCAGGAGCTGCAGAAAGTGTCTTGCTGGTCGAGAGACCTGCAGAGTGAAGAAGAGGCCAGAGCCACTAAATTCCTTACCCTTTCGGGGAAGAAGGCTCCTGGCTAGCTTTGTGTCAATTCTGCCCCTATAAAGGTGAGTACCTGGACTGGTTCCAGAACCGACTTGGTAGGTTTAGCAGAAAACCCAGGGAGGTGAGATTTTACCTATTCTGGGACTGGCCTACAATGAGCCAGTCGCCCAGATAGGGAAAACAGCAACCTCTGCCTCCTTAAGTGGATCACTGCCATTGCTAGACACTTTGTGAATACCCTTGGAGCAGAGGTAAGGCCGAAGGGCATTGCTCTGAACTGGTAATGACCTGAGGGCAGTTCGAATCTGAGGTACTTTCGATGGGATCTTCTGATTAGGACATGGAAATAGGCATCTTTGAGGTCCAGGGAGGCTAGCCAGTCCCCTGTCCTTAAGGAAGGTAAAATCATTGCCAGAGTTACCATTTTGAACTTTGGTTTCAAAAGATGCTTGTTCAGATATCTGAGTTCTAAGATGGGCCGCCATTCCCCTGTCTTTTTTGGGGTAAGGAAGTATCTGGAATACAGACCCCTGCCCTGATGCAGGGGAGGAACCCTTTCTACTGCTCTGAGAGCTAACAGGGATGAGACCTCTGTTTCCGAGAGCTGAGGTCTCTGAAGCACTTGCAGTAGAAAAATCTGCTTCTCAACTTGGGAAACTTTTTGAAGCTGAGAACCAGACCCTGGCTTACTACTTCCAGAACCCACTTGTCTGAGGTTAAAGCCCACCCTGACTAAAGTAAGCCAGCCTGCCCCCCACTGGTACAGGAGAATCGGCCCTGGGCACCCCATCAGGGTGCCTTGTTTTCGCAGGAGCTTTAGGCTAGGGGTGGGAGCAGATCTGCCCACCCCTCGCCTGCCCTGCCTCTGAAGAAGCCCCTCTGAGCATGAGACAGAGGAGGCCTGAGTCTGTAGAAGGCCTGTGAAAAGGCCTACCCCTACCCCTGGGGGCATGCCTTTGAGGAGTGGCTTGCGCCTCCTTAGCCTGGGCACTCTTGTAAGTAGTCCTATATTCATCCATCTTTTCATGTAATTCTCTGTCTGCTCTCCAAACAGAGAATTTCCCACCACAGGAAAATCCATAGCCTTAGTCTGGGTATCCTGTGACAAACTAGTACACCTGAGCCAGGCCAACCTCTTAAAAGCTACAGATGTGGCCATGACCCTAGAGGAAACATCATTAACATCCATAGCAGCATGAAACTGAACCTTAGAGGCTTCAATGTAATCGGCAGCCACCTGTTCTAGTTCACTAGACAGCTGGCCATGGGCCTGCTTGGCCAATTGCATAACAGTATCCCATCTAGATTTCTGATACCTAGCTACATAAGCCATATAATTTGCTTGCCTGAGTCCCAGAGAGGCTGCCATTTACTGTTTTTGCCATGGCATCAATCTTCCTGGAATCCTTGTCAGGAGGATGTGAAGCCAAGGGAATATTACTTTTATCACAGGCAGCAGCCTGAACTACTAACATGACTGCATTGCTGAGAAAGGAATTCTGTATCAGGGCCTGACAATGCATACCTTCTGTCCATCTTTTTATCTACAGGAGGCACAGAATTAGGAGCTTTTAAAATTTAATTGTTTCCTAAAAGACTTATGTAAAGGAATAGACACTCTCTAGACTCTGGAATATCCATCATTTCTACAAAATCAGGCTCCTCTTGCTCATCCACAGCCTCTTCTAAAGGAAGCTGGAGGGTTTCAGCAACTTTTATAAAACATAAAATGAGATGGGGACTCAGACAGCATAGGGGAGATTCTAAAGGTCTGTCTGGGGAGATGTCCGTTCAATGGGCACACCCAGACCTTCCCAGCCACATTCATACTGTTCATAATCCTCCTCCCCTCCTCTGGTTCATAAAATTCCTCAATATCATAATCCTGAACCACTGGGACCGGACGAACCAACCTTTTACCAGACAGTGGTGGTTCAGACGGACCCCTGAGACAGTGACTGGACAATTTGTATGGCTTTTGCTATCTCTGCAGCAGTTGGAGAAGGAATTTTGGACTCCAGACCTGCTGATTTTCTTGTTTTCTTTACTGGAATTGGTTCCTCAGAACCAGTTTTTCTTTTGCCCGAGGAAGTCTGGCCCTCGTCAGAAGGCACCGAACCGGGCTGGCCATCCGGGTCAGCGGACTTTTTGGCCTCTTGTTCCCTGAGCCTGCCCAATCTTTTTTCCAGGGTGGCTGCAGGGAAATTCTTACATACCTGGCAGTCTGACTGGAGGTGGTCAAACCCCAGACAATAAACACATGTGGTGTGTGGGTCAGCCTTGGCAAAGACTTCCCCACAAACATCACAGTGTTGAAACCCAGTGGGCCCGGTTTTTCTTTTGGGTTTCTCAGACATAATGCCAGCCTAACCAAAAACTTGCCCTTTTAACGGCAGTGCCAGGCAAGACACCCTTATCGGTTTCTAACCATGTCACGGGTATTGGGAAAAAAAAAAAAAACGTAACAAATCCATTTTTTTTAGAACCGATAAGAACCGGGAACCGCACTCTAAAATAGTAACTTTTAGTTTTAACTGAGTTTTAAACCCACTGATCGGTTCAAAACCGAACCGATAACTTACAAGTTCCACACAGACAAAACCTTCATTTACTTACGGTTACCACAGATAGAGCTTGAACCGAACAGTTTTGCGGTTAAAATAAAACTATTCTCGGTTAAATCCAACCGAGAAAACACTTTTTAAACTGAGAAATGAACCGAGCAGAAGGAGAAATCTCCGGAGCGACTGTTCACTGAGGCTGAGTAAAGAATCTGACAGTTCAAGTTTGAAATGACACAGATAGAGCTGCTCTCGTGCCAAAATTCTATTTTGGAATGGTTTTAACCATTTCACTCCGGGGCAGTTCTAGAGCTGGATCAAAATGCTAATGTCTATAATATAGCAAGACTTCATGTTGTTTGAAGATGGCAATTCTTTGCCTTCTTAGGATGGCAACAACTACTGCCAGGCACTTTGTGAAGACCCTTGGAGCTGAGGTTAGGCCAAAGAGCATTGCTCTGAACTGACAGTTGCCTGAGGGCAACTTGAACCTGAGGTACTTTCTGTGGGAGCACCTGATGGGAATGTGAAAGTAGGCATCCTTGAGGTCCAGGGACGCTAGCCAGTCCCCTGGCCTTAAAGAGGGTAGAACAATTCCCAGAGTCACCACTTTGAATTTTGGTTTTAAAAGGTGCTTGTTTAAGTATCTGAGATCCAGGATGGGCCCCCATTCTCCTGTCTTTTTTGGGATAAGGAAGTACCTGGAGTACAATCCTTTGCCCTGGTGTAGGGGTAGAACCCTTTCCACGGCTCTGAGAGCCAGAAGGGTAGAGACTTCTGCCTCTAGGGCAAGTGCCTCTGATGGATTTGCAGGTGGAAAGGATCTGGTTCTCATCTTTGGAAATTTTTTGAAGCTGAGAACCAGTCCCTGGCTTACTACTTCCAGGACCCACTTGTCTGATGTAACAGACATCCAGTCCTGGACAAAGTAAGCCAGCCTGCCCCCTACTGGGATAGGAGAATCGACCCGGGCAGACCCATCAGGGTGTCTGCTGGCAGGGCTTTAGGCTGAGGGTGGATGCAGCCTGCTCATCCCTTCTGCCTCTCCCTCTGAAGAACCCCTCTGTGAAAAGAAGAAGAGGCCTGTGTTAGTAAAAGGCCTTTGAAAGGCCTGCCCTGCTCCTGGACTGCTGCTTTGAGGAGTTGCCTGCCTTCCTTGGCCTGAGCACTCCAGTAAGTGGTCCTGTATTCATCCATTTTCTTCAAGTAATTCTCTGTCTGCTCCCCAAACAGAGAATTACCCACTACAGGAAAATCTATGGCCTTAGCCTGGGTATCCTGTGAGAGGCTAGTACATCTGAGCCAAGCCATTCTCTGAAGAGCCACAGATGTAGCCATGACTCTTGATACATCATTGGAGTCCACAGCAGCATGAAACTGAACTTTTGATGCCTCAATTCCATCTGCAGCCACCTCCTCCAGCTCCTTGGCAAGCTGGGGCTGTTTAGCCAGTGCCAGTACAGTGTCCCACCTGGACTTCTGGTACCTGGCTGCACAGGCCATATAATTCGCCTGCCTGAGTCCCAAGAAAGATGCCATGTACTGCTTCTTTGCCATGGCATCAACCTTCCTGGAGTCCTTGTCTGGGGGGTGTGATGCCAAGGGAATGCTTGCCTTATCACATGCAGCAGCCTGTACAACCCCAACATGGCTGCATTGCTGATAAAGGAACTCCGTATCTGAGCCTCAAAGAGTATACCTCTTGTCCATTCTTCTATCCACAGGAGGTATGGAATTGGGAGACTTAAGAATTTTTTGTGTCTGTTTCCCAAAAGATTTGTGGAGGGGAATAGACAGTCTCCTGGACTCTGGGATGTCCATCATCTCTACATAGTCAGGCTCCTCCTGATCCTCCACTGCCTCCTCCACAGGAAGCTGGAGGGTATCAGCCACCTTTCTGTAAAACATGAAGTGCGAAGGGGGACTCAGAAAGCCTAGGAGGAGAAACACCTGAAGGTCTGTCTGGGGAGATGTCCGGGTCAATAGGCACATCCAGACTTTCAACATCACCATAATCATTTTCCAACTCTCCTTCCTCCTCAAACTACGGTTCATAAAATTCTTCCAGGGTATAATCTTGAAACGGGGGAACCAACCGAACCGAGCCCCTGCCAAAAGGTGCCGGATCAGTTGGAACCGGGCGAAGCGATTCCACAATCCGAATCGCTTTGGCTATTTCTTCGGCGGTCGGGAGTATGAGATTCTGGATCCGAACCGGTCGATTTGTCTTTGCATTTTCTTTTTGTCGGAACCGATTCCTTGGAATTCGCTCTCCTTTTGCCCAAGTAGTACTGCCCTGGTCAGAGGGCATTCCTTCTGGTTCGGTCGGAACCGAACCGGACTGGCCATCCAGGTCAGTGGACTTCTCAGCCTCCCTTTCCCCTCAGTCTACCTAATTTCTTTTCAAGGGTAGATTTGGGAAAATGTTTACAAATTTGGCAGTCTGAATCGAGGTGGTCAAACCCCAGACAATAAACACAGGTGGTGTGGGGATCGGCCTTAGCAAAGACCTCCCCACACACACTGCAGTGTTGAAACCCAGTGGCCCGTCTTTTTTTCCTTGGGTTTCAGACATGGCCAACCTAACCAAACTTACCCTTTTTTCGGCAACCGCCAGGCAAGACTCCTCTATCGGTTCCTGACCGTGTCACGGGTCTTGGAAAAAAAACGTACTAAAACACGTTTTTTGTTTTTTAGAACCGATACGGACCGGTAACCACACACTAAAGGAAAATACAAAATTTAGCTAAGTGATCGGTTCAGCCGAACCGATCCACACTTTTTTACAAGTTCCACACAGAAAACAGAACAAAACCTATCTAGTACACACGGTACCACAGACAGAAACTTGAACCAACTATGCGGAAACAACTTTTCGGTAGAAAACCGACCGAAAAACCGACACTTCAACTGACTTTGAACTGAGCAGCAGGAGAAATTTCCTTAGTGACTGTTCAGTGAGGCGGAGTAAAGAATCTGACGGCTGCAGTTTGAATTACATCAACTGAGACATCAACTGAGCTCGAGATAAGCATTCTATGCCATGCATAGAAAAGTTAACCCATTGTTCTCCGGGGCAGTTTAAAGGCTGGGGCTAACTGCTCTAGTCAGAATACAGCAAGACTTCATGTTGTTTGAACAGGAAGTTGTTATCCCTCTGTACAGACAGTTGGTGAGATCCCATCTGGAGTATTGTGTGCAGTTCTAGAGACCCCATCTCTGCAAAGACAGAGTGGAGGCTGTCCAGAGGAGGGCAACCAAAATGGTGCAGGGTCTGCACCAGAAGACATACGAAGAAAGACTAAAGGAGCTTAATATGTATACCTTTAGATACATAGACAGTGTCGGCAGATAAGGGCATATGGCCCACCCAGTCTGCCCATTTGAGCTTTAAGTTCAGTTTATATTTTCCTAGAAGTCTGTTGCCCCTTACCCCTGACCTCCAGAATTCCTTTATGTCTATCCCATGCATTCTTAAATCCAGTGATTGTTTCAGCCACCACCACTTCCTCTGGCAGGGTGTTCCACTTGTCCGCCACCTGTTCTGTGAAGAAATTCTTCCTCACGTTTCCTCTGAATCGTCCTCCCTCCAACTTCATCCCATGCCCTCTAGTCCTGGAACATATTCCTGCACCCTGTTCCTCCCTGTAAGATACTTGTATGTCTTCATCATATCCCCTCTCTCCCTCCTCTCCTCCAGGGAGTACATATTCAGTTCCTTCAACCTGTTCTCATAGGACTTGTGATGCAGTCCATGTACCATCTTTGTTGCCCTCCTCTGAACCTTCTCTACCCTGTCTATGTCCATACGTAGGTAAGGTCTCCAGAACTGTACACTGTACTCCAGGTGGGGCCTCACTAGTGTCTTGTATAGTGGAATTATGACTTCCCTTTTCCAGCTGGTGATGCCCCTGCCTATGCATCCCAGCATCCTATTTGCTTTACCTGCTGCCTTGCAACACTGTTTCCCTACCTTGAGGTCAGAAGAGATGATAACCCCAAGATCCCTTCCCTGCTTAGTGCATGCTATATCCTCACCCCCAACTGATATATTGTGCCAGGGTTTTTGTGCCCCATATGCATTATCTTGCACTTCTTTGCACTGAATTTCAACTGCCAAACCCCTGACCATTTTCAAGTTTCTGCAAGTCCCTTCTCATTCTGTCTATACCCTCTGGTGTGTCTACTCTGTTACAGAGCATTGTGTCATCAGCGAACAGTGAAATTCTGCCTTCTAGGTCCTGCGCAATGTCACTGATGAAGATGTTGAATAGGACCGGTCCCAGCACTGATCCCTGTGGTAGCCCACTGGTCATTCTTACCTCTGTGGAGTGACAGCCATTTACCACCACCCTCTGTGTCCTGCTGCCCAGCCAGTTACCTACCCACCACACTACTGTCCTGCCCACACCCATATTCCCCAGTTTGTGTAATAATCTTCTATGTGGCACAGTGTCAAAGGCCTTGCTGAAGTCCAGATAGGCCATGTCCACTGCCCTCCCTGATCCACCTCCCTAGTCACCCAGTCAAATATTCAACGAGGTTGGCCTGACATGACCGCCCCCTGGTGAAACCATGCTGCCTTGGATCCTGTAGTCCACTGACAACCAGATGTTCCACCAGTCTCTCCTTCAGTAGTGCTTCCATGATCTTCCCCACTACCGAGGTGAGGCTGACTGGTCTGTAGTTTCCCGCTTCCTCTTTGTTCCCACTTTTGTATAAGGGGACTACATCTGCTGTCCTCCAGTCTTTGGTTACTTCCCCTGTTTCCAGTGATCGGCTAAACAGGATAGCCAGAGGTTCAGCTACCACCTCTCAGTTCTTTAAGGACCCTGGGGTGCACCCCATCTGGCCCCATTGCTTTATCAACTCTTATTACTTCCAGTTCCTTCAGGACCCTTTCTCAAGTAAAGGGACTTGTGTCCATTTCTGCACCATTCTCACCCATTGTACTCCCTTCAGACCTATTACCCTCCTCTTCCTCAGTACAGACTGAGCAGAAATACCTGTTCAATATGTCAGCTTTACTGTTGTCAGCCTCACGATGCCCCATCCTCCCCTTCAGCCTCCTTTGCCTTTCTTTTTTCACTTATGTACCTGTAAAAGGTTTTGTCCCTCTACCCACTGATTTTGCAATGTGTTCTTCTGTCTGAGCTTTGGCTTCCTTACTGACCTCCCTGCCTCCCTTTGTTTCCCTTGAGGAAAGATGGGAGAGGGACATGATAGAAACTTTCAAGTACCTCAAGGGAATCAACAAAGTCCAAGAGGGTAACATCTTTCAGAAAAAGAGATGTGCAAGAACAAGGGGCACAATTTGAGAATAGAAGGGGGCAGGCTCCAGAGAATAATGTCAGGAAGTATTTTTCACAGAGAGGGTTGTGGATGCATGGAACAGCCTCCCAAGGAGGTAGTGGAATCAAGAACAGTGGAATTCAAGAATGCATGGGACAGACATAAGGCAGTCCTAGTGGGGGGTAGGAGGAAGTAAGCTGTTGGTTAACTAGGATCTGCAGCTTATCTGATAGGTAGGAAAATGGGCAGACTAGGTGGGCCAAGCGGTCCTTATCTGCTGTCACATTCTATGTTTTATGTAAACAGGGTCCTCACGTCCATTAGTGATACTAGGGGAGACGCACCCAAACAGAAAAGTCAATACACTCTTTACCTCTTTTCTGTTGCTAAGAGGTAAAGAGTACATTGACTTTTCTGTTTGAGTGTGACTGTACATGAGCTTGCTGCCCTTCCTGTCCATTGCACCACCCAGTTTTCAGCACCAGTCGCAGCTCTGTTTTGGAAGTGTTTGATACTAGGAGAGGCCTTGGAACATCTGGCACCAGAGGAGGGATGTCAGGTATACCTGGTGTCTGTCCCGAAGGTGCAGGGGGCACTGCTGTCAGATCTGGGGATGCTGGTGCCTCTGGCGGCGGTCCCTCAGGCGGCAGGGAGGGTGACGCCTGGTCGTCTGTTTGGTCAGGCATGGGCACCATTGTGGCTGGTGAAGGGGCACCGGACAGTGGCTTAGGAGAAGTCGACAGACAGTCACCTGTTTCGACCCCAAGGAAGCAGAGAAAGATGACGACAGGTGTCTGTTGTCCTGTGTTTAGGGGAGCGTACTCCGGCTTGCAGTCCCTGCTCCTGGCGTCTCTCCGGTCACTGGACCCAGCCAAATGGCCCAAGGTGGAGGATGCTCCAGCCCGGCTGATGACAGGCCCTTGCCTACCGTCTGACGAGGAGCCAGCTGGACCCCCTGACTTAGAACCAGGCGGGTGCTGGAACGGTCTAAGATTCAGGACTGGGGCCAAAGGCCTTGCTCCGAAGCCCCCGCGCCCGGTGCCTGGATGAGGGCAGGGGGCTTCATCGCTGGTAGCCCAGAAGGAAGTAGGGCTGCCGGAGAGGCAGAGTCCGCTCTCCCGTGGGAGTGGGGACTCGAAGAGGCCGCCTTGTGACGTGGAGACCTGGAGCGGGAGTACAACCTGTCTCTTTCGCCATGTGGTGGTGTTTCCCTCTGGTCTTCTTGTAGGAAGAAGTCAAGGACCCAGGGATTGAGGAAGAGCTGTGGCTGGAGGAGGTGCTCTGCATGGTGACCAGTTATTTGAGGGGATGGGTCTTCAGAGCCTTCAGACAATGAATGTGAGTGCGCAGATTGAAACTACCACAGGCCTGGTTTTCATTGCACCAGGACTCAGTAACTGCAACCACATGCAGGTCTGCTTCTGCCATGGTGGCCTCTAGGTCTGCAATCTTGTTGCCAAGACTTTGAGTGTTTGCACACACTGCTCTCCAGATTGTGCTTTCCACCCCCCACCCCCCCGTTTCCCATTTGTCCTCCCTTTGTTTCCTCTACTATTTATCTAATTATCACTCTTGCCTTCTATCACCCAGATTCCTTTGTTATATGGTTCTTTTTGGAGTTTCATCCCTCAGGATTCCCTTTGCTGACCTCGTCTGCCTGTTTTGGAGGAGGTACAATTTATGCCTCCCTCCGTCTTTCTGCCTCTCCCCTTGGCTAGTTTAAAAGCTGGCCAATATAGCATTTAAACTGTTCACTGACGACCACGGTTCCCCTCCTGGATGGATGCAGGCTGTCGTCCCTGTGAAGATCCTTATCCCCCCAGGTGTCAAAAAATTACAAATTAAAATTAACTATCAAACAGTGTCAGAATTTTTTTTACTGACATACCTCTTCATTTCAGGGTCATAAGGATACATAATTTTTATTGCAATTTATAGTTAAAGGGAAATTAATGTCCAAATGTACAAAAGATATGTTGGGCATACTGTTTTGATTTGTGGGTGTAGTCCTAGTGTGTCTTTTTCTTTGTCTGCTACTATGAGTTTTTCCTAAATTTGCCTACTAGGTTTGTGGATCACAGGGATCTTAGTGTCTGAACTTTTTATGACTATTTTTTGTACAATGTCTCCTTCCCCACGACAGCCATGCGTCTGACCACAGATTCAGCAAGTGCTGCATGCCAACTTTATAGCAGTAGAGCTATGATTTTAAGACTCATTCAAAAAGCTCTAATAAAGGCTACATTTGCAGTCTAGCAAACAAGAGTAACAACTGAGCGGGTTAATATTTAAGGAAACAGCTAGTCTCTTCACTAATTATAGCACTGATGACCTAGAGTGATTTGTGCGCTATTCTATGGCTGTGTGCACTTTGATGCACTGAAAAGTTTTAAAAAAAAACAAAACATTTACTCATGGCTAAACCTAGACACATACCTAGAAAACAAAAAGTCTGGATCAGAAAGAGTTACACAGTTGAGGCCAGGATATCAGGCTCCTAACAGCAGACTGTTGCTGCTGTAGCAGCCATCTCTTACTGAATCAATGGTCCTGGAAACATCACTGCAACATAGGGCAGGAAACATAACAGGAAAAAGAAAAGCAATAAAATATTCAAACATGGAGACTCCAGGGGCCATAAAACTAGTAGACAAACTTACAAAAAAAAAAAAAAACTCCCAACAGTAAACAAAGAAAAGACAAGGAAACACTAGGCCTATATATACAAATCACAACACTCTGCACATGTGTTTTTGCAACAAAAATGTTTTTCCAAAAAGCTAGTTTCAGCCATAGTTAATAAAAATATCATGCCCGTCAAATCTACTTTTCTTGGTACCACCTATGCTGCCTGCACCATAAGCCTTTTTTATTTTCTTGATCATTAACCACACTAGGTCTAGAATGCAATTTCTTAGCCAACTGTGATGCCCATCTTTTTTTCTTGAGAAAAAAACTAAATTAAAATATTTATAAAATACTCAAATTGTGGTGGAACTAGAAAATTGTACCACCATAAAAACTGGAAGATGCCTGTAATATTTTACTCTGTGTGCGTGTGTGCAGGGTCAAATTATTTGTTAAATTTCGCTGCACTGCTGCTTGAAAACATTTGACAGCTAGAACCATAGTACTGCCCATTATGGATCAGCTCAGAGAAAACTGCACCGATGACGTCATCTCAGGCCCTATCACTTATAGACTAGTTTAAAACTATCAGTGGTACCCTCAGTGTCAGGTCTTACTAGTTAAATATGTTAAGCTTTCCTAAAATGCATTTAATGTATTTATATTCCCAGTTTCTTTTCCCCCTTTTAAATCAACCCACAGATGGAAGGGCATGTGAGCTGCGTTACATTTCTCTCTTTCTCTCTCAAACCTATAGCCACAGTACTGCCTAAAGGCCTGGCTGGAAAAAAGTGCATCCTAGCATCATACACTCCAAGCAGAGCAGTTAAGAAATGCAAGATTGATGGTATCATGTGGTCCAAACCCTTGATAAAAGTAAGATCCAAAATGTGCAGCTGCTGCACCCTTACAGTCCAACATTAAAAAAATAATCATGTTGTCAATTAAAACATACAACAGCTGGTTATAATCAGAAATGAGAGGAACTAAAATACCTTCAATAGTTGTTAAGAAAAATAATTATTTCCCCCAGGCAAGGTGTGCCGAGTTTGATCATAACAAAGTAAACTGGCTTTTGCTTTATCATCCTATGTTACTAATGTATGGTGCAACAATAGGAGAAACACGCTGGCTCAGAGGAGCCGATTAGGGCGATAATTAATCCACTGATTTATAAAAGAAAACAGAAGTACTGAGATCAGTAGCATGCAACTGTGTAAAATAGAACAGTTACGCAAGAACTTACTGTAACGGTAGATCTTAGAGGGAATCTCTGTCAACAGGTCACACCTATGGAACTTCACCGTCAGGATCCCATGGAAGCCTTTTTCTGCAGCAGTCTATTAGGGGTTGTACATGCAGATGTCAGGCTCCAATGTCACTCACCCTACAAAAATGCAAGCGGCCCCGCTCCCTCCTCAGTTCTTTCCCTTGCAGGAGGCCATGAGACAGGAGTCCCACTAGGGAACCAAGGAGAGAATTAAGGTGCCCAGGTAGCAAAGGCTGGAGCAACAAGACAGTCGAGCTGTATAGAGGGAGAAAAAGGGAAAGAGAGGGAAAGGGGGATGGAGGGAAAGACGGCATGATCTGATGATAGTGATTCCCTTGAAGAGCTATTGTTACATTAAGTTCTTACGTAAGTGTGCTATCTTCTGCGGGGATATCTCTAATCAGGTCACATCTATGGAACGAGTCCCAAGCAGTGCTGACAGCAAAGACAGTCTGGGTGGCAGGGAGGCCAGTGACCTAAGAAATAAGACCCTGAAGATTAGCTAGGCTAAAGCATGCCCTCCTTCTGGAGGTAATGTCCAGACTGTAGTGCTTGTTGAAAGTGTGGATAGTACTCCAAATGGCAGCAGTGCAAATCTTGGCTACAGGCATGCCCCTGAAACAGGCAACTGAAGAGGCCATGCCCCTGGTGGGATGGCCCTAGACAACCCCAGGAAGTTCCTTACCATATGTACCTACTGTAACAAAAAAGTACAGTTGGCCAATCATTTGGATAAGCACTGTTTCAAAACTGAAGCACCCCCTCTGCCAGGGATGAAAGAAACAACTCAGAGGACTTCCTGCAGTCCATGGCATGGTCTGTATGGTAACGCAAAATTCTGTGCACATCTAAAGTGTGGGGCAATACTTCCCCTGGATTGGTATGCTCCAGATAATAAACGGGTAGGTGGATGGATTGATTTAGAGTAAACTCAGACACCACTTTAGGAAAAAACAGGGTAGTACGCAAAGAGACCATGTCTTTGTTGAAAATCTAATAAGGCTGCTTACATGAGAGCCTGCAGCTCTGAAATTCTACGAGCAGAAGTAATGGCAACTAAAAAGAACGCTTTCCATGACAGAAAGCGTACCTCGCAAAATGTGGCTGGCTCAAAAGGAGGCAAGGTTAACTTCTCCAAAACAAAATTCAGGTCCCAAGCAGGAACCGGGTTATGGATAGGAGGCTTCAGGTGGTGGAGACCTCTCAAAACTGTGTGGGTCACATCCAGCTGTGCCACAGTACACCTATCAATGGGCATATGAAAGGCTGAAATGACCGACATATTTACTTTAAGGGAGGAGTATTTGAGTCCTGCATCAGACAAGGTCAGAAGATGCTCCAAAATCTGGGTCACCAGACACGTGAAAGGGTCCAAGTTATGAGAAGTGGCCCAGATAGCAAACTGCTTCCATTTCATAGAGTAAGTGGCCCTAGTTGAAGGTTTTCTGGCAATCACCAGGACGTCAGCCACCTTCTGAGACATCCCAAACCTACCCATGGCTATGTCCTCAGGAGCAATGTATGTAGGTGGTGGGGCTTGAGGTCTGGATGGACCAGGGTCCCCTGGGCCCGAGTCGGCAAGTCCCGGCAGAGGAAGAGGAGGTTCCACAGCAAATTGTAGCAGTAAAGGAAACCATATCCGCTGTGGCCAAAACAGGGCCACCAGACTTAGGGTGGCACCCTCCATCAGAAGCTTGATGAGAACCCTCTGAATCAGTGGAAAGGGAGGAAAAGCATAAAAAAAGTACAGTTACGTACTTACTGTAACAGATGATCTTCGAGAGCATCTTTTGCAGCAGGTCATACTCTTGGGATATCCGCTGAGAAACGGTTCCTTCTTGTGACAGCTTTCTCAACAATGCTGACTGGGGGCCGCCAAGGTAACATCAGGTAGGGTCATGCATAAATACGTCGGCGGCCCTGAGAACTTCTCAGTTCCCATCTGGCGACCATGTCGCTATGGGGCCTTCTGAGAAGAATCTGGTAAGGATCCGCCCCATTAGTGTGGAACAGGAAGATGGCTCTCAAAGAAAAGGAGGAGGACCGGGGAGAGACAAGGATCTGCTGCAAGAGATCCCCTCGAAGATCTACTGTTATGGTAAGTACATAACTATACTATCTTCGAGGGCATCTGTTGCAGCAGGTCATAGTCTTGGGATGATGTCGTTGGAGGACAGCCCTCCCCAAGCTAGCCCTCTTCTTGTAGGCTATATCGAGGCTGTAGTGTTTGATGAAGGTGTGAATCTTGAGACCATGTGGCAACTAACATATGTCATAGATGGAGACCTGTATGAAGCAAGCTGCTGAGGTGGCCATGGCTCTGGTGGAATGAGTCTTCATGGTCCCTGGTAGTGGTTTGTTGTATTTCTTGTAAAAGTAAGTAATGCAGTTGGCCAGCCATCTCAATAGTCTGTCTGGAGACCAAGCTGCCCTACTTTCTGGAGGTGAAAGACACAAAGAGTTGCTTTGTTTTGTGGCACTCCTTGGTGCGTCCAATATAATATCGCAAGATTCTATGGACATCCAAGGTATGTGGCAAGGCTTCCCCTGGGCTGGCATGCTCTGGGTATAGAACAAGATGTCTGGCTTGGTTCAGGATGAATTCTGATACTACCTTGGGTAAAAACTTCGGGTTCGTTCTGACGGGATACCCTACATCCTTGTGGAAAATCAAATAGGGATCGTGGCACACGAGAGCCTGGAGCTTCGAAATTCGTCAAACAGATGCGACTGCTACTAGGAATAAAGCTTTCCATGCTAGAAAGCGAAGATCACGAGACACCGCAGGTTTGAATGGAGGTAGGGTCAATTTCTCCAACATGAATTCAGGTCCCATGGGGGAACTGGATTACATACTGGCGGTTTTAAGTGCAGCAAACTGAAGAGAAACATTTTTGATATATCCAACTGGGCAATCTGATGGTCGTCTATTGGGTCATGGAAGGCCAATATGGCCACCATGTGAACCTTAATCGAGGAATATCCTAGGCTGTGTTCAGATAGCCTGTAAAGATAGTCAAAGATATCTGTTACAGGACAACACTAAGAGTTTATCCCCTGATCTGCGGCCTAGTGGGCAAAACATTTCCATTTAGAAATATAGGTCTTTCTGGTGGATGGTTTTCTGGAGGTGAGTAAGATTTTGGCGACAGACGAGGATACTTTATGTCTGGCTATGAAGATGATCTCAGGAGCCAAAGGTGAAGGGACCGGTGGGTCAGATGAAGTAGGGTCCCGTTGCGTTGTGTCAGAAGGTCGGAGAGAATGGGGAAAGGAATGAGATCCATGACTAAAAGTTGTTGGAGAAGTGGGAACCAGATTTGGCAAGGCCAATATGGGATGATCAGTATTCATGGTCGTTCTCTCCAACTGTAGCTTTATGAGTACTTTCATGATGAGTGGAAAGGGAGGAAAGGCATAGAGAAAGCACCTGTTCCAGGAAAGGGACAAAGCATGGCGGCAGCAGCCGTGCTGGTCTGGGTGTATTGAACAGTATTCCAGGAGTTTGGCGCCAACAGGAGTGGCGAAGAGATTGATCTCTGGTGTGCCCCAGATGTCGAACACATTGCGGAGTACCTACAACACTAGTTCCCCTTTCGTGGAACTGAGCAGAACGACTCAGGTGATCTGCTACTATGATGTAGGCTCCCGGGACATGGACTGCCACAAGATGGATGCTGAGTAGTAGTGCTTTCTGCCAAACTCGCAGGCTCTCCCGGCATAGAGCCTGTGACTGTCTCTCCCCATTTGTTTATGTAATAAACTATGCACGTGTTGTCCAACTGGAGAAGCGGCAATAGGAAGGGCTGGAAAGCTTGTAGAGCAAGGTAGATTGCTAGCATCTCCAGTATGTTGATATGTAAGGCTGACTCAAGAGGTGACGAGTGACCTTGGGTCTGATGGTTGCCCAGATGCGTGCCCCATCCTGACTTGGAGGCATTGGTGGTGAGAGTTTGCGTCAGAGGTGCCAACTGGAAAGGGAAGCCCACTAGGAGATGGAGTGGGTCAAGCCACCAAGCTAGGGCTTTCTGCAGGGAAGGTGTGATGTGGACTAGATCCTGTAGGTCGTCCATTTTCTGCTGCCACTGTGTTCTCAGCACCCACTGGATAGGTCACATGTGCAGTCGAGAGTATGGCACTGTGGAGACTGTAGCTGCCATGTGTCCCAATAACTGGAGATATTGCCAAGCAGTTATATGCGTAGTCTACAGACAGTGTTGGACAAGAGAGGCAAGACTCTGCACTCTGTCCTCCGGAAGAAAGGTTTTGCCCAGGTAGGTGTCCAGGACTGCTCCTATGTACTGGAGGTGCAGAGAGGGCGTCATATGTGACTTGGTAGCATTGATATTTATTCCGAGTTGAAAGAAAAGATGGACGGTGCCATCTAGACATTGTAGGAGATAGTCTTGTTATGATGCCTTGAGGAGCCAGTCGTGTAAGTAAGGGAAGATGTAAAGACCCTGATGATAAAGTACAGCCGCAACCATGGCGATGCATTTGGTGAATACCTGTGATGCTGATTAAAGGCCAAATGGTAAGGCTAGAAACTGGTAGTGGTGACCCAGTAGTTCGAATTGTAGATTTTGGCGGTGGGCATTGTGGATCTTGATATGGAGGCAAGCGTTCTTCATGTCCAAGGAGCAGATCCAGTCTCCTTGGTGCAACAGTGGGAGGAGGCTCAGTAAGGTCACCATGCAAAACTTTTTGTACTGCATGTACAAATTGAGACCCCTGAGGTCTAAGACTGGTTGTAGATTGCCCACATGTTTGGGAACAGGGAAGAAGTGAGTAAAAACCTGTTCCCCCAGTGTCCTGTAGTACTGGTTGCACCGCTTTCTTTTGTATGAGAGAGGACAGCTCTGTCAGAACAACTGGTATATGCTCAGGCAAGTAATGTGTTGGCCTGGAAGGAGTTTGAGGGGGGGATATGGCAATAATTCTATGGTATGCCCTGTGTGGATTAAATGGAGCACCCACTCGTCTGTTGTGATCATCTTCCATGCCTCCAGATGTAGGGATAAACGGCCTCCGAGGCAGGAGGAGGCCCTGGGAGGGAGCCACAGGAGTCAGACAGGAGGAGGGCTGGCGGAGCTGTGGAAGTGGCAACCCTGCCGGCTTTGGGGATGGCAGCACCGGGGACAGAAGGGGTGGACTTCCTCTTAGCGGGTTGTCTGGCTCCTCCTTTCAGCCTATGCGACGCCCGGTGAAACGGAAACTGACAGCGTTAAGACCCCTGAGGTTGGGAATGGTACATAGTGTGCACTGAGCACAAGGTCCCACCAGAAGCCTGTAGCTCACAGAGTATGTCCTGGGTGTCTCTGCCAAATAACTTATGGCCACGGAAAGAAGCACTGAGTAATGTTTGCTGCACATCAGGTATGAAACTGGACACATGAACCAAGTGTCTTGCTAAAGAGAAACCCCTGTAGCAGAGGAGCGGGCAGAAGCATCCACTGCATCGTAGTCTGCATGGAGAAGGTGGCGGCTCATGTTAGCACCCGCTTGGAAGTTAGCCAACAGTTGTTCAGTGTCTGGGCATTGAGGTAATTTTCTGGCTTTGTCCATGGCCACAGCCCAGAATGTTTTTTGATAACTGAGCATGTGTCCCATATAGTTTAAGATTCTCAGGGTCAATGTTGAAGAAGAGTAGACCCTCGCCCATGAAATCCAACTACTTCTGATTCCTTATCTGGAGGAAGAGCACCACAATGTTTGAGACGTTTTGTTCTATCTTGGGCCGCATTTATAATAACTGAATCAGCCTGAGGTGAAGCAGAGAAATAAAGTTGGTACGGAGGAGCCTGATGCAATCTGTCAGACTTCTTTGACACAGGAGGAACGGTGAAAGGTCTATGCCAAGCAGCCGTGATGGCATCATTGTAGGCTTGAATCAGAGGTGGCACCACAGTAGCAGGACCCTCTAGGAGGTCCAGATAATCTGCCAAGTTTCTCCTCTGCTGGTCTTGCTCAGTACTGGCAAAGCCCACAACCTGCTAGAGCTGTGTCATTACCTCCAAGAAGGTGGGATCATCAGGAGGAGACAGAGGAATATAAATGGCTGGGTCATCTCCTGCAGAGGAAACAGTGGAGGTGCCAAAGGGTATAAGGACTCAAGTCATCCTCCGCCTTGTCATCATCCTCATCCTCCACAGCAGGAGGAGGAAGGGGTAGGGCTGGCATGGCGTGGTCTCTTGTGGGATTCCGTCGATGGGGGAGGCTAAGGTGGGAGAGGTGGAGACTGCATAGATTGTATGACCTTGAACACCATCTTTCCAATAGCAGTCATGTTGATGGAAGGCACCTTCATCGGGCCTGAAGATGACGTATTAGCTGCCCCATGCATCACCATAAGTGAGGGCAACAGAACAGAAGCAATAGGTTTCAGCTGTGGATAGGTATGGAGGGTGTGGCCGAGCCGAATGTTGACAGCCTGCATTGACGGGCCATGTTAAGTTGGAAGTCTTGTTAGAGGGGGGCAACAACAAATTCCGTCAACGAGAAATGCAGAACCATACTGAAGGTTGCGGGCACTCCAAAAGCCATGTCAGTCTTAAGTATGTGGACAGACTGCGTTAGCATGGCCATCAACGAAGGGACTGTCAAAGCCATGGACAGCTCTGATGTCGACAGGACGGGTAGACTGCTCGTCGATGGCAGGGCCAGAGTATCCTGCTGGGCTGGCTGCCATCCCTGTGACTGCGCAGTCAACATCCTTTGAGTTTTCTCGATTGGAGCAGGCAAGGCCCTAGTCATCAACGGCAGGGCAGGGTCCAATGCCATCGATGAATGAGGAGACCTAAACCTTTGTCTCTGGAGGTATTATCCTTATTTTTGTGCCTATGCTTGCCTGAAAGGTGTTTTTCTTTAGATTTACATGGCTGGGAGCTCGTCAATGGTGATGGTGACGAAGAGGATATGGAGTGATGCTCCTTTTCCAGGATAGTCACTTTCTGTTACATTATGTGTGACTCCAACTCCTTGAGTCTCTGTTGATGGGTGGCTTTGTTAAAATCCTGGCAATGAGCACAAGTAGTAACGTTGTGTGCAGTCCCTAGACACCGAACAGAGAGAATGCTGTTGATAGTAGTAGATCTTATGACCACAACAGCAGTTTCAGAAAAGTGAATCAGGGTTCAACACAGAGAAACATGATACAAACGTACTGAAAGTCAGTGTTCTATTGTCGTCAGGAACAATCAAAGCACTGCTGCGGGAAGTGGCACGCGGTCGAAGAGAACTGGTCGGCAGTGGAAAAAGAACTGAGGAGTCCTCAGGACCATCCATGTATTTATGCACGTAACTACCCTGACATCACCATGGGTGGCCTCCAGCCACACTGCTAGAGAAAACTGCCATGCAAGGAGTTCCCTCTGATGGATATCCCAAGAGTATGACTTGTTTTAAGAGATAGTCTGGAAGGTCCTCTCTTTCCAGGAGAGAGAGAGAATGAGTCTCTCTAGAAAATTCCAGGCCCTGGAGTTAGCGAGCAGAAATGAGGCAGCTTTGGGCTGAGTGGAGACACAAAAAAAGGTCCCACTCTGGACATCCCCACCCAAAGTCAACAGCTCTCACTCGTGCACTTTGGACTGTGACCTGCTGAGGCAGTCCACCAAAAGGCAGTTTGGGTGTCTGGTACATGGATGGTTGATGGTTCTAGACTGTGATCTAGAGCTCAGTACCAGACTCTCATTGCTTCGCGGCACAGTGGGTAGGAATGCCCCCCGCTTGTTGATGTAACAGACGACACTGAGCTTGTCCGACTTTATCAACAGAGGACTCGGGGAGAGATGGTTCTGGAAGACCTGCAAGGCATACAGAACTGCCCTCATTTCTAAGACCTTCATGTGGAGGTGAGTCTCCCAGTGGGAACAGAGAGACTGGGTTTAATAAGGACCTAGATGGGCTCCTCAACCCAGTGGTGAGGATTTGGTGAGGAGTGGGGATAAGAAAGAGGTCCCCCTTTAAGAGACTGGCCAGGTCCATCCACCAGCAAATCACTTTGCGTACTGGCGAGGAGACAAGGACCAGCTGATCTAGACTGTCTCAGCACTGAGCCCACTGAACCATGAGGGGTCCACTGTGGAATCCTCATGTGCAACCTGGCCAGAGGGACTGTAACAATGGCCGTGGCCATGAGGCCTAGCAGCTTGAGGAATGTCCTGGCTGGGACATGCTGAATCTGAGCTACCTCCTGGGCCTGGACAGTAAGGTGATCGGTCTGCCCTGTCTTGAGGGAGGAATGCCCTGCCCTGAGTAGAGTCAAGGACTGCTCCTATGTATTGTAATCACTGAGAAGGGGTCAGCATAGACTTGGGCCAATTGACAGTGATACTCAGGGACTGGAACAACTGCAGGGTGCATTCTAGAGTTAACAAGAGGAGCTCCCTGGATTGGGCTTTCAGTAACCAGTTGTCCAGATATGGGAAACATAGAAGCCTTTGCACCACAGGGCTGCTGCTACGCACTTGGTAAATACCTGTGGTGCAGAGAATAAGCAAAAGGGCAATACCCTGAACTGGTAATGCTGCCCCTGTAACAGGTAAGTACAGTTGCTTAAGAACTTACCGTAACAGTAGATCTTCAAGAGAGTCTCTTGCAGTAGGTAATTACATATAGGACTGAAGCTGGCAGGCGTCAGGACCTCATGTAAAAATTTCTAGCTAGCAGTCTCTGGCGGGGGACTGCCCCCATGTCAGGTGACTGACATCAATATAAAGGGGCGGTTCCCACACCCACCTTACAGTTCTTTCCCGCCAAAGCCCAAAAAGGCAAGATGAGAAAGGAGTGGCTCTTTTCCTCCCTGGAAAAGGAGCTGAAAAAGCGAAGGGGAATGGACGGCAGGAAGGCATTACCTACTGCAAGAGCTTCTCATCTACTGTTACATTAAGTTGTTACGTAACTGTACTATCTTACTTCGAGAGGGCTCCTGCAGTAGGTAATTACATATAGGACTGAATCCCAAGCAGTCTGGAACAAAGAGAAGGAAAACTACCAACCAATAGAACCTCCAGCTGTAAGGGTCTTAAGAAAGAAGACCTTGCAGGACAGCCAACCCGTAGCCTGCTTTACGGCGAGCGGCAATGTCCAAACTGTAGTGTTTCGTAAAGATATGGACAGAAGTCCAAGTTGCGGCTGCGCAGATATCTGCTGCTGACACATTCTTGAAACAAGCTGCAGAGGGAGCTACTCCTTTGGTGGAGTGACCTCTGACCTGACCCGGCAGGATCTTGTTGTACTTGTCGTAACAGAAAGTGATACAATGAGCCAACCATTTGGATAGGCATTGCTTGGAAACAGCACTGCCCTCTCTTTTGTGAGCAACAGACAAAAAAAGCTGATCAGATTTCCTGAGATCCTTAGTCAGAGAGGTGTAGTATCTCAGTATTCTATGAACATTCAGAGTACGCAGGAGATACTACCCTTGACTGGAGTGTTGAGTAAAGAAAGCAGGTAGCTCAATGGATTAAGTCACCATAGATTCCGCCACCACCTTAGGGAGAAACTTAGGGTTGTTGCGCAGAACCACACACTCCTTGTGGAAAATCAATTAAGGAATTTTGCACATCAAGGCCTGAAGCTCGGAAATTCGACAAGCTGAAGGAATGGCCATGAGGAATAGAGTCTTCCAAGAAAGGAACTTCAAGCTGCTGAAGCTGCCGGCTCGAAGGGAGGCAGAGTAAGCTTCTTGAGGACAAAGTTCAAATCCCAAAGAGGAGCAGGGACATGGATGGGGGGTCTTAAATGGAGGACCCCTCTAAGGAACATCTTAGACTTCCAACTGCGTGAAAGATCCGTCTCCAAAAGGTACATGGTATGTCGAGACAGCCGCCATGTGGACCTTCAAAGAATGACTGAGACCCAGGTCAAAGAGATGACGCATTTATAGTCCAGGACTCTCCTGACAGGGTAAGAGAAAGGCTTGAAGTCCTTCGAAGAGGCCCAAATCGAAAAACATTTCCACTTCATGGCATATGTGGACCTAGTGGACGGCTTCCTGTCTCCACCAGAATATCTGCAACAAGCGGAGAAATCCCGGAGCGGGCTTGAGCTACGTTTGCAGGAGCCACGCATGCAACTGAAAGGATATGAGACCTTGATGCACCAGGGTCCCCTGATCCTAGGTCAGCAAATGCTGTGACAGAGGAAGAAGAAGTGGAGGTTCCTCTGAAAACTGTTGCAGAAGAGAGAACCAAACTTGCCTGGGCCAGAATGGAGCGATGAGAATCATCCAAGCTCCTTCTGAACCGAGTTTGTATAAGACCCTCGGAATTAAGGGAATTGGAGGGAAGGCACAAATGAATCTGTTCTTCCAGTCAAGAGACAAAGTGTCCCACCACAAAATGCCTCTTCCTGGAGTGAGCGAGCAAAAGGCGGGAAGTTTTGCATTTAGAGGGGACACGAAAAGGTCTACCAGAGGGGTTCCCCAGCGCAGGAAGATATCATCTGTTACCTCTTGATCCAGTTTCCATTCCTGTGCCTTGGCTGATGACCGACTGAGGTGATCTGCCAGCATGTTTTCCACTCTTGGAACATGAACTGCTGTCAGGTGAAGGTTGTGTTGAACCGCCCAATTCCAAACTGTCATTGCTTCCCTGCAAAGAGGGTAGGAACGAGTTCCTCCCTGTTTGTTGATGTACCAGACTACGCACATGTTGTCCGTCTGGATTGCCAGATGGCTGTGAAGAATACAAGAGTTTAGAGCCTGGAGAGCGTACAAAACTGCCCACACTGATATGAAGAGTCCGCTCCAGACTGGACCAGAAGCAGAGTCCTGTGAGACCCTAGATGGGCTCCCCAACCTTCTCCCAAGGCATCTGTTGTCAATGTTTGGGATGGGAGTTCGAAGCAGAAGGGAACTCCCCGGCAAAGGTTCTCTTGCACCATCCACCACTGCAAGTCCCAGACCGTGGGATCAGAGACCAGAACTTCCTGGTCTAGGTTGTCCAATGTCTGGCCCCACTGCGACCGAAGCGTCTACTGAGAGATTCTCATATGGAGCCGAGAGCGAGGGACTGTCGGAATAGCAGCCGCCATGAGCCTGAGAAGGTGAAGGACTGACCTGGGGCTGACCCTTCTGCGACTGGACAACAAACAAGCATGAGCCTGGATGGTGTCCACCCTGTCCGGAGGCAGAAAGACCTTGTCAATGGTCATGTCCAGGATCGTCCCTATAAACTGGAGCCTTTGGCAGGGGACCAGATGGGACTTGGCCTGGCTATGGTGATACCCAGGCTGGTGAAAACCTGCAGGGTAAGGGAAAGGGGCGCAGAAGTTGCTCCTGGAGAGCCGCCAGGAGCCAATCGTCCCGGTATGGGAATATCTGCACGCCCTGGGTACGCCAGTGGGCCACCACCACAGACAGACATTCCGGTAAACACTCGGGGAGCCGAGAAAAGACCAAATGGGAGGGCCATGAATTGGCAGTGGTCCCCCTGGAATGAAAAACGAAAGAATTTGCGGTGGGAAGGGAGGATGGGGATATGCAGGAAAGCATCCTGCATATCTAGTGTGCACAGCCACTGTCTCTGCCGAAAGAGCGGCAGAAGGCTCTGCAGAGAGAGTATTCTGAAATGCTTGTACTCCATGAACACGTTCAGGGAGCCGAGGTCTAAAATAGGCCTCACGCCTCCTGTTTTCTTTGGAATTAGGAAGAAACCGGAATAGTAACCTGTTCCCCAAAGGTGGGTTGGGACAGGCTCTATCGCCACCTTCGAGAGAAAGGAAGAAATTTTTTCTAGGACCAGAGGAAGATGTTCTGGGGAGTAAGACGACCTGGGGGGTGGTTTTCTGGGTGGTTTCTGAAGAAACTTGATTAAGTGTCCTGCTGCTATCAGTTGGAGCACCCAAGCATCTGATGTAATCCTCTCCCAACCCAGTAGATGGAAGGAGAACCTCCCTCCTACTGGTTCCTCTGGGAGGTCCACAGGCTGTGGGAGAGGAAAGGAGTCAGGAGATGTGAGGCAACGATGCGACTGAAGCTCCCGTTTTTATGGGTGGGGGGCTTGGCAGCCGGAGTAGCCAGACGTTTGTTGGCCCGCTTGCCCTGAGGTTTTGCTTTAGGCCAAGAACGTCTGCGAAAAGGGCAACACTGTCCCTGAGGGGGCCTGTACAAAGAGTCAACAGACTTAAGTGCAGTCCCTTCTCTTGCAGGTTGGTGATGATGTCGACATCTCCACCGAACAGCACAGAACCCTGAAGGGCGCATCCTGGATAGCGGATTGCACCTCCTGACACCTGTAGCCAGGCATGACGCCAAAGACCTAAGGCGAAAGCTGAGCTCTGACCTGCTGTATCCACTGCATCGTACGGGGCATGGAGCATGTGCCGACTGGCCGAACGAGCAGAACAGACAAGAGCAGGCACTTCCTGCTTGGTCTGAGACTCAGGAAGGGAGTCCAATTTGGATTCCACCTGACTCAGGATAGTCTTCTGGTAGTCCCCCATATGTGCCACATAGTTCAGGGCCCTAATTCCCAGTGTGGAAGAAGTGTAAACCTTCTTCCCGTACTGGTCCAGAAGACTGGATTCCTTGTGTGGTGGAGACCAGTGGAGATGTTTAGGGTTCGCCGACCAGCCGTGAGCGGCGCTAATCACGATCAAGTCGGCACTGGGGTGTGTACTCAAGGAATCCACACCCTTCGGAGCCTAGTATAGCTGATCCGCCTTCCTTGGAAGGGGGGGGCTAACACGGACGGTTGTTTCCAAATAGTGGAAACAAGGTTGGCGTGAGGCTTAATCCAGGGTGGAATCAATGTTGGAGCAGTTTTGGGCAGATCCATGTAGGCAGTGAGCATCTTCCACTGTGGATCTGGCTCCAGAGATTGCCACTGGTGGAGCTCCTGGATCTTTCTCAGTAGCTCCAGAAAGGAAGGATCTTCTGGAGGTGACTTCGGAGGAGTCCTTGGCCTGGGATGGTCTGGAGTATGTGGCTCGTCAGGATCAGAGCACCCCCCTGAGTCAGACTCTGAGGTCTCTGACGAAGAAGGAAAAGAGGAAGACTCCTCCCACGGCAAGGGAGGAAAGGATCACTTGGGCAAAGCTCGGGGACGCATATCCTCCCCACCCATGGCGCCTGAGGGTTCACCTATGGTGTCAGGTGTGTGGGGGGCGGGAGTCTCTTGCCTCCAGTGCGTGCAGGGGATCCGGTACATGGCCTGGTGCCGGAAGACAGCTCTCAGCCTCCCTGGTGAGCTGAGCCTTGGCCTCAGCCCACCAGGCATCCAAAGTCTCCTTCAAATCCACCAGCGGCTGGGGAGGCGGTGGAGGAGGATATGGATACTGAGGATATCTATAGGGCGAGTATCCGTACCCCAATGGCAGAAAGCTCGGCATTGGGTACTGCGGCACTGGATACTGCGGTCCCGGGTAGGACGGTGTCAGATAGGACAGAGTCAGATACCCAAGAACCAGGGGCTCTGTCGGCGCAGAAGGCCCTGGAAGAGGCCCAGTGGGAAGGCCAGGAACAGGTGGCCCCACGGGCGTCGGGCCCAGCGGTGGGACGGCATCCAGTAAAGGGATGTCGCCCGGCGTCTGAGCCGGTGTCCGAGAGTCCAGCATCAGGGGATCCGGCCCTGAGGGAGGGAGACCCAACAGCAGCGTACAGACGTCCTTTGTGTCGCCCGGGCTCTGGTTCCTCAGGTGCTATCCCTCTCACTTCCAAGACATGCACATTGCTGTAAGATAACCCCTACTTGTTATACATTCGCTGGGTATTTCTGCAGTACGATCACCTTGGTGGCTCATGCAAATCAAAGAACTCTGGCAATTTACCTCAGACTCTTAAGAAGGGAACTCTCAGGGCACCTTAACTACCGTGCAAGGACTTTTAGGTCCATCCAGATTAAAAATCGGCCACCAAAAATAAAACAAAATGTCACTATTTTTTTTATAGGCTTATCTGGTTCATCATGCAAACTACCACCTGCCATGCTGTCAGACTATCTCCCACATTCCCCCACAGCTGAGTCTGAGTTTGCTGAATCAACTTCATGCATTAAAAAAACAAAAATAAATACGTACATAAAGTAACAAATTTTTTTTTTTATGGCAGATTTCTTAACTTGGACTTTAAGGTCCATGCTAAGTAGTTTAGGGGTCTTGGGAGATCCCCTTTCAATTAATCGGTTGTTCAAACCTCGATATGTTACTTCAAACAAAACACTGACCTCCTACGCACTCCAAGACCATGACTGTGTCTAATGGCAGCTGTAACCCCTTGCTTTCTGAATACTATGAAACAATGGCTGGAAATGGCATTTCAGTTGTCTGATACATATTCTAAGGCATTAGTTCTCAGACTTTGTCATAATGAGCCTCCCCAAGCCATGGAAAAGATCTTGAGCCGCACCCAAATACCGAAATGATCTTGGGCCTTCTCATACAAAAATAGTATACTTTGCACAGTACACCAGGAATAAAGTGAAACTTTTTTGAGCAGTTGGCTCTTATTTTATTCAGATTTTTCCCCCAAAACTTCTTTATTGAAAAGGTCATGTAAGAACAATAACCACATCAGTATGGAACAGCAAAGGTTATCCTTCAATTTTGTAAATAACTACATGAGACTTTTAATCAGAACCATTCTAAGGCTAATTTTCACAAAAATACAAGTCACTTTTTTTTTTTTTTTTTTAATCTATTTGAAATTTGATAACTGGGAAAGGCACACTGATCCAAGGCTTGCTTTCAAGTACGACCCGGGGAAAGCGTACAACATGAGGGTTAAATTACAAACATAGAAAATGATGGCAGAAATAGACCAGAGGTCCATCCAGGGTACTAACCCTCAGAGTCCTCTCTCTATTCTTCTCCTTGGTTCTGTCACCTCTGGTAACCACTATTCCCTTCATTATGTCCCACCCCTGCTTGAATCCCCTGACTGTTTTTGCACCCACCACTTCAGCTGACAGATTGTTCCAATGTTCCACCACCCTTTCCATAAAGTAGTACTTCCTCGCATCTTTCCTGAACCTACCTCCTGTTAATTTCCATTTATGCCCACGTGCCCGCAAGTCGTATTTAGGCTAAGTTCCCTGCAGTTCACTTTGTTAATTCATTTAAAGAATTTGAAGGTCTCGATCATATCTCCCCCTTTTTCTTCGGGTCTCCAGTGAGTACATATTTAGTGCCCTGAGGCGCTCTCATAGGATCTGCCCTGCTGGCCCTAAATCATTTTTGTTATTCTGCACTACACTGTTTCCAACCTATTCTTCTCCCTTCTGAGGTGAGGACTGCAGAACTGGGCACAGTACCCTAGGTGAGGCCTTACCAGGGATCTGTAGAGGGGAAGTATTACCTCTTTTCTTCTGCTATCAGTACCCCTCCTGATACATCCCAGCATCCTGTTAGCCTTGCTATAGGCCTTGTTGCACTGATTTGATTGCTTAAGTGAGTCGCTAATGATAACTCCCAGATCCCGTTCCTCAGCTGTAGTGCTAAGTCTCTCTCCCCCCATCCAGTACTCTGTCTTGGGGTTCTTGTTCCCTAGGTGCATTACCTTGCACTTTCTAGCACTGAATTTTAACTACCACACCTTTGACCACCCCTCTAGCTCTTGTAGGTCTCTGCGTTTCCCTTATTTCCTCATCACTATCCACCCTCCTACGTAGTTCTGTGTCATCTGTGAAGAGACACAACCTGCTCTGGATGCCTTCTCCAATGTCACTAATGAACATGTTGAAGAGGACCAGACGCAGGACCAATCCCTGTGGAACCCCGCTCATAACCTCCCTCTCCTCTGATTTAACCCCACTGACCACCTAACCACTGCCGCCTCACCTCTAGCCAGTTACCCACCCAGTTCACTATGGGTTTATCTGCACCCAGGTCTACCATCTTGCTGTGCAATCGTTATGAGGTACAGAGTCAAAAGCCTTGCTGAAGTCAAAGTAGAGAAGCTCCACAGCGTGGCTCTTGTCTAATTCCTTTGTCACCTAGATAAAGAAAACTGTCAGGTTAGTCTGACAAAATCTTCCTGCCATGAAACCATGCTGTTTACTATCCTGGAGACTGTTGCTCTCCAGGTAGTCTATGAGGTCCTCTTTGATCGGGGACTCCATCAGCTTCCCTACTACAGAGGTTAGACTGATAGACCGGTAGTTCCCTGGTTGCTCCTTATCCCCCCTCTTGTATAAAGCAGTACAACGTCTGCCACCTTCCAATCCCCTGGAACTTCCCCAGACCTAAGTGAGCTGTTGAACAGACATATCAGTGGTTCAGCCAGCTCCGCTGCTAATTTCTTGAGTATCCTCGGATGCAACCCAACTGGTTCTGGGGCCTTATCTATCTTAAGGACAGCCAGCCCTCTTAGAACCCTTTCACTAGTAAACAAAGGTTGTCTCATTTCCGGGATTCCCTTAGTGGCCACTTTGATGCCACTCTCTGGCATGGACCCGCTGTCCTCCTTAGTGAAAATGGAGCAAAAGTAGTCATTTAGGATGGTGGCCTTTTGCCTATCCTCCTCTATCACCCTGCCCTCTCAACTAGCCTTATAATCCCCCCTGCTTTTCACCAATATATCTGAAAAACTTTCTCCGTTCCTGACCCCCTCTGCGATTCGCAGCTCTATGACTGCTTTGGCCTCCCTAATGGCCCTCTTTGCCTTCCTATTTTTCTGTAGATAATCCTCCCATTCTACCTCCCCCTGCTTTTTCCTGTATTTATAGAAAACCTTCTTTTTGGCCCTTACCGCTTCCCTGACCCTTGCTGAGAACCACAGCAGTCTCTTAAATCTGTTTTTCTTTGTTACTGTTCTTATGCATAATTTAGATGCCTCGAGGGTGGCCCCCTTAATTACCCAACCTATGTCCTCCACCCCTACTAACTTATTCCTGACCAGTTCTCTCATCCTACTGAAGTCAGCCCTTCTAAAGCCAAGGACTTCAATTCTCGATTGTGGCTTGCCGGCCCCGAGGGCCAAATCAAACCAAACAGAGTTATGGTCACTGTTCCCTAGCGGCTTCCTTACTCCCACCGCCTTACTCCCACCATCTCTGAGTTGGTGAGCATAATTTCAAGGACTGCGGTCTGCCTGGTGAATTCCTCAATTAGCTGCACCAGTACACAGTCTTGGAAGGCATCCAGCAAGGCCCGACTCCAAACACAGCAGAATAATAACATTGATTAGCTTGCATATAACAAGATAGTACATAATGTAGGTAGAGAAAATAGCATACTTAAATTACATACAGATACTGGTATGATGCCAAAGGACTAGCAAGGGCAGGAAGAACAAGTCATAGTAATTAAATATTTCACCCAGGCATAGGAGTACATGGAGGCGGGCGCATTGGAGAAGTTAATTGCCTTGCTTGGATACCACTTAATAGGCAAAGGAGGAGACAGTCGGGGAAGGGAGTGTGCAGGAAGAGGAGAGATTCAGTAGGAGGGTAAACAAGTGGTAGGGAGGGACTAGGAAAGGGCACGTTTTAGGGTGAGTACAGAGGAAGACAGACGGAGGGAGCTGGGAAGAGAGTTCCAAATTGTGGGGAAGCAGTAAGAGAAAGCAGCCAGCCCAGAGTTGGAGTAAAAATGGAGAAGAGCAAAGGTGCGATGATCCCTGGAGCGAAGCTGGTAAGAGGAAGGGGAAGACGTAGGGGTTGAGAGCCCTGAATAAATATTTAGAGATGAGTGTGGTGGTATGGAGCTCACGATGAAGGGAGAGGGAGGACTAAAGGGTACAGTGATGGATGTGAAGGGGAGCATTACTTGCAAAGCGGAAGAAGGCACTGAAAAGCGAGTCCAACCTAGCGAGGGAGATGTAGGAGGGCATACCCAAACATTACAATCGTATAGTTGAAGACTGGGAGGATTATTTTAGTGACCAGCTCACGGCAGATGGGAAGCGAGAGGATGTCCTTATTTCTGTACACAACGCCTAGCTTCAGGCGAAATTTGGAATGGATGTAACCTATGTAGACAGAGAAATAGAGTCAGCTGCCGAGCCAGACGCTTAGGTACCTGTAGGCGGAGGCTCACTCGAAGCAGGTGCCATCCACGGTGGAGAAGAAAAAATTACTCACCTTATTAATGTTGTTTCTTCTAATGGAGTCTTGCTGTATTCTGACTATATGTAGTTAGCCCCAGCACTTGAACTGCCCCGGGGAGTAAACAGTTAACTCTATGCAGAAGCATAGAACGTTGAGCTCGAGCTCGGTTATCAGATCTGTCTCTAGCACTCTAAAGTGTAACCGTCAGATTATTACGAGCACTAACTAATCAAATTAACAGGTGGAAATTGTTTCAACTTTTGTAAGCCAAATGGCCACCACAAATTGTTTTTAGGGTCAAAAAGACTCACGTCAAGAACCCCAAAAAGAAAGCTAAAGATAAGACAAAGTCCAAGTAGGTAGTGAATTAAAACACTAATAAACCCATAAGATAGGGCAAGCCAAGTACTCCTCCGGGGTGCAGCACTGTGCTTGCCCACCCACATCCCAAAATTACTAGGCTGCAGGAGGGGAGGTCGGAATACAGCAAGACTCCATTAGAAGAAACAACATTACTAAGGTGAGTAATTTTTTTTTTTCAAACATGAAGTCTTGCTGTATTCAGACTATGAGCAGACTACTAAGCAGTACCCCAGAAGGAGGGAGTCACAGAACCTATTTTGGGAACAAGCTCTGCAGCACAGCTGTGCCAAACCTAGCATCACTTCTAGATTGAATGTCCAGAGAATAATGTTTGGTAAATGTGTGAACAGTTTTCCAGGTGGCTGCTTTATACATTTCCACTAAAGGTACATCTCTAGCTGCTGCGAGCGAAGCAGCTGTACCTCTGGCAGAATGAGTCCTCATGCCTGAGGGAGGTTCCTTCCCAAGCTTTGAATAGCAGAATTGGATACAGGAGACAATCCACCTGGCAGTAGCTTTCTTGGTGGCTGGTTTGCCCTTTCCCACCTCACCATAGGTGAGAAATAACTGAGAACAGCCATTCCTATAGGCCTTAGTATGCTCTACATAGTAACTAAGGGCCCTCTTCACATCAAGAATGTGTAATCTTCTCTCCCCAGAGGAAGAATGGTCAGTGAAAAACACAGGCAATGACAGATTGGTTCAGATGAAAGTCTGACACTACTTTGAAAAGAAACGTTCTGTTAGTTCGAAGGACCACCTTATCCCTGTGAAAAGAAATGAAATCAGGTTCCACAGATAAAGCCTGTAACTCACTGATTCTCCTGGCAGAGGTAATAGCTACCAGGAATACAGTTTTCCATGTTAAGTATTTCAGCTCTTCTGAAGATAGAGGCTCAAAGGGAGGCTGCATAAGCTGTGCTATACAGATGTTCAGATCCCAAGGAGGAGTAGGGCCTCGAAAGGAAGGATTAACATGCATCAGACCTCCGAAAAACTTCTCGAAGACTGGATGAGAGGCTAGAGAAGAACCCTTACCAGCGGAAAGGAAGGCAGACACAACTGCCAAATGTACCTTGAGAGTAGTAGGCCGGAGACAGCTGGTGAGACCCCATCTGGAGTACTGTGTGCAGTTCTGGAGACCCAATCTCCACAAGGACATAGCTGTCCAGAGGAGGCAACTAAAATGGTGTAGGGTCTGCACCAGAAGACATATGAAGAGAGACTAAAGGAGCTTAATATGTATAGCCTTGAGGAAAGGAAGGAGGGGGGGACATGATAGAAACTTTCAAGTACCTCAAGGGAATCGACAAAGTCCAAGAGAGTAGCATCTTTCAAAAAAAGAGGTGTGGAAGAACAAGGGGGCACAATTTGAAGATAGAGGGTGGACGGCTCGGGGGTAATGTAAGGAAGTATTTTTTCACAGAGAGGGTTGTGGATGCATGGAACGGCCTTCCAGAGGAGGCTATGGAGTCAAAAACAGTGGTTGAATTCAAGCATGCATGGGACAGTCATAAGGCAATTCTAGGGGGTTGGGGTAGAAAGAAGTATGCTGCTGGTTAACTAGGATCTGCAGCTTATCCATTAGGTAGGGAAATGGGCAGACTGGGTGGGCCAAGCAGTCCTTATCTGCTGTCAAATTCTATGTAGGCCTGAAATATTAAGATGCACCAGATAGTCCAATACAGTAGCAATGTCAGCCAACTCTGGCTGAACAGGTTTCTGGGAACACCAAAAACCAAATCTTTTCCACTTGGAATTTAAGTCTTTCTGGTAGCAGGTTTCCTGCTAACTTTTAGAATATCCAAGACTGACTGAGAAAGGTTTAGATTAGCATATTCTAACTGTTCAAGAGCCAGGCCTTGAGCCAGAGAGCGTGAAGATTTGGGTAGAGGATCCTCCTCTGGGAGGATGTCAGAAGATTGAACTGTCTGGTAAGACACAGATGCATTGTCACTGACAATGACAGTAGTTGAGGGTGCCAAGGCTGTCTGGCTCAGTCTGGTGCCACTAGAATCACCCTGCAAGGCTGAGATCTGATTTTGATCAGGACCCTGAATATCAAAGGGGAAAGAAGGAAATGCATACAGGAACTTGCTTGTCCAATCCAATAGTAAAGCCTCCTGGTGTACAGAGCCTAGGAGAGGAGGCCTGCAACAAAGAGGGAGTTGATGATTGTCCAGGGCTGCAAAGAGATCTATCTCTGGAGTACCCCACCTCTTTAAGATAACCTGAAGGACATGGGGATTCAGAGTCCATTCGTGATGACCCTGAGAAATTCTGCTGAGAGTATCTGCTAAAATGTTGTCCTTCCCTGGGAGATGCACAGCCACCAGGGAAGCCTGAAGGGAATAAGCCATAGACGATATCTTCATGGCCTCTGTGCACAAGGCCGAGGACGGAGTGCCTCCCTGCTTGTTGATGTACCACAAGGTTGTGGTATTCTCTGTCCCGATTTGTACTACTTTCCCCTGAACCACAGCTGAGAATGTCTGCAGAGCTAGAAAGACAACCCTCAACTCCAGAAGATTTATGTGCATGAGAGACTCTTGGTGAGACCAGGTTCCCCAAGCTGTAAGCTGATCCAGGTGAGCCCCCCAGCCTAGGAGAGAGGCATCTGTGGTGAGAAACACTGAAGGAGCCTGACTGATGAATGGAACACCTTGCCGAAGATTGTCCTCCTCCAGCTACCACTGGAGTATCTGAACTAGAGTTTGAGACACTGGAACCAATTTGGAGAGCGGGTCCTTTTTCTGAGACCAGTAAGATCTGAGATGAAACTGAGTATCTCTCATCTGAAACCTTGCTCCCTGGACCACAGCAGTGGAGGCTGCCATGTGGCCAAGTAAATGTAGAAAATGTCTGGCTGGACGAGAAACTAGATGATGAAAAGAGGAAGCCAGAGTGACTAGAGATTGGACTCTTGAAAGAGGAAGGAACGCTCTTGCCTGGGTAGTGTCTATGTCCACCCCTATGAAAGTTAGCAGCTGCGTTGGTTCCAGAACCGACTTTTCCAGGTTTAGAATGAAACCCAAGGACTCCAGGAGCCTTTGGGTGACCTCTAAGGCTGACTTGACTTGATCTGAGGACTGACCTTCTAGGAGCCAGTCGTCCAGATACGTGAACAAAAGGATACCCTGTCTCCTGAGGAATGCCACCACTACTGCCAGGCACTTGGTGAACACCCCTGGAGCAGATGTTAGGCCGGAAGGCATGGCTCTGAACTGATAATAGCCTGAAGGCAACTTGAACCTGAGGTACTTTCTGTGGGAATGTCTGATGGGTATGTGGAAATAGGCATCCTTGAGATCCAGGGAGGCTAGCCAGTCTCCTGGTCTCAGAGAGGGAAGAATTATTCCCAGAGTCACCATTTTGAACTTTGGTTTTGTTAAGTGTTTGTTGAGGTACCTTAAATCTAGGATGGGTCGACACTCCCCTGTCTTTTTTGGGGTAAGGTAGTATCTGGAATAAAGTCCTTTTCCCCTGTGACAAAGAGGTACCTTCTCTACTGCTCGCATGAGCAGAAGAGAGGAGACTTTTGTCTCTAAGTCCTTTGTCTCCAAGGGGGAGAGGGGGCTGAAAGATCTTGCTCTCATTTTTGGGAACCTTTTGAAACTGAGAACAAGTCCCTGACTCACTACTTCCAAGACCTACTTGTCTGAAGTAATGGACTCCCAGGCTTGGGTGCAGTGAGCCAGCCTGCCCCCTACAAGAATTGGGGAGGCGACCCTGACTGACACCTCAGGATGTCTGTCTGGCAGGGGGCTTGGACTGAGTGGATGCTGGGGTCCTGGTCATCCCTCGTCTGTCTCTTCCCCTGAAGAACCCCCTCTGCTGGAATGAAGAGGAAGCCTGGGATTGGTAAAAAGGCCTGCCCCTGCCAGCCCTAAACTACTGCTTCTGAAGAGTGGCCTGCTTCTCTTTTGCTGCAGCACTCCTGTAGGTGGTCCTGTACTCGTCCATCTTCTTCATGTAAACCTCTGTCTGTTCACCAAACAGTTACCAGCAACAGGAAAATCCATGGCCTTAGACTGGGTATCCTGTGACAAACTGGTACATCTGAGCCGCAGCATGAAATTGGACCTTGGATGCCTCAATACCATCTGCAGCCACTTTCTGCAGCTCCTTGGCTAGCTGGGGAGGGGCACTCTAAGCCAGTTCCAGAACCGTATACCACCTCGATTTCTGGTACCTGGCTGTATATGCCATATAATTAGCGTGTCTGAGTCCCAACGAGGATGCCAAGTATTGCTTCTTGGCCATGGCATCCACTTTCCTAGAATCCTTATCTTGGGGGTAGGATGCCAAGGGAATATTAGCCTTGTCACAGGCTGCAGCCTGCACTACCCCAACATGGCTGCAATGAGTAGTAAGAAATTCTGTTCCAGGACCTGACAACGTACATCTCCTGTCCATGTTTTTATCCACAGGAGGTATGGAAGTTGCAAACTGCAAATTTTTTTGTGTCCGTTTCCCCAGGGATTTATGCAGAGGGACAGACACTCTTTTCGACTCTGGGACATCCATCATTTCCATGAAGTCAGCTTCCTCCTGATCCTGTTCAGCTTCCTCAACTGGGAGCTGAAGAGTATCAGCCACTTTCTTGTAAAACAAGAAATGGGAGGGGGACTCAAAGTCTGGGAGGAGACACACTGGAAGGCCTGTCTGGGGAGATGACAGGCTCTACTTGTTCATTTAGGCCCTCATCCTCCTCCTTTTCATCATACTCTTCTTCTCCATCCCAATCGCCCTCATAGAAAGCCTCTGGATCAATGTCAGAAGCGACTATGTCCGACCGAACCGAACCTCTGTGAACCGTTGCCAGTTCGGTCGGAACCGGGCAAAGCAGCTGTACTATAGTGATCGCTTCTGCAATCTCCTCAGCGGTCAGACCATAGGAAGTCGGATCTGAACCAGCTGATTTAAGTTTCCTTTTACTAGGAGCAGATTCCACAGAATTGGCCCTCCTTTTGCCCGAGGAGTTATCGCCCAGGTCAGTGGGCACCTCCTCAGGTTCGGTCGCAGCCGAACTGGGTTGGTCATCCGGGTCAGTGGCCTTCTCGGCCTCCCTCTCCCTCAGCCTACTCAAACGTTTTTTCAGTGGCTTTGGGAAAGTTTTTACAAATCTGGCAGTCTTCTTTGAGGTGGTCAAACCGCAGACAGTAAACACAGATGAGGTGAGGTTCGGCCTTAGCAAAGGCCTCCTTATCTCAGTACAGTGCTGAAACCCAGTGGGACCTGTTTTCTTTTTGGGTTTGTTAGACATGCCAAAAAATGAAACAGTTACCCTTACCAGCTTTTCCGCCAGGCAACTAAAAACTGATAGTTTCCAACTGTGTCACGGGTCGGTTAAAAAAAATCCAGAAATTTTTTTTTTTTTTTAAGGAACCGATAACTACAGCAATATTTTTGAATAAAACTTATAGAATGGGATTCAGTTCTAAACCGGACCGACCGGAGAAGAACCGAAGGCAAAAACAATTTCCACAATAATTCCAGAATCACAACCAACTACCTACTACTACCACTTACTGCTACCGAGACAGAGATAAGAAGACTGAAAATAAAGAAGCGGTTAGATAAAACCGACCGATTTAAACTATACCAAAGTGAAGTGCAGGAGAGATCTCCGGAGCGACTTCACAGTTAGGTGGAGTAAAAAATCTGACGGTTACACTTCAAAGTGCTAGAGACAGAGGTTTGAAAACCGAGCTTGAGGTCAACATTCTATGCTTCTGCATAGAGTTAACTCTTTACTCTCCGGGGCAGTTCAAGTGCTGGGGCTAACTGCATATAGTCAGAATACAGCAAGACTTCATGTTGTTTGAAGGAGGGGAGAAGGGAAAGTCTGGAGAGCTTTTGTGAGCTGACAAGAGTCATGGACAGTTTTTTTTTTAAATTAACCTTGAGTTGGTTTTCTTGAAACCATAGTAAAACCCACGTGAAGTCACTTTGTAACTGAGCCTCAACTACGGTGGCGGATGGACCCAAGGTGTACATGATGGTGTTGTCAGCACAGAGGTGAATCTGGGAGGAGGTACAGACAGAAGGGAGGTAGTTTAGAAAAATGGAGAACAGGACTGGGCCTAAGATGGAGCCCTGTGGGATGCCAGCTTTGATATTGGGGGGGGGCAGGCAATGGAGAGGACATCCCCAACAAACTTGCTGGGTGCACCCAGAGAGGCAGGACCTGAACCAGTTAACTGTGTGTGAAGAAAGGTCGACAAAGCTAGGTTTTGGGAGTACGAGGGGATGGGAGATGGAGCCCCAGGCTTTTGTGTGGCAGCAGTTTAAGGTTGTCCTTAAAGAGACAGGAGATTAAGTATTATCCTTACTATAAAATTAAGTTAATCATCTCTTTCTACTATTAGACAAAAGGAGCTTTACAATTACAAATACATGACCTGAGATCTAGTGTCTTTCTGTTGGAGAAAGACAAACAATCTGGCCACTGTAAAACAACTAATGATAGAAAACATACAACTTACGCAAGGCAATTTGAATACATATAAGTCAGGTTACTGTCACCCACAATTAAGTGCCAATCACCATGACCGAAACTGTCTCCGGATGGCGGTTCCAGAGCAGGTCAGTATTTCCCAGGCCTGCTGAGACAGGATCGATCTGCCCTCAAATTCTTCTATAAGGCCCATAAAGGGCAGCCTGGGCACAATCAGTGTATCTGCCTGTAAACCGAGATCAGACGTAATTTTTTCCATACAACAAATATTTGTAATTATGGACAACCAATCCTGGAGAGTCAAGAGGTTAAGGACCAGCAATTTTTTTTAACTGCCATTCCCGCTGCAGCCACTAGCATGCCCAACAATGACCTCTGCTGGTTTGATCTTTTCCCTTTAGGGAGACTCCCCAAAATCAGATTTTCAAAGCCGAATCTCTGCCCTGCATCAGTCAAAAAAGACTGCAGCTGGGGGCAGTCCCAAAATATGTGGTAAGGAGTGCCTTCTTTCCTGCAACCTCGCCAGCATCTGTCCAGGTTACCGCTTGTGTACTGTTTAGTTCTAGTAGGGGTGAGAAAGAAGCGGCTTAAAATCTTCCATCTAAACTCTCCCCGTTACTTGAGCTTGAAGTGTGAAAAACCCCATCCCAAATATTTTTCCAGTCCTGAGGATTGAAACCAAGTCCAGATTCCCTTTCCCTGGCTTCTTGATATGGGGGATGGCGGAAGTTCCCTAGTGCAAGTGTACGTCTGAAAGTACAGTTACGTAAGAACTTACCGTAATAGTAGATCTTTGAGAACAGCTCTTGCAGCACGTTACTCCATTAGGACTGAAGCCGGCAGGCACCAGGACCCCACTGAAATTTTCTAGCTAGCAGTATTCAGCGGGGACCGCCTCCGATGTCGGTCCCACCCCCGACGTCAGACATAGTACATATGGAGGTGGTCCCCCAGAATCCCCAGTTCTCCCGCCGGAGACTCCCGGCCACTGGATGACATCAGAAGAGGAGAATGAGGATCCGACCATCAAATAGCAATCAGAATAGTATAGAGAATACCTGATCCTAGCAGAAGTATATCTGAACACCAAAATCTACCTCCAGCGGGGATGGTGGGAGGGAAAGTACCTGCTGCAAGAGCTGTTCTCGAAGATCTACTATTACGGTAAGTTCTTACGTAACTGTACTATCTTACTTCGAGAAACAGCTCTTGCAGCAGGTTACACCATTAGGACTGATTCCCAAGCAATAGTGGAAATCCCACACCACTGGGAGGAACGAAGGTAGAAATCCTTAGTAAAGCCTAAGCCTAGGACAGAAGTCCTTGAAGGACTGCTAGACCAAAACCTGCTCTTCGCCTCGATGCCACATCCAGGCTATAATGCCTGATAAAGGTGTGCACAGTGCTCCAAGTCGCTGCTCCACAGTTAGCTGAGGTGGACACGTTCTTTAAGGCCGCAAAGTAGGTAGCAACCCCCCTTGTGGAATGACCCTTAACCGTGCCTGGTAAGGGTTTGTTGCGTTTCTGGTAACAGAACGTGATACAATGTATAAGCCACTTGGACAGCGACTGTTTGGAGATGGGAGCTCTCAGCATACTGTGGGCGAAGGAGACAAAAAGCTGATCAGATTTTCGGTGGTGTTTGGTCCTGTTCAGGTAGTATCGAAGACACCTATGCACATCTAAAGTGTGCAACAGGGCCTCTCCTCGATTCGAATATCTAGGGAAGTACACTGGTAGACAGATATCCTGATTAAGGATGAGAGCTGAGACCACCTTAGACAGAAACTTTGTATTGGTCCGTAGGGATACCCTGTCCTGATGGAAAACCAAATAAGGTTCTTTGCACATCATTGCATGAAGTTCCGAAATTCTTCTGGAGGAAGTAACGGCAACTAAAAACAACGTCTTCCATGTAAGGAGACGTAGCTCGCAATCCGCGGCTGGTTCAAAAGGTGGCAGCATAAGCTGCTCCAGGACAAAGTGTAAATCCCAAGGCGGAATAGGATCCTTAATTGGAGGTCTAAGGTGGAGAACACCTCGTGCCATGTCCAACTGAGAGACAGAACATTGTCCTATAGAAGTGTGATAGGCTGAGATGGCACAAAGGTGTACTTTTATCGAGGAGTAGGCCAAGCCTGTCTGGAAAAGAGAAAGGAGGTAGTCCAAAACCGATCTTTCTGGACAATCCAGTGGCAAAAACCTCCATGCTTGAGCCCATAGGCAAAATCTGCACCATTTTATGGCGTAAGTAGCATGAGTGGACAGTTTTCTTGCGGCCGCTAGAACATCAGCTACTTCTTGCGAGACCCCGTGTTGCATAATGGCTATGTCTCTAGGAGCCAAGCGTGCAGGTTCAGCGAACGAAGGTCCGGATGGACCAAGGTGCCCGCCTCCTGAGACAGCAAGTGAGATGATTGGCAGAGACACCGGAGGTTCCCAGGACAGCTGATGTAGTAGAGGGAAACAGATCTGCCTGGGCCAGAACGGTGCGATAAGTATTAGCGTTGCTTGCTCTCTGCGAAGTTTCAAAAGGACCCTCTGGATCAACGGAAAGGGGGGAAAGCATAGAGGAATCTGCCTGCCCAGGAGAGGGACAACGCGTCTCACTAGAAAACACCAGGTCCTAGATCTAGCGAGCAAAAATTGGGCAGTTTTGCATTGGATGGGGACGAAAAGGTCCAACTCTGGTGTACCCCATCTGTGAAACAGATCCTCTACTACTTCCTGGAGTAGTTCTCACTCATGGACTGTGGCCCGAGAGCGACTCGGGTCGTCTGCGATGACACTGTCCACTCCTGGTACATGAACAGCAATGAGGTTTGCGCCATGTTGTAAAACCCAATCCCACACCCTCATGGCCTCCCTGCAAAGCGGGTAGGAATGGGTGCCTCCTTGTTGAGGTAATACATCACCGCAGAATTGTCTGTAACAGAACAGTACCCGGTGTAATCTCCGGCTGGAAAGCCTGCAGGGTGCGAAGAACTGCTCTCATTTCCAGGATATTTATGTGGAGATGAGTCTCTTGGGCTGTCCACAGGCCCGGAGACCGGACACCGTCTAGGTGTGCATCCCATCTGAGCCCTGAGGCATCTGTGGAGAGCGTCACAGTCGGAGACGGCGCAGTGAAGGGGACCCCCACCGAGAGGTTCTTCGGATCTAGCCACCACTGCCAATCCCTGATTACGGCCTTTGTGATCCGAATTGGGAGCTGCAGATGGTCTTGCTTTTGATCCCATTGGATCCACAACATCCACTGGGTCACCCGCATGTGGAGACAGGCTAGCGGGACCATCGCAATGGCCGCAGCCATGTGTCCGAGCAGGCAAAGGACCAGTCTGGCTGGGACAGTCTTCTTTGCCAAGATGTCCCTGATGAGGGATCTGATGTGTTCCGCTCGGTCCTGGGGTAGAAAAGCTTTCCCCTGGACAGTGTCCAGAACTGCACCTATGAATTGCAGAATCTGAGATGGAACCAGGCGTGACTTCTCTTGATTGATAATGATGCCCAACTTCTCGAACAGAGACTGAGTATAATGAATGGCGGACATCAGGGTCTCCAGAGAGGGCGCCATGAGAAGCCAGATGTCCAGGTAGGGGAACACGTAGTGGCCTTGTCTCCTCAGAGTCGCCGCTACGACCGCCATGCACTTCGTGAATACCCGAGGTGCAGATGAGTCCGAAGGGGAGGGATCGGAACTGATAATGGTGACCCTGAAACTCGAAGCGCTGAAACTTCCTGTGCGCTTGAGCAATGGGTATATGCAGGTAAGCATCCTGCATGTCCAAGGACGCTAGAAAAGCGCCCTACTTGAGAATGTGAATCAGACCTGAGAGGGTCACCATACAGAAGCGTTTGTACAGGACCGATGCATAGAGGTCGCCGAGGTCCAGTATCGGACAGAGATCCCCTGTTTTCTTGGGAACCTGGAAGAAGTAAGAATAATATCCTGCACCTCTCTGGTTCCATGGTACGTGCTCCATAGCTTCTTTTCCAAGAAGTGCGAGCACCTCCTGCTGTATGAGCAGGGCATGCTGACCCGAGTAACAGGAAAGCAGGGGAGGTCTTGATGGTGGGTGGTCAAGAAATTCTATGAAGTGGCCTTTCTTGACCAACTGGAAAACCCACCGGTCGGCGGTAATTGACTGCCACCCTAAAAAGTAATGAGCAATGCGACCCCCGACCTTTTGTGCCCACTAATCCAGAGAAGGGGCGGGGACCGGGAAGGAGTCATGCTGTGGCAGTACTGGTCCCTGCAGGCTGGGCCGGTTTGGTGTAATGCTGGCCTCTGCCTGGGGACGACTTAGCCTGGGCTTTATGTTGAAAAGTGCCCCTTTGTTGCTGGCCGGAACATGGCTGCGGCCATTGTTTCCGGCTGTGAAAATGGCTCTGGTTCCTAAGAAAGGAACCAGGTCTTGATCTGTACATGGCTTGTACAGACCTGACTGCGTTACCAGCATCCTGGAGTTTGGTGATAACCTTCTCAGAGGGTTCACCAAAAAGTACTTCGCCATTATAAGGGACGTCAGGAATGTTCTTCTGTACGTCCGGGGTAAAACCGGCGACACAGAGCCAAGAGTGTCTCTGGAGACAGATGCCTGAAGCTGCAGCTCTGGCAGACGAAGTCCACAGAATCATATGTGGCTCGTATCACTTGGGTACCCACATCAGACCCTGTGCGGAGGAGGTTTAGGAGCTCTGCCTTCTGATCGCCATCCGGAAGTTTATCGACCGGGTCCTGGCCCTGTTCCCACAGGGCATTCTGAAACTGTACCATGTGAGATAGGTAGTTCAGGGACCTGATGGAGCATGTAGCAGCCGCATACATGCGCCTCCTCAGGGTATCCAGCTGTTTCGATTCCTGGTCCGGTGGCTGTGTGCTCATGTGAGGCCATAGTGACCAGGGAGTCAGCCAGAGGTTGTTGAGCCAAGTACTGGTCCTCTTTCAGGGCTTTGTACATGCGGTCAGCTTTCTTCGGGACAGCGGGAGTGGAGTGCGGATGCTTCCATGCAGCCTTGGTGACGTCCGTGAAGGTGTCCACCAAGGGTGGCACTACCACAGGCTTTGGATCTTTCTGCCGAAGATAGCGGACAAGGCGTTATCTTTCGGGATCGAGGTCTTCAGCATCCCATCCCATGTTGTACTGGATGTGCCTCATGATCTCGGAGAAAGAGGGATCATCCGGAGGAGACCTGGGCAGGTCATGTGGGTCAGGTGATGGAATGCTGAGTGGAGAAGGAGATCTGGAGTAATCCGAGGTATCCGATCTGGAGTCCTCCCCTGACGGAGTATACTGACAACGTCTGGGAGACCCTGATGGAGATCTCGAGGGAGGCCTTCTTCGATCCTTGGATGTACCCCTGGGAGGTGAAGTCTGCTCTTTAGGGGTTGGTGGTCATCCTGCTGGCCCCTGTGGTGGAGGAGGGGGCATAGGAGGTGAAGGTTTTACTGGGACCACATCTTTACAGATGGTGTGCCACCAGAAAGTAAAGCGATCCTTTACCTCTTGTATATTCATGCCCGACGACGGGCCTGGCGCCAGTGGTTTTTCGCCGGGGTCAGGCGTCAGGTTCGCAGGTGTCTCCGGGGTGGGCAAAGGTTCCCTTGGAAGCCCGGCATCCTCTGTGTTGCCTGCCTGGTCTTTAGGCAATGTGGTGACCTCCGTGGAATCCCTGTGACCGGTGTCCACTGGTGACTGGGGGGCGGTCTTCGGCTCTGGTGAAGCAGATGCTGGTTGCTTGGCCGATGTCCTCGGCTCCGGCGAACGCCTGGCCGACGTTGGGTCTGTCGTCCGCTTGAAGGACAACAGGTCATTCGTCTTCCTGGGTGGTGGATCCGGGCTCCTAGGGGGCTGGGAGACCGACCTGGAGTCGCGGTCCCGATGTCGGGTGGATGAGGAAGACTCGTGGCGTTCGGAGGACTTAGAAGAGGCGCGAGAGGGAGTGGAGGAAGCCGAGGGCCTGGAAGTCTTGATGGGCTGAAGAGTCGAAGAACCACTGGAAGCCTGGACTATAACCAGAGGGGGCTGGGACCTAGCCCTGGAGGGAGAGTGGTCCGATCGGGTGGATGCCTGAGCTTCAAGAGTTCGAGGCCCGGTTTGGTGATCTGGACCTTGCTTTCTCCCAGTGCTTGTCCCAGTGTTTATGGGCCTTGGAGGAAGAATCATCCCTGGAGGAAGGTTCTTTGTCCATCCTACTAAGTTTTTCCTCTAACAGGCAAGCCTGAAGTGCCTTCTGACGGCGGATCCTGGTGCGGCTGTTGAACCCTTGGCAAAAGGTGCAGGCCTTGGTGTCGTGGTCCGGGCCTAAGCACCGCACGCAGGAAGAATGAAGATCCTTGAAAGGGATCTGTTTTCCCCAGGCACACTTTGAAAGGTGTCCCTCAGATGAAGGAGTTGGAGAGGACATCAGTTATGTAGAAACTCTTGAAGTTCTAAGTCGTCATGCTCCAGGTAGAGACCGAGGTTGATGTTGGCGAGTTGACGGCGGGAAAAGAACTGGGGATTCTGGGGGACCGCCTCCTTATGTACTATGCCTAACGTCGGGGGCCGGACCAACATCTGAGGCAGTCCCCGCTGAATACTGCTAGCTAGAAAATTTCCGTGGGGTCCTGGCGCCTGCCGGCTTCAGTCCTAATGGTGTAACCTGCTGCAAGAGCAGTTTCTCAAAGTAAGATCAAGTATTGATATGTTTTTTCTTCACGTGGCCATCTGCAGCTTGTTCAATGACCAAAAATAAAGGATGAGGATCAGTTTGTTCTTCCTTCATTTGGGTGCCTGACCTGAGGAAAGAGAACCTGGGGATAGCTATAAAAGTTGTCTCGTTGTTTGATATTCCCCCTGTACTGCAGAAAAGGTCTTTAGTGTCCCTTCCTACACAAACTGTGACAAACTGATGAGGAAGAGTCTCTTCCAACAAAAAAAGGTACCATCTGTGCGGGGGGGCCCACTGTATCTGTCTACAGAGTGTGGGAAGTAAGGGAGCTCTCAATTCCAAGCTCCTTTTTGACCATACCCAGATCCTATAAAGTTGCTGAATTCATGGGTTAGTAACGATCATCTTGACTAACCTTTCCACTGTGGCATCAAACCCCTCCAAAGGTTGACACCCCAGATTATTACCAAACTCCTGAGTTGCCCAGACATTGTCGGGGTCTTGTTTCTTGTAGGCAGTCCAGGGCAGAATTGGGGCCATTTGAAAATATGGTCTTTGGGTCTCTGTAAGTCAATCCAGCTGATTCTAGCCTTACGGTTGCCCCACATAAAGCAAAGCAGGTCTCCAAGAAGTTTAACCCACTCAATCTGGGGAACAGTCAGTGGAACTGTTTGAAAGAGAACTAGGAGTCTTGGAAGAACGTTCATATGGTTTGTCAACCCTGTCCAATAGTGACAAAGGGAACAGCTTCCATCTTTTAAGGTCTGTAAGTACGTCAGCGATGTGTTTACCATGCTTAGCTTGGTATAAACCTCTTACCTGGAAGTACCTGATCTGATGAGTAACCCATTTAAAGGGAATCAATTGTGCAAGCGTAGGTGTGGGTGCACCACTAATAAAAATTACTTCTGTTTTCCCATAGTTTATTTTGAACCCGGATACTTTGCCATATTGTTGTAGAATATTATGCAGAATTGGGAAGATGCTAACTGGATTTCTTAGGTACAACATAGTGTCATCTGCATATAAAGCTATTGAGTCCCCCCCCCCCCAAACTTTTACCCCTTCTAAGTCTGGGTGGGAACATACCAGCTCCACCAGTGGTTCAATACTAAGGTCAAAGAGCAAGGGGGAGAGAGTGCAGCCCTGTCGGGTACCCCGGTAAATGGAGAGCGGGGGGGTATTACCATTTTCTCTAACCTTTGTAGCAGAAATCAGACACAGCGTCCAAAGCTAACCACAAAATTGATTGCCAAACCTGTGTTTTGCTAGGGTGGCAAAAAGAAAATCCCAACTAAGCCGATCAAAGCCCTTTTCAACATCGACCGTGATGGCAATTGCTTGCCCCATGGAGTCTTTACGGTAAAGGGACTGGCAGTACCTTTGAAAGGCAGAGGCTACATCATTAGAGGTGAAGACATCTACCTCCCAACTCCCCTCCGGAACCCGGACCTATTTAAAGTTACGATCAGCTTGGGCTTTACGCAGCTGAAATGCTAGAAGGTGGCCAGCTCTGTTACCTTGCTCATAATATTTATGGTTCAAGTACCTACAGTAACCCTCTCTCAACGTCTAAGAGAGCCTGGAGCTCCCTGAGGACCTGCTGCATCTTCTCATACAGTTCCAAACTCCCTATTTGTTTATGTTTCTGCTCTAGGTCCCTAAACCTATTTTCCATGTGAGTTTGCTGTTCCTGTTGCTGCCTTTTTAAGCAGGAAGCATATGAGACTGACACCACAAAGCGTCGCCTTCAATGCGTCCCAGTACCACTTCACTTTGGAGTTCGACCTCCGATTATCTAAAATACACATTTGTATAGGCAGTGCCCATGCTAAGCAACCTAACAAAGCCTTCCTGAGACTCCTTGTAAGATGTCTCAGGAAACTATTAATCCTGCTGTTGCTCTGTGCAGGTAGTGTGGAGCTAAACCTGCCCCATTCTCTCCCCGTCTGCTAGCTGCTCCAGGGGAGCTCCCACAGTTACAAGACCCGAGCTTCCTGCACATGAATGTATGCAGCCTAGTCAATAAATCTGACCTGGTCTAAGCCTGGGTGCTACACGCAATGCTTGATGTAGCAATGTTCTCAGAAACCTGGCTTAAGAATCATGTACCCGACAAAATGCTTAACATCCCTGGCTACAACCTACACAGGTGTGACAGGTCGACCAGAGGCGATGGTGTTGCCATATATATTAAAGACAAATTCCTAACCTCTGATATTGTCCATACATCAATGCCCAAAGAATTTGAGTGTCTTGCCCTCAAGTTAACCTTATTGCCTGGAGTAGCCCTACCAGTGGCTGCATGCATAGGCTACCTGTTGCTGGCCTGTGTATACCACCTCACCTTCACTCCCTCTTGGAGAAAGCGACTACTGAATGCATCATAATGGGGGACCATAATCTTAATTGGAACGATGCCTGTGCCAACAGGCTCAAGGATTTCTACAATGAGAACGGGCTAACTGAGATTACCCCGGAGGTTACCCGACCTAATAAAAAACCAAAGCAGCTCCTTGCTGGATCTTGCCCGTCAACAAGTCACTTAACATCTCCCATACAGGGGTCTTCCATAATGACCACTGCGCTGTCGCCTGTGTCAGGTGTTCCCCACACCTACCTTCCACCTCTGACTTCAAGCTTAAGCGCAGCCTAAAACACTTCGGTCTCCCTGCCTTTCTGACAGATCTTGGGAATATCAAGTGGCAGGACTGCTATCTCGCACCTTCTGTGTCTGAAGCTTTCTGTATCTTCCAGGATCTGTTACTAAGGGTAATCAATAAACACACACTTTTAAGAAAGGTTAAATCTAGGAAACAGGCACCTGATTGGTTCAGCCCATCCTTGAAGAGGGCCCTGCAGTCCAGAAACACACTATGGAAAAGGGCAAGGAAGTCGCATTCCAACTCAGACTGGCTCTCCTCTCCAGTAGCCAGGAACGTCTGCACCAAACTGATCAGGAAGGAAAAATCACGTTTCTTTCAGTCCACCCTGGAGGAAAACAAAAACTGCTCTGCCAAATTTTGGCAAATCTTGAGAGGTCGAAGGACACTCCCCTGCCACCCCAATTCTGGCCAAAATTGTAGTGAACAATAACTCCTACACAGATAGGTCTGAAATCCTTGATCAGCTCAATAACCACTTTGCTACTGCAGGCCTCGCATTTGATGCCTCACCTGTTAGTAAACCGAGTGCCCCAAGTGCCGCCAGTGTAGGTACTAGCCCTACTTCTGTCCCCTGTACCGGCCGCCCTCCCTTTAATTTCCAGACAGTATCCTTTAAACAGGTGGAGGATCTTCTTCTCTTGCTAGATACCAACAAGAGTGCTGGTGCCGACTCGTTAGAACCCTTCTATCTAAAAGCAGGCTATTACCATCTGACAGCACCTATCGCTCATCTATTTAATAGCTCACTTACCCAAGGGCAGCTATCGCTCAGTTTGTAAACTTCGCATATTATCCCTTTGTTCAAGTCAGGAGACCCTACAGACTTGAATAATTACAGACCAATCTCGCTTCTTCCTGTACTATCCAAGCTACTAGAAAAAACTGTCAACTCACAACTGAGGGAGTATTTGGACTGTGAAAATATCCTTAATCCAGCCCAATCGGGGTTCAGACCTAAGCACAGCACCGTGTCAGCTCTAGCCAAAGTGTCTAATGACTGGTTAAAAGCCCTGGATAATAAACAGCACATCTACGCACTTTTCCTTGACCTTAGCAAAGCCTTTGACATGGCTGATCACTCTATCCTGCTTGATACTCTGGGCAGTATTGGTCTAACCCCTGCTGCGGTCAAGTGGTTCTACTGCTACCTCACAAATTGAAAACAACAAATTAAAGCACAAAGGGAACTGTCCCCACTAAAAGCTTTGCCCTGAGGCGTCCCGCAAGGTTCTATCTTGGGGCCTATCCTCTTCGCACTTTATATTAACTGCACAGATTCTGGCATACTCCCAGGAAATGTTCACCTTTTCGCGGATGACACAGTCCTTTATACAACCAACCCGTCTCTAGATCTTGTTTACAAAGAGTTACAGCAAGATTACCATCCTCCAACATAACCTGAGCCTGAAGCTCTTGATCAATGCCAAAAAACAAAACAAAGCCATGATTATCTCCCCGCACTCCTCCCACAATATGGGGACACTCGATAACCCCAGATTATCACCCTCCTTGGTGAACCTCTGGAAATAGTGGATAAATTCCAATATCTGGGAATCTGTTTGGATAAAGTACAGTTACGTAAGAACTTACTGTAACAGATCTTCGAGGGAGGCTCTTGCAGTAGGTAATTACATATAAGACTGACGGCAGGCAGCAGCACCTCACGGAAAAATTTCTAGCTAGCAGTCTCTGGCGAGGGACCGCCCCCACGTCAGGTGACCGGCGTCAGGAGACGTCAGTATAAAGGGACGGTCCCTCACGCCCGCCTTCCAGTTCTTTCCCGCCACAGGCCAGAAGAGGCCGGATGAGAGAGAAAAGGATATTTCCCTCACTGGAAAAGGAGCTGAAAAAGCTTAGGGGGATGGAGGGTGGGAACATATTACCTAGTGCAAGAGCCTCTCTCGAAGATCTACTGTTACGGTAAGTTCTTATGTAACTGTACTATCTTACTTCGAGAGGGCTCTTGCAGTAAGTAATTACATACAGGACTGAGTCCCAAGCAGTCTGGAACAAGAAACACACGGAAGGAGGAAAGCTACTCAAAGCAGATCCTCTTCGCTGTTAAGGCCTTAAGAAAGGAGGCCCTGCAGAACAGCGAGCCCGAAGCCTGCCTATGGCGAGAGGCAATATCCAAACTGTAATGTTTCGAAGTCCAGTTGGCAGCAGCACAAATGTCTGCCGCTGACACATTCTGGAAACATGCCGCTGAGGCAGCAAACCCCTCTGGTGGAGTGGCCTCTTATTTGACCCGGAAGGGTCTTGTTGTACTTGTCATAACAGAAGGTGATGCAATGAGCCAACCATTTAGACAGGCATTGCTTGGAAACAGCATTGCTCTCTCTTTTGCGGGCAAACGAGACAAAAAGTTGATCAGTCTTTCTGAGATCCTTTGTTCTATTAGTGTAGTATCTCAGAATCCGGTGAACGTCCATAGTGTGAAGTAGATACTCCACCTGACTGGAGTACTGCGTAAAGAAGGCGGGTAATTCTATGGATTGGTTCAAAGTAGATTCCGCTACCACCTTGGGGAGAAACTTAGGATTGGTATGCCCTGTTTGTTGATGTACCATACCACACACACATACTGTCCGTCTGGACGGCTAGGTGACCTGAAAGAAGATACAGTTGAAGGGCCTGGAGAGTGTAGAGCACCACCTGAAGCTCGAGTACATTGATGCGCAGTGATTGTTCGAGCTTGGACCAAGAGTCCTGGGTCCGATGTGGGCTCCCCAACCTTCGCCTGAAGCATCTGTGGTCAGAGTCTGGGAGGGAGGAGGAAGGAAGAATGGAACTCCCCGAAGAAGGTTCTCTCGAACCATCCACCACTGCAAGTCTCGAATCATGGGAGAGGAGACTAGGGCCAACTGGTCCAAATCGTCTACCAAGTGATCCCATTGAAAGCGAAGCGTCCACTGAGAGACCCCTCATGTGGAGCCGAGCACGAGGGACTGTTGGGATAGCAGCCACCATAAGCCTGAGGAGGCAAAGAACTGACCTTGCACTGACCCGCCTGTGGCCGGACAACAGGCTTATCTGAGTCTGGAGTGTGGCCACCCTGTCCGGTGGCAGGAAGGCCCTGCCTAGGGTCGTGTCCGGTATCGCCCCAATAAACTGAAGCCTCTGGGATGGGATCAAGTGAGACTTGGAATGGTTGATGATAATACCCAGACAGGCAAAGACCTGCTGGGTGAGGAGGCAGTGCAGGAGTTCCTCCTGGGCCAGGGCCGGCAGGGCTAATCTCCAGGTACGGGAAAACCTGTACCCCAGTACATGGTGGGCGCACCACCACATAAGGCATTTGGTAAATACTTGAGGAGCCGAGGAGAGGCCAAATGGAAGTGCCTTGAACTGGTAATGGTCCCCCTGGAAGGCAAAACGGAGATATCTGCAGTGAGATGGGCGGATAGCTATGTGCAGGTAAGCGTCCTGCATATCCAGAGCGCACAGCCACTGGCCCGAGCGGAGGAGGGGCAGAAGGCTCTGCAGTGAGAGCATCCTGAACCTCTTGAACTCCACGAAAATGTTCAGGGAACTGAGATCTAGAACAGGTCTTACATCTCCTGTCTTCTTCGGGACCAGGAAGAAGTGGGAATAGTAACCCATTTCCTGCAGAGAGAGGGGGACAGGTTCTATCGCCTCTTTCAACAAAAGTGCTGAAATTTCTTCCTGGACCAGAAAATGATGTTCCCGAGAGTATGACGACCTTGGGGGAGGGTGACGAGGTGGTTTCTGCAGAAACTATTGAGTGTCCTCCTGCGATTAGCTAGAGCACCCATGAATCTGATGTTATCCTCTCCCAGCCCGGAAGGTGGAGGGAAAACCTCCCTCCTACCAGTTCCTCCGGGAAGCCCAGAGGTAGTGGGAGAGGGAAGGAGTCAGGTCGTGTGGGGCAGCGCTGCAGCTGAAGCTCCTGCTGCTTTTGGGCCGGGGAGGGCTTGGCAGCTGGGGGGCCCCGGCGTTTAGTGGCCCTCTTCCCTATGGTCTCACTGGGCCGATTCTGTCTGCTAAAGGGATGGCGCTGCGATTGATGGGGATGATGCATAGAGTCCACAGACTTTAGTCACGTCCCCTTCTCCTGCAGGTCGGTGATGATGTCCTTGACATCACCCTGAACAGCACCGAACCCCGGAAGGGCGCTTCCTGTACAGCAGACTGCACTTCCGGGACCAACCCTGACACTCTGAGCCAAGCGTGACGCCGTAGACCTACGGTGAAAGCTGAGCTCCTACCCGCAGTGTCCACTGCATCGTAGGTCGCACGAAGAATGTGCCAACTGGCCGAACGTGCAGAGTGGACAAGGTCAGCCACTTCCTGCTTGACCTGAGAGTCCGGAAGGGAGTCCAATTTAGATTCCACCTCACTAAGAATCGCCTTCTGGTAATCCCCCATGTGGCCGGCATAGTTCAGGGCCCTAATACCCAGAGTGGAAGAAGCAAAAATCTTCTTGCCATACTGGTCCAGAAGGCGGGATTCCTTGTCAGGTGGAGACGAGCTAAGATGTTTGGGTTGAGCTGACCGGCCATGAGCGGTGCTAATCACAACCGAGTCAGCCCGAGGGTGGGAGTCTAAAAAGTCAACACCCTCGGGAGCCTGGTATAGCCCGTTCGACTTCCTGGGAAGTGGGACTAAGGCCGACGGTTGTTTCCATATGGTGGTAATAAGGTCGGCATGAGGCTCGATCCAAGGTGGCACCAAAGTGGGAGCTGTCACGGGCAAATCCAGATGTCAGCGAGTTTTTTATGCTGAGGGTCTGGCTCCAAGGATTGCCACTTATGTACTTCCTGGATCTTCCGTAGCAACTCCGTGAAGGAAGGATCCTCCAGAGGAGTCCTTGGCTGGGGCTTGGACGGAGAACGTGGCTCGTCGTCTTGCTCGGAACAACCGTTGGAAGGATCCGAGGTGTCCGAGGAAGAAGATGAGGAAGAGGTAGACTCCCTCTCCCGACGAAGGGGAGGATCGGACCCCATGGGAATCCCTCGGGGAAGCGTGTCCTGCCCCACTCTGGACCCAGGGGGTTTAGCTCTGGTGTCCGGAGGTGGGGAGGGAGTGTGTCGTCGTGGACGTACGGGAACCGGCATCGGAAGACGACTCTCCACCTCTCTGGTGAGCTGAGTATTGGCCTCAGCCCACCAGGAGGCCAGAGTCTCCTGTAAGTCCACCGGCAGCTGAGGGGGTGGTGGAGGAGGAGGAGGGAGATACGAGAATGGACTATACCCAAAAGGTGCATATCCATAACCCGACGGCGGGAAGCCCGGCGTCGGGTATTGAGGAGCCGGGTACTGCGGCGCCCGGATATGTTGGCGCGGGTACTGCGGCGCCGATACCTGCGGTCCCGGTATGGTGGCGCCAGATTGACGGGCCAGGGCCAGTACTGGAAGCTGCTGCCAGCCCAGCCGGAGGCGCCACAGGCAGTTCTGGAGCGGAAGGCCCGGGGGGCGGAGGGCCCAGTGTCACGGCGACATCAGGGGGTGAGATGTAGTCCGGCGTCGGCAATACCAGTGTCTGAGCCAGTGGCCAAAGAGCCAGCGTCCGGGGGACGGACGTCAGATCGGTTGGACCAGAAGATGGATGGTCTGACGGAGGTGGAACGGAAACCTCAGCGTCGCCCTGGGATGGTGGGGAGAAATCCTTGGGGTCGGGCTGAGGAGACTCAGGGTCCCCGGAGGGCAGTGAAGGCTACGGGGAGCCAGGAATGATGGACGTTTGGGGGTCCGGCATCGGCTCTTCCGCTGTGCAGACATCGGACGAACCGATGTGTGGCTTAGCAGCAGGATCCGGGCAGGCGCCGGAGGGGCCAGTGTCTGACTTAACGGATCCTTCGGCGGAGGCAGGCTGCGATGGAGGGGCAGCCTGGTTGGGCGGAATGGGGCCGCGCACGCCGCCCCAAAGGGTCGGTGACTTACCGACCTTCTCCATGTGGGGCGGAGGAGCCGACATCCAGCTTAGTGGGCTGCTCGCACCAGTAGGCCGCGAAACCATGGCTTTACTGGGGCGGAGGCCTCCACAAGCCCGGGCGCCCAGAGGCCCAGAAAAGCGAGTTAGACAGGCCGACGTTGCCTTGAAGCCTCTAAGGCGGCCGCTGCGGGAGCAGTCCTGGGGCGGAACGTTACTCGTTTCATGGCGACTCCTGAGGAAGTCGCAGTGGGAGAGAAGCGCTTGCCCTGGTGCCTTTCCTTATCCTTTTTCTTGCAATGGCCTTCGGGGAAGTAGACACCTGCCGAAGCCTTTTCAGTTCTTTCTCCATGGAACTCATTTTCTTTTTCAAAATGTGGGCTTCCAGGGACTGCTGCCGCCTTCTCCAGGTGGCCGCGTTAAAGCTGAGGCAGTGCTAGCACTTCTCCACCGGATGGTCGGGGCCTAGGCAAAAAAGGCACAGGGAATGGCCGTCCTTGTGCGGGAGCTGGGAGCCACACTTGTTTTTGTGCTCTGAGGGTGTAGGGGATGACATAGACCGACGGATACCGGACGAAGATTAAGAAAAAATCAAAAATACACGGTTAAAATACCGACGAAGGAGCCTGACGAGCAGGGAACTTTTCCACGAGGCGCTGGCATAAGCTAACGGTGGGAAAGAACTGGAAGGTGGGCGTGAGGGACCGACCCTTTATACAGATGTCTTCTGACGCCAGTCACCTGATGTGGGGGCGGTCCATTGCCAGAGACTGCTAGCTAGAAATTTTTCCGTGGGGTCCTGCCTCCTGCCGACGTCAGTCCTATATGTAATTACCTACTGCAAGAGCACTCTCGAAGTAAGATACTCAGTTTCATTGTACACCTGAGTTAACAAAAAAGCTAAGATAGCACCCTTGGCATATTTTACTGCATAAGACATCTACTCACTCTCGAACTAGAAAGTGGCTGGTTCAAACAACCTTTCTACCCTTGCTTGACTATGCTGACTTTCTCTACAGTCACTGCCCCCAGTATGCCCTCCAGAAGCCTGACACACGCTACCATCACGCTTTGAGATTCATACTTGACATGCCCCTCTGGGACTCATCACTGCCTGTTGTACCAGGCAATTGACTGGCAGTCTTCTCTTCATGAGGAGGCAAATAAACACCTTCATGTGGCTCTTCAGGATTATTTCTAACAAACTCCCACCCTATATCTGCAACCTGTTCGAACGGTCTAAAGGTTTGTACGGCCTATGGAACTCCTCCTTTGTCCTCCTCAAGCTACCACAGACGAGGACAGGTCATGACACAACTGCCATCAACTCCTTCCTACCATCACTTTGGAACAACATGCAAAAGGCGCTTAAACTTTCCCTACTGCCTAGCCCCTACGTATTCAGCAGCTGCTTTATCGATGCCTGAAGACTGCGTGCGATTGCTTCAGGTAATCACTGGCATATGTACTGAATATTCTCCTAGTTCCTGGACCTCCCTGGCCTTCTTATTCCCTGTCGGCCAGCATTCCTTTTTTAGTGTAACTACCCCCATTTAGCTCCTCCCTCCTTCCTCGTGGCAACCCCTTGGGGACCTCTACCCTAGCAGGGCTGCCCCCCTCCCATTCCCCTCATGTGTCTTTGCCCTCCTCTCTCTCTGTCCTCCACGGTGTCTGCCATCCTCTCCTCCCTCTGTCCTCCACTGTCTCCTAACCCATATATGATGACTCGCCTGTATGTGTATATAGCCCTCGTTATCTAAGTCTTGCTCCAGTTATCTAATGACCTCGTACTTAAGAATAGTCTGTTTTCAGTGTCTGCTGTGTTATGCAATGATATTGAATACTGTAAATCAATCAGTCATCTGTGCCCAGGACCATCTTGCAAATGAGCTTGCTCAACGATGTAACTGCCTGGTTAAATAAAGTCTGATTGATTGACTGATTGATAATTTGTCCTTAATTAGTTGTTTAAAGTCTTCTCTAGCCAACAAGGTGCAGTTTATTCTCCAAAATGCAACTTTTGTCAAGTCCCTAAGCTGCAATTCTTCAGTAACTGCGACATGGTCACAGTTTACCCTGGTGTGAATAATACACACAGGTTACTCTCCTGTAACAGTAGTTCTAGGAGTGGTACATGTTGTTCATCCACACTGTCTGGCACTGTCCTTTTAAATCTTGCCGGAAATCTTCAAGCTGGCTCCTCCCACCCACCCTGGTGGTATAAATGGAAATTACGTACCTACCGTAATTCTGATCTTTCTGTGTATCGTCACCATTCATCATCTTTGGGTTCTGGCCAGATGTCATGACCCCGTGGGAGCCCTTTTTTTTGATGGGTGGGAATCGATGTACCATCGGCATCAGCTTTGAGGCCAACGACTGGGCGCTGGGTTGGCTATTAGGTGGAGCTCACTCCACCTCCCACCAGTTCTGAGTTGCAGAGTAAGAAAAGAGTTGGAAGGGGAGGGACAAGAACTCCAAGGGACAGACAAAGATATATAACTAAAAGGAGAAATAAATGACAGAGGACAGATTAAGTTTGGAAAACAAAGGGAACTGGGTAGGGGCCCCAATCTCTGGAAGAAAAGGAGGAGGGAGGGAGGATTAAGGATTTTAGAAATAAGGATGTGAGTGGGGTGGGGAGGGAACACACCCTGGAACCTTGACCCGTCTCCAGACTGCATAGGAACAACGAAGGAGTAGCCAAAAAGGCTAACTGCCAGAATTCAAGGCACAGAAACACTGGCAATAACTCCACCTTAAGCAAAATTGGATATTCTGGAAGAAAAAGACAGGATACAGGAACATCCCCCCCCCAAAAAAAAGAAATTGTTGATGTAAGAAACCTAGTTTCTTAAATTAATTTGAGGTTGTGTCCAAAGGACGAGGAAATCAAGGTAAGCGGACTGGAGGAAGGAGAGAATGGAGGGCAACTACCAACCCCCACCCCACAGGGGTGTAGCCGAGGCACTGAAGAAGGAGTGCCCCCACATCCTGACCACTCTACCCATAGAGAAAATTATTCCCGTGTGCCTCAAGTCACCCCCCTCCTGACTAAACAGAAAGGAGGGGTGGCGAAGGAGGAGGCACAGAGAGGGAAGGGACCCAGAGACTAAGGCCACAGAGGGATGGAGGACAGGATTGTGATGAATGGTGAAGATATACAGAAAGATCAGAATTACGGTGGGTACGAAATTTCCATATCTTATCTGTGTCAATCTTCACCATTCATCACCTTTGTGTGAGTGCTGAGCCCCTCCGCAGTGGGCCCTAACCCTAAAGGACTAAGTCTCTAGCTTCTCAGTGGGTGGAACACCAAGAGAGAGAGAACCTTCATGGGGCTGAAGAGGCCCGAGAGTGAGACGGGGACTCCTCGGAAGGAGTAGGAAGTTGCCCCGACAGATGCTGTCTCACCCTACGGGAGAAAAGATGGGTTCTCTGGTAGGATAGGAAATCACCCTACGCCGGGCCAAGGGTGACAACCGGGAAAGACGCAGCCATGCTGTCCGCCTAGTGCAGATCACTGTCCCTACGACCCTGGAAGCTACCTCTGCATTGTAAGATGCCCTCGCTTGGTGCCTTGCTAGCTCCAGGCCACGTGCAGAGAGTGCAATGGCTTTCTGATTACCTCCGTGTCAGGCAATGTGGCTAGGAGTTGACCTAGCCTAGATCACAGGAACCTATCATAGGTAGCATAGTGGGCCTGATGTGCTGAAATAGAGAGCAGCAACCATGCCGAGTAGAACGTCCTCCTCCTCCACCAGAAGTCAAAATCCATAGAATCTTGATCTGGGGGCAAGTCACGGTGAGGGGCGTGAAGCCCATCAGGAGTGTCCAGCTGCATCAATCCTGGATGAGGCACGGAAATTGGAGACTCCGGGGTGGGGTGGGCGCCCACAATACCGCTGGCAGAGATCCCTAGGGGGCTTAGACTCTGGAAAAGGGTCTCTGTCAGAAACGCAACGACGCCTCCCAAAAGGGAGCAGGCCAGGGGGGCACCACAAGGGTGTCTGCACTGAAATCGCCTAGAAAGGCATGCGTCAAGTGCTCTGGATTGTGCTGTGTGGGTGGGGTGATGTGCAGATCCTCCAACATCCTCACGAGGAATCACTGATACGCTGCGAGATCAGCAGCTGGGGAGATGTGGACAGACAGTTCCTCTCCCCCAGAAGAGGGGGATTAAGAGTCAGAGGACCTCAAGAGTTCATAAGCTGGCTGCTCAGGGGGAGGTTGAAAAACCTGTCTGTCCACAGCCCTGACATAAGTGGGAAATTGAGCAGCCACAGCTCTGAACTGCTCCCAGGAGGGAGGACCGCTAGGACCAAAAATACCAGGAAGCACAGAAGAATGTGGCAGAGGAGAAGGGGCAGAGCCAACAGGAATCGGCTGTCCTCCGCCTGGGTCAGGGAGCGCATCAAGAGCCCCAAGGAAAGAAGGTGCTCTGGAAAACCCCACAGCCGACAGCTGGTCAACCAAACTGGAACTGCCTAGGCTGCGCCCTGAAGAATCCCCCCTGTGAGGTGACCAGGGCCGTGAAAGTCCAGAAGGACGGTCCCCCACCTCCAAAGAGCAGGGCCCTCTCGAGGAAACCGAAAGGGAAGGGTGGAGATCTGCGCTACGACTTCTCCCAGAGCCCAGATGGGTTCCAGAAAAAGTCTGCCACATGGAACCCATACCACTCGACCTTTCGGAATCTGAAAGTGCCCTCCTTCTCGCAAGAGCCAGCCTAGGCAGCTGGCAACCCTGGTCGGCCCCCGAAGGGGCTATCCAGGGAGCAGCACGCTCCTCTCCTGTGGGTGCTCCAATTAGCCACAAAGTTGAGCGATCCAGGCACATCACCTGAGGAAGTACCACTGCTGAGGGGTCAGAAAACCCACTGAGACTAGGCTGCAGAGCAATGGTGGCATGCACCACTGCTTGCTGGTCAGCACCCCTGACCCTGGTCCCAGGAGCAACTGTAATCTCCTTAGAAGGGGGCTGGTTCCGGCCTGTTGAGGACACTACCAAGGTGTCCACGTGAGCAGCCAACTCCAAAGAGTCAGACTGCCTGTCTGACTCAGAATCCGATTCCCCCTTCGAGGAGGTGGAGACTGAAGTTCTGTACCAAATGGTGCATGGACGCCCGCTGCCTTCCTGACTGAAAGGGGCACCAGACCGAGTAGCTGCACCAGAATCAGCACAGAGGCCCTTAGCCGCACCGCGAATGGTGCGGGAAGAGGACATGGCACCGATGGCTGCAGCATCGGAGCCGGGCCTGTCACGGCGCAGTCCCGACCTATGGCGCCGCTTGAGATGGTGCAGACGATGGCTCAGACTGTGCTCTCGGTGCCGAGGTCCGAAACCCCATGGCGCTGTGTCCTTGCTTGGCGCCGCAAGCGGCCCCAGAGCTGGACACAGCACTGTGCTCAACCACGGCACCATAAGCGGTGCAGTGGCGAGAAACAGCAAAGGATGGCGCCGTAGAGCCTCCCACAGCAATAACACCACTGGCGCTGCAAATGGAGCCGACAGCAGCAACGGCACAGAGTGATGAACTGGCGCCGATGACGGCGCCATCGGAGCCCATGGTGCTGCAAACTGTGCCGAGGCCCAAGACAGCGCTGACCCAGGCCTTCTGAGCCGAGGGTATGACACTGGGGGAGCCTTCCACTGCCCCCAAGGGGGAACGACTGGGCCTCCGCACATCGGGGGCTTCTGCAAAGCTTGTAGCCTCGCTTTGCAGAAGCCCTCCTCTGTCCTTGTAGAACCGGGAGGGGACCCGGAGGAAAGGCCAAGAGAATGCGGCTTGGCCCGAGTGCGTGCTCGCCCCCAAAAGTCGACGGAGCTCATCCAACTTTCCACGAGTTTTGTTCAATGACATGACGGTCCATGGAGAAGCAGGCATCGCACAAATCCATGTCGTGTAGCGGGCCAAGACACGCGAGGCAACGGTCATGCTGGTTGGTGATGGAATACTTACGGCCACATGGGCACCGACTCATAGGGGGCCGTCCCGTCTTCAGAGTTTTCTTGCCCCCCCATCCGAGACATGACCTACAGATAAAAGAACACCAAACAAGACTCAACGCCGCAAAATAAAATAAGGAACAGTCTTACCAGGCGACACTGAGTGGAGTGAAACTGAACCGGCAGGAACAAAGATATACAGAGTTGACGGACTGAGACACGGAGTCAAAGGCTTTCGAAACACAACAGGCCTCTCAGAAGTTTTCGGAGCTACCCACGAGGTGCGGCCTCAATGGCGGGAGACGAAGAACTGGCAGGAGAGTGGTGTCGTCAACACCTAACAGCCAACCCATGAGCGCCACGCACTCCGTCGGCCTCAAGGGTGGCGCCGATGGTGTGTGACACCACCCAAAAAAAAAAAACAAAAAAAAAAGCGCTCCCTCAGGGGCGTGACCTCCGGCCAGAACCCAAAGGTGAAGACTGACACAGATAAGATCCCTCGGTTCCACCCCCATGACAGCAAATCTTTGCCTGCTGGTTGTGCTTCTGAGCCTGGGGAGGTTGGGTGGGTACGTGTGGATGATCATCATATACCACTCCTAGAAGAAAAAAATTACTCCGCTTAGTAACTGTTTCTTTTAATGGAGTCTTGCTGTATTTTGACATATGCAGTTAGCCCCAGCATTTCAACTACTCTGGAGAGTTAACTCTATGCAGGAAGTATAGAACATTGAGCTTAGTTTCAAACCTCTGTCTGCAGCACTTCAAACTGTAACCGTCAGATTCTTACGAGTTATTACTAACTACATTTCTTAAAGTGGAAATTTTAAAAGAACATAGCCAACAGGCAACAAATGTTTGATTCCCCAAAAGACTCAAGTCGAGAACCCAAAATAATAACCAGCTAGTGAACCAACATATAGCTATCAAAAACAACTTAATAACCCACTCCCCCTTTCTAGAAAGGAGGCGTGCCACGTACACCCCTGAGGTGCAACCCTGTACCTGCCAGCCCACTTCCCAAAAACAGGTTCTGAGAGGTGAGGCGGAGGAGGACAGAATACAGCAAGACTCCATTAGAAGAAACACAATTACTAAGGTGAGTAATTTTTCTTCAAACAACATGAAGTCTTGCTGTATTCTGACATCTGAGACTACCAAACAGTACCGTCATGAAGGGTACTGAACCTATTTTGGGAATAGGCTTTGCAGTACTGTTGTTCCAGACCGAGCATCGCTCCTAGCCTGGATATCCAGAGAGTAATGCTTGGTGAAAGTATGGATGGTTTTCCAGGTGGCTGCTTGCATATTTCTAGTAAAGTATATCCCTGGCAGCAGCTGTACCCCTATCGAATTAGGCCTCAGGGCCTGAGGGAGTATTTTGTCTAGCTTTTCATAGCAGAACTGAATACAAGAGAATCCACCTGGCAATAGTTCTCTTAGTAGCAGGCTTACCTTTTCCCACTTCACCGTAAGTGAGAAACAACTCGTGACATTCATACCTAAATGCCTTAGTATGCTCAATGTAGTAGCTAAGTGCCCTCTTAACATTCAAACTAATAATCATCTTTCTCCTGGAGAAGAATGATCAATGAAGAACACAGGAAGAGACATGGACTGATTCAGATGAAAATCTGAGACCACTTCAGATAAGAACCTCCTATTGGTTCTAAGGACCACCTTATCTCTATGGAATGAGAAAATCTGGCTCCACTGACAGAGCTTGTAATTCACTAATATGCCTGGCAGAAGTGATAGCTACCAGGAACACAGTTTTCCAAGTCAAATACTTGAGTTCAGCTGAAGCCAAGGGCTCAAAGAACAGGTTACTCACCTGTAACAGTAGTTCTAAGAGTGGTATATGTTGTTCATCCACACTCTCTGGCACGCCCCTTCCCTTTAAATTCACCAGAAAACCTTTAGTTGGCTCCTCCCACCCACCCACCCGGGTGGTAAATACCTCAGCTCCAGTCCATGACACCAGATCTTAGCCCACTGGAAGCAAGGTGGTGCGCCTAAAGCCGGGAGGTCGGTAGGCATGTGGATGAACGACATACACCACTCCCAGAATTACTGTTACAGTAGCAGTAATCTGTTCTTCTAGGAGCATGGATATGTTTTCATCCACACTATCTGGCAGACTCCAAGCAGTTCTCTGGGAGGAGGAGGCAAGGCATACCCTATTTAGGAAACAGAGATTGAGAACCGAGGCCCCAAAACCAGCATCCGGGCGTGACTCAAGGTCGATGTGGTAGTGGGTAACAAGGTGTTTGCTGACTTCCAGGTAGCAGCCCGACAGATCTTCTGGATAGGGATGTCCCTGGAAGCAGCCAATGCAACCGATGGTGGGTAGAATGAGCTCTTAGCCCTCTGGAAGGCTTCTTGCCCGCCAACTTATAGCACAGACCTATGCATGATGTAATCCATCTAGCAATGGGTCCGCTTCGCTGCAGGTCTGCCAGAAGCGGCTTCGGCATAGGTGACAAACAGCTGGTGAACCTCTCCCTGAATTTCCGCCATCCTCTCCTTATAATAGGAGAGAGCACATCTGAGGTCCAGAGTATGGAGCCTGTACTCGGCGTCCGAGGTGTAGTTAGGGTAGTATACCAGCAGAGTCAAGACCTGGTTAAGGTGAAACTCGGATACCACCTTCGGAAGGAATTTCAGGTGGGGACGCAGGACAACTCTGTCCCTGTGAAAGACCGGATAAGGGGAGTCCACCGAAAGACCTGGAGCTCCCCTGTCCTTCTGGCTGACGTGATATCCACCAGGAAGGCAGTCTTCCATGACAAGTGTGAGGGCTCACACTTGTGCATGGGTTCGAATGGCTTGCCCATGAGCTTTGCCAAAACCAGCAAGAGATCCCACAGACGTGGAAGTTCACGCACTGGAGGGGATATGTGATCCAGGTCTTTGAAAAGGCGCCCAACCACTTTCTCCTGTGCCAATGTCAGCTGACTGGCCTGCACCCCGTAAGCAGAGATGGCTGCCAGGTGCACCCGAAGGGTCGATGACTGTAGACCCCCTTCGGCGCGAGACCAAAGGTAGTCTAAAATGTTAGCCACAGAGCAGGATAAGGGTCCAGACTCTTACCCTGACACCCAATGGAAAACCCTTTCCATTTGAAGGCATAACATTTCCTGGTTGATTCCTGATAAGATGCCTCCACCACAGTGTAGACATCCTCAGAAAGAACCAGAGCCTGGAACTCTAGCCGCTCAGGTACCAGGCTGTGAGGTGCAGGGATTGAAGGTCCGGATGGAATACCTTCCCCTGGTTCAATATCATCAGGTCCGTGCGTGTACAAAGCTGCTCCGGGGCCCTGCAGCTGAGGCCAAGGAGATCTGGATACCAGAACTGGCAGGGCCAGTCTGGGGCTACCAGAATCACCTTCGCCTTGTCCCTCCTCGCCTTGAGTAGCACCTTGTGGATCAAAGGAAATGGAGGGAGGTCACAGAGGGGCTTGGGGTCCACGGCCTCGAGCAGGCATCCCCCTGCAGCCAGCCCTGCTGAGGGAGGCGGGCATGGTACAGTCTCAGCTTGGTGTTCTCCCTTGAGGCAAACAGATCCCCCAACGGGAGAACAGATTGTAAGCTACCTCTAGATGGAGAGACCACTCGTGGAATGTCTGGCCTAAGCGGCTGAGAGCATCCGTCAGTTGGTTCGAGACTCCTGCCACATGGATGGCAAGGAGATCTGCCTCCAACCGGCTGACGAGAGTCCAGATCCGGAGCACCTCCTTGCACAGCAGACGGAAGTGCGTCCCACCCAGTTTGTTGAGGCAGTACATAGTGGTGGTATTGTCCGTCTGGACTTGAACCACTTGAACCCGGAGCTGAGGGGCAAAGCTGACAGGGCCAGTCTGACTGCTCTGAGCTCCAACAGGCTGATGTGGCATCGGGACTCTTCTGGGGTCCAGAACCCATGGGCCCTGCGGTCCCCCATGTGGGCTCCCCAGCCCAAGAGGCATCGGTCAGCCAGGACGACTGCTGTCTTGGGGTGGACAAACGGGATTCCTTCCTGCAATCAGTCCGGGATGGTCCACCATTGGACAGTGTCCCACATCTTCTGGGTTACAGTGATTAGCTGGTCGAAGTGACCATATCGCTCAGTCCACTGGGCGGCCAGCTCCCATTGGAGGGGGCGCATGTGCCACTTGGTCCAACGGACCACCGAGGTGCACACCGCCATGTAACCCAGAAAGTCCAGGACATGGTGCAAGTGCCCAACCAGAAATGAATGGGCAAAGCAGGAGAGAATCTCCACCCTGTCTGCCGGGAGCCGGCCTCTGGCTTGACGAGAGTCGAACTCTGCCCCGATAAAGCCCAACACCTGAGAGGGCATGAGTTCCGATTTGGCCTCGTTGATCCGGAGGCTTAGATGGAAGCAGGTTCGGAGGGCCAGATCCCTGGATCTCTCCACCTCCTGAAAGGAAGAACCCGCCAGGAGCCAGTCGTCGAGACAGGCGTATTCGTACTCCTCGTGCTGAAGATGGGCTGCCACCACTGCAATGCGTGGTGAAGACTCAGGGGTCGATGACAGGCCGAACGGCATGGCTCGAACTCGTACAGTGTCCCTTCGACCCTGAAGCGGAGGAACCGCTGGTGGGACATGAAAGAACGTGTCCTGTAGATACAGTGAACAGAACCACGTTTCACTCCAGGGATGGTATGATCTGGTTCAGAGTTACCATCCGGAAGGTACGAGACCTGAGATACTGATTCAGGTCGTGGAGATCTAGGAAGGGGCGCCAACCCCCTCCCCCCCATCCGCTTGGGCACCAGGAAGTACCTGGACACAAAGCCTGGGTCTGTAGGAGGATCTGGCACTGGAGCTACTGCCTCCTTGCAGAGGAGCTGAGCAATGTCGTCCCGAAGGGCCGACAGTGCAAGCCGAGATCCTTTCCTCCCGAGGGGCACGGGCTCGGCTGGGAGGGTACTGCTCGAATTCTAGAGGCAGTCCCTGGCCGACGTGATACCGGACTAGGCTGAAAGAAAGTGGCGGAACCGGCCCCCCACGGGAGGACCCAGAGCTGGCGTGACAGGTGTAGGGGTGGCAACCCCTGACCAGTCACTGAGCAGGCTTAGAGGAGGAGGAGGAGGAGGAGGAGGCTAATGGACCGGCACCTCTGCCTCCTCTACGGGGCTGTTGAGGATCCTGCTTGGGCCTGGGGTGCCAAGCTTGAGCCTGCTGTTGGTGCAGTTGCTGCTGACCTCCTTGATAGGACGGCTGTCTAACCGCAGGGGAAGAGTGCCGAAAGGGCTTCTTCTTGCACTTCTGCTGGTTCTTGCCCGAAGAACCCTTTGCAGAGGTAGCATCCAAAGTGGCACTGGGCTGCTCTACACGCTGGAGGTGACCTGCCACTCCAGGACCGAAGAGGTCGGTGCCGAGGAAGGGCACGTCAGCTAACTTGTGCTGAGTATCTGCCGTAAAGGAGGATAACCTCAGCCATGCCCTGCGGCGAGTGGCCACTGCAGCTGCTAAGGAGCGTGCACAAGAAATCTCCAATGTCCAGGGCCAACAATGTTTGGCAACAGCATGGCCCTGGTCACGGACCTGCTTTACCGTGGTCTGCATGTCCGCTGGGAGATGAGGGAGGACTTCATCTAGTGACCCCAAAAGGGCATGAGAGAAGTGTGCCTTGATCACAGCTGAGCTGGCCTGACGAAGGCCTAAGGATGAGGCTGCATAAACCTTCCAGGCAGAATGGTCCATATACTTGGACTCCTTGTCCGAGGGTGTTCAGTGTCAGCTGAGCTACCGTGTGTCTAAACACAGAAGCAGTCACAAGGCTCTCAGCAGAGGGATGCTCTGTGAAACCCGCCAGGGACCCCATGGGTACCGTATACTTGCAGGCCATGTGGGCAGACGGAGCTGGGCAGGAGGCAGGGCGTTGACATAGCTCAAAGGCCGGGCCAACAATGGCTTCGGCCACTGGAAAGGCCTCTGTCGGGGTATCCCCACTCTTGAGGATATCTGTGAGGGGGCACTCGCCTTCTTTTGGATATGCTCCAAGGGCATTCCGGTCGATTCTGAAATGAGGCGGAGGATGCCCTGGAAAGAGGAAGGACCTTCCTCCAAGCCTGCCACTGATGACTCGTTATCCCCTAGATGCGAGTGCAGACCTGTGGCATCAGAGTCCGAAGAATCTGGATATAAAGGTTTCCTGCCTATGTCTCCTTGATACACAGAGGCGATAGGGGACAACACGTAATGGACAGACGATGGGGAGACCAGTGTCTGTCCTATTCTCTTTCGAGGGAGCCCCTCTCTGAGGCTGCCAAGGCAGTGGTTCCACCAAAATCAGTGGGGAGACCGAAACAGGCCAAGCTGGAATGCGTGCCGGCCCTACGGGTGGAGGAACCGGGATTTTCGGTTCCGGAGGGGTTGGCGTCAGCCTAAGAGGCTGAGGCCAAGTAATAGCCGGTGTTGCTGGCGGAGCCAGCTTCTGACCGGTCAGAATCAGCTGTTGCCACATGAAATCCTCATAAGGTCAACGGAGCTTCCCTTAAAGTCTCTCCTCGTCTGAGGAGGAGGATGAGGATCGGTGGCGCCACCTCTTCCTAGAGTGCTCGTGACCTTTCTTCGGTTTTTCGACCGAAGGGGTCCTGTTCCTCGATCGAGACAGACAGGGATGGCTGGTTCGATCGGGAGAAGCTGGAGTCGGGGAGAACCGAGGTTCCAGCACCTTTCCCTCGATCGGGACACCCGAGGGCTGGGTCTCCTAGTCAGGGAAGGAAAGGATGGGTGTCCTCTCCAAGGAGTCATCAACCGAGTCGTACAATGGCCCGATCGAGTCAAGAGAAATCTCAGCTGGTTCAGCGGTGTCCTCGGCCTCAGTGCCTTAGCCTGATGGAAGGTCCGAGAAGCTAGTGGACGAGGATTCGATCTCAACCAAGGTCAAGACTGCAAGGTCCTGAGAATCATACCATTCTCGGTCCCAGGAATGTCTTCTTCGAGAAGATGATGATGATTTAGGGCCCTTGTCCCTTTTCCTAGGGTGGGAGGAGTGCGGGCCCGAGGGCGCCTCACCCCTGGTGGGGAGAGACTGGCACAGCTCCCGAAAGGACCCAGTGAAGGTAGAACCCAGGTTAAGCAGCACGAAAAAACTTGAGCAGCCTCCTCTTGAAAGCTGCCATCTGGTCAAGCTGCTCAGCGGATCCCGCGGAAGCGGAAACTGCCCACCTGGCCTCCTTTGATTTCACCAGTGGGTTGCAAAGCTCCGGTTCCCCCAGTTTTAGGTGCACCTTGCGGTCGTCCAGGATGTTGGAATGGAAGGCCAGACAGATGGTGCAAGAAGCAGTAGACACACGAGAGGTGGGGATCAGTGCGCGACAATTTCTGTCTGTAGGGACACCAGAAAAATCTGGGGGATGACTTGTCCTCCATGTCTGATGCGCTCGGATTGGTATCGAAAACTCTGATGAGTTTTAAAGAAAGCGATTGCGGTGAAAACAGTCGTTGAGAATTCAGGGCCTAAGAACTGCAGAAGTAGCACGAGGGAACCTAAATCTTCCAGCGGAAAGGAAGATCTGGCGTCATGGGGCAGAACCAAGGTATTTACCACCTGGGTGGATGGGAGGAACCAGCTTGAAGATTTTCCGGTGAATTTAAAGGGGAACAGGACATGCCAGAGAGTGTGGATGAGCAACATATCCACACTCTTAGAAAGGGGGTTGCATGAGCTGATCAATGCAAACATTATGATCCCAAGCAGGCGTAGGATCCCTAAAGGGAGGGTTGGTATTAACCAAATCTTTAAAGAATTTACAGAAGACAGGATGAGATGCCAGAGAGGGAGCCTCCCCTGCTGACAGGAATGCAGATACAGCTGCTAAATGAACTTTTAAAGTGGCTGGCCTGAGGCCTAGGCCATAAAGATGAACCAAGTAATCCAGGACTGTAGCCAAATCAGCAGTATCTAGTAAGACATCCTTATTGGAACACCAAATGCTAAATCTCTTCCATTTGGAATTACAAGTTTTCTGGTGGCAGGTTTTCAGAGGCTTTGAGAATATCCAGCACCCTTGAGACAGGTACAGACCTGCATACTCTAATTCTTTAAGAGCCAAGCCTTGAGGTTGAGAGACTGAAGATTGGGGTACCAGATTCTTCCCTGAAAGGAAGTTAACAGGTTGTGCTTCTTGGGAAGAGACAGGGGAAGATGGACTGCTAGGGACATCAACAGGGGATGCCAAGGCTGTCTGGCGCAATCAGGATCACCCTGCACGGTTGTGACCTGATCTTGACCAGGACCTTGAATAACTGGGGAAAAGGAGGGAAGGCATAAAGGAATCCCCCCCCCCCCAAATCCAGAACCAGAACATCCAGGGGAACTGTGCATATGACTGGAGCTCTGTAACAGAAGAGAGGAAGTTGATTGTCTGGGGCTGCAAAGAGATCCATCTCTGGAGTGCCCCACCTGGAGAAGACTACTTTCAATATGAAGGGGTCCAGGGCCCATTCGTGATGGCCCCGAGAGATCCTGCTCAGGGCATCTGCTAGCACATTGTTCTTCCCTGGTAAATGGACTGCCACTAGGGATGCTTGCAGGGCATAAGTCAGAGACCATATTTTCATGGCTTCCGTGCACAAGGCCGTAGACAGAGTGCCTCCCTGCTTGTTGATGTACATGGTGGTGGTGTTGTCTGTCCTGACCTGAACCACTTTGTTCCTCACAGAGTCCGAGAAAGCTTGGAGAGCCAGGAATACTGCCCAGAGTTCCAGAAGACTGATACAAAGTAGACTCCTGAGGAGACGAGACACCTTGTGCTGTGAGGGCTCCCAGATGGGCTCCCCAGCTCAGGAGAGAAGCATCTCTGGTTAGTACTACTGAATGAGCCTGACTGATGAATGGGACTCCTTGTCTGAGATAGTCCTGGTCCAGCCACCACTGGAGTGCTTGGACCAGAGTCTGAGTCACTGGAATCAATTTGGTTAGAGGATCTTTTATCGGAGACCAAAAGGACCTCAGATAGAACCGAATGTCCCTCATTTGAAATCTGGCTCCCTGTACCACCACAGTGGAAGCTGCCATGTGGCCCAAGAGCTGAAGAAAATGTACTGCTGGTCGAGACACCAGAAGCGGAAAGAGGAGGCAAGATCTTTGTGGGCTGGAGTTCTCTCAGACTCAAAACTGGTTCGCTCAGGAGTCTCTAGGGATCCATCCTGGCCCCTCCTTTCAGCCTTTCCTAAACTCCCTCCCCAAATCCTGCCCTGAACAATTAATCCTCTATGCCGATGATGCTGTGATTCTTGCCACTCATAAAGATCCGAACCTCTTATGCCTCAACCTTCAGCAAGCTTTTTCCAAAGTTGAGATGTGGTTCCTTGAACATAAGCTGGTTCTAAACCACAAAAACTAAATCCATGCTCTTCTCTAACCCGCAAAACAAGAAACGGCAAGTCCCACTCACCATTAATACATACCTGGGAAATACCCTTGAACAAGTGCCAATTTTCAAATATCTTGGAATCAACTTTGATCAAGGCCTAACCTTTGCAACTCACATTGATAGTACAGCAAAAACTATTAATCAGTGAATTGGGATTCTGTATCGGAACCGACAGCTTCTTACCCATTCTGCACCGAGGATTGCCATCCAATCTTCTATCATCTTAGTCGTTGACTATGGCTTAGTTATATATGGATCTGCCACTACTACAGCACTTAGTCGCATTACAACATCCATAAATAAGACCTGTCGGCTGCTCACTGGTGCACATCGACGTACCCACACATGTGAACTCTATGCTGACTCAGGTTGGTTGCAACTCTCAAACCGGATAAAGTACCTTACCTGCCTGATGGCGAAAAAATCCATTCTGGGCCCCACTCCACCCTGTATCCAAGACCTGTTATGCCTGAGCGCTAGCACTCGTTTTACCAGAAGATCAGAACACCAGCCTCTCCAAGTCCCCCGATGCCGGACTTCTCAGGGACAAAGATCATTTGCCTATCGTGCCCCCAGCTGGCTAAATGCCCTCAGCACTCATATTACTGCCTCCACCTATCTAGGTATTTTCAAATCAAGGCTTTTCTCTCACCTTGCCACCTCCAGCTCCTGTGACTGCCCTGATTAAACCTCCTATTTTCTCACTACCCACCCTGTTCCGTTATCTGACAAAGACATGTTTGGGAAACCTTTTCTCCTGCTATTGTCTGCTCCCCACCTTTCACTTAACCTTTCTATTCTGGACTTTTTCCTATTTGTTTCTCCTAATCTGGCATGACCCCTTTTGTAATAATAATGTGATTATTGATATCTCATGTCCTTTTGCACAAGTGATTTAATATGTATTTGTATATGTTTTCTTGTCTTGACACAACACAAATTGTTGTGTTATCTATGTAACCTTTGTACTGTACCTAATTGACGCGGGAACTTTGTAAAAGAGCCTCTGGCTCAAAGGTAGCAATTCCTAGAACAATAAACTAAACTAAAACTAAAGGGCCTTCACCCTTGCCAAGGGAAGAAAAGGCTTTGCCTGCACAGTGTCCAACTCTACCCCTATGAAGGTGAGAAGTCGTACTGGTTCGAGAACTCACTTTGGCAGATTGAGAAAGAACACTAGCGAAGTGAGCAACTGGTGTGTCACTTGTAGGTCTGACTTGACTTGGTCTGGAGACTGCCCCACGATAAACCAGTCATCCAGGTATGGAAAATGGAGATACTCTGTCTCCTGACAAAGGCCACCACTACTGCTAGGCCATTTTGTGAACACCCTTGGTGCTAATCTTAGGCCGAAGGGCATTGCTCTGAACTGAAAATGGCCTGAAGGCAATTCGAACCTGAGGTATTTTCTGTGGGAGCACCTGACTGGGATGTGAAAGTAGGCATCCTTGAGGTCCAGGGAAGCTAGCCAATCCTCTGGCCTTAGAGAGGGAAGAATTACTCCCAGTCACCATTTTGAATTTTGGTTTTTAAGATGTGGTTGTTTAGGTATCTTAGGTCTAGGATGGGCCGCCACTCCCATCTTTTTGGAGTAAGGAAACATCTGGAATACAGACCCTGCCCCTGTGCTGAGTAGGAACTCTCTCTACAGCCCTGAGGGTTGGTAGAGAGGAACCTCTGCTTCTAGAGTAGTGGTCTCTGAAAGGTTTGCAGGTGTAAAGGACTTGGCCCTTAGTTTGGAAACTTTGCAAAACTGAGAGCCAGCTCCTGACTTACTACCTCCAGGACCCATCTGTATGAGGTAGCAGACTTCCAGGCCTGGAAGCAGTAAGCCAGCCTGCCTCCTACTGGGATTGGGGAGTCGACCCGGGCTGACACATCAGGGTGTCTGCTTGGTAGGAGCCTTGGACTGAGAGGAGGATGCAGCCCTGCTTATCCCCCTTCTGCCTCTCCCTCTGAAGAACCCCCCCTGTGGGAAAGGAGAGGAGGCCTATGCCTGGTAGAAAGGCCTGTGAAAAGGCCTGCCCCATGACTGCTGCCTCTGAGGAGTTGCCTGCCTCTCCTTGGCCTGTGCACTCCTGTAGGTGGTACGGTACTCATCCATTTTCTTCATGTAATTCTCTGTCTGCTCCCCAAATAGAGAATTACCCACCACAGGAAAACCCATGGCCTTAGCCTGGGTGTCCTGAGAGAGGCTAGAACATCTGAGCCAAGCAAACCTCAGAAGAGAGACAGATGTAGCCATGACTCGTGATGCCACATCATTTGAGTCCACAGCAGCATGAAATTGAATTCTGAATGCCTCAATCCCATCAGCAGCCACCTCCTCCAGCTCTTTGGCTAGCTGGGGAGGCACGTTAGCCAGCTCCAGAACAGTATCCCATCTAAACTTCTGGTATCTGGCTGTGTAGGCCATATAATTTGCCTGCCTGAGTCCCAAGGAGGATGCTAAGTACTGCTTTTTGGCCATAGCATCCACCTTCCCAGAGTCTTTATCTGGGTGTGTGTGAAGCCAAAGGTATGTTAGCCTTGTCAAAGGCTGCAGCCTGCACTATCCCAACATGGCTGCATTGGTGGAACAAGAACTCTGTACCTGAGCCTGAAAGCATATACCTCCTGACCATTCTTTTATCTAGAGGAGGTAAAGAATTTGGGGTTTGAAGAACTTTTTGTGTCGGTTTCTCAAAAGATTTATGGAGGGGAATAGACAACCTCTTGGACTCTGGGATGTCCATTTCCACAAAATCACACTCCTCTTGTTCCTCAGCAGCTTCAACCAAGGGAAGCTGGAGGGTCTCAGCCACTTTCTTGTAGGACAAGTAGTGAGATGGGGACACACACACTGAAGGCCTGTCTGGGAAGATGTCCTGTTCAATGGGCTCATCCAGACCTTCATCACCATTGCCATTATCATCGTCTTCTTCCTCTCCCTCCGGTTTGTAAAATTCATTCGGCACATAATCCGGAACCGACCGAACGCCTACCGAGAGGCGCCAGATCGGACGGAGTGATTCCACAATACTTATCGCCCTGGCTATTTCTTCGGCAGTTGGATGATGCGGTTCTGGATCCGAACCGGCAGACTTCCTCTTACGCTTCGATGGACCCCGACCCCTCAGGGTCGGATCTCCTTTTGCTCAAAGGAGTATTGTCCAGGTCAGTGGGCACTCCTTCAGGTTCCACAGGAACCGAACCTGGCTGGCCATTTGGATTAGTGGACTTCTCGGCCTCCTTTTCCCTGAGCCTACCCAACCTCTTTTCCAGGGTGACTTTCAGGAAATTCTTGCAAATTTGGCAGTCTGAATTGAGGTGGTCAAACCCCAGACAATAAACACAAATGGTGTGAGGGTCTGCCTTAGCAAACGCATCCCCACTCTCACCACGGTGTTGAAACCCAGTGGGCCCGTTTTCTTTCTTGGGTTTCTCAGACATGGCCAGGCTACAACTTACTCTTTACAACTATTTAGCCAGGTAAGACCCGCTTATCGGTTCCCTATCGTGTTATGGGTCATGGAAATAACCATGTAAAATTGTGTATTTTTGAAACCGATAGGAATCGGTACCTCACACTACAGAAATAAAAAAAACAGATAAAACCCTAACACAATCGGTTTCTAACCAGACCAATCAACAGGTTTTACAATTTCCACACTGAAACACAATAAAATACACAATTCTACCCTATAGTCCACTACCTAAAACACTTACTCCCATAGACAGGGATCTGAAGCTGAAAAACAAGAAAATCGGTGATAAAACCGGCTGGTTTCTAAACCGAACCGACTGTAGCGAAGGAGCAATCTCCGGAGCGACTGTTCAGTTAGGCAGAGTGAAGAATCTGACGGTTACACTTTGAAGTGCTGCAGACAGAGGTTTCAAACCAAGCTTGAGCTCAATATTCTATGCTTCCTGCATAGAGTTAACTCTTTCATCTTCAGAGCAGTTCAAGTGCTGGGGCTAACTGCATATGTCAGAATACAGCAGACTTCATACTGTTTGAACTACTGTTACAAGTGAGTAACCTGTGTTCCTAGGGATGTGGATATGATGTTCTATCCACACTGTCTGGCAGACTCCTAGCAGTTCTCCCGGAGGAGGGAAGCAAGGTGCACACCCCCACCTAGGAAATAAGGATTGGAGAACTGAGGCCCCAAAAATGAAAATTACGTACCTACCGTAATTCTTGATCTTTCTGTGTATCTTCACCATTCATCACTAGTATGGGTATCCAGCCAGAGGCTAGGACCCCGGAAGCAGTTTTTTTTTTTTTTTTTGAGGCGGAGTCAACACAGGGGCAGCACCACCCTCAAGGCTGTGTTACGTGGCGCTTGCAGGTTGGCCATTATCTGCTGTTGACTCTGCCTTCGCCCCAATTCCACACGCCGGCAAGAGAGATAGGAAGGGATGGAGGGGTGGGGCAAGGAAGGCCAAGTGATACAAAAAAGGAAGGATATAAAAATTGAAAGGAGGCATAAGTGGGTGAGAGGACAATAAAAAAGAGAGAGAGAGCAGCCTAAGGAATTGGGATAGTGAGGGGCCCCAATCTCTGGTTGAAAGAAAGTGTGGAGAAGGGAGGGAAGGACACCACCCCCACCCAACCCGGAACAACCTGGACCTCGGGGGGGGGCCTCTCATTTTAAAACTCTCATGCTGCAGACTGAAGACGACACAGGAAGAGCCCCCTGTGCAGCCAGGTTAGTCTCAAGAGGGACCAGAGCTAAGGGAAAAAAACGATGTCGAATCAGGCTAAGACAAGTCGGACAGCGTTCACCCCAAGTTAAAACAGAATGTCCCCAAGAGGGGAGTGAAATAAGACAAAGAAAATAAATAAATAAATAAATAAATAAATAATAATAAAAAAAAACAATGAGCCTACCCCTGCCATCAATTTAATAGACAAAAGGTGTGGCAAATGATGACACCTTAAGGACAGGTGATCCCCGAAAGACACATTAATAATAAGGAGATTGCGGAGGGGTACTAGGGGTCCCCATCTCTCTCCAGTCTTGGTAATGGGGGGCAGAGAGCAAACTTTGAGAGGCAAGGAAGGTGAGAGAGAGAGAGGAGACACCTCGAGACCCCCAAGCAAAAACCCCGTCTGCCTCTAGTGTCCTCCTCCTCGAACGCAGAGAGGAGTAGAGAAAAGGTGCTGGAGAGTAACAAGAGACACACAGGGAGTATCGCCCAGAGACAGCTGTCCCAGGGGAAGGAGGCAGGATTAGTGATGAATGGTGAAGATACACAGAAAGATCAAGAATCACGGTAGATGCGTAATTTCATATCTTCTCTGTGCAATCTTCACCATTCATCGCTAATAAGTAAATGCCGAGCCTAGAGGGGCCCAGCACCTCCCTAAGGGACCAAGTCCCTTAGGCTCCAGTGGGGAAGACATTAGAGGGAGATCCCTTGCAGGCCTGGGCACAGGTGCTGGAACTAGGAGTGCGGCAGCACTCCTGTTTTAAGCATAATTCCTATGGCTTTCTATATAGTTTTGTTAATGACTTTCAGCACCCCACCATAAAAATTGTTCCAGTGCCACTGGGCCTGGGACTGGTCTGAGGAGGTGGGGATCTGTTAGGAGAAGGGAAGGTGCCCCTGCAAATCCAGTCTCACCCTATGGGAGAAAAGGTGGGTTTTCTGGAAGATGGAGGAGACCACCTACGCCGAGCCAGAGGTGACAACCAGGATAGAAGAAGCCAAGCAGATCACTGTTCCCACTAGCCTGGAAGTAACATCACTGGCGTCGTAAGATGCCTTGCTTGGTGCCTTGCTAGCTCCAGGCCTTGCGGAGAAGAGCCATGGCCTGCCTGGTTACCTCCGAATCAGGCAGGAAGCTAAGACCTGACCTAGCCTCGACCACAAGTACCTGTTATAGGTAGCATGGTGGGCCTGATGAGCTACAATGTAAGCAGAAGCCGTGCTGAGGAGAACGTCCTCCCTGCCCAAAAATCAAACTCCAGTGAGTCATAATCCGGGGCCAGTCACAGCCTGGGCATCTATGCACAGAGGGTATCCAGATGAGTCACGCACTCGGGCGAGGCAGAGTTCCTGGAGACCCCCGGGGGAGCAATACCTGTGGTGAAGGTCCCTTGGGGCTGAAGCTGGGGGCATAGGGACGTTGCCAGACCCAGAGCGACGCCTCCTGAAAAGGAACAGGCCGGGAGGTTACTTACCCGCCAACCTATAGCAGAGATCAATGCAGGAAGATATCCACATGCCAATCGTGATGCAGGTCTGCCAGGTGCAGCTTTAGTGCAGGTGACAAACAGCTGGGAACCTCTCCCTGAACTCCAGCCATGTGCTCTTTGTAATAGCGAGCACTTGTCCAGAGTATGGAGCCTGTGTTCGGCCTCCGAGGTGTGACTCAGGAAGAACACTGGAATAGTCATCGCCTGGTTTAGGTGAAATTCTGACACAACCTTCAGGAAGAACTTCGGGTTGGGGCACAGAACAACCCTGTCCCTGTGGAAGACCAGGTTAGGAGACCCACTGAGAGCGCCTGGAGCTCACTGATCCTTCTGGTTGATGTGAACCACCAGGAAGACGGTCTTCCATGACAGGTGAGACATGTCACACCTGTGCATTGGTTTGAATGGCATGCCAATGAGCTTTGCCAAAACCAGCAACAAGTCACCAGTAAGCAGAGATGGCTGCCAGGTGCACCTTAAGGGTCGTTGACTGAAGTCCCTCTTGGGAGAGAGTGACCACAGGTAGTCCAAAATGCTAGCCACAGGACAGGTCGAAGGGTTCAACCCTTTGCCCTGACACCAAATGGAGAATATCTTCCATTTGAAGGCATAGCATTTTCTGGTCATTTCTTTTCTAGATGCCTCCACAACAGTGAGGACACCTTCCGAGAGACCCAGAGCCTGGAACTCTAGCAGCTCAGGAACCAGGCTGTCAGGTGCAGGGAATGAATGTCCAGGTGGAATACCTTCCACTGACAGAGCAGGTCCGGGTGTATGGGAAGACGTGGCGAAAGCTAGTTGCTGAGGCTGAGGAGACCGGGGTACCAAAACTGGTGGGGTCAGTCCGGAGCCACCCGGATCACTTGTGCCTCGTCCCTCCTGACCTTGAGCACCACCTTGTGGATCAAGGGAAGTGGAGGAAAGGCACAGAAGAGGCCTGGGGTCCAAGGCCTCAAGAAGGCATCCCCTACTGAGGGGGGTGGGCACAATACAGCCTCAGCTTTGTGTTCTATCTGGAAGTGAACAGGTCCACCTCAGGGGTGCCCCACTGGGAGAACAGACTGAACTACCTCCAGCTGACTGAAGAATCTTGCCACATGGATGGCTAGGACATCCGCCTCCGGGCTGCGCACAAGAGTCCAAATGCGGAGAGCTTCCTTGCACAGGGGCAGAGAGTGCATTCCACCTTGTTTGTTGAGGCAATACATAGTTGTGGTATTGTTCATCTGGACTTGGACCACTTGACCCCGAACAAACTGAGCAAAGGTAGTCAGCGCCAGCCGGACTACTCAGAGCTCCAGCAAGCTGATGTGGCATTGGGACACCCTGAGGTTCCAGAGCCCATGGATTCCGTGTTCCCCAAGATGGGCACCCCAGCCCATGAGAGAGGTATCTGTCATCAAGATGACTGTCAGCTCAGGGCGGATGAAAAAATTACTCACCTTAGTAATGTTGTTTCTTCTAATGGAGTCTTGCTATATTATGACAGTAGCAGTTTGTCCCACCACTAGAACTGCTCCGGAGGTGAAATGGTTAATACCATTCCAGAATGGAACTTTGAGCACGAGCTCTAGAAGCAGCTCTGTCTGTGATATTTCAAAACTGAACTGTCAGATCTTTACTGAGCAAAACTCACTAAGGTCTGTGTGGAAGCTGTAACCTACACTAGCCAAATGGCTACCTAAATATTAACAATCATTGCTGGTCCCAACACCCAAGACTCAAGTCAGGGACCAGAATTACTAATACAATTCTAACAACAAGAGAATAAAACAACAGGATAATAAAACACCCCCAAAAGGGAGAAAGCTAAAGGGCATAAAAATAGTGCCCACTAACTGCCCGCACCCCACCCAAGTAGAGGTTTTGGAGAGGGCAGGCTGGGGAGGTCATAATATAGCAAGACTCCATTAGAAAAACATTACTAAGGTGAGTAATTTTTTCTTCAAACAACATGAAGTCTTGCTATATTATGACAGTAGCAGACTACACAGCAGTACCTCCATGGAGGAGGGACAGAACCTACTTAGGGAATAGGCTCTGAAGAACAGCTGTGCTAAACCGAGCATCTCTCCTGGCCTGGACATCCAGGGAGTAATGCTTGGTGAAAGTGTACTCGCTTTCCAAGTAGCAGCCTGGCATATCTCTAATATAGGAATGTCTCTGGCAGCAGCTAGAGACAGCGGCTGTACCCCTGGTAGAATGAGCCCTCAAGCCTGAGGGGGGATCTCTGCCCAGCTTCTGATAACAAAATTGGATACAAGAGACAATCCACCTGGCAACTGATCTCTTAGTGGCAGGTTTGCCTTTCCCAACTTCACCATAGGTGAGGAAAAGTTGGAGGGATTCGAACCTGTGACCTTTGGTACGCTCTATATAATAACTAAGAGCCCTCTTAACATCCAGGCTGTGCAACCTCCTCTCGCCAGAAGAGGAGTGATCAGTGAAAAATACTGGAAGGGAGATAGATTGGTTGAGATGGAAATCTGAAACCACCTTAGGTAAAAATTTCCTATTAGTCCTCAGGACTACCTTATCCCTGTGGAAAGAGATGGTCAGTTTCTACTGACAAGGCTTGCAACTCACTTATGCGTCTAGCAGAGTGATAACCTGGAAAAACAGTTTTCCAAGTTAGATACTTAAGCTCTGCAGAAAACAGAGGTTCAAAGGGGTTGCATTAACTGGGCAATGCAAACATTAAGGTCCCAGGCAGGGCGGTTCCGAAAGGGTGGATTAGTATGGAGTAATCCTTAAAAACTTGGAAAACACAGGGTGAGTGGAAAGAGGGATGACTTTCCTGCTGAAACAAAAGCAGACAGCTGCCAAATGAACTCTCAGGTAGCTGGTCTGAGACCCAAGGAATTAAGATGGACCATGTAATCTAATACAATGGGCAAATCAGCAGATTCTGGGAAATATTTTCCCAGCACACCAAATAAATCCTTTCCATTTAGAACTATAAGTAGCCCTAGTGGAAGGCTTTCTGGAAGCCTTTAGGATTTCAAGAACACCTGAGAGAGGTGTAAATCAGAGCCAGGCCTTGAGGTTGAGGATTTGAGGTCCGGATATCAAACCCTTCCTGGGCACAAGTTAATAGGTTGTGATTCCTGGGGAGACAAAGGGAAGATGGATTGTCAGACAGAAGGAGTGGGTACCAGGGCTGCCTGGCCCAATCCGGGGCAATCAGAATCACCCTGCAAGGCTGGGATCTGATTTTGACTAATACTTTGAATAGGAGAGGGAGAGGGAAGCATAAAAAACTTCCCTCCCAATCCAGGAGAAGGGCATCCAGGGGACTGAGCCCAACACTGGAGGCCTGCAACAGAACAGAGGAAGTTGGTGATTGTCTGGGGCTGCAAAAGATCTATCTGAGGAGTGCCCCATCTGGCAAAGACTATCCCCAGCACATGGGGATCTAGGGACCATTCATGATGGCCCTGGAAATCCTGCTGAGAGCATCCGCTAGGACATTGTCCTTCCCTGGAAGGTGAACTGCTATGAGGAAAGTGTTCAGGGAATAGGCCAGAGACCACAACTTCACTGCCTCGGTGCACAGCATGCCGAAGCCGAGTGCCCCCCTGTTTGCTGATGTACCACATTGTTGTGGTGTTGTCTGTTCTGACTTGTATCACCTTCTTGTGGACAGATGCAGAAAATGCTCGAAGAGCTAAAAGACAGCTGAGTTCCAGCAAACTGATGTGGAGCAGAGATTCCTGGGGGACCACACTCTCTGAGTGGAAAGGTCACCCATGTGGGCTCCCAACCCAGAAGGAAGCATCTGTAGTGAGAGTCAAATTGTGAGCAGGGGGAATGAAGGGGACCCCCAATCTAAATTGTTCTGATCCTGCCACCACTGGAGGCCTGGATCAAGGTTCGAGTCACTGGGACCAACTTGGAAAGGGGTCTCTCTCTGAGACCAATAGGTTCTCAAGTGAAACTGAATGTCTCTCATCTGAGATCTGGATCCCTGCACAACAGCTGTGGATGCAGCCATGTGCCCCAGGAGCTGCAGAAAATGTCTTGCTGGCCGAGAGACCTGCAGAGTGAAGGAGGAGGCCAGAGCCACTAAATTCCTCACCCTTTCCAGGAAGAAAAGCTCTGGCTAGCTTGTGTCCAACTCTGCCCCTATAAAGGTGAGTAGCTGGACTGGTTCCAGAACCGACTTTAGTAGATTGTAGAAAGCCCAGGGAGGTGAGAAGCTGCTGGGTGACTTGCAGGTGAGATTTTACCTGTTCTGGGGACTGGCCTACAATGAGCCAATCATCTAGATAGGGAAAAACAGCAATCCTTTGCCTCCTTAAGTGAGCCACTGCTACTGCCAGACACTTTGTGAATACCCTTGGGGCAGAGGTGAGGCCGAAGGGCATTGCTCTGAACTGGTAATGACCTGAGGGCAGTTCGAATCTGAGGTACTTTCGATGGGAGCTTCTGATTAGGACGTAAAAATAGGCATCTTTGAGGTCCAGGGAGGCTAGCCAGTCCCCTGGCCTTAGGGATGGTAAAATCATTGCCAGAGTTACCATTTTGAACTTTGGTTTCAAAAGATGCTTGTTCAGATATCTGAGGTCTAATATGGGCCGCCATTCTCCTGTCTTTTGGGGTAAGGAAGTATCTGGAATACAGACCCTGCCCTGGTGCAGGAGGAACCTTCTACTGCTCTGAGAGCCAACAGGGCTGAGACCTCTGCTTCCAGAGCAAGGGTCTCTGAAACACTTGCAGGTAGAAAAATCTGGCTCTCAACTTGGGAAACTTTTGAAGCTGAGAACCAGACCTGGCTTACTACTTCCAGAACCCACTTGTCTGAGGTTAAAGAAGCCCAGTTCTGACTGAAGTAAGCCAACCTGCCCCTACCGGTAAAGGAGAATGGGTCCTGGGCACCCCATCAAGGTGCCTGCTTAGCAGGTGCTTTAGGCTGAGGGGTGGGAGCAGGCCTGCCCACCTCGTCTGCCTCTGCCTCTGAAGAAGCCCCTCTGAGCACAGGCAGAGGAGGCCTGAGTCTGATAAAAGGCCTGTGAAAAGGCCTACCCTGGGGTATGCCTCTGGGGAGTGGCTTGCCACTCCTTAGCTTGGCACTTTGTAAGTAGTCTATATTCATCCATCTTTTCATGTAATTCTCTGTCTGCCCCCCAAACAGAGAATTTCCCCACAGGAAAATCCATAGCCTTAGTTTGGGTATCCTGTGACAGGCTAGTACACCTGAGCCAGGCCAACCTCGAAAGCTACAGATGTGGCCATGACCCTAGAGGCAACATCATTAACATCCACAGCAGCATGAAACTGTACCTTAGAAGCCTCAATGCCATCAGCAGCCACCTGTTCTAGTTCGCTAGCCAGCTGGCCATGGGCTTGCTTGGCTAATTCCATAACAGTATCCCATCTAGATTTCTGATACCTAGCTACATAAGCCATATAATTTGCTTGCCTGAGTCCCAGAGAGGCTGCCATATACTGTTTTTTCGCCATGGCATCAATCTTCCTGGAATCCTTGTCAGGAGGATGTGAAGCCAGGGGAATATTAGCTTTATCACAGGCTGCAGCCTGAACTACCTCAACATGACTGCATTGCTGAGAAAGGAATTCTGTATCAGGACCTGACAATGTGTACCTCCTGTCCATCTTTTTATCTACAGGAGGCACAGAATTAATTTTAAAATTTTTATTGTTTGCTTCCTAAAAGACTTATGCAAGGAATAGACAATCTCCTAGACTCTGGAATATCCATCATTTCTACAAATCAGGCTCCTCTTGCTCATCCACAGCTTCTTCCAAGGGAAGCTGGAGGGTTTCAGCAACTTTTTTTTGTAAAACATAAAATGAGATGGGGACTCAGATAGCATAGGGGGAGATTCTAAAGGTCTGTCTGGGGAAATGTCCGGTTCAATGGGCACACCCAGACCTTCCCAGCCACATTCATACTGTTCATAATCATCCTCCCCCTCCTCTGGTTCATAAAACTCCTCAACATCATATTCCTGAACCACTGGAACCAGATGAACCGACCTTTTGCCAGATAGTGGCGGTTCGGACGGAACCTGAGACAGTGACTGGACAATTTGTATGGCTTTTGCTATCTCTGCAGCAGTCGGAGAAGGGGTTTTGGACTCCAAACCTGCTGACTCTTGTTTTCTTCACTGGAACTGGTTCCTCAGAACCAGCTTTTCTTTTGCCCGAGGAAGTCTCGCCCTGGTCAGAGGGCACTCCCTCCGGTTCGGTTGGCACCGAACCGGGCTGGCCATCCGGGTCAGCGGACTTTTTTGGCCTCTCGTTCCCTGAGCCTGCCCAATCTCTTTTCCAGGGTGGCTGCAGGGAAATTCTTACATATCTGGCAGTCTGACTGGAGGTGGTCAAACCCCAGACAATAGACACATGTGGTGTGTGGGTCAGCCTTGGCAAAGACTTCCCCACAGACATCACAGTGTTGAAACCCAGTGGGCCCGGTTTTTCTTTTGGGTTTCTCAGACATAATGCCAGCCTAACCAGAAAAACTTGCCCTTTAAACGGCAGTGCCAGGCAAGACACCCTTATCGGTTCCTAACCGTGTCATGGGTATTTGAAAAAAACGTAATAAAATCCGTTTTTTTTAGAACTGATAAGAACCGGGAACCGCAATCTAAAATGCTAAACTTTAAAGTTAATGCGTTTTAAACCCGGCTGATCAGTTCAAAACCGAACTGATAAACTTACAAGTTCCACACAGACAAAACCTTTTAAATTACTTGATTACCACAGACAGGCTTGAACCGAGCGGTTTTGCGGTTAAAATAAAAGCTATTCTCGGTTGAATAGGACCGGAGAAAACAACTGTTTGAACCGAGAAATGAACCGAGCAGAAGGAGAAATCTCCGGAGCGACTGTTCACTGAGGCGGAGTAAAGAATCTGACAGTTCAGTTTTGAAATATCACAGACAGAGCTGCTTCTTAGAGCTCGTGCTCAAAATTCCATTCTGGAATGGTATTAACCATTTCACCTCCGGAGCAGTTCTAGTGGTGGGACAAACTGCTACTGTCATAATATAGCAAGACTTCATGTTGTTTGAAAAATGGGATCCCTTTCTGCAGATGCTCTGGGACTAACCACTACTGGAGTGTGTCCCACATCCTCTGGGTCACAGTGACCAGCTGGTCGAGGTGCGTGGAGACCACTGGCAGGCCAGTTCCCACTGCAAGGAGCGCATATGCCTACGGGCCCACGCTGGTGCAGGCCGCCATGTAACTCAGAACTCGCAGGAAGTCATGGGCAGGGCGCAAGTGCTCAACCGCAAATGACTGGGCAAAGGAGGAGAGAACCTCCGCCCTGTTCGCCGGGAACTGAGCCCTGCCCCAATGAAGCTGATCACCTGCGAGGGCACGAGTTCCAACTTGGCCTTGTTGACCAGGAGGCCAATGTCGATGTGGGTCTGGAGGGCCAGGTCCCTGGACTTACCTCCTGTTTGGAAGGACCTGCTATCAGCCAGTAATCCAGGCAGAGGTACACAATGACCCCTCTGCGCCTCAGGTAGGTTGCCACTACTGTTATATATACATTTGGTGAAGACCCTGAGAGCGGAGGAGAGGCCAAAAGACACGACTTGGAACTTGTAAAGGGCTCCCTCGGCTCAGAAGCAGAGGAACCTTCAGTGGGATGGATGGATTGGGACGTGAAAGAACGCATCCTGAAGATAGAGAGCAAAACCACATTTTGCTACAGAGATGAGTACGGTCTGGGACAGAGTTACCATCCGGAAGGTGCAGGACCTAAGGAATTTGTTCAGGTCGTGCAGATCTAGAATGGGCGCCCCCATCTGCTTTGGCACCAGGAAGTACCTGAGACAAACACTGGGTGTTCGAGGATCCCAACTCTGACCAAGACCTCCTTGTGGAGGAGTTGGGCTATGACCTCTCAAGGAGCCGACTGAGTGACTGCGGATACCAAGTTCTCCCATGGGGTGCGGGCTCGGATGGGAGGGTACTGCTCGAACTCTAGAGGCAGACCCTGATCAACCACTTCCAGAACCCACCTGTCCGTGGTGACAGTGAACCAGATGGGAAAAAAGTGGCAAAGCCGGCCCCCCAGAGAAGAACCCAGGGGAGGCGTGGCTGGCAAGAGAGTTGCAACGCTCATCCCACCACTGAGCAGGCTTAGGAGAAGGATGATCTGGCTGATGAGCCACCTGGTCCCTTCCTTCTGGGCTTTCAGACCACTAAGGCCTGAATTTGGGCCTTGGTCACCAAGACTGAACCTGCTCAGGAGTGGAGGGCCATAAGGGCTTATGCTCCTGCTATCCTTCTGGGCAGATGTCATGGAATCCAAGGTGGCACTGGACTTCTCGATACGCTGGAGGTGACCCTCCACACCGAGCCCAAACAGGTTGTTGCCCAAAAAAGGGATGTCTGTCTGCTTGTGCAGAGTGTCTGCCGTAATGGTCGAGATCCTCAGCCAAGCCCTACGGCGCTTGGCGACTACAGCGGGCACCAGAATCCCCAATGTCCATGGCCGTCTGAAGTTGCTGTCTGGCCACAGTACGACCCTGGTTCCGGATCTGCTTAACTGTAGTCGGGAGGTCTGCTGGAAGATGGGAAATCACCTCATCCAGAGAGCCCAGAAGGGCAATGGAGAAGTGTGCCATCACAACGGCCGAGCTTGCCTGGCGGAGGCCAAGCGATGAGGCAGCATAGACCTTTTTGGACAAGTGGTTCAATTTCTTGGACTCCTTATCAGGTGGTGGTCAATCGACATTACTGGAATTGCCAGCATGCTGAAACACAGAGTTGGCCACCAACCTTTCGGCAGAAGGGTGCTCTGTGAACCCCAAGAGGGTACTGGTGGGCACCGCATACTTGCGGGCCATCCATGCTGATGGTGCACGGCAACAAGTGGGCCGCTGCCAGAGCTCCAGGACAGGGGCGACTATGGCCTCGGCCACTGGTAAAGCCTCCGAAGCGTTCCCTTTGTCCAGAATCTCTGAGGGGATAGATTCTCCCCTTCGAACAGGCTCCAATTTCATCCCCGTGGAAAAGGAGATGAGACGGAGGAAGCCCATGTAGGATGTGGGTCCTTCCTCCATTGAAAGGTCCCCCACTGACTCCATGTCGATCGGACAGGAGTGCAGTGAGGAATTCTCAGACTCTGAGGAGTCCACATAGTGGCGGACCCATCACTGGGTGGCAGGCAGAGTGACAGACAGCAAGTGGGGGAAGTCCCTTAGCCGACCAAGACCCCTTCGTTGGAGCGCCGGTCAGTGGCTGTTGAGGCGGCAGCTCCACCATCATCGGCGGAGAAGCCAACTCCGGCCGAACCAAAGCAGTCTGTACCGGAACCGTGGGTGGAGAAGCGATGTCGACCGGCCCCGCCGAGGGCATCGGTGTCGGCCTGTCGAGCAACAGCCAAGTGATGATCAGTGAGGGAGCTGGAGTCGACTTTGCGACAGGGAGCTCTTGCCACCAGACGACCGACCTTTCCTTAAATCTGTTGTAACATTTCTTCTATTTCTCAGCCTAATTTATCCTTTACAATTTCTAGTCCATAAGGTTGGCCACCTATAGGCATCCCCTTCCCTTTCTTGACTATGCTATAGTGTCCTCTAATTTTCCTTTTCCCTCTCAAGTCCTCGTACAGGGAGGTTATTGTTGTGACCTCCAAGCATATGTAAAACAGGTTGTGTTTATCGTTGTTGGATTTAGTATGTAACAGCACTATATCATAATATACCTTATGTTTATGAAACCTGTAAATGTTGAAAATACCATGGCACTAGGTGTTTTTGATGGTGAAAAGTACTAGGTGACTATTATAGAAATTAAGTTAGTTGTGCTAAATTGCTGTAAACTGAACAAGTCTGAAATGTCATGGTGATTTGCATATATCCAATGATGCTTTGCATTATGGAAGTATGCATGATGTATTTCTTTGATACTTGATTTGTTGCCAATGCCCTTTGGGGTAACCCTTTTTTCAGTGATTCTGCATTGAGGTTCTGTCTCTATAGCTTGTTTTTTTTTTTTTTTTCTCTTTTTGAGCCCCCACTACCCAAGCAAATAGCCCACATAGGAGAAGAAGGTGTTTTCACTGAAAAGTGGCTAGATCGAAATCAGTGTCAGCAGGTGATGGCTAACTGCACAGAAAGGATATACATAGTCTGTTGCTGTAAACTAATGACTGAAGACGAATATGGCATTGCAGAAGCTAATTTCCTGTATTTTGAATAAATATCACATAGAGTTGTGTGTTGAACCTGAAGTTTGGTGTCTGGTCCATCTGTTATCCCACAACCCCTCCACAGGCTTCAGATCGGACAACACCAACTGTTGCCACATCAAGTCTTCATAGCATTGACACAGTTTGCACCAAAGCTTCTCACCCAAAGAGGATGAAGACGAGTAGCAGCAGCGCTGCTTCCCATGGGGTCGAGAGAGAGACCGCCAACGGGTCATGCTCAACCCATAGGATAAGGACGACCTAGATCTTGACCACTGTAGGTGCCGACGGCGGATCTCTGAGGTAGCCATGGAGTGCCGCGGCGACTCCAGGTCCAGGTCAGTGATCGGAGGGTCCAGCTCAGCAGGCTGAGCCGACTCTTCGGCGGTCACCAGCAGGACCAGAGTCCTGAATAAGGAGTCGTCGGCCTCTTCGGAAGACAACTGGTCGACAGGGTCGAGAAAATCTCAGCTGCATCGTCGGCCAGTGTCTCAGCCAGCTGGCCTGACAGGGGGACCGTGAAGCCAGCAGCCAAGAATGCAATTCTGACCATAGTCAAAACCTGAGAGTCCTGAGAGCAAGAACGTTCTTGGTCCCAGGAACGTCTATGATGAGTCGTCTTCTCTTTCCTGGACTCCTTCTTGTGAGATCTAGAGCTGCGCGAACCCGAAGGACCTTCTCCCTTACTCGGGAGAGACTGGCATAGCTCTTTGAAGGAGCCCGAATAAGTGGAGCCCAGCTTGAGCAGAATGAAGGCTGAAGCCAAAGAGGACTGCACGGTGGCCTGGGCCTCCTCCTCGAAGAACTTAAGCTGCTCCAGCTGCTCGGTGTACCCCACAGCCACGGAGACCACCCAACAGGTGTTCTTAAACTTGACCGGCAGATATCGTTTTTTCTGGGCAGCCCAACTTCAGGCGAGCAAGGCGATCCTTGACGACAGGCACCGTGAAGCGACTTGACTATATATCGCAAGCCTGGGGATCATGCTCATGCCCCAGGCAGTGAATGCACGTGGCGTGTGGGTTGGTACACATCTTCTGCCTGCATGGGCATCAGTAAAATCCAGGCAAGGTCTGGTCTTCCATTGCAGTTACGATCGAAGATCGTGTTGAAACGCAAATTCTAATGAGTTGAAGTTTTGGAAATAAATCAAAGATCTGAGCATCAGGGCCTACTCCACACAGGAGCGGTAAGGAGGAACTCATGGCCTGTTTAAAAGGAAGCGCTTGGTGTCATGAGGCAGAGCCGAGGGTTATAACACCGAGTGGGTGGGAGGAGCCAGCTTGAAGACTTACGGCAAGATTTAAAGGGAAAGGACAATGCCAGACAGTGTGGATAGATCACCATATCCACGCCCATAGAAATGATTTTATTTTATGTCAACCTATTTTACTGCCAAGGAAATCGATCCTAGAGTAAGAAATAAACCTGTGCAAATTTGAATAAAATGTAAAGTCCTTTTCAAACTGGTGGACTTCTCTCCAGAGGTCTGGCATAGCCAGTTCTTCCATCCCTGGACAGCCCAACTTATGAGCTTATTAGTAGTAGTTGCTGACCCTGAGGACCGAACCCGTGAGGATCCTGGGCCAGTTAAAGTCCCCAGCCAGTAAACGACCCTCCCTAGACCAGCTATTTTTAAAAAGTCGCCTTGAAAAATTCATGAGCATCAACATTTGGAGCATAAATGTTAAGATGAATTTTCTGGGAGAACATATTCCCAGACACTACTGCCAGTCTCCCATTCTCTGCCACCTCTTGGTGAAGTAACTCAAAGGCGCATCCCTCTGAACAAAATAGCCCACACCTCACCTAGTGTGTAATGCGATTTAGGTGTTTTACCTCGGACAATTTGGTTTCTTGTAAAAAGTACAGTATGTAAGAACTTACCATAACACTAGATCTTGAGAGGATCTCTTGTAGCAGCCATCAATGGTAGGACTTGGCCATGGTGTTGGGACCACAGAAACCTACCTAGCAGTCTACCGAGAGGGGCCGCCTAACTCCAACATCATTGCCTGATGTCAGTCAATCCTATAAAGGTGGGCGGCCCACACCTCCTCAGTTCTCCCGCCAGAGACCACAAGCAGGATGTCGGAAGGGGGAAATCGAGGAGGACTCAGAAGTATCCCAATAGCATAGAAAAAATAAAGCAGAAGGCTCACCCCTGTGGGAGGGGAGGGGAAAGCAGGGCCTGCTGTAAGAGATCCTCTCTAAGACAGTACAGTTACCAAGAACTTACCGTACCAGTAGGTCTTCGAGAGAGGCTCTTGCAGTAGGTAATTACACATAGGACTGACGCCGGCAGGCGGCAGGACCTCACGGAAAAATTTCCAGCCAGCAGTCCTCGGCGAGGACTGCCCCCACGTCAGGTGACCGGCGTCAGGAGACATCGGTATAAGGGGGCGGTCCCAGATGCCTGCCTTCCAGTTCTTTCCCGCCACAGGCCAAAAGAGGCCGGACGAGAGAGAAGCGGACATTTCCCTCAATGGAAAAGGAGCTGAAAAAGCCTAGGGGGATGAAGGGCGGGAAGGTATTACCTACTGCAAGAGCCCCTCTCGAAGATCTACTGTTACGGTAAGTTCTTACATAACTGTACTATCTTACTTCGAGAGGGCTCTTGCAGTAGGTAATTACATATAGGACTGAATCCCAAGCAGTCTGGAACAAAGAGAGGCACCGGGAGGAGGAAAATTACTCCAAAAGGTAGTTCTGGTTGTGCAAGTCTCATGATAGGAGGCCTTGCAAAACAGCCAGCCCGAAGCCTGCTCTACGGCGAGAGGCAACATCCAAACTGTAGTATTTCGTAAAGCTATAGACGGAAGTCCAGGTGGCGGCAGCAGATGACTGCCACAGACACATTCTTGAAACAAGCCGCAGAGGCAGCTACTCCTCTAATGGAGTGGCCTCTGACTTGACCCAGGAGGGTCTTGTTGTATTTGCCATAACAGAAAGTGATGCAATGAGCCAACCACTTAGACAGGCATTGCTTGGAAACAGCATTGCCTTCCCTTTTGTAAGCAAAAGAGACGAACAACTGATCAGTCTTTCTGAGATCCTTCGTCCTGTTGGTGTAGTATCTAAGAATCTGGTGAACATCCATAGTGTGGAGTAAATACTCCCTGATTAGAGTACTGTGTAAAAGGCAGGTAACTCTATGGACCGATTTAGGGTAGACTTGGCTACTACTTTAGGGAGAAACTTGGGATTAGATGAAGAGCCACTGTTCCTGTGAAAAATCAAATACGGGATTTTACACATCAGGGCCTGGAGCTCGGAGATTCTCCGAGCCGAAGTAATGGCCACCAAGAAGAGAGTCTTCCACGAAAGGAGTACGGATGGGGGGCCTCAGATGAGGACCCCTCTGAGAAAGGTCTTGGAGACCTCCAGTAGAGCAAAAGCCTTGTCTGTGAAGGGAACATGACAGGCCAAAATGGCCGCCATGTGTACCTTCAGAGAGGAATGGCTGAGACCCAGGTCAAACAGATGACGTAGATACTCCAGCAGAAACCCCGCTGAACAGGAGAAAGGTTCCACGTTCTTGGAAGCGGACCAAATAATGAATCTTTTCCACTTCATGGCATAAGTGGATCTGGTGGAGGATTTTCTAGCCTCCACTAAAATCTCCGTCACTTTGGGAGACACTCCAAAACGGGATTGGGCTAGGTCTGCAGGAGCCATGCATGCAGTTGAAGGGATTTGAGGCCTGGATGGACCAGGGTCCCCTGATCCTGGGTCAACAAACCTCGAGATAGAGGAAGAGGATCCTCTGAATATTGCTGTAGAAGATAAAACCAGATTTGCCTGGGCCAGAAAGGAGCGATCAGAATCATTCTCGCTCCTTCTGAAGCTAGTTTCTGTAAGACTCATGGGATAAGTGGAACTGGGGGAAAGGCATAGACGAATCTGTCCTTCCAGTCTAGAGACAGAGCATCGCTCCAAAAAGCGCCTCGCTCTGGAACAAGTGAGCAGAAGGTGGAAAGTTTTGTGTATAGGGGGGATGCGAACAGGTCGACCTGTGGTGTTCCTCAAAGTTGGAAGATATTGTCTGGGACCCCTTGGTCCAGTTCCCACTCGTGAGTCAGAGCAGAAGAGCAACTTAGTTTGTCTGCCAGGGTGTTGTCGACTCCCGGAATGTGAACTGCCGTGAGGTGAAGGGCGTGTTGTGTTGCCCAATCCCAAACCCTCATTGCCTCCCTGCATAGAGGGTAGGACCGAGTCCCTCCCTGCTTGTTGATGTACCACACCACGCACATGTTGTCCGTCTGGAAGGCTAGGTGGCCGGGAAGGATGTATTGGTGAAGGGCTTGGAGAGCATACAACACTGCCCAAAGCTTGAGCACATTGATGTGGAGAGCTTGTTCTAGCTTGGACCAGGAGCCCTGGGTCCGATGAGGGCCTAGATGGGCTCCCCAACCTTCTCCTGAGGCGTCTGTGGTTAGAGTCTGCGAGGGGGGAGGATGAAAGAAAGGAACTCCCCAAAACAGGTTCTCTTGAGCCATCCACCACTGCAAGTCTCGCGTCATCGGCGAGGAGATCAGAACTGAGTGATCTAGGTCATCCACTATCTGATCCCATTGAGAACGTAGAGTCCAGCGAGAGATCCTCATGTGGAGTCAAGCGAGGTACCGTCGGGATAGCAGCCGCTATGAGCCCAAGGCGTAAGGACTGACTCGCAGAGACCCTCCTGCGGTCGGACAACAGACTTATTTGGGTCTGAAGGGTGGACGTCCTGTCCGGAGGCAGGAAGGCTTTGCCCATGGTCGTATCGAGGATCACCCAAATAAACTGTAGCCTCTGGGATGGGTCCAGATGAGACTTGGAATGGTTGATGGTAATACCCAGGCAGGCAAAAACCTGCTGGGTAAGGGAGAGGAAACGCGGGAGTTCCTCCCTGGACGAGGCCGCCAGGAGCCAGTTGTCCAGGTACGGGAAAACCTGCACTCCCTTGGTACACAGATGGGCCGCCACCACTGCCAGGCATTTGGTAAATACTCAGGGGGCCGAGGATAGACCAAGACCAAACGGGAGCGCCTTGAACTGGCAGTGATCCCCCTGGAACGCAAAACGAAGGTATTTGCGATGAGATGGGCGAAAGGGAATGTGCAGATAAGCGTCCTTCATATCCAGAGCACAAAGCCATTGACCCGGCCGGAGGAAGGGCAGAAGGCTCGGCAAAGAGAGCATCCTGACCCTTTTGTACTCTACGTAAAGATTCAGGGAACAGAGATCCAAAATTGGTCTGAGATCTCCTGTCTTCTTCGGGACCAGGAAGAAATGGGAATAGTAACCCGTCCCTTGCAGATGAAGGGGGACAGGCTCTATCGCTTGCTTCAGCAGAAGAGCAGAGATTTCCTCCTGGACCAAGAGAAGATGTTCCCGTGAATACGATGACTTCAGAGGGGGTGGCGGGGTGGTTTCTGAAGAAACTCTATGGAGTGTCCTTCTGCTATGAGCTGGAGCACCCAAGAATCTGTGGTTATCCTCTCCCATCCCAGAAGGTCGAGGGAAAACCTCCCTCCTACCGGTTCCTCCGGGGAGTCCGGAGGCAGTGGGAGAGGAAAGGACTCAGGTGGTGTGGGGCAGTGCCACAGCTGAAGCACCCGCTGCCTTTTTGGGTGGGGGGGGCCCGGCGTTTTGTGGCCCGCCTTCCCTGGGGTTTCGCCTTTGGCCGATTCCGTCTGCGAAAGACGGCGCTACTGCTGATGGGGACGGTACATGGAATCAACTGACTTCAGAGCCGTCCCCTTCTCTTGCAAATTGATGATGTCTTTGACATCACCCCCAAAAAGCACCGACCCCCAGAAGGGTGCTTTCAGGATAGCAGATTGCACCTCCGGGACCAAACCTGACACCGGAGCCAAGCATGGCGCCCATGAGGCCTGCAGCTGAGCTGAGCTCCTAGCAGTGTCCACTGGCTGAACGAGCAGAGCAGACGAGATCAGCCAACTCCTGGTTGACTTGGGAGTCAAGCAAGGAGTCCAGTTTTGCTTCCGCCTGAGTCAGGATGGCCTTCTGGTAGTCCCCCATATGGCCGACATAGTTCAGGGCCCTGATCCCCAGTGTGGAGGAAGCGTAAATCTTTCTCCCATACTGGTCCAGAAGGCATGATTCCTTATCAGGAGGTGACGAGCTAAGATGTTTGGGGTTCGCTGACCGGCCGTGAGCGGCGCTAATCACGACCGAGTCGGCACGAGGATGAGAATCCAGGAAATCAACACCCTCTGGAGCCTGATATAGCCGGTTCGACTTCCTAGGAAGTGGGGCTAAGGCAGACGGCTGCTTCCATATTGTGGTAACAAGGTCGGCGTGAGGCTCTATCCAGGGTGGCACCAAGGTAGGAGCTGTCACGGGCAGATCCAGATGTTCAGCGAGTTTCAGATGCTGAGGATCTGGTTCCAGGGAGTGCCACTGATGAACCTCCTGGATTTTCCTAAGCAACTCCGTAAAAGAAGGATCCTCCGGAGGAATCCTCGGCCTGGGCTTCGACGGAGAGCGAGGCTCGTCGTCTCTCTCGGAGCAACCGTCGGAAGAGTCCAAGGAGTCCGAGGGTGAAGAGGATGAAGAAGAAAGACTCCCTTTCCTGACCGGGAGGAACAGACCCTTAGGGAGCCCCAGGGCGTGTCCTGCCCTTCTCTGTATCCAGGAGAAAGAACCCTGGAGTCGGAGATGGTAAGGTGTGCCACCTCGGATGTACGGGAACCTGGGACGGCACCATCGCTGGAAGGAGGCTCTCGACCTCTTTGGTGAGCTGAGCCTTGGCCTCAGCCCACCAGGAGGCCAGAGTCTCCTGCAGGTCCACCGGCAGCCACGAGGGCGGTGGAGGAGGAGGAGGCGGGGGATAAGGATACGGGTTATAACCGTATGGAGCATATCCAAAACCCGTCTGTGGGTAGCTCGGCGTCGGGTACTGTGGCGCTGGATACTGCGGTCCCGGGTACACCGGCATCCAATAGGACGGAGGATACCCGGGAGAAGATTGGGGGGGGGGCTGCGGAGCAGGCGGCCTAGCCAGAGGCCTCAAGAGGCGGGTCCATAGTGGAGAGCCCGGAGGGCCTAGCCGGAGGCGGAATGGCTCCCGAGTCGGTAAGGCCGACATCAGGGCCGACGGTGGAGGCCTGGCGCCGAGGTACCGATGTCGGGCCGGCGTCCGGGGAGCAGACGTCAGGTCCGGCGCTCCAGGTAGAGGAAGGACTGATGGAGGCAAAAGATCCCCAGCTTCACCCGGGGATGGAGGGGAAAAGTCCCTGGGGTCGGGCTGGGGAGACTCTGGTTCCCCAGATGGCAGCGAAGGCTGCGGGGAACCGGTATGCACGGACATTTTGGGGGGTCCGTCGGTTCCTTTGCTGGCTGGACGAGCCGGCGTGAGCTTAGTGGTGAGCTCTCGGCGGTGCTGATGTCCAACTCATGAGAGCCATCACCGGAGGCAGGCAGAGTAGAGTGATCGGCCTGGTCCGGTGGAGTGGAGGCCGCGTGTCGCCCCAGAGGGTCGGATGTCTTACCGGCTCTCTCCGGGCGGACGTCAGAGGAGCCAACGCCCGGTTTACGGGAGTCGCCCACAGTGGTAGGCCGCGAGCCTGCGGCCGAACCAGGGACGGAGGCCTCCAACTGCCTGGAGGCGCCCGCAAGGCCCGAGCATGAGCCAGACAGGCGGCCGACGCCCCTGGAAACCTCCGAGGCAGCCGTCGAGAGCGATCCCCGGAGGATGTTACCTGTCCCAGCAACTCCCGAGGAGATCACGGTGAAAAACCCTTGTCGGTGCCTCTCCTCCTTCCGCCTTCGAGGAAGGGGACGCCTGCATCAGTTTTTTGAGCTCCTTCTCCATAGAACTCATTTTCTTTTTTAGAATATGGGCTTCCAGGGATTGCTGCCGCCTTTTTCGGGTAGCCGCACTGAAACTGAGGCAGTGCTGGCACTTCTCGACCGGGTGATCGGGGCCTAGGCAGAACAGGCACAGGGAGTGGCCGTCCTTGTGTGGTAGTTGGGCACCGCACAAATCGCACTTATTCTTGTGCTCGGAGGGTGTAGGGGACGACATACACCGATGCTAGTACTGACGTTAGTCGAAAAAAATAATGATTTTTCGGTAAAAAAACGACGAAGGTAGGGCTGACGACACAAACTTTCCAAGGCGCTGCGAACTAACAGCAGGAAAAAACTGGGCGGGCGTCGGGACGCCCCTTATACCAGCGTCTCCGGCGCGGTCACCTGGCGTGGGGCGGTCCTCGCCTGGGACTGCTGGCTGGAAATTTTTCCGTGGGGTCCTGCCGCCTGCCGGCGTCAGTCCTATATGTAATTACCTACTGCAAGAGCCCTCTTGAAGTAAGATCTACTGTTACTTTAAGCTTGACTAGCCCTGCTTCAGCTAATCTAATCCTTGCTAAGGCTGATAATTTCTAGCCGTGCTACTAGCTGCATTCTGCAGATTCCTTACTTTTAAATCTGAGCATATGCAGAGCAATAGTGAATTTTATCTTGGCGCCACCAACTGGAATCTCAGCTGCTGTTACTGACTTTACAGGTTGCCGGCACAGTTTGGGTGCTGCCAAGCTGATCATAGTGTAGGGTCTCGCGTTAGCTCATCTTCCCTTTTTTCTATCTTATTTGCACTTTATACTAGATCCCCACTAGAGAGCGCGCTTATACTGGGTAGATCTAACTTTCAGTCTCTGCTCTCACTGCTCCTCCGTGCCTACTGCTCCAGCTGGGGTTTCACTTCTCGCCTGATTTCTCTCCTCCCTACCTACCACTGCCTATATTCCTTTCTCACAATGTATTCTAGGACTATTTATCCCCTCCTGCTAGTCTTAGGAACCATGTTTTTCTTGTAGTTAACAGGTCCTACTGTGCATCCCTCTTCTTGCCTTTTTTACTCTCCTGATAACTTCTGCTACTCCAACTTACTCTCTGACCCTCCCTAAACCTCCACCTATGTTGGGGCTCTATAATAAACCCTCAGGAGTGTTACTTAGAATATCTTATGGAGTACACCATCTCCTCTGTGTCGCTCTCATACTGTCGTAACTGCCTCTTTCTGGATAATCAGCCTATCCTTACCCTTGCTGGGGATGTTGAGACCAATCCTGGACCGCTATTGCTAATACCACCTCCCAGTCTCCCTCCTCCAATTGTTGGCTTCAATCACCTGTTTCACCTTTGCCCATCTTAACATTAGGAGCCTTACTGCCAATCTCCTGAGCTCAAGGCTTGGGTTACTTCTAATAAATCCAGATGTTCTAGCCCTATTGAAACTACTGCTGACTCCCTCTGCTCCATGCCTGGATACAATATGCTTTGGGCTGATCGGCTCTAATGCCAAAAGGGGTGACCTGGCACTGTACTTCAGAAGTCTCACCTCAATGTGCCTTTCATACAATGTCCCCCTCTGTCAAATTGTGAGGTGCTTCATTCAGTTTTATTACTTGGGGGAGTTACAAAAAAAAAAAAAATCCACAACTTCTGCATTTACATACCTCCTAGAAACTCTAGGCTGGGTCTGGAAGAATTCATTGAACTTGTGCCCTCTGTGTCTGGGGAAAAATGAAGTAATATGCTTGGGAGATTTTAATCAGGACTAGGCTGGGCCCAGTTCCTCCCTCCCTCCTATCCTCCATTACTAGCAAGGCAAACCATACTTAACTTATCCAGCACCCAACCAGACTCTCCGGTCGTGGTTCCACCTCCACCCTCATAGATTGGATACTAATAGGATGGAGAACTTCCCCTCTGCAGGAGTTCTATCTGACTCCATAAGTGATCACTGCCCAGTCTACTGCACCTGGGACACCACTCCTCCCTCCTACCCGTCCAAAGTCTTATCTTTCTCCAACATCTCTAACCTAAACCAAGCTGCATTTCTGCACGATCTAAACATATGGCTGACTGGTCCCTCTCTACATAACCAATGACAAACAATGTGGCAGAATACTTCAATGATATTCTACTCTCTTCAGAACCTTCATATTCTGGTCACCATGTAGGGTAAAAAGGTAAAGTCACCAAATGGCTCACTAACCTACTTCAACTGCTAAAGCGTAGGGATAAACTCTGGTCAGTATGAAGTCCTCTTCCCTTCAAGCTGACTTTGAGGCCTATAGGTCCTTCTGGAACACCTGTAAAAGGGAGATTCACTCGGCCAAGAGTTTATACTACCGGAACCTTCTCAGTTCTTCAGCCTCTAACCTAAATGGTACTGGTCTCAAATTAAGGAAATTCTGGGGGAGCAACAAGCCTATTACTCCAAATGAAATGCTGATGAACGATATGATACTGCAATAACACCTTACCGTAGTTAATGCCTTTAACTCCCTGTTTTCCCACTTCCCATCCCCCCTTCATCTACTGTCATTTCCCTAGTATCCTCATCCCTGTCAGCTACTGCTCCCCCGGCCCTTGAACTGTCATCGGTCACTTGTCTTTAAGTACTTAAGCTACTAAAGTCTGTTCTGTCTAACAGAAGTGCAGGCCCTGATGGTATCCATCCTAGGATTCTAAGGCAGTTTGCTTCTTGCCTTGCAGTACCTATTACCAGACTTTTCAACCTCTCCATCAGCTCTGCCTCAGTGCCTTTGGTCTGGAAAGTTGCCAGAACTATACCTATCATTAAGAAAGGGGATGCCAAGATCATGTCTAACTACAGGCCCATTTCACTCCTGCCCACACTCAGCAAGCTGCTTGAGAAACTTGTTCATTGACAGGTCTCTCGCACCTTCTCAACTTTAACCTACAATTCCCTGTACAACATGGTTTTAGGGCTGGGCACAGCACAACTACCACTCTTACTCAGTTTACCAGCGATGTTAAAAATAACATGGAAAAGGGCTTGCTTACTGGAGCAGTTTCACTGATCTCTCCAAAGCGTTTGACATGGTTCATCACTCACTACTATTGGCCAAGCTGAACACTCTTGGTGCCTCTGACTCTACCCTTGCCTGGTTGTGCAGCTACCTAGAAAATCGGTCTCAGGCTGTCTCTTTATGCAAGTCTCTCTCCTCCCCTGTCCCAATCACCTGTGGTGTTCCACAGGGTTCGATCCTTGGTCCCCTACTTTTCGCCCTCTTCATTAATGATATCCCTACTCCCTCTTCTCTCTGCAACATTATCATGTATGCAGACGACCTGGTGCTTTACTCGCCTTCCAAGTCTAGTGCAGACATCAATCTACATCTCTCCTCCTCATTTCAGACCCTCAATCCTGGTTCTCATCCAACTATCAAGTCCTAAACATATCTAAGACCCAGGCCATGCTCTTTGGGTCCTCTAGAAAAGTGCCCACGAGTCCCTAAACTCCTGGTGGCTGCTGCGATGGGACTGCTGTCTCCAACACTTTATCCTTCAAGTATCTAGGGATTACACTGGATCCAGTACTTGACTACTCTGTGCATGTTAACAGGTGTATCGCTTGGTTAATGCCAAAATTAGTGGGGCCTACAGGGTGAGTCACTCCTCCTCCAGCTGCAAGGATCTCAGTTGCGATAGGTGTTTTATTCCACAACTGCTTTATGCCTGCCAGTGCCTCTCACGTTCTTCGCAAATGGGGCATCTTACAACAGTATCTGTAGATATGCCTATCAGCTTCCTGCCTAACCGTCACTGTCTTCTCTATTCTGCTTTAAAACGGCTGTCTCCTGATGCCCTTCGTTTATACTCCCTAGGGTGTTTGTTGATTCCTTAACCAGATCTCCTCGCTCCTCTCACTGGGGGACATGCTCACCCTGGTCTCACTCTCGCTCCCTTAGGTCCTCTACCTCCCCACTGCTATCTGTTCAACCTTGCGCCACGAAAAATGGGAGAGCAAGCCTTCTCCTACTTTGCTCCTAGGTTAGAAACATAGAAACATAGAAGTTGACGGCAGATAAGGACCGCAAGGCCCATCCAGTCTGCCCATTTCTTTTTCTACCTTATAAATGTGCCATCGGCCTTTGCTCTGTCAGTGACCTATCTATTCATAGTCATTCGTATTGCTCCCTTATGCCTATCCCATGCCTGTCTGAAGCCCTGCACTGTATTCATAGCCACCACTTCTTGTGGTAAGCTATTCCATGCATCTACCACCCTTTCTGTGAAAAAGAATTTCCTCACATTCCCCCTTAATCGGCCTCCCTCTAATCTCATGCTGTGTCCTCTTGTCCTGCTATTTTTCTTATATTTAATATTTATTTATATTTTGAAACTCACGCCCCGTCCATGTCAAGAATTCCTCATCTCACCTTACATTTAAGCATGCCCTATTTTTCCACCTCTCTGCTCTTGATAACTGTGATTGCACTTAACTTCTGCTCTGTCTCTCTACTTTGACCATCAGCTTGTGACCTGCCCACCATTCAGTATTTGTCTTTTGTCATAGTGTCCATCTGCTTCTCCAATCCCTAGTCCTGATGCCTTGTCTACCTTACTATTATGTATCTACTGTGAGCTGTGCCTTGTGGCCTGTTCTCCCACAGCTAGGCCTCCAGAATGATTCAATATTGCTTTTTTGTTCTAATTGTTTGCTGCAATAACTTCACTACTTTTGCTGTTATCCAGGTGGTGTATTATCTTCTGTGGCTGTTCTCTGCCATTGTATTTGTTGGACAGTGCTACAGCATTATTAGGGGTACTAGATTTTGGGGTGCCAAAGAGAGGAGACACAGTCCCTCCCTCGAGCTCTTGTGCCAGACCCCAAGTAAATACGTTTAAAGTCTCCACCGCCTTCACAACTCATTTACAAGGAAGTCCTGGGTAGGAGAGAGTGAAAAAATAATAATAATACAACAGGATAGAGAAGGTGCATGAAGAATATTTGGCAGCTGGAAAATATTTGGCAGCAGCTTGTCACTGCTGTTTTGTGATATTGTACTCTTGCTGTATTGTTGTATTGTACTCTCCCGGGTAGTGCCTGAAAATAGGCATGATATGATGCCTGGCACACTTACCCGTTACCAAAAAGCAAATAAGGTTCTGTACTATCTTAGTCTATATATCTTACTATACAGATACACACAAACTGGCCAGATGGTCAGCTGGAGAGACTAAGCAGCATCTAATGACTAGGAGAAAAACTCCACTTCCCCCTCAAAGTCTCTTCTCGTAAATTCTGCCTGTGTGGGGCAAGGGGCTTACAGACAGGCGATCAGAGAAAGGGACGTCATCAAACTTAATACCTGGCTCAAAAACTGGTGTCAGGAAAAAGGTTATGGCTATGCAGGAAACTGGCAGAACTTCTGGGAGAAGCAGTCCTTTAGATTCAATGGCCCACACCTTACAAAAGACGGAACATGTGCTCTTGGCCAGAAATTTGACATCTTTGTCAACCATTTAAACTAGAGTGAGGGAAGGGGCTTCAGCAACAGTTGCATCATATGAGCTTACGAATGCCCCTCCCCCATCTAAGGAAGATCGATCGGAACCAAAACAGGGCATCATAAGTACCACGTGTGTCACAACTCCACACAGGTGTTCCAAACATGATAGGGATGTTCAAAACATTAGGGACTGTGACAGGGTAGAATAGGACCCTGTCCCATTTGTCATGGAGAGTTTGAATGCAGGGATCTGTTCTGTTCTTTTTCTTTCCTGTCTCTTGTCTGTCTGGTTGCGCAACCAATTTTTCTCATGAGAAACAGGATTTTATCACCCCAGTAGTCTAGCAATTCTTTGCCTCTCACTATCTCAGTCTTCCCTTGCTGTTCTTTTTCCTCCCTTGCAAATCTGCGGGTATAAAAACATATGCAAATCACTATGTGGAAATGTAACTGCTATTGGGATCCCTTTGTTTAGAAATTATACAGTATTACTGTTGAAATGTATACAATTATAGTTTGAGATTATTGCAAAAAGGTATTCGGAACTCAAGGGGTTAACCTGAAATGCAATTTTTAAGCCTTTTGCAGAAGCTGTGGAAAAGGGGCCTCAATTCTGGGACATCATGTTCTAGCTGCACCTGCCTGATATATACAAGAACATTTTAGAAAAAAACAGGATGCTTGTTAAGAAGTGGGGGTTGCAAGGACTTATAAAAACAAAGCTGCAATTTCTTGCAAGACACACACAGAGATTGAAGGAAAACTCTGATGGATCTTCTCCATTTAGTCTGCCTTTGTGGATAATTATACGGAACAAGTTTCTTTTTTCATGTTACTGCTAGTACAAATAAATACTTTTTGCAAATTCTAGAACTGCTCCTGGTTTTCCTATGCTTCCTGACCTGTGCCTAGATGACTGCATGATTTCTCTGCATGTGGCACAAACCACATGCAGAGAAATCATGCAGCAAGCAGGACAAACCAAGGCTGGAAGGCAATGTGTGTCAACGCCCGTAGCCTTCCAAATAAAATTACAGATCTCTCAGCAATGACTGCCAAGGCCAGCCTCGACTGGGCTGCTGTCACGGAGACTTGGTTCAGAAAGAACCATACCTGAGACGTCACCATCCCCTGGTTACACTCTCTCCAGGAGAGGCAGCATAGGTAAGAAGGGGTGGGAGGTCATTATTTATATCACGGAAAAGATAAACGCTATTGAGACCCAGGGAACACAAGACAAGACAGAGATCCTATGGATCACTCTGGGAGCTGGAAGCAGGAACCCTTTCAGAGTTGGCGTTCTCTATAGACCCCAAACTAGGATATCAAAAGGACAAGGTTCTCCTGGAAGATATAATAGAGATGGCCGACAAAGGCGAGCTACTGCTAGTGGGGACTTCAATCTACCAGATATAGAATGGTCCACCTTCACAGCCTCCTCAGAGAGAGTAGAGACTTCTTCATGGCTTTGAGTGGGACAGGACTGAATCAAATAGTGTTTTCTCCCACCATAGAATCAGCTATCCTGGACCTGGTACTAACAGTGCCAGGGTATCAGACATACATGTGGAGATCAATCTGGGTACCAGTGACCACAGGTCAATCTGGTTCTCTATTAGCAAGACTGAGGACCCCTGCCACTCCAGAATCAAGGTGCTAGATTTCAGGAAAGCAGATTTCCTAAAATGAGGAAAGGATCAGGCCCTGCTGGCAACAGATACCACATGGAATGTGGAGGACAAATGGCGAAGCTGAAAGATGCTATAGCATCGGTCTCAGCGCTATGTACTAAACAAATCAGCAAGTCCAAAAGGGCAAGGAACCCCCTCTGGTTCTCCAAAGAGGTAGCTACTGTAGTTGGGGGAATGAGTAAAGCTTTTCGGAAGTATAAGGAGACCAAGTCTGAAAAGGATAAAGAAGACTGCAAAGAGAAACAAAAGGAAGCCAGGAAAGCTATTAGGGTGGTAAAGGCCCAGACCAAAGAAAAACTGTCTCAAGAAGTGAAAAGGGACAAAACATTTTATCGATACATTTGAGAAAGAAAGAGCAAAGGAGGAATAACACGGCTGGCAACCAAGGAAGGACAGCTGGTGGAAAACGACAAAGACAAGGCAGACATTCTCAGCAAATTCTTCTGCTCGGTCTTCACACAAGAAGACACTGGTAATGGTCCAGCACCAGCCAGGACACTTCCCCATACCAGGGGAGCTGACATATCCCCCTTTACGAAAGAAAGGGACCTTGAGGAGCTGTCTAAAATAAAGGTGGACAAAGCAATGGGCCCTAACGGAATACACCCAAGAGTTCTAAAAGAACATATGAAAGAACTTGCCGCCCCACTTGATGAACTGTTTAACAGTTCACTGGAACAGGGGATAGTACCACAGGACTTGCACATGAGTGGTAGCAGGAAACTACCGCCCAGTAAGTCTGACTTCAGTGGTGGGTAAAATAATGGAGACACTGCATAAGGAAAGGGTAATGAACTACCTGAAAGCAAGTGGGCAACTTGACCCAAAGCAGCATGGCTATACATCAGGATGTTCATGCTAAACAACTTTGATAGAATTCTTCGAATGGGTTAGAAGAGAAGTAGACCAGGGGGGCAGCAGTGGACATGGTGTATCTGGACTTTAGTAAAGCCTTTGATACAGTCCCACACAGAAGGCTAGCCAACAAACTGGAGCAAGCTGGCATTGGTCACAAAGTAGTTAAATGGATCACAAGCTGGCTGCAAGGCAGGACATAGAGGGTTATGGTAAATGGCACCTTGTACCAAGAGGGGAAGGTGTCAAGTGGCGTGCTGCAGGGATCAGTACTAGGCCCCATACTTTTCAACATAGTCATCGGTGACATCACTGCAGAACTGAAAGAGAAAGTCTGCCTCTTTGCAGACGATACGAAAAACTGCGACAGGGTGGACACACAGGAAGGGATCGCAGAAATGGAGGCAGATCTCAGGATGCTGGAGGAATGGTCCAGGAACTGGCAGTTGAGATTCAATGCCAAAAAATATAAAGTCTTGCACTTGGGTAGAAGGAACCCATGCATGAAGTATGTACTGGAGGGGCAGCTACTAGAAGAAACAGAGCTGGAACGAGATCTTGGCTTAGTGATCTCAAATGATTTAAAGGTAGGGAAATGATGTGAAAAAGCGGCACTAAAGGAAAGCAGCATAATCTGATGTACTACCAGTACGAAGCGTGATGCAGTTCTCCCGCTGTACAGGTCCCTGGTGAGACCTCACTTGGAGTACTGTGTGCAGTTCTGGAGACCTCACCTAAACAAGGACATAGACAGTCTGTAAAGAAATAATTACTCACCTTAGTAATTGTGTTTCTTCTAATGGAGTCTTGCTGTATTCTGACATATGCAGTGCTCCCCAACCTTTAAACTGCCCCGGAGAACAAAGAGTTAACTTTCTATGCAGAGCATAGAATGCTGAGCTCGAGCTCAGTTGGGGTCTCTGTCTGGAGTGTTTCAAACTCAAACAGTCAGATTCTTACGAGCCCAGCTAACTAAAATTCTATGTGGAAATTGTAAAATTCCTACTAGCCAACTGGCAGTAAAAAGTTTTGGATTCCCAAGGAAGACTCAAGTCAGGAAACCCAAAAAACAAAAAAAAAATCTAATACAAATAACAGTGATAAAACAACACCCAAACAAAAAGGAGGAGGGTGCAAACAAAGAGCACCCCAGGGGTGCAATGCTGCACCTGCTCACCCACTTCCCAAAAACAGGTTCTGAGAGGGGAGGCAGGGAGGTCAGAATATAGCAAGACTCCATTAGAAGAAACAGTTACTAAGGTGAGTAATTTTTTCTTCAAACAACATGAAGTCTTGCTGTATTCTGACATATGCAGACTACCAAGCAGTACCTCCATGGAGGAGGGACAGAACCTACTTTGGGAATAGGCTCTGAAGTACTGCTGTGCCAAACTGAGCATCACTCCTAGCCTGGATATCCAGAGAGTAATGCTTGGTAAAGGTATGGACTGTTTTCCAGGTGGCTGCCTGACAGATTTCTAGGCGGAATATCCCTGGCAGCAGCCAAAGAAGCCGCTGTACCTCTTGTGGAGTGAGTCCTCAGGCCTGAGAGAGAATCCTTCCCAGTTTCTCATGGCAGATGTATACAAGATACAATCCACCTGGCAACAGTTCTCTTAGTGGCAGGTTTGCCCTTTCCACTTCTCCATAAGTGAGGAACAACTGGAGAGGATTAAAACCTGTGACCCTTGGTATGCTCTATGTAGTATCTGAGTGCCCTTTTAACATCGAAACTGTAGCCTCCTCTCCTGAGGAAGAATGATCAGTGAAGAAAACAGGAGAGACAGACTGGTTCAGGTGAAAATCTGAAACCACTTTGGGCAAGAATCTTCTATTGGTTCTAAGGACCACTTTATCCCTATGAAAAAAGATAAAATCAGGTTCCACTAACAGGGCTTGCAGCTCACTGATACGCCTGGCAGAGGTAATGGCTACCAAAAACACAGTTTTCCAAGTCAAGTACTTAACTTATGCTGAGGACATGGGTTCAAAGGGAGGTTGCATAAGTTGAGCAATGTAAACGTTCAAGTCCCAGGCAGGGGCAGGGTCTCTAAAGGGAGGAAAGGTATGGAGCAATCCCTTAAATTTGCAGAATAAAAGGGTGAGATGCTAGGGAGGAAGGCTTTCCCACTGACAGAAAAGCTGAAACGGCTGACAAGTGTACCTTGAGGGTAGCTGGTCTGAGGCCTAGGCCATTGAGATGGACCATATAATCCAGGACTGTAGGCAACTCAGCAGTATTAGGGGAAATATGCTTCCTGGAACACCAAATGCTGAACCTCTTCCATTTGGAGTTGTAAGTCTTTCTGGTGGAAGGCTTTCAAGAAGCTTTGAGAATATCCAGAACCTCTTGAGACAGCTGCAAATCTGAAAACTCTAACTCTTCAAAAGCCATGCCTTGAGATTGAGAGACTGAAGACTGGGGTACCAAATCCTCCCCCGAGAGAAGGTTAACAGGTTGTAATTCCTGGGAAGAGACGGGGGCGGGGGGTGAACTGCTAGGGACAGCAACAGTGGGTACCAAGGCTGTCTGGCCCAATCTGGAGCAATCAGAATGACTTTGCAAGGTTGTGACTTTATCTTGACTAAAACTTTGAACAGAAGAGGGAAGGGGGGGAAAATGCATACAGGAATTTCCCTTCCCAGTTCAATACCAGAACATCCAGGGGGACTGAACCCAAGACTGGGGGTCTGCAACAAAAAAGTGGAAGTTGGTAATTGTCTGGGGCTGCAAAAAGATCCATCTCTGGAGTGCCCCACTGTGAAAAAAATCACCTTTAGTATCAGAGGGTACAGGGTCCATTCATGATGGCCCTGTGAGATCCTGCTCAGTGCACCTGCTAGCACATTGTCTTTTCCTGGAAGGTGAACTGCTATCAGAGAGGTCTGCAGGGAGTAAGCCAGGGACCACAACTTCATGGCTTCTGTGCACAAGGCCGTGAGACTGAGTGCCTCCTTGCTTGTTGATGTACCACATGGTGGTGTTGTCTGTTCTGACTTGAACCACCTTGTTCTGTACTGACTGAGAGAAGGCTTGCAGGGGCAGAAAAACTGCCCTGAGCTCCAGGAGATTGATGTGGAAGAGATTCCTGAGGGACCACACTCCTTGAGCAGTGAGGACCTCAGATGGGCTCCCTATCCCAGAAGGGAAGCATCCGTGGTAAGTACCACTGAATGAGACTGAGTGGAGAATGGGACCCCATGTCTTAAGTTGTCCTGATCCTGCCACCACTGAAGGGCTTGGATCAGGGTCCAAGTCACTGGAATCAGTTTGGTGAGGAATCCTTCCTCTGGGACCAAAAACTCCATAGATGGAACTGAATGTTCCTCATCTGGAATCTTGCCCCTTGGACCACTGCTGTAGAGGCTGCCATGGCCCAAGAGCTGAATAAAAAACCTTGCTGGTCGAGACACCTGAGGGCTGAAGGAAGAAGCCAGTTCTGTAAGAACTCTTGCCCTTTCCAGGGGAAGAAAGGCTCTTGCTTTGACAGTATCCAGCTCTGCTCCTATAAAGGTGAGAAGCTGTACTGGCTCGAGAACTGACTTGGGAAGGTTGAGAAGAAATCCCAGAGGCGTGAGCACCTGCTGAGTCTGACCTGACTTGGTCTGGACACTGCCCCACTAGTAAAGTAAAGTAAAATTTATTTTTTAAGCACTTTCAAAGCCAAAGCGCTGTACAAATAAAACAATTAAAATACATACATATAACATAAAACAACAATCACAATATAATCACAATAAAATCACTCTCCATATGCCTGTTTAAATAAATAAGTTTTTAGTTCTAACTTAAAACTTTCAACGGTCAGGCAGCTTCGTATCCGATGAGGTAGAGAATTCCACAGGGTAGGGGCAGCGTAAGAAAATGCCGAGCTCCAGAAGTTTTAAGCGGACCCTGGAACCTCTAGCAATCCCTCGTCGGCGGAGCGGAGTGGCGAGAGGGACAGTGAGAATAAGGAGATCTTGAAGATACAGTGGTCCCTGTTTGTGTAGGGCTTTATAGGTCAGTAACCCGACCTTAAAGGTGATCCATATGAACCGGCAGCCAGTGCAGTTCGCGCCTTTGGGTGTAATATGACTTCTCATAGATGTCCCAGTCAAAAGCCTGGCTGCTGCGTTCTGCACCATCTGCAAGCGGCGGATATCAACCCCTGGTAGCCCTAGGTACAGGGCACTGCAGTAATCAAGGCGAGAAGTAACAAAGGCATGGACCAATACCGGAAGGTCGGCTGGAGGAACTAGGTGTTTCACCCGGGCGATATTCCTAAGATGATAAAAGGAAGATTTGACAACGGATGACACCTGAAATTTCAGGGTCAAGACATCGTCAATAATAATGCCCAGGTTACGCACCTGGTCTGAGGTTGAGAGCTGGGCACCATCGATCCATATGCCCGAAGGAAGCCCAGCCCTACAACCCGCCTCAAGGCGACCTGGGTCCACCACCAACACCTCAGTCTTATCCGGGTTTAACCTTAGCCAGCTGGCACTCATCCAATCCTTGATCTCAGATAGACAGCTGTTAAGTACAGAGACTGCATCTTCCTGTCCGGGACTAAAAGACAAATACAGCTGGGTATCATCTGCATAGCAGTGAAAACCCAAACCGTATTACCTATACTGTCTCCCAATGGCAGCATATAGACAGCGAACAACATGGGTGCTAAAATGGAGCCCTCTTGGAACCCCACAGGGCAGGAGGAAGGTATCAGAGGAAAAATTCTGGTGATAACCTTCTGTCTCCGCCCCGTGAGAAAAGATTGAAACCACTGTAGAACTGTACCAGACAGTCCGCAGTAGAACCGCAGGCGTTCCAAAAGCACACCATGGTCCACAGTATCGAATGCTGCAGAGAGATCAAGAAGGACTAGAACAGTACAAGCCTTTCGATCTCTCGCTATCAGGAGATCATTTAGAACCCGGACAAGGGCAGTCTCAGTACTCAGTACTCAGAAGACATATGAGGACAGATTAACAGAGCTCAATATGTATACCCTTGAGCAAAGGAGGGAGAGAGGTGATATGATCGAGACATTTAAACACCTTAAGGGCATAAACAAGGTGAAAGAGTCTAACATGTTTAAATATAAGAAAATAGCAGGACAAGAGGACACAGCATGAGATTAGAGGGAGGCCGATTAAGGGGAATGTGGAAATTCTTTTCACAGAAAGGGTGGTAGATGCATGGAATGGCTTACCACAAGAAGTAGTGGCTATGAATACAGTGCAGGGCTTCAAACAGGCATGGGATAGACATAAGGGAGCAATACAAATGACTATGAATAGATAGGTCACTGACATAGCAAAGGCCGATGGCACATTTATAAGGTAGAAAAAGAAATGGGCAGACTGGATGGGCCTTGCGGTCCTTATCTGCTGTCAACTTCTATGTTTCTATGTTTCTATGTCTTTTCCTAAATCCTGACTGGAGAGTATCATAGACATTGTGATTTGTAATATGGTCGTCCAGTTGCAGTGCAACCACCTTTTCAATAACCTTACCCAAGAAGGGCAGGTTAGAGACAGGTCTGTAGTTAGCTGGACAGTTCGGGTTCAATGAAGGTTTTTTTTTTTAGGAGTGGTCGAACGACTGCCTCCTTTAGGGGATCAGGAAAGATCCCCTGCTCCAGAGATTTCCAAACAATTTCAGCAATAGTCGGGACAGACAGTATCTACGCAACTTAATAATAGAGGCGTAGGGCCCGGATCCAAACTACAACTGGTTGGACGTACAGTCTGGACAATCCTCACAATATCCATGAATTCCGGCCTACCAAAGTCAAACCAGGTAACACAGGTGTTTGTTTCCCCTTGCCGATCACTGCAAACCCTTAAAGAGTGAGCCTGGCCGATATCCGACCTAATGCTGGCAATCTTATCAGAGAAAACCGAGCAAGCTCTTCACACTTTACTTGTGAAAAATCTCTTCCAGACTGTAGACAGTGGATTGCACAGTCTGTCAACAGTCTAAAGAAAGAGTTGGCTGGTCGGTTCCACATAACAACAATCTCCCGGACAGAAATTCTGCCTTCTTACGGGTTGTTGCCGATTGATAGATAACGTAATGATCCATCAATCTAAGTTTGTCAGCAACCAAGCAAGATTTCTGCCAGGCCCTCTCTGGCCTTCGCCTCTCTCCTCAGTTCCTTCAAAGACTCATCAAACCATGGAGTCTTTGGGCGCTGGGTGAGTGGGCGAACACGAACAGGAGCAATCTGGTCCAAGGCCCTGCTCACTGCCTTATTATAGGCAAGAACAACGTCTCCTGGACTCATGCTCTCACCCAAAACACCCGATAGGTCCAGTACCGCTAACAGACCCTCTGGGTTTACTCCCCTTAAAGGGCGATACTGGACCATCTCCGTAGAGGCAGGCCTATTAGGGGGTGCCCCAAAACTGAATCTTATGGTATGATGGTCTGTCCACTATGAGCCAGTCGTCCAGGTATGGAAAAATGGAAATCTTTTCTTCTTAGAAAAGCAACCACTACTGCCAGGCACTTTGTAAAACCCTTGGTGCTGATGTTAGGCCGAAGGGCATTGCTTTGAACTGATAGTGACCTGAGGGCAATTCGAACCTGAGGTACTTTCTGTGGGAGCACCTGATGGGAATGTGAAAACAGGCATCTTTGAGGTCCAGGAGGCTAGCCAGTCTCCTGGCCTTAGAGAGGGAAGAATTATTCCCCGAGTTACCATCTTGAACTTTGGTTTTAAAAGATGCTTGTTCAGATATCTTAGGTCTAGGATGGGTCGCCACTCCCCTGTCTTTTTTGGGGTAAGGAAGTACCTGGAGTACAGACCTTTGCCCCAGAGTAGGGTAGGAACTTTGTCTATGGCACTTAAGGTCAGAAAAGATGAAACCTCTGCCTCTAGGGCAAGGGTTTCTGAGAGACCTGCAGGTGGGAAGGATCTGGTTCTCATCTTTAGAAATTTTTTGAAGCTGAGAACCAGTCCCTGGCTTACTACTTCCAGGACCCATTTGTCTGAGGCAACAGACATCCAGTCCTGGACAAAGTAAGCCAGCCTGCCTCCTACTGGAATAGGAGAGTCGACCTGGGCAGACCAATCAGGGTGTCTGCTTGGCAGGGGCCTTAGGCTGAGGAGTGGATGCAGCCCTGCTCATCCCTCTTCTGCCTCTCCCTCTGATGAACCCCCTCTGAGAAAAGGCCTGTGCTTGGTAAAAAGGCCTATGAAAAAGCCTGTCCCTGCCCCTAGACTGCTGCCTTTGAGGAGTTGCTTGCCTTTCTTTGGCCTGAGCACTCCTATAAGTGGTCCTGTACTCATCCATTTTCTTCATGTAATTCTCTGTCTGCTCCCCAGAGAATTACCCACTACAGGAAAATCCATGGCCTTAGCCTGGGTATCCTGCGAGAGGCTAGTACATCTGAGCCAAGCCATTCTCTGAAGAGCCACAGATGTAGCCATGACTCTTGATGACACATCACCGGAGTCCACAGCAGCATGAAACTAACTTTAGATGCCTCAATTCCATCTGTAGCCACCGCCTCCAGCTCCTTGGCTAGCTGGGGGGAGGCCTGTTTAGCCAGTGCCAGTACAGTGTCCCACCTGGACTTCTGGTACCTGACTGTATAAGTCATATAATTCACCTTCCTGAGTCCCAAGGAAGATGCCACGTACCGTTTCTTTGCCATGGCATCAATCTTCCTGGAGTCCTTGTCTGGGGGTGTGTGAAGCCAAGGGAATATTTGCCTTGTCACAGGCAGCAGCCTGCACTACCCCAACATGGCTGCATTGCTGGTATAAGAACTCAGTGTCTGAGCCTGAAAGTGTATACCTCTTGTCCATTCTTCTATCCACAGGAGGTATAGTGTTAGGAGACTTTAGGATTTATTTGTGTCTGTTTCCCAAAGGATTTGCGGAGGGGAACTGACAGTCTCCTGGACTCTGGGATGTCCATCATTTCTACATAATCAGGCTCCTCTTGATCCTCCACAGCCTCCTCCATAGGAAGCTGGAGGGTTTCAGCCACCTTTCTGTAGAACATAAAGTGAGAAGGGGACTCAGAAAGCCTAGGAGGGGGAAACACCTGAAGGTCTGTCTGGGGAGATGTCTGGTTCCACAGGCACATCCAGACCTTCACTTTCACCATCATCCTCCTCAAATTCCCCTTCCTCTACAAACTCCGGTACATAAAAATCTTCAAGGGTATAATCTTGAACCAGGGGAACCAACCGAACCGAACCCCTGCCAGTAGGTGCTGGATTGGTAGAGCGATTCCACAATCTGAGTCGTTCTGGATATCTCTTCGGCAGTCAGAACATGAACCTCTGGATCCGAACCAGATGGTTTTTCTTTGCATTTTATTTTTGCCGGAACCGACCCCTCGGGATCGGATCTCCTTTTGACCAAAGAAGTATCGCCCTGGTCAGAGGGCACTCCTTCTGGTTTGGTCGGAACCGAACCGGGCTGCCCATCCAAGTCAGCGGACTTCTCGGCATCCCTTTCCCTCAGTCTACCTAATCTCTTTTCAAGGGTAGATTTGGGAAAATTTTTACAACTTTGGCAGTCTGAATCGAGGCGGTCAAACCCCAGACAATAAACACAGGTGGTGTGGGGATCTGCCTTAGCACAGACCTCCCCACACTCACTGCAGTGTTGAAACCCAGTGGGCCCGTTTTTTTTCTTGGGTTTCTCACACATGGCCAACCTAACCAAACTTACCCTTTTTGCGGCAACTGCAGGCTAGACTCCCCTATTGGTTCCTGACCTTGTCACGGGTCTTGGAAAAAACACGTACTAAAACCTTTTTTTTTTTTACAACCGATACGGACCGGTAACCACACACTAAAGTAAGATACAAAAAGAAAAAAATACCCACCTTAGTAATGTTGTTTCTTCTAATGGAGTCTTGCTGTATTCCGACTATTGCAGTTAGGTCCTGCCTTTCAACTGCCCTGGAGAACAAATAGTTCACTTTAAATGGCCAGCATGGAACGTTTAGCGCGAGCTCGGGTGAAGACCCTGTCTGCTGCTGTTTAAACTCCAACCGTCAGATCTTTATGAGCAATACTCACTAGAAGTTCTGTGTGGAAACTGTAAAACTCACACTAGCCAACTGGCAACTAAATTTATTAAAAAAAAGGGGTTTTGGTTTCAAAGCAAAGACTCAAGTCAGGAAACCCAAAAAACAAAACACAACACACACCCAAAGTAAAGCAGGGTGAAAAAGGGGCTCCCCTAAGGTGCCAACACTGCTCCTGCCCACCCACATCCCAAAAACCAGGTTCTGAGAGGGGAGGCGGGGGAAATGAAATACAGTAAGACTCCATTAGAAGAAACAACATTACAAAGGTGAGTAATTTTTTCTTCAAATATGAAGCCTTGCTGTATTCTGACTATTGCAGACTACCAAGCAGTACCTCCATGGAAGAGGGACAGAACCTACTTTGAGAATAGGCTCTGAAGTACTGCTGTGCCAAACCGAGCATCACTCCTAGCCTGGATATCCAGAGAGTAAAGCTTGATGAATGTATGGACTGTTTTCCAGGTGGCTGCTTGACAAATTTCTAAGATAGGAATATCCCTGGAAGCAGCTATACCTCTAGTAGAGTGATCCCTCAGGCCTGAGGGTGGGGGTTCTACCCAGTTTTTCATAGCAGAATTGTATACAGGAGACAATCCACCTGGCAACAGATCTCTCAGTAGCAGGTTTGCCCTTACCGACCTCTCCATATGTGAGGAACAACTGGAGGGACTCGAACCTGTGACCCTTGGTGCACTCTATGTAGTAGCTGAGGGCCCTCTTAACATCCAAGCTGTGCAGCCTCCTCTCTCCAGAGGAGGAATAGTCAGTGAAGAAAACAGGGAGAGACAGACTGATTAAGGTGGAAATCTGAAACCACCTTAGGCAAAAACTTCCTGTTAGTTCTTAGGACCACTTTATCTCTATTGAAAGAGATGAAATCAGGCTCCACTGACAGGGCTTGCAATTCACTGATCGCCTGGCAGAGGTAATGGCTACCAAAAACACAGTTTTCCAAGTCAAGTACTTAAGCTCTGCAGAGGACAAAGGCTCAAAGGGTGGTTGCATAAGCTGAGCAATGCAAACATTAAGGTCCCAAGCAGGAGCAGGGTCCCTAAAGGGGACTGGTGTGCAGCAATCCCTTGAAGAACTTACAAAACACAGGATGGGCTGACAGGGAGAGGCTTGCCTACTGACAAGAAGGCAGAAACAGCTGCCAGATGCACTTTAAGTGTAGCTGGCCTAAGTCTAAGCTATTAAGATGGACCATATAGTCCAGAACTGTAGGCAACCCAGCAGATTCTGGAGAAATATGCTTATTAGAGCACCAAATAGTGAACCTTTTCCATTTGGAGTTGTAAGTCTTTCTGGTGGAAGGCTTTCGAGAACCCATAAGGATATCCAGAACCCCTTGAGAAAGGTGCAAATCAGCAGACTAACTCTTCAAGAGCCATGCCTTGAGATTGAAAGATTTGAGGTTCGGATACCAAATCCTCCCCTGAGAGGATGTCAACAAGTTGTAATTCCTGGGAAGAGACAGGGGGAGGTGGACCGCTAAGGACAGCAACAGTGGGTACCAGGGCTGTCTGGGCCAGTCTGGAGCAATCAGAATCACGTTGCATGGTTGAGACCTGATCTTGACTAACACTTTGAACAGGAGAGGGAAGGGGGGAAGCATACAGAAATTTCCCTTCCCAATTCAGAATCAGAGCACCCAGGGGGACTGAGCCCAAGACTGGGGGTCTGCAACAAAATAGAGGAAGTTGATTGTCTGAGGCTGCAAAAAGATCTATCTGTGGAGTGCCCCATCTCGAGAAAATCACCTTCAAAACTAGGGAATCTAGGGTCCATTCGTGATGGTCCTGGGATATCCTGCTGAGAGCATCTGCTAGGACATTGTCCTTCCCTGGGAGGTGAACTGCTATCAGAGAAGTTTACAGGGAATAGGCCAGGGACCACAACTTCATTGCTTCTGTGCACAAACCCGTAGACAGAGTGCCTCCCTGCTTGTTGATATACCACATGGTGGTGGTGTCTGTTCTGATCTGGACCACCTTGTTCTGAACAGATTTGGAAAAGGCTTGCAGTGCCAGAAACATTGCTCTGAGTTCCAAGAGATTGATGTGAAGCAGAGATTCTTGAGGTGACCACAGTCCCTGGGTGGTAAGATCCCCCAGGTGGGCTCCCTAGCCGAACAGGGAAGCATCTGTGGTGAGCATCACTGAATGAGACCGAGTGACAAAAGGAACTCCTTGTCTCAAATTGTCCTGATCCTGCCACCATTGCAAAGCCTGGATCAGGGTTCGGGTCACTGGGACTAGTTTGGTAAGGGAATCCTTTCTTTGGTACCAGAAGGCTCTTAAGTGGAACTGAATGTCCCTCATCTGGAATCTTGCTCCTTGGACCACTGCTGTGGAAGCTGCCATGTGGCCCAGAAGCTGAAGGAAATGCCTTGCTGGTCAAGACACCTGTAGGGTGAATGAAGAGGCCAGTTCCATAAGGGTCCTTGCCCTGTCCAGGGGAAGGAAGGCTCTTGCCCTTACTGTATCCAGTTCCGCCCCTATGAAGGTGAGGAGCTCGACAACTGACTTTGGAAGGTTGAGGAGGAATCCTAAGGAAGTGAGCACTTGCTGAGCTACTTGCAGATGTGACTTGACTTGGTCTGGAGACTGACCCACTATGAGCCAGTTGTCCAGATATGGAAAGACGGAAATCTTTTTTCTCCTTAGGAAGGCAACCACTACTGCCAGGCACTTTGAGAACACCCTTGGGGCTGATGTTAGGCCAAATGGCATTGCTCTGAATTGATAGTGGCCTGAGGGCAACTCGAACCGTAGGTACTTTCTGTGGGAGCACCTGATGGGAATGTGAAAGTAGACATCTTTGAGGTCCAGGAAGGCTAGCCAGTCCCCTGGCCTTACAGAGGGCAGAATTATTCCCAGAGTCACCATTTTGAGCTTTGGTTTTAAAAGGTGCTTGCTCAGATATCTTAGATCCAGGATGGGCCGCCATTCTCCTGTTTTTTGGGGGGTTAGGAAGTACCTGGAGTACAATCCTTTGCCCTTGTGTAGGGTAGGAACCCTTTCTATGGCTCTGAGAGCCAGGAGGGAAGAAACCTCTTCCTCTAGGGCAAGGGTCTCTGATGGATTTGCAGGTGGAAAGGATCTGGTTCTCATCTTGGGAAACTTTTTGAAGCTGAGAACCAGTCCCTGGCTTACTACTTCCAGGACCCACTTGTCTGATGTCAGAGACTTCCAGTCCTGGGCAAAGTAAGCCAGCCTGCCCCCTACAGGTACTGGAGAATCAGCCCGGGCAGACCCATCAGGGTGTCTGCTTGGCAGGGGCTTTAGGCTGAGGGGTGGAAGCAGGCCTGCTCATTCCCCGTCTGCCTCTCCCTCTGAAGAACCCCCTCAGAGCATAAGCAGAAGAGGAGGACTGGGCTTGGTAAAAAGGCCTTTGAAAGGACCTGCCCCTGCCCCTGGACTGCTGCCTTTGAGGAGTGGCTTGCCTTTCTTTGGCCTGAGCACTCCTGTAAGTGGTGCTGTATTCGTCCATCTTTTTCATGAAGTTCTCTGTCTGCTCCCCAAACAGAGAATTACCAATGACAGGGAAATCCATGGCCTTAGCCTGGGTATCCTGTGATAGGCTAGTACATCTGAGCCAAGCCATCCTCCGAAGGGCCACAGATGTAGCCATGACTCTAGATGAAACATCATTGGAGTCCACAGCAGCATGAAATTGCACCTTGGATGCCTCAATCCCATCCACAGCCACCTGCTCCAGCTCCTTGGCAAGCTGGTCAGGGGCCTGTTTAACCAGAGCTAGCACAGTGTCCCACCTGGACTTCTGGTATCTAGCTGTGTAGGCCATATAGTTAGCCTGCCTGAGTCCCAAAGATGCTGCCATGTACTGCTTCTTTGCCATGGCATCAATCCTCCTGGAGTCCTTATCTTGGGGGTGTGATGCCAAGGGAGTATTTGCCTTATCACAGGCAGCAGCCTGCACTACCCCAACATGGCTGCATTGCTGAGAAAGGAACTCCATGTCCGAGCCTGAAAGGGTATACCTCTTGTCCATTCGTCTGTCCGCAGGAGGTATGGAGTTAGGAGTCTTTAGAATTTTAAATGTCTGTTTCCCCAAAAGATTTGTGGAGGGGAACAGACAGCCTCCTGGACTCTGGGATGTCCATCATTTCAACAAAATCAGGCTCCTCCTGATCCTCTGCTGCTTTTTCCATTGGAAGCTGGAGGGTTTCAGCCACTTTCTTGTAAAACAAAGTGGGAAGGGGACTCAGAAAGCCTAGGAGGAGAAACGCCTGAAGGACTGTCTGGGGAGATGTCCGGGTCAATAGGCACATCCAGACTTTCATAATCACCATAATCATCATCCTCATACTCTCCCTCCTCATCCAGTTCATAAAATTCTTCTAAAGTATAATCCGGAACCGGGGGGAACCGACCAAACCCAAAGTCAGCGATTGCACTATCCTTATCGCTTTGGCTATTTCATCAGCGGTCGAAGAACTTGTGGATCCGAACCGGATGATTTTTCTCTTCTCTTTCTTTTAACCGGAACCGACTCCTCAGAATCGGCTCTCCTTTTGCCCGAAGAAGTTTCGCCCTGGTCAGAGGGCACTCCTTCTGGTTCGCTCGGAACAGAACTGGGCTGGCCATCCGGGTCAGCGGACTTCTCAGCCTCCCTTCCTCAGTCTACCTACTCTCTTATCCAGGGTAGCTTTGGGAAAACTCTTACAAATCTGGCAGTCTGAATCGAGGTGGTCAAACCCCAGACAATAAACACAGGTGGTGTGGGGATCAGCCTTAGCAAAGGCTTCCCCACACACACTGCAGTGTTGAAACCCAGTGGGCACGTTTTTTTCCTTGGGGGTCTCAGACATGGCCAAGCCTATCCAAAACTTACCCTTTTTTCGGCAATCCGCCAGGCAAGACTCCCCTGTCAGTTCCCGACCGTGTTACGGGTTGTGGAAAAACACATAATTAAATCTGGGTTTTTTTAGAACCGATACGGACCAGTTACCACACACTAAACAAATTCAAAACTTTTTTAGACTAAACTGATCGGTTCAAACCGAACCGATCCAAAATTTACAAGTTCCACACAGAAACTAAATGTAAAACCTATCTAGTCCTCCTGGTACCACAAGCAGAGACAAACCGATAGATTTGGTAGCAGAAATTCGGTAGAAACCGAGTGAAAAACGAAACTTTAACGAACTTTTTTGAACCAAGCAAAGGAGAAATCTCCGGAGCGACTGTTCAGTGAGGTGGAGTAAAGAATCTGATGGTTGGAGTTTAAACAACAGCAGACAGGGGTTTCAACCGAGCTCGCGCTGAACGTTCCATGCTGGCCATGGAAAGTTAACTCTTTGTTCTCCGGGGCAGTCGAAAGGCAGGACCTAACTGCAATAGTCAGAATACAGCAAGACTTCATGTTGTTTGAAGCAGATATCCCCCCCTCCCCGGAAAAGGAGCTGAAAAAGCTAAAGAGGATGAAGGGCGGGAAGGTATTAACTACTGCAAGAGCCTCTCTCGAAGATCTACTGTTACGGTAAGTTCTTACATAACTGTACTATCTTACTTCGAGTGGGCTCTTGCAGTAGGTAATTACATATAGGACTGAGTCCCACGCAGTCTGAAACAAAGAGAAGCTCACGGGAGGAGGAAATTACTCATACACAGATTCTCTGGCTGTGAAGGTCTTAGGAAAGGAGACCTTGCAGAACAGTCAACCAGAAGCCAGCTCTACGGCGAGAGGCAATGTCCAAACTGTAATGTTTCATGAAGGTATGGACAGAAGTTCAAGTAGCAGCTGCACAAATGTCAGCCGCCGACACATTCTTAAAACAAGCAGCAGAGGCAGCTACACCCCTAGTGGAGTGACCTCTGACCTGACTTAGCAAGGTCTTGTGATACTTGTCATAACAGAAAGTGATACAATGAGCCAACCATTTTGAAAGACATTGCTTGGAGACAGCATTGCCCTCTCTTTTGCGAGCAAGAGAGACAAACAGTTGATCAGTCTTTCTGAGATCCTTTGTCCTGTTGGTGTAGTATCTCAGAATCTGGTGAACATCCAGAGTATGCAAAAGGTACTCCCCTTGATTAGAATGTTGCATGAAGAACGCAGGCAGTTCCATGGACTGATTCAGCATAGATTCCGCTACCACCTTAGGGAGAAACTTAGGGTTGTGCAGAGCCACATGTTCCTTGTGAAAAATCAAGTACAAGATTTTGCACATTAAGGCTTGGAACTTGTAGATTCGCCAAGCGGAGGTAATGGCCACCAGGAAGAAAGCCTTCCAGGAAAGGAACTTAAGGTCTGCTGATGATGCCAGCTCAAAGGGAGGCAAGGTAAGCTTCTCAAGAATGAAATTCAAGTCCCAAGGAGGGGCAGGTGAGCCAACAGGGGGTCTCATGTGGCGGACCCCTCTAAGGAAAGTTTTAGTGACTTCTAGCTGCGAAAAAGACCTGTCCCCAAAAGGAACATGGTAAGCGGAAATGGCAACCATGTGAACCTTCAAGGAGGAGTAACTGAGACCCAGGTGGAACAGGTGATGCATGTAATCCAGGAGCCTCCCAAAAGAGCAGGAGAAAGGCTCAAAAGCTCTGGAAGAGGCCCAAATAGAGAACCTTTTCCATTTCATGGCATAAGTGGAACGAGTGGAGGGCTTTCTTGCCTCCACTAGAATCACAGCCACCTGCGACAAAACCCCGAACCGGGTTTGAATCATGTCTGCGGGAGCCACGCATGCTGCTGAAGGGATTTGAGTTCTGGATAGACCAGGGTCTCCTGATGCTGGGTCAACAACAGTTACGACAAAGGAAGAGGAGGTTCCTCTGAGTACTGTTGCAGAAGAGAGAACCAAACTTGCCTGGGCCAGAACGGAGCGATGAGAATCATGCATGCTCCCTCTGAACACAGTTTGTGTACGACCCTCAGAATCAATGGGATCGGGGGAAAGCATAGACGAATCTGCCTTTCCAGTTTAGAGACCGAGCGTCTCTCCAAAAAACTCCGCGCCCTGGAGCGAGCGAGCAGAAGATGGGAAGTTTTGCGTTGAGAGGAGAGGCAAACAGGTCTACCTGAGGGGTTCCCCAGCATAGGAAGACATTTTCTACGACCCCCTGATCCAGTTCCCATTCATGCGCTTGGGTGGACGACCAGCTGAGGTGGTCTGCCAAAGTGTTCTCGACCCCCGGAAAATGAACCGACGTGAGGTGAAGGTTGTGAAGTATTGCTTAGTCCCAAACCCGCATCGCTTCCCTGCAGAGGGTAGGAATGAGTCCCTCCCTGTTAGCTGATGTACCAGACCACGCACATGTTGTCGGTCTGAACAGCCAGATGACCGGGAAGCAAATACAAGTGCAAATCTTATAAGGCGTACAGGACGGCCCTCAGCTTGAGTACACTGATGTGAAGAGTCTGCTCCAGCCTGGACCAAGAGCCCTGGGTCCGTTGAGATCCCAGGTGGGCTCCCCAACACTCGTCCGAGGTGTCTGCTGTTAGGATTGGGGCGGAGAGATAAAGACAGAAGGGAACTCCCAGGCAAAGGTTCTCCTAAACCATCCTCCATTGCAAGTCCCGAACCATTGGAGAGGAGACCAGGATCTCGCGATCCAAGTCATCCGCCAACTGATCCCACTGAGACCCAAGTGTCCACTGAGAGATTCTCACATGGAGCCGAGCGCGAGGCACCGTCAGGATGGCAGCTGCCATGAGCCCGAGGCGGCGAAGGACCGACATGGCAATGGCCCGCCTGCAGCTGGACAAAAGGCGTGCCTGAGCCTGAAGGGTGGCCACCCTTTCCAGAGGCAGGAAGGTCATACCGGAAGTCGTATCCAGGACTGCCCCAATAAACTGCAGTCTTTGAGATGGGATCAAATGAGACTTGGCTCGGTTGATGGTAATGCCCAAGCTGGTGAAAACCTGCAGGGTAAAGGAAAGGAAGCGCAGGAGATCCTCCCTGGACGGGGCTGCCAGGAGTCAATTATCCAGGTAAGGAAAACCTGAACCCCTGGGTGCAGGGTGGGCCGCCACCACAGCAAAGCATTTGTAAATACTGGTGGGGAGTTGAGAAGAGACCAAATTGGAGGGCCCTGAACTGGTAATGGTCCCCCTGGAAAGAAAACCGGAGGTATTTGTGGTGGGATGAGTGGACAGGGATATGCAGGTAGGCATCCTGCATGTCCATGGCGCACAGCCACTGTCCCAGCCGAAGAAGGGGCAGAAGACTCTGCAGAGAGAGCATTCGGAACCTCTTGTATTCTACGAACAGGTTCAGGGAACTGAGGTCCAGGATAGGCCTCACGTTGCCTGACTTTGGAACCAGGAAGAAATGAGAATAGTAACCCGTCCCACCGAGATGGAGGGGGACGGGCTCTATCGCCACCCTCCCCGGAGGGCGGAGATCTCCTCCTGAACAAGAAGAAGGTGTTCCTGGGAGTAAGACAACCTTGGAGGGGTTTTTCTGGGAGGTTTCTGAAGAAACTCTATTGAGTGACCTTCTGCTATCAGCTGGAGCACCCAAACGTCTGACGTGATCCTCTCCCAAACCGGTAGATGCAGGGAGAACCTCCCCACCTACCGGTTTCTCTGGAAGGGCCAGAGGCTGTGGGAGAGGAATGGAGTCAGATGGTATGAGGCAGCACCGCGGCTGCAGCTCCCGCTACTCATTTGGGCGGGTGGGGGGCTTTGCAGCCTGAGGGGGCCCGGCGTTTATTGGCTCGCTTCCCTTGTGGTTTCACCTTGGCCTGTGCCCGCTTGTGAAAGGGAAGGCACTGCTGTTGAGGGGCTTTGTACAAGTCGTCGACCTCCTTGAGAGCAGTGCCCTTCTCTCGCAGTCCGGTGAGGATATCCTTGACATCACCATCGAACAATACTGAACCCCTGAAGAGCACGTCCTGGATTACAGACTGCACTTCAGGGACCAAACTCAACACTCCGAGCCAGGCGTGTCGCCGCAAACCTAAAGTGAAAGCCGAGCTCCTACCAGCAGCGTCCACTGCATTGTATAAAGCATGAAGCATGTGCCTACTGGCTGAACGAGCAGATCGGACCAGGTCTGCCACTTCCTGTTTGGTCTGTGACTCAGGAGGGGAGTCCAGTTTGGCTTCCACCTCGCTAAGGATGGCCTTCTGGTAATCCCCCATATGGGCGACATAGTTCAAGGCCCTAATACCCACAGTAGAAAAAGCGAAGACTTTCTTCCCATACTGGTCCAGAAGACTGGAGTCCTTATCGGGGGGTGATGAGCTCAAGTGCTTTAGACTGGCTGTCCGGCCATGGACGGCGCTAATCATGACTGAGTCAGCCTTAAGGTGAGAGGTAAGAAACTCAACACCCTCGGGAGCCTGATATAGTCTATCTGCCTTACTCAGAAGGTGGGTTATGGCGGAGGGTTGCTTCCAGATAGTGCAAACAAGGTCCGTATGAGGCTCTATCCAGGGTGGAATCAAGGCAGAAGCGACCTCGGGCAGATCCAAATGGGCAGCTAGCTTCTGCCGCTGTGGATCTGGCTCCAAAGAGTGCCACTGATGGATAGCCTAGATTTTGCACAGCAACTCCGAAAAGGAAGGATGCTCCTGAGGAGTCCTTGACCTGGGCTTATCCGGAAAGTGGGGCTCGTCGACTAAGTCGGAGCGCCCATTGGAATCATCTGAAGGCTCTGAGGAGGAAGACACCACCTCCTGACTCAGGGGAGGAACGGACCACTTGGGAAGCATATCCAACCCTGCTTTGGGACAGGAGGGCTCTACCCGTATCCGGAGTAGGGGAAGGAGTGTCTCGTCTCCGACGTAGGGTGTCCAGAACCAGGACCGGTGTCGGAAGACTACTCTCCGCCTCCCTAGTGAACTGAGCCTTGGCCTCAGCCCACCAGGAAGCCAGAGTCTCCATAAGATCCACCGGCAATGGAGGAGGAGGGGGGATACGGGTAATGAGTGTATCCATAGGGAGCGTATCCATAACCGAACGGCAGGTACCCCGGCGTCAGGTAATGAGGCGCCATGTACTGTGACGCCGGATAGGCCGGCGCCAGGTACTGGGCACCAACACTCGCGGACCCGGTATGACAGCCGGATACCCAGGAACCGGGGGTCTGCTGGGGCAGACGGCCCGCAGGACGCCCAGCAGGCTGGCCTGGAACAGGAGGTCTGGCAGGCGACGGGCCCGGCGTGGGGGCAGCATCTAGGAGGGGGATGTCGCCCGGTGTAGGCAGGACTGGAGTCGGGGCCGGCGTACGGGGAACCGATGTCAGGTCGTCCAGCCCAGTGGGAGGGAGACCTGACGGGGGTGCTGGAAAATCCTCAGCATCACCCGGGGAAGGAGGAGAAAAATCTCTGGGGTCAGGCTGAGGAGACACAGGTCCCCTGGAGGGCAGCGAAGGCTGCAGAGAGCCGGGAACGGTGGACGGTGAGGTCCAGCTCGCTCGCCCGCAGCCGGGCCGGGTAGGGCAGCTCGACGTCCGACTTATCAGCGGAGTCCGGCAGACGCGCTGAGCAGCCGACGTCCGACTTAGCGTGACCCTTCGACCAAGCAGGCCATGAAGGAGGGGTGTCCGGTCGGGCTGAACAGGGGGTGTGCGCCGCCCCGAAGGGTCGGGCAACTTAGCGGTCGATTCTGGGCGGGCATCAGAGGAGCTGTCGTCCAGCTTACTGGAGCCACTCACACCAACAGGCCGCATGGTGGCGGGCTTACTGGGAGTGGCAGCCTCCAAAAGCCCGAAGGCTCCCGAAGGGCCCGAGCGCAAGCCAGACAGGCAGGCCAACACCATCTTGGAAGCCTCCAAGACAGCCGTTGCGAAGCGGTCCCCCGAGGGTGACATTACCTGCAACACGGCGACTCCAGCCAAAGTCGCGGTGGAAGAGGAGTCCTGGTACCGATGCTTCTCCCTGTCCTTCTTACGATGGCCTTTGGGGGAAGTAGAAGCCTGTGGAGCTTTTCCAACTCCTTCTCCATGGAGGTAATTTTCGTTTTTAGGATGTGGGCCTCCAGGGACTGCTGCCTCCGTCTGCTGGTGGCGGCGCTGAATTTCAGGCAATGCTGGCACTTCTCCACCTGATGATCCCGGCCCAGACGGAAGAGAGACTGGGAATGGCTGTCCTTGTGTGGGAGTTGGGCACCGCACAAGTTGCACTTATTCATGTGTTCGGAGGGTGTGTAGGGGACGACATACACCACCGAAAAAGTAGACTACTTGTCGAATAAATAGAGAAAAAAAACAATGGTATAACTACCGACAGGCTGACGAGCGTTTAACTTTACCGCGAGGCGCTGACATGAGCTAACAGCAGGAAAGAACTGGAAGGCGGGCATGGGGGACCACCCCTTTATACTGACGTTGCACTACGTTGGTCACCTGACGTGGGGGCGGTCCCCCACCAGAGACGGCTAGCTAGAAATTCTTTCCTGGGGTCCTGACGCCTGCCTGCTTCAGTCCTATATGTAACTACCTACTGCAAGAGCCCTCTCGAAGTAAGACCTTAAGTTTGACTGCATTCCTGCGTTGTATAGGCTCACCCATCTTGTTAAACAAATCAGCCATGAAAAATCATCTAGGCTCTTCAGGTGCTGTATTCTGGTGCTGTGGTGTGTTTAGTTCTCCTTGTCTTGCCTGAGGTGTATCAGCAGGCTCTTGCAAAAAGTTCCTCAGTGCCGTAATAGAAGAAAAAATTACTCACCTTAGTAATGTTGTTTTTTCTAATGGAGTCTTGCTATATTATGACAATTGCAGTTTGTCCCACCATTAGAACTGCTCCGGAGGTGAAAGAGTTAACTCCATTCTAAGAATGGAACTTAGAGCACGAGCTCGGTTAGAGAAGCTCTGTCTGGGTTATTTCAAACCCAAACTGTCAGATCTTTACGAGCAAAAACTCACTAAGGTCTGTGTGGAAGCTGTAACTCACACTAGCCAACTGGCTACCTAAATATTAACACCTATTGCTGGCCCCAACACAAAGACTCAAGTCAGGGACCAGAAGTAATAATATAATATAAAATAAAACACCACACCCCAAAAACCCCAAGAAGGGGTGAAAAACATCTAATGGGCATAACTAGTGCCCACACTAGGCTGCCCACCCAATACCCAAGTAGAAGTTCTGAGAGGGGCAGGCTGGGGGGGAGGTCATAATATAGCAAGACTCCATTAGAAGAAACAACATTACTAAGGTGAGTAATTTTTTCTTCAAACATGAAGTCTTGCTATAGTATGACAATTGCAGACTACACAGCAGTACCTCCATGGAGGAGGGACAGAACCTACTTAGGGAATAGGCTCTGAAGCACAGCTGTGCCAAACCGAGCATCTCTCCTGGCCTGGACATCCAGGGAGTAATGCTTGATGAAAGTGTGTACCGCTTTCCAGGTAGCAGCTGACATATCTCTAAGATAGGATGTCTCTGGCAGCAGCTAGAGACGCGCTGTACTCTCTGGTAGAATGAGCCTCAGGCCAGAGGGGAACTCTCCCAGTTTCTGATAACAAATTGGATACAAGAGACAATCCACCTGGCAACTGATCTCTTAGTGGCAGGTCTCCTTCCCGACCTCACCATAAGTGAGAAAAAGTTGGAGGATTCAACCTGTGACCCTTGGTACGCTCTATATAGTAACTTAGGGCCCTCTTAACATCTAAACTGTGCAATCTCCTCTCACCAGAGGAAGAATGTTCAGTGAAAAACACTGGAAGGGAGATAGATTGGTTAAGATTGAAATCTGAAACCACCTTAGGCAAAAACTTCCTGTTAGTCCTGAGGACTACCTTATCCCTGTGGAAAGAAATAAAGTTAGTTTCTACTGACAAGGCTTGCAACTCACTTATGCGCCTGGCAGAAGTGATAGCCACTAGGAAAACAATTTTCCAAGTTAAGTACTTAAGTTCTACAGAAGACAGAGGTTCAAAGGGGGGTTGCATTAACTGGGCAATGCAAACATTAAGGTCCCAAGCAGGGGCCGGATCCCTAAAAGGTGGATTAGTATGAAGTAATCCCTTAAAAAACTTGGAAAATACAAGGTGAGCGGAAAGAGAGGAGGGCTTTCCCGCTGAAACAAAAGCAGAGACAGCTGCCAAATGCACTTTCAGGGTAGCTGGTCTCAGGCCCAAAGAATTAAGATGGACCATATAGTCCAAAACAATGGGCAAATCAGCAGACTTCGGGAAATATGTTTCTAGCACACCAAATGGAAAACCTTTTCCACTTAGAATTATAAGTAGCTCCTGGTGGAAGGCTTCCTAGATCTTTAGGATTTCAAGAACACCCTGAGAAAGGTGTAGGTCAGCAATTCTAACACCTCAAGAGCCAGGCCTTGAGGTTGAGGGATTTGAGGTTCGATACCAAACTCTCCCTGGCACAGGTTAACAGGTTGTGATTCCTGGGAGACACAGGGAAGATGGACTGTTAGGGACAGAAGGAGTGGGTACCAGGGCTGCCTGGCCCAAACTGGGGCAATCAGAATCACCCTGCAAGGCTGGGATCTGATTTTGACTAGCACCTTGAATAGGAGAGGGAAGGGGGGGAAGGCATAAAGAAACTTCCCTTCCCAATCTAGGAGAAAGGCATCCAGGGGGACTGAGCCCAACACTGGGGGCCTGCAACAGAACAGTGGAAGTTGGTGATTGTCTGGGGCTGCAAAAAGATCTATCTGAGGGGTGCCCCATCTGGCAAAAACTATCCCCAGTACTTGAGGATCCAGAGACCATTCGTGATGGCCCTGGGAAATCTTGCTGAGAGCATCTGCTAGGACATTGTCCTTTCCTGGAAGATGAACTGCTATGAGGGAAGTTTTCAGGGAATAGGCCAGAGACCACAACTTCATTGCCTCGGTGCACAAGGCCGAAGACCGAGTGCCCCCTGCTTGTTGATGTACCACATTGTTGTGGTGTTGTCTGTTCTGACTTGTACCACTTTGTTCTGAACAGACGCGGAAAACACTTGGAAGTGCTAAAAAGACAGCTCTGAGTTCCAGCAAATTGATGTGGAGCAGAGATTCCTGGTGGGACCACACTCCCTGAGTGGAGAGGTCGCCCATGTGGGCTCCCCACCCCAGGAGGGAAGCATCTGTAGTGAGGGTCAAGGAGTGAGAAAGAGGAATGAAGGGGAACCCCCAGTCTTAAATTGCTCTGATCCTGCCACCACTGGAGGACCTGGATCAGGGTTCGGGTCACTGGGACCAACTTGGAAAGGGGGTCCCTTTTCTGAGACCAAAAGGCTCTCAAGTGAAACTGAATGTCCCTCATCTGAAATCTTGCTCCTTGCACTACGGCTGTGGACGCAGCCACATGCCCCAGGAGCTGCAAAGTGTCTTGCTGGTCGAGAGACCTGCAGAGGAGGAGGAGGCCAGAGCCACCAAGTTCCTTACCCTCTAAGGGTAGGAAGGCTCTGGCCTGCTTTGTGTCAATTCTGCACCTATGAAGGTGAGCACCTGAACTGGTTCCAGAACTGACTTTGGAAGATTTAGCAAGAAGCCCAGGAGGTGAGCAGCTGCTGGGTAACTTGCGGTGAGATTTTACCTGTTCTGGGGACTGGCCTACAATGAGCCAGTCGTCCAGATAGGGAAAGACAACAATCCTTTGCCTCCTTAAATGAGCAACTGCTACTGCCAGACATTTTGTGAATACCCTTGGGGCAGAGGTGAGGCCAAGGGCATTGCTCTGAACTGGTAGTGACCTGAGGGCAGTTCGAATCTGAGGTACTTCGGTGGGAGCTTCTGATTAGAACGTGAAAATAGGCATCCTTGAGGTCCAGGGAGGCTAGCCAGTCCCTGGTCGTAGAGAGGTAAAATCATTGCCAGAGTTACCATTCTGAACTTTGGTTTCAAAAGGTGTTTGTTCAGATATCTGAGGTCTAAAATGGGCCGCCATTCTCCTGTCTTTTGGGGGTAAGGAATATCTGAGTACAACCCTTGCCCTGGTGTGGGGAGAAACCCTTTCTACAGCTCTGAGAGCCAGGAGGGTTGAGACTTCTGTTTCTAGAGTAAAGGTCTCTAAAGAGTTTGCAGGTGGAAAAGATCTGATTCTCATCTTTGGGAACTTTTGAAGCTGAGAACCAGACCCTGGCTTACTACTCCAGGACCCACTTGTCTGAAGTTAGAGACACCCAGTTCTGAATGAAGTAAGCCAACCTGCCCCTACGGGTAAAGGAGAATCGGCCCTGGGCATCCCATCAGGGTGTCTGTTTGGCAGGTGCTTTAGGCTGAGAGGTGGGAGCAGGCCTGCCCACACCCCGTCTGCCTCTGCCTCTGAAGTACCCCCTCTGAGCATAAGCAGAGAAGGCCTGGGTTTGGTAAAAAGGCCTGTGAAAAGGCCTACCCCTACCCCTGGGGGTCTGCCTCTGAGGAGTGGCTTGCCGCTCCTTGGCTTGGGCATTCTTATAGGTAGTCCTATATTCATCCATTTTCTTCATATAATTCTCTGTCTGCTCCCCAAACAGAGAATTTCCCACCACAGGAAAATCCATAGCCTTAGTCTGGGTATCCTGTGACAAGCTTTTGAAAACCTTTTACAGGTACATAAGTGAAAAAAGAAAGGCAAAGGGAGGGATAGTGAGACTGAAGGGGGAGGATGGGGGCTGTGTGGAGGATGACAACAGTAAAGCTGACATATTGAACAGGTATTTCTGCTCAGTCTTTACTAAGGAAGAGGAGGGTAATGGGTCTGAATGGAGTACAAGGGGTGAGAATGGTGCAGAAATGGACACAAGTCCCTTTACACGAGAAAGGGTCCTGAAGGAACTGGAAGTAATAAGAGTTAATAAAGCAATGGGGCCAGATGGGGTGCACCCCAGGGTCCTTAAAGAACTAAGAGAGGTGGTAGCTGAACCTCTTGCTATCCTGTTTAGCCGATCACTAGAAACAGGGGAGGTACCCAAAGACTGGAGGATAGCAGATGTAGTCCCTTATACAAAAGTGGGAACAAAGAGGAAGCGGGGAACTACAGACCAGTCAGCCTCACCTCGGTAGTGGGGAAGATCATGGAAGCACTACTGAAGGAGAGATTGGTGGAACATCTGGTTGTCAATGGACTACAAGACCCAAAGCAGCATGGTTTCACCAGGGGAAGGTCATGTCAGAGCAACCTCATTGAATTTTTTGACTGGGTGACTAGGAGGTGGATCAGGGAGGGCAGTGGACATGGCCTATCTGGACTTCAGCAAGGCCTTTGACACTGTGCCACATAGAAGACTATTGCACAAACTGGGAATATGGGTGTGGGCAGGACAGTAGTGCGGTGGGTAGGTAACTGGCTGGGCAGCAGGACACAGAGGGTGGTGGTAAATGGCTGTCACTCCACAGAGGGAAGAGTGACCAGTGGGGTACCACAGGGATCAGTGCTGGGACCGGTACTATTCAATATCTTCATCAGTGACATTGCACAGGACCTAGAAGGCAGAATTTCACTGTTCGCTGATGACACAAAGCTCTGTAACAGAGTAGACACACCAGAGGGTGTAGACAGAATGAGAAGGACCTGCAGAAACTTGAAGAATGGTCAGGGTTTGGCAGTTGAAATTCAATGCAAGGAAGTGCAAGATAATGCATATGGGGCACAAAAACCCTGGCACAATATATCAGTTGGGGGTGAGGATATAGCATGCACCAAGCAGGAAGGGATCTTGGAGTTATCATCTCTGATGACCTCAAGGCAGGGAAACAGTGTGACAAGGCAGCAGGTAAAGCAAATAGGATGCTGGAATGCATAGGCAGGGGCATCACCAGCAGGAAAAGGGAGGTCATAATTCCACTATATAAGACACTAGTGAGGCCGCACCTGGAGTACACTGTGCAGTTCTGGAGACCTTACCTAAGTAAGGACATAGACAGGGTAGAGAAGGTTCAGAGGAGGGCAACAAAGATGGTGCATGGATTGCATCACAAGTCCTATGAGGACAGGTTGAAGGCACTGAACATGTACTCCCTGGAGGAGAGGAGGGAGAGAGGGGATATGATAGAGACATACAAGTATCTTACAGGGAGGAACAGGGTGCAGGAATGCACTATTTTTAAGCGAAAAAGATGTTCCAGGACTAGAGGGCATGGGATGAAGTTGGAGGGAGGACGATTCAGAGGAAACGTGAGGAAGAATTTCTTCACAGAACGGGTGGTGGACAAGTGGAACACCATGCCAGAGGAAGTGGTGGGGGCTGAAACAATCACGGGATTTAAGAATGCATGGGATAGACATAAAGGAATTCTGGAGGTCAGGGGTAAGGGGCAACAGACTTCCTGGAAAACAAACTGAACTTACAAACTTAAATGGGCAGACTGGGTGGGCCATAGGCCCTTATCTGCCGACACTGTCTATGTATCTATGTAAGCTAGTACACCTGAGCCAGGCCAACCTACGAAAAGCTACAGACGTAGCCATGACTCTAGAGGATACATTATTAAAATCCACAGCAGCATGAAACTGCACCTTGGATGCCTCAATGCCATCAGCAGCCACCTGTTCCAGCTCATTAGCAAGCTGGCCAGAGGCCTGTTTGGCCAAAGCCATGAATGTGTCCCATCTAGATTTTTGATACCTTGCTACATAAGCCATGTAATTTGCTTGCCTGACTCCCAAGGACGCTGCCATGTATTGTTTTTTAGCCATGGCATCAATCTTCCTGGAATCCTTGTCAGGAGGATGTGAAGCCAGGGGAATATTAGCTTTATCACAGGCTGCAGCCTGAACCACTCAACATGACTGCATTGCTGTGAAAGGAATTCTGTCAGGACCTGACAGTGTGTACCTCCTGTCCATCTTTTTATCCACAGGAGGCACAGAATTAGGAGTTTTAAAATTTTATTGTTTGTTTCCTAAATGATTTATGCAAAGGAATAGACAATCTCCTAGACTCTGGTATATCCATCATTTCTACAAAATCAGGTTCCTCTTGCTCATCCACAGCTTCCTCCAATGGGAGCTGGAGGGTTTCAGCAACTTTTTTGTAAAACATAAAGTGAGAGGGGGACTCAGAAAGCATAGGGGGAGATTCTAAAGGTCTGTCTGGGGAGATGTCCGGTTCAATGGGCACACCCAGACCCTCCAAGTCACATTCATACTGTTCATAATCATCCTCCCCCTCCTCTGGTTCATAAAACTCCTCAACATTATATTCCTGAACCGGTGGAACCGACCTTTTACCAGACAGTGGCGGTTCGGACGGAACCGGAGAAAGTGACTGGAAAATCTGAATAGCTCTTGCTATCTCTGCAGCAGTTGGAGAAGGAATTTTGGGCTCCAAACCTGCTGATTTTCTTGTTTTCTTTACTGGAACTGGCTCATCCGAGCCAGCTTTGCGTTTGCCCGAGGAAGTCTCGCCCTGGTCAGAGGGCACTCCCTCCGGTTCGGTTGGCACCGAACCGGGCTGCCACCCGGGTCAGCGGACTTTTGGCCTCTCGTTCCCTGAGCCTGCCAACTCTCTTATCCAGGGTGGCTGCAGGGAAATTTTTACAAATCTGGCAGTCTGAATTGAGGTGGTCAAACCCCAGACAATATACACATGTGGTGTGTGGGTCAGCCTTGGCAAAGACTTCCCCACAAGCATCACAGTGTTGAAACCCAGTGGGCCCGGTTTTTCTTTTGGGTTTCTCAGACATAATGCCAGCCTAACCAAAAGCTTGCCCTTTTAAACAGCAGTGCCAGGCAAGACACCCTTATCGGGTTCCTAACCGTATCACGGGTCTTGGAAAAAACCGTAATGAATTCCGGTTTTTTTAGAACCGATAAGAACCGGGAACCGCACTCTAAAACCTCTAATTTTTGTAACTTCAAGTTTAAAGCAAGCTGATCGGTTCAAAACCGAACCGATAACATTTACAAGTTCCACACAGAAATTAAACTGAAATTACTTACAATACCACAAACAGAGCTTGAACCGATCGGTTTTGCGGTTAAAATAATAATATTCTTGGTTGATTTGAACCGAGAAAACACTGTTTAAACCGAGAAATGAACCGAGCAGTAGGAGAAATCTCCGGAGCAACTGTACAGTGAGGCGGAGTAAAGAATCTGACAGTTTGGGTTTGAAATAACCCAGACAGAGCTTCTCTAACCGAGCTCGTGCTCTAAGTTCCATTCTTAGAATGGAGTTAACTCTTTCACCTCTGGAGCAGTTCTAATGGTGGGACAAACTGCAATTGTCATAATATAGCAAGACTTCATGTTGTTTGAAGAGCAGGTTCCACATATTTACAGATTGATGGATATTCGGGGCACCCGGAGGTTTATTAAATCATACGTCAGTGTGCAACATAAGCTGAACAATATCCACTGGAGCTGTATTAGGCACCAAAGATTCCCCTGTGCGTTCGGCAGAGTTAATTTCTATAGCGCGTAGCGGGCCTGGTGAGCTCCATGCAGTAGATGTAGAAGATTTCTGCCAGCCTGCCGCAAGCAGCACAGCTTCAGGTGACCAGACCGTGTCCTGAACATCGCTGTAGACCTCTCTCCCTTTTCGGAGATATGACGTAGCACAGCTGTGTAGGCTGCCAGCAGCTGCTGCAGACGAGGAGTTGGAAAATGAGTCACAGGAAAACTGCGAGGGAAACGGAAAGGCGTTTTCACTATTTTCAGGTACAGAAGAAAGCCCAGTACTAGAATTAGAGGAGTCTTCCTGCAGAATCTTTAACAGGATTGTTTTTTGTGCTTTCATCACATCACGAAGAAGGTCCTCTTGAGACTGTGTTGCAGGCAAATTTAATGAGTCATCATTTACCTGTTTAGGTTCCAAGGTTGACAGCAGGATCCAGTCCTTTGACAATAGCTAAAGGTTCAATGTCAACAATCGAATCTTGTGCAGCAGGAAACTCAGTAGAAACAGGGTTTAAATTAGCAGGCAATCCAGAACCATTTTCCGTCACTGAAACCATATAGCTAGAGGAATCGGAGACAAGCTTCCCCACAGCATCTCCTCCAACCTCCTGGCCGTCTGCCATCTTGCAATGAAAGACAAGGGTTCCCCCTACTTGCAGAGTAGGGGAATTTCCCCAGTGACCTGGCCAAATTTCCCCCATTCACTAAAAATGCCACCAACAGCTTAAAATCTGGTTCAATTTCGGTTGGCATCCATCTGTATCCCCCTTCCCCTTGGACGAGGCTGAAAACAGGCTAACAATTGTCTAGTCCTCCCTTCTCGGACAACAAAAACTAAATAAAATAAAATGTCTATTTTAGTTAGGGATTGTCTCTAACTCCATTCAGGTTGGCAACTATATTTCAACAAATTACATGTGGCTTCTCAGGCAACACAAGGAGATGCAGCTCTGCCAGTTCGATTTAATAAACCTCCGGATGCCCCGAATATCCATCAATCTGTAAATATGTAGAACCAGCTCCAGCCTCCAAGGGGACACACGGTGCAGTCAGGTAGCGGTCAAGGAGAGTTCCAGGTAGGGGAATAGTCTCCGCTGCGCTCACTCCGTGGGATCAGATCAGTTCAATGAGTGCAGTAAACCCCAAATAATATGTATATGCTCTCAGCAGCCATTTCTTTTGTCCCATTGCTCCACAAAAGCTCGTAGTTTGTCAGTCTCCCAGAAAGACATGATAGCACCGTCGTGATGGTCATTAACCACCGCCAGATAGGCCATGAAGAAATCCAGCTTGCGCTCTCACAGCATATTCATACGCTAATTAAACTGCTGCCATTTTTTCTGCACTCTGGAGGACAGATCTTGATGTATGGTGAGTTTATGTCCTTCATAGTGCAGGTCGTTTTCTGCCGTAGACCGCCATCAGAGCCCATTGGTCACCAACCTAATGGAGTTGGAAATGATCTGGCATGGTGGCTGGTCATCCGGGTCGGGGCACAAATGCCCTGTCGCCCTTCCAGCTTAAGTCCATCATTCTTGGGCTGCATACCTAACAAACTCGGCAGCGTGGTAGAACAGAACGCCATAATGCTGGCTTCCCTTCTTTCGCTCTGGAAGACCCTGCAAGCATAAGTTATTCCTTCAATTATAATTTTGATACTCCAACTGTCTTTTAAATCTTCTAATTCTTTTTCCATAGTGATAAGGCAGTCAGGGGTCTGTCTGGTAGCGTCTTCGATATCAGAGACTCTCTGCTCTAAATCAGTGATCCTCTTGCTATTCCTGTGCATGTTACATAGGAACAGAGTTTGATGGCAGATAAGGACTGCTTGGCCCACCTAGTCTGCCCATTTCCCTACCTACAGGATAAGCTGCAGATCCTATTTAACCAACAGCCTATTTCTTCCTACCCCCCACAAAAATTGCCTTGTCTGTCTTATGCATTCTTGAATTCACCCACCAGTTTTAGACCCCACAATCTCCTCAGGTAGGCTGTTCCATGTGTCCACTACCCTCTCTGTGAAAAAATACTTCCTCACATTGCCCCTGAGCCATCCCCCCTCTATCTTCAAATTGTGTCCCCTTGTTCTTGCACATCTCTTTTTCTGAAAGATGCTACCCTCTTGGACTTTCTTGATTCCACTGAGGTGCTTAAAAGTTTCTATCATGTCCCCCCTCTCCCTCCTTTCCTCAAGGGTATACATATTAAGCTCCTTTAGTCTCTCCTCGTATGGCTTCTCTTGCAGACCCTGCACCATTTTAGTTGCCCTCCTCTGGACTGCCTCCATCCTGTCTATGTCCTTGTGGAGATGGTGTCTCCAGAACTGGATGCAGTACTCCAGATGGGGTCTCATCAACTGCCTGTACAGAGGGATAACAACTTCCTGTTTTCTGCTGGTGATGCCTCTCCCTATACATCCCAGTATCCCTCAAGCACTCCTCTTTATGTTCCGCCGATATCTCAGACAGCTTATCTTCAAATTTTGAAAGTCCTGGAATCAGCCCTTCTAAGGCTTGGGTTGTTAAGAGTTTGCCACGTGCAGCCATCTCGGTGGCTGACAGGGAAATCGGGCCCAATCCTGAGGCAGCTGAAGTGTCTGGTGGCTGATCTTTTTACTTGTTTTAGGCACCGATCTCCAGGGTTTGCATCCAGATAAATATTCCTCTATATTTCTAAGCTCGTTTGATATCAATTTTTTCATACTCAGACTTAAATCTTGTATAAAACTGTATTTTAATGCATTGTAGGACAGAGCTCTGGGGTTCCACATCTGATATGTTTAGCTGCGCATCAGCGCCCCTGCCATATTATCTTAATGCAGTGAGATATTAAGCCCGTAGATGAGGGGGAATGTACAAGTTAATACAATGAATTGTCCACGGCTCCTGGAGCTCTCAATTTAGGCAGCCATCAGTTCTGTGACATCATCGAAAGTCCCCTTTATTCAGATTACTGTAACCCCCCCCAACTGTAAACTCCCTCCCCCACCCTGTGCAGAGTACTTGTTCTGCTAATTTGACTCTCAAACCATTGATACCCTTGCTGCAGTACCTTCCTGGGTCAGACTGCTTTGTTTCCCCTCTATCTGGAATAATCTTCCTACCCACCTCTGCCTCTCTCCCTATTGCACTGCTCTTGAGCAACATTTCAGGGATCATTTTGTTCCCAGTACCTCTCTGCTTAATCCTTGTATTTGGGCTGCTCTACCATCAATCCAATTGGTCAACTGTTACTTCTCATTATTTGTTCATTGTTCCTACTTGTATACACTACTGTTCATTTTGTATTACCTTCTGAACTGTATTCACTCCCTACACCCTGCGTCCATCTGGAACCAATGCTGCAGATAATGTTGGCAGAGAGGAGTAATTTACTCACCAGTTTTAAATTATAGTGAGTAAAACAAAATTGGGATGGGTACAAGTGTAAATCTGGAAAAAAAATGCTCCTTTTGAATTACCAGTTATGTTACGAAGCACTTATTCTTTGGAGTGTGGAATATTTACAAATGTTGGTTGAGTATCGGCACTCATTAAAACATTTTTCTGAAGAGTATTTCCTAAAATGAGGTGAGTAAAATAAATTGGTATGCCCCTTATCTGGAGCCCTGCCTAGAATGAACCTTGGCTCAGTCTCTTTCTGGTCACCGATTTGTAAATACATAAATTCACTTACTATTATCCTCTTTCAGTTTGCCTCGTCACATAAAATACCTAAAACTCAAAATTTAAATACAGTACTTTTTCAGACTTGCTTGAGCCTTTCCTGTAACAGGTTGGAGCCTCCCCAGAGAAGATGACTTCGCCATCTGAGAAATCCTGTTCTAAGACTTAGTTGGCGGTAGGCAATCTCATGTAAAATGAAATGATCAGAATTCAAAGCAGCAGTGCAATGAAAAATGTTTTTCCAAAAAACTCTAGTTTCAGCTATGATTAAGAAAAATATTAGCATACCTGTCAAATGTACTTGCCTCGGTGCCTTCTATGCAGCACAGCGCAAGTCTTATTTTTTCAAACCTAACCCTTTCCAGGTTTACATGCCATTTCTATAGAAACTGTGACGGACACCTTTTTCTTGAGAAAAAAACTGATTAAAACATATATAAACTACTCAGATTTTGGCTGAATTAGAAAGCTGTACCACCAAATAAAACTGGAAGATTCCTGGAATCTTTTATAGTGGAAAAAAAGTAGGATCAGATTTCTTGCCCAATTTTGTTGCACTGCTGCTTTAAAATATGAACACATAAAAAAAGCATCATTTTGATACTAACATTAATACATTTCAGGGGTTGAGCTATCTTCATTAACACTACCCTAGCTCTGCCTCATGACGTACCTTGTACTAGATAACATAACTGCTTGGCATGCCATTATGTTAGGATCCCATGCCTACAGGTAAGGTAAAGGCCATCATTTTTTTTAGTTTACATTTACAGAGGACATACGACTTTGGGGTTGGACTATATAATTTCACATTTTCTACTGGGTGACTAGCTTCCATTCTTCAACCAACTGAATGCTGTTTTTTTTAACCACCACCAATACCGTACACTGACTGGACACTTACAAATCAAGTATATAAGCAAAGAGCATTTCTGAAGCCTCTCAACTGCCCCCAATTTTTCAGGATGCACCCGATTTTGCTTCAAACATTTCCTCAGACCTTTCTAAATTCGGCATTTCTTTCACAGAGGAGTAGGGATCTGAAGCATAACATTTTCACTGTTGCAGTCTAGAGCTTCGTTAAGCCAAATTAATACAACGGCTTTTTCAACTGCTATCACCTGATTTGAGATGCAGGGGTCTGAGGTCTGGTTTACCTTTGGTCTGAGGACATTGGTACTAACCTGTGTGTCCAGCCAACTCCCGACTCACACGTACATTTCCCTCACGAGTTTTCAGGTTGTAAATGGAACAGATGTTATCAAGTCCACCACAGGCCACATAATTTCCAGAGGGTGCATATGCACAGGTCATAACCCAGGAGGAACGCAAGGGAATGGCATGAACCTAAAGGCACATACAGAGTAAAGTCAGTACAATACCCTACACAAACTGACGGTGGTACCCACGGTCTCTGATATCTGTCACATAGAACACTGGGTAGCAGAACTTACCCCAATCATTTTAATTCTTTAAGAATTTTACTCATGGTAGCCCAATGCCACACCTGTTTAACAGTGCAGTCCTGTCTCTATCCAGTTTTACAGTTTCAAGGACTGGCACACAAGGAGGCCAAGTGACTTGCCCAAGGCCACATGTGACAAGCGCTGGATGTGGTAAGAATGGAGACACTCTTGGTACACCTTTTTTTGTTCTGTAACCAGTAAACTGTTAACAATGATCTTAAAGAAAAAACCTTCTCTGCATCTATGCCTGTTTTCTCTCCTCCATCACCAAAGGTTAAGGAATTAAAAAAAAAAAAAAAAATCTTGCAAAGAAGGCATTCTCCTTCCTGTTGAGCACATTAAATGCCACTGATGGTGCCGGCCCAGTGGCACTGAGGGTTGAGGTGCTGGATGCCACACCTCGCACTGCACCAGCGCCCCGGATTCGGGAACGGACTCGGGTTGGTGGGGGGGAGGGAGGATTGAGCGCCCCAACGGATGCTCTCCTCCCTCTGGGGAGGGTTACCAGGGGTGCCTTGTGCACCCGCATCCCGAGAGAGCCGGTGGAAGCACGGACTCTCCAGGGTTCTGGCGGCTCCATTTACTGGAGTCGAAGGGTGGGGTGGGCGCTGTCAGGCACTTGGGAGAAGGCACGCGTCAGCACATTGCCTCTCTGGATGTACGTCCTTGCGCCGGCGTCCCCAGAGGTCTGGGAACCACAGAAAAACGGAAAAAGCGTCAGTGAGCCTAGATGACGGCAGCTCCAACAGCGATCCAGGTCCAGAACCCATGGGCAGATCTCCGCTGTGCAGGTGCTCCACGAGTAGGAGGAGGAGGTAAGGAGTAACCGGGCACTCTAAGACGCCGTGGCAGCGGACCTAGGAGGGACATGAGCAATGCCTGAAGGAATGGAGCACTGAGGGTGGGTGTATAGGAGGGGGTATAAATGGGGAAAGGTTCTCCAAAGGAAAAAAAAAAAATGCCACTGATGGGGAATGTCATCGCTCAACACATTAGCTTGGCAGTTGAAGCTGCAAGTGGTGACATGTAATGCACTCAAAATGGGAGAGAGACTGCCTACATTGACTGTATCCCAGATTTTGTTTAGAAACAGTCCGGGTTGGGGGCCCTGTTTCCACAGAGCTCTGACAAGATCTTACTTAATATCTATTAATGTGCTTTAAAAATTAATTATTTTCAAGACAATCTTACAGAACTGCAAGTGTAGATTGCAACTGGAGTGGTTTCAGGAGTTCTGATCATACCAGGGAGACAGGAAATCCTACAAAAGGCAGAGGGGAGAGCGGCGGTAAGAAGGGACAGAAAGTTGCAGCTGCAGCAGTGCCAGAAACTACTGAAACTACCACAAACAAGTCAGAGGTCACCTTACATGACATGCTACAAGCTATTAAAGCGTTGGATCTGGGGGTAAGCACCCTAGATCAGAATATCGCACTTTCAGAACAGGGTAACCTTGTGTGAACAGCAATCTGCTGTTGCCGCCACTTATTTGAAGTAAACTGCAGGCACAGCACTAAGGACCGCCACTGCCACTACAAGCCTCATCAATGAAAACCGGGTGCTCAGGTTTCAAGTAGAGATTCTAGAAAACCTGTCCCATTTGTCCAAGAGGAGGGTGTTACAGCTACCAGAGGCATCGCAGAGGGAAAACCCTGCCACCTATGCAACAAAAGCTTCTCCACATTGAATGGATGCTGGCAGTGTTGATGGCTTACAGTATTACATCCAGGAAAACACTCAATGACTCGCCTCAGATGCTTCTCATTGTCCTGAAGGGCACCCATGAGTGTGATAACGTTATGGATGCTGAGAGGAAGATTGGACTTATCAGCCTGGACAATAGTTAAAGGATTTCAATTTTCATGGACCCAAGTTTCGCAACTCGTAGCCATAGGAAAGTATTCAACAGCATACAGGCCACTTTAAAATCCCTTGGTGTGACCCACATGTTCCAGTATCCTGCTAAACTTAAAATAATCTATTCAGGTACTGTGCATCTTTTTGGAAACCCACATGACTCTCAATAAAACTGGTTGCAAACATTTCCAAGGACCCTGAGATCATGGAACAGGAAATGGAAATGATATACCTACCATAATTCTTGATCTTGGATGGAATCTTCACCATTCATTCACACTAATGGGACTATGCCAAAGGCGCTAGGACCCAGTGGGAGCCAAAAATCTTCAGGAGGGTCAGCGCCACGGTAGGACCGTAAATGTATGGTACCACAAGACTGGCTCATGCCTGTATAGGCTATCTCGTCGTCGACCCTCCAACTGCCTCAGTACCTTTTTGACCAAGGAGGTACAACATAACCTAACCCAAGAAACACCTAACCTAATCTGGACATAAGATAGCCTGGATGACCCGTGTAAGAAGAGTAAACTCAACAATGTTTTCAGGAATCTTCACCATTTATTCACACTAATGGGAGAGTACTGAGCTAAAAAAAAAATTCCCCAAGCAGGGTGGCAGGATACATAACTCACTTAGTCCATTCAGGATTGTCTTGCCAAAGGAAGTGTGCTGTCTGGCATGGACATCCAGAGCGTAGTGCTTCACAAAGGTATGCACTGAGCTCCAAGTAGCCACTTTGCAAATGTCTGCAATGGGCACGTTACAAATCTCTGCCAGGGATGCCGTGACCGCTCTTCTGGAGTGGGCAGAAACTTGGCCTTCCAATTTGATTTGCACCATCAAGTAGCAGTGACGAAGTCATGGTACTAACCATGCAGAAATGCATCTAATGGCAACAGGCTGACCCAGCATGGCCATGCAAAAAGATACAAAGAATTGCTTGGCTTTGTGAAGGTTTAGTTCTGTTGATGTAGAATCGCAGACCCCTCTCGACATCCAGAGAGTGAAGGGTACGTTCCCCTTCACTCTGGAAGTTGGCAAAATAAGTAGGGAGAACCAAGGGCTGGTTAAGGTGAAATTCTGAAACCACCTTGGGTAGGAATTTAGGGGGGGTACAAAGTAACACCTGAAATTTGTGAAATATAGTGTGTGGAGGGTCTGTAACGAAGGCAAGTTATTTGAGAGATTCTGCGAGTGGAAGCAACGGCCACTAAGAAGGCAATCTTCCAGATCAGAAACTTCCAAGTCACAGGTGAGCATATCTAGCACGAGGCTGATATCTCACACGGTCACCGGGTTCCTGATCGGTGGACTAGCGTGTAGGTTGCCTTTAAGAAATCTCTTGACCAATGGTAACCGACCCAGTGTCATTCTTTGTATTGGCTCATAGTAGGCAGAAATCGTGCGGAGATGTACCTTCACTGTCGAGTATTGCAGTCCTGCATTTGACAGATCTAAGAGGTATTCCAACATTTTACTTGGTGGGCAACAAAGTGGGTCCAAATGGGACTTTGCACACCAAACAGAAAGCGCTTCCATTTAACCGTGTAAGTCTTCGTAGTGGAGGGCTTACATGCTGCCAAAAGGATTTCTGAGATTCTCAGAGAAACTTTAAACCTACCCACCTCTATCTCCTCAGGAGTCCGGCATGGAGATGAAGGGAGCACAGGTTGGGGTGGACCACGGGTCCCTGTGCCAGGAGGTCTGTCCATGAAGGAAGCTGCCTCAGAGGAACTTCTGACAGTCTGTTCGTCAGTGGAGACCATATCTGCTGAGGCCAGGATGGGGAGATTAGAATCATCCTGCTCCCTTGTGCCTCCAATTTGAGCAGCACCCTCTGAACTAAAGGAAGAGGAGGAAATGTGTACAGAAAGCATCTTGTCCACCGCAGTCAGAATGCATCCTGACAGAAAACGCCAGGTTCTGGATTTCTTGAGCAGAATAGAGGCAGTTTTGTGTTGAGTGGGGATGCAAAAAGGTAAACATCTGGTGCGAGTGACCATTTGTGAGGATCAGCCTCCATTCCGCTGAGGCGTTCTGAATTCCTGGCAAGCAGACTGCCTGAATTTATTTATTTTATTTATTTATTAGAACATCAGTTTAACAACCTTTGAGCCAGAGGCTCATTTACAAAGGTACCTCGTCACAGTGAGGACAAAACAGTGCAAGAAACAAACATCAAGGCAGACAAAAAAATCAGAGTACATTTAGGAATCAGCCAAAAATACAGGCATATGTCAAACACAGTATACAACAGACTTACATGTGCGCTTTACAGAGTAGACAATATACAGTAGTTACATGGAGATTGATTCAGTGGGCAGAATAAGGTAAGGCTGGGTGGAAGACATCAGAAGAGGAGTGTGGGGAAGATAGTAGCAAGTAAAGGTAGAGCTGGACAGAAGGTCAGAGAGCAGCTTAGTGAGCTTTGTCTGGAAGGATAGGAGGCTTAGAGGCAGGTACAGCTGCGTGTTGAGAGCAGGTGATTTCTAAGGCTAGTTTTAAAATAAGATAACGAGGCGGCATCAGTGATTCCGGCGGGGAGGGCATTATACCAACAGGGGGCTCTGTAGGGGTAAGCCCTTTGACCTTGCGAGGTTCTTGCCCTTGGTATAACCAGTGCAGTTTTGCGGGATATACGGGTATGCACTGTAGGGTTTGCTCGGTGGATAGTGGTTGACAGACCCGGTGGGGATAGCCCAAAGAGTGATTTTTTTGTTAGGAGGCAGGTTTGGTATTTGAGGCGCTCATCTAGGTTGAGTAGATTAGCCATGGTGTAAAGAAGGCAAGTGTGGGTTAGACTAGGAGCCCCAGTTATGAGCCTGCAGGCCTTGTTTAAGGTGAGGTGGATCTTGTGCAGGGCAGTCTGGTCTGCTGCACCACACACAGGTAGGCCATAGTCTACCAGAGACAGAACAGAGGATGTGACTGCAAGTCGGAGGGCATCCGTGGGGAGGCAGTTTTTATGACGATAGAGGATACCCAGCCGAGTGTTGGAGGCTGAGGCAAGGGCAGAGATGTGGGCATGAAAAGAGAGGGCAGGGTCAAAGGTTATACCTAGGTATTCATAAGAGTGAACTAGCTCAATAGGGAGTTTAGAGGTGGAGTGGACTGTGAGAGGATAGTTACTGGATTTATTTTGGGGGTGGGCAAAGAGCATGGTTTTGGTTTTCTTTAGATTAATTACGGAGTCTGTGCTCAGTAAACCAGGCTTCTGTGTCATTGTAGGATTCCTGCAGAGAATCCTGAAGTGAGATGGGATTACGGTCGGAGGCAAAGAGTACAGCATCATCTGCGTAAAGAGGATTTTACCAGTACATACACTGGGCAGGGAGTTGAGAAAAAGGGGAAAGAGCAAGGGCCCAAGAATGGAGCCCTGAGGGACTCCGGAGCGGATAGGGCAGGTGCTGGAAAGTTTCCCGCTGATTTTCACACGTTGTGAGTGGGCTGACAAGTAGCTGGAGCACCAGGAAACAGGCCCAGTGGCAAAGCCTAAGTGACTAAGGGTAGCTAGCAGGAGGTGGTGGGAGACAGTATCAAAGGCTTTTGATAAATCAATGAACACTGCACCTGCTAGGGAGCCAGAGTCCAGTGAGGAGTGAAGAAAGTTAGAGAACTCCAGCAGGGCAGTATTGGTGCTGTGGCCTGCTCTGAAACCATGTTGTTCTGGGCAGAGGATGCTATATTTATCGAGGTATTCAGAGATTTGGGTGGCCACAATTTTTTCTAAGGCCTTAGAGAGAGGATTGAAATAGGTCGATAATTGCTAGGGAGGGTCCTATCACCACCCTTGTGTATTGGGGTGACAGTAGCCATCTTCCAGGCAGAGGGGAATTACCCTAGGCAGAGGGATTTGTTAAACAGGCTGGTGACTGGTGAGATAACCAGATCCAGAACCTGACGGAGAAGACTGGGATCAAGGGAGTCACTGCCAATTGTGTTACTCTTTAAGGCCTTGAGTAGGTAAGGTCTGACTTTCTGGGCAGTGACTCGGCGTAGGTAGAACAAGGGGCGTGGGAGAATAGGGAGAGACCTGGAGGGAGGGGGAGCGAAGAAATTATCTGGGAGCACCGGGCTAAGGTCTGTGAAAGATTTGTTGAGGTGGCTGGCAATAAGGACAGGGTCTGAGGAGACCGAACCATTAATGTTGATAAGCGAAGGTGGGGGGTTGGGTGGGGACGCGTGCCACCATTCAGCTGCTTAATGTTAACCCAGAAGGTCCTAGCGTTCCCCCATGAGGAAGTGAGGGAGGCTTGATAGTACTCAGCCTTCGCTTTGCGGATGGCCCATGTACATTTGTTCCAGGCAGCAGCACAGGCCAGCCTGCCAGCTGGGCGGCCTGTTTCCGTGGCAATGTGCCATAGATAGTCCCTGTGCTTAAGAAGTTGGCGCAGGGTGGGGGTAACCCAGGGGGCATGCCTTACTTTGGACCGGCATGCAGTTATGGGTGCAAAAATGTCGCAAGCAGAGTTGAAGGTGTGGATAAAGAAGGTAAGGGCTGTGTCAATATCCGGAGCGTTTAGTATCGGGGACCAGTCTATGAGGGCTAGGAGTTGCTTAAGGCCTTTCAACCCACCAGGTCTAAGACGTCGCCGAAGGGTAGTTTGTGCTGTGGGTTTGGGCAAGGAGGTTGACCAATAGAAGAGAACCGGGGAGTGGTCGCTAAGGCAGTCTGGGAGGATTTGGATATTGCAGATGCGGTTAGGGCGGTTTGTGAGGACCACATTCAGGAGTGTGCTAGAGCCCATTCTACGATTCACTCTAGTGGGTTGGGAGACTAGTTGGGTAGGGTCGATGGCTGCAAAGGTGTCACGGGAGGAAGTGGATGAAGGGCTAAGCCAATTGATGTTCAAGTCCCCCCACAAGGATTTGGTCGGAGTGGGGTAGAGAGGTAAGATAATCGATTAGCGGGCCTAGTGCTTGTGCTTGATTTTTTGGAGGTATGTATGCTGTAGTTAGGTAGATGGGACCCCTAAAGGGATCAGGAGATAGTTTTAGGGTTAGGGCCTGAGCCCTGAAGTCAAGGACCGGGCTGGAATTAACGCATCGTGTTTGAGACACCACTCCCACACCCTCATGGCCCCCCTGCACAAAGAGTAGGGTTGTGTTTCACCCTGCTTGTTGTAATACATCACACAGCTTTGTTGTCCATCTGAAGGAGAATCACTTTGTGCAGAGGACATCCTTCAGGGCTCGGATAACATACAGGACAGCTCTCATCTCCAAAATATTTATATGTAGATGAGAAGACTCCTGGCTCCACACCCCTCGAGTGTGGAGGTCCTGACAGTGAGCTCCCCAACCGATCACAGACACATCCGTGGTGACGGTTATCTGAGATTCCCGCTGGGCAAAAGGTAGGCCCTGCAGAAGCTTGTCTTCCTGTGTCCACCATGCCAGTGATCTTGTCAGGGGTTCCGTCACTTTTATGTGGTAGGACTGTGGGTGCATGGTCAGTAACCACTGTGTATTGGGCATCCACAGTGTGGTCATCATGTGTAGCCGGGCTAGGGGCACTGTGAAAACGGATGATGCCATGAAGCCCAACATTCGCTGCATCGAAAAAGCTTGAACAGTTTTGTTCTTCCTAAAGTAGAGAGTCATCTGAAGAATGTAATTCTTCCTGTCCTATGGAAGTAAGGCTCTTGCCCTGGAGCTATCTAGAAGGGCTTCGATGAAGAGAAGCTGCTGGGAGGGTTGAAACTGGGATTTTTCCAGGTTCAGAAGAACTCCCATGGAGATAAGGAACAGAGAAGACGTGGTGATCGCTTCCTGTCTCTCTTGCCTGGATGGGCTCGCTCAGAGCCAATCATCCAAGTAAGGGAAAACTTGAACACCAAGTTTTCTGAGATGTACCACAAGAACTGTGAAACACTTTGTAAAGACTTGAGGCGCTGAGGAAAGCCCAAAGGGCAGGACTCGGAACTGGAAGTGCCGACTCAGAGCCACAAGGCAGCAGTACTTGTGCTGTCTTTGGTGCAGTAGGACGTGCTGGTAAGCGTCCTGCATGTCCAGGGATGCCAACCAGTCATACTGATGAATCAGCAGTAAAAGCGTTCCCAGGGAGATCATTTTGAACTTTTCCCTGAATAGGAAGTTGTTTAACTTTCTGAGGCCGAGAACTGGGTGCATGCTGCCCGTTTTCTTTGGTACCAGAAAGTAGTGGGAGTGGAATCCTGTGTTCCGTTCTGCCTGCGGAACAATGTTTATTGCCCTGTTTCCTAGCAGGCCCTGTATCTCGGAAGTAAGAAGGTCTGACTGAGCGGCGGGCAGGCCAAGCCGTCGCTTGGGTGGAAGGTCCAGAGGAATCTCTGAAACGGAGAGTATCCCTCCTGGACAATTCTGAGGACCCATTCGTCCACTGTAATGGACTTCCACTGGTTGTAAAATTGAGTTAGATACCCCCTACTGCCGTTGAAGTGTCCACCTCGGGCAGCTGAGGTGAGAGCCAGGCTGGCTCTTGAGAGGTTGGCACTGGGCAATTTTGGGCCCTGTGCCTTTTGCTGCGTTTTCTTTTCTGGCTGAGGAATTTGGCTCCTGTTAAAGGCTCCTCAGCCTCTATCTTAAAAGGACTGCCTATTCCAAAACTGTCAACGGTTCCTGCCCCTTTGAGGGGATGCAGGTGTCGGCCTGGCTGTCTTAATGGCAGTCCTGGTTTTCTGAGCAACCTCTAGTGCTTGTTCAACTTGAGAGCCGACCAGGTAAGCACCAAAGGGGACATTCATCACCTTCTGCCGAACATCAGTTGAGAAACCTAATGTTCTGAGCAGGGAGTACCGTCTTATACAAATCCCAGTGGCAGCCATCCTAGATGCAGTGTAGGCATCCACAGACACTTCCAGCTGCTGATTATTGTACTCTATGACCCTGGTGATGGTCTGAAGAAATTCCATGTTTATGTCAGATTCCGGGAGGTTCTCAACCATTGATTTGAGTGTGTTCCACAGGGTGTACTTGTACTGAGAGTAATGGTCCTGGTAACTAGCAATATGCATATCTAAGGTTGCTGCTGCGAATACCAGCTTCCCCAAAGTGTCAATTGTGGAAGGGTGTGGGAATAGATAACACCGATACAGCAAAGTAGGGTTTTAAACACACAGATTCTTTGCATGAATGTTATTTTCTTAAAATATTTAACTCAGAAGAAAATAATTAACTAAAATAAAACAAAATATGAACAAGCTCAAACTGAGCTCCAGCACTGCTCTTCCCTAGTAGTGCTGCCACAGAGTGGATAACTTGACATCAGTTCCTCCACTATCCTCTGTGCACATCAACGAGCAGAACTTGCACTCAGTACAGCTCCCAAGGCTGATCTGATCTAACTGAGAACAACAGGCGCTTTTATACATGCTAAGGCATGATGAGGTCAGCTGATCTGCCCCTAAACTAATACACCAAAATACCTGCTCTAATACAGACATTTGGAGGATCAGTATGACACAAAAACCTTTATTGTAATGTTCAGCACTGTTAGCAATAATAAAATGAAACTTCTCCCATCAAAAAGAGCAGATATCGAGTCTGCATGCTTCAGTGCTACTTAGTGAAACAAAGCTCCTCCTCCAATACAGTGTCATAGCTTGAAAGGGTTCAATAAATAAGCCTCTGGCTAGGGCCACTGGCTCCTAAGAGAACACCAGAATACAGAAGGCTTGGATAGCGGCAGGCAAGAAGGGGCCGTTTCCCCACAGCTCATTATACCTAAATAGTTCTGCCTTTTCCTTTATTTTGCATTTATTTAAAACATCCCAACACATCGAACCCAGTTCTTCTAGACCCAATTCTTAGGGATATTTAGCCCTCCTTGTTTTGCTCTTAGATTAGGTTCTCGAAACTTCTGTGCACAGATTCTTTTTTTCCCCTTCTTCCCTGTTTTTTCTCCTTTCTTGCTCGTTTCTCTCTTCTTTCTTTCCTTGCACACTTTTCTCTTATCTTCACCTCTCCATTACTGAACATTGTTCATATTACCACATTTATCACTTTTTGCAATTTACTGAATGCCTTGCCATAGCCTGCCCTAGCATGTATTTCATACATGGTTGCTATTTCTGATCCTATAATACCCTATTGATTGCAACCCTTCTGCTCTCCGCTTACATCCTGTATAAGTTTGTGTTTTATCATCAATACATGTATATAAGGCTTCTCCAATATGTTTAGCCTAAATACTATGTTTTGTTAAGTGATATTTTATACCTTACATTGAAGATAGTCTTCTATTGTATTAGATGTGTGCTTTCTTATATACTCGAATTTTAATAAAAAGATAAAGTGAAAAATAAAACATCCCAACACTTCTGGTAAACTGCAACATATAATTTGGCCAGTTATGAGCTTTTTTTTTTTCCTCTTTATACTCCCTCCTTGCCCCCGATGTCCCCCTCCTTCCGACTGCACAATCCCCCGACTCCCCCATCGGGATCTGCCCCTAGAGTGCTCTCTTACCTCTCCTTTCCTCCATAGCACAGCGGGTCTGTCTCAGGTGGGCTCGAGATGGGGCAGTCTTCACCTAGGGACACCGAGAGACCATTTTTCGCTGTTCTCCACTTCCCCCGCCCCTGGGACGCGGCACACAAGGACGACGTCTCTAGAGGGACGACGTGCTGATGCACGCCCTGAAGCACCTATCAATGTCCCTCCCTCGACTCCTGGTTACGGAGCCACGACCCCGCCGCCGGTGCTCCCACCGACATTATCGGGTTAAAATCCCACTGAGGGAGGAGCATCCGTTGGGGCCTCAATCCTCCTCCCCGGCCGACCCGAGTCCGTTCCCGAACCGGGTCGCGCCGGGCGGGCGTGAGTGTGGCGCCCAGCGCCAACCCCTCAGCGCCACCGGGCCGGGCATGAGCTTTTTTTTTTTAATTGTACATTTTTACTTTCTCGTCGGTTGAGATCTATAGCCAACTGGTAAATTTCATTTAGGTATTTCTTTAGTTACCATCACGGACAGCAATCCGTTGCCCTCTTCTTACTTTTATTTCCCCATTTATTTGATTTCAAAACCCTCTGGATAGGGTCTTGCAGAAGCTAGTTCCAATGGGGATTCTCTCTGGGACTTAAATGTCCCCACTGGCAATTCAGCTCCAGCCCTCAAAGCACCTGGGGAGCCTTCACCGTTCTGTGCGTCTTTGCACACACTATTTCTCTGAGCTCTTCCCGGCTCCGCAACTGCAGGGAGAGTTGCACTATGCGTCTAGGTCAGAGCATATGCTGGCTCCGACCGATACTGATGTGGCTCTCAGTCCCCTTTTATTTCTGCTGCAAGCTGCAGCAAACCAAAGCGGCTGTTTATTTTACATACCACAAGCAGTGGTATCAAAGGGGCTCCTCTTTGCATCACAAGAGCATTTTTCCCCCAGTTCTTTATTTACCTGACCACACCAGGAGCGTACGGGTACTGAGACTGGAAGCAGCTATGGAGAGGTTTAAATATGAATTTTTCAACCCTGTACACCCCATAGCCTACATACTGGCAGCTCCTTTTGAATAGTGCCACTAGGCACCAGGACCGGCAAGCGCTCGATACACATAAGCGGTCTGGTGCAAACAACATTCTAGGAGTTATTCTGGCCCCTTAGCTTGCCCACAATCCTGACTTTCGGGCTAAACAGGCAAAATAATCCAGGGGCTATCTAAGTGAGGCATCACATCTGCCTGCATGTAGCACCCACCAGGGACAGGAAGGAAACAAAAAGTTGAACAGTAGAGATACTTTGGTAGGTGGCCACCCTACCAAAGTAGAAAGGGGACTATAAACAGGATAGCAAAGAAAAATGCTGCTGCAGCAGACTTACCAAGGAGGAAAAAGTTAAGGGGAATGTCCCGGGGTGCACTCTGTATTCGGGGAGGGGGCCCACTCTGCCACATCAATCTTGCGAGATTCCTTATTTATAAGCCTTGCTGTAGCCTCCTGAGGGAGGATGGCCTTATCGTTCTCCGCAAGTACCACCGGAGCATCCGCAAAAGCCTGAGATGCCAGGATAGGTCTGTCTTTTTTTTTTTTGGGAGGGGACCATACTTCCTGTCGATGGACTTGGCCACAGAAGGGATTGGCACCGGTCTGTCCCACAACAATTCCGAGTGTGTCTCAAAGGAGGGGGACACCAGCAGGGTCAAGTCTACAGGAATATTAGGGCATGTAGGAATTTGAGACTTAACTCTCTACCTGGATCCACAGAGGAAGTCTGTAGAGTTAAGGTGGACCCATATTCCTCAGGAGAGACTGAAAAGAAAGGTCTTCCACTAAAGATTCCGCTGAAACACAAAGCTTACTTTCCAGTCCACCAAATGAGTCGTCCACTGTGTCCTCAGACAACAGCAAGTCAGGATCAGACACATCAAGTTCCACTTCTACCCCCAGAAAGACCTCCACTGGCAGGTCTAGGCCACGAGAATACCAGGGGCAGTGCTGCGGTGAGCTGCCCAGCTGCTAGCCTTTATTTGTAGATATTATGATGTTGTATATGTGTTTTTTATGTAATTATATGTACCGTGCATGTGTCAGCACAACGGCACATAGAGAAAGGACTGGATTTTTTTAAAAAGGGGGTTGACCTTCATCTGACCTACAAGGCCAGTCTTGCTTGCAGGAATCTTACAAGTTCTTGTCAAAAAGCTTGTGGATACATCAAAGAGTATTCCTCTAATGTTAACAAGCCAAGGGGAACAAAGTAATAAAATCGGCTTGTGTAATCACACAACTTGCAGGATCTTGATTGTAACTAAATTAAACCAGTTCAAAATCCACTGTTGTGAACCCTTAAGATCGAAAGGGAAATGGTCTTAGATAAGAGGTGACCGAAAAGGTTCCCACAGTACACTGACTTTTTTTTTTTTTAACAAACACCAGAAAACATCCTACTGACAAGCCTGAGATTGTAAAACCTGGGTGAACTACAGGAATCTGACTCAGCAAAGGTTATCAGGTAAATAAAACTTTGGGGAAGCGCAAGAGTGAAACCCAGTGGCCTAAAAATAGAAAGGCTAACCTTTATTCACTGACCTGGAAGGGCCAGTCTTTATTCACAGACTGGGGGGGCGGTGGTGGTCTTCTATATAAAACTATCCATCACAGACATTCAGGGCCATTTTGCTTGGACCCTCTCCTGACCACAGAGAAATAAAAATTACGTACCTACCGTAATTCTTGATCTTCCTGTGTATCTTCACCATTCATCACTAGTGGGTGTATGTTGGAGCGCAGCACCCCACAGGAGCTCTACCCCCCTAAGGGGGAGGAGCTGCTGCCAGCAGTGCCCACGAAGCCAACACACCGTGTGGCACTAGCAGATTGGCCAGTAACGGTCATTGGCTCCTCCGTCTCAGTTCTGCATGCCGGAAAGACGGGGGGGGGGGGAGAGAGGATAGAGAAAAAAACAGGACAGGGCAAGGGAGCCCAAGGGAAAGTAAAAGGAATGGATATAAACTGAAAAAGGAATAGGCCAGCCAGAGGACAGAATAGGAGGACCTGGAAGGATATGGTCTGTAAGCTCCAGCTCCTGGACAGAAGGAAAGAATAAGAAGAGAAAGAGAGAAGAAAATGAGAGTGAAAATGGGGGGGCGGGGGAGAAGAGAGAAGGGACCCGATTACTCCTATCCTTTGATCGGCTTAGAGCACTTGAGATACTGGGAAATGCCCCCCAGAGGTGGGCAGCCAGCTGACCAGCAAGAAGTTGCAGTAGGGATTGCAACCTGGGCTATACGTTCCCCGTTAGGGTTAAAGTGAGTGATCGGACACGGAGAAGGTCACTCCCTTTCAAACCGGCTGAAGTACCAACCCCAGTCAGAGTCCACTCCCCCACCCCCCAACTACTTCAAATGGAGAACCCACAGGGTTCGAGGGTGGAGGAAGATCCACCCATTCAAACATCTCCCTTTGAAGGGAGGAGGAAGACTGAAGGGGTAGCAAGTAAAGAGAGAGGGGAAAAAGGGGAAGGGGGCAACCCTGTTGGTCCCATTCTCTCTCCCATTCCAAGGGGACCCTGACAAGCCGCCACATCTCAAGGATGGACTGGTTCCGGGGTTCCCTAGGCCAGAGAAAGAAGGGCCCACCAGGAGTCCCCACCTCAAGGTTCTTAATAGGTCCTATCGACCTTCTGCCCAACTGAGTCCCCTCAGCTACCTCCTAGCAGCGTGGGAAGGCTCTAAGCTGTACAGGGAAAGCTTTACTGGTTCCCTGAAGAGGCGGCATCGCCAGGGACTGAGGCCTTCTGAGGGGAAGGTGGGTGGGTTTCAGTGATGAATGGTGAAGATACACAGGAAGATCAAGAATTACGGTAGGTATGTAATTTGCATATCTTCCCTGTGTCAGTCTTCACCATTCATCACTGGTCGGTGAGTACTGAGCCCCCCTGAAGGTGGTTCAGCACTTCCCTGAGAGACAGATGTCCCTCATCCTCCTGTGAGGGAAACATGGGAGGAGAACACCCATTCCAGACCATTTAGGTCTGTGACTGGTCATAGCAAGGCAGGGTCCTCCATTCCCTGGGGGAAGGAAGGCACCCCTGCAGATCCCACCTCGCCCTGCAGGAGAAATTGTGAGGTCCCCCAGAATGCAGAGGCAATCACCCTCTGCCAGGCCGGGGTGACAGCCTTGATAGACAAAGCCACGCCATCCGCCTGATGCAGACTGCTGCCCCCCCAGCCATGAAGTGACCTCACTGGCGTCATAAGATGCCCTTGCCTGGTGCCTTGCTAGCTCCAGGCCTATCGTGGAGAGCCTGCCTCCGAATCAGGCAATGATGCCAACACCTGACCCAGCATTGTCCACAGATGCCTGTTATAGGCAGCATGGTGTGCCTGATGAGATGCAATAGAAAGGATTACCCGTGCCAAGGCGAAAACTCTCCACCCCAGGCGGTCGAACTCCACAGAGTCCAGATCCGGGGGTTGGTTGCGAACCAGGCACCTATATCCGGTAGGGGTGTCCAATTGAGTCAGTCCCACAGAGGGATGATGCAATGTATCTGGAGACCCCTGGGGCACGCAATATCGATGCTGGCAGTCCAAAGGGGCTGGAGCCAGGGCGGATGGAAGCTGCCAGGTGCTGTACGACACTTTCTGGAAGGGTTTAGGCCAGGAAGGGACCACCAAGTGGCCCGCACTGTATTCGCCTAGAAAGGTGCGTGTCGTACTCTCGATGTTGCATCTTACCACGTAGGAAATGTGCAGGTCCTTGACCAGCCTCGCGAGGAAGTGCTGATACTCCATCTGATCAGTGTCAGAGGATAGGCGAACAGAAGTCTCCTCACCCTCAATAGAGGAAGACAAGGAGGCCGAAGAACCCTTAAATTCAGACTGACTGCAGTGGGTAAGACAGTCAAAAGACCTGCTTGTCCATGGCCCTGACATATCTTGGGAAGTCCGCAGCCTGAGATCTGAACTGTTCCCAAGTGAAGGGCACCGAAGGACCCACATGGCTTGGGAGAAGAGAGACTAGATGCAGAGACAAGGGGGAGAAACCTTTCACAGCTAGTGAAAATGCCTCTGCCAGGGCTAGGAGACCTAGCAGACAATCTTGGACTATGAGGGGAACTGCAGGTCGGATCAGTCAAAGGCCGCTCAACCAGCTCAAAGCAGTCAGGCCTAAGCCCTGTAGGGGAAGCACCCCTATGAGGGGACCGGGGCTGCATGTGTCCTCAAGGGCGGACCCTAACCCCACTCAGCAAGGACTCCCTCGAAGGAGATGAGGGAGAAAACCTGGGCTCAGGACTGCAGAGGAGCGCCGCAGCCCCTCAACCGCAACTCAGAGGAAGAGCTCTTCCTCACACCCTGTGCCTTGGCCCCACCCAATTCCACAGGCTCCTCAAGGAGAGCCACAAAAGAGGGGGTTCCAGTCCAAGCATCAGAAGAAGGGACAGCACCAAAGATGGCAGCCGCCACACCCGACACCTGGACCGCTGCTCCCTCAGCCCCAGGACCGCTATCATATGTCCTTTCCCCGGTGCCACCCTCCGCATGGAAACCAGTGCCGATTGCAGTCACCAGGGCCATGGGGAGGGGCACCTGGGAAGCTGCAAGGGTCCTGGGCCCTGGAGAGTCCACTGACTCAGTCAGGTCGCCCATCCAAATCGGCCCCTCGATCATCTGGCTCCAGAGAGGAGGAGATCCAAAAGACCTCAAAACTGGCAACCCCAAGGGCCCTCCCACCCTCAGTGAGCCCAGAGCCCCTTGTGGCAACGTCGACATCACCAGAGCCATGAACTGCTCCAGGATCCGAGACAGCACCAGCGGGTGGTGCAGAGAAATGTCCCGTGCCAGACCCAGCAACCATGGGCTCCAACACTGGAGTAACCTGCACCTCCAAGGAGGTGATTGCCAGGGTGGTGCTCCAGGTAGAACCAGACCAGCCCTCCGGCACTGCGGAAGAGGCCTCCTCCACGGCAAGGCTATAAGAGGAGGAGGTCCCCTTCCCACTGGACCGTATAAGCAAAGCAAACTATTTATACAGTGCCTTTCTTAAACCAAGGCGCTTTACAGATTATAGTGAGGCATCTAGATTAAAATAAAATCACAAATATATAAAATTAATTAAAATCATCTGTGAAGGCCACTTAAAAAAGAGAAGTCTTAAATTCCAACTTGAATCTCTCGATGGTCAGGCATTCTCTCTACCGATGAGGTAGAGAATTCCACAGGGTGAGGGCCGCAAAGGACAAAGCACAAGCACCAGATGTCTTCAGATGTGCCCTGGAAATCTCTAGCAATCCCTCGTCGGCGGATCTGAGAAGGGGCGGTAGAGATTCAACAGATCTTGCAAGTAGCTGGGTCCCAGTTCATGTAGGGCTTTGAAGGTCAGGAGACCGACCTTAAAGGTGATCCGCCACTGAACAGGCAGCCCGTGCAGTCCATGCAGCACAGGCGTAATATGGCTGGTCCTAGATGTACCAGTCAATAGTCTGGCTGCTGCGTTCTGCACTAGAGGAAACCCTGGAGGGGACCCAGAAGCAGGGTCAAGAGTTCTAGCCATGGTATCCCTAAAACAACGCCATTCTCCACAAGTCATCAGAGCCCTGCTGACTTTAAACGCGCAGAATTCAAGTATGCAGCGGTCCATGGAGAAGCAGGTGTCGCAGTTGTCTATGTCGTGGCTGGGACCCAGGCAGTGAAGGCAGATGTCATGCCGGTCCAAAACGGAGTAATGCCAGCCACAGGGGCACCGACGCATTGGTGCGCGGCCCGCTTTGGATTTCTTTCTAGCCCCCGAACCAGACATGGTGTCAAAACAAACACACAACTACAACAAACAGACCTGGTGCCATCGGTAAGAATTTTTAGGAAAAATAAAACGAACAAGCTTACTGAGAGGAAACGGCGTTGGGTGAGCAAATTCAGAACCAGGATGGAGGAACCAAACCGTTGAAGGAAATGGCGTCAAAACGAAGTAGGCATCTGATTTTTTTTTTTTTTCTGTTCACTCGCGCAAGCAGGTGCTACCTCGACAGCAGGAGAAACAGAACTGGGGTGGAGCAGGAGTCAGTGGCACCTAACAGCCAACCTGCGAGCGCATTGCAGTGCGTTAACTCGTGGGCAGTGCCGACTCCACACACACACACACACACACACACACACACACACAAAAAAAAAGCTCCTGAGCAGGAGCGCACCTCTGGCTTATACCCAACAGTAATGAATGGTGAAGACTGACAAGGGGAAGATCAACAAACAGTCTAGACTCGGCACCGTTCAAATGTAAGAAAATGTAAAGAACTTACCAGATTGTCAATAAACGACGCAGAGTACCGAACGGCAGAACCAAGGCGTCTAAGTTAACAGATGGAGTCGATGGTGTTGAAAAGTGGCTTCAGAAAAACTGAGGTGCGATGCCGAAACTACGCCACTGATGCAGTATTCTTGCTCCTGTGCAGGTGAGGTGCTGTCTTGATGGCAGCAGAAGGAGAACTGAGGCGGAGGAGGAGCCAACAGCCATTACTGGCCAACCCACGAAAGCCATGCAGTATTATTTAGAGGAGTCACCTTTAACAGAGGTTTTGGGCTCAGAGGACTCTTTAGGCCTGTCCTTCGATTTAGAATGGGAGAAGGTCTCCTCAGAAGGCTTTGGTGACCTAGAGGTAGGAGAAGCCATATCCTCCAACTTCTTAGTTCTCTTTAACTGTTTTAGGGCAGAATTCACTACACAAGTCACAGTTAGCAAAAATATGGTTGGGACCAAGACACTTCAGACATAAATCGTGTCCGACGGGCTTTAGCCAAAATCTGAAGGCACGTAATAGTTTTTAAACCCAGTTGGTCCAGTTATCTTTTTAAGCCTCTCTAACATGCCCAATCATCAGGAGGTCGAAAAAACACTGTTCCAAAAGAAAAAAAGGTAAAATTTGTGGTAGATTCCTCCACAGGAAAGGAACTGCGAAAATTTACCACAAAAAAATAGTAAAATCTAAATTAGTGCTTTGCTTCCCTGAAAAAGGAACCAGAACATAACCAGAAATAAGTATTAAAATGTGAAGCAAAAAGTGAAGAAATACAGTAAAAACTGCTGAATCTAGGGGTTTTCCCGGCTCCCTGGAACTGCTGAGGAACCGGGGAGAACTGCTCGAAAACAGTAAAAAATGTATAAAACGTAACTAAACTAACCTGAAAAAAAAAAGGACTAAATGAAAATAAATCAAACTCTTTCTCTAGAAAACAAATACAGCGAAGCGCTAAGAAGAGCTTTCCGAGGCGTTTTACTAGGCAGGCGGAGAAATGAATCTGAGCAGTTTAGAACACAGCAGCACCTAGGGGCAGACATTTGAATAACTGGTACGAGCCAATGATGCATTCCATCATTTACATACGTTCCAATCTCTCCAGGGCAGTTCAACATAGGAGAATAACTACTATAGTTAAGCATACCGAGGGGATTTCTGGAGTTTGAACCACTTTTTCCCAGATTTAACTTCAGATCAGATAAGAACTCTGATGGGGTCCACAAATCTGCACCCGAAGACTATTTTCCATAACTGTAAGAAGTCAGGCCATATTGTAAGAAACGGCCATAAAATAAGAAGGGTAACACTGGACTAAATCTGGTCTTGGCAAACTGGGGCAAGTATTTAACAGATGACTCAGGGTGGGAGATAAGACTATGAATGGACTTGTAGATTTGGGGAGCAGGCAGACCCCGTTGCATACTGAAGTTCTGGGAAAAGACTGTGCAAAAAGACCAGGTACTGGAGTCATCTGCATCCACGGGGACACTTAATACTATGCCGCCACCCAAGTGACTCTGAACATAAATGAGTGTCACCAAATAAATGAGAGGGTAGTACCAAAGAGACCTGTACCTGTGATTACTGGAAATGATTTTCCAGGGTTTGCTAAGTTAATCACAGAGTGAGTAACCCATTCTGTTTCAGCAGATGTAATAAGAGTACAGACAAAGAATCTCAGATGTTTGGGACTCTCCCTTTTGGTGACTGATTCAGACTTGTTTGAGCCCAGCTCCAAGATCCCAAAGTCCAGAATGAAAGAAGATGCCTGAAAAAACAGTGGCAGCAAAAAAGACTAATGGACATCAGTGGATGATATATCAAAATGCTGAAACTTAACTGATAACTGATTGTGATTTTGTTTCTGAGCACACTAACAATGTTTCTCTCCAAGGTTATTTTAAGCAGCAGGCAGGTGAACCAATGTTTAAAAAAAGTAATGGGATACTGCACAGGGTTTGAGGTTAATCCTCAGACACAGGAAATGACAGAATAATTGCGTACACCAAAGTACAGAACTGAGCTGTTACAGATCGCACATAAAATTATATGGCTGGTCACTCAGGGAGGGACCACACCCTACCCAGACTGTTGTGCAGATTTTACTGGCCTGGGATTCATGAGGATGATACTATTGCAGTTCTCGAGCTGAAAGTCAAACAGCAGAACCAGCGACTAAAAAAAAAAAAAATAATAATAATAAATAAATAAAAAACAATGTGCCCCATATGCCCTTAACCCTTGACAGATGTGCATTTTGAGAGAATTGCAACTAATCTGGTTGGCCCCTTAAACCGAAGTAAAAAGGGCAATTTATTCATTTTGGTACTATGTGACTATGCTACTCAATACCCAGAGGCAACTCCAATGTATGCTGTCATAGTCCCTAAAATGGCCACAGAGCTTGCCAAATTTTTTCCAGGGTAGGCATACCTAAAGAGATCACTGATAAGGGTAGTAATTTTTTGGGATGTATTGTTGAAGGAGCTGTACCAATTACTAGGTATCACTGCCACAGAACCTCCCCTTATCCTAAGACGGTCTTGCTGGGCATTTTAATCAAACCCTGAAATTCATGTTAAAAAGTTTATAAGAGGGGAAAGGAAAGACTGGCACCACTACTTACCTTAATTGCTTTTTGCTTACAGTGAAGTGCCACAAGCATCAACGGGTTTTTCACCCTTTGAAATGTTGTATGGTAGACAACCTAGAGGGCTACTAGATGTAATAAATGAAATATGGAAAGATAAGTCAACTCATAAAGAATCTATAAACTGACAAATTTGTTGAAATCGCCCACAGTAATCCGGGGGGGGGACAAACAGCAAGTGTATTATGACCATGGGGGTAAAAACTAGGTTATTCACCTGTAACAGTAGTTCAAACAACATGAAGTCTTGCTATATTATGACTATTGCAGTTTGTCCCAGCCTTAGAACTGCTCCGGAGGTGAAAGAGTTAACTTCCATGCAGAGCATGGAGCTTAGAGTGCGAGCTCGGTTCAGAAGCTCTGTTAGGCTGGTTTCAAACCGAAACCGTCAGATTCTTTACTCCGCCTCACTGAACAGTCGCTCCGGAGATTCCTCCTGTTCCTCGGTTCATTTCTTCGGTTTAAAGCACTATTTCTCAGTTTAATTTAACCGCGATTTCATTATTTTAACCGCAAAACCGATCGGTTCAGGCTCTGTCTATGGTATTCGTAAGTAATAGATAGGGTTTTTTCTGTGTGGAACTTGTAAAGTATTATCGGTTCGGTTGAACCGACTGAGTTGTATTAAAATATAACTTTAAAGCCTTTTAAGGTTTCTTAGAGTGCGGTTCCCGGTTCTTATTGGTTCTAAAAAAAACGGATTTCATTATGGTTTTTTCCACGACCCGTGACACGGTTGGGAACCGATAAGGGTGTCTTACCTGGCACTACCATTAAAAGGGCAAGTTTGTTGGTTAGGCTGGCATCATGTCTGAAAAACCCAAAAGAAAAACCAGGCCCACTGGGTTTCAACACTGTAGTGTCTGTGGGGAAGCCTTTGCCAAGGCTGACCCACACACTACATGTGTCTATTGTCCGGGGTTTGACCACCTCAATTCAGACTGCCAGATTTGTAAAAATTTCCCTGCAGCCACCCTGGACAAGAGAGTGGGCAGGCTCAGGGAACGAGAGGCCAAAAAGTCCGCTGGACCCGATACAGCCCGGTTCAGTGCCAACCGAACCGGAGGGAGTGCCCTCTGACCAGGGCGAGACTTCCTCGGGCAAACGAAAAGCTGGCTCTCAGGAGCCAGTTCCAGCAAAGAAATCTAAAAAATCAGCAGGTTTGGAGTCCAAAATTCCTTCTCCAACTGCTGCAGAGATAGCCAGGGCAATACAGATTGTCCAGTCCCTGTCCCCGGTTCCCTCCGAACCGCCACTGTCTGGCAAAAAGTCGGTTCGGTCGGTCACAGTGGTTCAGGATTATGATATAAAAAAGTTCTATGAACCAGAGGAGGGGGATGAGGATTGTGATCAGTGTGAATGTGACTTTGAAAGTCTGGATGTGCCCATTGAACCGGACATCTCCCCAGACAGACCTTCAGGTGAGTCTCCCCCTAGGCTTTCTGAGTCCCCTTCTCATTTTTTGTTTTATAAAAAAGTTGCTAAGACCCTCCAGCTTCCCTTAGAGGAGGCTTTGGATGAGCAAGAGGAGCCTGACTATGTGGAGATGATGGATATCCAGAGTCCAGGAGGTTGTCCATCCCTTTACATAAATCTTTTAGAAAACAAACAATAAAAATTTTAAAGCTCCTAATTCTGTGCCTCCTGTGGATAAAAAGATGGACAGGAGGTATACTTTGTCAGGTCCTGATACAGATTTTCTTTCACAGCAATGCAGTCATGTTAGTAATTCAGGCTGCAGCCTGTGATAAAGCTAATATTCCACTGGCTTCACATCCTCCTGACAAGGATTCCAGGAAGATTGATGCCATGGCCAAAAAACAATACATGGCAGCATCTTTGGGACTCAGACAAGCTAACTATATGGTTTATGTTGCAAGATACCAGAAATCTAGATGGGATACTGTCATGGCCTTAGCCAAACAGGTCCCTGGCCAGCTCGCAAAGGAGCTGGAGCAGGTGGCTCTTGATGGTATTGAGGCATCTAAGGTGCAATTCCATGCTGCAGTGGATTCTAACGATGTATCCTCGAGTCATGGCTACATCTGTGGCTTTTCGGAGATTGGCCTGGCTCAGGTGTACTACTTTGTCACAGGATACCCAGTCTAAGGCTATGGATTTTCCTTGGTGGGAAATTCTCTGTATGGGGAGCAGACAGAGAATTATATGAAGAAAATGGATGAATATAGAACCACTTACAGGAGTGCACAAGCCAAGGAAGGCAAGCCACTCTCAGAGGCAGCTCCCCAGGGTAGGGTAGGCCTTTCATAGGCCTTTTACCAGACTCAGGCCTCCTCTTCAGCCTATGTACAGAGGGGGTTCTTCAGAGGGAGGCAGGCGGGGTTCGAGCAGGCCTGCTCCCACCCCTCAGCCTAAAGCCCTGCCAAACAGGCACCCTGATGGGATGCCCAGGGTCGGCTCTCCACTACCTGTAGGGGGCAGGTTGGCTCACTTCGTCCAAGACTGGCAGTCTTTAACTTCAGACAGGTGGGTCCTGGAAGTAGTGAGCCAGGGTCTGGTTCTCAGCTTCAAGAAATTTCCAAAGATGAGTGTCAGATCTTTTCCACCTGCAAACCCTTTAGAGACTCTTGCTTTGGAAACAGAAGTCTCAACCCTCCTGGCTCTCAGAGCTGTAGAAAAGGTTTCTCCCCTTCACCAGGGCAAGGGTCTGTACTCCAGGTACTTCCTTACCCCAAAAAAGACAGGAGAGTGGCGGCCTATCCTGGATCTAAGATATCTAAACAAGCACCTTTTAAAGCCAAAGTTCAAAATGGTGACACTGGGAATGATTTTACCTCCCTAAGGCCAGGGACTGGCTAGCCTCCTGGACCTCAAAGATGCCTACTTCCATGTTCTTATCAGAAGCTCCATCGAAAGTACCTCAGATTCGAACTGCCCTCAGGCCATTATCAGTTCAGAGCAATGCCCTTCGGCCTCACTTCTGCCCCAAGGGTGTTCACAAAATGTCTGGCAGTAGCAGTCGCTCACCTAAGAAGGCAAAAGATTGCCATTTTCCCTACCTGGACGACTGGCTCATTGTGGGTCAGTCTCCAGACTAGGTCAAATCACACCTGCTAGTTACCCAGCAGCTGCTTACCTCTCTGGGATTTCTTCTCAATCTTCCAAAGTCAGTTTTGGAACCTGTCCAGGTACTCACCTTTGCTCACAGCAGAACTGGACACAAAGCAGGCCAAGAGCCTTCCTTCCTTTGGAAAGGGTAAGGACCTTAGTGGCCCTGGCCGCCTCCTTCACTCTGCAGGTCTCTCGACCAGCAAGGCATTTCCGGCAGCTCCTAGGGCACATGGCTGCCTCCACAGCTGTGGTGCAAGGAGCAAGAATTCAGATGAGGGACATTCAGTTCCATTTGTGAGCTTTCTGGTCTCAAAAGAAGAGATCCTCTATCCAAGTTAATCCCAGTGACTCGAACTCTGATCCAGGCCCTTCGGTGGTGGCAGGATCAGAGCAATCTGAGACAGGGGGTGCCTTTCATCCCTCTGTCCCATTCCTTGACCCTTACTACAGATGCATCCCTCTTGGGATGGGGAGCTCACATGGGCGACCTCTCCACCCAGGGATTATGGTCCCCTCAGGAATCTCTGCTACACATCAATCTGCTGGAACTCAGAGCTGTTTTTCTAGCACTTCAGGTTTTCTCTGCATCTGTTCAGAACAAGGTGGTACAAGTCAGAACAGACAACACCACTACAATGTGGTACATCAACAAACAAGGGGCACTCGGTCTTGGCCTTGTGCACCGAGGCGATAAGTTGTGGTCTCTGGCTTACTCCTGAACACTTCCCTCATAGCAGTTCACCTCCCAGGCAAGGACAATGTCCTGACAGATGCCCTCAGCAGGATTTCCCAGGGCCATCACGAATGGTCACTGGATCCCCTAGTACTGGGGATAGTGTTTGCCAGATGGGGCACTCCTCAGATAGATCTTTTTGCAGCCCCAGACAATCATCAACTTCCACTGTTTTGTTGAAGGCCCCCAGTGTTGGGCTCAGTTCCCCTGGATGCCTTTCTCCTCGACTGGGAAGGGAAGTTTCTTTATGCCTTCCCCTTCCTCTCCTGTTCAAAGTACTAGTCAAAATCAGGTCTCAGCCCTGCAAAATGATCCTGATTGCTCCAGACTGGGCCAGGCAGCCCTGGTACCCACTCCTTCTGTCCTTAGCAGTCCATCTTCCCCTGTGTCTCCCCAGGAACCACAATCTGTTAACCTGTGCTCAGGGGAGAGTTTGGTATCCGAATCTCAAATTCCTCAACCTCAAGGTTTGGCTCTTGAGCAGTTAGAGTTTGCTGATTTGCAACTTTCTCAAACTGTTCTCGAAATCCTGAAGGCTGCTAGGAAGCCTTCCACCAGGGCTACCTATAACTCCAAGTGGAAAAGGTTTTCCATATAGTGTTCTGGGAAGCATGTTTCCCCAGAATCTGCTGATCTACCCACTGTATTGGACTACATGGTCCATCTTAATTCTTTGGGACTGAGACCAGCCACCCTGAAAGTGCACTTGGCTGCTGTCTCTGCCTTCATTTCAGCAGGGAAGCCCTCTTCTTTCTGCTCATCCTGTATTTTCAAGTTTTTAAGGATTGCTTCACACCAATCCTCCATTCAGGACCCTGCCCTGGCTTGGGATCTTAATGTATGCATTGCTCAGCTAATGCAACCCCTTGAGCCTCTGTCTTCGGCAGAGCTTAAGTATTGACTTGGAAAACTGTATTTCTGGTAGCCATCACTTCTGCCAGGCGTATAAGTGAGTTACAGGCTTTATCAGTGAAACTGACTTTATTTCCCTTCACAGGGATAAGTAGTCCTCAGGACTAACAGGAAGTTTTGCCTAAGGTGGTTTCAGATTTCCACCTTAACCAATCTATTTCACTTCAGTGTTCTTCACTGACCATTCCTCCTCTGGTGAGAGGAGGCTGCACAATCAGATGTTAGAGGGCCCTAATTACTACATAGGCGTACCAAGGGTCACAGGTTTGACTCCCTCCAACTGTTTCTCACTTATGGTGAGGTTGGGAAAGGAGACCTGCCACTAAGAGATCCATTGCCAGGTGGATCGTTCTTGTATCCAATTTTGCTATCAAAAGCTGGGTAGGTTCCCCCTCAGGCCTGAGGGCTCACTCTACCAGAGGTACAGCTGCATCTCTAGCTGCTGCTAGAGACATCCCTATCTTGGAGATATGTCAGGCAGCTACTTGGAAGACAGTACACACTCACCAAGCATTACTCCCTGGATATTCAGGCCAGGAGGGATGCTAGGTTTAGCACAGCCGTGCTTCAGAGCCTATTCCCTAAGTAGGTTCTGTCCCTCCTCCATGGAGGTACTGCTGTGTAGTCTGCAATAGTCATAATATAGCAAGACTTCATGTTGTTTGAAGAAAAAATTACTCACCTTAGTAATGTTGTTTCTTCTAATGGAGTCTTGCTATATTATGACCTCCCCAGCCTGCCCCTCTCAGAACTCCTACTTTGGGTATGGAGTGGGTAGTCCTCTGTTGGCATTTATTGATGCCCTCTTTCATGTTTGGGTGTTGTGTTTATTTAGTTATTTTATCTTATTTTTCTGGTCCACTGACTTGAGTCTTTGTGTTGGGACCAGGAAAAATGTTTAATATATTAGTGGCCAGTTGGCTAGTGTAGGTTACAGCTTCCACACAGAACCTTAGTGAGTTTTTGCTCGTAAAGATCTGACGGTTTCGGTTTGAAACCAGCCTAACAGAGCTTCTGAACCGAGCTCGCGCTCTAAGCTCCATGCTCTGCATGGAAGTTAACTCTTTCACCTCCGGAGCAGTTCTAAGGCTGGGACAAACTGCAATAGTCATAATATAGCAAGACTCCATTAGAAGAAACAACATTACTAAGGTGAGTAATTTTTTCTTCTAGGAGTGGTATATGATGTTCATCCACTCTTTCTGGCAGCTGCCTTTCCCTTTAAGACTCACTGGAACGTCTTCAAGCTGGCTTCTCCCACCCAACCGAGTGGTAACTCTCAGCTCCGCCCATGACACCAGATCTTGCCCGCTGGAAGTGTGTGCACCAAAGCAGGTGGGTTCACGTGGATTAACATATACCACTCCTAGAAAGTACAGCTACGCAAGAACTTACCGTAACACTAGATCTTCGAGAGAGGCTCTTGCAGTAGGTAATTACATACAGGACTGACGGCAGGTGGCAGGACCCCAAGGAAAAATTTCTAGTTAGCAGTCCCTGGCGAAGGACCACCCCCAAGTCAGGTGACCAGCGTCAGGAGAAGTCGGTATAAAGGGGCGGTCCCTCACGCCCGCCTTCCAGTTCTTTCCTGCCAAAGGCCACAAGAGGCTGGATGAGAGAGAAGCGGATATTTCCCCCACTGGAAAAGGAGCTGAAAAAGCTTAGGGGGATGGAGAGCGGGAAGATATTACCTACTGCAAGAGCCTCTCTTGAAGATCTACTGTTATGGTAAGTTCTTGCGTAACTGTACTGTCTTACTTCGAGAGAGCTCCTGCAGTAGGTAATTACATATAGGACTGAGTCCCAAGCAGTCTGGAACAAGAAGAAGCACACGGGAGGAGGAAAGCTACTCAAAGCAGATCCTCTAGCTGTGAAGGCCTTAAGAAAGGAGACCTTGAAGAACAGCGAGCCCAAAGCATACTCTACGGTGAGAGGCAATATCCAAACTGTAATGTTTTGCAAATGTGTGGATAGAAGTCCAAGCGGTGGCAGCACAGATGTCTGCCGCTGACACGTTCTTGAAACGTGCCGCTGAGGCAGCGACCCCTCTGGTGGAGTGTCCTCTTACTTGACCCGGAAGGGTCTTGTTATACTTGTCGTAACAGAAAGTGATGCAATGAGCCAACCATTTAGACAGGCATTGTTTGGAAACAGCATTGCCTTCTCTTTTGGGTGCAAAAGAGACAAACAGTTGATCAGTCTTTCTGAGATCCTTTGTTCTGTTAGTGTAGTATCTCAGGATCCGGTGAACGTCTATAGTGTGAAGCAGATACTCCCCCTGATTGGAGTACCTCATAAAGAAAGCAGGTAACTATGGACTGGTTTAAGGTAGATTCCGCTACCACCTTGGGGAGAAACTCAGGATTGGTGTGCAGAGCCACACGTTCCTTGTGAAAAAATCAAGTACGGGATTTTACACATCAGGGCCCGGAGCTTGGAAATCCTCCGAGCAGAAGTAATGGCCACTAGGAAGAGCGTATTCCATGAAAGGAACTTCATGTCTGCTGAGGTTGCCGGTTCGAAAGGAGGCAAAGTAAGTTTCTCAAGAACGAAGTTCAAATCCCAAGGAGGGGCCGGAACTCGGATAGGAAGTCTCAAGTGAAGAACCCCTCTGAGGAAAGTCTTAGAGACTTCCAGTTGAGCAAACGTCCTATCTGCGAAGGGAACATGGTAGGCTGAAATGGCCACCATGTGTACCTTCAGAGACGAGTAACTAAGACCCAGGTCGAAGAGATGGCGCAGGTACTCCAGCAGTCGCCCAACCGAGCAGGAGAAAGGCTCGAAGCCTTTTGAAGCGGTCCAGAATGAGAACTGTTTCCACTTCATGGCATAAGTAGACCTAGTGGAGGGTTTCCTAGCCTCCACCAAGATCTCTGTCACCTGGGGAGAAACCCCAAAGCGGGCTTGGGCTATGTCTGCAGGAGCCACACATGTAGTTGAAGGGACTTGAGACCTGGATGGACCAGGCCCCTGATCCTGGGTCAGTAAAATTGTTGACAGCAGAAGAGGAAGTTCCTCTGAGTATTGTTGCAGAAGAGAGAACCAAACTTGGGTGGGCCAGAAAGGAGCGATCAGAATAATTTGTGCTCCTTCTGAGCAGAGTTTCTGCAAGACACGCGGGATCAGAGGAATCGAGGGGGGGGGGGGGGCATAGACAAATCTGTCCCTCCAATCAGAGACAGAGCGTCTCTCCAGAAAATGCCTCGCTCTTGAACAAGTGAGCAGAAGTCAGGAAGCTTTGCGTTTAGAGGTGAAGTGAACAGGTCCACCTGAGGTGTTCCCCAACGTAGGAAGATATTGTCTAGGACCCTCTGGATCAGTTCCCACTCGTCAGCCTGAGCAGACGAGCGACTGGTTTGTCTGCTAAGGGAGTTCTCGACACCCGGAACATGAATTGCTGTGAGGTGAAGATTGTGGAGTGCTGCCCAATCCCAAACTCTCATCGCTTCCCTGCAAGGAGGGTAGGACCAAGTCCTGCCCTGTTTGTTGATGTACATACCACACACATATTGTCCGTCTGGACGGCTAGGTGGCCTAGAAGAAGATGCAGGTGGAGAGCCTGGAGAGCACAGAGCACTGCCCGAAGCTCGAGCACACTGATGTGCAGGGATTGTTCGAGCTTGGACCAAGAGCCCTGGGTCAGATGTGGACCAAGATGGGCTCCCCAACCTTCGCCCGAGGTGTCTGTGGTCAGAGGCTGGGAGGGAGGAGGAAGGAAGAATGGAACTCCCCGAAGAAGGTTCTCTCAAACCATCCACCACTGCAAGTCTCGAATCATGGGAGAGGAGACTAGGACCAACTGGTCCAAGTCGTCTATCAACTGATCCCATTGAGAGCAAAGCATCCACTGAGAGACCCTCATGTGGAGCGGAGCGCAAGGGACTGTTGGGATAGCAGCCGCCATAAGCCCGAGGAGGCGAAGAACTAACCTTGCACTGACCCACTTGCGGCCGGACAACCGGCTTACCTGAGTCTGGAATGTGGCCGCCCTGTCCGGTGGCAGGAAGGCCCTGCCTAGGGTCGTGTCCAGTATCACCCCAATAAACTGGAGCCTCTGGGATGGGATCAAGTGAGACTTGGAATGGTTGATGGTAATACCCAGACAGGCAAAGACCTGCTGGGTGAGGGAGAGGCAGTGCAGGAGTTCCTCCCTGGACGAGGCCGCCAGGAGCCAATCGTCCAGGTACGGGAAAACCTGTACCTCCCGGGTACGCAGGTAGGACACCACCACCGCAAGGCATTTGGTAAATACTCGGGGAGCCGAGGAGAGGCCAAATGGAAGTGCCTTGAACTGGTAGTGCTCCCCCTGGAAAGCAAAACTGAGATATTTGCAGTGAGACGGGTGGATAGATATCTGCAGGTAAGCGTCCTGCATATCCAGAGCGCACAGCCACTGGCCCGAGCGGAGGAGGGGCAGAAGGCTCTGCAGTGAGAGCATCCTGAACATCTTGTACTTCATGAAAATGTTCAGGGAACTGAGATCTAGAATAGGTCTTACATCTCCTGTCTTCTTCGGGACCAGGAAGAAGTGGGAATAGTAACCCGTTCCTTGCAGGGGAAGGGGGACAGGTTCTATCGCCTCTTTCAGCAAAAGTGCTGAAATTTCTTCCTGGCCCAGAAGATGATGATGTTCCCGAGATTACGACGACCTTGGGGGAGGGTGGCGAGGTGGTTTCTGCAGAAACTCTATTGAATGTCCTTCTGCAATTAGCTGGAGCACCCATGAATCTGAAGTTATCCTCTCCCAGCCCGGAAGGTGGAGGGAAAACATCCCTCCTACCGGTTCCTCTGGGAAGCCCGGAGGCTGTGGGAGAGGGAAGAAGTCAGGTGGTGTGTGGCAGTGCCGCAGCTGAAGCTCCCGCTGCTTTTTTTGGGTGGGTGGGTGGGGTTTGGCAGCTGGGGGGCCCCCAGCGTTTAGTCACCCTCTTTTCCTGTGGTCTTGCTTTGGGCCGATTCAGTCTGCGAAAGGGACAGTGCTGCAATTGATGGGGGTGGTACATTGAGCACAGAGACTTTAGTGCCGTCATCTTCTCCTGCAGGTCGGTGATGATGTCCTTGACATCACCCCCAACAGCACCGAACCCCGGAAGGGTGCTTCCTGGATGGCGGACTGCACTTCCGGGACCAACCCTGACATGCTGAGCCAAGCATAACGCCATAGGCCTACGGCAAAAGCTGAGCTCCTACCAGCAGTGTCCACTGCATCGTAGGTCGCACGAAGGATGTTCTGACTGGCCGAACGTGCAGAGCGGACAAGGTCAGCCACTTCCTGCTTGACCTGAGAGTCCGGAAGGGAGTCTAATTTAGATTCCACCTCACTGAGAATCGCCTTCTGGTAATCCCCAACGTGGCCGGCATAGTTCAGGGCCCTAATACCCAGAGTGGAAGAAGACTGGTCCAGAATGTGGGATTCCTTGTCAGGTGGAGATGAGCTAAGGTGTTTGGGTTAAGTTGACAGGCCATGAGCGGTGCTAATCACAACCGAGTCAGCTCGAGGGTGGGAGTCTAGTCAACACCCTCGGAAGCCTGGTATAGCCTGTGACTTTCTAGGAAGTGGGGCTAAGGCCGACGGCTGTGTTAATGTCAGCATGAGGCTCGATCCAGGGTGGCACCAAGGTGGGAGCTGTCACAGACAGATCCAGATGCTCAGCGAGTTTTTTTACGCTGGGGGTCTGGCTCCAAGGATTGCCATTTATGTACTTCCTGGATCTTACGTAGCAACTCCGTGAAGGAAGGATCCTCCGGAGGAGACTTCGGAGGAGTCCTATGGCCAGGGCTTGGACGGAGAGCGTGGCTCGTCGTCTTGCTCGGAACAACCCTCGGAAGCATCAGAGGTGTCCGAGGAAGAAGAAGATGAGGAAGAGGTGGACTCCCTCTCCGGAAGAGGGGGAGGAACGGACCCCTTGGGAAGCCCTCGGGGAAGCGTGTCCTGCCCCTCTCTGGGCCCAGAGGGTTTAGCCCCGATGTCTGGAGGTGGGAAGGGAGTTTGTCGCTGTGGACGTATGGGAACCGGCATAGTCGTTGGAAGACAACTCTCCACCTCTCTGGTGAGCCGAGCCTTGGCCTCAGCCCACCAGGAGGCCAGAGCCTCCTGCAGGTCCAACTGGCGGCTGGGGGCGGTGGATGAGGAGGGGAGGGTGCAGGTATGGACTATACCCATAAGCGTGTATCCACAACCCGCGGGCGGGAAGTCTGGCGTCTGGTATTGAGGCGCAGAGTACTGCGGCATCGGATACGACGGGGTCGGGTACCCGGGAAGGGGAGGAGGGGCTGCCGGAGCAGACGGCCCGGTCGGAGGCCCCACGGGCAGTTCTGGAGCAGAAGGCCTGGAGGGCCCGGCTTCGGGGGCGGCATTCGGGAGCAGGATGTTGCCTGGAGTCGGCAACACCGGCGTCGTAGCCGGCAGCTGAGGAGCCAGTGTCCAGGCAGCCAACGTCAGATCGGTCGGACCAGCAGGTGGACGGCCTGACGGAGGTGGAACAGGAACCTCGGTGTCGCCCGGGGATGGGGATCCTTGGGGATGGGCTGAGGAGACTCAGGGTCCCCGGAGGGCAGCGAAGGCTGCGGGGAGCCAGGAATGACGGACGTGGGGGGGTCCAGAGTCTGCTCTTCTGCTGAGCGGACGTCAGGCGAACTGACGTGCAGCTTAGCAGAGGGATCCAGGCAGGCGCAGGAGGGGCTGGCATCCGACTTAGCGGACCCATCGCCGGAGACATGCCGCGATGGAGGGGCGGCCTGGTCGGGTAGAATGGGGGCCGCGCACCACCCCGAAGGGTCTGGCGTTGGAGAAGCCGCTTGCACCAGTATGCCGCGAAACCATGGCTTTACCGGGAGCGGAGGCCTCCAAAAGCCTGGAGGTGCCTGAAGGGCACGAGCACAAGCCAGATGGGCTGGCCGACACTGCCTTAGAAGCCTCTAAGGCGGCCGTCGTGGAGCGTTCCCCCGGGGGGGAACGTTACTTTTAGCACGGCAACTCCCGAGGAAGTCGCGGTGGGAGAGGAGCCCTTGTCCCGGTGCTTTTCTTTGTCCTTTTTCTTGCGATGGCCTTCACGGGAAGTTGACGCCTGCCGAAGCTTTTTCAATTCTTTCTCCATGGAGCTAATTTTCTTTTTCAAAATATGGGCCTCCATGAACTGCTGCCGCCTTCTCCGGGTGGCCACGTTAAAACTAAGGCAGTGCTGGCACTTCTCTACTGGATGGTCGGGGCCTAGGCAAAAAAGGAACAGGGAATGGCCATCCTTGTGCGGGAGTTGGGTGCCGCACGAGTCGCACTTGTTTTTGTGCTCTGAGGGTGTAGGGGACGACATACACCGATGAATACCTGATGGATGATAGGAAAAAAATTAAAAATATTCAGATAAAATACCAACGAAAGAGCCTGACGAACAGGGAACTTTTCTGCGAAGCGCTGGCATGAGCTAACGGCGGGAAAGAACTGGAAGGCGGGTATGAGGAACCACCCCTTTATACCGACATCTCCTGACGTCAGTCACCTGACGAGAGGGCGGTCCCTCGCCAGAGACTGCTAGCTAGACATTTTTCCGTGGGGTCCTGCTGCCTGCCGACGTCAGTCCTATATGTAATTACCTACTGCAAGAGCCCTCTCGAAGTAAGATCTACTGTTACAGGTGAGTAACCTGTTTTTCTAGGGATGTGGATAAGATGTTCCCATCCACACTTTCTGGCAGACTCCAAGCAGTTCTCTGGGAGGAGGAAGGCAAGGCGCACACCCCCTACTTGGGAAACAAGAGACTGAAGAATTGAGGCCCCAAAGCCAGCATCCCGGCGTGACTCAAGGTCGATGTGGTAATGGGAAATGAAGGTGTGTGCTAACCTCCAGGCAGCTGCCCTGCAGATTTCCTGGACAGGGACGTCCCTGGAAGCAGCCACCGAGGCAGCAGTAGGTCAGGTAGAATGATCCCTAAGCCTTCCAGGAGGTTCCCTACCTGCCAACCTATAGCAGAGATCAATGAAGGATACAATCCACCTGCCAATCATCCACTTGGCTGGTGGTCTGCCAGGTGCAGCTTCAGCGTAGGTGAGAAACTGCTGGTGAACCTCTCCCTGAACTCCAGCCGTGCGCTCTTTGTAATAAGCGAGTGCTCGCCTTAGGTCCAGAGTATGGAGCCTGTGCTCGGCCTCAGAGGTGTGATTGGTAAAGTACACTGGGACATTAATCACCTGATTAAGATGAAACTCCGACACAACCTTCGGGAGGAACTTCGGGTTGGGGCAAAGGACAACCTTGTCCCTGTGTTAGACAAAGTATGAAGAATCCACCAAAAGTGCCTGAAGTGAACTGATCCTTCTAGCCAATGTGATAGCCACCAGGAAGGCGGTCTTCCACAAGTGAGACATCACATCTGTGCACTGGTTCGAATGGCTTGCCCATGAGCTTTGCCAGTACCAACAAGTCCCAAGGAGGTGGTGGGTTCACACACCTGAGGGGAAATGTGGCTGAGGCCTTTAAAGAAGCACCAAATTACCTTCTCCTGCACCACCGACTGCTGACCGGCCAACACCAGATAAGCAGAGATGGCTGCCAGGTGCACCTTGAGGGTCTTCGACCAAAGGCCTGACAGAGAGGGACCACAGATAATCAAGAATGCTAGCCACTGGATAGGACAAAGGTTCCAACCCCTTGCTGATACCAAATGGCATAGCACTTGCTGGTCGACACCTTCTGAGATGCCTCCACAACAGTCACATCTTCAGAGAGACCCAAAACCTGGAACTGTAGACGAATTGAAGGTCCAGGTGGAGTACCTTCCCCTGGTTGATGGAGAGCAGATCTGGGTGGAGAGAAGACACCTCAGGCGCCTGTTGCTGAGGGTGAGGAGATCGGGATTCCAGAACTGGTCGAGTCAGTCCGGAGCCACCAGGATCACCTGTGTCTTGTCCCTCCTGGCCTTGAGCAACATTTTGTGAATCAAGGGAAGTGGAGGGAAGTCACAGAAGAGGCCTGGGGTCCAGGGCCTCAAGAAGGCATCCCCCTGCAGCGATCCCTGCTGAGAGGGGCGGGCACAAAACAGCCTCACCTTTGCTTTCTCCCTGGAGGCGAACAGGTCTACCCGAAGGGTGCCCCACTGGGAAAACAGACTGTACTACCTCTGGATGGAGAGACCACTCGTGAGACGCCTCGCCCACTCGGTTGAGAGTGTCCGCCAGCTGGCTGGAGGCCCCGCCACATGGATGGCTAGGGGATTGGCCCCCAGGCTGCGCACAAGGGTCCACACAGGGAGAGCTTCCATGTACTATGGCAGGGAGTGTGTCCCACCATTTGCTGAGGTAGTACACGGTCGTGGTGTTCATCTCAACCACCTCACCCTGAATATGAGGAGCAAAGGCAGTCAGCACCACCCGGACTGCTCAGAGCTCCAGCTGGTTGATGTGGCACCGGGACTCCTCGGGGGTCCACAGCCCGTGGACTCTGTCTCCCTAGCTGGGCATCCCAGCCCATGAGAGATGCATCAGTTGTCAGGATGACCGCCAGCTCTGGGTGGATAAACTGGATCACTTCCTGCAAATATTCTGTGACTAACCACCACTAGAGTGTGTCCCACATTGTTTGGGTCACAGTGACCAGCTGGTCGAAGCAACACTTGTGCCGAGACCACTGGCTGGCCAGCTCCCACAACAGAGCGCGCAATCTCCAGCAGGCCCAATGGAATACGCTGGTACAGGCTTCCACATACCCCAGCAAGCACAGAAGTCCTGGGCAGAGCGCAACTGCCCAAATGGAAATGATCGAGCAAAGGAAGAGAGAGCCTCCGCCCAGTCTCCCGAGAGCCGGGCTCCAGCTCTGCGAGAGACAAGCTCTGCCCCAATGAAGTTGATCACCTGCGAAGGCATGAGTTCTGACTTGGCCTTGTTGATCAGGAGGCCAAGGGAGATGCAGTCTGGAGGGCCAGGTCCCTGGACTGCTCCACCTCCTGCCTGGAAGGACCTGTGATGAGTCAGTCGTCCAGGTAGGGGTAAACCTGATCCCCTCGGCGCCTCAGGTAAACTGCCACCACTGCAATGCACTTAGTGAAGACCGTGAGGGCCAAGGAGAGGCCAAATGGCATGGAACCTGTAGAGGGCTCCCTCTGCTCAAAAGGGGAGGCACCTTCTGTGAGACGGATGGATTGGGATGTGAAAGAATGCATCCTGAAGATCCAGGGAGCAAAATCACATGTTTTGCTCTAGAGATGGTATGATCTGAGAAAGAGTGACCATCCTGAAGGTGTGTGACTTGAGAAACTTGTTCAGGTTGTGCAGATCTAGAATGGGGTACCAGCTCGCCCCCCCCCATCTGTTTCGGCATTAGGAAGTACCTGGAGACAAACCCTGGGTGTTCTGGAGGATCCACACCAGGGACCATAACCTCCCTGTGGAGGAGCTACGTAATGTCCCGAAGAGCTGACAGAATGTCTGCAAATACTAAGTCCTTCCAGGGGGCGCGAGCTCGGAAAGGAGGGTACTGCTTGAATTCCAGAGGCAGACCGTGATTGACCACCTCGAGAACCCACCTGTCTGTGGTGACAGTGGACCAGGTGGAAAGGAAGTGGCGGAGCTGGGCCCCCAAGGAAGGTGTGATGGGCATGAGGGAGTCATTCTTCATCCTGTCTCTGGGCAGGCTTGGAGGACGGCCCAGCTGAGGAGCCACCAGGGCCTCTCCCTCCAGGCTTGTGGACAGCCGAGGCCATCGACTTAGGCAGAGATCGCCAGGCCTGAGCCTGCTGCCCAGCTTGGTGCTGGGCTGGTTTGGACGCAGAAGTGGTGCAGACCGAAAAGGCTTCTTTTTCTACTGCTTAGGCTTGGGGTCCCTCTGAGTGGATGTCACAGAGTACAAGGTGGTATTGGACTTTTCAATGCTGGTGAGGTGGCCCTCAACTCCGGGACCAAGTCAGTGCCTAGAAAAGGGACATCCGCCAGCTTGTGCTCGGTATCTGCTGTGAAGGTTAAGATCTGCTGCCAAGCCCTGCGGCGCATGGCCAATGCGGCCACCACACAGTGGGCACAGAAGTCCCCAATGTCAATGGCTGTCTGGAGCTGCTGCTTTGCTACAGCCTGGTGCTGATCCTGGACCAGTTTGACCATGGTCTGGAGGTCCGCAGGTAGGTGAGGAAGCACCTCATCCAGAGTGCCCAATAGGAAATGGGAGAAGTGGGCCATGAGGATGGCTGAGTTTGCCTGGTGAAGGCCAAGAGAAGAGGCAGCGTAGACTTTTTTAGCCACATGGTCCAGCCTCTTGGACTAGTCAGGTGGCTTGTCAACATCCCCCATGTTGCCAGAGTGCCGGAACACAGAATCAGCCACCAAGCCCTCAGCCAAAGGGTGTTCTGTGAATCCCAAAAGTGAACCAGTAGGGACCACACATCTGCAGGCCATCTGGGATGACTGTGCTGGACAGGAAGCACGGTACTGCCAAAGATGGACCAAGGATGGCCTCTGTCACCGGGAAGGCTTCACCAGGGGAGTCTCCCTGGTCCAAGATCTCGGTCAGGGGCTAACAGGCCCGTTTCTGGACGGGTTCCATCTTAAGACCTGTAGATTCCAAGATCAGGTGAAAGAGGCCCTTAAAGGAGGTAGGGCCTTCTTCCGTGAGACCCCGCACTGACTCCATGGCCGACCCGACGGGAGTACAAGAGGAACCCTCTAACTCCAAGGAGTAGTTGAAGAGGGGTCGACTGCCAGAGTCCCCAGTGACCCACCGCGGATGGTCAGGAGTGACAGTAACCAACAGCAGATGACAAAACCCAGAGGTCGACTGAGACTCCTTAGTTGAAGCACTAGTCTCTGGCCATTTAGGTGGTGGCTCCACGGGAATCGGTGGACACTCTGGGGTCGGCAGAGCCGGGAGCGACTTGGTCAGCTCCTAAGGTGGTGAAGGCATCGGCCATTGAAGCCACATCCAGGTGATGGCTGGGTTAGATGCCAGGGCCGGCTTCATACCAGAGGACGCCAGCTGTTGCCACACAAGATCCTTGTACTGACAACTTGCACTGAAGCCTCTCCTCACCTGAGGAAGAAGAATAGCAGTGGCACCGCTACCTGAAGCGTTGAGCAGGAGCGCCGATGTCAGCAGGAACCGCTCGATCAGAGAGTCCGACCGAGATCGCGACTGCCGGTGGGGCTCAGAGGGTGCCAGCGAAAGCCGGAGCACCTCTGGGTCTTGGTCAGTGACCAGAGGCGGTGGGTCAGCGGACTGATCTGTTCCTCCAACAGTCTGGCTCAGGACCGGAGTCCTGGATAAAGAAGTGTCGGTCTCCTTGGTCGACAACTGGTTGACTGGCTCGAGAAAAAATCTTGGCCTGAAGATCAACCAGCGTCTTGGCCAACTGGCCCGATGGGTTACTATGGAGCAGGTGGTCTGGGCCGAAGATTCAACCAAAGTAACACAGATTTGACGGCAGATAAGGACCACTTGGCCCACCCAGTCTGCCCATTTCCCCAACTAACGGATAAGCTGTAGATCCTAGTTAACCAGTAGCATACTTCTTTCTACCCACACCCCCTAGAATTGCCTTATGACTGTCCCATGCATGCTTGAATTCAACCACTGTTTTTGACTCCACAACCTCCTCCGGAAGGCCGTTCCATGCATCCACAACTCTCTCTGTGAAAAAATACTTCCTTACATTACCCCTGAGCTGCCCCCATCTTCAAATTGTGCCCCTTGTTCTTGCACACCTCTTTTTTTGAAAGATGCTACCCTCTTGGACTTTGTTGATTCCCTTGAGGTACTTGAAAGTTTCTATCATGTTCCTCCTTTCCTCAAGGCTATACATAATAACCTCCTTTAATCTCTCTTCATATGTCTTCTAGTGCAGACCCTGCACCATTTTAGTTGCCCTCCTCTGGACAGCTTCCATCTTGTCTATGTCCTTGCAGAGATTGGGTCTCCAGAATTGCACACAGTACTCCAGATGGGGTATCACCAGCTGTCTGTACAGAGGGATAACAACTCCCCGTTTTCTACTGGTGATGCCTCTCCTATGCATCCCAGTATCCCCGCCCCTCCTTACTGCCCTCATTGCTTGCCACCTTTAAGTCATCTGATAGGACTACTCACAGGTCCCTTTCCATTTCTGTTGTTGTTAGTATCTCACCCCCCATTGTGTACTCTTCCCCTGGATTTTTGTTTCCCAGGTGCATTACCTTGCACTTTTTAGCAATGAATCTAAGCTGCCATACATCTAACCATTCCTCTAACCTTGCCATGTCCCTTCTCATCCTTTCCACCCCACCTTGAGCATCAACTCTGTTGCAGATCTTTGTGTCATCTGCAAAGAGACATACTTTTCCTTCCAGTCCCTCTGTAATGTCGCTTATAAAGACACTGAAGAGGACCGGTCCTAATACTGAACCCTGCAGCACCACTAGTAATCCCCTTCTTCAGAGTGGACCTACTACTATTACCCTGTGTCCTATTCTCCAGCCAGTTCTTTACCCAGGCTATCATCTTGGGACCCACTCCCAGGCTGGTTAACTTGTATATTAATCTTTTGTGTGGGACTGTGTCAAATGCCTTGCTAAAGTCTAGGTAGGCCATGTCCACAGCCCCTCCCGATCTACTTTGGTCACCCAGTCAAAGAAATCTATTAGATCTGCCTGGCATGACCTTCCTGCTGTGAATCCATGCTGCCTTTGGTCCTGTGCCCTTGGCCTCTAGGTACTGACAATTCTTTCCTTCAGAGTGATTCCATCATTTTCCTATCACTGAGGTTAAACTAACAGGTCTATAGTTTCCTGCTTCTGCCCTGCTCCCACTTTTGTGAGGAATCACATCTGCCCTCCTCCAGTCCTCAGGTACCACCCCATCCTCCCATGATTTGTTAAAGAGGGTAGTCAGTGGTGTCACTAGTTCTACCCTTAGTTCTTTTAGAATTCTGGGATGAATCCCATCAGGCCCCATTGCTTTGTCCACCTTCAGTTTTAGGAATTCTTTCAGAACCCTTTCTTCTGTAAATGGGCTGGTATCAACTTCTGTATCCACAGTGTTTCTTTTGTTTGTTTTAGGTACTTCCCCCTATTCATTTGTAAATACTGAGCAAAAATATTTGTTTAGTAGCTCTGCCTTTTCACCGTCACCCTCTGCCCACCCCCTCCCCTTTATTAAGCCTCACTATCCCTCCCTTAGTCTTCCTTTGCTCCCTGATGTACCTAAAAAAGGTTTTATCCCCCTTCTTAACTGAGTTGGCCATCTTTTCCTCGGTTCGGGCTTTTGCTGTTCTGACTGCCTTCCCAGCTTCCTTTTGCTTTAACTGATACAATTCTCTGTCCTGCGCCTTCTGTGATTCTTTGTACTTTCTGAATGCTTTCTTTTTCTCTTGAACCTTCACTGCCACCTCCTTTGAGAACCACAGAAGTTTCTTACATTGTTTTGTTTATTTGCTTCACACAAAGGCTCGTTACGTCTGTGATGGCAGTTTTTACTTTTCCCCATTGTTCTTCCACCCCTCCTTCCTGGCCATTTGCTAGTGCATTCCTTAGGCACTCACCCATTTTGGCAAAGTCAGCCCTCCTGAAGTCCAGTACTTTTGTCTTTGTATGGCTTGACTCTATTGCTGTGTTTATTGTGAACCATACTGTTCGATGGTCGCTAGTTCCCAGATGGCTACCCACTTCTACATCTGTGATCCTCTCTCCATTTCCATTTGAGAGAACCAGGTCTAAGATTGCTCCCTCTCGAGTGGGTTCCAATACTAGCTGTCTAAGGCATGCCCCCTGTACGGCATCGAGAATAACCCCACTCTTAGAAGTGGCTTCTGCAACTGCACTCCAGTTAACATCTGGCATATTCAGATCACCCATCAGCAATAGCTCCCCTTTATCTGCCATTCTAAATATACTTTCTATCATTTCCTTGTCCATTTCCTCCCCCTGAGATGGGCGTCTGTATAGAACCCGTGCGGATTGTGGTGCCACTGCCTGCCTCCAAACTGACCCACAGTGCTTCTTCCCCTTCCTGTTTACCCTTTTGTTCTGTTGCTTTGATTCCTTCCCTTATGTAGAGAGCTACTCCTCCTCCTCTTTTACCCTCCCTGTCCCTCCTGTAGATAGTGTATCCTGTTATGTTTACATCCCAGTCATGGTTCTGTGTGTACCACGTTTCTGTGACTGCCACGATATCCAGATGTTCCTCCTCCATCAAGGCCACTAATTCAGGAAGCTTGTTACCCAGACTATGGGCATTGGAACTCATTGCTCTCCATTTTTTGATGGCTTTACCTTCTGTAGCAGCATCCCCCACTGACCTTTCTACCTTGGTCTTTTTCTCATGTAGTACCCTGTTTTGTAGGGGGAGGCTGCGATTTTCCTGCTGCTTATCAGTAGAATCTGTAGAAAAGCAGGACTCAGAAACCCTCGACCAAGAGGGTTCCCGATCCCATGATCAACATCGAGACCATTTTGTGGCCTCTTTTTTTTTGGTTTCGACTTGTGCCCTGAAGGAGGTGCCCGCGAAAGTGGTATGAAGGCCGAAGCCGAGGAGGTGTGAACTGCAGCCTGGGCCGCCGCCTCCTCAAACATCGTTAGCTGTTCGGAGGACCCTGCAGTGGCAGAGACCACTCGATGGGCATTTTTCGATTTGACTGACTGTTCCGTTCGCTCGGACGACCTAAAGTAAGTCAAGTATGACAGTCCTCAAGAACGGAGGGGTGGAAGGTGCGACAAAGATCACAGGCTTGGGGATCGTGCTCCTGTCCCAGGCAGTAGACGTACGCCATGCGCTGATCCATTCAGGACATCATCTGCCCGCAAAGGCATCGCCAGAACCTCAGAGCATACTTATCGTCATCTATCATGGTCGCGATCAAAGAACGAGCCTGAAGACAAAGTTTTTATTCAGGGTTTGGAAGTAAATCCGTAGATTTAGTAGCAAAGGGCCTACTCGGTGCGAGAGCAAAAAGGAGGGAACCTGCTCCTTCCGCGGAATGGAAGAGCTGGCGTCATGGGACACAGCTGAGGGAGTTACTACCTGGGTGGGTGGGAGGAGCCAGCTTGAAGACATTAGCAAACAGGATTTGGAGACCCTGTAAAACATAAAATGAGGGGGAAGGAGGGAGGGAAAAATATGACCTACTGAAGAAACCTCTCTCAAAGATCTACTGTTACAGTATGTTCTTATGTAACTGTACTATCTGACTTCGAGAGGGTTCCTTCAGTAGGTCATCACTTATAGGACACAGTCCCAAGCAGTCCCTCCAAAGAGACAGAGAGGAACTTGGGAGGAGGAAAAATAATTCCAACCAAAAAATCTGAAATCCAGAATGGACGCAGTCTAGGACGGAAGGCCCTGTAACACAGCTAGGCTGAAACCAGCCCTCTGCCTAGAAGCAATGTCCAGACTGTAGTGCTTAGTAAAGGTATGGACAGAACTCCAAGTGGCTGTGGCACAGATATCAGCCGCAGAGACATTTCACAAAAAGGTGGAAGAAGCAGCCATGCCCCCAAGCAGAATGACCTCTGATGGTGCCGGCAGACGTTTTTCATACTTCTGGTAACAATACCTAAATGCAGTTGCCTAACCATTTGGAAAGGCCCTGCTTAGAAACCGGTTTGCCCTTCGATATGGGGGCAAAAAAAAAACAAACAGATGATCACAGCTATGGAATTCTTTAGTCTGGTGAGTGTAGCACCAGAGAATCCGATGTATGTCCATGGTGTGGAGGAGTGCCTCACCTCTGTTAGAGGGGGACGGATAGTATATAGGAAGCTCTACTGATTGGTTCAGGGTGGCTTCTGACACCACCTTGGGAAGAAACTACGGATTTGTTCTGAGGACCGCTCGGTCCCTGTGGAAAATCAGATAGGGCTCCTTACAAACCAGAGCGTGAAGCTCCGAAATCCTCCAGGCTGACGTGATGACAACCAGGAACAATGCCTTCCAGGAAAGGAAGCACAAATCACAGCTCATAGCTGGCTCAAAAAGAGGAAGGGTGAGCTTTTTCCCCAAAGCGAGAAATCGCTATGTCTGCAGGAGCCATGATGCAGAGTCCTGATCCCCAGATGTAGCAGTCGACCTTGATCCTGAGTAACTGAAAGTGGAACTGGTGGTTCCCTGTAAAGCTGTTGCAGCAGCGGGAACCAGATGTCTCGGCCAGAGTGGAGCGTTGAGAATCATCTTTGCCCTCTCTGCTTGAAGAGGACCCTCTGGAGAATGGGAAATGGAGGGAAGGTATACAAAAATTTCCCTGTCCATAAGAGAAAGAGTGCATCATGCCAGAAAGCACCATGCCCTGGAATGAGCGAGCAAAAGCTGGGAAGTTCTGCACTGGACTTGGAAGAAGAGGTCGATTTCTGGACGCCCCCAATGTAGGAAGATGGATTCCGTCACTTCCTGATGTAATTCCCACTCATAGGCTAGGGTCAGAGACCTGCTGAGACTGTCTGCCAGGATGTTGAGAACACCTGGCACGTGCACAGCCACGAGGGCCAGATGGTGCTGAACTGCACAGTTCCACACCCGCATCTCTTCTCTGCACAAGGGGTACGATCAGGTTCCTCCTCGTTTTGTTGAAGTACCAAACTACCAACATGTTGTCTGGTTTGGACCAGCAGTGATCCTTTGGGAAGGAGGGACTGGAAGGCCTGTAGGGTGTACGGGACAGCCCTCATCTCCAGAACACTGATATGCAGTGTAGACTCCAAGCTGGACCATAGTCCTTGGGCTTGGTGCTCCCCTAGATGTGCTCCCCATCCCACGTTCTGGGCATCTGTGGTGAGGGATGCTGAGGGGGCTGGGTTCCTGAAGGGGAGACCCAAGGAAAGACTGTAGGGATCCCTCCACCAACGCAATTCTTTCTGAACCACTGAGGAGACCAGTACCGGGTGGTCTATGGCGTCCAGGAGTTGATCCCACTGCATGCACAAGGCCCACTGAGTGACTCATGTAGAGCCTCGCAAGGGGAACAGTGGTGATGGAGGTCACCTTCAGGCCAAGAAGGCGCAGGATCTCCCTGGCTGGGATGTTCCCGGAAGAAGCCTCTTTGGAGGTCTGACAGATCAGGGTCTCCCCCGTCTGGAAGGAGGAAGGCTCTGCACTGGACCATATCCAAAACTGCCCCAATGAACTGTAGTTTCTGGGCAGGAGTCAGAGAGGACTTGGGGACGTTACCGTAATCCCTAGAATGTTGAACAGATCCAAAGTGAAGGAAAGAGCATCTAGTAAAGAGTCCCTGGACAGAGCTGAAATCAGCCAGTCGTCCAGGTAAGGGAAAAACGCAATACCCCTGTGGCGTAAGAAGGCCACAACCACTGCCAGGCACTTGGTAAACACCCGTGGTGCTGAAGACAGGCGAAAGGGGAGTGCTCGGAACTGAAAGTGCTCCCCCTGGAACTGAAACCGCAGGAATCTGCGGTGGCTGGGGAAAATGGGGATGTGCAGGTAAGCATCCTGCATGTCCAGGGCGCACAACCATTGGTTCTCCAGAAGGAGACGAAGGAGTCTCTGGAGGGTCAGCATCTTAAATTTTTTGTACTCGACAAACTGGTTTAGGTTGCTTATGTCGAGTATGGGTCTGAAATCCCCAGTCTTTTTTAGAACCAGGTAAAAATGAGAGTAAGACCCCTTTCCCCTTTGCCAGAGGAGAATGTGCTCTACTGCTTCCTTGAGAAAGAGAGTGTTTACCTCTTCTAAGATGAGAAGAGCCTGATTCCTTGAGTAGGAGGATCTTTTTGGTGGAATTTACTCTATTGTGTGTCCAACAGACACTAACTGCAGGACACATTCGTTGGAGGTCATCGCCCTTCACCCTCATGCATGGCGGAGAACTCGCCCCACCTGCTCCCCGTCAGGAGACTGGGAAGCCAGTGGGGATGGGAAATCAGGAAGTGGCGGGACGTTCAGGGGGAGGGCCCCCTGCACATCTTTAGTTCTTGGAGGGGTGGCTGTACCCGTGGCCCTACACTTCCCCAGGCGACACGCCGAGGCTTACTTTCTCTGCCTCCAGGTCTCTCTCCGAAAGGGCTGCTGCTGCTGCATGCCGATCATTACATGGACCTCACGGACCTGAGGGCAAGGCCTCTGTCCTGCAAGTCCGTGATAATGTCCTTGGTGTCCCCACTAAAGAGTACCGAGCCCCGAAAGAAGGCATCTTGAATCGCCGACTTGAACTTCGTTAGCAAGTCCAGAAAGGCGAAGCCACGAGTGCCGTCTAAGGGCAACGGCCGTTGCTGAGGTGCGTGCCACGGAATTGACAGTCGTATATGGGCCATAGAACATGCCTACACGAGACCTTGGAAAGGCGCAGATCCTTGACAAGCTCCTCCTTTAAGGCCGAGGGATCCATGGCCTGGACTCAAGCCTCTAACCTGGCCAAGGTAGCTTTCTGATGAGACACCATATGGGCCACACAGTTAAGGGACCAAAGAGCGCATGTGGCCAAAGAATAGATCTTTCTCCCGAACTGGTCCATCTGCCGCGACTCGGTCTGGAGGAGAAGTGCTCGTGTGCTTTGGTGCTGCGGAGCGGTCATGAGCAGCAAAAATGACCACAGAGTCAGCCTTAGGATGAGTCTTCAAGAACAGGGCATCCTTTGGTGCCTGATAAAGCCTGTCTGCCCATTTGGGGACAGCTGGGAGGGAATGAGGCATCTGCCAGACGGTAGTGGTGAGGTCTTGAGGTGCAATCCATGGAGGAATGGGGACCGGAGACAGAGACTAAGTCTAGATGTTCAGTGAGCCTCTACCTCATAGGGTCCTGATCCTCAGACTCCCAAGTCGAAGAAATCCTTCAAAGACCTCAGAAGGTCCGAAAAAGCAGGGTCCTCTGGTGGTGACTTCGGGGAAACCTTGCCTGTCGGGCCCTCAGGTTCCTCCGGGACCACCTCCGAAGAGTCTTCAGCCCCCTCATCATCGTCAACTGCCTCTTCAATAGGACGGTGGCGGATATCGGGAAGGGAGACGTCCTGACGAGTCTTCCCTGAGACATGTACGGTAGTTACAGAACAGCTTAGGGAAGGGGACCTGGGAGACCATGGGAGAGGGAGTCTCATCTCCAGGTCTGACACCAACTCAGACCAAGCCCCCTGGATGAGGTGGAGGGGTGGCGGAGTTGGCTGAGGGGGGAGGAGGTGGCATTACTGGTAGGGAGGGTAATGATGGCCTGGAATCCCTGGTAGTGAGAGTAGGGATTAAACCCAGGGTAAAACTGTCTGTAATGACTCCAGTCTGGGGTGCCAGCCGTAGTGGTCCCCAGGAAACCCCTGCGGGTAGTGCAGGACAGTCCAGGTCTGGAGTAAATCCCCGCTGCCAGGTCTGGTGGTGGGGGCACGCATGTCGGACTTGCATGGTGTATATAGGCTGGGGTCCGCGCCGGACAGCCTATGTCAGAGGAACAGGACGCTGGACCTGTACCACCCGATCCGCACCGAAAAAGGGTCCGGCGTCGGAAACGGACGAAGGGGCCCTGATGGCAGGCAGGATCTGGCATCAGGGCCAATGGCTGAGGCCGATCGGTAGGTCCCGGCTGCAGGACTCTCGTCGCGACATCAGGCACCGGAGCCAGCGGATGGGGACAATCGCTAGGTCCCGGGTGAACCACAGTCGTTGGGACATCCAGTGTCTGGGTAAGGTTCGCCGGGTCCTCTGGCGGGATATTAGCAGGAATCGGCACAACAGGAATCTCACCTGAAGGCGGAGGAGGGGCCTCCACATTAAGGCCTGCAGGCTTAGGAGAAGCCTCCTTCCCCTTGATCCCGGAAGGAGAACGCGGAATTGACCCCGTGGAATAGACTACGTTGAGGAGTTCTGCGCGTCTTCGCCTGGAGTGTACTGCCAATGAAGTAGAGGGTACGGGTGAAGGAAAGGAGGGAGAGGGTCTTTTCCTGGTTCGGGCGGACGCCGGGTGACATGCTGTCAGGCCTCGACGGGGGAACCACCAGGGTGGCGCCAGGATGGTCGTCTTATCCGGTGGTGTCTGGCTGGTGGGGGAAGAGCCCCCGGCCGACTTATCGACGGATGCCTGGCGGGTCCCCACTGACTGGAGAGCTGGCTTACCGGCTGCCGTGCGATCCCCGGAGGAGCCAGGGGTCGACTTACCGGCCAGTGCAGCCGGAGGGGCCGACGATCGACTGCGGTCTTACCAGACTTTCCGTCCGATTTTCTGGGTGGCGGCGGCTGAGCCTTGTTCGTCGAGGGCCATGTGTCATCTGCGGACTGCTCCTACTCCCTAGACTTCTCCTTGTGCTTCTTCGATGGAGAAGACTTATCTGCCGAGGACTCTCTCAAACGGTCCATCTTCTTTTCCAGAGAAGCCAGGCGGGCTTTTAAGAGATGGGCCTCCAAAGTCTGCTGCCTCCTTTTCTTCATGGCCTGGTTGAAGGTCTGGCACTCAGGGCAGGGGGAAAACACTTGAGGTGACCGTCCTTGTGTGGGATCTGTGTGCCACAAGACGAGCACTTCTTCAGTGAAGGCATCAAGTTTGCAAAAAAGAACAATTTTTGGCAAAGGAAAAATCCGACGCAAGATACTTTCACGACGATCGCTATATGGAAGTCAGCGATGCGACTGACACGAGGCGACGGTGGGAAAGAACTGGAGGGCGGGTGTGGGGACCGCCCACTATATAGTCACACTGACATTGGTCATGTGATGGGTGGGCGGTCCCCCGTCACGGATTGCTAGAAAAGTCTGCCGTGTGGCCCAGCGCTAGGCGGCGCCAGTCCTATAAGTGATTACCTACTGAAGGAACCCTCTCGAAGTAAGATCATATCCACGTCCCTAGAAAATAAACATTTTTGAGCTAAGTCAAAAGGTCTTATTACTATTATCCACTACAGAAAAACTTAAGAAAGAACATACGAAAATAGCCATCAGAAGGAGACCTCTCGGTCTATCGGGTCTGCTTGAAATAATAAGGATTGATTCTGGCCTTCAGTTTACATCTGTGACCCCGACCCAATGAAGTGGTTAGATATACTGGTACAGTTAACTATGAGATTGAGACCCCTGATAAGAAAAATCCTATTAAGAGGTACCATACTAACATCCTGAAGAAACTAGTTGAAAAAACACCAGAGGTTGCTTTACTATTAGATCAGAATATTTCCAACAACTGCTAAAGAAGATATTGATAGAGCTTAAGAGAGACTGCAACAAACTAACTTCTGATACTGTAAAGGTGAATGTTTCCTTATCCACAGAACGACCCGTAGAAATGTGTAAATTAGCAAAGACTTTTACCACAGTGCCTGGTAGAGGAAAAAGGGTAGAGCACACAATAGTGACAGAGACTGCTCACCCTATCAGGCAAAATACACACAGAATACCAGAGTGGTTAAGAGCAGACGTGGTAAAGGAAATACAAAAACTGAAAGAGCTGGGTATCACTGAAGAGTCCAGAGTGCTTGGTCACCACCAATGCTGATTGTAAAGAAGAAAAAAGGGGGTATAAGAATATGCCTTGATTTTGGGAAACTTGAGTGTCTGCACTTGACAGGTATCCTATGCCCAGGATAGACGATTTGGTGGACAAATTGGGAAGTGCCAAGTATGTCAGTACCTTCGATCTCACTAAGGGTTACTGGCAAAGTCCCTTAGTTAAGGAATCCAAAATAAAACTGCATTTTCCATTTCAAATGGATTCTATCAGTTCACCACCATGCTGTTTGGTTTACATCATGCGCCCACTACATTCCAGCGATACATGGATATAATTCTAGCTCCTCACACTGGTTATTCTGCTACTGGATGATGCCATGGTGTACAGTCCAGATTGGAAAAGCTACCTGGAACACCTACAAGCAGTTATCCAACATATCCAAAATGCAGATCTGACCATTAATCCTACTAAGCAAGCATCAGGCATTCAGGAAACCAGATATTTACGTTATATTTTGGGAACTGGAGAACCAAAGTCAGATTCTTTCAAGACAGAAGCCATACCTAGTAGTCCTGTCCCTAAAGCAAAGAAACATGTAGATCATTTTGAGGTGTGGCTGGCTACAACCGGAGGTTTGTTCCAAACTTTGCCCAGTCAGCTACTCCTCTCAGTGAAATCCAAAAAAACACCAGTATCCGAATAATGTGAAATGGCCCCCATGGTGTGAAGAGGATTTCTGGGCCATCAAGGCTGCATTATGTTAAACCCGTTTCAAGAAGTTCAGGCTTCAAGAAACAATTTCTGCTACAAACAGATGCATCAAAGGTAGGCCTAGGTGCAGCCCTGAGTCAGAATATAGATGGGAAGGAACATCCTATTTTGTATATATCAGTAGGAAATTGCACAACAAAGAGAAAAAGTACTCCACTACTGAAAAAGAATGCCCTGCTGTGAAATGGGAACTAGAGTCCCTTAAGTTTCACCTGCTAGGAGCAGACTTTGTACTTACAACAGATCATAAATGTCTCTGTTTAATTAAATGAAGGATAAAAATCCCATAATCACATGGTAGTGCCTGGCATTACATCCATTTAAATTCAAAGTGATGCACAAATCTGGAAAAGAGAATGTCAATGTTGATTTTCTGTCAAGATATGGCTCAGGAAAGAACAGTTACATAAAAACTTATAGTAACATTAGATCTTCAAGGGGATCTCGGTCATCAGGTCACACCCCAGGAACTCCAGAGTCAATGAAGCAGGATCCACACAGAAGATTTCCAGCAGCATCACTGGGGCTGCTCATGCCAATGTCACCTGCAGAGGCAATCAACCCTATAAACGTGCAAGTGGCCACGCTCCCTTCTCAGTTCTTTCCTCTGGAGACTAAGGGAGCAAACCCGTGCCATGGGGAACCGAGGAGAGAAGTGCCAAGGCCTAAATAGAAGGCTGGATACACCATACAGCCAGTCTGAACAAAGGACCCCAAGGAGGGGGATGGAGGGAGTGAAGGCAGACCAGATGAATGAGATCCCCTCGAAGATCTACTGCTACAGTAGGTTCTTACATAACTGTTCTATCTTCTTCGGGGGTATCTCAGTCATCTTGCCACACCGTAGGTAGAGTCCCAAGCAGTTACAAGTGCAGCAGAACAGGCTGGGAGGAAGGCCAGCTAAATCCTAGGATAGCTGTACAGACAGCTGGTGAGACCCCATCTGGAGTACTGTGTGCAGTTCTGGAGACCCAATCTTCGCAAAGACAGACAGGATGGAAGCTGTCCAGAGGAGAGCAACTAAAATGGTGCAGGGTCTGCACCGGAGGACATATGAAGAGAGACTTAAGGAGCTTAATATGTATAGCCTCGAGGAAAGGAGGGAGAGGGGGGACATGATAGAAACGTTCAAGTACCTCAAGGGAATCAACAAAGTCCAAGAGGGTAGCATCTTTCAAAAAGAGGTGTGGAACAAGAGGGCACAATTTGAAGATAGAGGGGGGCGGCTCAGAGGTAATTTAAGGAAGTATTTTTCACAGAGAGTTGTTGATGCATGGAATGGCCTTCCGGAGGAGGTTGTGGAGTCAAAATCAGTGGTGGAATTCAAGCATGCATGGGATAGTCATAGGGCAATTCTGGGGGGTGGGGGTAGAAAGAAGTAGGCTGCTGGTTAACTAGGATCTGCAGCTTATCCAGTAGGTAGGGAAATGGGCAGACTGGGTGGGCCAAGCGGTCCTTATCTGCCATCAAATTCTATGTTTCTATAAGTCCCTGCAGAACAGCCTGGCCACAGCCTGCTCGTGCCCTAGAAGCAATGTCCAGACTGCAGTGCTTGCTGAAAGTATGGACGGTACTACAGGTGGCAGCAACGCGAATGTCAGTGGCTGGGACCCCTTGAAACAGGCCAGAGAGGTAGCCATGCCCCTTGTGGAGTGGACTTTCACCACCACTGGCAACTCCTTGCCATGCTTGTTGTAGCAGAACACCATACAACTGGCCACCCATTTGGACAAACACTGTTTGGAAACCTGAACGCCCTCTTTCTTGGGGTGAAAGACACAAAAAGTTACTTTGTTTTTCTGCAGTTCTTAGTTTGCAGTAGACAACAATTCTGCACACAACTAAAGTATGGAGCAGTGCTTCCCCTGGATTGGCACGCTCAGGGAAGGTAGATAGTTTGGTTCAGGGTAAACACACACACCACCTTAGGGAGAAGCTTAGGATTCGTGCACAAAGACACCATGTCTTTGTAAAAAATCAAATAAGGCTCCTCACACCAGAGAGCCTAAAGCTCGGAAATCCTTCGAGCAGAAGTGATAGCAATCAAAAATAATGCTTTCCAAGACAGAAAGTGGTGCTCGCAAGACGTGGCTGGCTTTGGAGACGGGGTCAGTTTCTCCAAAACAAAATATAAATCCCAAGCTTGGACACAGGAACAAACTGGAGGTTTCAGGTGCAGGATTAAGGGGCACATCTTACTGAGCCACAGTACGACCGCCTACGGGCTCATGAAAGGCAGAAATAGCCCAAAGGTGCACTTTGAGGGAGGAGTACTGGAGGCCAGAGTCAGACAGGGAGATCGGGTAATCCAGAATCTGGCTCAGTGGACAGGTAAAAGGGTCCAGATGATGTTTGGCAGCCCAGATGGCAAACCTCTTCCACTTCATGGCATACGTAGCTCTAGTGGAGGAATTACAAGCTGCCACGAGGATGCCCATCACCCTCCGAGATGCTCCAAACTGGGCAATGGCTATGTCCTCAGAAGCCAGGCATGCAGACGAATGGACTTGAGGTTCAGATGGACCATGGTCCCCTAAGCCTGAATCAGCCAATTCCTGTAAAGGAGCAGAGGAACCAGAAGTTCCTCCACTAACTGTTGTAGTAATGGAAACCGTATCAGCCGTGGCCAGTAGGGTGTGACCAGGATCATGCTGGCCCCCTCCATCTGCAGCTTGATAAGCACCCTTTGAATCAGAGGAAGTGGAGGGAAGGCATAAAGGAACCTTCCACTCCAGGAGAGGGACAACGCGTCTCATCAGAGAACTCCAGGCCCTGGATCTAGCGAGCAGACACTGGATAGTTTTACAATGAGTGAGGATGCAAAAAGGCCCAACTCTGGATGGCCTCATCTGTCAAACAGATCTTCTGCAATGGATGAGAGAAGCTCCATTCTGGACTGAGTCCTGCTAAGGTTGTACGCTAACGTGTTTAGCACACCTGGGACGTGGACTTCTGAGAGGACCAGGCAGTGGTCCAGTGCCCTGTGCCTGACTCATAGCCATAGTAGTACACAACAAAGAGACTGTCTGACTGGACCACCAACTGACCCGGAAGGAGGTGGTTCTGAAAAGCCTGCATGGCATACAGGATCGTCCGCATCTCAAGGAGACGGATATGAAGGAACATCTTGACCTAGGACCATGCCCCTGAGTCTGAAAGGGACCCAGGCACGTACCCCAGCCCAAGCCAAAGGAATCTGTAGTGAGAATCTACTGGGGAGAGCAGATCAGGAATGGGACCCCTTGTAACATGTTCTGGAGGTCCATCCACCACTGGAGCATCTTGCAGACTGGACAGACCACCAGCACTAGCTGCTCCAGGTCATCCATGCATTGGTCCTACTGCACCCAGAGGGTCCACTGGAGCACCTGCATGTGCAGTCTGGCCAAGGGGACCATGGCCACGGCTGCAGCCATGAGACCCAATAGCCTCAAGTACACCCTTGCGGGAACATGATGCTCTGGGGCCACTTCCTGAGCCTGGGAATGAGGCACTCTGCCCTGTTTGGAGATAGGAAGGCCAGTTATGCTGTCTCGACAGCGACACCCGCACAGCGGAACCCCAACAGTGGCTGAATCTGTAGTGACAAGGATTTCACAGCGATGAACTTTGTGGTGATGGGGGCATATATCTAACTCCACTGTCTGTACGATAGGGCATTAGATATCTAAAGTTGGGGGGTGCGGGGGGCATAGCCTCCCCACATTGCTGTAACTGAGTGTGGCCATTGGCGTCCGAGTGTTGCCAGTAGTTACAGGGATGTGATGGTGTCGGGGGTGTCAACAAGTTTTTGTTGGTGTCAGGGACTTCAATGTGTGGATGTCGCACCTACGTCATGGATCCAGAAGGCCCTGCCCCGAGTCCAGGACCGCCCCTATATACTGCAGCCTCTGGGACAGAATCAATATGGACCTAGGCAGACTGACAATTATGCCCAGGGAGTGAAATAGCTGGAGGGTCCTCTCCAGGGTCTGGAGAAGTTGATCTCTGGACAGAGCTCTGAGGAGCCAGTCATCTAGGTATGGGAAGACATACAGGCCTTCTCTCTGAAGGGCAGCAGCTACTGCTGCCAAGCATTTTGTGAAGACCCGTGGCGCAGAAGATAAGCCAAAGGGCAATACTTTGAATTGGTAATGTTTGCCCTGAAAAAGAAACCACCTGTGTGTAGGACAAACCAAGATATTCAGGTAAGCGTCTTGCATATCTAGGAAGCACATCCAATCGCCCTGCCTGAGTAGGGGCAACAGGCCTTGCAGAGTGACCATGTGGAATTTTTTTATACTAGATATAATGACTGAGGTCCTTGAGATAAGAATAGGCCTCAGAACTCAGATATGTTGTGGGACTAGGGAGAACCTGGAGTAGAATCCCCTGTTCTTCTGCCACCTAGGCACTGGCTCGATGGCCTTTTTCCACATAAGGGACTCTACCTCCTCCTGAAGAACCATTACATGGACCAAAGAGTAGGTAGAGGGTACCTGAGGAGTCTCACGAGGCAGTTCTACAAGCTCCAGTGTGACCCCTTTCTATAATCTGAAGAATCCAGGCATCTGAAGTTATGGTTCTCCACTGGTTGAGATAGAGGGAGAACCGACCTCCTGCCACTACCCTCTTGGTCGGGAACTGGAAGAGGGGGGTCTGGCAAGGAGTCAGGCAGAGGTGGATCCAGCAGCTGGGGCTGATCTATCACCCCGGGTTGCTTCATGGCAGGGCTCGAGGAACAGGGGGTACATAAGGAAGAGGAGGCCTTCCATTACTCCTGGAGACGGGAGCCTGCTCCAGACTTGTGGGGCACCTTATGAAAGGATGGGCGTTGTCTGCTTCTTGACTGGGTATGGTAAAGCGAGTGGACAGACTTAATAGCCCTATCCGCTGCTTGTGAATCATTAATGATGTCCTGGTCATCTGGCCCCAAGAGTTTTGAGCCACTGAAAGGGGCATTCAGCACCTTCTGCTGGCCATCCTCTGCAAAGCCAGAGACTTTCAGTCAGGTGTGCCTACGAAGGCAAATACCTGTGGCAGCAGCCCTGGTGCCAGTACCAGAAATGCCATACAAGGCCCTGAAAAGGTGTTTACTAATATCCTCAGCGACCTGCAAGGATTTGAGAACCACCCATTTCTGGGAACCCTCTGGAAGGGCTTGGGCAGCCGCCCTACCCTTCTTCCAAATGGTGTTTTGGTACTTGACCATATGTGATAGTTAGCAATCCAAGTCCTGAGGTGGAGGAAGCATAAACCCTCTTACCTCAAAGGTCGATCATCTGGATTCCCTGTCATGGGGGAGGGAGCCAAGGTGCTTGGGCAACTTGGACCCATCATGAGCTGTTTTGATGACCACAGAATCAGTCTCAGGTTGGGCAGCATAATAAGCAGGGCCCCGAGTTTTCCGCGAATGCGGTAAACTTGCCATCACCCACGGAATTCGCGGCCGCTTCGAACAACGCCCCTCTCCATTTGCCGACGAGGTGCCCAATCCCCGCCGGCTTCACTGCCCCCTAACAAGCAGGCGCCACGCTGGGAGCCCACCCAGCGGGGCAAAACGCTCCTTGCCGACGGGGTGCCTAACTCCGTCCGGTTTCACCGTCCCTCCTTGTGTGTTATTAAAAAAATAAAAATCTCGAAATAAAAAACCTTCCATCGTTGTTTTTTGCCCCTCCACCAACCCGCACCCACCCTCTGCGTACTCACCTCCCCACACCCCTCACCCCATACTTACCTCCGACTCGCTGATGATCTTCGTGGACCGGGAACACGCCTGCACTCTTCAAAGCCGACCCGAACTGAGGAAATGCCGGTAAGCTGTATAATGGGCCAGATAGAGGTTCAATTTTATTGCATATCTCAGGCATTTTTGGATTTTATAATCAAATTTTCAACATGGGTTTTGGACTTCTTCCCATGAATGAGTCATTGTCATGGCGTTATCGGCCTCGGCGGGTGATTTTGGCGCAGTGACCGCGAATCACCCTTTGGGACCACACACCGCCATGACAGTGACATCATTCATGAGAAGGGGGCCCAAACCCCCATGTTGAAAAATTTGGTGCCAAAATTCCAAAATGACTGTTTAACGAGCGTGCGTTGCGCAGTTCCTACGCAGGCTCGTAAGTTCGCGAAATTTCAATATTTTCACTCCAGAGTTTCAACATTGCCATTTCACCACACTGTCTTATGAGTAGTACAGCTGTCATTTTTCACATCTCACCCAAAATGTGTTTCCACCCTTGTAGCGAAGAATGGCGCAGTCGGTGTGCGAAACTCAATGTACGGGACAAATTAAGAAAATCACAGTGACACTGTTCATGAGCAGAGGTCTTGAAATGGCTATGTTGAAAATTTGGTGAAAAAATTCCTAAAAATGACTGTTTTACGAGCGTGCATTGCGCAGTTCCTACGCACGCTCATAGGTTTGCAAATTTTCAATATTTCTACTCCAGATTTTCAACACTGCCATTTTTCCACACCTTCTTATGAGTAGTACAGCTGTCATTTTTCACATCTCACCCAAAATGTGTTTTCGCACATGTAGCGCACAATAGCGCGGTCGGTGTGCGAAATCAATGTTCCGGACAGATTAATAAAATCACAGTGATACTGTTCATGAGCAGAGGTCTTAAACTGGCTATGTTGAAAATTTGGTGACAAACACCCATAAAATGACTGTGTTACGAGCGTGCATTGTGTCAGATATGGCAAAAAAAGGAAAAAAAATTAAGGGTAAAATGTGCCGCAGAAATTGGTGTTGAGCTAAGAGAAGTTCTGGCGCAAATGAGAACCCTACCGCGAGAACTTTGTTCGATGTTGACGAAAATCGGGCCCTGATAATAAGACAGGCCCTAAGGGGAATGATAGAGTTTTGTCAGCCCTGCGTGGCATGGCAGGAACCATGTCTGAGCAGCGCCACGCCACCGTGGTGGCAATCCTCAGAGCTTGTAAAATAGGAGTAATGGCCGGCCCGTTGGCGCAGCGGTTGGATTTCCACTTGCGGCACCGGCAACCAAGGTTCGGGAACAGACCCGAGTCGTCGGAGGGCCGGGGGGAGAGAAGGATCAAGTGTACCATGGACTGCTCTCCTCCTCTGGGGGAGGGCACGGTGTGCGACCGATGCTATAGGAACCCCTGGCAGAGGCTGGGGTATCACAACATCCAGCACCAGCTTGACTTGGAGGGGCGGGATGGACACTGGCATTATTGCACGCTCCCGCCCCTCGCTTAGAAGGGGAAGAAAACTGAGCTGCCGGCCACCCTCCATGATGCAAGCCTTCGGCTCCGATTAGCCTCCAGGACAGCCCTCCTTGACCTATCCAGTCATCTGCGGTGCCAGATGGGGAGATCGTGGCCCCACCCTGGGGTGTAAGCCAGGGGGCATCAGGGAGGGGTGTGCATCCGATATGGAGGTGGGAGCGAGGGTCCATGACCTGGCGGAGTTACCGGGCAGCTGGCGGCCGCAAAAAGCATAGTAATAGGAGGAATGACCTTGGGGAAGATTTTGGAATCTCCAAGAAGTCCACCACTTCTCTCCTGGTGGCATCCTCTTTCTCAGTGTTGAAGCCCATAGCTGTGGACAGCTGCTTCATGACACTAAAAAAGGTAGGAGCTTCAGGAGGGGACCTGGGAGTATGTTTTACACAGTCTTCACTTACTGAAGAAGCAGTGGACTTTCTTCCTCTTCCTCAGGGAGGATGAGGTCAGGATTCCTCAGGCAGGATGAGGTCAGGATGGTACTCCTCTTCAACGCTGACTTATTCTAATTCAAGGTCTGACGAGCGAGGTACCAATGGCGCCCTACGGAGTGCAGACCAAAAAGGCCGAATAGGCGTCAATGGCACCAGGGTCCAAGGTCTGTATGACCCTAACTAATGCACTAAGGCCGTAGTTATCTGGGTCAAAACAGTGTTAAGGTCAATGGCAGGAGAAGGATGCGTCAACGCTGGCTCAGGACACGACGAGCCATCCATCAGGTCTTGAGAGCCTGAGGGCCCCAACGTCAGAGGGCCTGGTGAAGTGTCAGGCCACAAAGGAGGGATGGTGTTGATGACCATAGAGTCAACGAACAGGGGCACACAACACAAGGGTCAATGGCTGACCTCCCTGAGAAGCAGGAGGAGGCGCTGTTGGTATGGGCCTGGGAGAAGAGGAGGTCTGGACAGCGGAATGTGTTGGTACAGCCACAGCCGGTGGAATACCCCTAGAGGAGGAAGAAGATGCCGTCGGGGAGCAGGAGCGCCGCTAGGGGGAGTGGTCTCATTCAGTCTTTTTTGTGACCCCCTCCCCAGGGACTTGTCTTGGGCCTTCGAAGCCTGGGAGCTCAATGAACCCACTTGCGACTGGGAAGGAGGGACCCCAGTGGACCCCTGCCCAGAACTGGCTACCTGCTGCTCCGTAATGAATTTCTTCGGAAGCCTTTTTGCGTCGCCTAAGGTTTGTGAGGTTGAATTTCTGGAAGAGCTCACAGAGACACTGTGGTCAGGCCCAAGACAGCAGACACAAAGGTTGTGGTCATCTGAAGAAGCAGTCTTCCTTCAGCAGCAGCGGCAACGTAAGAGATGTGGAAGAAGTAACGCTCAACATTAACGAGGTAAAGGAATCTTGTTTAAAAGAGTCTAAAAACTAGGGTAAAAGAAAAAAGCGCAGGCAAAAATGGTGCGAACTGCAATGGAGCTTACACGGAGACCCATGCATCAGACTAGACAGCGGGAAACAACGGAGGAGGTAGCAGGGCTGCTCACGCTTTTATAGGGTTCATGACGTCGGCAGGTGACGGCGTTGGTGGCCCCAGTGGTACTGCTAGAAAATCTTCCATCTGGCTCCTGCTTCACAGACAGTGAAGTTCCTATGGTATGACATAATGAATGAGATTATCCCCGAATAAGATTTGAGAATTCAGAATGTTGGAGGGAATAAAAAGTGTGCGAAGAACTCAACTGTTTGTTGTAAAAGGTGTTATGAAAAAAGGATGCTACATATACAAAGGATTGTAAATGTTTTAAGGTAATGCAAAACAGAAAAAAAGGTTTTGGTAACCTGTTTTTAAATGGAAAGAAACAGGTTCCCTCTTAAAGTTAATTCCTTGCCTCTTGATGTTCGCTCTGCACCTAGTCATACTGTTTTTAAAAAGATGCATCACACTCTCCTTGTCAAACATGCCCTATGTTATGTATTTCGTATTCAAAAACTGTATTATAATGTACAAATTATGTGCTATGTTCTGTATTCCAATTACTGTACTTGAAATTGTTCATCTATATGCTATGTACTGGGCCTAGGCCTCCAGGTCGCATCTGGAATCGAGCATGTTGCTCAGTATGCCTTCCTGGTAAATCTCGTAAATAAAGGGACACTGTCAACATTTTGTCATCATATTATTTCTAGTTCAAAATCCAATTTTATGATTGCTTACCTTCTCCAAAATTCACTGATGTTGCTGGCTGTTTAATCTGCTTCCTTGCTTAGTAGAACTGAAATGCATGCTAATGTACAGTTACTATCCAACCTTGTTTTGTTTCAAATCCTGGATCTATTCTTATTGTACACTTCCTGAACATAAGAAACCACTTCAAACAGTGCAGCCACGCATGATGCTATAATCTCCTGTACTCCCCTCAGTGGCTAGATTGTGTTGACAGTATTCCCAAGTCCAAGAAAGATGCAGTAGGACTTGATCAAGGAATGTAAACAAACAGGCTTTTGTGGGCAACACTAGTAGAGTGGGCAATCTGTCTCACTTTTTAAAAGAAAAAAAAAAACATAAAACAACCAGCTACATCAGCAGCCTTTACAGCATGTTAACTTGTGCGTTCTTTAAACAAGGGACACTTTCAGGACTAAGGGGGTTGACAGTGTTTCTTTAAAGAGATGTGTATGTATGTGTCAAGGGTTGAATAAGACTGCCCCATTTGCTATGCAGAGAGTGTTAAAAGCAAGGATTTATGCTGTCCTTGCCTGTTTTTCCACTTGTCCACCTCTTGCCTGTCTGATTGTGCAATCAATTTTTTTTTTGTAGCACTTGGGGAAACTGCCCACACTGATGGTCCCACAATCTTCTCTTGTCATCTCCCTCCCTTCACTTGCTGTTTCTATTTTTTTTTCTTTCTCCCCTTGCTTCTCTGTGGTTACAGAAAAATCTGCGAATCTTTATGTGAAACCTGGATCACTTGTTTTGCAAATTATATATCTATAAACACACACATACACACATATATATATATATATATATTGTTAAAATTATTACAGAAAGCTATGCTGTTTTCTTACAAAATAACAGTCTAATACAGGGGACTGACCATTACATGTATTTTGACCTCCAGGAGCTTGTTAACAGCTTTGTCAACAGGAGATCTGCTCCGGAACAGAATGTTCTATTTTGCTGCACCTGTTAAGACTAGGGGCCGTATGTTCTAAGGGGCCCAACTCCTGCAGACCCCAGGGGCACACCACACTTGCAGTACTCGATCAGAAGTTTACATCCCGTGTGGCAGCTGCCAGAAGTTAGACCACCATTTTGTGATCTAGCTTGTGTCAGTCCTGGGGACCCTTTTTATGGTGTTTGCACCAAATATTTGATGCAAGCTGCCGTAAATTGGGTAAACTGTTGCAGCTGTGTCTGACCTACTAATATAAGATGCAGTTGCGGCAAACCCATTTGGCGCACCATCAGAAACTAACCTGGGCGGCAGCTCTCCTCTCCTGGGGAGGGTTCCAAATTGTTCCCATCCTGGCTTGAGACCTAGTGGAGGATAGTTGTTTTTATGTCAGGAGAGGGGAAAAGGATATGGGCCAGAGTGCATATGTGCCTCCACATGCATGAGCCCTCTGTAGCTGCAACCTCAGGCCAGGGAGAAAAAGCAGGCAGAAATAGTGGCACGGTAGGGGCATATGATGCCTGTTCACCCATCACCTGCGCCTGTGAGGAATGCTAGACTGTGCATCGGGGAGAAGAGATGGCCTTCCTCTCCTGACCATGCCATTGGGGAGATCCGTGGGGTATACCACCATCAAATAAGCCGGGAGATGGTGAACGGGCTGAAGGAGACCACCCTGCCATGGCCCAGGAGCATAAACACCTTGATTTATACAAACAAAAGACCCACGGCTAGAGCCAGGGACTAGTCAACACCAGATTTATCTCTTCTTAGAGGTGAATGGGAATGGACTGGGGAAATGACCTTTTCCTTATGCCGCATCTTCTCAGAGTGGTGGTGTTTCTACATTGACTTTGAGGACTTGGCCTTTCCTTTTGACGAGTCAGCAGCAGACACCATCAACTGTGGGGAACAGCGGGTCGACGGCAAACCAGGAACAGATGCTGAGGCAATGGATATACACGGAGTTGGTAGTCTTAATAAATAACACTGCCTCTACAGCAATAGTGAAACTGTCCCTTTTGTCGAGAGCAGCATAAAAGTGGTGTTAAAAATAAACTTGAGGCAGCAACAGCAAAACTTTACAAATTCAACAACGTTTTTCAGCAGCAGTGGACTGCAGGACAAAAAAATGGAAATTATGTACCTACCGTAATTCTTGATCTTCTTGGATGAAGTCTCCACCACTCATTCACAGTGATGGGATCTACGCCGGAGGCGCTAGGACCCGGCAGGAGCAAACTTTTTGCAAGAGGATCGGCACCAGAGGTGGAGTTGCAAGGAGCGGCGCCGCGAGCTTTGGCTCATGTGGCAATGACTATCTCGGCGTTGACCCTCCAACCGCCTCAGTACCTTTTTTCCGAGGAGGTGCAGTGTAACTAACCTAGAAGGATAGCCTAAACAAAACTGGACATAAGATAGTCCGGAAGACCCGTATAAGAAGGGTCAAAGAAAGAAGTCTTTACAGCCTAAAGATTGAGGGAGTGAAGACCAACAGAGGTGAGCCGGGGATGGTGGGTGGGCATGTGAATGAGTGGTGGAGACTTCGTCCAAGAAGATCAAGAATTACGGTAGGTACGTAATTTCCATATCTTTCTGGACATAAAGTCTCCACCACTCATTCACACTGATGGGAGAGTACAGAGCTAATAATCCCCCGAGAGGTCGGCAGGAGAGACCAAGAGCTCACAGATTTAGGACAGAAGTCCATTAAGAATGGCTCTGCCAAACGAAAGATGTTGCCTGGCATGGACATCCAGGGCATAGTGCTTGACGATAGTATGCACTGAGCTCCAGGTAGCCACATTGCAAATATTTGCAATGGGCACGTTGCGGATTTCCGCCAGGGATGCCACGACTGCTTTAGGAGAGTGAGCTTACACTCTGCCCTCCAGCTTAACCTGCGCCATGGAATAACAGTGGTGAAGGCATGCCACCAGCCGTGCTGAGATGCATCTGATAGCAACAGGTTGACCCAGCCGGGTCTTGCTGAAGGAAAAAGCTGTTGAGCTTTGCGAATTTCTTTTGTTCCATCTAAACAGAAACACAGAGCTCTGTTGACATCCAAAGAATGAAGAGTACGCTCTCCTTCATTCTGGAAGTTCGCGAAGTCAATAGGTAGGACCAAAGGTTGGTTTAGATGGAATCCTGAAACAACCTTAGGGAGAAACTTAGGATGGGTCCTAAGAACTACTTTGTCCTTATGAAACACAGTATATGGAGGGTCTGTGACCAAGGCACGTATCTCAGAAACCCTGCGGGCCGAGGTAATGCCCACCAGGAAGACCGTTTTCCAAGTGAGAAATTTCAGCTCACAGGTAGCTAGAGGCTCGAATGGCTTTCGAGTGAGCATGTCTAGTACAAGATTAATGTCCCAGGCTGCGACTGGACATCTGATAGGAGGTCTGGTATGCAGAATTCCATTAAGAAACCTCTTAACCACAGGTAACTGAGCCAGTGACAAGGAAAGTACTGGCTCATGATAAGCTGAAATGGCACAAAGGTGACCTTTGACTGTAGAGTATTGCAGACCTGAATTTGAGAGGTCTAAAAGGTACTCTAGAACTTTATCGGGTGGGCAGGAAAAATGATTCAGAGAGGATTTTGCACACCAGAGAGAAAACGCTTCCATTTAGCTGTGTAAGTTTTTCTAGTGGCTGGCTTGCGCGCAGTCAGAATATCAAACTCTGCATGAGACACTGAACTAGTTCACTTCTCTCTCTTCAGGAGCCAAGGTGAAGCATCTCAGATTGTGATGGACCACAGGCCCCGCGAGTCAGAAGGTTCGGCCTGAATGGGGAAGTGCTTTCTGAGGGGTTTTTGACATACTGCTGAGTAACGGAAAACATATTTGTCGAGGCCACAAGGGAGCAATGAGAATCATTTTGTCCCCTGGGACTCGAACTTGAGAAGTACCCTCTGAATTAGAGGAAGAGGAGGAAAGGTGTGTAGAAAGCATCTTGTCCGCTGCAGCCTAAACACATCCTAACAGAAAATGCCAGGCCCTGGATTTCTGGAGCAGAAGAGAGGCAGTTTTGTGGCAAGTGGGGATGCAAAAAGGTCCAGGTCTGGAGTTCCCCACTCTGTGAACAGTGACTGAAGTACGGTTGAGTCGAAAGACTTTTCATGAGGATCTAACTCTGTTCTGCCGAGATGGTCTGCCAGTTCGTTCTGCACTCCCGGCAGGTACACCGCCTGAATTAGTCTTGTGCACCAAGCACCATTCCCACACCCTCACTGCTTCCCTGCATAAGGGGTAATAGTGAGCACCGCCCTGCTTGTTGATGCAATACATCACTGCTTTGTTTTCCGTTTGAAAGAGAATGTTTTTGTGACAGAGAATGTCCTTCAAAGCCCGGACTGCATAAAGAACGGCTCTCATTTTTAGGACATTTATATGAAGCTGGGACTCATCTCAAGTCCACGTATCTTGGGTGTGGCAATCCAGACAGTGGGCTCCCCACCTCATCAGGGATGCGTCCGTGGTAATTGAGATCTGGTGATCCAGTGGAACAAATGGATACCCTTCCAGAAGGTGGTCCTCTTGCTACCACCAGGTGAGCGACCTCTTCAGAGGTTCTGTCACCTTGATAAGAAGGGACTGAGGGTGAGTGGTTGGGGACCACCGAGTACTGAGCATCCACTGAGGTCCTCATGTGGAGACGAGCTAGGGGTACAGGGAACACAGATGATTCCATGAGACGCAGCATCCACTGAATCGAGATAGCTCGAACCGAGCTGTTCTCCCTGATGTATCAGGCCATCTATAGGATATTGCTCCTTCTGCCTTCTGGGAGAAAGGCTTTCGGAGAAGAGGTGTCCAGAAGCGTTCCTATAAAAAGGAGCTTCTGGGAGGACTGCAATTGCCCTTTCTTGGGATTCAGCAGAACTCCCATGGACGTGAGAAAGTCTGAGGCTGTGGATATGGCGTCGAGAGTTCCTTGCCTGGAAGGACTTGCTAGAAGCCAGTCATCCAGATACGAGAACACTTGTATTTCAATCTTTCTGAGGTGTGCTGCGAAAATTGCACAACACTTTGTAAAAACTTGCGGCGCAGAGGATAGCCCAAAGGGCAGGACTCTGAACTGATAATGCTGGCCCAAAGCCACGAACCTCAGGTATTTGTGATGCATGGGTGAATAGGAATATGTTGGTAACCATCCTGCACATCCAGGGAGGCTAACCAGTCGTGCTGATGAAGCAAAGGTAACAGGGTTCCTAGAGATATCATTCTGAACTTTTCCTTGGGAAGAAATTTGTTCAACTTTCTGAAGTCCAAAATGGGGCGCATGCCCCCCGTTTTCTTTGGAACTAGAACCCTGTGTTCCATTGATCCAGTGGAACTATTTCTACTGCCCTGTTGTTCAGAAGGCCTTGTATCTCGGAGGCGAGAAGTTCTGACTGAAGTACTGACAGCTTGGGCTGCCGTTTGGGGGGACAATCCAGAGGGGTCTCCGAAAGATTAAGGGAATACCCCTCATGGATTATCCGGAGGACCCATTTGTTCGATATTACGGACTTCCACTGGTTTTAAAATTGAGTCAGATGACCTCCCACCACTAAAGAGGAGCCCCCCTCGGGCAGCTGAGGTGGGACTTGGGCCAGAAACTCAGAAGGTGGCACTGGGTGTTTTGGGCCCTTGTGCTTTCTGTTGCGTTTTCTTTTGAGGCGGAGGGCTTGGTTTTAGTAAAACCTCCGCCTTGCCTCGAAAGGAATGACTGTTGTGAACCGGCGCTTATTACATCCCCCGAGAAGGGTTGGCAGGTCGAGCCAATTTAATGGCTGATCTGGTTCCTTTGAGCGGCCTCTAGAGCTTGTTCTACTCGAGGACCGAAGAGATACACATAGTCGAAGGGCAACACCATAACCTGTTGCTGGGCATCATTCGTGAAGCCTGAAGTGTGCAGCCAGGAATGACGGCGGGTACAAATGCCCACCGCCACCGCTCGAGAGGCAGTATCGAAAGCGTCCATAGCTGCTTTAATTTGTTGGTTGTTGGGCTCGATACCCCTGGTTATGGTTTGAAGAAGCTCTGAATTAGTGTCTGACTCCAGTAGAGCTTCAATCATTTGTTTGAGTGAATGCCAAAGAATATACTCATATTGAGAGAAATAGCCCTGGTAGCTGGTGATACGCATACCCAGGGTGGATGCAGCAAAGACTCTTACCTAATATATCTATCTTACGAGATTCTTTGTTTATAGGTCGAGCTGTAGTAGTCTGAGGAAGGACGACCTTATTCTCTGCCAAGACTACAATAGGGTCCACAAAGGCTTGAAAGGCCAAATTAGGTCGATCCTTGGGAGCAGCATCCTTCCTATCTTTGGACTTAGCCACAAAAGGAATGAGAGCAGGATTATTCCATACCATTTGAGAAAGCATCTCAAAGGAAGGCTGTACCTGGGGAGTTAAATCCATAGGGATGTCCGGAACATGAAGGTATTGGAGTATTAAAAGCTTCCCAGGATCGATATCTATAGTCTGGACAGAAAGAGTGGAATTCAAATTTTTCAGCAGAGACTTAAATGACAGGTCCTCGACCACAGGCTCTGCAGCAGGATTAGATCCTGTTCCTTCCACATCATCACCCAGCCTAAGGTCTGGGTCAGGCTCAATATCATCTCCTGACAGCCCAGGAGGGACTGTATGGACAGGAACGGAGTGAAAATTAGAAGGAAAATAGGAGGGAAAAGGGTTCGGAGTTGAGGAGCCCTGAAGACGAAGACGTCCTACCAAATCTCAGCACCTTAGAGCATGGCGCCGGCTGGCTCAGCACGGTGCCGACAGAGCCCTCGGCGCCGACAAGCCCAAAGGCACTGAAAAGCCGCATGGAGCCGAGGGCGGCGCCGAATGACCCATCGACGCCGAAACCAACGCAGGGCCCCAAAAACTAAGATTTGAGGAAACAGAAGGAAAAATACCAGGAGATAGAGGCATCAGTGTGGCCCCCTGCGCCGCAGCCATGTGGGGGGGAGACACCTGAGCGCCGGAGTCGACGCACACCAGAAGGCATCGTGCGACTAGGGAGGCTCGAACCCCCACCCAATCCTCAAGGGTCCAAGGGCCCCTGGAGTGACCGTGCCAGGTAGCTGGACCAACCTCCGAGCCCACTGCTCCATCAGAGCGGCCCACTGACGAAACTGCTCATCTGAAGCCCTACCAGAAGGTGGGGAAGGGCTCCGATGTCAAAGAGGTTGGAGAAAGAAACCGGTGACTCCAAAGGAGACCGGCAACTGACCCCAATGACCGGCCGTCGACACGCAGACATACCAGAAGGTGACCTTGATTGATGCCTTCTCTTTCTTGACCTAAGGGTCGAAGAAGAGCTAGAGGTCGAATGGTGCCGAGAGTGCGACTGTTTTCTTTTATGCTTCTGTGGGGACCGCCCCTCCACTCGGACATCAGACTGTCCGTTGTCAGACCCCTCCCCTCAGCAGAAGGCGGCGGACCAGACCCAGCCCAGCTGACTGAACAGTTTACATAAGGGTTCTCACTGTCATCTGACTCCGCCATGGTCGACTCAGTCAATGTAGGCCGAGACTTCTTCTTGTAATAAATTATAGTAAGCGGACTTTATTCAAGAAATACTACAAAATAAAAACTGAAAACTATGCTGCTAGTTTGAAGTTTGACTCTCGGCAAGCGACGCCATCACTCATAGCGACTTACATGGAAAAGAACTGAGGTGGTCGGAGGGTCAACGCCTTAGATAGTCAATGCCGCACGAGCCAAGGCTCGCGGCGCCGCTCCTCGTGGCTCCATCTCTTGCACTGACCCTTCCGCAAAAAGTTTGCTTCTGCTGGGTCCTAATGCCTCCGGCGTAGATCCCATCAGTGTGAATGAGTGGTGGAGACTTTATGTGCAGGAAGATCTGAGGTATGCTAGGGGGCACTCATGTTATACAGGCGCTGACGAGGCGTGTCGACGTAGGCAGCCACAGCCAGCAAAACATTTCCAGATGGTCCTGACGTCAATGGCTTACAGTTCCATGATACAGCTCAATGGAGGGAGATATCCTCGAAAATCACCCTTAACCCCATCACTTCCCCTGTGCTCATGGGTGTGTTGCAGCACTAACTCAGTTGCCAAGTAGTGCGGATGATAGTATCTTCTGAGTCAGTGTCTTGTCCGTGTGTCGCTGCCAAACGGCTAAAGAGTAGTGTGATCTAACCTTCCCTCAAAGTGACTGCATAAACTTAGATCCAACTGTCCGCCACTGGTCCAGTGGGTTAGCAACCCAACATTGTGCATGACACCAGGGTTTCCCCACACAGCAGAGCCATGTGCCAGCACACACTCTTGTATGCGGTTCTCTCAAAACTCTAAGACTCCTGTAGTGCAACTAAAGAGCAACTAGTAGGCATCACAGTGAATTGCTCCATTTTAATAACCCATCCTGCATGGAATGGTATCTGTACATATTTCTTGTTTTAGCAGGAATGCTTACCTCTTCCAATTTCCAGAGTTAATGACAATTTGGGAGTTCTGGCAGATGAACACTTCAGTTCAACAGTAATGTTTTTTTCTTCTTTTCCCTTTCTATCAAGCTTTTTCTACCAAGGTCGCAGGCAGGCTCTTCAGCTCCTTCTCACCTCCCCTGCCAGCTACCACTTCCCTCAGGAAACCCCCCTCCGTTGGGGCTGAAGAGTGTGGACTGTCCTCCCACCCTGGAACACACATCTAGAAGTTTGCCTGCATCTCGTGTGAGTGGGCAAGGGCATCTGAGCGGGCATTTATATGCCTGCTTCTACTTTTCCTGTTTTCTGGTCCCTCCCCTGACAAGCAGTGTGCAATGATGCTATGGAGAGGCACATGCATTACACTGTCTTCTGCTGCCCATCCCCATACTAGTTGCTCCTGCTGCCGTCACCATGCTTCAAAGTGGTAGGGCTGTAACTGATCCCCCTCCCCCCCGAACAGGAGAGTACTTAAACGGGCACTCAATCCTCTCCCTCCCTCCCCAGCTGACTCATATCCATTCCCAAACCTGGGTCGCCAATGTGGTGGGAGGTGTGGCATCCAGCGCCTCAATCCTCCACGCCACTAGGCTGGCTCAGTAGTATTTTTCTTTAAAGAGTGCCAAACTGGATATTTGCAACTGCCATCCCATTCCGATCAGTCCAAATTTTAATGTGACATAAGACGGTGCACAGAAAGCATTTTCCCCTAAAGTAACCATGATTAAAATGGAAAACGCCAATATGAATATGTTCCAGGAACATGAACACAATTACGGTGACGCTTCTTTCTGCTTTCTTTAAGCTAGGTAATAACTGGAAAGTAGCATCTGGATCTCTCACCTTGTTTGTGGTATAGCTGTCCCAAATGATGAGTTTACCATCCTGGGAGGCACTCACTAGCAGCCTGGAGGGAAAAGCAAAGACAAACAATCAAGGTCACCACAGGATCTCGAAAACAGAAAGGAGAAGAAAACAAATACCTACAAATGGAAGTTTAAAAGGATTCCGGCAATCAAACAGATCTGAAGGCACAGCATCCCTGAGTAGGAAATTCAGATTTAAAAACCAGCAGAGAGCACAGTATCAGTAAAATTAATATCCGAATTTCAACCCAATAGAGACCGAATGCTGCCTGGGACTGGAAATGTAACAGTTTCTCTGGGGCCCCTTTCTAATAGTACAAATACTGCTTTTTGGATTTCAAGATGGTATCACCTCCCAAAAACTACAGCTCCTTGTCCCCTTGGCGTTCAAAGAGCAGAAGGCAGTTGCAAGAGTGAGAAATGTTTTTTTTCAACCAGCAATAAGCCTTGCAGTAGAAACTCAAATGGTACTTGCACACCCCAGCCATGATTACCAGAAAGTGTTGCTTTGCATTAATGATAGTCACACTTCAGAGAGAGAGAGAAGCCACTGAACAGGAGGTGGATTCAAAGGAAAGACAACCTTTGCATCTTTGGCACGAGAGTTGGGGTACAGAGTGTGTGTGGGTGTGCACGCTCGTGTTTATGTTCTTTTAAACAATTTCTACAGTACCGGAATACGCCAGACTTGGTTGTAATACACCTATGCAACAGTGCTTAGAGTGTTTTCTAGATACGGTGGTGATGGAATTAAAAATTACTCACCTTAGTAATGTTGTTTCTTCTAATGGAGTCTTGCTGTATTCTGACAATAGCAGTGAGTCCCAACTTTCGAACTGCCCCGGAGATGAAAGAGTTAACTTTCCATGCCAGGCATGGAACGTTGAGCTAGAGCTCGGTTGAGACTCTGTCTGTTGCTGTTTAAACTCAAACCGTCAGATCTTTACGAGCTAAACTCACTGAGGTCCTGTGTGGAAGCTGTAAACCTACACTAGCCAACTGGCTACTAACATAAAGAGATTTTTTGGTCCCAAAACAAAGACTCAAGTCAGGAGACCCAAAAAATGAAATAAACACAACACCCACTCACCTAAAGAAAAAGGGGCGATAACAAAAAAAGGTGGGCACCTCCTGAGTGCCAACACTGCCACTGCCCACATCCCAAAAAAAGAGGTTCTGAGAGGGGAAGGCGGGGGGGGGGGGGAGGTCAGAATACAGCAAGACTCCATTAGAAGAAACAACATTACTAAGGTGAGTATTTTTTTCTTCAAACAACATGAAGTCTTGCTGCATTCTGGCAATAGAAGACTACCAAGCAGTACCTCCATGGAGGAGGGACAGAACCTACTTAGGAAATAGGCTCTGAAGCACAGCTGTGCCAAACCGAGCATCACTCCTAGCCTGGATATCCAGGGAGTAATGCTTGGTAAAAGTGTGAACTGTTTTCCAGGTAGCTGCTTGACATATCTCTAAGATAAGAATAATATCCCTGGCAGCAGCCAGGGAAGCAGCTGTACCTCTGGTAGAGTGAGCCCTCAGGCCTGAGGGTGGAACCTTACCCAGTTTTTCATAGCAAAATTGAATGCAAGAGACAATCCACCTGGCAATGGATCTTTTAGTGACAGGTTTTCCTTTACCAACCTCACCATAAATGAGGAACATTTGGAAGGAGTCAAACCTGTGACCTTTGGTACGTTCTATGTAGTAGCTAAGGTCTCTTTTCACATCTAAACTGTGAAGCCTCCTCTCACCAGAGGAGGAATGGTCAGTGAAGCACACAGGAAGAGACATAGATTGGTTAAGGTGGAAGTCTGAAACCACCTTAGGCAAAAACTTCCTGTTAGTCCTGAGGACCACCTTATTTCTATGGAAAGAGATAAAATCAGGCTCCACTGACAGGGCTTGTAACTTACTTATGCACCTGGCAGAAGTGATGGTCACCAGGAACACAGTTTTCCAAGTCAAGTACTTAAGCTCTGCTGAGGACAAAGGCTCAAAAGGGGGTTGCATAAGCTGAGCAATGCCAACGTTAAGATCCCAAGCAGGGGCAGGGTCCCTGAATGGCAGATTGGTATGAAGCAATCCCTTGAAAAACTTGGAGAATACAGGGTGAGCTGAAAGAGAAGAGGGCTTACCTGCTGAAATGAAAGCAGAAACAGCTGCCAGATGCACCCTTAGTGTAGCTGGTCTGAGTCCCAAGCTATTCAGATGGACCAGATAGTCAAGGACTGTGGGCAGATCAGCAGACTCTGGGGAAATATGCTTCCCAGAGCACCATATGGAAAAACTTTTCCACTTGGAATTATAAGTAGTTCTGGTGGAAGGCTTCCTAGAAGCCTTTAGAACTATCCATAACACCTTGGGAGAGGTGTAAATCAGCAAACTCTAACTCTTCAAGAGCCAGGCCTTGGGATTGAGAGATTTGAGATTCGGGTACCAAACCCTCCCCTGAGCACAGGTTAACAGGTTGTAATTCCTGGGAAGAGACAGAGGAAGATGGACTGCTAAGGACAATAGGAGAGGATACCAGGACTGTCTGGCCCAGTCTGGAGCACGCAGGATCACCTTGCAGGGCTGAGACCTGATTTTGACTAGCACTTTGAACAGGAGAGGGAAGGGGGGGAAAAAACATACAGGAACTTCCCTTCCCAACTGAGAACTAAGGCATCCAGGGGGACTGAGCCCAACACTGGGGGCCTGCAGCAAAAAAGGGGAAGTTGGTGATTGTCTGGGGCTGCAAAAAGATCTATCTGTGGGGTGCCCCATCTGGAGAATATCACCTCCAAAAAAAGGGGATCCAGTGACCACTGGTGATGGCCCTGAGATATCCTGCTGAAAGCATCTGCCAGGACATTGTCCTTGCCTGGGAGGTGTACTGCTGTGAGGGAGGTGTTCAGAGAATAAGCCAGAGACCACAACTTCATTGCTTCTGTGCACAAGGCCGTAGACCGAGTGCCTCCTTGCTTGTTGATGTACCACATTGTGGTGGTATTGTCTGTTCTGATCTGAATAACTGTTCTGAAGAGACTTGGAAAAGTCTTGAAGTGCTAGAAATACCTGGGTGGTCAGGTCTCCCAAGTGGGCCCCCCACCCCAAGAGGGAGGCATCTGTAGTAAGGATTAAAGAGTGAGACTGAGTGACAAATGGAACTCCCTGTCTTAGACTGTTCTGATCCTGCCACCACTGCAAGGCCTGGATCAGGGTTCGAGTCACTGGGATCAGTTTGGTTAGAGGGTCCTTTTTCTGAGACCAAAAGGCTCTCAAGTGGAACTGAATGTCCCTCATCTGAAATCTTGCTCCCTGCACCACTGCTGTAGAAGCAGCCATTGCCCCAGGAGCTGCAGAAAATGCCTTGCTGGTCGGGACACCTGTAGGGTGAATGAGGAAGCCAGTGTGATAAGGGTCCTTGCCCTGTCCAGGGGAAGGAAGGCTTTGGCCTTTTCTATATCTAGCTCTGCGCCTATGAAGGTGAGGAGCTGAACAAGCTTTAGAACTGACTTTGAAAGATTCAGAAGGAAACCCAGAGAGGTGAGCAGTTGCTGAGTTATTTGTAGGTGTAACTTGACTTGGTCTGGGGACTGGCCTACTATGAGCCAGTCGTCCAGGTATGGGAAGATGGCAATCCTTTGCCTTCTTAGGGAAGCAACTACTACTGCTAGGCATTTTGTGAACACCCTTGGAGCACAGGTCAGACCGAAGGGCATTGCTCTGAATTGGTAATGGCCTGAGGGCAGCTCGAACCTGAGGTACTTTCGATGGGAGCTTCTGATGAGAATATGGAAATAGGCATCCTTGAGGTCCAGGGAGACTAGCCAGTCCCCTGGCCTTAGAGATGGTAGAATTATTCCCAGAGTCACCATTTTGAATTTTGGCTTTAAAAAGTGCTTGTTTAAGTATCTGAGATCCAGGATGGGCCGCCATTCTCCTGTCTTTTGGGAGTAAGGAAGTACCTGAGTACAACTTTGCCTTGGTGTAGGGGTGGAACCCTTCCACAGCTCTGAGAGCCAGGAGGGAAGAGACCTCTGCCTCTAGGGCAAGTGCCTCCGGAGATTTGCAGGTGGAGGATCTGGTTCTCAGCTTTGGAAATTTTTAGCTGAGAACTCAGTCCCTGGCTTTACTACTTCCAGGACCCATTTGTCTGATGTTAAAGACATCCAGTCCTGGACAAAGTAAGCCAGCCTGACCCCTACAGGTGGTGGAGAATCGGCCCTGGCAAACCCATCAGGGTGCCTGTTTGGCAGGGGGTTTTGGCTGAGGGGTGGAAGCAGGTCTGCTTGTACCCCTTCTGCCTCTCCCTCTAAAGAACCCCCTCTGAGCATAGGCAGAAAAGGAGGCCTGGGCTTGGTAGAAAGGCCTATGAAAAGGCCTGCCCCTGCCCCTGGGATGCTGCCTCTAAGGAGTGGCTTGCCTTTCCTTGGCCTGGGCACTCCTATATGTGGTCCTATAGTCATCCATTTTCTTCATGTAATTATCTGTTTGCTCCCCAAACAGAGAATTACCCACAACAGGAAAATCCATGACCTTAGTCTGGGTATCCTGAGACAGGTTAGTACACCTGAGCCAAGCCATTCTACGAAGTACCACAGATGTAGCCATGACTCTAGATGAAACATCACTGGAGTCCACTGCAGCATGGAATTGCACCTTGGATGCCTCAATACCATCAGCAGCCACCTGCTCCAGCTCCTTGGCAAGCTGGCCAGGGACCTGCTTTGCTAAAGCCATGACAGTGTCCCATCTGGACTTTTGAAATCTAGCAGTATAGGCCATATAGTTGGCCTGTCTGAGTCCCAAGGATGCTGCCATGTACTGTTTCTTTGCCATGGCATCAATCCTCCTGGAGTCCTTGTCTGGGGAGTATGAAGCTAAGGGAATATTTGCCTCATCACAGGCTGCAGCCTGCACTACCCCAACATGGCTGCATTGTTGTGTAAGGAACTCCGTATCAGAGCCTGACACTGTATACCTCTTGTCCATTCTTTTATCTACAGGAGGTATAGTATTAGGAGTCTTTAAAATCTTAAATGTCTGTTTCCCAAAAGATTTGTGTAAGGGAATAGACAGCCTCCTAGACTCTGGGATATCCATCATTTCCACATAGCCAGGCTCTTCCTGGTCATCCACAGCTTCTTCCATAGGAAGCTGGAGGGTTTCGGCCACTTTCTTATAAAACATGAAATGGGAGGGGGACTCAGAAAGCCTAGGAGGAGACACTCCTGAAGGTCTGTCTGGGGAGATGTCCGGGTCAATGGGCACATCCACACTTTCAAAACCACATTCACTTTCCTCACATTCCTCTTCCTCCGGTTCATAATATTCCTCTAAATCATAATCTTGAACCGGTGGAACCAGCCAAACCGAGCGCCTACCTGATGGTGCCGGTTCGGTCGGAACCAGGGAAAGCGACTGCACAATTTTTATCGCTTTGGCTATTTCCTCACAGTTGGAGAAGAAACTTTTGGATCCACACCAGCTGATTTTTTCTTTCTTGTTCTCTTAGCTGGAACCGACTCCTCGGAATCGGTTCTTCTTTTGCCCGAAGAAGTCTCACCCTGGTCAGAGGGCACTCCTTCTGGTTCGGTTTGAACTGAACCGGGCTGGCCATCCGTTCAGCAGACTTTTGGCCTCCCTTTCCTGAGCCTACCAACTCTCTTCTCTAGGGTAGCTGCAGGAAAATTTTACAAATCTGGCAGTCTGCATTGAGGTGGTCAAATCCCAGACAATAAACACAGGGTGTGGGGGTCAGCCTTAGAAAGACTTCCCACACACACTGCAGTGTTGAAACCCAGTGGGCCGGTTTTTCTTTTTTGGTTTCTCAGACATTGTGCCAGTCCTAACAAAACTTACCCTTTTAATGGCAATCCAACAGGCAAGGCAATTTTATCGGTTCCTGACCATGTTACGGGTCGTGGAAAAAAAAGTAATAAAATCCGTTCTTTTAGAATCGATAAGAACCGGTAACCACACACTAAAAGTACAGATAAAGATTTTACAACAACTTGATCGGTTCAAACCGAACCGATGAACGGTTTACAAGTTCCACACAGAACAGAAAACCATATAAACCTATCTAGTACTCACGAATACCACGGACAGAGACTGAACCGACAGGTTACGGTTTAAATTCGGTCGAAAACCGAGAAAAGCGGTAATTTAACCGACAAATTGAACCGAGCAGAAGGAGAAATCTCCGGAGCGACTGTTCAGTGAGGCGGAGTAAAGAATCTGATGGTTTGAGTTTAAACAGCAACAGACAGAGTCTCAACCGAGCTCGAGCTCAGCGTTCCATGCCTGGCATGGAAAGTTAACTCTCATCTCCGGGGCAGTTCGAAGGCTGGGACTCACTGCTATTGTCAGAATACAGCAAGACTTCATGTTGTTTGAAAAATAATTTATGAACCCGAGGCCCAGTTGCCATAATGGGTCTGAAATAAAGAACATGTAATCTACTGTTATGCCTGTGTAATACAGAAGGTCTGTGGTTCCAGTCCAGTGAACTGACCAATTCACACAAGACTGGTGCAGGTGCAGTGGACTGAATTATCTATTATGCAGGATTTTATTTTTCACTGCCTAACAAGCTTTGTTCATGTTTGTGAGTGGTGTTGATACTGCTGTGTTTTGAGTAAAAACATAAGTATGAATATGAAAAAAATGAGGGGGTGGAGAGCATGTACTAGGACATGCAAACAGTAATGGACGGGACAGCTCTCCCACCCCCAGAAGGAATACGTAGCAGTAAGTAACCAAGTGCCCTAGCATTCTGATGATGAAATTCCACAAAATTCAGTCCTGACCGAGAGGGTATTAGGCTATGCCCTCGCAATCAGTAAATTTGCTCTTATCAAAGCTAAAGGTACTACTCCAGGAAGAGCAACGTGCAGATACTCTACACACCCATATTACACCAAACATTTTTAAAAAGGGGCCTCATACTTCATTGCTTTCTATCTTTCCTAGTTTATGGCACTTGATGGCTGCCACAAATGCGTTGACTGGATGAATCAGGTCACTTGCCATGCCTATATGTACTCATGAATGTATGGTTCTGCATTTTTTTTTAGCCACAAGTTTTTTTTTTATACTCAAGTTTATTGACAACAAATGGGTACAAATACATTCATATTCATCAGACCTATTAAGCTATTAAATCAGGTTACAGCTAATCCACAGTGCATTAATTATTCCTCTCAAGTGTATTATTTCTTAGATTTAGCTAATACAGTTTTATCACACTGTTCATTTGATGCAAAATTCAATGCCGTGACTAAACTCATCACCCCAAGCCTCGGTGGGCCCACCTCAGGCAAAAACCCACTCAGCCCACTGCCCACGCCCCTCAGCCAGACCTCACCTTTCCCTCATCCCGACTCAGGAGGATGTTTCTAGGTGTGCATCTCTCCACAAGTACCACCTTGTCCATCTTTTTGTGTATAAATGTGTTTTGTAATTAAGTTTGAAGGTTAGCTCCTCCATCTCTGAAATCTCAAGTATTGTCTTGTGCCAACTCTGTAGTGAGGGTGGGCTTGGCCTTCGCCAAGAGTGAGTTATAGTTTTGTGTGCTGCCACTGTCAGTATTGCCCATAGGTATAGGGCATCAGATCCACCAAGGCCGGGGGGGGGGGACACCCAGGATCAAGTTTGTAAAGCCCAAAAGTTGAGCTATTGAAAAATTGTCTGTTACAGTATTTCAAAACCCCTCCCAAAAATCTCCCAGCTTCGAGCACTCCCAGAAGACATGCAAGTAAGTCGCCCCCTGTTCTTTGCACTGTCTCCAGCACTCTGAAGTCTGTATGGGACTTCTCTTGTGCAGAGCTGCAGGTGTGAGGAAGAAGCATGTTTTTACCCTCCATTCAAACTCCTGCCAGTAAGGGGAGCTTGTGGTTTTAGTGGTAACTTGAAAAGCTCTGTTCCAGTCTCCTTCCTCCAAGTCAGATCCGCTTTCCTCCATCCACCTAGCCTTAATTTTATGTAAGGGATCTTTTTTAAGTCGTGATATTGCTTTGTAGATGTTTGAGATAAGCCCTTTTTGGGTCTGCCCTGATCAGATTGCTCGGATGCAGTTTAAAAGGGGGGCCACTCCAGCCGAGGTATGGTCTGAGCTCTGGCACTGATTGATATAGGCTCTAATTTGCAAGAATCTGAAGTGATCCGCCTCCCTAAGCATGTAGGTGTCTCTGAGTGTGGCAAAGGCTAAGACCTGTTCTCCCTGGATAAGTTGTTCTAAGTAAGTTAAACCCAGTCTCTCCCAGGTCCTGAAACTATGATCTAACTTTGCTGGAAAGAAGTCGGGGGGCCCAAGCTATTCTAGTCAAGGGCCAGATAGAGCTCGTCAGTCTGTACTTTTGCCAGATCCTGTGTGTGGCTGCTATTGTGTTTCTGATGGCCGTAAATGGGTGTAGAGATATACCTAACCAGCTTCTGGACAACAGGGCTCTCACGTCCAGAGGAACTTCCCCCTCCGTCTCTCCCAGTTCAATTGTCTTCCAGTTTGAAAAGTATGAGGGAATGGACCAAAACAGGGCCATCCTTAACTGGGTTGCCAGATAATAATCCTCTAAATCCGGTAGTGATCTGCCCCCCTCTCTCCTGTGTGCGCCTGAAGTAGTCTAAGGTTGACCCTAGGCCTTTTACCACTCCAAATGAATTTGGATATTAGTTTGTGCCATCTGAGGAATTGAGACTTTCCTATATGCACTGGCAGGCATTGAAACAGATAGAGGAATCTAGGGAGAACGTTCATTGTTATTGTCTGGACTCTGGAGTACATTGGAAGGTTAATTAGAGACCACTTCTCAAAGTCTTTTAATCTGATCTACTAGGGATTATAATTAGCTTCAAAGAGCTGGGAGGGGTGTTTAGTTATTAACGTGCCTAGATATTTCATCTTCCCTGCCTCCCACTTCAAAGGTAAAGCTTGTAAGATCGTTTGGGATGGGGTGCAGTAGAAGGAGAGAACCTCTGTCTTGGTTTTGTAAAGTGAGTATCTCGCGTGTCTCCCAAACTCCTTCAAGATCATCCATACCTCAGGAATGGACAACTCCGGGTGTGCCAGAGAAAGGAGCACGTCGTCCGCGTATAGGGAGATCCTCCTCTCCACCCCCCCCCAACTTCAATGCCCCGTATAGTTTTTGACTGGCGAATAGCCTCTGCCAATGGCTCAATATAAAGTGCAAATAAGAATGGAGAAAGGGGACAGCCCTGCCTGGTGCCCTTGCTCAATCTAAACCTCTCTTACAAACTCCCATTCACCTGAATGTACGCCTGTGGGCCAGTGTATAGTGATTTTATACCATCTATGAATGGACGGGGGAAAGCCATAGCCTCCAGCACCAAGAGGAGAAAACTCCAGGAGACTTTATCAAAGGCCTTCTCTGTGTCCAAGCTCATAAGGCATGCTGGGGTTCGGGCCCAGTGAATTGAGTCAGTAGTGTCCAGAGTGGTCCGGACACTATCCGAAGCCTGACGTCCCGAAACAAATCCCGTCTGGTCCATATTAAGCAGGTTCAGCAAAAGTAAGTTTAGTCGGGAGGCCACGATTGAGGTAAGAATTTTATAGTCTATGTTGAGTAGCGAGATGGGTCTGTAAGATTCGCATTTAGTTGGGTCTTTATTATCTTTATGAATCAAAGAAATAGTGGCATATTGCCAAGAGGATGGGACAGGGGATCCATCTCCCCAGACAGCCGAGTAGACCTCCGGGAAAGAGGGGGGACCACCTCCTTTTTGAAAGCTTTGTAGAACTCCGCAATGAACCCATCAGACCCAGGACATTTGCCTGTTTTTAGCTGTTTAATTGCGTTTAGAATTTCCAATTGGGAGATTGGTCTGGTCAGGGAGTGACCTACCTCCTGTGATAGGGCAGGGAGCGAGAGGGATGTCAAAAACCTCTCTCTCTCCCCCCGTGGGGGATGTCTCCTCAAGGGCTTGACAGAGATTACAGAAATATGAGACGAAGGCCTCAGAAATATTGGACAGCCTAGTGCCCATTTTACCAGTGGTTGGGGAGATTATTTTAGTGATAGTGGTGTTTGCCTGGTGCCTTCTTAGCCTAAAGGCCAGTAATTTTGTTGCCCTCAGCCCTCCTTCATAGAACTTCTGCCTCAGAAAATATAAGGCCTTCTCTACCTCCGCCCTCTGAAGATCCCACAGCTCCTTCCGCTTTATTTTAAGTTCCTGGTTTCTGTTTTTGTCCCATTTGAGCTTTTGAGCATCCTCTAGTTGTTTAATATGCATCAAAAGTTCTCGATGTCTGTTTAGCCTCTCTTTTTTTTTGCTGAGACAATGGCTATAAGTTTTCCCCTGACCATGACCTTAATAGTGTCCCAGACCATCTGTGGAGAGACCCCCACTTTGTTGTTTTCCTCCAGGGTTCTGACAATATGTTGTTTAATTTCTTGAACTATGTTCTTGTCCTGGAGGAGTAAACAGTCTAGTCTCCAGTGTGTTTTTTTCTTTGGGAGATGGAGATCTATTTCTAAAAATACCGGGCTATGATCCGAAATTGTGCAGGTCCCTACCCACATAGTGGAAAATTCAGTCAGACTCTGTGAGAAAGTGAAGAACGTATCCAGTCTGGAAAAAATCTTGAACCTGAGGGAGTAGCAAGTATACTCTCTAGTTCTAGGGTATTTCTCTCTCCATATATCCTTCAGGCCCCCCTGTTCCAGTATCTTTTTGACAGAACTGGCCTTCTTAATATCCCTTGTTGGTATCTGAGAGGCGGAATCGAGGGCCCTGTTAAAGACCAAGTTCCAGTACCCCCCCCCATGACCAAAATACCCTTTGCCTTGTCTACAATCAGCTGTATTAGGGAGAAGTAGAAAGAGACCGGTGAGCCTGGAGGAGCGTATACATTGGCAAGTGTGATTATAGTGTCCTGAATCCTACCAATAACTATAATGTATCTAGCGCCCTGGTCCTCCACCACCTCCTGCACTTCAAAAGGGAGCGAAGCCGAAAGTAAAATTGCAACCCCTCTCTTCCTACCTTTCTGAAGGGAGGAGTGGAATACCTGGGGAAATCTTTTAGACTTCAACTTCAGTGTTTCTGATGGAGAAAGGTGTGTTTCCTGAAGAAAACTGACCCCGCAATCCTGAAGTGACAAGTATCTCAGCAGCCTCTTTCTCTTTATCGGACTAGTGCAACCATTTATATTAAAAGAGGGGATTTTCGAAAGTTGTCTACTCATGTGGTATATTCATATTTTGCTTTGCTGTGCTTACCATATTTTCTTGACTTAGGTCTGGTATTTCTTTGGCAATTAATAAGACTGTTACCCAAATAACTAACATTTATAAATTGCAAACAAACTTGTAAACCTTGCAACCAGATATCTTTAACTTGTTTCACTAACATAATCCCTGCATAGGGGATGGAACTGTAACATTTTGCGGGTAGTCGGGTGAAATAACCCCCGCCCCAACTCCTAGAACACAGATTTTGTTGACTTCCTAGGTTAAGCTGGAAAATGTCCAGCTTGTAGGCGTTAGCCTCTAGTGCTGACAAAAGGGGACTCAGATAAATCAAGAGATACCCCACTGGTCCCAGGAAAACCCCTCTTAGGACACAGCCCCATGACGCAATAACCCTGTTGGCCAACAGAGCCCGCTCCGCTTTAAGTAAATAATTATATAAAGAATGTAAAGCCTTTTCCTTTGCTAGGAGCAGTGAGTGGACCTCTCCCCCTCCTCAGAGGTCCAACCGCAACTCAGGGGCAGATATTAAAGAGATCCCGAGATGTAGTGTATTGTCTCAGCTGAATTTCTTATTTCACCTGAGGACGACCGGGCGCAAATCTCCCCTCCAGCCCAGCTGCAGCTTTTAGAATAGAACTGGATCTGTTAGACATAAACACAACCATCAGGGAAATCTCAAGATCTCAGAATCAAAATGGAAGGAGAACCCTCCCTGTCCCAACAGCAGGCCCCAAGCCCTCCCCTCAACACCCAGCACACACCAAATCCACCTCCCTCGAGGTGATGCACATCGCCTCATCCCTTTCAGGTAAAGAAGCTCCCCTTTTCCGGCTCCATCCCCCCCTTGAGGCCCATCCCCCCCACACCAGACCGGATGAGAAAGCCCAATGTCCCCTGTTGAAAACTGTCAATGTCCCTCACGGCGCCATATTACAGTCAAAAACCCATAAGTAGTTATTTCCTCCAAAGATTCAACAGTTGGGCAACGAGCCAAAGTCACAGTTGGAGGAAATCCATGCAACACTCCGTAAGAGATAGTAAGAAAATCAGGATATCACCGGCCACCACCAGATAGGTCCGATTAACCCAGAGACATGAAAAGACCAAAGTTGGCAAATGCCTGCTCTATCGATCAGCGGAGTCAAGAATGTATTATCTCTAGCTGGCTGGAGCTCGGGTCTTCTCTCAGATGCTGTGCCTTTTTATTCACTTTGGAGGGGTCACCATATCTTCTGAGCAGCGAGGAAATATCCGAGCGCAGGTCTGAGGTGGGAACCTTCTTTGCGGAGCCTGGGAGGGTCGCGCATTTCTGAGCCACCATCCACGCGGATGCAAGTAAATCCTTTTCCAGCTTTTCCTTATATATCGTTGGGATGGGTATTGAAAGCGATTCTAGGTACTGGGATGCAGCAAGCAGATCAGGGAAGATTTTCGCCCCCTTATCCGTCGTTCCCTTCAGTCGCACTGGAAAGAGAACCTGGGCTTTAATGGATTTGGCTCGTAGCAGTTTCACTATAGGCCAAAGAGCTCGTCGAGCTTCTTGCACTGAGGTGGTGTGATCATTGTCCAGGGCAATTCTTTGGCCACGGTAGGTTAAGGGGCTGTGTTGCCAGGCACTTCTCAGGACCTCTTCCTTAGACTTACAGTAAGTGAAGCGCGTGACCAACGGTCGTGGCCTGGCATTGGGATCGAGGGGTCTGGGGGCCAGGGAGCGATGGGCGCGATCCATTGAGAGATCGAGTTCCTCCAGGAGAGCCAAGAGTTCCTTTAGCAGGTCCTTTAAGAAAGCTTCAGTATCCTTGTGTTTGTCCTCTGCTCCCTCTAGAATCCCATAGAATCTCACGTTCTGCCATCTGGATCTGCCCTCCAAACCGTCAATTCTTTGGGTCATCTGTCTCTGGCCAAAAGGTACAGCAGTAGACGGTCATGTCTGTCTGATTGTTCCGACGTCTGAGTTAAACTAAGCTCGAGTTGCTCAGTCTTGTGATCAATATTGTTTAGCTCCGCACGGAGGTCCGAAAGCTTTTGATCTATGTTTTGAACCGTTTGCATGATTGTTTTGATGAGCTCCGTCAGCAGGCCTGCTTCGTGTTGAGCTAGTGCATGAGGGCCATCCTCTCCCGATCGGGCCTCTGCCGCATCCTCTTGCTCCGCTTGAAGCAATTCCCTCAATTTTTGCATTGGGGTGTGCGGTGGTCTATTAGCCTTCATTCTGGTGGTTTTAGCTGGGGAAGGCATCAGTTATCTTTGCGTTGGCTTTAGATTTTGTCGTGTTGGGGTAGGAGCCGCAGAGCCAAACTGCCATTAGCCCGATGATGTCACCAGAAGTCAGCCACAAGTTTTAATACCAGGCGATTTAACTAACTCACTCCTCTGATGTGTGCTGAGGAGCACTCAGTCTGCAGCCTCATTCCTCAGCTCACACTAGAGTACCAGTAAACCCCATAAAATTCTGGAATTTGGACTGGCTGCACACTGGCAACAAAAAATAATTTCACGGAATTTGGCATTTTATGCCAGATCAGTAAATCTACAGAACTTATATTTTTCTTACAACTGCCTCCAGTACTATTTTTAATTTGCTTCATTTAATGCTCTGTATATTAAGCCTCCTTTTATTCTAATCATTTATACACGTTAAAAGAATGACAGTAGAATTCTGGTAAAGATGGAAATTAGACAATCACTGGTGCAATTCCCAGAATTTCATGTCTTTTTTTTTTTTAAAACCAGGAGAGACACACAAAGCTGAAAGCTTGTTTACAGGTGCGACCTGGGAGCACAAGGAAGTTAAGTGACTTGCTCAGGGTTACACAGTATGCAAGTGAGGGCTGTGGGATTCAAACCCAGGTCGCCCAGTCAGAGCCTTAAACCACTGTGCTATACTGCCTCCAAGTCTTGAAAACAGAACTGCATTACTTTAATCACCGGAAATCAGTGGCCTTGAGTTAATTATCTCCCAACAAATGCAAACCTCACTGTGTGTTACGTTAGCAATAACCCACCACAGGGTATGGGGTTATAGGCATTTAATCCATGCCTCAGGTATGTTGCGAGGCACAAGGCTACAGGCCGAGTGGCCTCACAGCACCCAAGATGTGGATTAAATATGTCTATAACCCCATATCCCATCGTGGGTTATTGCGTTTATAAAAACAGGTTATTCACCTGTAAAGTACAGTTACGTAGGAACTTACCGTAACAGCAGATCTTCGAGAAAGGCTCCTTCAGTAGGTCATCACAAACAGGACTGACATCGGGCCACAAGGCAGACTTTTCCAGCAATCCCTGATGGGGGGACCGCCCACCCAACATCACGTGATCGAAGTCAGCGTGACGGTATATAGTGGGCGGTCCCCAAGCCCGCCCTCCAGTTCTCCCGTCGGAGCCCGGAAGAGGCCTGAAAGCAGGAGCGAACAGGATTTGGAGGTCCTGAAAAACATAAAAGAGGGGAAGAAGGGAGGGAAAATATGACCTACTGAAGGAACCTCTCTTGAAGATCTACTGTTACGGTAAGTTCCTACATAACTGTACTATCTTACTTCGAGAGGGTTCCTTCAGTAGGTCATCACAAATAGGACTAAGTCCCAAGCAGTCCCTCCGAGGAGAGACTGAGAGAAACTAGGGAGGAGGCAAAACAAGTCCAATGGAAAAAACTGAAGTCCAAAAGGACCCAGTCTAGAACAGCAGACCCTGCAGTACGGCTAGGCCAAAACCCAGCCCTCTGCCTAGAAGCAATGTCCAAACTATAGTGTTTGGTAAAGGTATGGACAAAACTCCAAGTAGTTGCAGCATAAATGTCCGCTGCAGAAACATTCCGAAGGAAGGCTGCAGAAGCGGCCATGCTCCTAGTAGAATTACCTCTGACAGAACCTGGCAGAGGTTTATCATACTTGTGATAACAGAATCTGATGCAGTTGCCCAACCATTTGGAAAGGCCCTGCTTGGAAACCAGTTTGCCTCTTGTTCTTTGCGCGAAGGAGAAAAATAATTGATCACAAGAGCAAAATTCCTTGGTTCGGTGGGTATAACACCGGAGAATCTGATGGACATCCCTCGTATGAAGGAGTGCCTCGCCCCTGTTAGCAGGGGCTGGATAATATACTGGAACCTCTACCGACTGGTTCAGAGTAGCTTCCAACACCACCTTTGGAAGGAACCTCAGATGGGTTCTGAGGACTGCCCGGTCCCAGTGAAAAATCAGATAAGGCTCCTTGCAAACCACAGCGCGAAGCTCCGAAATTCTTCGAGCTGATGTGATAGCCACCAGAAACAACCCCTTCCAAGATAGGAAGCGTAGGTCACAGCTCATGGCTGGCTCGAAAGGAGGCAAGGTGGCCTTTTCCAGGACGAAGTTCAAATCCCAAGGTGGGGTTGGGCCATGGATGGGGGGGTTCAGATGGAGAATCTCTTTTAAGAAGGTTTTTGAGATATCCAACTGAGTCACGGGTTTACCATCCACCAGCTCGTGGTACGCATAGATAGCAGAGAGGTGCACTTTCAGGGAGGAATAGGCTAGATCTGAGTCCGATAGGTGAAGGAGGTATTCCATGACTTGTGGGGCTGAGCAAGAAAAGAGGTTCCAGCCCTTTGTCCCAAATGGAAAACCGCTTCCACTTCAAGGCATAAGTGGAATGGGTGGAAGGTTTTCTGGCTTCGACAAGGACCTGTGCCACTCGCGAAGAAACACCAAAGCGAGGAATGGCTACGTCTGCAGGAGCCATGCATGCAGATGTAGGGTCCTGAGCCCCGGATGAACCAGACGGCCTTGATCCTGAGTAAGGAGGTCGTGTGTCAATGGAAGTGAAACCGGTGGTTCCCTGGATAGCTGTTGAAGCAGCGGGAACCAAATCTGTCTTGGCCAAAGAGGAGCGATGAGAGTTATCTTGGCCTTCTCCACCTGTAGTTTGAGGAGAACCCTCTGCAGAATGGGAAATGGAGGGAAAGCGTACAAAAATTTCCCTGTCCAGGATAGAGATAATGAGCCGCTCCAGAAAGCATCCGGCTCTGGAACGAGCGAGCAAAACTTGGGAAGCTTTGTGCTGAATTGAGAGGCGAATAGGTAGAGTTCTGGCCACCCCCAATTTTTGAAGATGAATTCTGCCACTTCCTGATGAAGTTCCCACTCGTGAGCAGGGGTCTGTGACCTGCTGAGACTGTTCACCAGGACGTTTAGAACTCCCGGTACGTGCACGACCTCTAGGGACAAGTGGTGCTGGACAGCACAGTTCCACATCCTGGTCGCCTCCCTGCAAAGAGGGTACAACCGGGTTCCTCCTTGTTTGTTGATGTACCAAACCACCGACATATTGTCCATTTGGATCAGCAGTGTTCCCTCGGGCAGCAGGGGCTGAAAGGCCTATAAGGCATACAGGACTGCCCTGAGCTCCAGAACATTGATGTGAAGAGAAAACACCAAGCCAGGCCAAAGTCCCTGGGCTTGATGTTCCCCCAGATGAGCACCTCTCCCCATGTTCGAGGCATCCGTGGTGAGAGTGGCGACAGGTGCTGGGCTTCGAAACGGAAGCCCCACGGAAAGATTGTGTGGATTCATCCACCATAGAAGATCCTTTCTGGAGCGCTGAAGAGATGAGGACCGGATGGCCCAGATTGTCCAGAAGCTGGTCCCACTGCACCCTCAGGGACCACTAAGTGATCCTCATGTGAAGCCTGGCTAGGGGAACTGTAAAAATGGAAGCTGCCATGAGGCCTAACAGGCGAGGGACCTCCCGGGCCGGGATAGTCCTGCAAGAAGCCACCTTGGAGGCCTGATGTACCAGAGTCTCCACTGTCCGGAGGAAGGAAAGCTCTGCACTGGACCGTGTCGAGGACTGCCCCAATAAACTACAGCTTCTGGGTGGGGATAAGGGATGACTTGGGCACGCTGACAGTGATCCAGAGTTGACTGAACAGGTCAAGTGTAAAATACAGAGCCTCCGACAAAGAATCCCTGGACGGGGCCACTAGGAGCCAGTCATCCAGGTAAGGGAACACCGCAATCCCCCTGTGGTGTAGAAACGTCACAACTACCGCCAGGCACTTGTTAAAAACCCGAGGTGCTGAAGACAGCCCAAAGGGGAGCGCTCACAATTGAAGTGCTCCCCCTGGAAAAGGAAATGCAGGAACCGACCGGTGGCTGGGAAAAATAGGGATATGTAGGTAGACTTCCAGCATATCCAGGGCACAAAGCCAATGATTCTCCAAAAGGAGCGGAAGACGACTCTGGAGTGTCAGCATGCAAAACTTCTTGTACTCGACATAGCGGTTCAGCTGACTGAGACGTAGAATGGGTCGGAAGTCCCCGGTCCTTTATGGAACCAGGAAAAAATGGGAGTAGAAGCCTTTTCCTGTTTGCCCTGAGGGGACTCGCTCGATTGCTTGTTTTAGCAAGAGCGAATTTACTTCCTCTTGAACGAGGATAGCCTGATCCCGAGAGTATGAGGACTTCAATGGAGGATTTCCCGGAGGAAGCTCCAGTAATTCTATGGTGTGACCTAAGGCCACTAGTTGCACAACCCACTTGGAGGTAATCGCCCGCCACTCCTGCACATGGAGAGTGAACCTCCCCCTCCACCTGCTCCTCACTGTGAGGCTGAGGAGGCAGTGGGGCCAGAGAGTCAAGAAGTGGCAGGACGCTCAGGGGGATGACCCCCAGAACACTGCAGATTCTTGGAGGCAGGAGGGGTAATGGTACCCATGGCCTTCCGCTTACCCTGGCGACGTGTCTGAGCGGTTTTCCTCTGCCTCCAGGTCCTCTTCCGAAAGGGCTGCTGCTGTTGTTGAGCACCTGGTCAGTACATAGACCGAACAGACCTAAGGGCAACTCCTTTGTCCTGTAGCTCTGTGATGATGTCCCTGGTGTCACCTCCGAAAAGGACAGAGCCCTGGAACGGGGTGTCCTGAATTGCTGACTGGACGTCATTAGCGAGATCTGAGAGATGAAGCCAGGAGTGCCATCTCAGGGCAACAGCCGTCGCTGAGATATGGGCCACGGGGTTGACAGAATCGTAGGTGGCCCGTAAAGCATGCCTACAAGAGATCTTGGGAGAGGTGGAGATCCTTGGCAAGTTCCTCCTTGAGAGGTGAAGGATCCATAGACTGGATCTTCGACTCCAACCTGGCCATAGTCGTTTCTTGGTGGGACACCATGTGGGCCACGTAACTGAGGGAGCAAAGCGCGCACGTGACAGAAGAGTAGATTTTCTTGCCGAACTGGTCCATCTGCCTCGACTCCTTGTCTGGAGGAGTAGTGCTCAAGTGCTTGGGAGTAGCTGAGTGATCATGAGCAGCTGAAATGACTACAGAGTCTGCCTTCGGATGAGTCTTCAAAAAAGGAGCATCCTTAGGCGCCCGGTAAAGCCTGTCTGCCCACTTGGGGACAGCCGGGATAGAGTGAGGCATCTGTCAGACGGTGGTGGTAAGGTCTTGATGGGGGGCCATCCACGGAGGAACTGGGATAGGAGACAGACTCTAAGTAGAGATGCTCTACGAGTCGCTGTCTCATCGGGTCCCGTTCTTCAGACTACCAATTGAAACGGTCTCTCAGGGCCCTCATGAGATCCGAGAAGGAAGGATCCTCAGGTGGCAATTTCGGTGAGGTCTTACCTCTAGGCCCGGGTTCCTCCATAATTTCCTCCTCTGAAGAGTCCTCCCTCCTATCAGCACTGTCATCGTCGGCCTCCTCAACTGGTCGGCGTTCGAAACAAGGAAGGGGGACGTCCTGTCGAGACTTCCCAGAGAGGTGGACAGTCGGAATCGAACTGCCCGGGGAAGGGGACCTAGGAAGCTGCGGTTGTGGGAGCCTCGCTTCCAGGTCCAAACCCAACTCCGATCTCACTCCCTGCCACCAAGACTGTAAGAAAGACTTGAAATCTGGCATAGCCGGGTGGGGAAGTAGTTGAAGCAGGGGGAGGAGGAGGTGGAAGGGGAAAAGCCACTGGAGGGGGAGAATACCCATGCGGACCCATGTAATGGGTATAGGGATTATAACCCTGGTAAAACTGTCCCACTGAACTCCATCCAGGAGTGGGAGCCTCCGGGTAAGGATCCCCAGGATACCCATGGGGGTAATGGGGGACAGTAAGGAGACGGTTATAAAACCCAGTCGTCAGCCCTGACGTCGGGGGAACCCACGTTGAACCTGCTGTTGTGTAAATCAGGTTAGGATCCGGCGTCAGGACAGTCCACGTTAGAGGGACCAACGTTGGCACCACCCGATCCGGGCATCGGACAAAGGGGCTCAGATGTAGGAGTCAGTTCTGGTGTCTGGGCCGGAGAAATGGGCCTGACCACCGGTCCCAGCATAGGGACTGGCGGCATTGGAGACACCGGCAGCCCGCCCCCAGGCTGAGGAGGGGCCTACACAGAAAGGCCGTCCGGCTGAGGAGGAGCCTCCTGACCCTGGTGCCCGCTAGGGGAGCGAGGGGAAAAACCCACAAAATTGGCAGGTTCACCAGCATCCCCATCGCCCTCGCCGGACGTGTCCATGGGTGAATGTGAGGACATGGGCAAGGGAAGAACAGGAGGGAGCAGGACCGTCTCCCTTCGATCTCACCGGACATCTGGTGAGGCGCTGTTAGGCCCCGACGGGGGAACCGAGCCCATGTAGTAGTCAGGGACGGCCGACTTAGCGGGCGTGGTCTGGCGGTCGTGGGTAGGATCCCCAGCCGACTTAACGACCGATGCTGGGCGACTGCCCCCAGCCGGGGGAGTCGACTTAACGGCCGCCAGGCGGTCTCCGGAGGCAGACTTACCAGCCGGAGCAGCGCGGTCGCCGGAGGAGCCGGTGACCGACTTACCCGCCTGAAGTTTCTCCTTACCTTCTGGGTGCTTCGACAGTGGCTGGGCCTTGCTGGTGGAGGGCCTGACATCGTCCGTGGAGCAAGCCCACTCCCTAGCCTTCTCCTTATGCTTCTTTGGGGAAGACTTTTTGTGGACGCGTCCCTAAGCTTGTCCATCTTCTTCTCACGTGAAAGTAAACGGTCCTTGAGAAGATGGGCCTCCAAAGCCTGCTGTCTCCACTTTTTGGTTGCCTGGTTGAAGGACTGATAGTCAGGGAAGAGGAGACTGGATGGTCGGGCCCTAGGCAGATGACCGTCTTTGTGCGGGATCTGTGTGCCACACTTGGAGCACTTCTTAGGACAAGACATGAAACAAACGGATTTTTGAAGAGAGAAAATAGCTAGTTTTGAAAAACTGCGCAAAAACAACTTTCCGATGATCGCTGATGGAAGTCTGAGGAGCGACTGGCACGAGGCGACGGTGGGAAAGAACTGAAGGGCAGGCATGGGGACCGCCCACTATATACCGTCACGCTGACATCGGTCACGTGACATTGGGAGGGCGGTCCCCCCTGTCAGGGATTGCTGGAAAAGTCTGCCATGCGGCCCGTCAGGCGACGTCGGTCTTATTTGTGATGACCTACTGAAGGAACCCTCTCGAAGTAAGATCAGTAGTTCTAGGAGTGGTATATGTTGTTCATCCACACTTATTGGCATGTCCCGTTCCCCTTTAAGGATCACTGGAAGGTCTTCAAGCTGGCTTCTGCCACCCACCCAGGGGGGGTATAGCCCTCGGCTTCGCCCAATGACACCAGATCTTAGCTCGCTGGAAGCCAGCTTTGTGTGTCACAGCCGGGGAGGTTGGATGAGTCCGTGTGGATGAACAACATATACCACTCCTAGTACTACTATTACTGGTGAGTAACCTGTTTTTCTAGGATTGTGGAAATGTTGTTCACCCACACTTACTGAAAGATTCCTACCAGTTCTCCAGGAGGATGGAGGCAAGGCGCACACCCCCTACTTTGGGAACAGAGACTGGAGAACTGAGGCTCCAAAACCAGCATCCCGGCATGACTCAAGGCCAATGTGGCAATGGGTGATGAAGGTGTTTGCAGTCTTCCAGATGGCAGCAAGACAGATTTCTTGGATAGGGATGTCCCTGGAAGCAGCCATCGATGCAGAGGTAATGCGGGTAAAATGAGCTCTTATCCCTCTGGGAGACTCCTTGGCCGCCAACCCATAGCCGAGATCAATACAAGATGTAATCCATCTTGCGATCATCCACTTTGCTGCAGGTCTGCCTGAGGCGGCTTCAGCATAGGTGAAAAACAGCTGGCGAACCTCCCCCCGAATTTCTGCCATCTCTCCATATAATAGGAGAGAGCTCGTCTGAGGTCCAGAGTATGAAGCCTGTACTCAGCATCCGAGGTGTAGTTTGGGTAGAACATAGGCAGAGTCAATACCTGGTTAAGGTGAAACTCTGACACCACCTTCAGGAGGAATTTCGGGTGGGGGCGCAGGACAACCTTGTCCCTGTGGAAAACCAGATAAGGGTAGTCCATCGAGAGCACCAGGGAGTCCACCGAGAGCGCCTGGAGCCCCCCTGTCCTTCTGGCAGACATGATATCCACCAGGAAGGCCGTCTTCCAAGACAAGTGTGACATCTCATGCTTGCACATCGATTCAAATGGCTTGCCCACGAGCTTTGCCAAGACCAGCAGTAAATCCAACAGAGGTCGAGGTTCACGCACTGGAGGGGATATGTGATCAAGGCCTTCGAAAAAGCACCAGACCACCTTCTCCTGTGCCACCATCTGCTGACCGGCCCACGTCCGGTAAGCAGAGATGGCTGCCAGGTGCACTTTAAGGGTCGAAGACCTCCTTTGGACAGAGACCAAAGGTAGTCTGAAATGCTAGCCACGGTACAGGAGAGAGGGTCCAGGCCCTTACTCCGACACCAAATGGAAAATCTTTTCCATCTGAAGGCATAGCACTTTTTGGTTGACTCCTTTCTGGATGCTTCCACTACTCTGAGGACATCCTCGGAAAGACCCAAAGCCTGGAACTCTAGCTGCTCAGGTACCAGGCTGTCAGGTGCAGGGACTGAAGGCCCGGATGGAGGACCTTCCCTGACCGACAGATCAGGTCCGGGCATGCTGGAAGACGCCTCGGGAGCCTGTTACTGAGGCTGAGGAGATCTGGATACCAGAACTGGCGGGGCCAGTCTGAGGCTACCAGGATCACCTGTGCCTTGTCCCTCCTCACCTTGAGGAGCACCCTGTGAATCAAGAGAATGGCATAGAAGAGGCCTGGGGTCCACGGCCTCAAGAAGGCATCCCCCTGCAGCAATCCCCGCTTGGGGGGGGGGGGGCAGGCATGCAACAGCCTCAGCTTGGTGTTTTCCCTGGAGGCAAACAGGTCCACAGTCAATTTGCATCAGTGGGAGAACAGGCTGATAGATGCCTCTGGATGGAAAGACCACTCGTGGGATGTCTCGCCTATGCAGCTGAGGGCATCCGCCAGTTGCTTTGAGCACTTCCCTGCACAGCAGCCGAGAGTGTGTGCTGCCCTGCTTGTTGAGGCAGTACATGGTCATAGTATTGTCCGTCTGGACTTGAACCACTTGACCACGAAGCTGTTGAGTGAATGCTGTCAGTGCCAGTCTGACCGCTCTGAGCTCCAACAGGTTAATGTGGTAATGGGACTCCTTGGGGGTCCAGAACCGATTGGCCCTACTGTCCCCCATGTGGGCTCCCCAGTCCATGAGAGAGCCATCAGTCGTGAGGACGACCGCCGACTTGGGGCAGAAAAACGGGATCCTTTCCTGCAACCAGTACAGGACGGTCCACCACCAAAGAGCGTCCTACATCTTCTGAGTCACAGTGATCAGCTGGTCGAAATTACCTAGGCGCAGAGTCCACTGGGCACCAGCTCCCAATGAAGGGGGCGCATATGCCACCTGACCCAATGGACCACGGTGGTGCGGGCAGCCACGTAACCCAGAAGGCACAGGAAGTCCCAGGCAGGGCGCAACTGCCTAATCAGAAATTAATGGGCAAAGGAGGAGAGAACCTCCGCTCTGTCTGCCGGGAGCTGAGCTCTGGCTCAGTAAGAGTCTAGCTCTGATCTGATGAAGCACATCACCTGAGAAGGCACAAGCTCCGACTTGGTCTTGTTGATCAGGAGGCTAAGACCCACCTGTCCGTGGTAACAGCACACCAGACGGAAAGGAAGTGGCGGAGCAGCCCCCCCCCCCATGGGAGGACCCAGAGCTAGTGTGACAAGAACAGAGGTGGCCACCCCTATCCAGTCACTGGGCATGCTTGGAGGAAGAGGGTCCAGGGCCTGAACCCCGCCTCCTTTGTGGGCCTGGGGCACCAAGCCTGTGCCTGCTGATGCTGTGCTCCCCTTGAAAGGAGGACTGCTGCCCTGCAGGAGCAGAGTGCCGAAAAGGCTGCTTCTTCCTCTGCTGCTGCTTCCAAGGTGGCACTGGACTGTTCGATTCGCTGAAGGTGACCATCCACACCTGGAAAGGAACATCAGCAAGTTTGTACTAGGTATCCGCCGTGAAGGTGGAAAGTCTCAGCCAAGCCCTGCGGCATGAGGCAACCGCGGCTGACACCGAACGGGTGCACAAGTCCCCAGTGTCCAGAGCCGTCTGAAGCTGCTGCTTGGCAACGATATGGCCTTGGGTCCTGAACTTACCTGACCATAGTCTGACGGTCCGTGGGGAGATGTGGAAGAAATTCATCCAAGGACCCTGGAAGGGCATGGGAGAAGTGCACCATGATGACGGCCGAGCTTGCCTGACAGAGGCCTAAAGAGAAGGCTGCACAGACCTTCCTGGCAGAGTGGTCCAGTTTCTTGGACTCCTTGTCCGGGGGTCTATCGGTGTCAGCAGAACTGCCTGTACATCTGAACACAGAGGTGGTCACAAGGCTCTCAGCCGAGGGATGTTCTGTGAACCCAGAGAGGGATGCCATGGGCACTGCATACTTGTGGGCCATTCGGGCAGACGGCGCTGGGCAGGATGCTGCCAAAGCTCCAAGGCTGGGCCAACAATGGCTTCAGCCACAGGAAAGGCTTTCGTTGGGGTATCCCCTCTCGCGAATGTCAGTGAGAGGGTACTCCGCCTGTTTCTGGATTGGTTCCAGGGGCATCCCCATGGATTCGGAGATAAGGCAGAGAATCCCTTGAAAGGATGAGGGCCTTCCCCCGTCAATAGATCACCGTCCGACTTGTCATCCCGAGGGTGAGTGTGAAGGTCGGTGTCGTCTGAATCCGAGGTATTTGGATAGAATAGTCAGCCGCCAAAGTCGCCCTCAATGTGCCTGGGGCAGTCAGGCATGAGGGTGCTAGAGATCCTGTGAGGAAGACCTGAGGTTGACAGAGCTTCCTTCGTAGAAGCCCCTCCCAAAGGCTCCAACACAATCTGTGGAGAGACCGATATCGGATGAACCGGAGCGGGTTTAGCCAGCTCTGCAGGTGGGGATCCTATTTCACCGGTTCCAGAGGAGCCGGCTTTGGCCTAGGAGGTGAAAGCCAGGTAATAGCTGGAGTAGAAACCATGGTCGGCTTCTGTCCGGACAGGATCAGCTGCTGCCACATCAGATCCTCGTAGCGACGGCGGAGCTTCCGCCGAAGCCTCTACTCATCCAAGTAGGATGAGGATGACCGATCGCGTTGCCTCTTTTTGGAATGCTTGCGCGACTTTAAAAAAAAAAAAAAAAACACTTCCTCGGCCTGTCAGTTGAAGGGGTCCGAGATCTTGACCTGGATCGGACTAGCTGAGTTGGTCGCTCGGGGAGACACCGGTGGGACCAGTGACTTCCTGGGATCAGGGACCAGTTCCTCGACAGGATCCCCAGCTGGCTCGGTCTCCACATCGGGAAAAGACAGGACCGGGGTCCTATTGAGAGAGACATTGGCCAGAACGAGCGACAATGGATCGATGGGATCAAGAACGATCTCAACCTAGTCGATCGAGACCTCGGTCGACTGGCCAGACAGCAAGGCCAAGAAGCCAGCTGCCGAGGAGGCAATTTCGAATGAAGTCAATACTGCTGGCTCCTGGGACGGAGAGCGCCCACTATCCCAAGAGCGTGTTTGCCGAGACGAAGACCGAGTCAGATCATTATCTCTCTTACGGGACAGAGGAGTGAGAGCCTGCAGGTCCCTCGCTCTTAGTGGGGAAAGACTGGCACAACTCTCAGAAGAAACTCAAAAAGGTAGAGTCCAAGTTGAGAGGAACGAAAACCGACTGAGAAGAAGACTCTGCGGCCCATGCCGCTTCTTCTTCGAAGGTGTGCATTCGCTATAGCTGTTCAGCGGATCCCGCAACTGCAGAGACTGCCCACCAGGCCTCTCTGGATTTCACAGAAACATAAAATTTGACGGCAGATAAGGACTGCTTGGTCCACCTAGTCTGCCCATTTCCCTACCTAATGGATAAGCTGCAAATCCTAGTTAACCAACAGCCTACTTCCTCCTGCCCCCCACTAGACTTTCCTTATGTCTGTCCCATGCATTCTTAAATTCTCCCACTGTTTTTGACTCTACGACCTCCTCAGGAAGGCCATTTCGTGCATATACAACCCTCTCTGTGAAGAAATACTCTTCCTCACATTACCTCTGAGCTGTCCCCCCCTCTATCTTCAAATTGTGCCCCCTTGTTCTTGCACATCTCTTTTTCTGAAATATGCTACCCTCTTGGACTTTGATTCCCTTTAGGTATTTCAAAGTTTCTATCATGTCCCCCCTCTCCCTCCTTTCCTCGAGGCTATACATCTTAAGCTCCTTTAGTCTTTCTTCATATGTCTTCTGGTGCAGACCCTGCACCACTTTGGTGCCCTCCTCTGGACAGCCTCCACCCTGTCTATGTCTTTGCAGAGACAGGGTCTCCAGAACTGTACACAGTACTCCAGATGTGGTCTTACCAACTGTCTGTACATAGGGCCAACAACTTCCTGTTTTCTACTAGTGATGCTTCTACCTATGCATCCCAGTATCCCCCCAGCCCTCCTTACTGCCTTCTCACATTGCTGGCCCACATTTAGGTCATCTGATATGACTACCCCCAGGTCCCTTTCCATTTTTGTTGTCAGTATCTCCATTCCAAGGCAAAAATATGGGACTTCAGAGGAGCTGACTTTGCTAAGATAGCCAACAGAGTTAAGCTAGCCCTGGCAAAAAGAAACACAGGTGAGGGGGTACAGGCAAAGTGGGCAAGCATTAAGGATGCAATACTTGAAGCAACATCCCATTGTGTTAGACAGAAAAGGAAGTGCAAAAGAAGAAGGAAACCACTTTGGTTCTCAAATACAGTAGCAGAAAAGGTCAGAGCCAAAAGGCTGGCCTTCAGGAAATATAAGGGAACACAGCGGGATGAAGATAGGGAGGCATACCAAACTGCCCTAAGGGAAGCAGGTAAGGCAGGCAAAGTCCCAAACTGAGGAAACACTAGCACGAACAGTAAAAGAAGGTGACAAGACTTTCTATAGATACATTAGTGAAAGGAGAAAGTCCAGAGGGGGTATTGCTAAGCTTAATGGAGAAAAGGGAGCATGTGAGGAGGAGGACCCTGTAAAGGCATCTATCCTAAATAGATACTTTTGCTCACTATTTACTGAAGAGAAGGTAGGGCAGGGCCCATAGCTCAGCATCATGGACACAGGGGGGAGGGAGGTGAGCACCACTCCCTTCACAAAAGAAAGGGTCCTACAAGAACTTGCTAAGCTCAGGGTGGATAAGGCAATGGGACCTGATGGCATACATCCCAGGGTACTTAAGGAGCTAAAGGTGGAACTAGCAGAGCCATTAGCAGAACTGTTTAGTGAGTCTCTGAGCACAGGAGAGGTCCCAGAAGACTGGAGAAGGGCTCATGTGATCCCGCTCCACAAGAGTGGTAGTAGGGAGGAGGCGGGGAACTACAGACCAATCAGTCTTACCTCAGTAGTGGGCAAGATTATGGAGGCACTCCTTAAGGAAAGGATAATGCAACACCTGGAATCCATAGGGGCACAGGCTCCAAGACAGCATGGGTTTACAAAAGGAAGGTCCTGTCAAACTAATCTGATAGATTTCTTTGACTGGGTAACCAGAGTGGTGGACCAAGGGGGAGCAGTTGATGTCGCCACCTTGACTTCAGCAAAGCTTCTGACACTGTTCCACATAGAAGATTGATAAATAAGCTGGGTAGGCTGGGTGGTCAGAAGTTGGTCAACTGGGTGGCAAACTGGTTGACGGGCAGAAAACAGAGTGGTGGTAAATGGTATACAGTCAGAAGAGATGCAAGTCACAAGTGGGGTACCTCAGGGATCAGTTCTGGGGCAGTCCTCTTCAACATCTTCATTAGTGACCTTCGCAGATGGACTAGAGGGTAAGGCTTGTCTGTTTGCAGATGACACCAAGATCTGCAACAGAGTAGATGATCCAGATGGGGTGGGCAGAATGAGAAGAGATCTGGATAAACTAGCAAAATGGTCAGAAGAGTGGCAACTGGGATTTAATGCAAAGAAGTGCAAAATCATGCACATAGGGAAGAAAAACCCTGAAGCCACCTACAGGCTGGGAGGGGAGTTGCTAGCAGTCACAAAGGAAGAAAGAGACTTGGGCATCAATGGGGCAGCCACACAGAAAACAATGCGCACTGCACAGAGGGAATGGTCACAGAAACCGGACCGCTGACAGGAGCAAGTACCTGTCACTGACTACAAGACGCACAAGTTTAACAAGACAGGACACTGCACAACTTCTGACTTACATGTCGGGTGTCTGTCACTTGCTCTCAGAAGACATGCATGGCTCCATCTCTCTCATGTTGCTGTAGTTGCTACCCCTCTCTCTCTCTCAGTTGCTGCTCGCACTGTCAGGGGTGGGGGGGATGAACCAGCACATACAAAATGCCATGTTCCTGGACTCCATGTGGGACGGGGTACAGCTGACAGTAGTGGTTCATGACAGGATTGACAACAACAAGGGATTTGGGTACAGAACTGACAGGCGCTTTTTTATTGGCTGCCTGTCAGTGTTGAATTTTCCCACCGATAAATCCCGCTCTGACCAGGGATCTTGCAGGCCAGCCATCTCACCCCAACTGTGGATTAAATAGTGAATTTAATCCAGTCAGGTGCTGCTGTTTGGCCAACGACCTTTACCCCTGTTGTCAGCCCATGTTATAAAGCCCACATAATCCATAATGAATACTGGTAAAATAGCTGTGAAACTTTTTTATTTAATGATGGGTTTATGCTTTTAATACGAAATCTGCTAAACGTTGTCAAACTACACTGGAGCCCTCCTTTCAGTAAGTTATTGGATTCCCCATACATCATGGAGTACAGTGCATGTTATGAGCTTCTGTGATGTTGGAAACATGATGTCATAGAAACATGAGACCTGTAGAGAGCACTGTTGGAGGTGGAAATTACTAAGTAACAATACTTTAAAATTATATTTGATCTTTTCATTACAGTATTTCACACACTAGTTTAAGTATTCTGTTCATCTAATTTGATTACGAAGAAACGATGCCAAAGTCAACCGGGCCCGATGGTGGCAAGAACAGGACCAACTCATGAAAGTGTCACAGCAACTAATGGGGGTGAATTCCAGTTAAGAGTCTAAAATTTTGAGAACCTATGTGGGACATCACTCTTGCCTCACACAAATCTCAGACTTCCATACTCTGCATCTAGGATTGGTGGGCGTCAGGCATTCAGCAACGTCTTGGGTGGGCAGGTGGAAATCATTATAAAGGGAGATTAAATTGAAAGATGACTGAAATCATTTACAGTTTAAAGGTTAACATCAGATTTTTACCGTCTTCACTGTGCTGCTGCTATAAGCAATTTCTACTTGTTTAACTGCTGCGGGAACTGGCCTAGGTAGCACAGAAGGCCATTTAATCCAGCATGATGAAGGCTACAAACATGCTGAACTGAAAAAGGACTTACACGTACAAGCACTCAAACACTAATGTAATTTAAACTTACCAACTTGTCATGTCAGATAGCTGAACAAAAGGCTGAAAATGAAGCAAGATTATGTAGTTTTATAGGTAGCATATGCACACCATTTACCAAGATCAGACTGGATTTTAATTTTGCAGGTTCACATCTCACACCTATTCCTGACCCGCTTTTTGATATTTCCCGAATACAAAATGTGTTCAAATTGACACCGGTGCTCTTCTGGGTTCATTTTAATGCCATACATTCACACCAACTGTTAATAACTGTTCTGCATCTAAAGCAAATACAGAGCAGTCTGATGAAACAGAACCTGTTCTCAGCCTGAAAGGGATCAGATCAAGACAAGTAAAACTGTCAAGTAAGGGGTCCAATGAGAAGCAGGACTTGTTTTATTTGCTATGGGACAAGAGGGTTACAGTCCAAAATTAAGAGGTAGATGAGGAAAAATACTCACTGAAGTGGTGGTACATGTATGATCAGTCGGCCTTAAGTGGCAGAGGCAGACAGTGTAACCATTAGGACACAGCACAGCATAGTGGTTAAAGGCACTGAACTGCAAGTCTGGAGACCCGAGTTTGAAATCCATCGGCTTCCACTTGCATACTGTGTGACCCTGAGCAGGTCACTTCCCTGTGCTCCCAGGTCGCACCAGGAAACAAGATCTTGCTTAGTGCACCTCTCCTGGTTAAACAATTTCCCCACTCACTGGCAGACAGCACCTGGAGCAAATGGGCATGCAGAGCAGGGGGTGGAGCAGGTGAGCAATGTATGACACACTGAACAGTATTACAACCACTGACTAGTGGAGGAGCAACATAAATGGACTGAGGTTTTCATTTGCTCTTACTTCCTATGTAATTCAGATATTACTTTACCCAACTATAGTTTGGTGTTGACTAAATTATGCAGCTTTTAAAATCAGGACTTATGATGCAGGAGAGCGATGAGCACATATTAAAGGGGAATGTCCTTGAAATCAGGTCATGTGTGGTGATGCCACCCATTTACACTTTTTTTTTTTTTTTTAAATACTTTGCAAGTTTGTTGCAGGTTCATAGGACAATTACATATTTATTAAATTTTGATGACCGGGTATACCTGATCAATACAATGTCTGACGTTTATGGATTATCTCTCTTAACATATTTTATTTCGGTGAAGACTTAAGAGTTACAGACCTGCTGGGAAAATGAAACAATCCTGCTAGTGAGTGAGCTTGGGATCAAGAGCCCACATGATTAATAATGAGCAGCACTTCCCACTGCCATCCCAGATGTTTTCTACCATTTTTCTTGCATGGTGTCAGGCTTTTGCTACAGCAAACATGACCACAGAACAGCAACGGAAGTCCGGATAGGGATGCCAAAGGGGCAAACACAGTAGGAGTATGGGACTTGGATTTCGACAGAATGAGGGGAACTGTCGTAAAGAAGAACAAGGACAACAGGACAGGTAGAAGGGGTAGAGGAAAAATGGGAAGAATTTAAAAAAGCAATGCTAGAGGTGGCAAAAAGCACAGTTGGGAAGGCTTCAAAGTGAAAAAGAGCAAGGGTCCCAAAGTGTTTTTTGGCCGAAGTAAAGATGGCGTTAAGAGTCAAAAGGAGAGCACCTTTGTGTTTTTCCTCCTGCCTCTCTCGGCCTGCCCCCTTCCATCCTGAGACTCGGCCCATCCTCAAAAGGAGAGCATTCCTGAAGTATAAAAGAAGCCAAAGGGGGAGATATGGAGATGTATCTGGCACCATAAAGGCAGTCAGCAGGAAGGTAAGGGTGTATTTGCTAGGGAAAAGGATGGGCCACTGCCGATATGTGGAGTTAAGAGGAGATGAGCAAAGAGCAAGTGCTCAGGCTACATGGGCAAAATAACTGGGAAACGTCTGAAAGGTTTAAAGTAGATAAATCTATGGGAACCGACGGCTTACACCAAAGGATGCTTAAGGAGGTGACAGCACAGCCACCTATAGACATATTCAACAGGAATGGAGACATGGCCTTCTATACAAGAGCAGAAGGAAAGATGAGTCAAGGAACTAGAGACCAGTCAGTCTGACATCTATAGTGGGAGAAATTATGGAGTCCATACTAAGGGAGGAACTAGTAGACTCCCTGGATGGATACGGGCTACAGGACCACAGACAACATGGATTCATGAGGCGAACATCTTAATGAGATGAAACTGATCAACTTCTTCAACTGGGTGATCACGGCAGACAATAAGGGACAGGCAGTCGATATAGTAAACCTGGATTTCAGCAAGGCCATTGACTCAGTCCCACACAGGAGGCTGGTCAAACAGCTAAGGGAGTTGGGGTGAAGGAAAAATTGGCGACTTGCGTGGAGAACTGGCTCAGGGGAAGAACACAACAGGTAGCTACTGTGGAGTTTCCGGAGGTAAGGGAATTAACAAGTGGAATAATTTCAATATGTTCATTTGCAACACGGGAAGCCATGAAAGGCAAGATATGAAAATTATGTACCTACCGTAATTCTTGATCTTCTCTTGTATCTTCACCATTCATTACTGCTGGGCTTAAGCCGGAGGCACGCATCCGCCACGGGATGTTTTTTTTTGTGAGGGAGGAATCTGTGCCGTCCATGAGAGCGACGCACCGCATGGTGTGCGAAGGGTGGCTGTTAGGCGCTGCAGACTCCTCCATCCCAGTTCTGTAAGCCGGGAGGTGAAATAAAAAGAATTAGAAGGATATCGAGGCAAGAGAGCCAAGAGATAAGGAAAGGAAACAAACTGAAAAATGAATACACCAAAGAGGACAGGAAAGAGAAGAACCCTACCCTAAGGGGCCACAGGGCCTCATTCCTTGGGCGGCTCTGAGGGAGGAACAGATAAGGGAAAGGAAGAAAGAAGGAAGGGGAAGAAGAAAAAGGGGTAGTGGGAGGGAGGGAAATACTGCCACGAATTTTAGGTGAAACTGTCTTGAAGCTTATCAGCCTGGAGCTAAAAGCAAGGGAGCAAGGATCCCTTCAGACAACACTGGTTTAGATGGTTCAAGCGAACCTTCCGCTCAGCTTGGTATGAGAGAGGCAGATTTCCCTACACATCCGCTATCCTATGGCCCATCACTCAAGTTGAGAGCTCACAGATTACCAGAGGCAAATAGTCTGTTCCGAAGAGGAAGAGCCCCCAACTAGGAGTGTGAGAAGGACCCCAGTAGTACACAGTCATATAAGGTACTGGGGGGAGGGGGGCATGCTAAGATAGGGCAACACATTTTAGAGAAGGCAACTCCTTCAGATTCTCTGGAGAAGGCAGGGGCCAAATGGCACCAGGCCACCAGTTAAAAGATGGTACTTTTTTTGGGGGGGGGGAAATCGGGCTATAATTGACATAGACTAGCCCTGGCCTGGCACTCACAAGGCAAGATTCGGGGACACCAGCTAGGTCTGAAGACCAAGGAAGAGGACTGTCAGAACAAGTCCTGTTGGCTGGTGATGAACTAATCTGTTCTGAAGGAAAAGTCCCCAAGGGAACACCTTCCCGGAAAATCAGAAAGAGTTCCCTCAGGTGGAAAGACAAAACTGAACTCGCACTCCTTTTGTAATCCCTTGCTGTTTTTTTAAAGAAGAACAGAAATCCCGAGGACCAGGGGGTGTGACCCCCAACGACCTCAAGGAGGTAAGGAGAAGGGCGAGGAAGGCAGGGGAGATGCCCAAGAAATGAGGCCCATGAGGGAAGGTGCGCGGGATTCAGTAATAAATGGTGAAGATGCAAGAGAAGATCAAGAATTACGGTAGGTACGTAATTTTCATATCTTCCCTTGTCAGTCTTCACCATTCATTACTGCTGGGTGAGTACCATGCCCCCCCCCCCCGGAGGGGGCCTGATGTCCAGTCCTGAGGGAACAGATTCCTCAGCCTCCCACTGGTGGAAAGCAGGCAGGGGAGATCCTAACCAATAGACTGAGGCAGTCTAAGGTTGCTGAAGATGAGGTGGTGTCCCCTGTGGTCGGGAGAGACGGAGGATGCTCCTGAAGAATCCTCCTCGCCCTGAGGGAAAAAAAGACGGGTCCCCCGGAAAGTGGAGGAAGTCACCCTACGCCGGGCAATGGGTGACAGTCTGGACAGACAAAGCCATGCCGTCCCGCCTTATGCAGATCATTGTCCCTGCCAGTCTGAAAGCCACCTCACTGTCGTCATAAGACGCCCTTGCCTGGTGCCTTGCAAGCTACAGACCCTGCACAGAGAGGGCAATGGCTTGTCTGGGCTGCTCCGTATCAGGCATGGATGCCAGAATCTGTGCCAGCATCGACCACAGATGCCTGTTGTAGGCAGTGTGGTGTGCCTGATGTGAACCCACACACATCAAAACACGAGCCGAAGAGAAGACTCTCTGTCCCCACCGGTCTAATTCAGTGGAATCCAGATCCAGGGGTCGACTGTGTGTTAGACACCGAGGCCTGGGAGGAGAGTCTATGGACATCAAACCAAGGACGGGTGAGGTAGGGAACCTAGAGACTCATGGGAGGCACAATACCGTCTCCTGCAGTCTGCTGGGGCTGGAGAAGGGGCGGCTGGAGACTGCCAGGTGCGGATAGATGCCTCCTATAAAGGGACTGGCCAGGAAGGCACCACAAGGTTGCGAGCACTGAATTCACTAAGGAATTCACACGTCTGCCACTCAGTATTGTTCATTCGAACAAAGGAAATATGAAGCTCCGAGACAAGCCTCGAAAGGAACCGCAGATATTCTGTGAAAACAGCATTGGAGGACAGGAGGTACCTCTTCCTCAGAAGAGGAAGACAAGGATGAAGTGGAGCTTGAATGATCAGAAGACTCCTGCAGCAGGAGGGACAGGCATAAGACCTGTTGGTCCACTGCCCCGACATTAAGAAGGGAAGGCCACCGCAGTACCTCTGAATGTCTCCCAAGTTAAGGGCCCTGTAGGACCCACATGGCCTGGGAGAGAGGGGATTGGCTGCAGAGGAATGTGTGAACGGCACCTGAGAGAATGTGCTCGGCCTCTGCTGGGGCTCTGAGATCCAGGGAACGATGCCACCGTGACTGGGGACCCCGAGACCATACCGGGTTGCGAAGAGGCAACTTGAGAAGGCAAACTCTGGAAGAGCCCAGAAGGGGAATCTCCCCTGTGACGCGACTGAGGTTGCATGAATCAAGTAGGGCAACCCTCTGCGCCGCCACTAGAGGGTGCTCTCAAGACTTCAAAGGAAAGGCGGGGACCACGACTCCTCCCCATACCCTGTAGGGCAGTGGGGATGCGCCGCCGCTCCTCACCCCGACCTCTCAACCCCTCTGACTGAGGCAGCCCTCTTCCTCAACACCAGCGTAGTAGGTCCCTGCTCCGCGGGCCCCCGGAGAGAGGCCACAGTAGCAGGGCTCTCTGCCCCTTCCCAAGTGGCCCCAGCAGCACCAGAAATGGCAGCTGCCTGGGCTCTCTCAGGAGAGGGTATCCTCTCCCGAATCCCGGACCTATTGCCCCAGGGGATCCTGGACCACCCCTAGCTATGGGACCCTCATGACGAACCTGCTCCGGGGACTTAGGAAGAGGAACACTGGGCCGCCTGACACCCCAGCCTATAGAGAGTTCCGATTCGAAAGAATCGGGCTGCCAGTCCGGGGTCCACGTCCGAGTCATCCTCCTCCGAAAAGGAGTCGAACAGAGTGACCTCCAGAGAGGCAACCCCCAAAACATCTCTGATGCGGCCCGGGACGCGCCGATGTAGGCGCGCATACAATGGCACTGCTTGAATCCCCAGTGTGTCGGGGTGCTGGAACCAGTGCGGCGCTGCCAATGGCGCCGCCAGAGTCCCCAATGCCGCAAATGGCGCCAGACCCCAAAGCGGCGCCACTCGAGTCCCCAGCGCTGGAACACAGTGTCACCACTCAGCAGCACTGAGGGTCCACCAGTGCCAGGCCCCACAACTGGGGGCCGCAACACTGGGGGAGCCTGCACCTCTGTGGAGGTGACAGCCAGGACGGCACCAGCAATGCGACCCCGGGAGGAATCACACCACTCCGGCGCCGAAGAAGAGACTTCCTCCTCAGCAAGGCTGGAAGTGGAGGAGGCCTCCTCCTCGGCGGGTCGTATAGACCAGGGAGGTGACTCGGGGGAAGGGTCAAGAGATCTGGCCTGGAGGGCCCAGGGGCAGTGACGTCCTCTAAGAGTCAGCAGAACCTCGCCGATCTTTGACACGTGATTTCCAGTACACGGCGTCCATGGAAAACAGGCGTCAGAAATGATCCATATCAAGGTTGGGTCCCAGGCACGCAAGAAAACATGATGTCGATTCGCGGACGGAAAACTGCCGGCCCCCACAGGGCATAGGCACACTGCCCACCTTGGATTTACGCTTACCCCCGAATCGGACATAATGCAAACACATTTCACAAAAACAGCAAAGATCCAGCGCCAAATATATAAAAGAGCGGTCTTACCAGGTCAATGGCGTCGGGATGAAGGAGCAACTTGTCGAAACTCGAGGAGATTAACAAGGCCTAATAGCATAGCAAACTTCTGAACTTGTGCAGCAGGTGCAGCCTCGATGGCGGGAGAATCAGAACTGGGATGAAGGAGGAGTCTGGCGCCTAATGCCACCCTCACAAACCATGCAGTGCGTCGCTCTAGATGGCGGCACACCGTCTCCTCCCTCAAAAAATAAAAAACACTTCCCGTGGTGGGTGCGCACCTCGACTTACACCCAGCAGTAATGAATGGTGAACATTGACAAGGAAGATCTGCATCTGCAAATAAAACAAAGATCAGCACAAAGGTGGAGACAAAGGAAGGGATAAGGGAACTCAGCGAGTACATAGGCAGGTTGGAGAGCTGATCAAAGATCTGGCAACTTGGCTTCACTACTAAAACTTGTACAGTGATGCACACCAAGAAAAGGACCCCAAGAGTGCAGTATGGGGGAGGGGGGTGCAGAAAAGCAACATGGAGGAAATGGAGGTGGGGTCATATTGGAAAGCCTAAAAACAACAGCATACTAAAAGAGCTGTGGGAAAAGCAAACCAGATGCTGGAATGGATAGGGAGGGGAATAAGCTCCTCACATCTTACACATCTCTAGTGCAACCCCAAATGAAATACTGCACAATGTACTGCAGCCCACACCTGAGGAAAGGCTGCGACAAAGTAGAGACAGTACAGCACTGGTCAACCGACATGATAACCAATAAAGTCAACGGGACTGGGGGGGGGCACAAGACATATGAGGGAGAGGCTGCAGGGCTTGAACATGTAAACCTTTGAGAAAAGGAGGGACAGGAGACATGATCAAAACATACAAGTACCTCTGCGAATAAAAGGGTGTACACAGAGGTGCTCTTCTCAGGTTGCTATACAGGAATGAGAGAGAACATTTAAACCCGCAAGGAGATTCAAAAGGGACGTCCATAAGCACTTTTTCACAGAAAGCATGGCGGACAAGAGGAACAAGCTGCTAGATACAGAGGTACAGGCCAAATCAGTGAGCAGCTTCACGTAGGAATGGGACAGGAATATGGGGTTAGTTAGAAAAGGGGTGGCAGAAATAAATGGGGGAATAGACACTTGGGCCAGTGCAAAGTAGCTGGGTACAGTGAGCAGACTGGATTTTTTTCTCTACAGTCAATCTAACAAAAACTCATACAAGCACAGTTCAATTTGCACTTTGATTGCAAAAAATGTTTTCACTTAGGTTCCTTATTAATTGGTTGCCCCCTCACCACCAATTGAGAAAATGTGCATATAGCTTCCTAGCAGCATTCCACAATCTCCCTCCCACTCCCAAATGACGGCCTGTACTTAGTCTTGGGAGCATAATGGGAACTGTGAATGGCGAGCACTCATTTTGCAAAGCTCTGTTACACACAGCCTTAAGTTAATCTCCACGGCTGATCAAATGGCAGTAAACCTCAGAGGACTGTGGGGTGCAAACAAGTGACTTTTACATTTTTGCACAGGGCAAAAGAGTGTGCAGCAAGATCTACCGGATTAAAAAGACCACCAGTTTTAGAATCTTCAGGTAAAGCTGTGCTAAACTATAAAGTGCCAATGCACAGCAGCACCATCATAGATATTGCAAGGTTCTAAAAATGGCGGCAAGGTAGTATCAATAAATAACAGATGTATTCATTAGAATCTCTGGATTGCTGTCATCTACAGATAAACCACACAGCTCATTTAAAAGCAGCAGCAGGCTGTTAGTCACCATGCATTTTTCTCAGCAATAATGCTGTCCTGGCAAAAACATCAATAAAAACATTTTTTTCTTTTCATTTTCTTTCGTTCCTGAAGGAAGCTTTAGGATTCTGAAATTTTTTTTTTAAAGTTCCCACTTGTGCCATGCCATCCAAAGAAAAATAAAAAAGTTAAAATCTTGGTACAGTGCTGTTTACCAACAGAAACATGTGGTAGTACCATACTAATAAATACACAGCATGAATCTAGTATCTACATTCCACAGGTAACATCAGCACAAGCAATTTTTAAAAACTGAGAACAACTGCCATCTTTAAAAACGCAACTACAAAGTTAGCTTTAAAAATCGTTTTACAAATATCTAAGTGAAAATACACTGAGGCTGAATCTACAGATGTCAAAAATACACGCTGCTAAAAAACTATATGATAAACTGTTGCCAATTAAATACTGGTGCTTTGAAAGTTTTTCATGGACCACTGTAAAACTATGATAGTCTGTGCTCATAAAAATTCTCCTTTTAACATGCTGATTTTGTCAAGATTTATTTTGATTCATGCATATTTTCTGATAGCCTTTCCTCCCTTTTTCTTATTTTCACTTAATTACGGAGCATGACTAAGTTAGCAGTCTGTACTGCTAAATTGTGTTTGTCATTCTGTATGTAAATGGTTACAATGAGAGAACTGTATATGAATACAATTCCAACTACTGCACTGTTCCAATGGAATCAAATGGAACTTGGATTTTTATCTAATTTATTTCCTCCTGCTTCACAGAGCTGTCTAAACTATGCAAACTGAAACTAGCCTGGTGGTACAGAAGTAATACAACCACTGCCAACAACGCGACTGGGGTTCAAAAGCAGACTCGGGTCATTCAGAGGTCAGCCAGTGGAATGAGGACTTAACCTCCAAGGACAGCTCTCTCCTCTCCTGGGAAGGATTCTGGTGTCCGCTCAGAGGATGCCACATGGTTGAAGCCAGGTGGTAGTGCAGCAGGATCACCCTAACAGTGGGAGGACCATCCTCGGTGCAAATATAAATGCACGTTCAGCACATCACTGTATGTTGGCAGCCCTGGGGAGAAAATGCCAGAGGAAAACCCTGACTGGCTTGGTGACTCCCTGGCCCACCACAGGCTCCACACCACTGTCTGAGTAGGGCTGCCCTCCTCCTCCTCTGGCACCGCTTCAAGGTGAAATCCATGGGACACTCCAACTTTTTTTTTGGTTAGTGATTTGTCCCACCCTTCTCAGATCTCTGTGATATTACACAGAGTTCTGAAGAGGTTTAACCATTGCTGTGCCACAGACTGATACATCAGTTCAGAATTCCTATTTGTTCTAATTCTGTTGGCAACCTAAGGGTTAATATACTAAATGTTGCAGTCACCTGCTGACAGCCATTGAGGGGGAAATAAAACCACATTATCATAGCACAGAACAGCAGCAGCACCAATAAAAGTTTTAAATGGAATATGTTCTGCCCACATTTAGACTGACGGGGGTGCCCTGAGGTTTGGGGAACAACAGAGAAAGGGAGAACCTAGCTAGGACTCCTCCAGAAAGAAGGGCTAGAAACAAGGGATACAGGCATCTGGGCAGGGGCCCTTTATAGAGTAAGAGAAGGAGCCAGAGCGCATGAGCCCACAGAACGAGCAAGGGGCAGAAAATTACAGAAGGGGAGGACAAGGGGAGAGGTGCTGACAATAAGGGGTGGGGTAAAGGCACATACTAGAAGGCAGTCTGCCTAAATGCCAGGAGCCTGGGTAACAAAAATCAGTGAGCTCCAGACGATGGTGGTAGATGCGGGGATTAGACCTAGTAGCAATCAGAGAAACATTGGCCACTGGGAATAATGACTGCAACTTAGCAATACCAGGATACACTAGTATTAACGAGATAGGGAGTCAGTATAAAGAGGGTGGGGTAGCAGTTTATGTTGAGGGACAAAGAGGTGGTTGAGGAGGGGTCTCTTAGGTGAGTGAAGGGGTGAGGACAGAGTCGCTGCATGTGCAGCACATGACATCACGTAAATACTAACATACTAACATACTAAAATGCCAGCAGAATAGGCCTAATGGTCTTTCGTGTCTGCTCGTTTGGTCAGCCCCCACCCTGGGTGCTGACCTTGCTGTCCCCCTCGCCTTCTCTGGCTTCTCCCTTCCCAGTTCCGGATATTCTTGCTGCATTGGATTTTGCTTCCAGAACCCTTCCCTGTACCTGTCCCACCCCTCTTGAACCCCTCCACTGTCTCTGCCTCCACCAGCCCCTAGGTAGTGCATTCCATGGCTCTACCACCCTCTCAGTAAGTAGCACCTCCTCCTTTCTCCCCTGAATCTTCCCCTCCAGCTTCCACCCATGCCCTCTAGTGGCCCCCTCCTCCTTCCTTCGAAGCACCCTCACTGTTCCTCCCCTATTTACCCTCTTCATGTACCTGAAGACCTCTATCATGTCCCCGGTCCCTTCTCTCTTCCAAAGTGTACATATTTAGCTCTTCGAGCCTCTCCTCATAGGTCCTGTCCCCCAAGCCCCAAATCATTTTGGTTGCCCTCCTCTGGACCCTCTCCAGGAGGTTAATGTCCCTCTTTAAGTGCGGCCTCCAAAACTGCACGCAGTACTCCAGGTGCGGCCTCACCAAGCAGTTATACAGAGGGAGTATCACTTCCCTCCTTCTGGAGGTGATCCCCCTAGCGATGCATCCCAGCATCCTGTTGGCCTTGGCTGCTGCCCTCCTACAAGTCTCAGAGTTGTTCATCTTGACATCCACCACGACCCCCGGGTCCCTCTCAGCCATTGAGACTTGTAGTAAATATCTGCGCATGTGGGTGGTCTATAGATTGCCGGGACTTTTGCAGGAGGAAGGTGGGGAATTTGGGTCAGAGATGCAGAAGGGGGCAGCAAAGTGGGAGGCGATACTGGTTGGGGATCTCAAGCCACCAGATGCAGACTGGGTCATTCTAGTAGCTAAGGGCACCAGGAGTCAGGCCCTGCTAAATATACTGCAGGACTGTCTACTGGTGCAGCTGGTCAGGGAACCCACAAGGAAAACTGCCATTCTTGATGCAGTACTCACCAACTCAGAAATGGTAGGTGGAGTATAGGGAGCCTCTGGGGTCCAGTGACCATAACACCTCATGGTTTGAACTGGCCCTGGGTACCAGTATACCCCTAGTCAAAGGCTATGGTTCTGGATTTCAGAAGAGCACACTTTGACCACATGAGTGAATTAGCCACAGGTAAGCTAAGGGGAGTGGACAAAATCAGAAGGGGTGGAGGAGATGTGGAAAGAAATTAAAGGGGAGATTCTAGAGGCAAATACATCATGCCTGGGAATGGTCACCAAGAGTAACGGGATAGAGAGACCAGGCAGTTGAGAGTTAAAAAGGGGCCTTATTAGATACAAAAAGGAACAGGTAAACTAGGGATGGGGTGAATACCAGTTAAGGATGAGGAGGCCAAGATGATGATCAGGGATGCAAAAGCAGGCACATAACTGCTTTCTGTGGAGGGGATCGGGGGGGGGGCAGGGATCTTCAGATACAATAGGGGAAAAGGAAGACAAAAGGCAGAATTATTACAGTGACAAAGGGGAACAGCGTTACAGAGGATGGGCACAGCCATTCTGAAGGACTACTTTTGTGCTATGCTCACAGAAGAGGACACCGGGTTCTTGCCTGAAAGCGGCACAAAGGCTGCTGCAAAAGGGATCCCAGGAATCAGACACGTAGTGTTTACAGGAGAAAGGGTCAGGAAAAAAAGCTAGCAGCCATGAAAATATTCAAGGCTTCAGGGCCGGAAGGGATGCACCCAACGGTGCTCAGGGAACTGGCTGACCCCCTGGCAGGGCTATTCAATAGCTCTCTACATTCAGTGGTGGCTCCAAAAGATTGTAGAGTAGAGGACATAATCCTGCTCCACAAGGCTGGAGACAAAGAGCAATCAGAAAACTACCGACCAGTTAAGTCTTGGTTCCATAGCAGGTAACCTAATGCAGACGCTAGTCATAAAGGACTTAATGGACTATATGGAGAGAAATGGGCTCCAGGATAGTAAGCATAGGCTTGTGGCAAGTACGTCTGGTCAGACCAACCTGATAGTATTCTTTGCTGGATAACTAGAGCAGTGAATAAGGGACAAGCAGTGGACTTTACTTCAACTTCAGCAAGGTGCTCTACTCTACTCTATGCCACACAGAACGTTGCTTTAAAAAGAGGATTTGGGAACAGCGAAGCATCTAGTTATCTGGTTGAGATGATGCTTTGTGTTGGGGGAGAGTCAGCAGAGGGTGGTGGTAAAAGGGGTTACGTCAGAGGACAGGAAGGTCACAAGTGGGGTGCCAAATGGTTCAGTTCTGGGGCCAGTCCTTTTCAATATGATCATCAGTGATATAGGAGAAGGATAACAAGGCAAGATGCATCTCTTCACAGATGACACTAAGCTCTGTGCAGAGTAGACCGCGAGGAAGGTGTTAGGGAGCTGCAGTTGGATCTGCAGAGATTAGAGAGAGGTGGTCCAAAGTTTGGCAGTTGAAATTCAATGCTAAAAAGTGCAAGGTGATTCACATAGGGAACAAGAACCCCAGGAAAGAATACTGGATGGGAGGGGTTAAGTTGAACACAACCACTGAGGAAAGGGACCTGGCAGTCCTCATTAGCAACTACCTAAAATAATCTAGCCAATGCAGCAAGGCTTACAGCAAGGCAACCAGGATGCCGGGGTGTAGTAGGAGGAAAGAGGTATTACTGCCTCTGTGAACATTACTGGTTAGGCCGCATCTAGAATACTGTGCCCAGTTCTGAAGCCCCCACCTACGAAAAGACAGACAGGCTAGAGACAGTACAGCATAGGATAACCAACATGAGCCAAGGCCAGCAGGGCAGATCCTAGGAGGATCGACTAAAGGCCCTGAACATGTACTTGCTGGGGATTGGAAAGGAGAGGGGAGATGCAAGAAATCTTTAAGTTCCTGAAAGTAATGAACCAAGCAGATTGCGTGGAAACATTCACTAGAGCTGGCAAGCCAAGAACACAGGGATATGATGGAGTGGAAGCAATCAGGGGATATTCAAGAGGGATGTGATAAAGTTTAATTTTACAGAGACTGGTTGAGGTGTGTAACAGCCTACCAGCAGAGGTGGTAACAGTTTCAAACATGGCTGGGACCAAGAAAAAGGCTTAATTACATAGCGGGAAGCAGCAAGGCAGGTGCAAGAGGAGGATGAAAGCAATAAATCTAACTGGACATTAGGACCTGGGGTAGGATAGGGTAAAACAGAACAGACTGGTACCAATGGCCTTTTCCTGCTGTCATTTTCTGTTTCTATGCCCATATGTGATCACTATGTAGATTTTTTTTTTTTTAAGTTGTCCATGCTAGTTTTCCATGTGAAGCAGACACAACTACTCCTTGTCTCTGCTTACTTATACACACCTCAACTTACGAAATACAAATTTACCCCATTTATTTAGATTAGTAAAGCTAATATGGGGCCTCTCATTTTATAGGGTGTGCTTCCACCCCTTTTACAGCTGACTGAAGTGGAGCACAAAGGGTTAGTGGCTCTAGTGTGATTTGAACCTGAATCTCCTGGTCTCTGGTTCTGTGCACTACTAAGCCACACTGCCCATCCTTCATTTCAGAAAAACTTCAGAAATCATATACTATAGTTCTGGGATTAAAAATAAACTCGACTTTATAATTTTATTTCCCTAATATTGACAAATATACTGTATAAGCGGGAATCTATTTTAGGTTTTTTTTTTTTTTGCGCATGCTGGCCTATTTACTGTGAGGTGCTTACATGAATTTTCCCTATTTACCAAAAACAAGCTGTGAATTAAAACAATACTGAATTAACCACTTTCCTCAGATTGAAAGCAGACTAATCACATTTACTAATTAAAACAAGCAGACCAACCCAGCAACAAAAAACATTCAACTTGTTTGAAACAGAAAACAGATACTACCTTTACACTGCTTGACAGTAACCACACAGTGCTTAAAATTCAGTGCTGACACTACTGCACTATGATTTTCAACCATGCTTTCGTATTTCTGCAACTGACTTGTGACAGTCTTGCACTGTTGTCTCACCTGCACTGACGTATTCTGTCTAAACGTTGGTTTCTTGCTATACTGTATTTTACCCTTATTCTATCCCTTCCCCTGGGTCGTACTTTGAAACTAACCTCAGCTCAGTGTGCCTTTCCTGGTTATCAAAATTTTAAATAAATAAAATACTGCAGGAAATTTCTTTCTGCAGTGTTCAGAGATCTTCGGGGACGATTCCTAATGGCTGAGAAATGGATGAATTGGGTTGTCCCAACTGAGACCGATTCGTTTGTGCAGAGTCACTGATGGCACAAACAGTGGCATCTCTAGGAGTAAGAACTAGATAAAACAACTGATAGGGCCACGTAGCACAGCTGCAGTGCTTTGGTTCGCTACCCAGGCGACCTGGGTTTGGGATGGAGTTTGGGTTGTTGAGGACTGGCTGGTGGATCTGGAGGAGTGAAAGTTCCAGGGAGAGCACAATGAAGAGGGGAAAACAGTGTGCTGCCACATGGGTGGTTACACAACAGAAGACACCATATCAGAGAAGGATGCCACCGGATGCCAAGTGTGACTCTGTGCATCACTGCATGCCAGCGTGTAGGGGAGAAAAATGGTAACCGCTGGCAGGCAGGATGATGCCCGCACCTCCGCCAGCTCCACATTACCAACCATGGCTTTCACTTACCATCAGTTGTCCAGGGTAAGTAGTGGGCAACCCTGACGGTAGTGTCTGGGATGGTGGGCATATCACAGAACCCAGGAGAGAAATCAGAGCACGGAGAAAAAGACTGGCAATAATCTAATTCAAATATGGACTGGTACACCGCAACATGTTGGCATGTACAGACCTATATAGTCTAAACAGTTAGATACTGCCTATCTAATGGAATCAAATCATTTTACTGGATCTTTTGAGGAACAGCAGTCAGCAAAACTTCAGAGGACTCAACCACCATACATGCAGTGCCGGCTTCTCACAAATAATGCCAGGTAACAGTGCTGCAGTAATTGCTGGATGTCTGTATCCTCTGAAAGCCCCCAAAGGAGAGGGGAAGGCTAAGCAGGGAGAAGAGGTGGAAGACACGGCAGAGAGAGAGTGAGGGAAGCCCTCAGGTCTCTTAAGACGGAGAAAGCACCGGAGCCGGATAAATTACATCCCAGAGTGCTGAAGGAACTTGCGGATGTCCTGGCGAAACCCCTGGCGGAGCTTTTCACCATCTCTCTGAGGACAGGGTGGGTGCCCCAGGACCGGAAGGTGGCGCATATGGTTCCTATCCACAAGGGATTAAGGGAGGTGGCAGGGAACTACAGGCCTGTCAGCCTGACATCGGTGGTGGGCAAGGTGATGGAGGGCATTGTCAAGGAGAGGCCTGGGGGGGGGGGACCTGGAAGAGTCAGGGTGCCTGGACGACAGACAGCATGGATTTGTCCCAGGGAAATCGTGTCAGACAAACCTTGTGGAGTTCTATGACTGGGTGACGAGTGCCTTGGACCTGGGTAGACCAGTGGACATCCTCTTTCTAGACTTCAGCAAGGCATTTGACTCTGTTCCTCACGAAGGCCTGCTGAATAAGCTGGGAAAAATGGGGGTGGGGAACCAGATGGATAGACAATTGGCTCCAAGACCGGAGTTGGCGGGATAGTCTCATCCCCAAGGAGGGTCATTAGTGGGGTCCCACAGGGATCAGTCCTTGGGCCCCTCCTGTTCAACACTTACGTCTCTGACATAAGAACAGGTATCAGGAGTGAGATGAGTCTCTTTGTGGATGACTCAAAACGGGGGGCGGTGGTGGATGGGGAGGAGGGGAGGGTGGCCCTACAAGAGGACCTGGAGGCTCTGGAAAGATGGTCTAGAAAGTGGAAGCTGAGGTTCAATGCGGGGAAATGCAAGGTACTGCACCTGGGGGCCAGAAACTCTGGCCAAGTGTACACCCGGGGGGGGGGGAGATGCTACAAGTCTTGATGGCTGAGAGGGACCTGGGGGTGGTGGTGGATGTCAAGATGAATAACTCGGAGACTTGGAGGGCAGCAGCCAAGGCCAACAGGATGCTGGGATGCATCGCTAGGGGGATCGCCTCCAGAAGGAGGGAAGTGATGCTCCCTATGCATAATTGCTTGGTGAGGCCACATCTCGAGTACTGCGTGCAGTTTTGGAGGCCACACTTAAAGAGGGACATTAAACTCCTGGAGAGGGTCCAAAGGAGGGCAACCAAAATGATTTGGGGCTTGGGGGACAGGACCTATGGGGAGAGGCTCGAAGAGCTAAATATGTACACATTGGAAGAGAGAAGGGACGGGGGGACACGATAGAGGTCTTTCTTCAGGTAAATGAAGGGTGTAAAAAGGGCAGGAGCAGTCAGGGTGCTTCGAAGGAAGGAGGAGGGGGCAACTAGGGGGCATGGGTGGAAGCTGGAGGGGGAAGATTCAGGGGAGAAAGGAGGAGGTACTACTTCACTGAGAGGGTGGTGAAGCCATGGAATGCGCTGCCCAGGGGGTTGGTGGAGGCAGAGACGGTGGAGGGGTTCAAGAGGGGGTGGGACAGGTACGGGGAAGGGTTCTGGATGCAAAATCCAGTGCAGCGAGACTATCTGGAACTGGGAAGAGAAAAGGCGAGGGGGGCAGCAAGGTCAGCTCCCAGGATGGGGGCTGACCAAACGAGCAGACACGAAAGACCGTTAGGCCTATTCTGCTGGCATTTTAGTATGTAAATCCTCTGCTAGCCTGTACTGGAGTCATGAACTTTACATGCTTACCACCTGAGCAGACTCCTAGCAGTGCCGTAAGAGGTGGATACTAGGATCTAATTCGGAAATGGGTTCTGAAGTATAGAAGACTGACAGGGTTGAATAAGGCCCTGCCCCACTTGTTATGCAGACAGAGTTTAAACGCAAGGGTCTGATCTACCCTCTCCTCTTCTGTCTGGCTGCACAACCAAATTTTCTTGCTAGACCTAGGAATTGATCAGTCCGGTTTCGCAATTCTCCGCCTTTCGCTATCTCTCTGCCTTCCCTTGCTATTTGTCTTTTCTTCCTCCCCTTGCATATCTGCGGGTATAAAATATATGTGAATCTTTATGTGGAAATATCACCGATACTGAGATCCCTTTGTTTAAAACTGCATATAGTTATACTACTGAAATGATTGCAAAGCTATCCGGAATTCAAGTGGTTAACCGGAGATGCTGGTTTGAGAAATATTTCCAGAGCTGTAAACAAGTGGCCAGTTCTAGGTCATTACATTCTTTTTGCTGCACCTGCAAGAACATTGGGAACTTAGAACACTGTGTGACCAGCAGAATATTCTCTTAACGAGTGCCCTGCAAAGACTTGTTATAAAAAGAGCAGTAATGTTTTGCAAGAGACAGAGACTGAGATTTGAAACTGAAGAAAAAACTCAGGACTCTGTTTTCTATGTTTGTACTGCAATTGTAAATAGTTACATTGAACAATTTTTAATTTTATTTTGCTGTTAATAAAATGCTATTTGCTAATTTTGAAACTGCTCCTGGTTTCCTATACTTCCTGACCTGTACCTCGACGATAGATGGTTTGAGAAGTGGGATTTACGCCGTGCATACTCTAAGCTAGGAGTTTTGTGCGTTGGTACTAGACCTGGTACCAGGGAAGCACGGAAGAAAGGTATGGATTCTGCAGCAGCAAGTCCAGGAGTGATTACCAGAAGTATGGCAACCAAACTAGCAGAGACATAAGTCCAAGCTGAGACTGTACTGCCAGCACCAGAGATGGGGGAGACAGGCAGTGACAGAACCTGAAAGCCTGACTGCCTTTTTCAAATGGTGGGCTGAGCAACAAAAAGAGATAGGGAAACGGAGAAGAGAGGAGATGCAGCAGAGAGAAAAAGAGATTCAACATTTAGAGACAGAGAAAGAAAGAAATGCAACAACCTGAGAAGCAGAGAAAAGAAGAGATGCAGCGACAGGAGCAACAAAGAGGAGAAGAGATGCAGCAATGGATGGATGCCTTGCAAGTTATCAAAGCTGGAGGATCTAGCACTGGTCCAGCAGAGCAACAAGACACAAACAACTTAAAATACATTAAACTTACAAAGTTGTGTCCCTCGGATGATACTGAAGCATACTTGACAACTTTTGAAAGGGTTGCCACAGCCTGCCAGTGGCCAAAGCAGCAATGGGCAATCAGACTGGTACCTTACCTGACAGGGAAAGACCAACTTGCTTACACAGCAATATGAACACTGCACAGTCAGGAAAGTATGACCTGGTGAAAAGTGAAATCTTGAAAAGGTATGACATCTCAGCACAGACCTACAGGCAAAGATTCTGGTCTCTGAAGCACAACTCAGTTGACAATCTTCGAGAAGCCTTCACCTCATTCAGAACTCCTTATGAAATGGCTCCAACCAGAGGGGAAAAACACTCCTACAGATTGACACACTTGCAATGGAGTAATTCATCAACATCTTGCCTACAGACGTATTGCTTTGGGTAAAAACACCAACCAGAAAGTGGGGAAAAGGCTGTTTCTTTGGCTGAAGACTACCAAATGGCCAAACAGACACACACCACAGCAGCAAGGTAACAGCCAAGTACCGGTAAGACACTCTTTTTCTCATTTAAACTCCAAGTCTGATAAGAACTCTGATGAGAGTAACAAATTTGTGCCCAAAGTCTATTTGCTATAACTGTAATAAGCCAGGTCATATTGCAAGAAATTGCCATAGTAAGAAGAGTGACACTGGAGCAAATTTGTCCTTAAACTGGGGCAAGTACTTAACAGATGTGTAGGTGGGAGATTCAACTGTGAAGGAATTTAATAGATTTGAAAAGCTGACATAACTTAGTGCATATTGAAGTGCTGGTAAAACACTGACCAAAAGGACCAGGTACTGGTGTCATCTGCATCCATGGGGACACTCGATACTATCCCACCAGTCAAGTGACTATTAATGCGGTGTCGCACCAAATGAAAGTGGGATGGTACCCAAGTTACCTGTACCTGTAATTATTGGAAATAACTTTCCAGGATTTACTGAGTTAATCAAAGAGGGAGTAAATCCTGGTGTTTCAGCAGCTGTGGTGACAAGAGCTCCAGCAAAGAAAATCTCAGATGGTGGGGACTCTCTTTTCGCCGATTTTGATTCAGACTTGTTTGAGCACAGCTCCAAGATCTGGAAGTCCAGGAAAGAAAGATGACGCCTGAAGAAACAGTGGCAAAAGAAGACTGATGGACATAAGGGGTTAACATATGAAAATGTTGAAACTAAACTGATCACTGATTGTGATTTTTCTTTCCGAGCAAGCTAATGATGATTCTCTCCAGGGTTATTTTAAGCAGCTGGGGGTGAAACCAAAACAGGGTGAACCTATGTTTAAAAAAATGTAATGGGCTACTGTACAGAGTTTGGGTTAAACCTCAGACACAGGACCAGATACAGCAATTGGTTATACCACAAAAGTATAGATCAGAGTTGTTAGACAGCACATGATAGTCCCATGGCTAGTCACTCGGGGAGGGACTGCTTGCACCCTTGCCAGATTGTTGTACAGATTTTACTGGCCTGGAATTCATGAAGATGTTACTACCTACTGCAGTTCCTGTGCTGAGTATGAGAATGTAGCCCCAGTGACTAAAAAAGAAAAGGTGCCCCTACCCTTGATAGATGTGCCTTTTTAGAGAATTGCAATGGATGTGTGGTTGGCCCCTTAGACAAAAGTAAAAAGGATAATCGATTCATTTTGGTAGTATGTGACTATGCTACTCGACACTCAGCAGCAGTTCCAATGCGTACTTGTCACAGCACCTAAAGTGGCAGCAGAGCTTGCTGAAATTTTCAACAGGGTGGGCATATCAAAAGAGATTACTGATCAGGGTAGTAATTTTGGTGCTGCATTACTGAAGGAGCTGTACTGACTACTAGGTATCACTGCCATAAGAAGCTCCCCGTATCACCCTCAGACAGATGGTCTTGTTGAGGTTTATAAAAGGGGAAGGGAAAGACTGGGACCAATACTTACCTTACCTGCTTTTTGCTTACAGAGAAGTGCCACAGGCATCAACAGGTTTTTCACCATTTGAAATGCTGTATGGTAGACAACCCAGAGGGCCACTAGATGTAATAACATTAACATGGGAAAATAACCCCCATCAGAAAATCTATTACATCTTACATGTGTGCCCTGCGAAAGAAGCTGGCAAAATGTTGAAATCGTCCACAGTAATCAGGAAGATGCCGCAAACCAGCAGGTGTATTATGACCATGAGGTAAAAGAAAGAAGTTTTTGAGCCAGGTGAAAAGGTCTTGCTACTGTTACCCACTACAGAAAATAAACTGTTAATGAAGTGGCAAGGGCCTTATAAGGTGCTTAGACATACTTAGTTAACTGAGATTGAAACCCCCGATAGGAAAAATCCTACTAAGATATGCCATGCTAACCTACTCAAGAAATGGGTTGGAAAAAAAAAAAAATACCAAAAGCTGTTATGCTAGTTTTACCAGAAACTGCTAAAGATGATGTGGATGTAGCTTATGACAGAGTGGAACAAACTAACTGCTGATGCTGTCAAGGTGAGTGTTTCCTTAACCTCTGAACAAACCGTAGAAATTCGTAACTTTAAAGACATTTAACAGTACTTTTACCACGGTGCCAGGCCGAGGAAAAGGGGTCGAGCACTTAATAGTGACAAGGAATGCTCACCCTATTAGACAAAACATACAGATTACCAGAGCGGTTAAGAAAATACAAAAAATGAAAGAATTGGGTATCACAGAAGAGTCAAGATGTGCTTGGTCATCACCAATGGTGATTGTAAACAAAAAAGAAGGGTGTATAAGAATCTACCTTGATTTTAGAAAACTTACTGAAGTGTCAGAATTTGACAGTTAACCTATGCCCAGAATAGATTTGGTGGACAGACTGGAGGAGTGCCAAGTATATCAGTTCCCTCAATCTCACCAAGGGTTACTGGCAAATTCCCCTAGTTAAAGAATCCAGAGACAAATCTGCATTTGTCACTCCTATAGGATTCTATCAGTTCACCACCATGCAATGTTTGGTTTACATGGTGCACCCACTAGAGTCCAACGGAACATGGATGTCATTTTATCCCCTCACACTGGTTATTGTGCTGCAAGGTTCATTTTTGGGTGGGGGATTGGGACAATTGGCACACAGTTTTTAATTTTGACCCACCCTTTCATCTACCTTGGGGACAACTTGCTCACTATTAGAGGTTTTAAACTTCTGTTTTATGAATCTGGGCTCGGCTGAACAATATGACCCATTTTGGTTTTTCATTTGATCCTTACTTTTTATACCCAATGGGTCAGTGTCCACATAGATAAATATCTGAAATGAACCCTGTTGCTGCGTACCTGGATGATGATGTGGTGTACAGTCCAGGCTGGAAAAGCCACCTGAAACACCTACGAGCAGTTATCCAATCAAACAAAAAGGCAGGTCTGACAATTAATCCTGCCAAGTATGCACTGGGCATGCAGGAAACCACATTTTTGGGAAATGGAGAAGTCAAGCCAGAAGTTTCCAAGATAGAAGCTGTAGCTAACAGCCCGGTCCCCAAAACCAAAAAACATATCAGGTCATTTTTAGGGCTGACTGGTTATTATCGGAGATTTGTTCCCAGCTTTGTGGAGCAAGATACTCCCCTCACTGAACTCACAAAGAAATGGTTCCCAAATAATGTGAAATGGACCCCAGAGTATGATGAAGCTTTTTGAACCATTAAGGCTGCATTATGTTCAGCCCGGTTTAAAAAGCCCAGACTCTGAGAAATCATTTTTGTTACAGACAGATGCGCCAAAGGTAGGCCTAGGTGTAGTCCTGAGTCAAAATATAGATGGGAAAGAAAATCCTATTCTATACATAAGTAGGAAATTGCACGACAGAGAGGAAAGGTACTCCACCACTGAAAAGAAATGCTTTGAGGCAAAGTGGGCCATGGAGTCCTTTAAGTTTTACTTATAGGAGCGGACTTTGTACTCGTAACAGATCACAATCCTCTCAGTTGGCTTAACCAAATGAAGGATAAAAATTCTAGAATCACACAGTGGTATCTGGCACTACAGCCTTTACATTTAAAACACAGATCTGGGAAAGAGAATGTCAATGCTGATTTTTTTTGTCAAGATATTGATCATAAATTGAGAATTCCGAAGGTTGAAAAAAAATGTGAGTTGAAAATTCTCTGCCTGATATAATCTTTATAGTATAGTGCATATGCAGCATAAGTTACTGTAATGTTTAAGGAAAATTTAAAGAATGTTTTAGAAACCTGTTTTTTATAACAGGTTCCCTCTTAAAGAGGGGGGTATGTGACAGGGCTGAATCTAGACCCTGCCCCATTTGTTATGCAGAAAGAATTTAAACGCAAGGGTCTGTTCTATCCTCTCCTTTTCTGTCTTGTGTGTGGTCGCGCAACCAAATTTTCCTATGAGACCTAGGAAATGATCACTCAGGTGGTTTCACAAATTCTCCGCCTCTAGCCATCTCTCTGCCTTCCCTTATTGTTTCAGTCTTTTCTTTCCCTCTTGCATATCTGCGGGTATAACAATATATGAATCTTTATGTGGAAATATCACTGATACTGAGATCCATTTGTTTAAAACTGTATATAGTTATACTGTTGAAATGACTGCAAAGCTGTCTGGAATTCAAGGGGTTAACCTGAGATGCTAGCTTGAAAAATATTTCCAGACTTGTAAACAAGAGGCCAGTTCTGGATCATTATGTTCTTTTTGTTGCACCTGCAAGAACATTGGAAACTTACAAGAACACTGCGTGAGAAGCAGAATGTTCTTTTAACGAGCTCCCTGCAAAGACCTGATGTTTTGCAAGAGACAAAGACTGAGATTTGAAATTAAGAAAAACTTAGGACTCTGTTTTCTTTGTACTATTATTATAAATACTTATACTGAACAATTTATTTTTTTTATTTTGCTGTTAATAAAATGCTATTTGCAAATTTTGAAACTACTCCTGGTTTTCCTATGCTTCCTGATCTGTGCCTCGACAATAAAGACCCATACATAACATCCCTTCTGGACTAAACAGCAATAGAGTGGCGAGATGTGAAAATGGGTTAATTCATTGACTCCTAGAACATGTCTGTAGGTGGCAGCAAATGTACTGCAGTGTGTCCCAGAAACGACTACAGAAGTCAGCTACAGATTTCCTGTGTGCCCTTGCAACGTCTGGGGACGTCACTCATATGTTTCAATAGTACTTGCCAGCCAGAATTGATTAGAATTGACTGTGTAACACAGTTAGAAAGGTAATTTTGTGTTGAACAACTCTGCCACTGATACTTTGTGTAACACGTATACTTTAGGAGTTATTCACATCTGTTTATGGCATGGTGTGTATGGCAGACATTTTGGACATCAAGCCTCATCTAAGCACTTTGAATAAAATGGGGTGGGGGGGGACGGTTACTCACCTGTAACAGTAGTTCTAGGAGTAGTATATGTTGTTCATCCACACACTTTGGCATGTCCCTTTCCCCTTTAAGGATCACCGGAAAACTTCATGCTGACTCCTCCCACCCACCCAGGTGGGTGGTATATACCTCGGCTCCGCCCAATGACGCCAGATCTTAGCCCGCTGGAAGCCAGGTGTGCTTCCACAGCCGGGGAGGTCGGGTGGGTCTGTGTAGATGAACAACATATACCACTCCTAGAAAGTGCAGTTACACAAAGACATTTGCTGTAACAGTAGATCTTCTAGGAATGTCTCTTGCAGAAAGTCATTACTTCTGGAAATTCCCAATAGGTGGCACTCCAGCATGGAAGTCTCTTCAGCAGTCTCCATACCAGGGACCACCCACAACACCTCACTTCCTGGGCTGTACCTATAAAAGTGGGTGGTCCCTGGTAAGCTCCGTTCCCCGCCAGCCTCAGCTCAGAAGCGAGGACCGAGGAGAACCGAGGTACGAAGCTTACCTCATAGTTTTTCCTACTACATAAGGCATGGGGATGGAGGAGAAACTACTTACTGCAAGAGACATTCCTAGAAGATATACTGTTACAGTAAAAGTCTTTATGTAACTGCACTATCTTCCACGGAATGGTCTCTTGCAGCAAGACATTACTTCTGGGAGATTCCCAAGTAACTACATGGCAGTGGGTGGCCACAGATGGCATTCTGCCGTAGGAAAATGTAGTCATGGGACCAATGAATGCTAAAATAGCATAGCAGTGGAATAAAGGGATACATGATTCACTGTGAAGCATTATTTTAAAAAACTAGAAGGAATATGTTAAGAGCTCTGAGCAATTATGGAGCTTCAGTGATGAGCAGTGAAAGCACACTCTGAGGCAAAGGCAACTTTGTTACGAATTGTAACAGTAGCTCAAGTAATACAATATTATTCTTTACGGGTGCTACAAAGTAGCAAGTGAAGCCCCCCCCCCCTTCAACTCTCTAGCCAGTAATGAATGTATCCATTTGACAAAAAGTAGGATACTGAAGTAACAAATAATGCAGCAAATAAAACAATGCATATGTGACCAAACAAAACGAAGCAGTGGTTAAAAACAATTTCTGTATATGCACTCACCCTTTTTGATATGATTGTTGTTCATGATCAAGGGGAAGCTGCGAATAGCAGTGGATGAGAGAAGAATATAGTCCATAATGGGACTGATTCTGTCTCAGCATGTGAGTTAATAGTGGATGGACCTGGTCGAGGGACGGACAGGACGTCCGGTGCACCACAGTTCAAAAAGGCATCTCAATGGAATGGTCGTAATGGTTTATAAACAGTGATACCTGAGAAATTGGCTAGATGTCTCTAGCCGACGTGAAAAAAGTCCTCAGTCTTTTTTGTGGCCCCAAAAGGTCCCTGAGGCCAAGTAGAAGGGTGGAGTCTAGAGTCTTTAATGAGGGGCAGAAGCCCCAGGGCAGCTGGTAGAGCAGACATGGGCCGGCTTCCCCGGGGTCCTTGTTACTTGTTCTCTGCCCTGAAAGGTGTCATATGGGGTATAATTAGTTCCAGTTTTGCATGGATAATTATACTGAGGGCGTGGTTTTTGGTACATGTATTGTACTGTTTTCAGTTGTCTGAGTACGGCTTGTAGGTTCCTCCAGTATCGTTTGAGCTCCTGGCCCAAAAAGATGGTCGCCTGAAAAGGGGTCGTTAGCCACTCTGTGTTGAATATCAGGTGCTAGCCCTGAAAGTCGGAGCCATGCCTTGCAGCGCATAAGAATACAGACTGCAGAGGCTCAAGCCGAAGCATTGGCAAGATCATATCCTGATCTTAATAGATGTTGAGACAGTGAAATAACTTATTTATAGATATAAGTTGCTCTCTTTCAGGGGATGCAGGTAATCTGTTTATAATTTCTCCAGAAGTGCTCACTGTATGTAGATATTGCAGCATGTGCCCCATATAGCTAAGTATTCTCATAATTAGTGTGTTTAGAGCAAACACTCTCTTCCCCATATGGTCAAAACATTTAGAGTCTCTCTCGGGAGGTATCATGCTTAAATGTTTAGGCTTGCCGGTGCGGTTGCGGGCAGCCACAGTAACCACAGAATCCGCCACTGGTGTATTCGTTAAATATTGATAATCAGGAGGAGCCTGATACAGCCCGTGGGCCTTTCTAGGGAACTCCTGCACTGTTATGGGTTGGCTCAAAGCTTCAGTAATAGCATTTCTGAACGTAGGTATAAAAGGAGGGATAGCCCGGACAGGGTCTTCCGGCAGGCCCAGATATTCAGCCATATCTTTACTTAATCTGTCCTGTTCCGTTGTGGTAAACCCCATTGTTTTTTTATTTGTAGCATCATTTCGGGGATTGAGGGGTCATTCGGTGGAGAAATTACCTTTTGTGGTTGTAGTATTTATTTATTTAGCTTTTGTTAACCAGGTAGGTACACTAGACAAGACAATTGCCTATTTTCAGGTATGACCCGGGAGAGTATAGGAATAATAGATTTAGGTACATACAATGACATTGTACAAATTAGACATGTTACAGTTCATGTGAAGCCCTTCATCCCAGTAGAAGGGCACCTCCGAAGGGGATTCATATCCTCTTGTGTCAGGGGAACCATCATAGGTCTTATGGAGGTTTGGATTCGTGCGATAATCTGAGAAATATTCGTCTGAATATTCGGGAGGAGGCAGGACCGGGGAGCGTTCTAGCTCTGTGTGTGCCTGTTTTGATGGAGGTGGCGATATCATTTGTGTTTGAGGTTATGTTCTGGAGTGAGGCTATGGTCAAAACCCATAGAATCCAGTACTCTAATATTTCTTCAATATTTGGAACTTGTGATGATGGAACTGTCATGTAAGCAGGTTCTGAATCCAGCGTATGTGGGGACAGGGGGATCAATTTGCACCTCCCGGTACAGTGATATGGTGTTTCTTTGACGTCTTTGTTCATTTCCAACAGGGTTGTGAGCCCCACATAGGAACGACAACGAGGCTGGAAGACCTCTGCGTTTTGAAGCATATAGTTTTTATTTTGTAGAAATACAGCTCCATATGCATCTTTCAATACATGTTTTTGAAAATATTCTTGGCTTTTCATGGTTGACCTTCCATAAGGATCATCCATAGCTGTACTATATATGCAGGCAAGGGTGTTGTTCTATGCAGCAGTCCCGTCGACAGGACAGGCAGAGAAGAATGCCTCATCAATGACGTACTGTGTCAGTAACAGCATGCTCTGTCGACAGGGGAATATACTCCACTGATGATGAGGAAGGCAGGGCATGTGTCGTCGATAGTGGGATATGCTCCGTTGACGACGGGATAGTCAATGCATGCTCTGTTGATGATGGGAGTGAAGACATACTCCATCAATGATGGAAATGCTGTTGTCAATGATGGGAGAGTGGATGCATGCCCGTTGACGGTGGCAGGCCTCTCGTCGACAGGAGAGCATAGGGAGTATGTCCCGTCTACGGGGGAGACAGCCCCGTTGAAGAAGCATGTAGCATATGCTTAGTCGACGGAGGATGCATTCTTATTGATGATGCTGTCTTGTAAAGCCCTCCAGTCGACGGGGGGGGTTATGCCCCACCGATGAGGAAGGCAGCAAGACCTCTGTCATCGACGGTGCAGGAGTCCTAGTCAACAGGGAAGCTGAGGAATGACGCCCCGTCGACGATGAACATTCCTTTTTTGATGGAGTAGAGCCTGCCATTGACGGGGGTGAAGTGCCCGTCAACTATGAATATCTTCTTGGTGATCCAGGTTTTGGAGGCACGACCGTTGAAAGGTGGTCAGGCAGGACTTTAGGTGAAGGGGTTTCCTTCCTAGTATTATCTCTTGAAGAGGACTCTAAGGTTTTTGAGCCCTTTAGTTGAGCACCCTGTGTGTGTGCGACAGGGAATCATCCATTGTAGGTATATGGTGTCTGTATTAAGCCCAGGCACCCAGGCTATGGGTTCAATCCACGTCGTAGACTGCCACTAGGACACTTAATGCCAGAGCTGAAGCCAGCGGGCAAATGAACGGGGGCTTACCAAGGACCACCCACTTTTATAGGTACAGCCCAGGAAATGAGGTAGTGTGGGTGGTGGAAAAGACTTCTGTGTTGGAGCACCACCTATCAGGAACTCACAGAAGTAATGACTTATTGCAATAGACCATTCCATGTAAGATCTACTGTTACAGGCGAGTAACCTGTTTTTCTAGGATCGTGGATATATTGTTCATCCAAACTCTTTGGCAGACTCCTAGCAGTTCTCTGGGAGGAGGGAGGCAAGGTGCACACCCCCTATTTAGGGAACAGACTGGAGAACTGAGGCCCCAGAACCAGCATCCCGGCGTGACTCAAGGTCGATGTGGAAGTGCGTGATGAAGGTGTTTGCTGACTTCCAGGTAGCAGACAGATTTCCTGGATAGGGATGTCCCTGGAAGCAGCCACTGATGAAGCAGTATGGCGGGTAGAATGAACTCTTATTCCTCTGGGAGGCTCCTTGCCTGCCAACTCATAGCACAGACTGATGCATGATGTGATCTTGCAATAGTCTGCTTCGCTGCAGGTCTGCCAGAAGTGGCTTCAGCGTAGGTGACAAACAGCTGACGAACCTCTCCCCGAATTTCCGCCGTCCTCTCCTTATAATTGGAGAGAGCATGTCTCAGGTCCAAAGTATGGAGCCTGTATTTGGCCTCCGAAGTGTAATTAGGGTAATATACCGGCAGAGTCAACACCTGGTTAAGATGACACTCCGACACCACCTTTGGAGGGAATTTCGGGTGGGGGCGCAGGACAACTTTGTCCCTGTGGAAGACCAGATAAGGGGAGTCCACAGAAAGTGCCTAGAGCTCCCCTGTCATCCTAGGTGATGTGATAGCCACCAAGGCAGCCTTCCACGACAAGTGTGACAACTCACACTTGTGCTTGGGTTTGAATGGCTTGCCCGTGAGCTCTGCCAGTACCAGCAGCAGATCCCACAGAGGTGGAGGTTCACGTGCCAGAGAGGATATGTGATCCAGGCCTTTGAAAAAGTGCCGACCACGGTTTCCTGCGCCATCGGCTGACTGGCCCGCGCCTGGTAAGCAGAGATGGCTGCCAGGTGCACCCTAAGGGTCGATGACTGTAGACCCCCTTTGGAGAGAGCCCAAAGGTAGTTAAGAATGTTAGCCATGGGACAGGACAGAGGGCCCAGGCCATTGTCCTGACACCAAATTTAAAACCGCTTCCATTTGAAGGTATAACATTTCCTGGTCGATTCCGTTCTAGATGCCTCCACCACAGTGTAGAAATCTTCAGAAAGACCCAAAGCCTGGAACTCTAGCCGCTCAGGTACCAGGTTGTGAGGCGCGCAGGGACTGAAGGTCCAGATGGAATACCTTCCCCTGATTGAGTGACATCAGGTCCGGGCGTGTACAAAGCCGCTCCAGGGGCCTGCAGCTGAGGCTGAGGAGATCTGGATACCAGAATTGGTGTGGCCAATCTGGGGCTACCAGGATCACCTTCGCCTTGTCCCTCCTCACACTGAGAAGCACCTTGTGGATCAAGGGAAATGGATGGAAGACGTAGAGGCGGCTTTGGGTCCATGGCCTCGAGAAGGCATCCCCTGCAGTGAGCCCTGTTGAGGGGGGCAGGCATGAAACAGCCTCAGCTTGGTGTTTTCCCCTGGAGGCAAACAGGTCCACCATTGTTTTGCCCCAACAGGAGAACAGGCTGTAAGCTACCTCTGGATGGAGAGACCACTCGTGGGATGTGTCGCCTAAGTGGCTGAGAGCATCCGCTAGATGGTTTGAAGCTCCTGCCACATGGATGGCTAGGAGATCCACCTCCAATTGGCTCATGAGGGTCCAGATGTGGAGCGCCTCCTTGCACAGCAAATGAGAGTGCATGCCGCCTTGTTTGTTGAGGTAGTACATGGTCGTGGTATTGTCCATCTGGACTTTGAACCACTTGACCCCGGAGCTGAGGAGCGAAAGCAGACAATGCCAGTCTGACTGCTCTGAGCTCCAACAAGTTGATGTGGCATCGGGACTCCTCAGGGTACCACAGACCGTGGGCCCTATCGTCCCCCATGTGGGCTCCGCAGCCCATGAGAGAGGCACTGCTTGTGAGGACGACAGTCTGCTCGGGGCAGACAAACGGGATCCCTTCCTGCAACCGGTCTGGGGCGGTCCACCATCGGCGTCCCACATCTTCTGGGTTACAGTGATCAGCTGGTGAAACTGACCATGACACTGAGTCCACTGGGCTGCCAGCTCCCACCGGGGCCCAGTGGACCACCAAGGTGCACGCCACCATGTAACCCAGAAGGTGCAGAAAGTCCTGGGCAGGGTGCAACTGCCCAACCAGAAATTATTGGGCAAAGGAGGAAAGAACCTCCACCCAGTCCACCAGGAGCCGAGCTCTGGCTTGACAAGAGTCGAGCTATGCCCCGATAAAGCCCATTACCTGAGAAGCCACAAGTTCCGACTCGGCTATGTTGATTAGGAGGCCGAGTTGGGAGCAGGTCTGGAGGGCCAGATCCCTGGCTCTCTCCACCTCCTGAAGGGAGTGACCTGCCAGAAGTCAGTCGTCTAGGTAGGGATAAAATCTGATCCCCCGACATCGTAGATGGGCCGCCACCGCTGCAATGCATTTGGTGAAGACCCGTGGGGCCGATGACAGGCCGAACGTCATGGCTTGGAACTCGTATAGGGTCCTGTCGACCCTGAAGCAGAGGAATCGCTGATGTGACGGATGGATTGGGACATGAGCGAATGCGTCCTGCAGATCCAGTGAACAAAACCATGTTTTGCTATAAGGGTGGAATGATCTGGGACAGAGTGACCATCAGAAAGGTGCGAGGCCCGAGATATTGATTCAGGTCGTGGAGATCTAGGATGGGGTGCCAGCCCCCCCATCCGCTTGGGCACCAGGAAGTACCTGGAGACAAAGCCTGGGTCTACTGGAGGATCCACCACGGGAACTATTGCCTCCTTGAGGAGGAGCTGAGCAACGTTGTCTCAAAGAGTCGACTGGGTATGAGTGGAAATCCATTCCTCCCAAGGGGTGCGGGCTCGGCTGGGAGGGTACTGCTCAAACTCTAGAGGCAGTCCCTGACCAACCACTTCAAGAACCCATGTCCGAAGCAACAGTGGACCAGGCGTAAAGAAAGTGGTGGAGCCAGCCCCCCCCCCCACAGGAGGAGAGCTGTCGTGACAGGAGTAGGGGTGGCAGCCCCCAACCTGTCACTGAGCAGGCTTGGAGGAGGCTCCAGGACTTGAGCCTCGGCCTCCTTTATGGGCCTGTTGGGGTCCAGACTTGGGCCGAGGGCGCCAAGCTTGAGCCTGCTGCTGATGCTGGTGCTGCTGCCCCCCCTTGAAAGGAGGACTGCTGAGCCGCAGGGGAAGAATGCCAAAAGGGCTTCTTCTTCTGCTGGTTCTTGCCCGAAGAACCCTTGGCAGAAGTGGCGTCCAAGGTGGCATTGGACAGCTCTAAGCGCTGAAGGTGACCAGCCACTCCTGGGATGAAAAAGTCGGTCCCAAGGAAGCGCAAGTCAGCTAATTTGTGCAGAGTATCCACTGGGAAGGAGGAGAGCCTTAGCCAAGCCCTGCGGCAAGAGGCAACTGCAGCGGCCATCAAGTGGGCACAAGAATTTCCAATATCCAGGGCCGTCTGATGCTGCTGTCTGGCAACACTCAGCCCTGGTCTCGGACCTGCTTGACAGTGGTCTGCATGACCGTGGGGAGATGCGGGAGGATTTTGTCCAATGACCCAAGAAGAGCATGAGAGAAGTCTGCCATGAAGATTGTCGAACTTGCCTGACGAAGACCCAAGGAGAAAGCCGCTAGACCTTCATTGCTGAATGGTCCAAAAGTTTGGACTCTGTCGGGAGGTCGGTCAGTATCGGTAGAACTGCCAGTACGCCTGAACGCAGAGGCGGTCACCAGGCTCTCGGTTGATGGGTGCACTGTGAACCCCGCAAGGGACCCCATAGGCACCATGTACTTGCGGGCCATGCGGGCAGATGGAGCTGGGAAAGAGGCAGGACGCTGCCAAAGTTTGAGTGAAGGACCAACAATGGCCTCAGCCACTGGAAAGGGCTCCGTCGGGCTATCCCCTCTCTTAAGGATGTCCGTAACAGGGTACTCTGCCTTTTTCTGGATGGGTTCCAGGGGCATCCCTGTGGACTCAGAGATGAGGCGAAGGATCCTTTGGAAGGAGGAAGGACCTTCCTCCATCCCTAGGCCAACGGACGACTCATCTCCAGGACGAGAGTGAAGCTAGGTAACGTCCGAGTATGAGGAGTTGGGACACAGCAGCTTGCTGCCCAAATAACCCTTGACACACCGAGGGCGATCAGGGATGACCGTGACAGATTAACGCCGGCAAAGCCCGGAGTCAGACCTGTCTTCCTTCGAAGAAGCCCCTCCCACGGGCTGCTTAGGCGGCGGTTCCACCACTATGGGTGGAGAAGCAAGTCTGGGCCAAAGAAGTGGATGTGCCGGCCCCGCAGGAGAGAGAACCTATTTGGCTCCGGGGGGGGCAGGGGTCAACTTCAGCCTAGGAGACGAAAGCCAAGTAATGGCCAGGGAAGGAGCCAGAGTTGGCTTGTGCCAGGACAAGATCAGCTGTTGCCACAAGGTCCTCGCAGCGCCGATGGGAGTTTCCGCACGAGCCTCTCCTCATCTGAGAAGGACAACTGATGGCATCGCCTCTTAGAGTGCTTCCTCGGCCTGTCGGTCGAGGGGGTTCTAGAACTTGACCGAGATCGGGTTGGCTGACTCGGTCGCTCCTGGAGACACTGGTGGAACCGGTGACTTCCGGGGGTTCGGAACCAGGTCCCTGATGGGAACACTAGCAGGCTGGGTCTCCTCATCAGGGAAGACAATGACCGGAGTCCTTTCCAAGGAGTCATCAGCTTGAGCCGGCGACAGAGGGTCGATAGTCTCAACCTCGTCGGCAGGATCTTCGGTCTGGCCCGACGGAAGGTAAGAAAAGACAGCGGCCAAAGAAGAGATCTCGACCGACGTTGAGACCGCATGCTCCTGGGACTGAGACCTCTCTCAGTCCCAAGAGCATCTTTGCCAAGATGAAGACTTGCTTGGTTCCTTCTCCCGCTTACAGGATCGGAAGGAGTGTGAGCCCGCAGGCGCCTCTCCCCAGGTGGGGAGAGACTGGCACAACTCCCGGAAGGAGCCCGAGAAGGTGGAGCCTAGCTTGAGCAGAACGAAGATGCTCTGAGAGTTAGCTGCAAGAGCCGCTTCTTCCTTGAACACCTGCATGTGTTCCAATTGCTCGGAGGAGCCTGTAGCCGCGGAAACCGCCCACCTAGCCTCCGTGGACTTCACCGGAGGTTCCTTTTCTCTGGTCTCCCCAATTTCAAACATGCCAGATAGTTGTCCAGAACGTTGGGATGGAAGGCCAAGCAAAAGCTGCAGGACGAGGTGTCATGGCCAACACCTAGGCAGTAGAAGCACGTGAGGTGGGGGTTGGTGCATGACATCATCTGGCTGCAAGGACACCGGTGAAATCCGGGGGAAGATTTTTCTTCCATAATTGAAGACGTGAAGGCGCGATCGCGAACTCGAATGAGTTTTAATTGGTAAAACCGAGGTTTTGAAAGCCGGGGCCTACAAAATGCGAGAGCACGAGAGAGGCAACCTGAATTTTCCCGCGGAAAGGAAGATCTGGCATCATGGGGCGGAGCTGAAGTATATACCACGCAGGTGGGTGGGAGGAGCCAATTTGAAGACTTCCGGTGATCCGGAAAGGGACATGTCAAAGAGTGTGGATGAACAACATATCCACGATCCTAAAATACATGTTTTATACTAGAAACATAGCTTTTTAGTACAAGTGTACTATTGTAACTACATCTAATGTTTGAATACTTAATTTGGTGTTGATATGTTCCATATTTCTCAACCAAAAATGGCTTATGTTACCTTTTTTTGTTAAAAAAAGTTATTTCCACTAATATAGAAAAAAATGCTTATTAATTGCAAAGCACCACTGGTAAAGTAAATCTGTGCTGAACAACTTTGCCACTATACTTTGTGGGTAGCACTTACGGTTCATGAGGTATTAGCATTTGTTTGTGGCATGCTGATTATGGATCGATTTTGCTTACAAAGGCCCAGGATACAGTGTTAAGAGTATATAGGAGACAAGCTGTGGAACTCTCAAAGAGCTCCTGTGGAGTGAATGAGCTAAAGTCCAAATTGCTTTACAAACCTTTTACAAGGACCTTCATTTGCAACTGCCATGGAGGCTGCTATACTTCTGGCAGAGTGAGCTCTGAGACCAGCAGGTGGTTCTCTGCCAGTATAAGTATATGGACATATGAAAACAGCCAGCAGAAAAAGGTCTTGTGGTCTATCTAGTCTGCTTGAGTTTGCAGACCTCTCAGTATCTAACGAGTGCAACACTAGGTGATCATGCACATGGGCCTGCTACAAATTATCCTGATACCTGCCTGACCTCCTTTTACTTTAGAAATTCATGTACGAAGACTGCCTGCGCTGCCAAATCCCTCTATTTTATCGAGCGCTGACACAGTTGAGACGACTTTGAAAAAAAAAAATGTAATATTTACGCATAAATGCAGCTTACATTTCATATTTTATTCTGTAATTCTCACCCTTATTACTATGGGAATTTGCATGAATACAGTTTCTCTGTCCTTTTAGCTCTGGCTGCCTAGCTACACCAGACATAATTCTGTTTATTACATCAAAATATGTTGCTGTGTGGAGATAATTATGATGTCATAATTAGCGAAATGTGATGTCAAGTGTAGAGAAGCAGCCGGAGTACATATAGTCTAGGGGATAGGGATATTGTTTTCATGCAACTGTTTTCAGTAATAAAGAAAATGGGATGGAGCTGAATATAAATTTTACTTTTTTCAAAGTTTTCCTAATGCTGCCAGGGGCTCTTTAAGGCCAACCTCCAAGTAACATTAAAGGGAAAGGCCGGGGCGCTAATGAGCGGCTGAGAGAATGAGCGTGCCTCCGTGCTGCTGTCTCGATGGCAGTGTTCCTTCAGGCTGAGGTCGCGCCAATAAGCGCCAGTGACAAACTAGCCACTATTTAAACTGCTCTGTGAGCCTTTTAGCCGCGTCTGTGTTGCTTTTAAGGACTCGCTCCAGTGCACCGCAGCCACGACAGTCAGAGTCTGTGACTGTATATCTTTATCCCGGAGGCATTTTAGGGAGTACCGAGCCAAGCCCTTAAAGCAATACAGGCGAGGATGGGCGCTGCTGAATGAAGAATGCCCTTGGGGCTGGGGGCATGTTGCAGTCTTCAGCAGCTGTAGATTGGAGGTGTCGTCCTCCATGAGCTTGAGGCACACTGACTGTGCCAGGCAAGAACGCACTTTGGGGGGCGTGTCTCTCAGCGGCTCTCTCTCTCACAATAACTGGTGCCCATAGGTCCAAGACACATCACCAGCCCGAGATGGGCAGATTGGGGCAGGAGTTAGCGCCTTCATCAGCCACGGAGTTTGATGGGCAGGCACTTTCGATCTGTACCATGTGATGTGCACAGAGACGCATCACATGGTACAGATTGAGCTACCAAGACCGCGCGGTTTACAGTTGCTTGCGCAGATGGTTGGAGGCAGCGTGGGTAAGCAGGCAGCACATTCCCATCGGCGACAGTTCTCACTTCAAACTTGATCTTTAGTTAACATTAGGCTATTACAGCCACGCATTAACAGCCACACCAGTCGATAACTTTATTTGGCAAAGATTTTGGCTTTGAGCAGCAGCAAGTACTTTAGTAGGAGCCAGGGCTGATTGGGGGTCTCTGCCTTAATGATCTCCAGGCAGACCTAGCTCCTAAAATCAGTGGTTGGGTGGAGGCAGTGTGTGTGTTCAGTGTGGGGGTAAAACTTTGGAGAATTGAGTCTAAGAACTCTGTGGACAGTGATGACTGCAGCTTAATCTTAAGGAGAACAGGGAGGTTATTTGAATATGAGACAACAGGGATAAGAAGGGTCACTTCATCAACAAGTCAAGTGACTAAAAGAACTAAATATCAACAAGGAAATCACTGAATAAAATAGATCAGTTGGTGGCTGTGCAGTGTGTGAAGTAACTTGGTCGGGGTTCTTGTCAAGAAAGCCACAGCAGTCTCAGACTGTTGATAAAACTGAAGGGAAAAAACAGAAAAACAAAAATAGATAAATTATAACACTTGAGCAGAGAGTGTGAGGAGGGGCTGTCACAGTAATTTTCACTTAAAAAGGTGGCAGTTAAGTCACAGTGAACAGAAAACAAGAAAAAGAAATAAAGCAGAGGAAAGCAGTGTGTTTTGTTAACTTTAATAGTTTGTAGAGGCGAGAAGTTAGTGAGCTTGAAGTAAAAAGCAAGGGCAGGGCTCTGTCTTTGCTTCTACACATTTTGAGTGGAGAGTTGCATTATTACAAGGAATGGTTAAAAAAAATATACATATCTGCAATTACATTGCTATAGAAAAGAAAGGAAAAATAACTTTAATTTTAGGAAAAAGCAGGGTGGGTGGGACAGAAAAATAAAGGAGCTGCAAGCAGACAGTGACTGATAGAGTTCTGAATTCCTCTGACTGTACTACCTTGTTTGCATATGGTGTAAAATAAAATAAAAGTAGGGACACAGACATCTGTCAAATTGTTTTTATTAAAACATTTTGTCAGTGACACAGAACGCTCAACCATATTATTTGGGCATTCTTACTTACTTTCTCAGTCACCCTCCTCGTAAGAATATAAAAAACAAGGCCTGTTGAGATTTTGTAAAATAAAGCAGTCATGGCAAAAAAACAAGTGAACATTAAAACATTTTTCATGTCTTCTGCACCTAAGAGACTATGTACTGCTGCATCAGGATCAGGGTCTTCTAAAAATTCAAATGGGAGCAATGTGGTGCCAGTTCTGTCCTCTGAGAAGCAGACTGTGTTGTCCGTCACTGTGCGGACACACAGTTGGAACCTAGTGACAGTACTAGCCAACAGTTTAGCGCAGAGTCTGCTGCTTGTGAACTACTCAGTAGCCAGTCCCATGTGGCCAGTATTAAACGTAATTTTCAGGGCCGCTGGCTCACAATGTACAGGTGGTTGAGATATAATTCAGAAAAAAAATGTGATGACTTGTGCTGTGTGCATCAGTAGAAAGAAACAAAATACTCTGACTTCTGGCACTGACAATTTCAGGACAAGCACCCTGACTAGGCATGCTGACTCGGCAGATCACAGAGATGCTATGGCAGCTGAAAATATGCAGGGGCTTTGCAGCATACATTCAGAAAAGCTATATCTGAAAAGAACAAGCTATTCTAGTTGCCATGAAGAGTGTTTATTGGATGGCCAAAGAAAACTTGCCAGTTCATAAATATACAAGTTTAATGGAATTTTGTCTAGTTTAGACTGTCCTTTTGTTGACAAACTGTCTGTGGCCAAGAATGCCTCATATTCATCAGAATCTACAGCCAATGACATCCTCGATGCATAGCCTTTGTAATTAGGCAGGAAACAAGTAGAAAATTAGAAAATAGCCCATACATCACATTAATTTGTGATGAGAGCACAGACATCACTGTCGCCAAAAACTAGTATTGTATGCAAAAGTGCTTGATCCTGAAAGTTTTGTACCATCTACTCATTTTCTAGAGAACTTACAGATCTCTGATGCCACTGGAGCAGGGATAGCTAAGAATTAAAGCAATTCTAGCCAGGAAAAAATCAGCATGAAAAAGTAATGGGATTGGGAAGTGCGGAGCAAAAGTCATGACAGGGACTGATGAGGAGTCACTGGGCACATGCTGCTGAAAACCCAATGCTAGTAAATATACATTGTGTTGCTCATAGGGTTGCGCTATGTAGTTCACAAGCAGCAGACTCTGTCCCCTACCTAAAAGAATACCAAGAGGTGCTAACTGGTGTTTTCTACCATTTTAAAAGATCAGCCAAAAGAGTTGACAAACTAAAACAAATACAAGAAATGCTGGAGGAACCAACTCTAAAAGTGAAGGAGGTCCATGATGTGAGGTGGATAGCAGTTTACAAAGCGGTTGAGACCGTTCATCACACTCTAGACTCCCTTCTCACTTTTTTCTGCAATGAGACAGATGCTAGAGCAAAAGGTTATGCCTTAAAAATGTCCAAATATGACTTTATAATGACAACCTATATGCTAATGGATGTACTTGCTGTAATTACCCAGCTTAGTGTAGTGTTTCAGAAAAGAGATCTGGACATCTCGATGGTCCATGTCAATCTGGAGAAGTGCTTCTCTGATTTAGAAAAAATAAAATCTGGAACAAAGGAAAAATGTATCTACATGAAGTGGAGAAGGATATCAGGAAGATGAGGAGGGAAGGCTGGTGTTCAAGGGCATCACATACTAAGGAGGCAAAAACTTTTCAATCAAGGACCATTTCATTGACCATTTGGTTGCAAATTTAAAAGACAGATTCCTGGGTATGACAGAAACAAGTTGGCTGCTTTTGGAGTACTGGGTCTTGGGCCTGTCAGCAGCCTTTCTAAAGACGATCTTGAAACCTGGGGAAATGAACAAATCTGCGTGCTGGCAGTCATTACGGTCAAGAGCAGAAACACAAACAGTTTGAGACAGTGGCACCACCACTTGTGGATGCAGACCACACCAAAGCAGAATGGAACTGCTGAAGTCACTTGTTGTGAGAGAGGGATACCCGAGGGACAACATGCAAACTCTTTGGGGTTCATTAACAAATATCATAAGTCAGACTTCCCAAATCTTTTGACACTGGCTGCATTGGCATTAACTGCCCCAGTCCATACAGCAGACTGTGAGAGGGCTTCAGTGCCCAGAACATTGTAAAACTAGCATAGAAATAGACTGTCTGCTACTAGAGTCAGTGATCTGCTGACTGTTGCGGTTGAGGACCTTGCCAGGCTGAATTTGATTTTCTTTCTGCAATCAATATTTGGAGGGAAAAAAACAGAGCGGTTATTCCAACATGGGACTGCACTGACTGACTTATAAGTACACATAACCGAACTGTGACTGATATTTTAATTTATCCCTCTTGATATCATGCTGCGGCTGGCTTATATTAAATTAATAGGGATATTATAGTTAGCTGAGGAGGCTGTATGTTAGATCTGTTACTGTAAACTGCCATCAGGACTCTACTAGGGCTGTTAATGCCTGTGTATTCTTCCAAAATGATCAAATATCTCTTATCTCTTATCTCTCTCTCTCTCTCATAAGAGTGCAAGGTCTCGTCTGGTGCTTTTTATTTTTTGCTGGCAAAATTCACAGTTACCACATTGTGAACACTCAGACACAACTACTGGATGGACACACACGACTGTGGCTGTTGCCTGAGGCCTATGATGCGTCGATGCTCGGCAGTGACAGAGATATCAGTGCCTTCTCTTGTAAACTACTATCCACCTCTGACATCATAAAATGCAATTTATTTTCTGAGTCACAAGTTACACCTCCCAGTTGATCTGCACTTGCTAGTTCATCAGCTTTGCTTATGATACTGATGCCGCGTTAGTTAAAATTCTTTCTGTATACAATTTTTTTAAAGAAATGTCATGTATGACCCCACATTTTCCTAAAATGACCCACCTTTTCAGTGGTCAGTGGGTCATTGACCCACCAAATTTGGTTCCTAGAATGAACGCTGCGATGGGCAATTAAAAGTAAAATTAAGGCCTGTCATAATAAAATTTACTGGTGCAGTACGTATTGGAAGGAAGAATGGAGGAATATTTGGTGGCAGGAGGTGGAAAGAGCCAGAGGCAGACTGGCAAAACTGGCAAGAAAGTGGCGACCTCTGTGGCCTCTGCTACTGGCGAAAGCACGAGGGTAATCTCACTGTCAGCAGCTGAAACTGGAGCCCTGGGCCGCAAGATGACGGGCCAAGTGATAGCGGCCTTAGAACCCAGGCTACTTAAGCTCAAGGGCAAGATACTGTAGATCTCAAGCTGCAGGAAATATTAGAGCTGCAAGCGGCCCATACGAACAAGACTGCAGAGGCTGAGGAGAGAATATCACGATTGGAAGATGACACAGGGGAAGTGCTGAGTCAAGTAGTACGCCTGCAAAAGGAGTTGGAGGAACCGAAGGATGCGATGGATTACCAGGAGAATTACTATAGAAGGCTAAATTTGCGGCTCAGAGGACTACCAGAAGGAGCGGAAAGAGATGACATGCTGGGCCTTTGTGCAAAGACCTTGCCAGAGTTGCTGGGGCTGCAGCCTCAAAACGGAAAATTCAAGCTGGAAAGGGCGCATCATGCTGTGATGCCCAGGCCTCCAGGGGGGGATGCCCCTGCAACAAGATATCATCCGCTTTCATTCCTACCAAGATAGGGAGGCGACCCTCCGAGCATATCGAGAAGCAGGAACCTTTGAGTACCAGGGCACACGACTGTGTATCTCACAAGATTACTTGATGAGACTGTTGCAGAGAAGGAAGATCTTTAATGGTTTGGTGGCCCAGCTACGGAATCTTAAAATTGAGAATTTTATGGTGTATCCAGCAGTACTGAAAATAAAGCACGAGGGAGCAACTTATTCCTTTCGGGAACTTTGTAAGGCTGAGCAGTTTGTAGCAGAGTTACAGAAGAAAATGAATAAGTGGCCCTCCAGAAGCTATTGCTTTGCCAGCAGAACTAGCAAATTTAAAAGAAATAAGCTTCTTGCATATTAACGTATGTAGCCTCCTTAAAAAGATAACCTTAATACAAACCTGGGTAAATCATACCTCTCCTGACATACTTGTGATTTCTGAAACTTGGCTCAGACCCAGCACCACTGATAGAGAAGTAAACATACCCAACTATGCCTTGTTCAGAGCTGACAGGCATGCCAGAGGAGGAGGGGTAGCTATCTACGTTAAAGACAAATTTTCTGCCTTCTGCTTATCCTCGGCATCTGTCGCCAGCGAATTCGAATGCCTAATTCTCAAAGTGGAAATTAGACTACTGCACTCTGCGTAATAGGATGCTACAGACCACCGTCTGCTGGCCTACAGCTTGTGTCATATCTAAGTGACAAGTTGGGACAGGGGCTGTCAGAAACTATTATTTTAGAAGACCTCAACTTTGACTGGCTCTCTAACACAACTGCCCCCCTTGCATCCTTCTGTGATGAACATGGGCTGATGCAACTTATTACTGAACCAACACGCCCAAACGTGAAGAACCCCAGTAAAAGTACACTTTTGGATGTGCTAATGGTGAGCAAACCTCATCTCTTCTCCCATGCTGATGTCTTCTCAGACGCCAGCGACCATTGTTTTATTGCGGGAGTAAGATCCACCAACAACCCAGCACCCATCAGCAAGTTCTCTATGAAGAGATTCAAGCGCAACTTCAATGAACATGCCTACCTAAATGAGCTTAAGTACTCCCCTCAGTGGCAAGATTTCTACCTGGCCAAAACGATTATGTCAGCTTACAATATCTTCCACAACATACTATCAAGGGTCCTTAATAAGTATGCTCCCCTGATTAAAGTTCGAACTAGGACCAAAATCTGTAAAAGGTTCACCCCTCAGATCAAGTCCTTGCTTCTAGAAAGAGATAAGCTCTGGAAAAAAGCGCGCAGACTGAACACAGCAGAGGACTGGAACCAGTTCAGGAGACTACGAAATTTATGTACCAAAACAATCAGAGAATCGAAGGCCACCTTCCTCAAATCCGAACTTGACTCTGCCACAAAGAGCCCAATCAAGCTCTGGAACACAGTCAATCATCTGTTAGGCCACTCCCCAGGAAATTCACTCCCGACCAAGATTACCTCTGGCAACTTGACTATAACCGAAAAGATGGATATACTTGACGCATTCAATAACCACTTTGCTACTGCAGGCATGGCATTTGATAACTCCCCTGCAAACAAACTTTGCTCCCAGACTGCCAGCCAACTGCCTGAAACTCCGATAGCTTCGCAGCCTTTCTCGCTTCAACCTGCCCCACTGAAAGAGGTAGAGGACCTCTTGCTTCAGTTGGATACTAGAAAAAGTGCTGGGGCCGACACCCTTGACCCTTACTTCCTAAAAATTGCCTACCACGTACTAGCAATACCCGTCACCCACCTTTTTAACTTATCCCCATCTCAGGGCACCTTACCACCTATATGGAAGACAGCACATGTCATACCACTGTTCAAATCAGGTGACCCTGGCGATCTCAATAACTACAGGCCAATTTCTCTCCTTCCGGTCCTGTCCAAGCTCCTAGAAAATTGTAAATGCACAGCTGAGGACTCACCTTGAGTCTAGGAACTACTAAATCCTATGCAGTCCGGATTCAGAGCTAAACATAGCACTATCTCAGCCCTCGCCAAAGTTACTAACGACTGGCAGCGTAATCTTGAGAGCAAAAACTTTATTTGTGCTGTTTTCCTTGATCTAAGCAAGGCTTTTGACACCGGCCATAGTCGGCTTCTCTCCTCCCTTCAAACCATAGGTGTGGACCCCTCCTCTCTGCGTTGCTTTACTGACTATCTTACAGGGCGCCTTCAACAAGTTAAAGCCGAAGGAGGCCTGTCCCCCTTAAAAACTCTGCAAAGAGGGGTACCTCAAGGTTCTATATTAGGGCCCTTACTTTTTGCAATCTACATTAATAACATCAACTACTGTATAAAAAACCAACATCCATCTGTTTGCAGATGATACAGTTCTCTACGTGAGTCGCCCAACACCTGAAGCTGCCTGCAATGACCTACAGTCAGAATTCAACCTTTTGCAAACCAACTCCTTCAAAAAAAGCTACTCCTTAATGCCAAAAAAACTAAAGCGATGGTCCTCTCCCCTTTTATCCGTACAGCTAACCCTGTTTCCAGTGGGACAGTTCCCCAAATTACCACAGTTCTAGGTGAAAAACTAGAATTTGTTACAAAATTCAAGTATCTGGGAGTTTGGATAGACCAAAGACTCTCCTTCATTGAACATATTGAGGACTTGCTAAAATGACTTCGGCAAAGGCTTGGACTGTTTTTTAGAATCAACCAATTTCTCACCAGAGATGCCAAGAAACAACTGGTCCAATCCATTTTCCTATCATTGGTTGATTACGCTGATTTCCTTTATAGCCAATGCCCCAACTCTTACATGGCTAAACTGGACACACTGTACCATTGAGCACTGAGGTTTATAACGGGACTTCCCTTCGACATGCATCACTGCACCCAATATGCGGCAGTGGGGTGGACATCACTAAAGTTCAGGCACACAGAACGCCGCTCTCTGGACCTATAGAGCCATCTCTAATAAGCTGCCTTACTATATCTCCTGCTGTCTTCCCGAGTATAATTCGGAAATACGTGTTAAGAAGTTACTCAGCTATTACACTTAAAATACCCAAAGCAAAATCCCACTTCGGCAGGGCAACCAAAAGCTTCATGCTGCCTACCTTATGGAACGATCTACAAAAACCCCTTAAATTAAGCACTCTAATCGGTATAAATGCCTTCAAGACGCTTTATTTCCATACAATCAGAGAAGTATGTTACTGCTTCACTCACTCAGACCCAGTACCGGTGTCTGCACTGGCATATAGCCACGCCTAGACCCAATTTTAAGTACCGACCCCCCCAGCTTGCTCCTTACCAACCTAATTGTTCTCTCTCTCTTATCCCCCTGTCTTACCAACACTAGGCCCGTCCATCCCCTTATTCTTCCTTTCCCAACCTCGGATAGGAGCTCACTACCCTGGGTTGTGACATCCTACCATGCCCCGTACTTTATAGTATTCAAACCCGGGGCTCACACTTACTCCTTTTCTCCATCCACCTTCTCTACATCCCGTTTTACCAACTCCTCTCTGTGCACCGTGCCCTCCTAGCCTTTCTTCCCCTACCTCCCTCCCTTACCCCCTACCTTCACCTCTACCTGGTGTATATTTTTAATTTTTTTTCTTCAGTTACTTCCTCCTGCAACCTTAGATAACTTGCTTTATCTTCCTATAGACACTTCTATGTATGTAAACACCATGTAATCTGTACAATATCTGTATAATTCTATGTACATATGAACTTTTCTTCCTCTCTGTAAAGAGTATTATCTGTATTGCCTTGTAAATACCTGTGTTGACCTGTATATACAATTGTTCATGCTCCACCCAGGTCCATCTTGCAAATGAGCTTCTGCTCAACGATGAACGCCTGGTTAAATAAAGACTTGATTGATTGATTGAAGTGAAACCTGGACTGGTGAGATGTATGGAACTATGAGAATGACATGCGGGCGTACCAGGGAAGAGGAGGTCTCAGAGCATTGGACAGTTTTGGGGAAACCGTGGTGGTGTCACAGAGATTTCCAGAGACATTAGGATGTGTGTGTGTGTGTGGGGGAGATAGGTAAGAGTTTTCCACCCCATTCTTTCTTGTCTACTAATATAGGAGAGATGGTGACTGGAATAGCGAACCACGAGGTTGCATCTGGCAGAAGATGATGAAAAGGAAATGGTGCGGAGCGCTGAGTCAAGGCCAGGCCTTACGGGGGAAGCTGCATCGAGAGAAGCACGAAAAATATATATGGCTGTGCAGAGTTAAGGGGACTGTAAGGACTTGGGGAGGTAAAAGGGGGAGGCTTGATGGCACAGGAGGGAAATATCTTATATCATATATCTGCGCCATTGAAATGTGTACAGTCATGCTGGAGATGCAGTTAAACTGTATTGAAGAGACTGAAAGCACCACTCTGTTTGCATAGCACTACAAATGGGTGGGAATGGGAAGAGGGGGGAGGGATAAGCCACGATGAACATGGAATGAACATAAATGGGGAGTCCTCTTGATGGTCTTGGGAAGTTGCCTGGTGAACACTGGGAAGAGATTTTGAAGGGGGGGCACTGCCTATTTTTTCCCCTTGCCAGTTTACTTTAGCTTAACCTTTTGTTTTTTTCTTTTTTATACTCTCCACTGTATGGCAATTAATTTTATAACGCTGCGATCACAGGAAGCAGGTCGATAAAATTGGAGTTGCTCGTGGGCAGAGCAGGGGGCACGTGTATATTTTTAGGGTGTGTTGTGGACACTTATGCGGAATCTGCAATTAGTGTCAAAGGGGGGAACCTGGTATGGAACAGACTATGTTAAAGGGAGCTTAAAGAGGGGGGTGGAGTGGGGGGCAAAGGGTAGGGAAAAGGGAGTATCAGGAAAGTTCTTATAGAGGGAATATTGTTCTTGTTATTATGTTTATAATTAAACTAAATGTTTTTTACATTGTTGACAGATGCACTTCATAAAAAGCGAAGGTTAAAAGATGCTTGTGGATGGGAAAGCAATGATGGGACAAGGGATGTGGGGGACTGGAGAAGATACATGGGGGAATCAATAGGATGGGCATGGGGAGCAAATGATATAGTTAGATGACTAGTAAGCAGGAAATGGTGGTAGTCTCCTGGAACATTAAGGGGATTGCAAATCCGATTAAACGAGCCATGCTGCTGACTGCATTGCAAAAAAAGGGGGCACAAATCAGCGTTATTGCAGGAGATGCACTTGGCCGGATACGGAACATAAAATTAGCACGAGGTTGGGTCGGAAGGGTTTGCATCCTCTTACTCGTCCAGAGAGAGGGGTGGCTATCCTCGAGAATAAGAATCTGCCATTAGAGGTCCATAGAATTGTGAAGAACAATAGGGAGGGTAGATACATATTCCTGATAGGGAAGCTTTATGGTGAGTTAATTACCTTGGGGAATGTATATGCTCCAGCTCAATACGACCGGCAGTTCTTCCCGGGATTACTGGATCTGATTACCAGAGAGCAATTCCCAAGCTTAATTTTGGGGGGAGACCTTAGATCCTGTGTTGGATCATTCACAAGGTAAGGGACGAGCACTGGAGGCAGTAGTTCAATGGAGGGTAGGGATGTCAGAACTGGATCTGATAGACAGCTGGAGAATGGCATACCCGGGGGCTCGGGAATACACGTTTTATTCTAACCCACATGGAACGTGGACAAGGTTAGACTATATCCTGATATCTAGGGCATGGCATGGAAGGGTTATAGATGTCTCGCATAGCCTCATTCATATATCGGACCATGCTATGGTGGTGGGTAGGTTTCAAATGCAGGAGGAGAGAGATATAAGGCCGCAATATAAGTTTCCTACATATATGCTCCAACATAAGGATTTTCGGGAATACCTGAAAACGCAGTGGGAACTATACAAAGAGACCAACGGGGGCACAGAGGTGGATATGGTAGTTTATTGGGATGCAGGGAAAGCCTTCATTAGAGGTTCCATAATAGCATATATGGCCAAAATTAAAAAGGAGAAGCGGGACAAGAGACAAGGGCTAGAAGACAATTAAAAGAGCTGGAAGCGAGTAGCTGGAGAGGAGAGAGAGGCAGGTGGGCGCCATTGATGGTGACAAGAGGCATTAAACTCCTGGTAAGAGGCGCCGAACCTCTTGGTTTTATTGTGGTGAGGCAGGTGTTTGAATGGGCCAATAAACTAGGCCCACTACCAGTGAGAGGTTAATGAAAGGGGGAGTGCCTGTGAGATTAACAGGGTTTAGGATAAGGAGGGAAGGATACAGCGAGGGGAGAGACAGACGAGAGAGCATGTCTGGGAATTTTATGCTCACCTGTACAGGGCGGAGGGGATGGGGGAAAACAGAGAATGCAGGATTTTTTGAATAAGGTTAACCTACCTAGCCTCACGGAGGAGCAAAGAAAGTGTCTAGGCCAACCCTTGACAAAGGAAGAAATACTAAAAGCGATTGGAAGCTTCAGCTGGGGGAAGCGAGTGGCCCGGATGGATTTTCTATACAGTTTTATAAGGCATTAGCGGGACAGATGGCAGAGATGCTAAGTGAGGTCTTCAAAGTGGAAGAGGGGCAGGAGGTGCCGAGCCTCCCGGATACATGTTATGATGCCATGATATGCCGGGTCCCAAAGGGGGGCAGGGATCCCTTGGATTGTGCCTCATACAGGCAAATTGCCCTGTTGAATTGTGATCTTAAGATCCTTGCCAAGGCGTTAGCTATGAGGTTGGAGGAATACCTACCATCGTTGGTTCACCCAGACCAGACCGGGTTTATTAAGAGGAGGTTATCATATCATAATGTACGTAGGTTACTCAATGTGGTTTGGAAGTCAGGACAGGATGTGGGGAAGACATATGTTATATCAATGGATGCCGAAAAGGCATTTGACAGGGTAGAGTGGGAGTACCTCTTTGAGGTTTTGGTCCAGTTTGGTCTGGGTGACCCATACGTACGGTGGATCAGAGCAATGTATCGATCCCCACGGGCCAGTGTTATAGTTAATGGGACCCCTACAGCCCCCTTCAAGCTTGAAAGGGGAACCAGGCAGGGCTGCCTGCTCTCGCCACTGCTATATGCCTTAGCATTGGAGCCACTGGCGGCAGCGATTAGGCAATGCCGGGGAGTTCAGGGGGTGAAGGGGACGGACAATACTGAACATAAGGTCACGTTATATGCAGACATGTTGGTGTTTTTGCGGGAACCGGAGGTTTCCATGACGTCACTCCTGCAATTGGTAGAGGGTTTTTCGGAGTTCTCTGGTTATAAAATAAATCTGAATAAATCGGAAATGTTGTGCTTCCCCAAACAGGAAATAGGAGATGAACGGTGGGGTATACAGTGTAAATCCACAAGTATAAAGTACCTGGGTATTAACGTGGGAAGAACAATTGGATCTTTGTATGACTTGAATTATGCTCCTCTGGTTAAAACAACAGAATCAGATCTATGAAGATGGATGCAGTTACAGGTCTCGTGGTTGGGGTGGATAAATGTATTAAAAACGAATGTTTTACCTAGAATAATGTACCCTATGCAGATGCTCCCTATGCGAATCACACAGCGGGATACTGGCAAATTAGAAAAGGTATTTGCTCAGTTTATATGGAGAGGGAAAAGACCAAGAATGCGGCTTCAATGACTTATAGCGGAAGTAGCGAAGGGAGGTCTTAATTTCCCTGATCTGCTAAATTAGTTGTCTACCCAGCAGAGGTATATAGCGGACTGGGTATTTAGGCCAGAAGTAGCAAGTTGGGTGACGCTGGAACAGGAGGGGTGTGTAGGGAGGTTGTCGGCCTACCTGCACAGTAAGGGACCACCGGCATATAGGAGTCAAGGGGGCCGGAATCTTTTGGTGGGAATGACTTTGGATGCTCGGGAGATGTTAAAGAAAGCAAGAGGGATAGTTAAAGGGGAAACTATACTTATGCCACTGGTGAGGAAACCGTTTTTTTTACCAGGGTTAGAGGATAGAGGATTTAGGGAGTGGGAAAAGAGGGAGATAAAGTGTGTGGGTAGTATGATTAGTAGAGGGATGTTGTTCCCATTACAGGATATTAAAAAGAATCTGAGTCTGCAGGGGCAGCAGTCATTTCGATACCTTCAGGTGAAAACGTTCATAGGTAAAATGGGGTGAGAGAAGCCAGAGGGACAGGGATGGGACTTGGTAGAATTAGTAATATTGGGAGCACAGAGGGACCCTAAAGGATTTATTGGGAAAGCCGCAAAGATTGGGAAGCAGGGATGGCCGGATTACACCCAGAAAGTGAAGCAGCAGTGGAGAAGAGATTTAGAGAGGGAAATTTCTGAAGAGAATTGGCAAAAGTTATTGTCGGGACATAGGGGTCTGCTGATTTGTAACAGATTTAAAGAAGCATATTTTAAGTTTCTGCATAGGCTATATTATCCCCCAGTTGTGGTGCATAGGGCTCATTTGACTGTATCTCCGCTGTGCCGGAGATGCAAGAGAGAGTGGGGACATATATGCATTGTTTTGGAGTTGTCCTGTTTTACGATCCTTCTGGGAAAGGTGTTTAAAAAGTGGAAGCGGATGGCGGGGGTTCCCATCCAGTTGGACCCTATCAAAGGGCTGTTTGGTCTAAATGCGGATGGGGTGGAGGAATGGGAGGCAATGCCACGTTGGATCAAGATCCTTATGGTGATGGCTAGGCATTGCATTCAGAATACGTGGGTTAATAATGCTGTACCTACCATTTAGCAGTGGCGTCAATTAATATTGCAAAATTTGGCATTGGAATGGCTATCACTGATTCTGGTGAACAGATCTGAGGTATTTTATGGGGAATGGGCGCCATTTCTCTCTACACTTGAGAGGCAAGAGATGACCACCCTATGTGAGGGACTGGTCTAGGAAGATGGGGCCTGACAGGATGGGTAGCTAGCCCCCCCAACCCGGTACACCTGAGAGTGGACACACTCAAGAGTGATATGTACTGGCATCCGCAGTATACAGGTTTGATAATTAACTTGGATATTGGCCTTTTTTGTATTCAAAATGAGTATTAAGAATCAACTGTCTGGAGGAGGATTATTGGATGTAAAAGTAATTGTACTGAAGTGCATCTATTTATTTATTTTTACTTATTTGTGTCTGTTGTACATATTAGTAGTTATATGCATGTATGACTGTTTGTGTACTGTATGTCTGTTGATATAAAAGAAAACAAAGGAAAAGGCCACTCAATCCATTTTCTGTATACCTGTGTAGTATGTAGGCATGAACAATGATTCCCTCTTTTGTATCTCCCTAATTTCATCCCAATTTTTATATATATGAGGTTGCTTCACTCTGCATTGCCTTGGTGTAAAAACCTGTTTGTCTCCATTCGAAAGGTCATTACCTCAATCATGCATGGCATCATGGGAGTTGATGCGTACATGCACAAGCCAGAAGTAGTTATACTTTAATTTAGTTTTGTTGCATATCTTTTTAAATCCCTATAGTCTCTAAAAGCATTTTTTTCTGACTCTGATGCACTTTAAACTACAGAAAACAGCAGTGCACTCACTATGCCTTGAAATGTTTCATGGCTAGCATAAGACAAGAACACAGGGACTGCAGAGGACAGCAACAGCACTGACTAATACAGTTTAACTACTGCAGGCTTTAGCACTAAAACATCGTAAAATTCCAGGCTGCCTTACATGAGTCAGGTCATGACCTTTTTGCAATGGAGTCGGGCAGGTTTTCACACCAGATTTAAATACCTTCATTTATATCTAAATCCTCACGAAATTCGAAAGGTACAATAGAAGCAATCATTATGCATTCCTACAAACTATGCAGTTGCACTGAATAAAATTCTGGAAGGTGCCTCACTCCCTTTTTCACACCCCCTCCGCTCAGTCTGGTCCCCAAGTCCTCACAGTTAATCGTTCGCCTGTCTGATCTTCCCTCTGTAGCTGCTCACTTCGAGTTTTTCACTACTTGTGCCTTCCCCTCTCTCCACCTCCTAGCTTCTCTCCCCACTGCTCCTCCCTCCTCTCTACCCCACCCCCCCCAGATTTTCACTCCACCCTGTTACTACCCAGGAAACCTTGCTAGCCCTTTTCTCTCTGAACCTGTCTAAATCCTACCCCAACAGGCTGGATCCTAAACTTCTCCACCTTTCATAGAAATTGTCGGCAGATAAGGACTGCTAGGCCCATCCACTCTGCCTGTAAGCCCTCCCAATGTTTGTGGCCTCTGATCCTACCAGATCAACGGGTTTCTCCTCTCCTTCCCACTGCTAGGGTTCCCTGATGTCTGTCCCATGAATGTTTAAATCGCTTCACTGTGCTCACTCCTACCACCTCCCGTGGCAGACTACTCCATGCGTCCACCACCCTCTCTGTGAAGAAAAACATCCTCACATTCCCCCTTAACCTGCCACCATCCAATTTCATACCATGCCCACTTGTTCTTGCACTCCTCCTATATTAGGAGATGTCTCCCCCTGCATCTTGTTTATGCCTTTAAGGTACTTGAATGTTTCCATCACGTCACCTCGATCCCTCCTCTCCTCTAGCGAGTACATATTGAGATCCTTTAAAGGGACACTATCAATCTCTCCTAATATATGTTTTCTGGTGCAAACTCTGTAGCGTTTTTGTCGCCCTCCTCTAGACCACCTCCACCCTGTCAATGTCCTTACGAAGATTCGACGTCCAGAACTGTACACAGTACTCTAGGTGAGGCCTTACTAGTGTTTTATACAATGGCATCACCAACTCCCTTCTTCTGCTAGTGATACCTCTGCCTATGCATCCCGGCATGCCACTGGCCCTCCTTGCAGCCTTTTTACTCTGCTTAGACACCTTTAGGTCATCTGAAATGATAACCCCCAGATCCCTGTCTTCCTTGGTGATTGTCAGCATTCCCCTCCCCCCCGTTCCCTCATCCCAGGTGCATTATTTTGCACTTCTTTGAAATGAACCTCAGTTGCCACACCTTGGACCATTTTTCAAGCTTCCCCAGGTCCCTCCTCATTTTCTCCACCCTGTTGCAGATCTCTGTGTCATCTGCAAACAGGCAGACCTTTCCCTCCAGCCCTTCTGCAATGTCACTAATGAAGACATTAAACAGGACTGGCCCAAGAACTGATCCCTGAGGTACCCTGCTGGTCACCCCTCTCTCACCGGATTGGATCCCATTTACAAGCACCCTCTGCCTCCTGTCCATTAACCAGTTCCTAACCCAGCTTACCACCTTGTGTCCTATGCCCAGACTACCCATCTTGTTAACCAGTCTATGTGGGACTGTGCCAAAGGCCTTGCTGAAACTGAGGTAGGCGATGTCCACCGCTCCCCCCCCAATTTACCTCCTTTATCACTCAGTCCAAAAAATCTATCATTCATCTGACATGATCTTCCTGCTGTGACTCCATGTTGCCTTGGATCCTGGGCACCGTTGGATTCCAAGTGTGCCACCATTCTTTCTTTAAACAGTGCCTCCACGATCTTACCCACAACTATGGTGAGGCTGACTGGCCTACAGTTCCCTACCTCCTTCCTTGCTACCACATTTGTGTACAGAGACTGCATGTGCCCTCCTCCAGTCCTCTGGAATCACTCCTGTGTTGTGTGACTTGGTGAATATGGCTGCCGGCACTGTTAGTGCTCTTCGCAGCTCCCTTAATAACCCCGGGTGTATGCCATCTGGTAATGCTTTGTCCACTTTCAGTTTTGTAAGCTCCTGCAGGATTCTTTCCACTGTGAATGGACTTGTGTTTACCCCCCCCCCCTTCATATTGGTTAGCCAACAGTGGTCCCCTGACCCTCACCCTCTTTAGTGAATACTTAACAAAAGTATTTGCTCAGTATTTCTGCCTTTTCCAGGTCTTCCTCCTTCACTCCCTTTATCCCCCCAAGAGTCTTATAACACCCCCCTCCGCTTTCCTTCTTTTGTTGAGGTACCTACAGAGCGTCTTGCCCCTTTCTTCACAGTCTCCCTTTGCGCTCCTAACAACCTCCCCTTCCCTTAGATTCTTTAGGTACACCTCCCTGTCTTCCTCCCTTCAAGTCTCCTTATATTTCCTGAAACCCGCTCTTTTGGCCCATACTTTGTCTGCTACTTCTTTTGAGAACCATAGTGGTTTCCTCCTTCTCTTGCCTTTGTTTACCATCCTGATGCTTTGGTTTGTCACCTCCTCTATAGCTCCTTTTCGGTATTCCCACTGCTCATCTCCCCCTCCTACCTCCACACCAGGGCTTCTTTGATACATCTCCCCATCTTAGCAAAGTCCGCCCTTCTGAAATCTAAGACCTTTGCCCTCATGTGACTTGACTGTGTCCCTGTCCCCATGCTAAACCACACTATGTGGTGGTCGCTGGACCCCAGTTGTCCTTTTACCCAGACTTCTGTGATTCTGTTACTACTGGTCAGTACTTGGTCTAGAATCATCCCGTCTCTGGTGGGATCAAGCACTAGCTGCCAAAGGCCTGCCTCCTGCAGGAAATCCAGAATATCTTGGCTCCTGGATGAAGCAGCTGCCAGGGTGGTTCAATTCACTTCTGGCATATTGAAATCTCCCAGCAGCACAACTTTCCCTTTTGTCGCCATCTCGGGTAGATCATCCACTAGCTCCCTATCCACCTCCTCCCCCTGTGCAGGAGGGCCTGTAGATCACCCCTGTGCATACTGCTGTCTGTGCCATTGCCAGACTCCAAAGTGACCCACAGTGCCTCAGCCTCCACCTGCCTACTCTGTACCTCCATTGCCTTTATTCCTACAGGGCCCCCCACCCATTTTTACCCCCCATCCCTCCTTAAAGTGTAACCTGGTACATTTATGTCCCATCCATGATTTGCGGTGTACCAAGTCTCTGTTATTGCTGCTATGTCCAGGTCCCCCTCTACTAGGAAGGTCTCCAGGTCTGGGATTTTAGTTCATAGGCTGCAGGGATTTGTTACTATGGCCTTCCATGTTTTGCTGCCTATCCTTCCTTTACTCTTGGTTTTGCTCACCTGCTTCTTTCCCCAACCACAATTTTCTTTCTTACGTGGGTTTGATTCTTCTGCTTTTCCCTTTATGCCTGGTTCTGGTGTTTGTCATCAATTCTTCCTGCTTGAGTTTTCCTGCTCCCATTAGCACACCCCCTCCCCCCCGGCTAGTTTAAATGCTCGTCAACGAAGCATTTACACCATTCATTGAGGACTGCTTTCCCCTTCCTGGACAGATACAGTCTATTACCCATGTACAGGGTAACATTGTTCCAGGTGGGCCCCCAGTCCCCAATGAAGCCATACCCCTTCTCACTGCACCAGCCCTTCAACAATGCGTTGAAGTTACTGATACAGAGATTCCTATCTCCCCTCCCCCACCAACTGCCGTGGACCAGCAGCACCTCTGAGAATGTCTCAGAACTTGCTACCGTCCCCAGGCACCCTCCCAACACTCTGAAGTCCTCTCACAACTGCTCTAAGCTTGCTCTGCCATTGGATAGATCATTTATTCCCAGGTGGACAACGATCCCCAGCCCCACTCTCCTTGACACTGCTTCAGTGATAATCTGGATATGCTCCCCCTCCCTCCAAGTTGTGCCTCCTGGATGGTACTTGACCTCTCTTTCCTCCCTACTATCTGTGCCCAGAACCATTCCCTGCTCCTGCCACCTGCTATTACTCACCTCTTCAACCTCTCCTTCTCCCCTTGCGCTGTTCCTCAATCATGGAAGATTGCCAAAGTCCCCTCCCCCTTTCATAAAGGGGATGATCCCTCCTCCTCTGGCAAATTCCGGCTTATCTCCCTCCTCCCATCTCTTGCAAAGCTGCAAGAGAAAATGTAGTCTGGGCTTGCTGCCTTTCTCTACTCATCGAATTTCTTCTCGCCTTTCCAGTCTGGTTTCCAGAAGCACCATTTCACGGTTTCCTTCCTGCTGCGTGTCACTGACTTCATCCTACTTAGGTTTAAATGGGGCAGACGTACACCATTAAGTGTTTCTAGTCTTCCTCCCCCACTATACAGTGGTAATCCAGGACCCCTCCCCAGTGTCCACATGATCATCCAATCTTTTTTTGAAGCATTCAATATCTGGAGCATCAATAACATGTTCTGGTAACTGGTTCCAATATTTCACATCCTCACTGGGCTGGATCAGTGGCACTTCCTGGCAACTATTTTCATCGATCTGGCCAATGCCTTTAACTCGGTGGCCCAGCTACTGCTCATGGACAAGCTGAGCTCTGCTGGCCTCTCAGCCCCCACTACGGAATGGTTCCAATCCTACTGCATGGGCTGTCAACAGTTGGTAAAGACAGGAGACACCTGTCAGCTTTCCTACCCATCCAGGCTAGGGTGCTACAGGGCTTCATCCTGGGTTCCATCCTCCTCTCCGTTTTCCTGAATGACCTCCCCTCTGCCTGTACCAACTTATATATTCACGTGCATCCAGATGACACAATTATCTACATTTCCAGCCCTTCAAGTGTTGCAGTGGAAGGCTTGCTCCAGAAAGATTTAACGGCGTCCTACTCTGGTTCCACTCCAATCAGCTCCAGGTCAACGTTAAGAAAACAGTGCCCATGACCTTTGGTACCAGCCAGAAACTGGCCAGGCTCTCTCCCCTCCCTGTCTTCAGCATGGATGGCACCCCCTCAAAGTGATTTCTTCCTTCAAGTATCTTGGTGTGTTGCTAGACAGTAAGCTTGACTTCTCTGCCCACACTGATGTCACCCATTCCAAGCTCCGCCGCAAACTTAGTGCCTTGTAATGCAGCAAAGATGCTCATCTCCTCCGGTCCACTGGGAGCTTATTATCAAACCGATGCTTCAGGTCTCTTGACAATGCGTGTGTCATCTACAGCACCTCCCCTTCATTTGCCAGACTGGACACTCTGCAATGCCTTTTGTTGCTCTGCTACAGGCCCCTCCCCCCACCATACTCACCACCGCTCCCTCTACTCCTCCCTAGCCTCTCGTAAGCAGTTCCACTGTGCCTCCATCTCCAAATTCTGGTCTGAGTTCCTGCACTTTTACCAATCCTCACTCCTCTCCTTCATCCCCACCCTCCCTACACTCCAGGGATCCTCCCCACCTTCTCATGCCTCTGCTGGGCAGTCAGTTTTCTCCTACAGCCTTCCCTCCCTCTGGAATCTGCTCCCCTCATCTTCCCCCTCCCCCACCTTCTTTAGGCACCAGCTGAAACTCCTTCCCACCCCCACCTGTTCCTGTCATCCCCTCCCTAAGCCTCCCCCCACTGAAGCCCATAACAATCCTGTTATTGGACCTCCTCCTGGGTTCTGCCTCAGCCTGCATCATGCTCTTTCTTTTTCCACGTCTGCACTGCCATTTATTCCACTTGCTTTGGTCTCTATCTGCACGTCACAGCTGCTCACTGTACCTTTGGTTTGCTCAGTTCACTCATTATGTGCGCCTGCACCATGTTAACTTCTACTCTATTTGCACTTTACTTTGTACCAATCATTAATACAGTGTGTGCTTTATTATTGTGTTTCCTGTTCCCCTCTCCCCCGGGTCGCACCCGGAAGTGAGCCTTGACTCAGTGTGCCTTTCCTACGTACCTATTTTCAAATACATACACAAATGGACTACAAGACTAGCCAGCGAGAAATAATCTTTTTTATTCTAGATGTCCTTCTGCAGTTTCAAAATGTGTGACAAAATTACTGTTTTCACATCTTATGACCCCAGTTCTATTTTAATAGCTCTGTATGCCAACATCACACATGTGGAGACTGGCTTCTCTTTGGCATGTGTTAGGCCTAGGAAAGAAAACATGCAATGTTATGGACCAATCCATATGTAATTCAGTTATAACACTAATAAAAACATGTATCACATGTTTTTCTTTATTAAGTATTAGAAACTGGGAAGATATGGTGTGCCTGTAACTCCTAGCTTGAAGTAACTGCAGGTCACACGAGTCTAGTGGCTGAAAAGGTTCTCATATCAGTTGAGAAAAGACCAGGTTTAGTTCCCATGGAGATAAACTATATTTTTTTTTTTGGGGTAAATCTTTGAAAATCTCTATTATATATAACATTAGTAGCTATAAATAATTTGTACGCTTATTTAAAAATTGTTGGCCAGGAGAGCTACAGTGACCCAAAGCTTATTTTCAGGTGCCACCCAGGGACCCAACCTAGACTTGCAGGCAGAAGTAGCTATAGCAGGTACTCTTGTATGGGAGATCTGTATTGTTTGCCTCGAAAAACTTACTTTTGCACCAAACTGAACAACATTTCTACTAAGAGAAATGGGCATACCTAGTATCAGGTTTTCTAGATCTCTGGTACTTCCAGAACCTGGGAGAAAAGATTTAGCACTGCAAATTCAAATTTTCGGGCATCATGCCTTCAAATAAACAAGCTACTCACCTGTAACTGTGGTTCTAGGAGTGGTACATGGTGCACATCCACACTCTAGCAGAATCCTTTCTCCTTTAAAAATGTCTGGAAGATCTTCAGGCTGGCTCTTCCCACTCACTCACCTGGATGGTATCCTCGGCACCGCCCCATGATGTGAGATCTTGCCCCCTGGAAGCAAGACAGGTGTGCCACTTGTCAGGGGAGGTCGGGTGGGTTGTGTGGCTGTACACCATATACCACTCCTAGAACTACAGTTACAGTTGAGTAACTTGTTTTTCTAGGGGCATGGATATGGTGTACTATCCACACTCTAGCAGACTCCTAGCATTTCTCCTGGGAGGAGGGTGCAAGGTGCACTACCCCCTACTTAGGGAAGAGTGACTGGAGAACAGAGGCCCCAAAACCAGCATCCCCGCGTGACTCAAGGTTAATGTGGTAATGGAAGAGGAAGGTGTGTGCTGACTTCCAGGTAGCAGCCCTCAGGCAGCGGTATGTCTGATGAAATGATCCCAAAGCCCTACAGGAGGCTTCCACCAGACAACCTATAGCAGAGGTTGATGCAGGGAACTATCTCCCCCTGCTAATCATCTGCTTAACTGCTGGTCTGCCAGGTGCTGCTTCAGCACAGGTGAGAAACAGTTAGCAAACCTCTCCCTGAACTCCAGCCATGCACTCCTTATAATAAGCGAGCGTGCGCCTGAGGTTCAACGTATGGAGCCAGTGCTTGGCCTCCAAGGTTGGGTTGGTAAAATATACTGGGACATTCATCACCTGGTTAATGTGAAACTCTGAAACAACCTTTGGGAGGAACTTCAGGCTGGGACAGAGGACAACCTTGTCCTGATGGAAAACCAGGTAAGGAGACTCCATTGAAAGCGCCTGGAGCTCGTTGATCCTTCTGGCGGAGGAGACAGCCACCAAGAAGGTAGTCTTCCATGACAGATATGACATCTCACACCTATGCATGGGTTCAAATGGCTTGCCCATGAGCACAGCCACTAACCAGTAATGGGTCCCACGGTGGTGGGGGTTCACGCCCTGGCAGGGACAAGTGGTCCAGGCCTTTGAAAAAGCACCCAACCACCTTCTCCTGCGCCATTGACATACCAGCACGCACCCAGCATGTAGAGATGGCCACCAGGTGCACCATGAGGGTCATCGACCGGAGGCCCGGCTGAGAGAGGGTCCAGAAGTGGTGCAAGATGCTCACCACTGGGCAGTACAAGGGGTCTAGCTGCTTACCCTGACACCAAACGGAAAACCTTTTCCACTTAAAGGCGTAGCACTAGCGAGATGACTCCTTACGAGAGGCCTCAACAACATGAAGAACCTCGTCAGAGAGACCCAAAGCCTGGAAACTCTAGCCACTCAGGAACCAGTCTGTCAGGTGCAGGGATTGAAGGTCCAGAAGGAGCACCTTCCCCTGGGAACACAAAAGCAGGTCTGGGCAGCGAGGAAGACACCACAGAGGCCTGCTGTTGAGGCTGAGGAGATCTGGTTACCAACTGGTGTGGCCAGTTAAGAGCCACCAGGATCACCTGTGCCTTGCCCCTCCTCACCTTAAGCAGCACCCTGTGGATCAGGGGAAAGGGAGGGAAGGTGTACATGAAGGCATCCCCCTGCATTGTCCCCCACACAGTTAAAATGAATATTCTTTCTCGGGTACTCTACCCTCTAGGTATGACTGGAGCTACTGTGCCACACAGTTAATCTACTAAACTGAAATCTTTGCTGTCAACTTTCTTATAAGATAACAAGAAACCAAGGAGATCAAATCAGAAGCTCACCTCATTCAAGGTTCAAGGCGGGGGCTACAGCTACCCGACTTCCGTTTATACCATTTAGCTATGCATGCAAGCCAGTTCCTTTGGTGGAAGTGGGGGAGCAAACCCCAGAGGAAGGAGATCTTTTATTTTCCACAATGGAAACAAATTGAACTAGACTTGTGCCATAAAGCTAAAATAAGCATTAATGCCTTAAGTATTCCACTCCACAAACTGCTGAAGCTATTAAAGCCCACCCCCATAAATACTTCCCTTCTAGCTAGTAAACGGTTACACAGATTGCTCAGCACTAACTCACTCCTGACCATCTCAAACAACCCCAACTTTCGTATACAAAAGCAACTGAAGGCAAGCCAACAAACAAATTATCCCTCATGCTAGACAAGGACAGGCTAATATCTTTTGAGCGCTTCAAGAAAAATTATGCCTATACCTCAATTACAGTTTTTCCATTTCTCCAACTTCAGTACATGCTAGCTAGCTCACCAGGTCCTGGACCTTGGAACGCAGACAAATTTTCTTAACGGGATGAGCTCTGAACACGAGCAACTAAGACATTCCACATCCTTGTTATATAAAAAACTAGTACAACTTACTACCCCCCGGGGGACAGGGATTTATGCAATTACTGATTGCATGAATTTCCAAAACTGCCAGATATAGAGGATGGAGCCAAAATGTGGGGAAACATTTTACAAGTACATAAAATCTGATGGTTTAAGATTCATGCTGTACAGAATAGCTAACAATATGCACTGTATGCCCACAAGGCTCCTCAAAATGTGACATTTAGAAACAGATAGGTGTACCAAATGTAACAGCAATACAGGTACTCAAACACATCCTCTAGGATTGCCCAAAAGCTCAGCCACTGTGTGAGGATGTTAATGGCACACGGATCCCTTACTGGGCCTGGATACAGCTTTTACTCCTCAAACCTGCCTTTTAGGCCTCAATCTGCATCAAGTCATGGGCCTTAGAAAATAACCATATTTTCTTAATTTCAGTGATAGGTTAAAAAAAAACACACTCAAACACTGGCTGGATGATAACACTCCCACTTACCAGGAACAGCATACTGCTATCCTAAAGGCCCTACATATTGAAAAAAAAATTATCTGTTCACGTTGCAATAATCACAATGTGGAGTGCATTGGAAGCTCTTCTGTTTACTGCATGATGTGGAGTTGGTTGGTCTCTGGTGACTATTCACCCTAGTTTAAAAGTTCCATATAGTAATTTGTTTTCACTCTCTTTAGCATAATGTCTGTATGGAATTGCATATTGATGCATCTTACCCAGCCTCTATTGTGCCCTGGATGTTTCGGATAGCAGTGGGGCATATTTCACATGCACAGTTTGTTTCTCCTGTTCTTTGTTGTATTTGTTATAACATTTCAATAAAATATACTATTTAAAAAAAAAAAGGCTGCTGAGGATAGCTTAGCAGTCTCTTTAGTATCTTTTGACAGAGACAACTGCTTGTAGCATATTTCAGCCATGTCTGATGTCAGTGGCTGCTGCAAGGGGTGAGAACTTTTGCTGCATGTGTTCCACCAACGTGGTAACCTCTCCATTACGGAGCTTTTAATAGAGGCGCTTTGTAGTGACACAGAAGCAGACTATCAAGCAGAAAAATACTCCCTTAGTATAGCCCTTTCTTTTAAATTTTAGGTCAAACACATTTACAAAGATTACAGTTTTCAAAGACGTGGTCTGGGCCCAGGAAACGTTACAAATTTTAATAAGTAGTCATTTGTAACTTTTTATTCTTAATGTATTTTTTCTTTTTTCTCGTGCTCATTAGAAAGTTTTGGCACAGAGAGATAGGGCGCCCCTCTGGCACGCTGGTGACCCGGGCTTGTGCCTCAAACTCGATCAACAGGAGCAAAGGCCGGCAGGGAGAAGTCAGAGCGTCCTTTGGATGCTTCCCTACCAGGGGGTGGGAGGTGTTGGTCCACTTCACTGGTGGTGGCTTGTGGAGGCGATCTTAGCAGCGTGTAGCACCACCCACGTGGTCAATCACCCCTGGACACCGCTGTGGCCACCTAAAGTGGGAGGGGCCCCATAGCAAGGCAACTTGCCCACCCGGCCACCAGATGACAGCCACCATGTTCCCCCTGTGTGCCACATAACCTTGCTCAGCCGCGCCAGTCAATCCTCCTGGCTCCCATATCCGGTCAAGGTAGCGGAACAATCTCTCCTCCTCTGGTGCCGGGGGGGGGGGGTGTCCCCCAAGAAGGGTTACTCTGGATCTACCGGGATGTGAGGCCGATTGGGAGGATGACCAGATGGCAAATGGGGGATGGCCAGTGGGCAGAGGTGCGAACGATTAAGTGGCCCTAAGGAGTGGTGGGCCAAGGGGCATGGGAAGGAGCAAAAAAAAAGTTTTCTATGTGATATTATGCTGGACATGTGGAACACTCTGCCTGGCAGCAGACATATCTAGTTCTCTTCCCCGACTGACCTAACAGCTAATGAGTGGATCTTCCTGAGCAACTGTGATGTCAGTGAGGTTACAATGCTGATGGTGTAACAACAGGACAGAGCTAGATGTTATCAGCTGCAAGGCCGAGTTGCTTGCTGTTCCACACAGCACACCTACAAAGTCATCAGGTTAAAAAAAGTCATCTAATTTTAATCAAAGGGAAAAGAAAAAAGTACCTCAGATATAAGAGGTAATAGCTGACTGCTTTTAAAAACTAGTATTACCTTTAGGCAGTACACTAGCTCTTTAATTAAAATACTATACATGTCTCAAGATATGAGCAGGAACTTGAAAGCATCTATGCTCCTTGGCTAGAAGTGTGACACTTTCACATGCTGTTTGTCATACTGTTTTTCTCAATTACTTTACAGTGGAATAATCTGCCATCAATATATTCAAATGTAAAACTAAGTCTCAAGAAAACAACATGCACCGTTTATCAGTAACCCATGGAACATTTAAAATAAATAAATAAAAGCCTCTCAACTACCACATTATCAGTGTTAAGTTCAAAAAGCACTGAAGCATTCAAAATCGTTTACTTTCCCTTCTGGGCTTCTCCACACCTGCTAAGTAATAAGTATACCAGAGAATTTATGGATCCTTTTTGTCCTTCTTGTATCATCCACAGGTACCAGGATTTCATACATTTTTGTAGCCATGTCTTGAAAGCTTGGTGGGCATTAGTGGCCACCTAGAGCAAGACCCACCCACCAGCATTCTATAATATTACCCGCACGGGTCAGAGAGTCACAAACGTATCAAGGAACGTGCTGAAATGAGCTATTCCACAGGTTTTGGAATATATCTGCTCTAAGTAACAGTAAAAAGATGCTGCTGACTATGGAGTACTACTTTATGCAGTAGAATATCACCTTTAAGGAGCAATCTATGCCTCCAGCAGTATTTGTTAGCCGGGGTGTCATCATACAGTGTTTTAGTAATATTGTATTTCTTTTCACTGAATTTCCGAGATACAGGGTTGGAAGTTTTTAAATGCAACTGCTCTGGCTATGCCCACTATGCATAAAGTAAGTATCTTAGAATCTTAGATGATGACAGCAGAAAAAGACCACTGATCCATCCAGTCTGCCCTGTTAAGCCCTTACCCAACCCTGAAACCTACTGTCTAGTCAGGATTTTTGCCATCACCTCCCCCACTTGGCCCACTGTCTTACGGTCACCTAGAGTAACTACTACACTCTTAACTCTGTCCCAGCCGTGTTTGAAACCATTGACGTTTTTTGCACCTACCACCTCTGCCAGCAGGCTGTTCTACAGCTAAACCACTCTGTAAAACAAAACATACTCATGTCCCAGCTTCCACTTATGTCCCTGTGTTTTTGGCTCACTATTCCTGCTAAACAGTTCCTCGCAACCTACCTGGTGGTTATTTCCTATCAGGAACTTGAGGCTGTTGATCATACTGCTCCTCACCCTTCTGGCCCCCATCAAGTACATGTTCAGAGCTCCAAGTCTATCCTCGTAGGATCTGCCCTGCTGGCCCTGAATCATTCTGGTCACCCAATGCTGCACTATCTCCAGCCTGCCTTTTCATAGATGGCAATCCAGAACTGGGCATAGTATTCCAGATGGAACTTCACCATTGATCTATACAGAGGAAATATTACCTTTTAACTCCTTTTATCGAAACCTTTCCCATTATACCCCAACATTCTGGTTGCCTTGCTGTAGGACTTTCTGCTTTGGCTAGATCATTTCAGGGAGTCACTTATGACGACTCCCAGCTCCTTTTCTCAGAAGCAGTGCCTGTCTTAACCCCTCCCATCCGTTATTCCATCCTGGATTTCGTCTTCCTTATATGCATTACCTTATACTTTTTGGTGTCGAATTTCAACTGCCAAACCTTGGACCACCTCTGTTACCTTTACATATCCTACCTTGCTGTCTACCCTGCCACAGAGATTAGTGCCATCTGTGAAGAGGCGCATTTTGCCCTGTATTCCTTCTCCTATGTCACTGATGAACATATTGTAAAGGAGTGGTCCCTGCAGTAACCCACTTGTGACCTCCCTCTTTCTCAATTTAAACCAGTATGCCACCACCATCTGCTGTCTCCCCTCCAAACTACCCACCCATCTAACTTGGTCCTTCGCTGCACCCAGATCCTCTAACTTCTTCAGTTTCTTTGAGGCACCAAGTTGAATGCTCTGCTAGTCTAAACAGAGTAAATCCACAGCATGTCCCCTATCCACTGTCCTACTTACTCAAAGAATACTATCAGGTTGGTCTGACAAGATCTCCCTGCCCTGAAACCGTGCCAACTACTATCTTACAACCCATTTCTCTCCAGGCAGTCCACTAAATCCTCATTGGCTAGCGTCTCCACCAGTTTACCCACCACAGAGTTAAGACGGTCGGGCCTGCAGTTATCCGGTTGTTCCCTGTACCCTCCTTTGTGGAGTGGAACCATGTCCGCAACCCTCCAGTCTTTTGGAACCATTGGAACCATCACTGACTCTAGTGAGCTATTGAAAAATCCTACTAGAGGTTCAGCCACTTCCAATGGCAGTTCCCACACCCTCCAGTGCATCCCATCTGGCACAGAGCTGCAATCCCTTTTCTAATCCTTTCTCCAGTAATAATCATCTGCCCCATTTCTGGGATCCCTCTTGCAGCAGCCTTTATGCCACTTTCCGGCAAAGGTCTGCTGTTCATCACTGTGAAAACCGAGCTTAAAATAATTGTTATGAACATCTGCCTTCTGCTTGTCATCCTTTATTACCATGCCCCCCCCCCCCAGCAACCTTACAATTCTCCCTCCAAAGCTTCTGTGAAACTCTACCCTCTCGAGACCCTTTGCAATATGCAGCTCTGTGCCCGCTTTTGTGTTAGACTGCCTTTTTGGCCTCCATCATCTTTACTTGGTATTCGCTCCATTCCTTGCACAAATTTCTCTTTGTATCTGATGAAGGCCTTTTTGGCCCTCACTGCCTCCATGATCATCCTCGAGAACCAGATTGGTCTCTTCTGACCATTTCTTTTGCTAACCATTTCAAGCATAACTCAAATGCCTGAAGAATGGACCCTTCAATTCAACCCCACCTGGATTTTATCCACGCCAACCAACTTATCCTGAACTAATTCTTCATCAAGTCAAAGTCTGCTCTTCCAAAACCCAGAACCTCAGCCTTTGATGAGGGTATACTAGTACACAGGGCCATAGCTCTCAACTGTACCACATTACGAGGAACGTTCCTCATTTTACTTCGCAAAAGCTCCCTGTTCCACACTGTGAGGACTTGTTCCACATTCAGTATTAACATGTTAAAGAAAAAATCTATAGTAAATGATGCAAAAAATATATTATTCAATTAACAGACTTTCTGAACATAAATGCAAATATTTTAACAGTATTCTGAGTCTCCTAGGTAAAGATTTGATTAAGTGTTCCAGATTTTGCTCATTTGTTCCACATTTTGAGAGGCAATGTTCCATATTTGGGGGGAAAAAGGCTGAGAGGTATGCACAGGGCCAGTTTGAACCATATGGTGTTATGATCACTGGACCCCAGTGGTTTGCCAACCTGCACTCCGCCTACCATTTCTGAGTTGGTGAGCACCACATTGTTAATGGCAGCCTGCCTTGTGGGTTCCTTGAACAGCTGCATGTACAGGCAGTCCTGGAACATATCTAGCAGGGCCTGACTTCTGGTGCCTTTACCCATGTCTGGCCGGTTGAGATCCCCCATCACCTCTACCCTCCCCTTAGCAGCCCTCTTTGTCTGCATCTTCCCCTAGTTCCCTATCACCCTCATTCCCCTCCCTATCCTGACAGTCTACAGATACTGTGTGCAATTTGTTACTCGATGCTGTAGTGAACTATACCCACAGTGGAACATATGCAAACAGAAGAGAGAAAGAAATAAGTGCCTCAGATGGGGCTTGAACCAAGGCTGCCTGGAATGCTCTTCTGGTTGTGCTACCAGCTGTGCCACCAAGGCAACTGAAAACTGGGCCATCATGGAGCACACTACTCTTTCTCCAAGGCACAATCTGGTGCTGCACAGGTAATTACCACCTCTATGTCTTCCACCATAAAGAGGGCTACCCCTGCTTCTTCTTCCCTTGCTGCCCATATATGATGTAGCCTGGTACTGCCAGATCCCAGCTGTTACTCTCAATGGCCCATGTTTCTGTAATGGCTATGAGGTCCAACACTGCATCTACCACCAGTGCCTGGAACTCACTCATTTTATTTCCTGGACTCCTGGCAATAAAGCAGACAACCTTCCAGCTTGTGCTTATGCCTTTCCCTTTTCCATCAGTTACTCTCCCGTTATCCTCCTCATCTCTCAATTTCCCGACTTTCCTGCTCCTTGCCGTCTGACACCCCTCCTGACCTTTTCTTAACTTATTATGAACCCCCATCTTGCTGTTTCCATCTTTGCTGCTCTTAGCCCCCATTTTAGGGAGAGTCCTAGCTAGGTTCCCTTTTTGCTCTCTGCGGTTCCCTCAACCTCAGTCCCCCTCCACACCATTCAGTTTAAATGTTCACCAATAAAGACAAACCTTTGCCCAAGTCTTCTAGCCCCCTCCCTTGTTAGGTGAAGGCCATCACCCTTGAAGAGCCTCCTGTCCCAGAATTCTCCCCCCCAGTCTCCCACAAATTGGCACCCCTCCTAATACCATCCTCTCAACCACCCATTCAACTCCTCAAACTCCTCCTTCCTCACTTTATCCTTCCCTTTACCCCTACCCCATACAGGGAGCACCAGGATTCTGGTGAGGTACTGTGCTGTTTACTACAGAAATGTGCACTAGCACACTCCGGGCAGTTGAGTTTTAATGTCAAAAAGTGCAAAATCATGCACCAAGAGCACAGGAAAGTACAGTTACGTAAACTTACCGTAACAGTAGATCTTCAAGAGAGGCTCTTGCAGTAGGTAATTACATATAGGACTGAAGCCAGCAGGCGCCAGGACCCCACGGAAAAATTTCTAGCTAGCAGTCTCTGGCGGGGGACCACCCCCACGTCAGGTGACTGACGTCATGCAACATCAGTATAAAGGGGCGGTTCCCCACACCCACCTTCCAGTTGTTCCCCGGACAAAGGCTAAAAAGGCAAGATGAGAGAGAAGCGGATATTTCCCATCCTGGAAAAGGAGCTGAAAAAGCTATCGGGGATGGAGGGCGGGATGGTAGTACCTACTGCAAGACCCTCTCTCAAAGATCTACTGTTACGGTAAGTTCTTACATAACTGTACTATCTTACCACGAGAGAGCTCTTGCAATAGGTAATTACATATAGGACTGAGTCCCAAGCAGTCTGGAACAAGAAGCAGCCAACGGGAGGAGAAAAACTACTCAGAAGTAGACCCTCTGGCTGTGAAGACCTTAGGAAAGCAGACCTTGCAAAACAGCCAACCCGAAGCCCACTCTACATCGAGAAGTAATATCCAAACAGTAATGTTTCGTAAAGGTATGGTCAGCACAAATGTCAGCCGACGACACGTTCTTAAAACAAGCAGCACAGGCAGCGACCCCTCTGGTGGAGTGGCCTCTGACTTGACCCGGCAGGGTCTTACTGTACTTGTTATAACAGAAAGTGGTGCAATGAGCCAACCATTTAGACAGGCACTGCTTGGAAACAGCATTGCCTTCCCTTTAATGAGCAAAAGAGACAAACAGTTGATCAGTCTTTGAGATCCTTCATCCTGGAAGTGTAGTATCTCAGAATCCGGTGAACATCCAGAATATGGAAGAGGTACTCCCCTTGATTGGAGTGTTGCATAAAGAAAGTAGGCAACTCTATGGATTGATTCAATGTAGATTCCACTACCACCTTAGGGAGAAACTTAGGGTTGGCACGCAGAGCCACACGTTGCTTGTGAAAAAAATCAAATCCGGGATTTTACACATCAGGGCCTGAAGCTAGAAAATCCTTCGAGCAGAAGTAATGGCCACGAGGAAGTGTCTCTTCCACGAGAGGAACTTCAGATCTGCTGAGGCTGCTGGCTCGAAAGGAGACAGAGTAACATTCTCAAGGATAAAATTCAGATCCCAAGGAGGGGCAGGAACCCGAATAGGGGTCTTAAGTGGAGGACCCCTCTAAGGAAGGTCTTTGAGACCTCCAGCTGTGCAAACGTCCTGTCTCCAAAAGGAACATGGTAGGCCGAGATGGCTGCCATGTGAACCTTCAAAGAAGAATGACTAAGACCCAGATCAAAGAGATGATGCAAGTAATTCAGAAGCCGCCCAACAGAGCAAGAGAAAGGCTCGAAATCTTTGGCAGCGGCCCAGATAGTGAACTGTTTTCATTTCATGGCATAGGTAGATCTAGTGGATGGCGTCCTGGTCTCCACCAGAATCTCCGCCATTCGGTGGTGGTGGTGGTGGTGGGGGGGCCAAACGGGCTTGAGCTACGCCTGCAGGAGCCAGGCGTGCAACTGAAGGGATCTGAGGCCTGGATGGACCAGGGTCCCCTGATCCTGGGTCAGCAAAGTCCGTGACAGAGGAAGCGAAGGTTCCTCTGAAAACTGTTGCAGAAGAGAGAACCAAACTTGCCTGGGCCAGAAAGGAGCGATGGGAATCATGCGAGCTCCTTCCGAGCTGAGTTTCTGCAAGACTCTCGGAAATAAGGGGATCGGGGGGAAGGCACAGACGAATCTCTCCTTCCAGTCTAGAGACAGAGCATCTCTCCAAAAAACATCGCACCCTGGAGCGAGCGAGCAGAAGGCGGAAAGTTTTGCGTTGAGATGGAGACACAAACAGATCTACCTGAGGGGTTCCCCAGCATAGAAAGATTTCATCTGCTACCCCCTGATTGAGTTACCACTCGTGCGCATGGGCAGATGACAGACTGAGGTGGTCTGCCAAGGTTTTCTCGACCCCCGGGACGTGAATGGCCATGAGGTGAAGGTTGTGCTGCACTGCCCAATCCCAAACCCGCATCGCTTCCCTGCAAAGAAGGCAGGAACGAGTTCCTCCCTGTTTGTTGATGTACCAAACACACATGTTGTCACGTCTGGACAGCCAGATATCCAGGGAGCAGAAAAAGATGCAGAGCCTGAAGAGCATACAAGACAGCCCGAAGCTCAAGCACATTGATGTGGAGAGATTTTTCAAGCTGGGACCAGGAGCCCTGGGTCCTCTGAGGCCAGAGATAGGCTCCCCAACCTTCTCCCGAGGTGTCTGTTGACAGCATCTGGGAGGGGGGAGAAAGGCAGAAGGGAACTCCCTGGCAAAGGTTCTCCTGAACCGCCCACCATTGCAAGTCCTGAGCCACAGGGCTGGAGACCAGAACCAGTTGATCTAGGTCGTCCACCAGCTGATCCCATGGAGACTGAAGCATCCACTGAGAGACTCTCATGTGGAGCCAAGCGCGAGGGACTGTCGGAATAGCAGCTGCCATGAGCCCGAGGAGGCGAAGGTCTGATCTGTCACTGACCCGCCTGTGGCTGGATAACAGGTCGACCTGAGCCTGGATCAATGCCGCCCTGTCCAGTGGCAGAAAAGCCATGCAGGAGGTTGTGTCCAGAACTGCCCGATAAACTGGAGCCTCTGGGACGGGATCAGATGAGACCTGGCCTGGTTGACAGCAACCCCCAGGCAGGCAAAAACCTGCAAGGTGAGGGAAAGGGAGCGTAGTAGTTCATCCCTGGTAGTGGTCCCCCTGAAAAGCAAAACAGGTATTTGTGGTGGGAAGGGCCAACAGGGATATGCAGGTAAGCATCCTACATATCCAGAGCATACAGCCACTGTCCCGGCCAAAGGAGGGGCAGAAGACTCTGTAGAAAGAGCATCCTGAACCTTCTGTACTCCACAAACAAGTTCGGGGAGCTGAGGTCAAGGATCGGACTCACCTCTTCTGACTTCTTCAGGACCAGAAAGAAATGGGAATAGTAGCCTGTCCCTTGAAGGTGCTGGGGTACAGGCTCTATCACCTCTTTCACCAGAAGAGAGGAGATTTCTTCCCGAACCAGAAGATGATGTTCTGAGGAGTAAGACGACCGGGGATGAGGAGGTTTCAAGAAACTACTGAGTGTCCTTCTTCTGGATCAGCTGAGCACCAAATGTCTGTAGTTATCCTCTCCCAGCCCGGTAGGTGGAAGGAGAATCTCCCTCCAACCAGTTTCTCTGGTATGCCGAGAGGCAGTGGGAGAGGAAAGAAGTCAGGAGGTATGAGGCAGCGTCACTGCTGAAGCCCCCACTGCTTTTTTTTTTGGGGGCTTGGCAGCCAGAGGGGCACGATGTTTATTGGCCTGCTTTCCCTGAGGTTTCGCTTTCTGCCAAGGCCATCTGCGAAAGAGACGACGCTGAGCTTGAGGGGGTTTGTACAGAGAGTCAACTGATTTAAGTGCAGTACCCTTCTCCTGCAGATCAGTGATGATGATGTCCTTGACATCACCCCTGAACAGCACAGAACCCCTGAAGGGCACATCCTGGATAGCGGACTGCACCTCCAGGACCAAACCCGACACGCTGAGACAGGCGTGACGCTGCAAACCTACGGCAAAAGCCGAGCTCCTACCAGCAGCGTCCAGTGCGTCGTATGTGGCACGAAGTATGTGCCAACTGGCTGAACGCCAAGACCAGACTAGATCCACCACTTCCCGCTTTGTCTGAGACTCAGGAAGGGAGTCCACTTTAGCCTGCACCTCACTAAGGATCGCCTTCTGATAGTCCCCCATATGACCAACGTAATTCAGGGCCCTAATACCCAGAGTGGAAGAAGCGTAAACCTTCTTTCCGTACTGGTCCAGAAGACGGGATTCCTTGTCAGGTGGGGACGAGCTCCAGTGTTTGGGGTTAGCTGTCCGGCCGTGAGCGGCGCTAATCATGACCGAATCAGCTCGAAGGTGCGAATTCAAAGAGTAGACACCCTCGGCAGCCTGATAAAGCCTATCAGACTTCCTAGGAAGGGGGGCTAATGCCGACAGTTGTTTGCAAATCGTGGAGACAAGGTCGGCATGAGGCTCAATCCAGGGTGGCACCAGGGTTGGAGCGGTTTCAGGCAGATCCAGGTGCGCAGAGAGTTTCTTACACCGTGGATCCAACTCCAAGGAATGCCACTGATTAACTTCCTGGATTTTTCGCAGCAACTCCGTAAAAGAAGGAACCTCCGGATGGGACTTCGGAGAAGTCCTCGGCCTCGGCTTATCTGAGGAGCGCAGCTGGTCGTCTAAGTTGGAATGACCATCGGAGTCATCCGAGGTGTCAGAGGAAAAAAATTACTCACCTTAGTAATTATGTTTCTTCTAATGGAGTCTTGTTGTATTCTGACAACTGCAGTGATTCCCAATCTTTGAACTGCCCCGGAGAACAAAGAGTTAACTTTCTATGCAGGGCATAGAATACTAAGCTCGAGCTTGGTTGAAGTCTCTGTCTGGAGTGATTCAACCCTAAACCGTCATATTCTTATGAGCCCAACTAAATTAAAAATTCTATGTGGAAATTGTAAAAATTCTTACTAGCCAACTGGCTGAAAAAAGGTTTGGATTCCCAAGGAAGACTCAAGTCAAAGGAAACCCAAAAACAAAACCCAATGTACTAAAAATAACAATAATAAATCAGCACACAAACAAAAAGGAGGAGGGTGCAAGCCAAAAACACCCCTGTGGTGCAACACTGCACCTGCCCACCCACTTCCCAAAAATAGGTTCTGAGAGGGGAGGCAGGGAGGGAGGTCAGAATACAGCAAGACTCCATTAGAAGAAACATAATTACTAAGGTGAGTAATTTTTTCTTAAAACAACATGAAATCTTGCTGTATTCTGACAATTGCAGACTACCAAGCAGTACCTCCAAGGAGGAGGGACAGAACCTACTTTGGGAATAGGTTCTGAAGTACTGCTGTGCCAAATCGAGCATCACTCCTAGCCTTGATATCCAGAGAGTAATGCTTGGTAAAGGTATGGACTGTTTTCCAGGTGGCTGCTTGACAAATTTCTAAGAGAGGGATATCCCTGGCAGCAGCCAGGGAAGAAGCTGAACCTCTTGTGGAATGAGCCCTCAGGCCTGAGGGCAGGGTTCGACAAATCCAATAGCCCGATGTCCCGGGCTACCAGATCATAGGCTGGGACAAGTAGATCGTGCAGCGGGCACTTGTCCGCGGACAAGTACGTTTTTTTAAAAAATAACCAAACTTTTTTTTCTACAGTGCCAGGTTTCTCCACTGGGGAGCTCACTGGCGATGTGGAAAACGTCCGTCCATCTCGGGGTCATGTGACCCACAAGGAGCTCAGTTATGTGATCTGTGGCAGGGGAGCATGAGCACCGAGTACCGGGAGCAAGCGCGAGCAGTGGCAGAGGAGGAGACAGTTATCCGACTGGCAGGCATGGAATCCAGTGACAGATCAGGGGGAGAACGGTAAGAGACATCCGTTTGGCCGCGGCAGTGACTTGGCAGGGTAACTGGAGGTGCGTTCACTCAGTTTCTCTGCTCAGTGTAGCATGCAGAGAGAACGTGTCTGCTTATCCAAATTGTTGAACGGCATTTTATTTTGGTCCAGGACCGGCGCAGAAACCACTGCCTGCTACACTTAGTTGTTGTTGCCAACTTGACATTACAAAAAAGAAACTCGTTTTGTAGCTGAAAAAAGAGTAGAGAGATCGGGGGGAGAACAGTTGGGGACTAAGGAGGGTGAGACTTAGTAAGCAGAGGTGTGGGAAAGGGCAGAAGCGGGAGCCACTACCGCGAGTCAGGACAGACTGCTGACAACTGCCAGTGTGCCTGAGCTCAGCTCAGATCTCCCCCAAAAGACAGAAAGAAAAACAACAAAAAATTCAAAAGGGTTGGAGAATCGAGTAAATAAAATAGACTGAGTGACTGAGCAGCACTGCAGCAGAAAAGTAAAAGGGGAAGAGAAGAGAAGAGCAGAGTGGTGAATTTACTGAATTGCCACCGAAACAGAACTGTGAGAAGACTAGTCTAGGAGGAGAGACCACAAAGCAAACAAAAGAGAGGATGGCTGGCTGAGGTACTAGGGGAGTACAAATAATAATTATTTAAGAAAGGAGGAGAAGAAGAGTGAATAAGACTTGTTACAAGGGAAGACAGAGTGAACAAAAAAGGCAGTTGGAATCAGTTAAGAGAGACTCAAAACAGAAGGGCTTTAAATTGCAATTGATCAATGCCCTAAGAAAAATTAATAAAGGAGGGTCAAACAAAAGAGACTTGCACCACATTTCCACTGCCCTAGACAGTCCTGAGTGGGTGAGTGCCTCTGCCTGCTGACTGCCTTCCCTTGTTTGCATAATCACAACTTTCAAGGGAGGCATTATAGTACAGTGGTTTAAGGCTCTGAGCTACAAATCTGGAGACCTGGGTTTGAATCTCACAGCCCCCCACTTCCATACTGTGTGACCTTGAGCAAGTCACTTAACTTCCCTGTGCTCCCAGGTTGCACCTGTAAACAAGCTTTCAGCTTAGTGTGTCAGTCTCACCTGGTTAAACAATTGGGGGATACTGCAGAGAGCTGTTGAAAAGGCTAAGCAAATAAGCAGTCATCATTACTAGTGTCACTATCTGTCTAACTCAGCCCTGACACTCCCATCTAGTTCATATTACTCTGGCACCCAGTGAAATACACATACCACATGGTAAAAAAGATTTATTAGCATCTAAACAAAAAGTGTGCAACAATATGCAGAAGGGAGTAGTAAAAACAGCAGACTTTTTTTTCTCTGGTCACTTGCTGCTGCTAGTGCCACTGCTGCTGCTGCCGCCACTCATACTACTGCCAGGGCTCCATCTTCCTGTCCTAGTCCTTGATGACAGTTTCAATTTAGTTTTTTTTGTTGACCACGTAAGTGCACTAGACAAATCCTGCCTATTTTCAGGCATGACCCGGTGGAGGGGGATACAGATGAATGCCAACTGACCTTGAACCAGATTAAGCTGTTGGTGGTATTTTTAGTGAATGAGGGAAATTTGGCCAGGACACGGGAAATTCCCCTACTCTTTTCGATAAGTGCCATGGGATCTTTAACATCCACCTGAACTACCACCAATCCAGGCAGATGGGACCTCAGTTTAACATATCATCCGAAAGACGGCACCTCAGAAGTGCAGCACCCCTCTCATGCTGCACTACAGTGTCAGTAATGGGATGTTAACCCAAGTGCCAGATGTGGGAACTGAACCCACAGCCCTCTGATCTCCCGGCCTCAGAGGCGAGTGTGCTACCTACTGAGCCACTGACACTGACTAGTTGAGTTCACTGGCTTGTCCTTCTAACTAATTCTAACTATTCTCTTCCTAATACAGACTTCAGCATGTTCTTAGTCTGTATTAACAGAAAAATATAGAAAATATATTGTTTTTCCTGATTTCTGAAGTTCTTCTACCTCTATATCCCATCATATGAAGTACAGTACAATACAAACTCAGCCACACCATGTAATTTCTTTCTATGTAACTTGTTTTAAAATTTACATTGAAATGTACTGGACTACTACTCTGAACTCGGGGACTACCATTTTTGACAAGGCTAGTTGTCCTGGACTAGCATGCCATTTTGAAATTTGTCGATCCCTGCCTGAGGGTTGAGTTTTTTCCCAGCTTTTCACAGCAGAATTGTATACAAGACACAATCCACCTGGCAACAGATCTTTTGGTGGCAGGTTTGCCCTTTCCCACTTCTCCATAAGTGAGGAATAACTGGAGGTAGTCAAACCTGTGACCCTTAGTACGCTCTATGTAGTAACTAAGGGCTCTTTTGACATCTAAATTGTGTAGCCTCCTCTCTCCTGAGGAAGAATGATCGGTGAAGAAAACAGGGAGAGAGAGAGAGACTGGTTTAAATGGAAGTCTGAAACCACTTTGGGCAAGAACCTTCTATTGGTTCTAAGGACCACTTTTATCCCTGTGAAAGGAGATAAAATCAGGTTCCACTGACAGTGCTTGCAATTCACTGATACGCATGGCAGAGGTAATGGCTACCAAGAACACAGTTTTCCAAGTCAAGTACTTAAGTTCTGCTGAAGACATAGGCTCAAAGGGGGGTTGCATAAGTTGAGCAATGCAAACATTCAAAACCCAGGCAGGGGCAAGGTCTCTAAAAGGAGGATTGGCGTGAAGCAATCCTTTAAAAAATTTACAGAACACAGGATGGGAAGATAGTGAGGAAGGCTTCCACACAGACAAAAACGCAGAAACAGCTGACAAGTGTACCTTGAGAGTAGCTGGTCTGAGGCCTAGGCCATTAAGATGGACCATATAATCCAGAACCGTAGGCAATTCAGCAGTGTCTGGAGAAACATGCTTCTTATAACACCAAATGCTGAATCTTTTCCATTTGGAGTTGTAAGTCTTTCTGGTGGAGGGCTTTCGAGAAGCCTTGAGGATATCCAGAACCCCTTGGGAAAGATGCAGATCTGCAAACTCTAACTCTTCAAGAGCCATGCTTTGAGACTGAGAGACTGAAGACTGGGGTACCAAATCCTTCCCTGAGAGAATGTTAACAGGTTGTAATTCCCGGGAAGAGACAGGGGAAGATGGACTGCTAGGGACAGCAACAGGGGGTACCAGGGCTGGCTGGCCCAATCTGGAGCAATCAGAATCACCTTGCAAGGTTGAGACCTTATTTTTACCAAAACTTTGAACAGGAGTGGGAAGGGGGAAAGGCATACAGAAACTTCCCCTCCGAATTCAGAATCATGGCATCCAGAGGGACTGAGCCCAGGACTGGAGGTCAGCAACAAAACAGAGGGAGTTAGTGATAGTCTGGGGCTGCAAAGAGATCTATCTCTGGAGTACCCCACCTTGAAAAAATCACTTTCAACACCTGAGGGTCCAGGGACCATTCGTGATGGCCCTAAGAAATCCTGCTCAGTGCATCTGCTAGGACTTTGTCCTTGCCTGGAAGGTGAACTGCCACAAAAGAAGTTTGCAGGGAATAAGCCAGGGACCACAACTTCATGGCTTCTGTGCACAAGGCCATGGACTGAGTGCCTCCCTGCTTGCTGATGTACCACATGGTGGTGGTGGTGTCTGTTCTGACTTGAACCACCTTGTTCTGTACTGACTGTGAGAATGCTTTTAGAGCCAGAAAAACTACCCTGAGCTCTAGAAGATTGATGTGGAGAAGGGATTCTTGGGGGGACCACAGCCCCTGGGCAGCAAGGGACCCCAGGTGGGCTCCCCAGCCCAGGAGAGAAACATCCATGGTAAGGACTACTGAACAACGCTGAGCAACAAAAGGAACACCTTGTCTTAAATTGTCCTGATCCTGCCACCACTGGAGGGCTTGGACCAAGGTCAGAGTCACTGGGATCAGTTTGGTAAGGGAGTCCTTTCTCTAAGACCAGAAAGCTCTCAGTGGAACTGAAATATCCCTCATCTGGAATCTTGCCCCTTGGACCACTGCTGTTGAAGCTGCCATGTGGCCCAAGAGCTGGAGGAAATGCCTTGCTGGTCGAGATACCTGAAGGCTGAAGGAAGAAGCTAGTTCCATAAGAAACCTTGCCCTTTCTAGAGGAAGACAGGCTCTCGCTCAGAGTGTGTCCAGTTCTGCCCCTATAAAGGTAAGAAGCTGGACTGGTTCGAGAACTGACTTGGGAAGGTTGAGAAGAAATCCTAGAGAAGTGAGCACTTGCTGGGTCACTTGCAGGCGAGACTTGACTTGGTCTGGAGACTGATCCACTATTAGCCAATCGTCCAGATACGGAAAAATGGAAATCTTGTGCCTTCTTAGAAAGGCAACTACTACTGCCAGGCACTTTGTGAAAACCCTTGGGGCTGAGGTTAGATCAAAGGGCATGGCTCTGAACTGATAATGGCCTGAGGGCAACTCAAACTGGAGGCACTTTCTGTGGGAGCACCTGATGGGAATTTGAAAGTAGGCATCCTTGCGGTCCAGGGAGGCTAGCCAGTCCCCTGGCCTTAGAGAGGGAAGGATTATTCCCCGAGTTATCATCTTGAACTTTTAGTTTTAAAAGATGTTTGTTTAGATATCTTAGGTCTAGGATGGGTCGCCACTCCCCTGTTTTTTGGGGGGTCAGGAAGTACCTGGAGTACAGTCCTTTGCCCCAGTGTAAGGTAGGTACTCTCTCTCTCTCTATAGCTCTTAAAGCTAGGAGAGAAGAAACCTCTGCCTCTAGGGCAAGGGTTTCCGAGAGATTTGCAGGTGGAAAAGATCTGGCTCATCTTTGGAAATTTTTTGAAGCTGAGAACCAGTCCCTGGCTTACTACTTCCAGGACCCACTTGTCTGATGTAATAGACATCCAGTCCTGGACAAAGTAAGCCAGTCTGCCCCCTACTAGGAAAGAAGTGTCAACCTGGGCAGGCCCATCAGGGTGTCTGCTTGGCAGGGGCTTTAGGCTGAGGAGTGGATGCAGCCCTGCTCATCCCTCTTCTGCCTCTCCCTCTGAAGAACCCCATCTGAGAAAAGGAAGAAGAGACCTGTGCTTGGTAAAAAAGGCCTTTGAAAAGGCCTGCCCCTGCCCCTAGACTGCTGCCTTTGAGGAGTGGCTTGCCTTTCTTTGGCCTGAGCACTCCTGTAGGTGGTCCTGTATTCGTCCATCTTTTTCATGTAGTTCTCTGTCTGCTCCCAAACAGAGAATTACCTATCATAGGGAAATCTATGGCCTTAGCCTGGGTATCCTGTGACAGGCTAGTACATCTGAGCCAAGCCATCCTCCGAAGGCCACAGATGTAGCCATGACTCTAGATGAAACATCACTGGAGTCCACAGCAGCATGAAATTGCACCTTGGATGCCTCAATCCCATCTGCAGCCACCTGCTTCAGCTCCTTGGCAAGCTGGTCAGGGGCCTGTTGCCAGAGCCTGCACAGTGTCCCACCGGGACTTCTGATATCTAGCTGTATAGGCCATATAGTTAGCCTGCCTGAGTCCCAAAGATGCTGCCATGTACTGCTTCTTTGCCATGGCATCAATCCTCCTGGAGTCCTTATCTGGGGGTGTGATGCCAAGGGAATATTTGCCTTAACACAGGCAGCAGCCTGCACTACCCCAACATGGCTGCGTTGCTGAGAAAGGAACTCCGTGTCCGAGACTGAAAGGGTATACCTCTTGTCCATTCGTCTGTCCACAGGAGGTATGGAGTTAGGTGTCTTTAGAATTTTAAATGTCTGTTTCCCAAAAGATTTGTGGAGGGGAATAGACAGCCTCCTGGACTCTGGGACGTCCATCATTCAACAAAATCAGGCTCCTCCTGATCCTCTACTGCTTCTTCCATTGGAAGCTAGAGGGTTTTAGCCACTTTCTTGTAAAACATAAAGTGGGAGGTGGACTCAGAAAAGAGGAGAAACACCTGAAGGTCTGTCTGGGGAGATGTCCGGTTCAATAGGCACATCCAGACTTTCATAATCACCATCATCCTCATACTCTCCCTCCTCCTCCTCCGGTTCATAAAATTCTTCTAAAGTATAATCCGGAACCGGGGGAACCGACCAAACCGAGCCCCTTCCAGATGGTGCTGGTTTGGCCAGAACCGAAGTTAGCGACTGCACTATCCTTATCGCTTTGGCTATTTCATCAGCGGTCAGAGAAAGAACTTGTGGATCCGAACCGGATAATTTCTCTCTTCTCTTCCTTTTAACCGGAATAGACTCCTCAAAATCGGCTCTCCTTTTGCCTGAAGAATTTTCGCCCTGGTCAGAGGGCACTCCTTCTGGTTCGGTCGGAACTGAACCGGGCTGGCCATCCGGGTCAGCGGACTTCTCGGCCTCCCCTTCCCTCAGTCTACCTACTCTCTTATCCAGGGTAGCTTTGGGAAAACTCTTACAAATTTGGCCGTCTGAATCGAGGTGGTCAAACCCCAGACAATAAGCACAGGTGGTGTGGGGATCAGCCTTAGCAAAGGCTTCCCCACACACACTACAGTGTTGAAACCCAGTGGGCCGTTTTTCAGGGGTTTCTCAGATATGGCCAATCCTATCCAAAACTTACCCTTTTTTCCTTAATCCGCCAGGCAAGACTCCCCTATCGGTTCCTGACAGTGTTACGGGTCGTAGAAAAAAACGTAATTAAATAAGTTTTTTTTTTAGAACCGATACGGTTCCACACTCTAAACAAATTCAAAACTTTTTTAGACCAAACTGATCGGTTCAAACCGAACCGATCCGAAATTTACAAGTTCCACACAGAAACTAAATGTAAAACCTATCTAGTACTCACGGTACCACAGACAGAGACTTAAACGGACAGATTCGGTAACAGAAATTCAATAGAAACAGAGTGAAAAACGAAACTTTAACCGACTTTTTTGAACTGAGCAAAGGAGAAATCTCCGGAGCGACTGTTCAATGAGGCAGAGTAAAGAATCCGATGGTTGGAGTTTAAACAACAGCAGACAAGGGCTTCAACCGAGCTCGCGCTGAACGTTCCATGCTGGCCATGGAAAGTTAACTCTTTGTTCTCCGGGGCAGTTGAAAGACAGGACCTGACTGCAACAGTCAGAATACAGCAAGACTTCATGTTGCTTGAAAGAACAATTACATAGAAAGTTAATGCAACAGTAGATCTTCGAGCGACATCTCCTCCATTTAGGTCATTTTTGATTTTCCCCAACCACCCCACTGGACGAGGGGCACTCAACAGCCATCGAGCGGTCAGGCAAATCGAAGGATAGGGTGGACCGCAATCTTTCCAAATTCCAAGACTGGCGACAGTGGTAAAAAGATTTCTTTGGAACTATAAGCCATCAGCATCAGGACCACTCAAACTTTCTGTGAGCCAGGGGCCACCCACAATGACATGTAGCGTCGACCCGTATATAATGTGGGTGGCCCAATCACTCCTCAGTTCCCTGCCGGAAATTAGCCTTGGAGGGCCTCTAATCCATGAGGAACCAGGAGATTAAACCAGTACCTGGCACACAAAGAAAGGAACTGGAAAAAACATAATAAAAGGTGTAAGACTTTAAGAACAGCATCTGATGTAACCCTCAAGATACAGAACGGGCGGGAGGAGGGGTATGGCATGGCCTAATGGAGGAGATTCTTGCAAAGATCTACTGTTAGGGTAAGTTATTATGCAACTTGTCTATCTTAGAGCATATCTCCTCAATTAGGCCACACCTTTGGAACAATTCCTAAGCAGTACAAAGCAGCAGGGGGATGGTACAACAGTCTGATACCTAATCAGGACAGGAGGCCTTGCAGTACAGCAAGCCCAATGCCAGCATGTCTATGAGAGATTAAGTCCAGACTATAATGTTTAGTGAAAGTGTGAACAGTGTTCCATGTGACTGCAGCATATATGTCAACAGCAGGGACATGTTTGAAACAAGCAACAGAAGTGGCCACACCCCTTGTGGAGTGACCATGAACAGCACCAGGTGAAGTTCCTTACCTTCCTATAACAGAACATAATACAATGTGCCAGCCGTTTGAGCAGGCACTGCTTTGTCACAGAAGCACCCTCTTTCCCAGGGGCAAATCAAACAAAAAAGCAGGGAGGACTTTCTACAATCCTTGGTGCAATCAATATACATGCTCAGGATATTAAAGGAAAGCTGTCCAAAACATGGGCTCCTGCCTGCCCCTGGACAGCTTACCCTCTGGTTTAGATTTTAACAGCAAGAGCAGCATTTTTCTGCACCGCAACTTGCTGTATTTTAATTTTTAAAACTCCGGAACCAGGAAGTATAGAGGAGGCAGGGGATGCTCCATTTGCTGAAGAGGTATGGCGACGCTCCGATCACTTCAATATTTTTCTACTGAAGCGAGCGGTGTATTGCCGCAACTTTCCAGCAAATAGAGAGTCCCTTGCCTCTTCCATACTTCCGGGTTCCAGAATTAGAAAAATTAAAATACAGCAAGCTGCGGTGCAGAAAAATGCCGCTCTTGCTGTAAAAATCTAAACTGGAGGGTAAACTGTCTGGGGGTTGGAGCCCACATTTTGGACAGCTTTACTCTAAGCAGGAAGGTGTAACGTTTGATTCAATGTAAATTCTGATACCACCTTCAGTAGAAACACAGGATTTGTACACAAAGAAACTGTCTGAAGAAAATAAAATAAGAAGGAGCGCACAGAGAGCATGAAGCTCTGAAATCCTTTGAGCAGAAGAGACTGCAACTAAAATACAGGTTACTCACCTGTAACAGAAGTTCTAGGAATGGTATATATTGTTCATCCACACTGTCTGGCAGGTACCTTGCCACTTTGAGATAGGCCAGAAAGTCTTCACGATGGTTCCTCCCACCCACACAGGTGATGAAACTCAGTTCCACTCCATGGCGACAGATCTAGCCCGAGGAAGCCAGGTTGTCGCCCGAAGCTGGGGGCGGGTGGGTCCATGTGGATGAACAACATATACCACTCCTAAAACCCCTGTTACAGGTGAGTAACCTGAATTTTTAGGGGCGTGGATATGTTGTTTATTCCACACCGTCTGGCAGACTCCAAGCAGTTCTCCGGGAGGAGGGAGGCAAGGCGCACACCCCCTACTTAGGGACAAGGGACTTGAGAACAGAGGTCACAAAACCAGTATCCTGGCGTGACCCAAGGTCGATGTGGTAAGGGGAAATGAAGGTGTGTGCTGACTTCCGGGTGGCAGCCCTGCAGATTTCCTGGACAGGGACGTCCCTAGAAGCAGTCACAGATGCAGCGGTATGACGGGTGGAATGAGCCCTAAGCCCTACGGGAGGCTCCCTACCCACCAACCTATAGCAGAGATCAATGCAGGAAGTGAGCCACCTGCCAGTCGTCCGCTTGGCTGCAGGTCTGCCAGGTGTGGCTTCAGTGTAGGTGACAAACAGCTGGCAAACCTCTCCCCGAACTTCCGTCGTATGCTCTTTGTAATAAGCGAGTGCTCTTCTCAGGTCCAAAGTATGGAGTCTGTACTCTGTCTCTGAGGTGTGACTGGAGTAGAACACCGGCAGAGTCAACACCTGGTTCAGGTGAAACTGAGACACCACCTTCGGAAGAAATTTTGTGTGGGGTCGCAGGACACCCTTGTCCCTGTGGACGACCAGGTAGGGAGCTTCGATGAAAAGCGCCTGGAGCTCCCCAATCCTACTGGCTGACATGATAGCCACCAAGAAGGCGTTCTTCCACGACAGGTGAGAGATGTCACACCTGTGCACTGGTTCGAATGGCTTGCCCATGTGTTTGGCCAATACCAGCAGTAAATCCCATGGAGCTGGTGATTCATGCACCGGAGGGGATATGTGGTCTAGGCCCTTGAAAAAGCACCAGACCACTTTCTCCTGCACCGCAGACTGCTTGCCAGCCCGTGCCCGGAAAGCAGAGATGGCTGCCAGGTGCACGGTCATTGATCGAAGCCCTTGCTGGGAAAGGGACAACAGGTAGTCCAAAATGCTAGCCAACGAACAGGGCAAGGGGTCGAACCCCTCATCCTGACACCAAATGGAGACTTTTCCATTTGAAGGCACAACATTTTCTGGTTGACTCCTGGCGGGATGCCTCAACGCTGTTGAGGACCTCGTCGGAAAGACCCAAGGTCTGGAACTCTAGCCACTCAGGAACCAGGCCGTCGGGTGCAGGGATTGAAGGTCTGAATGGAGTACCTTCCCCTTGTTGACGGAGAGCAGGTCCGGGCGAGCTGGAAGCCGCCTTGGGAACCTGGAGCAGAGACTGAGAAGATCTGGATACCAGAACTGGCATGGCCAGTCTGGGGCTACCAGGATCACCTGCACCTTGTGGATCAAGGGAAATGGAGGGAAGGCATAAGAGAGGCCTGGGATCCATGGTCTTGAGAAGGCATCCCCTGCAGCGAGCCCTGCTGAGGGGGCGGGCATGATAAAGCCTCAGCTTCGCGTTCTCCCTGGAGGTGAACAGGTCCACCTGAGGTGTGCCCCAATGGAAGAACAGGTCTTGTACTATTTCTGGCAGGAGAGACCACCCATGATATGCATCGCCTACCCGGCTGAGGACATTGGCAGACTGTTCGAGGCTCCTGCCACATGAATGGCTAGGAGATTCGCCTCCAGGCTGAGCACGAGAAACCAAATGTGAAGAGCCTCCTTGCACAGATGCAAGGAGTGCGTCCCGCCCGGTCTGTTGAGACAGTACATGGTCGTCGTATTGTCCGTTTGGACCTGTACCACATGACCCTAAACAAACAGAGCGAAGGCGGTCAGGGCTAGCCAGACTGCTCGGCGCTCCGGCAGGTTGCTGTGGCATCGGAACTCCTGAGGGGACCAGAGTCTGTGTGCTCTGTGCTTCCCCAGATGGGCACCCCAACCCATCAGAGAGGCGGTCATCAGGATGACCGCCTGCTCGGGGTGGACGAACGGGATTCCTTCCCACAGATGAGCTGGGACGAGCCACCACTGCAGGCCATCCCACATCTCTTGGTCACAGAAACTGGCTGGTCAAGATGACCAGAGTGCTGAGACCACTGGCGGGCCAGCCCCCACTGCAGGGGGCCCATATGCCAGTGGGCCCAATGGACCACGCTGGTGCAAGCCGCCATGAGACCCAGAAGGCGCAGGAAGTCCTGGGCAGGGCGCAATTACCCAACCAGAAATGATTGGGCAAAGGAGGAAAGGACCTCGGCCCTGTCCACTGGGAGCTGGGTTCTGGCTCAGAGAGAGTCGAGCTCTGCCCCGATGATGAGGCAGAGCTGAGAGCAAGCCTGGAGGGCCAGATCTCTAGACCGCTCTACCTCCAACCTAGAGGGACCCGCCATCAGCCATTTGTCCAGGTAAGGTTTGACCCGGACCCCCTGGCACCACAGGAATGCTGACATCACCGCGATGCATTTGGTGAAGACCCTGGGAGTTGATAAGAGGCAGAAGGGCATGGCCTGGAACTCAGAGGGTTCCCTCTGCCCGAAAGCAGAGAACTGCTGATGAGACGGACAGATTGAAACATGAAAGAACGCGTGCTGGAGGTCCAGTGAGCAGAACCACATGCCCTGCTCCAGAGATGGTATTATCTGAGCCAGGGTTACCATCCAAAAAGGTGCGCGGCCTTAAGAACGTGTTCAGGTCCTGCAGATCGAGAATGGGGCACCAGCCCCCCCCAAAATCAGTTTTGGAACCAGAGAGTACCTGGAAACAAACCCTGGGCACAGAAGAGGATCCACAACCTTGCTGACTACCCCCTTGCAGAGGAGCTGGTCAATGTTGTCGGAGAGCTGACTGGGAGGCTGTGGACCCAGTAGCTCGGGGCGCAGGCTAGAAAGGGACGGACCTGCTTGAACTCCAGTGCAGGCCCCTGCCGACTACTTTCATCACCCAGTGGTCCGTGGTGATAGCGCACCAGGTGGAAAGGAAGTGGTCAAGCTGCCCCCCCCCAATGGGGGGACTCAGGGAGGTGAGATGAGGTTGGGAGGGCGGCACCCCACAACCTGTCACTGGGCAGGCTTGGAGGAGGGACCAGCTGAGGAGCCGCTGGGGCCCTTTCCCCTGGGCTTCCTGACCGAGGAAGCGGCAGACTTGCCTCTAGTGTGCCAAGATTGAGCCTGCTGGCCCAGCTGCTGGGCAGGTCTTGCCACAGAAGCGGAAGAATGAAAGGGCTTACGCTGCCGATGGCAGCCTTTGTCCTGTGCAGATATGACCGAATCTAGGGTGGCATTGGATTTTTCAATGCGCTGGAGGTGGCCCTCCACCCCGGGCCTGAACAGGTTGATGCCCAAAAAGGGAACATCTGCAAGCTTGGGTTGGGTGCCTGCCGTAAAGGTCGAGATCCGCAACCAAACCCTGCAGCGCATGGCCACTGCGGCCGCTACCGAATGGGCACAAGAATCTCCAATGCCCAGAGCCATCTGGAGCTGTTGCTTTGCCACCACCCTTCCCTGGTCCCGAACCTGCTTGACCGTGCTCTGGAGGTCAGCCATGAGATGAGGGAGCACCTCATCCAGGAAGCCCAACAGGACATGGGAGAAGTGTGCCATCATAACAGCCGAGCTGGCCTGGCAAAGGCCCAAAGAGGCAGCAGCATACACCTTTCTCCCAGAGTAGTCTAACTTCTTGGACTCCTTATCTGGGGGCTTGTCCACAGCCCTCGAATTGCCAGAGTGCCTGAAGACAGAATCTGCCACCAACCCCTCGGCCGAGAGGTGCTCCAAGAAGCCGGAAAGGGAGCTAGTAGGGGCCGCGTACTTGCAGGCCATCCTGACTGAAGGCACAAGGCAGGAGGCTGGGTGCTGCCAGTGCACTAATGCCGGGCGCACTATGGCCTCGCCTATGGGAAAGGCTTCCGTGGGGGAATCCCCTTTGTCCAGAATCTTCGTAAAAGGATATCCGGCCCGTTTCTGCACAGGTTCGAGTGGTATCCCGGTGGACTCAGAGCTCCTTGGACTCCAAAGAGTCCGCATACAGCTGGTGACCTGAGTTACCCTGCACTCACCGAGGGCAATCTGTGTGAAAGTGACCAACAACTGATGGGGCAGACCTTGAGCTGACCGAGGATCTTTGGTCGGTGCCCCATTCTTTGGCTGAGGAGGAGGTGGTTCCACCACAATGGGCGGAGCAGCCGGTTTTGGCCGAGTCGTCGGTGCCGGGTTCTTGACCGAGGAAGCGGGGGCAGGAGACTGCTTAGGCCATTCAGGCGACAGCCACTTAATTGCCAGAGTGGAAGCAGGCCAGCCAAACTAAGTTGTTGCCACGAGATCCTCACAGCGACGGCGCAACCTGTGCCGGAGCCTCTCCTCAGCCGAGGAGGATGAGTAAGACGAGCGTCGATGTCACTTTCCGTGATGTCGGGACCAAGGCCGCCGACGCTAGTGAAATTTCCCCGAAGTAGGAGGACCAAGACAGTCGGCGGGCCGAGCAGGGAGTGGGGGAAACCCACTGCCCCTCCAGTTCAGGGTCCTTGGCCGGGCACTTCAGCCCAGCGGGCTGAAGCAAGTTCTCGGAAGGCACCGGGAGCACCGGTGTCCGAGACAGAGTTGTCGGCCTCCTCGGTCGACAACCTGTCAGTGGGCACAAGAAAAATCTTGACCTCGTTAACAGGTGTCTCGGCCAGCTGGTCTGACGGGGACGCCGTGTTTTTTTGATGTAATGCATCACACTGATGTTGTCAGTCTGGATTAGCAGAGGACTGGGGCAGAGATGATTCTGAAAGGCCTGGAGGTGGTACTGGACATCCTGCACTTCCAGGACATCTATATGCAGCTCAGCCTCCACCTAGGTCCATGAATTCCATGTCTGGTAAGGACCGAGATGAGCACCCTAGCCAGAGCCAAAGGCATCTGTGGTGAGGAGCTGGTACAAGGAAGTGACCACCCTTCAGCAGGCTATCACAATCCATCCACCATAACAATGCTCTGCGAAGGAGAGACACAACGAGCCATTTGCCCCAGCTCTTCCGTCAAGTGATCCCACCAGATCCAGAGTGTCCACTGAAGTTTCCTCAATATGAAGACGTGACAGTGGTACAGTCACTATGGTCACAGTCAAAAAGGCCCAAGAGACATAACACCGTTCATACAGAAATGTAGCAACTCCTGTGTACCAAGTGTTCCTCAGAGATCAGTGTGTCTGTATAATCACTCAAGAAAAGACTCGCACTCCAGAACTGAAGATGCATAGTGTGGATAAACAAAATGAGTGGAGCCTTACACCAAGTGTGTGCTCCACCAATACTTTAATTCACCAAATCGCAGTGACAAAATCTCCTCCACACCGAAGTAACAATCTTACAGCCACCAACTGTGACCCAGGTACCCCGGTGCTACGCTCTGTGAGCTTCATCGTGGTTTACTGTGGGGTTAGCAGCCCCGGACCTACACCTTGCCTCTGACTAGAGAGCGCGCTGCACTTCCTGGTTCTGTTTCACTGATCAGATCACCCTGTTCTATGGCAAGAAAGTACATCTCTTCTGTGTCCAAGACCACACCTTATGTACTGCAGTCTCTGGCATGGAGTCAACATAGATTTTTTGCGCATTTACTGTGACCCTTAAATCAAACACCTAGCACGTCTGAAACAAGGTCTGAAGCAGAGCCTCTCTGGAGCTGGCCTTCAGGAACCAACTGTCCAGATAGGGGAAACATACAGGCCTTCCCTGCGAAAGCCCGCTGCAACTAATGCCAAGCATTCTGTAAAGACCTGTGGCGCAAAGCACAAGCCAAAGGGCAATACCTTGAATTGACAATATTTACCCTCTAGCATAAGGTGGAGGTGCTGTCTTTGGGATTTCCTGATCTTTATTTACATGAAGAAATGCTTCCTTCATGTCCAGAGAACACAGCAAATAACCTGTTTGCAACAGGGAATCACAGCCTGCAGGGATACCATTTAAAACATTTTGTATCTGATGTATATGTTGAAACCCCCTGAGATCTAACACAAGACACAGATCCCCTGTTCATACTGGGACTAGGAAGTAGCTGGAACAGAACACTGTTTCTCTCCTAAGGAGGAACCGGGTCTATGGCATGTTTTTGAAACATAGTGTGAACTTCATCTTTAGAAGAGACACATGGCCTGGAAGATGGAAGGAAGGAGGAAGAAGATGATCTGGAGGGATTTATAGCAGATCCAGAGCATGTTCCCTTGCAATTACCTCCAGAACCCACTTATTTGTAGTATTTACCTGCCACTACTTCAGATGCAGGGAAACCCAGCCCCCTGCGCTCACCCCTGGAGGTAACAGCTACAGAGGGGGGAGAGATGGAAAACTTCTTTAGGTGCTTTTGCATGAGTGCCAGGGTGAGGGGACCCGGAAGGGGACCACCACCCAAGCCAGGGCCTTGCTGATAGTACGCACTAGTACCTTGGGCAGCAGGTTGACAAAGAAAGCCCTGACCACAACCTCTTCTGGGAATGGGATACACGGCTTAACAGACCTTAGAACTGTTTTAGAAGTCTGAAGGCCAGATAGGGGCTTCTTCAATATAACAGTCAAACAATATGGACTCTTTAAAGGGAGCACTCAAAACTACCTGCTGCACATTATTGGTAAAGCTAGCAACTCTGAGCTAAGAATACATTCTCATGCATACACCAGAAGCTGTAAGTCCTAGCAAAAGCATCAGAGACATCATAAGCTAAGTGCAACAAATGCCTGCCAACGTCAGTACCAGAAGACAATATTTTAAGCAAATCTGTCTTGGCAGAGCCATCAAGCAAAGGCAAAGCCAGCACAGCAGTATGAGCGGCTCTCCACAGGCTGATCTGTATTTTATCATGTGGCCCTTGTAGTTTGCAATCCTAAGACCCAGTGATGCAGATGCATAAGTACGTTTGCCCATCTCATCCAGCCTCCTAGATTCCTAAAAGTTATGTTAAGTGTAGTCCCTCTTTCTCAGCAGCAAAGCCTAGATGCTCTAGCATGAGGTGGAGTAAAGCCTGAAATGAGGCATCCTCAAGGGAGACATGGGTGTACAGAACACAGCCTATTCAACACAGCAGGAGAAAGTGGAACTGGAGTCCAATCCATAAAACAGGTTTTTCTTTCTCAACATTCCCATCTTTGATATCTAGAAAAATATAACTATACTCATCTGCTGCTGCCTCCTCTGGCTGAGGAAGAGGGACCATAAAAGCAGCAAATAGGGACAGCAGGCCCAGCCCAACCAACAGATGTCAGCTGAAATGACTATCAGCTGAACCATCGACATAATTGTTGAGGGCAAAGGGATTGCAAAAGTTGCTAAAATAATTCAGAGACAGAAGTCAAAAACTACAATTACGCAAGAACTTACCGTAAATCTTCACGAGGAGCTCTTGGAGCAGGCCACACCAGTTGGACTAAGCCGTCAGGCACCAAGACCACATGGAAGAACTTCTAGCTAGCAGTCTACCGCAAGGAACCGTCCCCCCAGCCTATAAAGGAGGGCGGTCTGGCCTGCTAGCACAGAGGGCTGAGGCGCTTGGACACCTTACATCGCGCCACACTGGCGACCTGGGTTCAGGAACGGACTCTGGTCGTCAAGGAGCCGGCACGGGGTTGGGGGTAGAAAAAGCAGGACTGAGCAGCTGGAAGGCAGCTCTCCTCTCCTGGGGTGGTTGCGCCCCAATAGTCGTGCTGCCACCGAGGGGGCGACACGTGAGTGGCAGGCACCTCAAGGCGGTGTGCCTCCACGCCATGTGTGTCCCAGGTACAGGGGAGAAAGCAGGAAAAATACTAAAAAGCTACAAAATGTATTTATGTAAAGAGAGAGCGGTCCCTTACCTCAGTTCTCCTGCTGGAGACCCCATATAGGCAGCGAATGGAGAACAGAGGAGGTTTCCTGAAAGTCAAAAAAAAAAAAAAAAAAATGGCAGAAGTAGTGCAAGAGAAAAAAAAGAGCAGCAGAGGAAGGAGAGCCTGCTGCAAGAGCTTCTCTCGAAGATCTACTGTTACAGTAAGTTCTTACGTAACTATACTATCTTACTTCGAAGAAGACTATTGCAGAAGGCCACACCGGTAGGACTGAGTCCCAAGCAATGCCTGGTAGCACCAGGAAAGGAAAACTGGGAGGAGGACAGATCAGCAGACAAGAGCTCAGGAGAGAAGGCCCTGAAGGACTGCGAGGCCGAAACTGGATCTGCACCGAGAAGCAATGTCCACGCTGTAATGCTTGGTGAATGTGTGGACAGAACTCAAGGTGGCAGCTGTACACATGTCCACAGCAGACATTTCTGAAAGAAGCTGTTGAGGCAGCCGTACTTCTGGTGGAAAGGCCCTTGAACACTCCCGGAAGGATCTTCTTGTACTTGTGGTAGCAACAGACGTTGCAATTTGCTAACCACTTAAGATAAATATGTACTGTACGTACGTACGAACATATGAAGAAGCTAGCAGAAAAAGGCCATTTGGTCCATCAAGTCTGCTCATATTGCAGGGTTCACAGCTTGAGCTATGTCCCTGCCCTCCCTCCCCACTCCTCCCATCCTCTTTACCCATGAGTTTCCCCTTATGCCTGTACCAGCCTCTCAAAGCTGCCGTCTTCAATGAGCTGACCTCTTCCAGCAGCGCATTCCAAGTGTCCATCACCCTCTCTGTGAAGAAGTGCTTCCTGACCTCCCTTCTAAACTTCCCACCCTCCAGCTCAAGACTGTACCCCCTTCGTGTTATGGTTGCCACTCAGCTTAAAGAGACTCTCCTTATCAACCTTATTTATTCCTTTCAAGTACCTGAAGGTCCCAATTACACCCCCCCCCCAAACTCCTGTCTTCCAGGGAGTACATGTTCAGTGCCCTCAATCTCTCCTCGTATGCCTTACCCTGATGACTTGCTATCATCTTTGTAGCCCTCCTCTGGACCTTGTCCAGCAGGCTGTCCTTTCTGAGGTGTGGGCACTAGTACTTAACTCCATACTCTAGATGTGACCTTACAAGTGACCTGTACAAGGGCAATATACCCTCCTCTTCTCCTACTACTGATCCCCCTAGATATGCACTGGAAATAGAAGTGCCCTTCTCTCTTGGGGCGAATGAAACAAACAACTGGTCAGATTTCCTGAAAGGCTGTGTGTGGTACGTGTAGTGTTGCAAAATCCTATGCACATCCAAAATATGAAGCAAAGGCTTCCCCGATCGGAATACGCGGGAAAATAAACTGGAAGGTGGATGGACTGATTCAAAGTAAACGGACACCACTTTAGGTAAAAATGTAGGATTAGTATGCAAAAAAGACCCTGTCTTTGTGAAAAACAAATAAGGCTCCTTCGAGCAGAAGTAACTGCGACTAGCAAGAGGGCTTTCCATGACAGAAAGCGCAACTCACGGCTGATTTAAAGGGAGGTAAAGTGAGTTTCTCCAACATAAAACTGAGGTCCCATGGAGGGACCAGGTCCCAAATGGGAGGTTAAAGACACAAAATGCTGTGCAGAAATGTGCGGAACACTTCGAGCTGGGCAACAGCTTTGCCCTCAATAGGTGCATGGTATGCAGAGATGGCAGAAAGGTGCACCTCGAGTGCGGAGTACACCAAGCCTGAATCCAAAAGGGAAAGAAGGTACTCCAACACCTGATTCACCGGATAAGTGAAAGGAGCCAAATGGTGAGCAGCAGCCCAAAGGGTGAAACTCTTCCATTTCATCACATAAGTGGCTATGGTGGGAGGTTTCCTAGCAACCAACAGGACATCTGTGACTCTAAAGGACATCCTGAAGTAGACAACAGCTAGTTTCGCAGGAGCCACGCATGGAGATGCAGGGACTTGAGGTCCAGATGGACCAGGGTGCCCTGGTCCTGGGACAGCAAGCCAGTGCACAGAAGCAAAGGCACTGGAAGTTCCACCGCCAGCTGTTGCAGCAAACGGAACCAAATCTGATGTGGCCAGAAGGGGGCTATGGGAATCATTTCCACCACTTCCAACTGGAGCTTGAGCAGAACCCTCTGTAGAAGCGTGGAGGGAAGAAAGGCGTAAAGAAACCTCCCCTTTCAGGGGAGGAACAATGCGTCTCACCAGTAAACTCCAGGCCTGGGATCAAGCAAGCAGAAAACTGGCAGTTTTGCACTGACTGGGGATGCAAAAAGGTCCAACTCTTGAGGACCTCACCTGTTGAATAGATCTTTGACCACCAAAGTCAGAAGCTCTCACTCGTGAGCCCACTACCTGGAGTGGCTGAGACTGTTGGCCAAGACATTCTGAACACCTGGAATATGCACGGCCGAGAGCTCTAGCCTGTGCCCAGTACCAGACTCTCATCACCTTCAGACACAAGGGGGTAAGAATCAGCACCCCCCCACACACACGTTGCCCATCTGCACCAGCAGTGGACTAGGGGGGAGGAGATGAGTCTGGAAGGCCTGTAGGGCATAAAGGACTGCCTACATCTCCAGGACGTTGATATGGAGACCCTGTTCCATGTCCATTCAGGTACCCTGGGTCTGTTGATTGGCCAGATGAGCACCCCAACACAACTTGATGCGCCTGTCGAGAGAATCTGATTTTGGAGTGGGGGGGTCCGAGAGCTGAAGAGAGACACCCCCCCCCCCGAAGGGAGCTGGCTGGATCCAGCCACCACGACAGAACTCTCTGGACTGGGTCAGAGACCAGGAACAACTAGTCCAGGTCATCTATGCATTGGTCCCACTGGACCCTTAAGGTCCACTGAGGAACCCGCATATGCAGGAGGACCAGGGGAACTACAGCAATGGCTGTTGCCATTTGGACCAGAAGGTGCAGGAAAACCCTGGCAGGGACCTGTCGACTGGAGGAAACCAGACTGGCCTGCTCCATCATTCACTCCTGCATGTCCGCAGCGGGGGGTGGGGCTTGCCCTGACTGGTGTCCAGGACTGCCCCATGTACTAAAGGCGCTGGCAAGAGCAGAGGCAGAAGTTTGGCAGATTAATCGTGACCCCCTAAGGTCCAAAAAATCCTGACCGTTTATTCCAGAGTCTGGACAAGATGGTCCCTGGAGGGGGCTGACAGCAGCCAACTGTCCACGTAGGGGAACACATAGAAGCCCTGCCTCCTGAGAGCAACCATCAGCACTGCCAGGTATTTGAATACCGGGGGGAGGGGGGGGGTCCAAAGGGAAGGCCCGAAATTGAAAATGGGCTCCCTGAAAGTGGAAACAGAGAAAGCAACAATCGGCAGGAAAGATTTGAATGTGCAGGTAAGCATCCTGAATGTCCAGAAAGCAGAAGCAGTCCCCTCTGGTGCAAAAGGGGTAAAAACCCCTGGAGAGTAACCATCCAGAAGTGCTTATACTCCATGTACAGATTCAAATGGCTCAGGTCCAGGATGGACTGAAGATCCCCAGTCCTGAGGACGAGGAAAAATGTGGGAGTATAACCCCCTTCCCCACTGAGCCGAAGGGGTTGGCTCTATGGCTCTTTTTTGGAGGAGAGCGTGAATTCCCTCCCAAACGAGGGGCAGGAGGGTAAGTGGAGTGAACCAGGGGATTTTCTGGAGGCCACTCTAGAAACTCTGGTGTGTGACCATGCTTTATGACCCGAAGCACCCAGCCGTCTGTGGTCACCTGCTACCACCTGTTTAAGTGAAGGGAGAACCATCTTCATCGCTTCCCCTCAGATCCTCAGCCAGAATCGGGGTGGCTAATGGAGTCAGGAGGTGAGGGCAGGCACTGGTGCCTTGGGAGTTCTGGTGGCAGTAGTGACAGGGGCTGTTGAGACCTTATGCTTGTGCTGGTCTTTGGCAGGTGGGTTTCAAGAGTGCTTACGGGAGGACCTATGAAAGGACTGACTTTTGGCCCAGTCAAGGCTGAGTGTGAGAGCAGATGGACATACCTGAGGGCCCGCCTGGACTGCCGGGCACCCCCCCCCCCGAAGAGGACCGAACCCCAGAAGGGGGCATAGAAAATGCTGGCCTGCACATCTAAGACAAAGCCAGACACTCAGGGCTAGGAATGGTGCCAAAGGCAGGTCCCAGCAGCTTTCCCTCACCCAGAGGCGTCCACAGCATCATTAGCAGCCCAGAGGACGTGACTGCCAACATTCGAGCCAGATTTTAGAAGTTGGGCATGCTGCGCCTTGGTGGGGTCCTCTGGCAAGGTTTGCACCAGGTCACTGGGTTGGTTCCAAAGCACATTTTGATACTGGACCTTAACAGCCAGATAATTCAGGGCCCGGACAAACAAGTGCAGTAGAGGCAAACACATGTTTGCCCAAGAGGTCCAGCTGCCTGGACTCCCAGTCGGGGAGGGGGCACCAAGGTGCTTGGGCTTTTTAGTGTAGTCATGTGACGTATTGATAACTACAGAATCCACCTTAGGGAAGTGCCCAAAATAGGATTTGCCAGCTGGTACATGGTACAGGCAGTCTGCCATCTTAGGCAAAGGAGGAGTGGTAGATGAGTGATTCCAGGATGCCCTTGTAAGGTCCTTATAAGAGTCGATCAAAAGAGGGCACCACTACTGAGAGGGCAATCCACTGCTATAGTTAAATGCCCAGAAGGTGCATCTCTGGGTCCTGCTCCTCCGTCTCCCAGCCCACAATGGACTGGATGTTGCACATGATATCCATAAAAGCTGGATCGTCTGGACAGTGGGAGACTTTAGAACCTCCTGGGGGGGGAAGGGTCATCCGCATCAGAGGACTCCCCTGATGAAGAGGAAGAATCAGAGTCATCCTCAGTAGTTTCACAATCTGGGGCTAACACTGGAGGCAGACGCTCGTCCCTGAAGAAACTGAGCCGACGTTGGGTCAAGCTCCGGAGGGATCACTAGATCCAGCCCAGCCCGGATCCTGCGGTTGTGTGTCTCGGGGAGGACGTAGGGGTAACGCCAGAGGTGGTCCTTGGGGGGGGGGGGGCCTGCCTCTGGACAAAGGACCACCATGCTGAGAACAGGCTGTTATAATCCACTGGGTGCAGGAGGCTATACACCGGTGGGTAAGGATAGGAGGGTGCCAGGTAAGAATACGATGGCGGAGGGTATCCAGACACAAGACAAGCCAGCGTCTGGTGAGAATCTGTCATCGGCCCAATGGGTGTCTGCTGTAGAAGGGGTGACAATGGAGTTGGGCCCATGTAGTAACACTGCTGGTGGCCTGGAGCACCAGAAGGAAGGATCCCCCAGCACCGGCCGAGCCGATAAAGCAGGCACCTGAGGGAAAGCAGACCCCTTAGGCAAAAGCAATGCTGGAGTAGAAGATGTAGCAGTTGCCTGCTGTGGGTGCTGCCTAGAAGGGCAGACATCTGTCCCAGTATCTGGAACCAATGCAGGCAGCGCTGTGATCGGGAGCGGGGGCTGTAAGAATCAACACCTGAAGAACCAACACTGACCAAGTCACCTGGTTGAGAACCCGTCAAGTCCCCTGCCTTGAAGAGCCACCCCCCGAAATACCTATGCGGGTGGGCAGCACAGCCACTGGAGGAAGTGAGGGCTGGAATGGGCTGCTGCGCACCCACCCGGACAATCTGACGCGGTTGACAGTTTGTCAGGTGACCGTGAAGGAGAAGCTGACCAGTCCCAGTCTCTGTTTTTCCCAGTGTTCGTACTTCCCGGATTTCTCTTTCTAGGAAGGAGAAGCAGAGGCCCCGGAAGACTGTGCCAGCGGAGCTGAAACACTTCTGGCCTGCAGCTCCTCCTTCATCACAACCAACTTCTGCTTCAAAAGATGGCCCTCTAAGAGTTTTTAGACAATGTCTCAGAGTGGTCTGGTTAAATGTTTGACAAAACTGGCAGGCTTTGGTGTCGTGACTGGGGCCTAGGCAGATGACACAGAGTGGTCGTCCTTTTCAGGGATCTGTTTGCCGCAGGCACACTTCGAGGAGCGCTAGGAAGACAAGGCTGGTGGAGAAGACAAACTCAAAGAAAACACAGAAAATTCGATTTAAGGCTAAGAGGAATGAAAAATAAAGTGTGGCAAGTGCGAATAATGGCGGTGGAAGCTGTGACTGCGGCATCCATCTAGGTCAATGTGTGTGAGTGGAGATGGCGGAAAAGAACCGAGGGAGGTGTGGGGACCGCCTCCTTTATAGCCAAGGCTGACTGACTGTGTGTGTGTGAGTCAGTGTCGTCCAGGCGTCTGACAGCTTTGTCCAACCAGTGTGGCCTGCTTCAAAAGCCTTCCTCGAAATAAGATTCACAGCACTGGCACTGCCGGAACTAGCTGGCAGAATTAAGACAGAAAGCAACGGGCAATGCCTAGCAACAACACAATGGGAATGGGCTGCACATTGCAGACAGCGTGAGAGTCGGACCTTGGTGTCTGAATGCTGCCTGAACTGGTGATCGAGGCCGATGATGCAGTCTCACACTTATCTACATGGGGATTCAGTGGTGACCAAAACCAGAAAAAAAAATTGGAATGTTTGTGGGGACGCTCTGAAGAGGCAATTTTTTTACTTCTCCAACTAATGGTGTTTTTACCATGAAGGAGACAGTGTGGCCGCCCAACAAGGAGACCTGCAGAATTTCCCCACGGCAGATTTGGTGGACCAAGCCGGAGACCCCGAATTAGACACCAATGCTGGCCGCTTGGTGTTCTCCATTTTCTTCAGGAAATTCCCCAAAGCCTTCTGGTGGCCTGACTGTAGCCTTGATAAAGGGCAGTTTTCTCATTTCATATGCAGGAATTACAAAGATTGCAAGTGTTTTCACTAAATATCTTCATGCCACACCAAGAGAAGAGACAGCGTGGTGGCTTCTTCAGGTAAATCAATGACCACGTTCAGTATCGATAAAGATAAGTAAAATAAATAAAGTGAAGTAAGCACCCCCAAAGGTGCAGTCACTGCTTCAGATGAAATGATATCCCATTACAGAGCTCAGTGTTTTACCAGTCCAACAATAACCATAACAAAAATGTGCCTGGCTCCTCACATTTGTTCTGCAGTTCTCTCTCGCACAAAATTCTGGAGCAGACACTCTAATATAACCATTTGAGACAGTAACTGTACACAGGGCATATACAATAACCTGGCTCAAAAACCCAGGTTACTCACTTGCAACAGTAGTTCTAGGAGTGGTATATAATATTCATCCACACTTTCTGGCAGAGTCCTTTCCCTTTAAGATGTGCCAGAAAGTCTTCAAGCTGACTCCTCCCACCCACCCCGGCGGCAACTCCCTCGGCTCTGCCCCAGGACGCCAAATCTTACCCACTGGAAGCAGTGTGTGCGCGCCGAAGCTGGGGAGATCTGGTGGATCCGCATGGAAGAACCTCAAATACCACTCCTACAACTAGTGTTACAGGTGAGTAACCTGTGTTTCTAGGAACATGGATATGATGTGTTCTGGAAAACTAGCAACTCTCCAGGAGAAGGGAAGCAAGGTGCACACCCCCTACTTAGGGAAAAGAGACTGGAGAACTGAGGCCCCAAAACCAGCATGACTCTAGGTCAATGAGGTAATGGGAAATGAAGGTGTGTGCTGACCTCCAGGTCACAGCCCCGCAGATTTCCTGGATAGGGACGTCCCTGGAAGCAGCCACTGATGCAGCGGTATGGCAAGTGGAATGAGTCCTTAGCCCTCCAGGAGGTACCCTACCCGCCAACCTATAGCAGAGATCAATGCAGGATGTGATCCACCTGCCAATCGTTCGCTTGACTGCAGGTCTGCCAGGTGCGGCTTTAGCGTAGGTGACAAAGAGCTAACGAACCTCTTCCCGAACTCCAGCCATAAGCTCTTTGTAATAAGCGAGTGCTCACCTCCGGTCCAGAGTATGGGGCCTGTGCTCAGCCTCTGAGCTGTGACTGGTGAAGTACACTGGGAGATTAATCACCTGGTTAAAGTGAAACTCCGACACAATCTTCAGGAGGAACTTCTGGTTGGGACGCTGAACAACCTTGTTCCCATGGAAGACCAGGTAAGGAGACTCCACCGAGAGCACCTGGAGCTCCCCAATCCTTCTGGCTGACGTGATAGCCACCAAGAAGGCGGTCTTCCACGACAGATGAGACATCTCACACCTGTGCATCAGTTCAAATGGCTTGCACATGAGCTTTGCCAAAACCAGCAAAACGTCCCACGGTGGTGGTGGTTCATGCACCAGAGGGAAAATGTGGTCCAATGCCCTTGAAGAAGCACCAGACCACCTTCTTCTGCACCACCGACTGCTGACCGTCCTGTGCTCGGTAAGCAGAGATGGCTGTCAGGTGCACCTTAAGGGTTGTTGCCTGAAGGCCCAACAGAGAGGGACCAAAGGTAATCAAGGATGCTAGCCAATGGACAGGATAAAGGATCCAACCCCTTGCCCGAGACCAAATGAAAAAATTACTCACCTTAGTAATGTTTCTTCTAATGGAGTCTTGCTGTATTCTGACTATAGCAGTGATCTCCAACCCTTGAACTGCCCCGGAGAACAAAGAGTTAACTTTCCATGCAAGGCATGGAACACTGAGCTCGAGCTCGGTTGAAGCCTCTGTCTGCTGTTGTTTGAACCCCAATCGTCAAATCTTTATGAGCTATACTCACTGGGAGTTCTGTGTGGAAACTGTAAACTCACACTAGCCAACTGGCAACTAAATTTGATAAAAAGGTTTTTTTCGGTTTCAAAGCAAAGACTCAAGTCAGGAAACCCAAAAAACACAATACACACCCAAAATAAAGGAGGGTGAGAAAAAGTGGCACCTCTAGGTGCCAACACTGCTCCTGCCCACCCACATCCCAAAAAACAGGTTCTGAGAGGGGAGGCGGGAGAGGTCAGAATACAGCAAGACTCCATTAGAAGAAACAACATTACTAAGGTGAGTAATTTCTTCTTCAAACAACATGAAGTCTTGCTGTATTCTGACTATTGCAGATTACCAAGCAGTACCTCCATGGAGGAGGGACAGAACCTACTTTGGGAATAGGCTCTGAAGTACTGCTGTGCCAAACCGAGCATCACCCCAGCCTGGATATCCAGAGAGTAATGCTGGTGAAAGTATGGACTGTTTTCCAGGTGGCTGCTTGACAAATCTCTAAGATAGAATATCCCCGCAGCAGCCAGGAAGCAGCTGTACCTCTAGTAGAGTGAGCCCTCAGGCCTGAGGGTGGGATTCTACCCAATTTTTCGTAGCAGAATTGTATACAAGAGACAATCCACCTGGCAATAGATCTTTCAGTGGCAGATTTCCCCATGCCAACCTCCCCATAAGTGAGGAACAATTGGAGGGAGTCAAACCTGTGACCCTTGGTACGCTCTATGTAGTAGTTAAGGGCCCTTTTTACGTCCAGGCTGTGCAGCCTCCTCTCTCCAGAGGAGGAATGGTCAGTGAAGAAAACAGGAAGAGATATAGACTGATTAAGGTGGAAATCTGAAACCACCTTAGACAGAAACTTCCTGTTAGTTCTTAGGACCACTTTATCTCTATGGAAAGAGATGAAATCAGGCTCCACTGATAGGGCTTGCAATTCACTGATGCGCCTGGCAGAGGTAATGGCTACCAAAAACAGAGTTTTCCAAGTCAAGTACTTAAGCTCTGCAGAGGACAAAGGCTCAAAAGGGGGTTGCATAAGCTGAGCAATGCAAACATTAAGGTCCCAAGCAGGAGCAGCGTCCCTGAAGGGAGGATTGATGTGCAACAGTCCCTTGAATAATTTGCAAAATACAGGATGGCTGAAAGAGAAGAGGGCTTGCCTACTGACAAAAAAGCAGAAACAGCTGCCAAATGTACTTTGAGTGTAGCTGGTCTGAGTCCCAAGCCATTGAGATGAACCATATAGTCCAGGACTGTAGGCAACCCAGCAGATTCTGGAGACATATGCTTATCAGAGCACCAAATAGTGAACCTTTTCCATTTGGAGTTGTAAGTCTTTCTGGTGGAAGGCTTTCGAGAAGCCTTTAGAATATCCAGGACACCTTAAGAGAGGTGCAGATCAGCAAACTCTAACTCTTCAAGAGCCAGGCCTTGAGATTGAGAGATTTGAGATTCGGATACCAGACCCTCCCCTGAGAGGGTGTCAATAGGTTGTAATTCCTGGGAAGAGACAGGGGAAGGTGGACTGCCAAGGACAGCAACAGTGGGTACCAGGGCTGTCTGGCCCAGCCTGGAGCGATCAAAATCACTTTGCAGGGTTGAGACCTGATCTTGACTAGTACCTTGAACAGTAGAGGGAAAGCATAGAGGAACTTCCCTTCCCAATTGAGTACCAGAGCATCCAGGGGGACTGAGCCCAACACTGGGGGTCTGCAGCAAAAGAGAGGAAGTTGGTGATTGTCTGGGGCTGCAAAAAGATCTATCTGTGGAGTGCCCCATTTGAGAAAATCACCTTCAAAACTAGGGGATCCAGGGACCATTCGTGGTGGCCCTGAGATATCCTGCTGAGAGCATCTGCCAGGATATTGTCCTTCCCTGGCAGGTGAACTGCTGTGAAAGAAGTTTGCAGGGAATAGGCCAGAGACCACAACTTCATTGCTTCTGTGCACAAGGCCGTAGACCGAGTGCCCCCTTGCTTGTTGATGTACCACATTGTGGTGGTATTGTCTGTTCTGATCTGGACTACTTTGTTCTGAACAGACTTGGAAAAAAGTGTAGTGCCAGAAACACTGCTCTGAGTCCCAAGAGATTGATGTGAAGCAGAGATTCTTGAGGTGACCACAGCCCTTGGGTGGTAAGATCCCCCAAGTGGGCTCCCCAGCCCAAGAGGGAGGCGTCTGTGGTGAGGATTAGAGAAGGAGACTGAGTGACAAAAGGAACTCCTTGCCTTAAATTGTCCTGATCCTGCCACCATTGCAAAGCCTGGATCAGGGTTCGAGTCACTGGGACTAGTTTGGTCAGGGAATCCTTTCTCTGGGACCAGAAGGTTCTCAAGTGGAACTAAATGTCTCATCTGAAATCTTGCACCCTGGACCACTGCTGTAGAGGCTGCCATGTGGCCCAGGAGCTGCAAGAAGTGCCTTGCTGGTCGAGACACCTGAAGGGTGAAAGAAGAGGCCAGTTCTATTAGTGTCCTTGCCCTGTCCAGGGGAAGGAAGGCCTTGCTTATTGTCCAGCTCCGCCTCATAAAGGTGAGGAGCTGCACTGGCTCTAGAACTGACTTTGGAAGGTTTAGGAGGAACCCTAAGGAAGTGAGCAGTTGCTGAGTTATCTGAAGATGTGACTTGACTTGGTCTGGAGACTAACCTACTATGAGCCAGTCGTCCAGGTATGGAAAAATGGAGATCTTTTTTCTCCTTAGGAAAGCAACCACTACTGCCAGGCGCTTTGTGAACACCCTTGGGGCTGATGTTAGACCAAAGGGCACTGCTCTGAATTGACAGTAGCCTGAGGGCAACTCGAACCTGAGGTACTTTCTGTGGGAGCACCTGATGGGAATGTGAAAGTAGGCATCCTTGAGGTCCAGGGAGGCTAGCCAGTCCCCTGGCCTTAGAGAGGGCAGAATTATTCCCAGAGTCACCATTTTGAATTTTGGCTTTAAAAGGTGCTTGTTTAGGTATCTCAGATCCAGGATGGGCCGCCATTCTCCTGTCTTTTTGGGGGTTAGGAAGTACCTGGAGTACAATCCTTTGCCCCTGTGTAGGGTAGGAACCCTTTCTATGGCTCTGAGAGCCAAGAGGGAAGAAATCTCTGCCTCTAGGGCAAGGGCCTCTGAAGGATTTGCAGGTGGAAAGGATCTGGTTCTCATCTTGGGAAATTTTTTGAAGCTGAGAACCAGTCCCTGGCTTACTACTTCCAGGACCCACTTGTCTGATGTTAAAGACTTCCAGTCCTGGACAAAGTAAGCCAGCCTGCCCCCTACAGGTAGTGGAGAATCAGCCCGGGCAGACCCATCAGGGTGTCTGCTTGGCAGGGGCTTTAGGGTGAGGGGTCGAAGCAGGCCTGCTCATACCCCATCTGCCTCTCCCTCTAAAGAACCCCCTCTGAGCAAAAGCAGAAGAGGAGGCCTGGGCTTGGTAAAAAGGCCTGTGAAAAGGCCTGCCCCACCCCTGGAATGCTGCCTCTGAGGAGTGGCTTGCCTTTCTTTGGCCTGAGCACTCCTGTAGGTGGTCCTGTACTCGTCCATCTTTTTTATGTAATTCTCTGTCTGCTCCCCCCACAGAGAATTACCAATGACAGGAAAATCCATGGCCTTAGCCTGGGTATCCTGTGACAGGCTAGTACATCTGAGCCAAGCTATCCTGCAAAGGGCCACAGATGTAGCCATGACTCTAGATGAAACATCATTGGAGTCCACAGCAGCATGAAATTGCACCTTGGATGCCTCAATCCCATCCGCAGCCACCCGCTCCAGCTCCTTGGCAAGCTGGTCAGGGGCCTGTTTAGCTAGAGCCATCACAGTGTCCCACCTGGACTTCTGGTATCTAGCTGTGTAGGCCATATAGTCAGCCTGCCTGAGTCCCAAAGATGCTGCCATGTACTGTTTTTTGCCATGGCATCAATCCTCCTGGAGTCCTTGTCTGGGGGGTGTGAAGCCATGGGAATATTTGCCTTATCACAGGCAGCAGCCTGCACTACCCCAACATGGCTGCATTGCTGGGAAAGGAACTCCGTGTCTGAGCCTGAAAGAGTATACCTCTTGTCAATTCTTCTGTCCACAGGAGGTATGGAATTAGGAGTTTTTAAAATTTTAAATGTCTGTTTCCCAAAAGATTTATGGAGGGGAATAGACAGTCTCTTGGACTCTGGGATGTCCATCATCTCAACAAAATCAGGCTCCTCCTGATCCTCTACTGCTTCTTCCATAGGAAGCTGGAGGGTTTCAGTCATTTTTTTGTAAAACAAAGTGGGAAGGGGACTCAGAAAGCCTAGGAGAAGAAACACCTGAAGGTCTGTCTGGGGAGATGTCCAGGTCAATAGGCACATCCAGACTTTCATAATCACCATCATCATTATCTTCATACTCTCCCTCCTCTTCCTCCTCCGGTTCATAAAATTCTTCTAAAGTATAATCTGGAACCAGGGGAACCGACCAAACCGAGCCCCTAACCGATGGTGCCGGTTCGGCCGGAATCGAAGTTAGCGATTGAACTATCCTTATCGCTTTGGCTATCTCATCAGCGGTCGGAGAAAGAACTTGTGGATCCGAACCGGATGATTTATCCCTTCTTTTTCTTTTAACCGGAACAGACTCCTCAGAATTGGTTCTCCTTTTGCCTGAAGAACTTTTGCCCTGGTCAGAGGGCACTCCTTCTGGTTCGGTTGGAACCGAACCGGGCTGGCCATCCGGGTCAGCGGACGTCTCGGCCTCCCTTTCCCTCAGTCTACCTACTCTCTTATCCAGGGTAGCTTTGGGAAAACTTTTACAAATTTGGCAGTCTGTATTGAGGTGGTCAAACCCCAGACAATAAACACAGGTGGTGTGGGGGTCAGCCTTAGCAAAGGCTTCCCCACACACACTACAGTGTTGAAACCCAGTGGGCCCGTTTTTTTTCTTGGGTTTCTTAGACACGGCCAATCCTAACCTAAACGTACCCTTTTTTCGGCAATCCGCCAGGCAAGACACCCCTATCGGTTCCTGACCGTGTTACGGGTCTTGGAAAAAAATGTAATGAAATCCGTCTTTTTTAGAACCGATACAGACCGGTTACCACACTCTAATAAAGACAAACGTTTTTTGACACAAACCTGATTGGTTCAAACCGAAACGATCCAATGTTTGCAAGTTCCACACAGAAAACTAATCTAGAAAACCTATCTAGTACTCGTGGTACCACAGACAGAGACTTAAACCGACAGGTTAGATGCAGAAATTCGGTTGAAACCGAGCGAAACGACGACACTTTAACCGACTTTTTTTGAACCGAGCAAAGGAGAAATCTCCGGAGCGACTGTTCAGTGAGGCTGAGTAAAGAATCTGACAGTTGGGGTTCAAACAACAGCAGACAGAGGCTTCAACCGAGCTCGAGCTCAGCATTCTATGCCTTGCATGGAAAGTTAACTCTTTGTTCTCCGGGGCAGTTCAAGGGTTGGAGATCACTGCTATAGTCAGAATACAGCAAGACTTCATGTTGTTTGAAGGAGAATCTCTTCCATTTGAAGGCGAAGCACTTTCTTGTCAACTCCTCCCGAGATGCCTACACAAGGGTGAAGACATCTTCGGAGAGACCCAAGGCCTGGAACTCTAGCCACTCAGGAACCAAGCTGTCAGGGGGCAGGGACTGAAGGCCTGGGTGGAGTACTTTCCCTGATTAATGAAAAGCAGGTCTGGGCATAAGGGAAGATGCATTGGGAGCCTACTGCTCAGGCTGAGGACATCGGGGTACCAGAACTGGTGTGGCCAGTCCAGAGCCACCAGGACCACGTGTACTTTCTCCCTCCTGGCCTTAAGAAGCACCTTGTGGATCAAGGAAAGTGGAAGGAAGGCACAGAAAAGGCCCAGGGTCCATGGCCTTGAGAAGACATCCCCTTGCAGCGTTCCCTTGCTGAGGGAGGTGGGCACAAAACAGCCGCAGCTTTGCGTTCTCCCTGGAGGCGAACAGGTCCATCTGAGGGGTGCTTCACTGAGAGAACAGACTGTGAACTACCTCTGGGTGGAGAGACCACTTGTGAGATGCCTCACACACCCAGCTGAGGGTGTCTACCAGCTGACTGGAGGCTCCTGCCACATGGATGGCCAGGAGATCCGCCAGCAGGATGCACATAAGGGTCCAGATACGGAGAGCTTCCTTGCACAAAGGCAGGGAGTGCATCCTGCCCTGTTTGTTGAGGTAGTACACGGTCATGGTGTTATCCATCTGGACTTGGACCATTTTACCCCAAACTTGTAGAGTGAACGCAGTCAGCACCAGCCAAACTGCTCGGAGCTCCAGCAGGTTGATGTGGTATCGGGACTCCTAAGATCCAGAGCCCGTGGACTCTGTGTTCCCCTTGGTGGGCACCCCAGCCTGTGAGAGAGGCATCAGTTGTCAGGATGACTGTCTGCTCTGGGCAGACAAATGGGATCCCTTCCTGCAGATGCAGTGGGACCAGCCACCACTGGATGGCGTCCCACATCCGCTGGGTCACCATGATCGGCTGGTCAAAGTGCCCTTTGTGCTGAGACCACTGGCTGACCAGTTCCTACTGCAGGGAGTGCATTCTATAGCAGGCCAAACGGCCCACGCTGGTACGGGCCCTCATGTACCCAGCAGGTGCAGGAAGTCCTGGGCAGGGCGTAACTGCCCAATCTGAAATGATAGGGCAAAGGAGGAGAGCGCCTCTGCCCAGTCCACCGGGAGCCAGGCTCTGCTAGGGTCAAGCTCTGCCCTGATGAAGTTGATCACCTGCAAGAGTACGAGTTCCGACTTGGCCACGTTGACCTGGAGGCCATGTTCAATTCAGGTCTGGAGGGCCAGGTCCCTGGACCGCTCCACCTCCTACCTGGAAAGACCTGCTATCAGCCAGTCATCCAGGTAGAGGTAAACCCCGGACCCCTCAATGCCTCATGTAAGCTGCCACCACTGCGATACACTTGGTGAAGACCCTGGGGGCAGAGGAGAGGCCAAAGGGCATGGCCTCGAATTCGTAGAGTTTTCCCTCGGCCCGAAGGTTGAGGAACCTTTGGTGAGGCGGACAGATTGGGATGTGAAAGAACGCATCCTGAAGATCCAGTGAGCAAAATCACATTTTGCTCTAGAGGTGATATGATCTGAGACAGAGTTACCTTCCTGAAGGTGCGTGACCTAAGAAACTTGTTCAGGTCGTGCAGATCTAGAATGGGGGTGCCAGCCCCCTTCCACTTTGGCACCAGGAAGTACCTGGAGACAAACCCTGGGTGTTCCAAAGGATTCGTGACAGGAACCACTACCTCCCTGCAGAGAAGCTGGGCTATGGAGTCTCTGACAGCTGACAGCATATTCATGGGGAAACCAAGTCCTCCCATAAAGGGCCTCGGCAAGGAGGGTATTGCTCGAACTCTAGAGGCAGACCCTGACCCACCACTCCTAGAACCCACCTGTCCATGGTGACAGCAGACCAGGCAGACAGGAAGGAAGTGGTGGAGCCAGCCCCCCACAGGAGGACCCAAGGGAGGCATGATGGGCATGGGGGAGGCACCCATCATCCCGTCACTGGACAGGCTTGGAGGAGGGGCCAGCTATGGGGCCACTGGAGCCTCTTCCTCCTGGCTTACTGACAACTGAGGTCGCTGACTTGGGCTGAGGTCACTGAGCCTGCTGGCCAGCCAGTTGCTGGACTTGCCTGGCCGCGGGAGTGGAGATGGACTGAAAGGGCTTCAGTTTCTGATACTGCTTGGAGCTCTTGGGGTCCTTCTGGGCAGACGTTGAGTCCAAGGTGGCACCGGACTTCCCGATGCACGTGAGGTGACCCTCGACCCCGGGCCCGATAAGGTCGGTGCCCAGGAAAGGGACATCTGCCAGCTTGTGCTGAGTGTCTGCCATGAACGTCAAGATCCTCAGCCAAGCCCTGCGGCGCATGGCCACTGAGGCCACCACGGAGCGGGCACAGGAGTCCCCAATGTCCATGGCAGTATGGAGCAGTTGCTCGGCCACAGCCTGGCCTTGGTATCGGACCTGTCCGACTGTGGTCTGAAGGTCCGCAGGCAGATGAGGAAGCATCCCATCTAAGGTGCCCAGTACGGCATGGGAGAAGTAGGCCATGAGGAGGGCCGGGTTCGCCTGGCAGAGGCCAAGCAAGGAGGCAGCATAGACCTTCTTAGCCGCATGGTTCAACTTCTTGGATTCCTTATCAGGTGGTTTGTCAACATCCCTGGTGTTGCCGGAGTGCCGGAACACAGAGTTGGCCACCAGCCCCTCGGCCGAGGGGTGCTCTCGCAGAATACGAAAGGATCGTGTGGGTACGCATACATGCGGGCCATCCAGGCTGAAAGCGCAGGTCAGGAAATCAGGGCACTGCCAGAGATCCAGGGCAGGGCCAAGAATGGCCTCTGTGACCAGGAAAGCCTCTGTCGGAGAGTCTCCCCAGTCGAGGATCTCTGTCAATGGGTAACAAGCCCATTTCTGGACGGGCTCCATCTTCATACCCGTCAACCGAGATCAGATGGAGGAGGCCCATGAAAGAGGATGGACCTTAGTCGAGAAATCCACCACGGACTCCACACTGACCGGACAGCAGTGCAGGGATGAACCCTTATTTATTTGAAAAGGATTTATTTATTTGCTTTTGGTAACTGCGTGGATGCACTAGGCATAGAGATGCTTATTTTCAGGCATGACCCGGGAGGATACAAGTCAAATACAAGAACAACAATGTGACACAGCACATAGAATAGGTCATACAATGCAAAGGTAGTCAGAAAAACACAAACAATTTGCAAAACTATATAATACAGGTCCTTAGACTCCAAAGAGTGGTCAAAGAGCGGTCTACCGCCAGAGTTCTCACTGACCCTCTGTGTATGGTCAGGGGCGATAGTGAATGACAGCCGATGGGGAAGCCTCCTTGGCTGGCTGAGACTCCTTAGTTGAAACACCAGCCGTTGGCTGTTTAGGCGGCGGTTCCGCCATGATCACCAGAGAAGCCGGAATTGGCAGAGTCGGGACTGTTTTAATCTGTTCCGTCAGCGGAATCTGCGTTGGCCATTCAGGCAACAGCCAGGTGATGGCCGGTGTAGAAACAGAGGCCGGTTTGGCACTGGTGAACACCAACAGTTGCCACATCAAGTCCTTGTGGCATCGACAACTTGCGCCAAAGCCACTCCTCTCCCAAGAAGGAAGAATAGCAGCAGAGCAGCTTCCCATGGTGTAGAGAGCGGAACCGCTGAGGACGGCGGGACTGGCTCAACCCATGGGAAGAAGACCTTCACCTCAGCCACCAAGGGAGACCGGTGTCGGGGCTCGGTGATTACTGAGGCTCCCCCTAGTCAGGGTTAGGGACCAGAGGCAGGGGGTCAGCGGACTGATCCATCCCTCCAACGGTCTGTGTCGGGACCGGGGTCCTAGACAAGGAAGTATCAGCCTCTTTGATTGACAAATGGTCAGTCAGCTTGAGAAAAATCTCAGCTGTGATTTTGACCAGCAGGCCCGACGGGGTTACCGTGGAGCCAGCAGCCAAGGCATCTGACTGAAGTCAAATCCGGAGAAGCACAGGAATCTGAAGCCCTCGACCGAGAGCACTCCCAATCCCATGATCGGTGACGAGTCTTTTTCTTTTTTAGATTTGCCGGTGGGTCCCTGACCGAAGATCGGCAGAGAATGGCACAATTCTCTGAAGAAGACTGTAAAGGTCAAGCCCACCTGAAGCAGCACGAAGATAGAAGCAGAGGAAGAATGGGCCGTGGCCTGGGCTGCCTCCTCTTCAAAGACAGCAAGCTGCTCGGGAGACCCCGCAGCCGCAGATCATCCAATGGGCATCCTTTGATCTGGCCAGCGGATTCCGCTGTGTTGTGCGGCCCAGTTCCAGGCTGGCAAGATGATCCTCTGTAACAGTCGAGTGAAACGACTGGCAAAAGTCGCAGGCCTGGGGATCATGGTCATGCCCCAGGCAGTAGACACACGTGGCATGCAGGTCGGTCTTGGACGACATCTGCCCACAAGGGCACTGGTGTAACCCAGGAGCAGACATCGTCCATCGCGGTCACGATCGGAGATCGAGTTGAAGACAGAAACTTGTAAGAGCTGGTTTGGAAGTACTTCCAAAGAATTTTAAGTGCTAGAGCCTGCTCAACGTGGAAGCGGTAAGGAGGGAACCTGCTTCTTCCAACAGAAAGGAAGATCTGGCGTCATGGGGCGGAGCAGAGGGAGTTACCACCTGGGTGTGTGGAGAAGCCAGCATAAAAACTTTCCGGCACATCTTAAAGGGAAAGGACACTGTCTGAAAGTGTGAAGTGATCATCATATTCACATCCTTAGAATATACAATTAATCTTCAAGTATGAGAGGGCAGGACCATAATTCATGAGTGGCAGAGTCCTGCTCCCTCACAAGTGATACGATGCGTATTTAGAGTCAGGCCACTGCATATTCGATATATACAACCCCAGTTAATCTGCTCTGTTTTAAGATTTAACTGCTTTTCTGATTTCAAATGCTGTCATCAGTACTGCACTAGGCAACTGTGATGACATCAGCATTGATAAAGCTGCTCTCTGGTTCAGTGTTTCACCGTGATACTAACCTTCAAGAAATTCATCGTCACAAAAGTTAACTGCAACACATGTTTGATACCTTACTGTTACCAGCGAAGATATCACTTTTATCTTGTCATTTTTAACCCCACTTCTCTTGTTACATAGGGGACACACAATGACCAGACTCAAAATATATATTTATCTCAAGTAGAAGGGGCGCCTCGAAACCAATAACTCAACGCGTGCCAATGCCATGAGTGAGTTATGGAAGTCCTGTCCCAAGTGGATATAAACTGCGTAGTTTGAGTCAAGCCATTGAATCTTCAATTTATACATCAGTTTAGCAGTTATAACTTTTTAAATCAGATTTGCGTGTGAAGATTCTGTTTTTCTGTAATTTGAACAGCTGACTTCAGTGCTGCACAGGCCTCTCTTGATGCCATCAGCACTGTGATAGCCAGTCTCTGGTTCTGTTCTGTGCAAAGGTCAAGGAAAGTGACTGATATCTAACCTCTAGAATAGATAAATGTCTATCTGGAGGTTAGATAGCGTGATAAACTTAACAGGGAAAATTTATTACCACTGGTGAATACATAACTATATAAAGGCAAATAATCCTTGCATTCTCAACTACTGCAGACTGACAACCAGTAAAGTTATAAGGCAGTTTCTCACCGAGAGTCTGTGCCCCAGTGCATGGCATAGATTTTAGCCAAGTGTCCCCTCAGCGTTCTTCTAGTGCGCATCTGAATTCGACCCACGGGATCAATGTTGGCTGTGATCTAAAGAAGGATAAATTACCAAATTAACTGTACAACCAAAGCAGTTTACAAACAGGCAACAGTTTCTGAAAAATATAGGTTACTCACCTGCAACTGTAGTTCTCACATCCACACTATGGCAGTATGCTGGGTGTAGCTCAGTCACTGGACGTCTTCAAGCTAGACTCCTCTGTCCACCCAGTGTTCTCCTCTGGCTCCGCCCCATCTGTGCTGGTGCCACTATCCAAGTTTCAAGAAGGGTTCCTGTTATCTGCTGGCACCGCAATCCTCCAGTAATATGGCGGACATGCAGCTTCAACTGAGCCAGCGTCAGTCTGCACTCCAAACTCTCTCCATCTACAGAACTCTATGGGCACAACAGAAGCTGGTATATTAACTGCCTCAACCAGTCAGCAGCAGCAAGGATCAAACTCGCCATTGTCTGGCAATGCCTCGAGCACTACCTTGTGAATTAAGGGGAAGGGAGGAATGGTGTAAAAATGCCCGGGATCCAGGGTTGACTGAAGGCATCCATCAGTGCTCACATCTGGGCACACTCAGCTTTCTGTTCTCCCAAGACACAAAAAGGACCTCCAAAGGTGTGCCCCACCGGGCGAAGAGTTTTGCCTTCCTTTACATCCTGATACAAAGACCACTTGTGCAATGTCTCGTCCATGTGGCTGAGAGCTTCCAACAACTGATTATTCTTTACTGCTAAATGCAGGGCCAGGATATCTGCCTGCAGGCTACATATCAGGGACTAGGTGAGCAGTGCTTTCTGACACAGGAGAAATGAGCGTATCCCACCTGCTTGCTCAGGTAGAACATGGTGGTTGTGTTGTTGGTCTGGACTTAACACAAACTGACCAAGAATTAGCGGAGCAAACTCAGTGCCAGGCTAACTTAACTGAGTTCCAGCAGGTTGATGTGCATCCAGATGTTGCTGGGTGATTAAAATCCATGCACTCTGTGGAAGGATAGATAAGCACCCTATCCCCCCAAAGACTTGCCTGTGATCAGGGTAAGCGTCCGTTCTGGGCAGACAAACTGAATTCCTACTGCGAGGTTCTGGGAAACAGTCACCACATGATGGCATCCCACATTGGCTGTGTCATCAGGAACAGGTGGTCCAGATGACCATGGCAGTGAGACCATTGGCTGCTCAGCTCCCACTGGAAAGATGCATACGCCAGTGGGCCAAATGGATCATGTTGGTCAATGTCACCATGTAACCCAACAATCTGAGGAATTCCCAGGCTTGGTGTGACTGCTGTTAAGCCCGGTCCTGTCAAGTACAAACAAAGAAACATACAGGTTGATGGCAGATTAGGACCACAGGGCCCATCCAGTCTGCCCATTTCTTTTTCTACCTTATAAATGTGCCATCAGCCTTTGTTCTATAAGTGGCCTATCTATTCATTCTCATCTGTATTGCTCTCTTATGCCTATCCCATGCCTATTTGAAGCCCTGCACTGTATTCATAGCCACCACTTCCTAAGGTAGGCTGTTCCATGCATCCAGCACTCTTTCTGTGAAAAAGAATTTACTCACATTCCCCCTTAATCGGCCTCCCTCTAATCTCATGCTGTGTCCTCTTGTCCTGCTATTTTTCTTATATTTAAACATGTTAGACTCTTTCACCTTGTTAATGCCCTTAAGGTGTTTGAATGTTTTGATCATATCACCTCTCTCTCTCTCTCTCCTTTGCTCAAGGGTATACATATAGAGCTCCGTTAATCTGTCCTCATATGTCTTCTGATGCAGTCCCTGCACCATTTTGGTTGCCCTTCTCTGGACTGCCTCAATTTGGTTAATGTCCTTGTGAAGGTGTGGCCTCCAGTACTGCACGCAGTACTCCAGATGGGGCCTAACCAGTATCTTGTAAAGAGGGATGATTACCTCCCTCTTACGACTTGTGATACCCCTACTAATACACCCTAACATCCCCCTAGCCTTACCTACTGCTTTAGAGGTCTGCTTGGATGATTTCAGGTCATCGGTGATTATGATGCCCAAGTCTCATTCTTCCTTTGTGACTGCCAGCAACTCCCCTCCCAGCCTATAGATGGCTTCAGGGCTTCTCTTCCCTATGTGCATGATCTTGCACTTCTTTGCATTAAATCCCAGTTGCCACTTTTCTCACCATTTTGCTAGTTTATACAGATCTCTTCTCATTCTGCCCACCCCATCTGGATCATCTACTCTGTTGCAGATCTTGGTGTCATCTGCAAACGGACAAGCCTTACCCTCTAGTCCATCTGCAATGTCACTAATGAAGATATTGAAGAGGACTGACCCCAGGACTGATCCCTGAGGTACCCCACTTGTGACTTGCATCTCTTCTGACTGTATACCATTTACCACCACTCTGTTTTCTGCCCGTCAACCAGCTTGCCACCCAGCTGACCAACTACACTTGCGAGCCTCACAGCTTATTTATCAATCTTCTATGTGAAACAGTGTCGTGAAAGCTTTGCTGAAGTCAGGGTAGGTGACATCAACTGCTCCCCCTTGGTACACCATAGTTGCCCAGTCAAAGAAATCAATGAGATTAGTTTGACAGGACCTTCCTTTTGTAAACCCATGCTGTCTTGGATCCTGGGCCCCTATGGATTCCGGGTGTTGCACTATCCTTTCCTTAAGGAGTGCCTCTATAATCTTGTCCACTACTGAGGTAAGACTGACTGGTCTGTAGTTCCCTGCCTCCTCCCTGCTACCACTCCTGTGGAGCGGGATCACATGAGCCCTTCTCCAGTCTTCTGGGACCTCTCCTGTGCTCAGAGACTCACTAAACAGTTCTGCTAATGGCTCTGCTAGTTCCACCCTTAGCTCCTTAAGTACCCTGGGATGTATGCCATCAGGTCCCATTGCCTTGTCCACCCTGAGCTTAGCGAGCTCTTGTAGGACCCTTTCTTTTGTGAAGGGAGTAGTGCTCACCTCCCTCCCCCGTGTCCATGGTGCTGAGCTGTGGGCCCTCCCTACCTTCTCTTCAGTAAATACTGAGCAAAACTATCTATTTAGGATAGATGCTTTTACAGAGTCCTCCTCCTCACATGCCCCCTTTTCTCCTTTATGCTTAGCAATACCCCCTCTGGACCTTCTCCTTTCACTAATCTATCTACAGAAAGTCTTGTCACCTTCTTTCACTGTTCGTGCTAGTGTTTCCTCGGTTTGGGACTTTGTCTGCCTTACTGCCTTCCCTGCTTCCCTTAGGGAAGTTTGGTATGCCTCCCTATCTTCATCCCGCTGTGTTCCCTTATATTTTCTGAAGGTCAGCCTTTTGTCTCCGACCTTTTCTGCTACCGTATTTGAGAACCAAAGTGGTTTCTTCCTTCTTTTGCACTTCCTCTTCTGTCTAACACAGTGGGAAGTACTGTATCCTTAATGCTTGCCCGCTTTGCCTGTACCCCTTCACCTGTGTTTCTTTTTGCCAGGGCTAACTTAACTCTGTTGGCCATCTTATCAAAGTCAGCTCCTCTGAAGTCCCATATTTTTGCCTTGGAATGGGATGATTTAGATGTAGTGGCCAAACTGAACCATACCATGTGATGGTCACTGGCCCCCAGCTGACCTTCAACCTGGAGATCTGTGATCCCTTCCTGTTAGTCAGTACTAGATCTAGGACAGCCCTGTCTCTTGTGGGTTGTTGTACCAGTTGTTTGAGGCCCTCCCCCTGCAGGGAATCCACCATGTGTCTAGTTCTGGCAGATGTTCCTGCTGGTGATGACCAATCTGTATCTGGCATGTTGAAGTCTCCCATTATCAGAACCTCCCCTTTAGCTGTCCTGTTTTGTATATCTTCTAACAGTAATGTGTCTATGTCCTCCCCCTGGTCTAGGGGCCTGTAGGTAACCCCAGTTCTTATGGCTGTCCCATTTCCGGTTTCCAGGATGACCCACAGTTCACCTGGCTCCTTATGTGTATTCTAAATTTCTGTAGCATTGATATTTTCATTGACATATAGGGCCACTCCACCCCCCTCCTTTTGCATCTCGGTCTTCAACAGTACATAGCCAGGTACTGAAGTCTCCCAAGTGTGGTTACTGGTAAACCACGTCTCACTAATTGCTACTATGTCCAGTTTAGCCTCTGACATTATTGCCTGCAGGTCTGGGATCTTATTTCCCAGGCTGTGAGCATTTGTGTACATGATTTTTCCATTGGCCAGATTTCAGTGTGTTAGTTGTTGGGTGAGGTTTGGCATTTCCCCTGTGCGTCGTACGGGGAGACTGACCTTTTTTCTTACCTGGTGAGGCAAATAAGCTGAATCCTTTTTTGACCACTAGCTGAGGGGGGAGGGGTGTTCTTCCCATTCGATGTATGGGGTGCTGCACCCCTCTCCCCATTTGCTAGTTTAAATATTCTGCAAAGACGTCAAACTTCTGCCCCAATGCACTGACTCCCTCCTTAGTCAGATGCAGTCCATCAAATTTAAAAAACTTTTGCTCCCAGAACTGTTGCCAGTTCCCTAAAAATTTGTGTCCTTTTTCCTGGCACCAGCCCTTGAGCCACATGTTTAGCTCCCCTATCTCACCTTCTCTGACCTTCCGTCCATCTGCCCCCCTCTCCCAGAATGGCAGGATCTCAGAGGAGGAGATGTCGGACGAAATGGATGACAGTTTGTCACCCAGCCTGGTCAGGTGTTCCTTAGTCTCCACAACTGACCAGCTGGTGAGATCATTAGTCCCTATGTGTACCAGGACGTCAATGTTTTCTCCTGCTTTGTGAACAATTTTAGCAAAGTAGTCAGTGTCTCTCCACACTGATGTACCTGGGAGACATTTGACCATTACCCCTGGCTGGAGATGGGCATCAACTCCCCGAATCATGGAGTCTCCTATGATCAGAAGTTTTTTGGATTTCCTTTTCAGATACATGTTTTTGTATACAATGAGCCCCTCAGTCTATCAAGTCAGACTCACTCACTCATTTGAAGAAGACCACTGATAAGTGGCTACATGCCAATCAGATGAAACGGTGTAAAGGAGACTAATTACTTTTCCTGACCCCATTGGGAGGAATAGTACCTACTGACCATTTTCTTTCTTACATGTATACCCTACAAGATGGCTATCTTGCTACTGTTCTTCATTACAGGAATATTTCCCATTATCCATTCAAAGGATACAGATCATGATCCCAATGCCAATACACGTCTATGGCGGCTCCTTCAGCATCTACAACCAGCAGATGACCACTACCTACTCCCACACGATGTGCCCACCACCATATCTGAAGGAGTCAGTATAGATGTTCCCAGCAAATTGATTACTGTTCAGGAGGGTACAGACACCTACCTGAATGCCATGGTCGTGGCACCTGACAAATCATCACTCCAAATTGAATGGCAAACTGACAGCAATGGACAACAAATCCCCGTTGCCCGCCTCTCCAAAGACACCTTACAAGGTTGGCCAAACACCAGAACTGCACCTAATGGCACCCCGTCTATATGTCAGGCTAACTACAAACACACAGGTTTATACAACCTCACTGCACTGATTAATCCAATCTTTTGTGAAAAATGTCCAGAAGATTCTGCCAGACTTTTGCTCACAACACTACACTGCTACAACTGTCATGTTTTTATCAGTAGTTCCCCTTACTGAAGCAGAACTCACAGAGTGCTCCGTCCAGGAACCAGGACCAGCTAGTTGTAATGGGATAGTAAAACCATTACCTTATCAGGTTCTTGCTGGAACTGCACAGAAGCGAAGAAATGACAGACAAATGGTGTCCAGCACAAAAAGTGATTTATTTCTGGTATATAAAGCAGGCTTACAACCAAACGGTGTGCTCACCGGGAGAATACTTCCAATCTTTCTTACCTATAGGTAGCAGTACGTCTCTTCTCAGAGAGAAGGTGCCATGCAAAGGGTCTTATACTCCTGATAATCACTATAGCAACAATTAAAAAGATATATAAAACATTATAATTGGTCAGTTGTAAATAGCCTGACTCCTCACTAGCCTGGGAAAGCATACTGAGATAGCAAAAGTAACAGGTAGCTAAGACAATAGGTTTTGTATATCATGAAGGACACATGCAGTTATATGTGCAGTTACAGTTCTGCACCAACACTAAAGATCGCGGTATTACCTAACTAATCATTATACAATGGTGTAAATGTAAGTATCTCCCAAGTGTTACAATCAGAATAGCAAAATCATTGTGATTCTCAGTAAAAATATATAAAAGTACAGTAGAACTCAGATCCTGACACTTATGCTTATACGATAAGTGCCTATGCCCTAAGGTTAGTACATATACGTATATGTAGCACTGTCTGTGAGGTAGGGAGGCCAATCAGGGGTGCTGGTCCATGGATAACAACATGCTTACCTACATCCATGCCTGACTGGAGGATGTCCAGCAACTCTGATTTCTGGGAGGAGTCCGGTTGAGCCTGTGTCCATAAGGAGTTCTGGTACTGGACCATATGTGCCAAAAAGTTAGAGAGAGCAGACAATATAGGTGGCCAAAGAATAAACCTTGCAGCCAAACTGCTCAATCCTCTTAAGACTCCTTATCTGGAGGCTGAAAGCTAAGGTGTCTAGGCTGCTTGATCCTACCATGAGCCACAGTCAACACCACAGAACTGGTCCTAGGTTGCTCCCCCAAGTAAGGCTCATTCCTGGGAGTTCTGTAGAGCCTGTCATCCTTCTTGGGGACTGCGGAATAGGGGCGTTTCCAGGCAAGCTTAGTGACGTCCAGAAAAGGGGCCACGAATGGCAGTATAACCAGGGGCTTAGGATCATTCAGCCTGAAGAACAGAGCAAAGCAGCGTCTCTCTGGGTCTAGGTCCTCTGTGTCCCACCTACTGAGGAACTGGATGTGTTGAACTGCATCCATAAATGTGGCATCATCCGGGGGTGATCTCAGAGAATACTTATGGGTATCTGGATGAGGAGGAGGAGGACAGCCATCCCCTCCAGACAACCTGGATGAGGAGGAAGAGCTCCGGCTGGAATCCTCTGATGAGGGCAAGTGAGTATAGCAGCACCGGGGCCTGGAAGAGGATATGGAGAAAGAATGGTGTCTTCGTCCATGCCGCCTGGAGGTTCCCTCATCTGAGTTATCAGGAGGAGGAGGGGTGGCCTTTCTCAGTGGCGTTCAGGGTTTCCTGGGTGGAGGGGCAGTAAGCTGCATAGGTAGGGCCTGAGGCTGGACCCCCAAAGGAGCGGATTCTGGAGCCTGGGGGGCAGGTGGGCCCTAAGGTGGAAGGTCCCCTTTAATGGTGTCCCACCAGGAGTTGAATATAGCCCCTACGTCTGTGAGACACACAAGAGGGGTGTTGGGAGGTTCAGGGGAGGGACGTTGGGGGCCCCTGGGGTCAGTCTCTCTGGAGTGAACGATCCTGTCGTTAGGTCCGGAGTCACAAGGTTATTTGGCTGCGGTCCTGTGGGTGTCAGGTCCTCGGGCATCGGCTCAGGGGAAGCCGGAGGGGCCGGTGATGTCTGAGGATTGGGTGCGCGAGAAGTGTTACCTGCTTCCACCGGGAAGCGGGATTGAAGAGACCGGCATCTGCCAACGGTGGTTCGGGGTACCGGCCGGCGTCTGCTGCCAAGGGGAGCAAGCTCCTGTTTTGAGCTCCTGCTCCTGGCATCGCTTACTGGCGCTGGACCCTGAGGTCTGGTCCTACGATGCAGACACCCCAACCAGGTGGACAATGGGCTCCAACCCGCCACCCAAAGAAGCACAGGCTGATTCACCTGGCTCAGGCCCACAGGTATGTCTGAAGAGCCTATGACTCAGGGGAGAGAGGGACGACGAAGGCCCATGCCCAGAAGACCCCCCCTAAGGATTTCAGGACTAAGAGGAGGCTTCACCAGCAGAAGCCCAGAAGGAGTGAGGACTGCGGGTGGGGGGGCCAGAATCCGACCTCCCGCGGGAGGAGGAACTGGAAGAGGCTGTCAATGTGTGCGGGGACCTGGAGTGAGAGTCCGAACGGGGTCTCTCCTTATCCCGGTGATGATGCTTCCCACTGGATTTCTTCTTGTCCCCGGGGCGGAAGAAGGCGAGGAGCTTTGACCAGAAGGGGTCTTCTGCATGGCGGCCAGTTGCATTTCTAGTAGGAAGGTCTTCAGGCAGTGGATCCTAGTCCTAGGGTTAAAGCTTCAGCAATGCTGGCAGGCCTCAGAATTGAGGTCGGGGCCTAAGCAGATGAGTCAGGCCGACTGGCTGCCCTTCGATGGTATTTGCTTACCGCAGGCACACTTGCAATTCCACCACTCAGAAGATCAGGTTGGAGGAGAAGACATGCAGAGAAAAATTGGGAAAGGAACACTTTTTGATGAAAAGAAAAAAACACGAGTAAACGCGAAAATGGCCGTCAACAGAGTAAAAGGCATCCATGGAGCCAATGTGCGTAGGTCGACGGCGGGAGAAGAACTGAGGAAGGGCCTGGGAACCACCCCTTTTCTACCACTGTCCAACATCAGGAGGCGGTCCCCCATTGAAGACTGCTAGCTAGAAGTTTTCCGTGGGGTCCTGGCACCTGGCGGCTTAGTCCTAATGGCGTAGCCTGCTGCAAGAGCTCACCCTCGAAGTAAGAGCTACAGTTACAGGTAAGTAACTTGTCTTTTTGGGGGCATAGATATGGCATACTATCCACACTTCTGGAAGACTCCTACCCATTCTCTGAGAGGAGGTGCAAGGCGTGCACCCCCTGTTTAGGGAACAGGAAATGGAGAACCGAGGTGCCAAAACCAGCATACCAGCATGACTCAAGGTTAATGTAGTAATGGGAGATGAAGGTGTGTGCTGACTTCCAGGTAATAATAATAATTTTATTTACATAGCACAGTTCAAATATCAAAGCGCTTTACATATAACATTTTAAAACAATTCAATAAAATCACATAGAAACATACATTACAACTGCAATTAAAAACTTCCAGTTTCGCAATACTTCAGATATTAAAAGCCTTTTTAAATAAATACGTCTTTAAATTGATCTTAAAACTCTCCACGGTCCCGCTCTCTCTAATCGGACGAGGTAGAGAGTTCCATAGGGATGGCGCCATGAACATAAAAGCCCTTGCACCAGATGTCTTCAACCACACCCTGGGAACCTCTAACAACCCCTCATCAGTAGAGCAAAGAGGTCGGCCAGGGCCGTACAGAACAAGGAGCTCTTGCAGATAACCCAGTTCCAGTCCATGTACGGCTTTGTAGATCAAAAGACCGACCTTAAAGGTGGTCCGCCACTGTATAGGCAGCCAGTGCAGATCGTACAGCACAGGCGTAATATGACTGGAAAGAGAAGTCCCAGTCAACAGTCGTGCCACCATGTTCTGCACCAGCAGCAAGTGGTGGACATCAACCCCCAGAAGCCGTAGGTATAGGGAGTTGCAGTGGTCAAGGCGCGAGGTCACAAAGCTGTGGATCAATGTGGGCAAATCATCGGATGGAACAAGGTGCTTAATTCTGGCGATGTTCCTAAAATGATAAAAGGAAGATTTGACGACTGCCGACACCTGTGCCCACAGTGTCAGCCCATCGTCAAATACTACCACCAGATTTCGCACCCGTTCAGAGGTAGGCAGCTGTACACCATCGAGCCAAAGTCCAGACGGTAACCCCACCACCGACATCTCTATCCGGCGCCCCCGGATCCATCAACAACACCTCAGTCTTCCCGGAATTCAATTTCGACCAGCCAGCCTTCATCCAGTCATGGATTTCCGCCAGACAGCTGTTAAACATCGAGATCACACTATCCTGGTCGGGTGTGAAAGACAGATAGAGCTGCGCATCATCTGCATAGCAGGGAAAACTCAGCCCATATCGTTTTACAATGTCTCCGAGGGTAGCAGCCCTGCACATCCCCTGGATGGAGTCGTCCCTGGAAGCAGCTACCGAGGTAGCAGTATGTCTGGTGGAATGAGCCCTAAGGCCAATGGAAGGCTTCCTACCAGCCAGCTTACAAGTCGATGCAGGAGACTATCCCCTTCTGCCAATCATCTGCTTTGCTGATGGTATGCAGGTACAGCTTCAGCACAGGTGGCAAACAGTTGGCAAACCTCTCCCCGAACTCCAGCCATACGCTCCTTGTAGTAGGAGAGCGTACGCTGCAGGTCCACAGTATGAAGCCTGTGCTTGGCCTCCGAGGTGTGGCTGGTGAAGTATACCAGGAGACTGATCACCTGGTTAAGGTGAAACTCCAAGACAACCATCAGAAGGAACTTCGGGTTTGGGCAAAGGACAACCTTGTCCCTGTGGAAGACCAGGTAAGGAGACTACACCAAGAGTGCCTGGAGCTCACTGATCCTTCAGGTGGATGTTACGGCCACCAAGAAGGAGGTCTTCCACGACAGGTGTGACATCTCACACCTTTGCATTGGTTTGAATGGCTTGCCAGTGAACACTGCCAACACCAGCAACAAGTCTCAAGGTGATTCATACACTGGAAGGGAAATGTGTTCAAGGCCCCTGAAGAAGCACTCAACCACCTTCTCCTGCACCACCTTCGGCACACAATCCCGTGCCTCGTAGGCAGAGACAGCTGCCAGGTGCACCTTGTGGGTCGTTGACCGAAGGGCCAACTAAGAGAGGGATCACAAGTAATCAAGGATGCTAGCCACGCAACAGAACAGGGGGTCAAGCTCCTTGCCCTGACACCAAATATACAGGTTACTCACCTGTAACAGGAGTTCTAGGAATGGTATATGTTGTTCATCCACACTTATTGGCAGGTTCCTTGTCGCTTTAAATCTTGCCGGAAGGTCTTCAAGCTGGCTCCTCCCACCCACCCGGGTGGTAAAACTCTCGGCTCTGCACCATGACACCAGATCTGGCCCGCTGGAAGCTCAGGTTGTGCGTCGAAGCCGGGGAGGTCGGGTGGGTCATGTGGATGAACAACATATACCATTCCTAGAACTCCTGTTACAAGTGAGTAACCTGTATTTCTAGGGACATGGATATGTTGTTCATCCACACTTATTGGCAGACTCCTAGCAGTTCTCCGGGAGGAGGGAGGCAAGACGCACACCCCCTACTTAAGGAATAGAGACTGGAGAACAGAGGCCCCAAAACCAGCATCCCGGCGTGACTCAAGGTCGATATGGTAATGGGTGATGAAGGTGTGTGCTGACTTCCAGGTAGCAGCCCTGCAGATTTCCTGGATAGGGACGTCCCTGGAAGCAGCCACCGATGCAGCAGTATGGCGGGTAGAATGAGCTCTTATCCTCTGGGAGTCTCCATGCCCACCAACTTATAGCAGAGATCTATGCAGGAGGTGACCCACCTGCTTATCGTCCGCTTGGCTGCAGGTCTGCCAGGTGCGGCTTCAGCGTAGGTGACAAACAGCTGGCGAACCTCTCCCTGAATTTCAACCGTGCGCTCCTTATAGTAAGCGAGCGCCCTTCTAGGGTCCAAAGTATGGAGCCTATATTCGGCCTCCGAGGTGTGATTGGGGTAGAACACCGGCAGAGTCAACACCTGGTTAAGGTGAAACTCCGACACCACCTTCGGAAGGAATTTCGGGTTGGGGTGCAGGACAACCTTGTCCCTGTGGAAGACCAGGTAAGGAGACTCAATGGAAAGTGCCTGGAGCTCTCCCATCCTTCTGGCTGACATAATAGCCACCAAGAAGGCGGTCTTCCACGACAGGTGACAGAGATCACACCTGTGCATTGGTTCGAATGGCTTGCCCATGAGCTTTGTCAATACCAGCAGTAGATCCCACGGTGGTGGAGGTTCTCGCACCGGAGGGGAAATGTGATCAAGGTCTTTGAAAAAGCGCCAGACCACCTTCTCCTGCGCCACCAACTGCTTCCCGGCCCGCGCCCGGTCAGCAGAGATGGCTGCCAGGTGCACCCTTAGGGTCGTCAACCTGAGCCCTTGCTGAGAAAGGGACCATAAATAGTCCAAAATGCTTACCAAGGAACAGGAGGAAGGGTCCAGGCCTTGCCTGACACCAAATGGAAAACCTTTTCCATTTGAAGGCATAACATTTCCTGGTCAACTTCTACGGGACGCTCAACACATTGAGGACCTCGCCGAAAGACCCAAGGCCTGGAACTCTAGTCAGCTCAGGAACTAGGGCCGTCAGGTGCAGGGATTGAAGATCCGGATGGAACACCTTCCCTGACTGACTGAAAGCAGGTCCGGCGAGCTGGAAGCTGCCTCGGGAGCCTGGAGCTGAGGCTGAGGAGATCTGGATACCAGCATTGGCGGGCCAGTCTGAGGCTACCAGAATCACCTGCGCCTTGTCCCTCCTCGGCTTGAGAAGCACCTTGTGGATCAAGGGAAATGGGGGAAAGGCGTAGAAGAGGCCCGGGGTCCACGGCCTCGAGAAGGCATCCCCCTGCAGCGAGCCCTGCTGAGGGGGGCGGGCATGGAACAGCCTCAGCTTCGCATTCTCCCTGGAGGCAAACAGATCCACCTGCGGTGTGCCCCAATGGGAGAACAGATCTTGTACTACCTCCGGCAGGAGAGACCACTCGTGGGATACAGCCCCTATCCGGCTTAGGGCATCGGCCAGGGTGTTGGAGGCTCCTGCCAGATGACTGGCTAGGAGATCCGCCTCCAGGCTGCGCACGAGTGACCAAATGCGGAGAGCTTCCTTGCACAAGGGCATGGAGCACGTCCCGCCCTGGCGGTTTAGGTAGTACATGGTCGTGGTATTGTCCGTCTGGACCCGAACCACTTGACCCCGTAGAAACGAAGCGAAGGCGTTGAGAGCTAGGCGGACCGCTCGGAGCTCCAGCAGGTTGACATGGCATCGGGATTCCCGGGGGGACCAGAGGCCGTGCGCTCTGTGTTCCCCCAGATGGGCACCCCAACCCATCAGAGAGGCATCAGTCGATAGAGATACCGTCGGCTCGGGGCGGACAAATGGGATGCCCTCCTGCAGATGAGCTGGAACGATCCACCACTGGAGAGCGTTCCACATCCCCTGGGTCACCGTCACTCGCTGGTCCAATGGATCGCAGCGTTGAGACCACTGGCTGGCCAGCCCCCACTGAAGGGGCGCATGTTCCAGCGGGCCCAACGGATCACGCTGGTGCAGGCCGCCATGAGACCCAGGAGGCGCAGGAAGTCCCGGGCAGGGCGCAATTGCCCAACCAGAAATGATCGGGCAAAGGAGGAAAGAACCTCGGCCCTGTCCGCCGGGAGCCGTGCTCTGGCTCGAAGAGAGTCGAGCTCTGCCCCGATGAAGAGAATCACCTGCTTCGGTTCGAGTTCCGACTTGGCCTCGCTGATGAGGAGGCCGATTTGAGAGCAAACCTGGAGGGCCAGATCTCTGGACCGCTCCACCTCCTGTCTGGAGAGGGCTGCTATCAGCCAGTCATCCAGGTAAGCGTACACCTGGACCCCTCGGCGCCTCAGAAATGCTGTCACCACTGCCATGCATTTGGTGAAGACCCTGGGAGCAAGAGAAAGGCCGAAGGGCATGGCTCGGAACTCGTAAAGGGATCTCTCCGCTCGAAAGCGAAGGAACCTTCAGTGAGACGGACGGATAGGGACGTGAAAAAATGCGTCCTGCAGGTCCAGAGAGCAGAACCACACGCCGAGTTCCAAGGATGGTATTATCTGAGCCAGAGTAACCATCCTGAAGGTTCGAGACCTTAGGAACTTGTTTAGGTCGTGTAGGTTGAGAATGGGGCGCCAGCCCCGTCCGTTTTGGGACCAGGAAGTACCTGGACACAAACCCCAGGTCTGAGGGAGGGTCCGCCACCCTCTGATCACCTCTTTTGAGAAGCAGAGCAATGTCGTTTCGGCGAGCCGGCGACAGGCTGCATGGACCCTTAGGAACCCCCCTGGGGAGACTGCTCTGAAGGGTGGGACCTGCTCGAACTCCAGGGGCAGGCCTTTTCCTACCACTTCCAACACCCACCGGTCTGTGGTAATAGCAGACCAGGCGGAAAGGAAGTACCGGAGCCGTGGGAACCTGGGGTGAGGTGACGAGGTTGGGGTGACACCCCTCAACCCGTCACTGTGCAGGCTTGGAGGAGGGACCGGCCGAGGGACCACCTGAGCCTTTACCTCCCTGCTTCCTGGAGGAGGAAGCCGCGGGCTTGGGTTTGGGACGCCAAGCGCGAGCCTGCTGGGCCTGATGTTGCTGGGCCGGACGTGCCGGGGGCGCAGACGGATGAAAGGGCTTAGGTTGCGGTCTGCGGCCCTTGTCCCAGGTGGCATTGGACTTTTTGATCCTCTGGAGGTGGCCTTCCACTCCAGGGCCGAAGAGGTCGGTCCCCAGGAAGGGGACATCCGCCAATTTGTGCTGGGTATCCGCTGTGAAGGTGGATATCCTCAGCCATGCCCGACGGCGTATAGCCACTGCGGCCACGACTGACCTGGCGCAGGAGTCTCCAATGTCCAAAGCAGTCTGAAGTTGCTGCTTTGCCACTGTCCTGCCCTGGTCCCGCACCTGCCTAACCGTAGTCTGCAGGTCAGCCGGGAGATGAGGGACTACCTCGTCCAGGGAGCCCAACAGGGCATGAGAGAAATGTGCCATAAGCAGAGCCGAGCTGGCCTGGCGAAGGCCAAGGGTGGATGCAGCGTAGACTTTTCGCCCGGCATAGTCCAATTTCTTGTACTCCTTGTCGGGAGGTTTGTCCACGTCCCTAGCATTTCCGGCACGCTGGAAAACGCTGTCGGTAACTAACCCCTCAGCTGAGGGGTGTTCCGAGAAACCGGACAGGGAACCGGTAGGGACCGCATACTTCCTGGCCATCCTGGCCGAAGGCGCAGGGCAGGAAGAAGGGCGCTGCCAGAGCTCCAAGGCCGGGCCCACAATAGCCTCGGCCACAGGAAAGGCTTCCGTAGGGGAATCCCCTCGGTCCAATATCTCCGTGAGGGGATACTTGGCCCGCTTGGATACGGGCTCGAGCTGCATCCCGGTGGACTCCGAGATAAGCCTGAGCAAACCCAGAAAGGACGAAGGGCTATCGTCCAGTGACTGACCTCCAGAGGACTCCAAGTCCACTCGCCTGGAGAAGAGGGAGGAATCGTCGTCAGACTCGGAAGAGTCCGCAAAGAGCTGCCTCGGGCCTGAGCCACCCTCTACCTGCCGAGGGCGATCGGGAGTAAGGGTGACCAACAGCCTATGGGGTAAACCCTGAGCCGACCGAGAGTTCTTGATCGGAGCCCCAAACAACGGCTGTGGAGGCGGAGGTTCCACCCTAATCGGTGGAGCAGCTGGTTTTGGCTGAGCAACAGGCCTGGAAACAGGCGCCTTGGCTAAGGTGAGGGGTTCCTTCGGCAGCTCCAGTGACAGCCACTTAATGGCCGGGGAAGGCGACGTCGTCGGCTTGTTCCCGGCCAGCATAAACTGTTGCCACATGAGGTCCTCGTATCGTCGATGTTGCGTCGAAGCCTCCCCTCGTCCAAGGAAAAGGACGAAGACTAGCGGCGGCGCCACTTGCCGCGGTGCAGAGACCGAGACCGCCTCTGGTGGCAGGATCGGCTGGACCGCGAAGAAGTCAGAGACCGCGAACCTCGACTTTTCCGAGGAGGGTGCAGGGAAGGAGCGGGGGAAACCCGCTCTCCCTTCAGCTCAGTAGGAACACCCAAGGGCTCCGGAACTGGAGGCACTGGCAAGCCCACGGGATCCTCAACCACCACCGGGGGAACCGGGGAGAGAGGTTTACCGACGCGGTTGACAACCAGTCCAACGGGTGAGAAAGATCTAGACTGCGCCGACGAGACTCTAGGTCAAATGACCTGATGGGGACACCGTGAAGCCAGTGGCGAGTCGGGCGATCGAACAAGTCGATGGTCGCATCGTCAGAGGGGACCTCTCCCGCTCCCAAGAGCGCGATGGATGGATTACCCTTGTCCTTCTTTTGGACCGAGAGGAAGGTCCGAAGATGAAGGTCCCTCTCCCTTGGTGGAGAGAGACAGACAAAGCTCCTAAAGGAAGCAGAATATGAGGATCCCAGGAGGCGGGATAAATGCCGCTGCCGAGGAAGATGCGGTCAGCGCGCCTCCTCTTGAGGGGCGATCATCTGCCTCCTAGCTGATCCGCCCGAGCCTACGTGCCGCGAAACCGCCAACCGGGCCTCTTTCGACTTTTACCGGAGGGTAACGCCGGGTCGCCTAAGTTGCAGACGGGCGCACGGCCTTCCCAGACGAGGCCGAGAAAGAAGAGCACAGGTCACAAGCCTCGCGGGTCATGCTCAAGGCCCAAGCAATAGGCCGCGTGGAGTGCGGATCCGTCGAGACAACTTCTGCCCGCATGGGCATCTAAGAAACGGAGTCAGTTGTCCGCCATGGCCGTGAGGGAATAGTTGACCAAAGTCTAGAAAACCTTAAAGATTAATTTGGAAAACCGAAGAGTTAGGAACCAGTCATACGCGGAGCGTAAAGGAGGGAACCTGAGCTTCCAAGCGGTAAGGAAGATCTGGCGTCATGGGGCGGAGCCGAGAGTTTTACCACCCAGGTAGGTGGGAGGAGCCAGCTTGAAGACCTTCCGGCAAGATTTAAAGCGGCAAGGAACCTGCCAATAAGTGTGGATGAACAACATATCCATGTCCCTAGAAAAGGAATATTTTCCATTTGAAGGCATGGCACCAACAAGTCTACTCCTTCCAAGAGGCCATCATTACAAGGACGGACCTCACTGGAGAGACCCAGAGCCTGGAACTAACTGCTCAGGAACCAGGCAGTCAGGTGTAAGGACTGAAGGTCTGGGTGGAGGAACTTCCCCCACTGCACAAGAGCAGGTCCAGGAGAAGTGGCAGCCTGCTGCTGAGGCTGACGAAAACGGGGTAGCAGAACTGGCGTGGCCAGTCTGGGGCCACCAGGATCATCTGTGCCTTGTCCCTCTGAGCTTTGATCAGGACCTTGTGGTTCACAGGAAAAGGAGGGAAGGCATAAAGGAGGCCTGGGGTCCAGGGCTTCGCGAGGCATCCGCCTGCAGTGTACCCCGCTAACGTGGACGGGCACAAAACAGCCTCAGCTTAGCATTCTCCCAGGAGGCACAAAGATCCACCAGAGGGGCACCCCACTGGGAGGACAGATGGTCTACTACCTCCTGATGAAGGGACCACTCATATGACACCTCGCCTACTCAGCTGAGGGCATCCACTAGCCAAAAGGACACATCGGCCACATGAATGTCCAGTAGTTCAGCAATGAGGCTGAGCAGGAAGAAAAAATTACTCACCTTAGTAATGTTGTTTCTTCTAATGGAGTCTTGCTGTATTCTGACAAATTGCAGTGAGGTCCAACCTTCGAACTGCCCCGGAGATGAAAGAGTTAACTTTCCAAGCCAGGAATGGAACGCTGAGCTCAAGCTCAGTTGAGAGACGGTCTGTTGCTGTTTGAACTCAAACCGTCAGATCTTTACGAGCTAAACTTACTGAGTGTCCTGTGTGGAAGCTGTAAACCTACACTAGCCAACTGGCTACTAAATATAATAAACAGATTTTTTGGTCCCAAAACAAAGACTCTAGTCAGGAGACCCAAAAAATGAAATAAACACAACACCCACTCACCCAAAGAAAAAGGGGTGATAATAAAAGGTGGGGTACCTTCAGGTGCCAACACTGCTACTGCCCACCACATCCCAAAAACAAAGGTTCTGAGAGGGAAGGCATAGGAATACAGCAAGACTCCATTAGAAGAAACAACATTACTAAGGTGAGTAATTTTTTCTTCAAACAACATGAAGTCTTGCTGTATTCTGACAAATTGCAGACTACCAAGCAGTACCTCCATGGAGGAGGGACAGAACCTACTTAGGAAATAGGCTCCAAAGCACTGCTGTGCCAAACCAAGCATCACTCCTAGCCTGGATATCGAGAGAGTAATGCTTGGTAAAAGTGTGAACTGTTTTCCAGGTAGCTGCTTGACATATCTCTAAGATAGGAATGTCCCTGGCAGAAGCAGCTGCACCTCTGGTAGAGTGAGCCCTCAGGCCTGAGGGTGGAATCCTACCTAGTTTTTCATAGCAAAATTGAATGCAAGAGACAATCCACCTGGCAATGGATCTTTTAGTGGCAGGTTTTCCCTTACCAACCTCACCATACGTGAGGAACAGTTGGAGGGAGTCAAACCTGTGACCATTGGTACGCTCTATGTAGTAGCTAAGGGCTCTTTTCACATCCAAACTGTGCAGCCTCCTCTCACCAGAGGAGGAATGGTCAGTGAAGAACACAGGAAGAGATATAGATTGGTTAAGGTGGAAGTCTGAAACCACCTTAGGTAAAAACTTCCTGTTAGTCCTGAGGACCACCTTATCTCTATGGAAAGAGATAAAATCAGGCTCCACTGACAGGGCTTGTAACTCGCTTATGTGACTGGCAGAAGTGATGGCCACCAAGAAAACAGTTTTCCAAGTCAAGTACTTGAGCTCTGCTGAGGACAAGGGCTCAAAAGGGGGTTGCATAAGCTGAGCAATGCAAACATTAAGGTCCCAAGTAGGGGCAGGGTCCCTGAATGGCGGATTGGTATGAAGCAATCCCTTGAAAAACTTGGAGAATACAGGATGAGCTGAAAAGGAAGAAGGCTTACCTGCTGAAAGAAAAGCAGAGACAGCTGCCAGATGCACTCTTAGTGTAGCTGGTCTGAGTCCCAAGGAATTAAGGGGGACCATGTAGTCCAAACAATGGGCAAATCAGCAGATTCCGGGGAAATATGTTTCCCAGAACACCAAATGGAAAACCTTTTCCACTTAGAATTGTAAGTACCCTAGTGGAAGGCTTCCTAGAAGCCTTTAGGATTTCAAGAACACCCTGAGAAAGGTGCAGGTCAGCAAATTCTAACTCCTCAAGAGCCAGGCCTTGAGGTTGAGGGATTTGAGGTTCGGATGCAAACTCTCCCTGTGCACAGGTTAACAGGTTGTGATTCCTGGGGAGGCACAGGGGAAGATGGACTGCTAGTGACAGAAGGGTGGTACCAGGGGCTGCCTGGCCCTAATCTGGGGCAATCAGAATCATCCTGCAAGGCTGGGATCTGATTTTGACTAGCACCTTGAATAGGAGAGGGAAGGGGAAGGCATAAAGAAACTTCCCTTCCCAATCTAGGAGAAAGGCATCCAGGGGATTGAGGCCAACACTGGGGCCTGCAACAGAACAGTGGAAGTTGGTGATTGTCTGTGGCTGAAAAAAAATCTATCTGAGGGGTGCCCCATCTGGCAAAAACTATCCCCAGTACTTGAGGATCCAGAGACCATTCATGATGGCCCTGGGAAATCCTGCTGAGAGCATCTGCTAAGACATTGTCCTTTCCTGGAAGGTGAACTGCTATGAGGGAAGTGTTCAGGGAGTAGGCCAGAGACCACAACTTCATTGCCTCGGTGCACAAGGCCGAAGACCGAGTGCCCCCTGCTTGTTGATACCACATTGTTGTGGTGTTGTCTGTTCTGACTTGACCACTTTGTTCTGAACAGACACAGAAAACACTTGAAGTGCTAAAAGACAGCTCTGAGTTCCAGCAAATTGATGTGGAGCAGAGATTCCTGAGGGACCACACTCCTGAGTGGAGAGGTCGCCCATGTGGCTCTCCACCCCAGGAGGGAAGCATCTGTAGTGAGGGTCAAGGAGTGAGACAGAGGAATGAAGGGGACCCCAGTCTTAAATTGCTCTGATCCTGCCACCACTGGAGGGCCTGGATCAGGGTTGGTCACTGGGACCAACTTGGAAAGGGTCTCTTCTCTGAGACCAAAAGGCTCTCAAGTGAAACTGAATGTCCCTCATCTGAAATCTTGCTCCTTGCGCTACGGCTGTGGACGCAGCCATGTGCCCCAGGAGCTGCAAAAAGTATCTTGCTGGTCGAGAGACCTGCAGAGTGAAGGATGAGGCCAGAGCCACCAAGTTCCTTACCCTCTCTAAGGGTAGGAAGGCTCTGGCCTGCTTTGTGTCCAATTCTGCACCTATGAAGGTGAGCACCTGAACTGGTTCCAGAACTGATTTTGGAAGATTAAGCAAGAAGCCCAGGGAGAGGCAGCTGCTGGGTAACTTGCAGGTGAGATCTTACCTGTTCTGGGGACTGGCCTACAATGAGTCAGTCGTCCAGATAGGGAAAGACAGCAATCCTTTGCCTTCTTAAATGAGCCACTGCTACTGCCAGACATTTTGTGAATACCCTTGGGGCAGAGGTGAGGCCGAAGGGCACTGCTCTGAACTGGTAGTGACCTGAGGGCAGTTCGAATCTGAGGTACTTTCGGTGGGAGCTTCTGAATAGGACGTGAAAATAGGCATCCTTGAGGTCCAGGGAGGCTAGCCAGTCCCCTGGCCTTACAGAGGGTAAAATCATTGCCAGAGTTACCATTTTGAACTTTGGTTCAAAAGGTGTTTTTCAGATATCTCAGGTCTAAAATGGGCCGCCATTCTCCTGTCTTTTTGGGGTAAGGAAATATCTGGGTACAGACCCTTGCCCTGGTGTAGGAGAAACCCTTTCTACAGCTCTGAGAGCCAGGAGGTTGAGACCTCTGTTTCTAAAGTAAAGGTCTCTAAAGAGTTTGCAGGTGGGAAAGACCTGATTCTCATCTTTGGGAACTTTTGAAGCTGAGAACCAGACCCTGGCTACTACTTCCAGGACCCACTTGTCTGAAGTTAGAGACACCCAGTTCTGAATGAAGTAAGCCAACCTGCCCCTACAAGTAAAGGAGAATCGGCCCTGGGCACCCATCAGGTGTCTGTTTGGCAGGTGCTTTAGGCTGAGGGGTGGGAGCAGGCCTGCCCACACCCGTCTGCCTCTCCTCTGAAGAACCCCTCTGAGCATAGCAGAGGAGGCCTGGGTTTAGGTAAAAGGCCTGTGAAAGACCTACCTCTACCCTGAGGGCCTGCCTCTGAGGGTGGCTTGCCACTCCTTAGCCTGAAACACTCTTATAGGTAGTCCTATATTCATCCATTTCTTCATATAATTCTCTGTCTGCTCCCCAAACAGAGAATTTCCAACCACAGGAAAATCATAGCCTTAGTCTGGGTATCCTGTGACAAGCTAGCACACCTGAGCCAGGCCAACCTGCGAAGCTACAGGCGTAGCCATGACTCTAGAGGATACATCATTAAAATCACAGCAGCATGAAACTGCACCTTAGATGCCTCAATGCCATCAGCAGCCACCTGTTCCATCTCATTAGCAAGCTGGCCAGAGGCCTGTTTAGCCAAGGTCATGACAGTGTCCCATCTAGATTTCTGATACCTTGCTACATAAGCCATGTAATTTGCTTGCCTGAGTCCCAAGGACGCTGCCATGTATTTTTTTAGCCATGGCATCAATCTTCCTGGAATCCTTGTCAGGAGGATGTGAAGCCAAAGGAATATTAGCTTTATCACAGGATGCAGCCTGAACCACACCAACGTGGCTGCATTGCTGTGAAAGGAATTCTGTATCAGGACCTGACAGAGTGTACCTCCTGTCCATCTTTTTGTCCACAGGAGGCACAGAATTAGGAGTTTTTTAAGTCTTTATTGTCTGTTTCCTAAATGATTTATGCAAGGGAATAGACAATCTCCTAGACTCTGGAATATCCATCATTTCTACAAAATCAGGTTCCTCTTGTTCATCCACAGCTTCCTCCAATGGAAGCCGGAGGGTTTCAGCAACTTTTTTGTAAAACATAAAGTGAGAGAGGGACTCAGAAAGCAAAGGGGGAGATTCTAAAGGTCTGTCTGGGGTGATGTCGGTTCAATGGGCACACCAGACCTTCAAAAGTCACATTCATACTGTTCATAATCATCCTCCCCTCCTCTGGTTCATAAATTTTTCAACAACATATTCCTGAACCGGTGGAACCGACCGAACCGACCTTTTATCAGACAGTGGCGGGTTGGACGGAGTTTACAGGAGAAAGTGACTGGACAATCTGAATAGCTCTTGCTATCTCTGCAGCAGTTGGAGAAGGAATTTTGGGCTCCACACCTGCTGATTTTCTTGTTTTCTTTACTGGAACTGGCTCCTCCGAGCCAGCTACGTTTGGCCGAGGAAGTCTCGCCCTGGTCAGAAGGCACTCCCTTCGGTTCGGTTACCAACAAACCGGGCTGGCCATCCGGGTCAGCGGACTTTTTGGCCTCTCGTTCCCTGAGCCTGCCAACACTCTTATCCAGGGTGGCTGCAGGGAAATTTTTACAAATCTGGCAGTCTGAATTGAGGTGGTCAAACCCTAGACAATATACACATGTGGTGTGTGGGTCAGCCTTGGCAAAGACTTCCCCACAGGCATCACAGTGTTGAAACCCCATGGGCCCGGTTTTTCTTTTGGGTTTTCAGACATAATGCCAGCCTAACCAAAAACTTGCCCTTTTAAACGGCAGTGCCAGGCAAGACACCCTTATCGGTTCCTAACCGTGTCACGGGTCTTGGAAAAAACCGTAATGAAATCCGTTTTTTTTAGAACCGATAAGAACCGGGAACCGCACTCTAAAACCTTCAATTCAAGTTTTAAAACAAGCTGATCGGTTCAAAACCGAACCGATAACATTTACAAGTTCCACACAGAAAATAAACTTAAATTACTTACGATACCACAGACAGAGCTTGAACCGAACGGTTTTGCAGTTAAAATAATAATATTCTCAGTTGAGTTTGAACCAGAAAACACTGTTTAAACGAAATGAACCGAGCAGTAGGAGAAATCTCCGGGCGACTGTTCAGTGAGGTGGAGTAAAGAATCTGACAGTTTAGGTTTGAAATAACCCAGACAGAGCTTCTCTAACCGAGCTCGAGCTCCAAGTTCCATTCTTTGAATGGGAGTTAACTCTTTCACCTCCAAAGCAGTTCTAATGGTGGGACAAACTGCAATTGTCATAATATAGCAAGACTTCATGTTGTTTGAAAGCAAGGCCTTTATCGTGGCCTATAAATATTCATAAGAGGGCGGAACTCAGGCGGGATTAAAGGTGGCAACCAGTATAAAGATTGACAGCAGGCATTGGGAGCCTGCAGAATTTAAAGGGGCAATACATTTAAAAGGGCAATTCTGGCCCAAATGTAAAGTAGGGCATTAGGCCCATTGTAAAGTGGGGCATCTGGCCCAAAGTGTTGAGGGGCATCAGGCCCATTGTAAGTGGGGCACCAGGCCCAAGGTAACGAGAGGCACCAGGCCCAAGGTAACGAGAGGCACCAGGCCCAAGGTAACGAGAGGCACCAGGCCCAGTATTAAGTGGGGCACCAGGCCCAATCTAAGGTGGGGCACCAGGCCAAAGCAACGTGGGGCTTCAGGCCAGAGGTAAAGGTAGGGCGTGAGCCCGAGGTGAAACCTGGTCTAAGGGAGGCCCGGCCCTGGCGGAATAGGGCAAGCCAGCCTAGTGGTACTATGGGGAAGCCCGGCCTGGCGGAATAGGGCAAGCCAGCCTAGTGGTACTATAGGAGGCCCCGGCCTAGCAGGAATAGGGCAAGCCAGCCTAGTGGTACTAAGGGGAGGCCCGGCCTGGCAGAATAGGAGCAAGCCAGCTAGTAGTAGTATTATGGGGCTGACCCCTGACAGAATGAGACAGAAGCCAGCCTGAGTGGTACTAAGGGGAGGCCACTGCCCTGGCAGAATAGGGAGCGAAGGCTCAAGCTAGCGTGGGGCTTCAGGCCGAGGTAATGAGTAGGACATTGGGCCCGGTGAAACCTGGTCTAAAGGAGGCCCGGCCTAGCAGAATAGGGCAAGCCAGCCTAGTGGTACTAAAGGAGGCCCCAGCCTAGCGGAATAGGGCAAGCCAGCCTAGTGGTACTAAAGGATTCCCTAGCCACAACATACAGTAAGGGATCCTATTCCAGAATACCCTACCTATAGAAACAGGGATTCATTTGAGAGTGTTTGATTTGCCTATACTGTGAAACTACTGTGATTACTGTACTGCTTATGCTGAACTATTGCCCTAAGTACCTGAACTATTGTCCTAGAACTATTGCCCTAAGTACCTGAACTATTGCCCGAAGTGCCTGAACTATTGTCCGAAGTACCTGACCTATTGGTCCAAGTACCTGAACTATTGCTCTAAGCACCTGGACATTGCTCCTTATCAGTAACAATTACCCTTGAAGTTATAATTTGCCCTCCTCCAGCAAATTATTGTACTATTCCACAGTTCTTTGGGCATTCTTCAGTTATATGTTTACTACTGTACGAAGACTGTCTCAATCTTCTACCACACTGCAGTCTCATAGTGTGGTCTATAACACCACGTGCTCAGAATCAGTCTCTACTCAGAAGACATCCTTCCAACATTCGTCACTTCAGGAAGATCATCCATCAACACAACCCGTCCGTTTGTGTCGTCCGCCGAAGTCGAAGTCCGTCGTCAGTCGTACCCGTCGTTTCTTGTTTTCACAGCTGAAAGTACGTCCATCGAAACATCACCGACAGCCGTGCAGTTCGTTCGTATAGTTCCTGTTCCAGATGTCCTGAAGTTGTGATCGCCTCTACAGAAGAGAGCTCATCTTGGAGAACCTGTTCGCCCCATCCTGGTGATTCATGAAAGTCGAGTCCCATCGAAGCCCAGTCGGGAAGCGTCCGCCCGTTCTATGTTTGTGTTTGTTCCTGATCCGAGATTACAGAGTCAAACATCTCTTCAGATTCTTATGGTTCCTGGTCCTGTCAGATTTCCTTCAGAGTCAGCTGGTTGCAGTGCTGCAGCATCAGTCGGATAGTGGTAGTCCCCCATTGGATTCATGCACGCCAGATCTTGGTCTTTCTTCATCCTTAGCAACCCTAGAAGTGGGTTTTGGCGAGGAACCTCTTGCTTCAGTGTGTGTTATTTCAGGAACCAGTTGCTTTGGTTCTACATTCCGGCAACCTCGGAGAGAGTGGGCTTTGCCAAGATATATGGTTTGTTTACCAAACCTCTCCACCACCAGTGGCCTTATCTAGAGTCCTTGCTGGGAATTGAGATTAGGGTTCTACAGTTCTGTTTTATTTCCTTGTAGCTACCAGCGAAGAACGACGGTGTCTGCTGAAGCGCGGATCTCTGGACTCTTGTCAAATCTGGACTCTTTTGTAGATGTGTGATGCTGATCACCCTAATGTAGTGCTGAGTAGCCCATGTAACTGAATTCTTGTTTAGAGTATAGAAATACAGTATAAACTAGTATCAGAATAAAACTGGATTCTTGTTTAGAGTTTAGAAGTACAGTATAAACTAGTATTAGAATAAGAGTGGCAGTAGGCCTAAAGTTTATGCTTGTAGTGGTAACCGTAAAAGTGGTAGATAAAAAGTATTTCAGTATTTCCCTGTTATAATTTGCCCTATTGTTTATTGGGCAACCCCCCCTTTCTCCTTCTTGTGACTGTGTCTGTCTACCCCTTGGTACCAAATAAACGCGCCCCCTGCGGGCATCGAAATACTAAGTCGACTCCTGCCTCTCCTTGTCCGGCTAGCAGTTATCCTATCCGAAAATAATTCGGACCCTGGGTTGCTCATCTTCATCTCGAGCGGCCCATCATCACCTATTCAGGTTCTTTCCATACAGGCGAAAGAGCCAGACAGAGAGGAGGGCGGATATTTCCCAATGGAAAGGAGCTGAAAAAGCCTAGGGGGATGGAGGAAGGTAATACCTACTGCAAGAGCCTCTCTCGAAGATCTACTGTTACAATGCATTCCCTTACATTAACTGCTTACTATCTTACTACGAGAGGGCTCTTGCAGTAAATATTCCCCATATAGGACTGAATCCCCAAGCAGTCTGGAACAAAGAAAGGCACCTGGAGGAGAAAAATTACTCAAGAAGCAGTTCTAGCATTACAAGCCTCAAGATAAGGAGGCCTTGCAAAACATCTAGCCAAGCCTGCTCTACAGCGAAGCAACATCAAACTGTAGTGTTTCATAAAGGTATGGACGGAAGTCCAGGTGGCAGCAGCGCAAATGTCTGCCGCAGACACATTCTTGAAACAAGCCGCAGAGGCAGCTACTCCTCTTGTGGAGTGGCCTCTGACTTGACCTGGGAGGGTCTTGTATTTGTCAGAACAGAAAGTGATGCAATGAGCCAACCACTTAGACAGGCATTGCTTGGAAACAGCATTGCCTTCCCTTTTGTGAGCAAAAGAGACAAACAACTGATCAGTCTTTCTGAGATTCTTCATCCTGTTGGTGTAGTATCTCAGAATCAGAGAATTTATCCATAGTATGGAGTAAATATTCCTTGATTAGAGTACTGCATAAAAAAGGCAGGTAGCTCTATGGACTGATTTAAAGGTAGACTCTGACTACTACTTTAGGTAGAAACTTAGGATTCGCACGAAGAGCAACTCATTCCATTGAAAAACCAAATAGGGATTTTACACATCAGGGCCTGGAGCTCGGAGATTCTTCGAGCCACGTGAATCGCCACCAAGAAGCGTGCTTCCACGAAAGACTACAAATCCGCCAGAAGCTGCAGGTTGAAGGGGAGAGTAAGTTTCTTGAGAACAAAGTTCATGTGTCCCAAGGGGGCAGGCGTACGGATGGGGGCCTCAGGATGGAGGACCCCTCTGGAGAAAGGCTTGAGACCTCCAGTTGAGCAAAAGCCTTGTCAGGAAGGAACATGATAAGCCGAGGCACGCCATGTGTACTGCTTCAGAGAGGAATAACTGAGACCCAGGACAAACAGATGGCGTAGATACTCAGCAGAAGCCCCGCTGAACAGGAGGAAAGGTTCCACGTTCTTAGAAGTGGCCCAAATAGTGAATCTTTTCCGACTTCATGGCATAAGTGGATCCTGGTGGAGGGGTTTTGGCCTCCACTAAAATCTCCCTACTTTTGGAGAACACTCCAAAAGCAGGATTGGGCTAGATCTGCAGAAGTCATGCATGCAGTTGAAGGATTTGAGGCCTGGATGGACCAGGGTCCCCTGATCCTGGGTTAACAAGTCTAGACAGGGGAAGAGAGGAAGAGAATCCTCTGAAAATTGTTGTAGAAGAGAGAACCAGACTTGCCTGGGCCAGAAAGGAGCGATCAGAATCATTCGCGCTCCTTCTGAAGCCAGTTTCTTCAAGACTCATGGGATAAGGGGAATTGGGGGAAAGGCATAGACGAATCTGTCCTTCCAGTCTAGAGACAAAGCGTCACTCCAAAAAGCGCCTCGCTCTGGAATGAGCGAGCAGAAGGCTGGAGGATTTCGTTTAGAGGGATGCGAACAGGTCGGGCAGTGGTGTTCCCCAAAAGTTGGAAGATATTGTCTAGGACCCCTTGGTCCAATTCCACTTGTGAATCAAACAGAAAAGCGGTGATTAGCTTATCTGCCAGGCTGTTATCGACTCCGGGCATGGAATCGCTGTGAGAGTGAAGATCGTGTTGTGTTGCCCAATCCCAAACCCTCATTGCCTCCCTGCATAGAGGTAGGACCAAGTCCCTCTGCTTGTTGATATACAACACCGCACATGTTAATCTGTCTGGGACGGAGAGGTGGCAGAAAGATGTGGTGAAGGCTTGGAGCTGCATACTGCCAGCTCGGCACATTGATGTGGAAACATTCTATGGACAGGAGCCCTGGGTCCTAGGAGGGAGCCCAGAGGGCTCACAACCTTCGACTGAGGCATCTGTGGTTAAGTCTAGGAGGGGAGGATGAAAAGAAACTCCCAAACAGGTTCTCAAAACACCACTGCAAGTCTAGATCATCATGGAGATCAGAACTGAGTGATTAGGTCATCACTAGCTGATCCACTGACAGCCGAGGGTCCACTGAGAGATCCTCTGTGGAGTCGGCCGAGGTACCCGCCGGGACAGCAGCCACCATGAGCCAGAAAGGCGAAGGACCGACACCAGAGACCATCCCAAGTGTGGGACAGACTTATTTAGGTCTGAAGGGCGCCCTGTCCAGAGGCAGGAAGGCCTGCCCATGGTCGAGACGGATCACCCCACAAACTGCAGCCCTGGGATGGGTCCAGATGAGACTTGGAATGGTTGACAGCAATACCCAGGCAGGCAAAAACCTGCTGGTAAGGAGAGCAACGTGAGGGGTTCCTCTCCCCGAAACGCCAGGAGCCATCGGTCAGGTAAGGAAACCTGTACTCCCTTGGTACGGGGCCACCACTGCCAGGCATTTGGTAAATACTGGGGGGCAGCCGAGATAACCAAATGGAGCGACAGACAGTGACCCTGGAATGCAAAACGAAGGTATTTGTGATGAGATGGGCGAATGGGAATGTGCAGATAAGCATCCTGCATATCCAGAACACAAAGCCATTGACCTGGCTAGAGGAGGAGCAGAAGGCTCTGCAAAGAGAGCATCCTGAACCTTTTGTACTCTACATAAAGATTCAGGGAACTGAGATCTAAAATTGGTCTGAGATCTCCGGTCTTCTTTGGGACCAGGAAGAAATGGGAACAGTATCACTTGCTTCAGCAGAAGAGCCAAGATTTCCTCCTGGACCAAAGGAAGATGTTCCCGTGAATACGACGACTTCAGAGGGGGGTGGCAGGGTGGTTTCTGAAGAAACTCTATGGAGTGTCCTTCTGCTATGAGCTGGAGCACCCAAGAATCCGGGTTTATCCTCTCCCATCCCGGAAGGTGGAGGGAAAACCTCCCTCCTACCAGTTCCTCTGGGGAGTCCGGAGGCAGTGGGAAAGGAAAGGAGTCAGGTGGTGTGGGCAGCGCTGCAGCTGAAGCACCTGCTGCTTTTTTGGGTGGGGGGCTGGGGCTTAGCAGCCATGGGGGCCCAGCATTTTGTGGCCGGCCTTCCCTGGGGTTTCGCCTTTGGCTGATTCCGTCTGTGAAAGGGACGGTGCTGCTGCTGATGGGGACGGTACATGGAATCAACAGACTTCAGAGCCAGCCCCCTCTCTTGCAAATCGCAATGATGTCCCAACATCACCCCTTAAAAGCACCGGACCTCCCGGAAGGGTGCTTCCTGGATAGCACATTGCACCTCGGAAGCAAACCTGACACGCGGAGCCGCTACGCGACGTAGAGGACTACAGCGAAAGCTGAGCTCCACCCAGCAGTGTCCATCATGTCGTGATGGACGCAGGTAGCATGTGTCGACTGGCTGAACGAGCACAGCGGACGAGATCAGCCAACTCCTGCTTGACTTGGGAGTCAGGCAAGGAGTCCAGTTTGGCTTCCGCCTGAGTAAGGATGGCCTTCAGGTAGTCCCCCATGTGGCCGACATAGTTCAGGGCCCTGATCCCGAGTGTGGAGGAAGCGTAAATCTTTCTCCCATACTGGTCCAGAAGGCGAGATTCCTTATCAGGAGGTGACGAGCTAAGATGTTTTGGGTTCGTCGACCAGCCGTGAGGGGCGCTAATCACGACCGAGTCGGCACAAGGGTGAGAATCCAGGAAATCAACACCCTCTGGAGCCTGATATAGCCGGTTCGACTTCCTAGGAAGTGGGGCTAAGGCCGACGGCTGTTTCCATATTGTGGTAACAAGGTCTGTGTGAGGCTCTATCCAGGGTGGCACCAAGGTAGGAGCTGTCACGGGCAGATCCAGATGTTCAGCCAGTTTCAGATGCTGAGGATCTGGTTCCAGGGAGTGCCACTGGTGAACCTCCTGGATTTTCCTAAGCAACTCCGTAAAAGAAGGATCTGGAGGAGACTTCGGAGGAGTCCTTGGCCGGGACTTCGACGGAGAGCGAGGCTCGTCATCTCTCTCGGAGCAGCCATCGGAAGACTCAAAGGAGTCAGAGAGTGAAGAGGAGGATGAAGAAGAGAAAGACTCCCTCCCGACTGGGAGGAACAGACTCCTTGAGGAGTCCCCGGGAGGCATGTCCTGCCCTCTGGATCAGATGGAAGAACCCTGGAGTCCGGAGGTGGTGAGGGAGTGCCGCCTGAGGCGCACGGGAACCTGGGACGGCACTGTCGCCGAGAGGGCGGCTCGACCTCAGTGAGCTGAGCCTTGGCCCAGCCCACCAGGAGGCCAGAGTCTCCTGCAGGTCCACCGGTGGCCGCGAGGGCGGCGGCAGAGAAGGAGGTGGGGGATAGGATATGGGTTATAACCGTGATGGAGCGTACTAAAACCCAGCTGCGGGTAGCCCAGCATCGGGTATTGTGGCGTCAGTACTGCGGCATCGGGAAGCCTGGCGTCCAGGTACTGTGGCGTCGGATACCGCGTCTCCCAGGTACACCGCGTCAAATAAAGACGGAGAATACCCAGGAGCAGAGGCTGCCGGAGCAGACGGCCGCCGAGAGCTCACCAGGCCGGAGTCCGTAGTGGAAAGCCGGAGAATCGATAGAGAGCAGAATATCTCCAGATGTCAGTAAGAAGAAGAGGCCCGGGTCGAAGGCGGAGAGGCCCTGGCGCCGGAGTACCACGACGGAGGGCGGCGCCTGGGGAGCAGACGTCAGGTCCAGCGCCTCCAGGTGGAGGAAGGATCAACGGAGGCAAAAGATCCCGCTTCACCCGGGGACGGAGGGGAAAAGTCCCCAGGGTCAGGTTGGGGAGACTCTGGTTCCCCAGACGGCAGCGAAGGCTGCGGGGAACCGGGAATGACGGACGTTGGGGGGTCCGTCGTCGGTTCCTTCGCCGGCCGGACGTCAGACGAGCCGACATGAGACTTAGAAGCAAGCTCTCGGCGGGCGCCGGAGGAGCAGACGTCTGACTTACGAGGGCCGACACCGGAGACAGGCCGAGAAGAGTGATCGGTCTGGTCCGGTGGAGAGGAGGCCGTGTATCGCCTCGGAGGGTCGGACGTCTTACTGGCCCTCTCAGAGGGGACGTCAGAGGAGCCGACGCTCGGCTTACTGGAGTCGCCCACAGAGGTAGGCTGCAACCCTGCGGCCAAACCAGGGGTGGAGGCCTCCAACTGCCTGGAGGCGCCCGCAAGGCCCGAGCGCGAGCCAGACGGGCGGGCCAACGCCGCCTCAGAAACCTCCGAGGCTGCCATCGAGGAGCGATCCCCCGGAGGGGATGTTATCTGCATCCCAGCAACTCCCGAGGGAGATGCGGTGGAGGAGCCTTTGTCCCGGTGCCTCTCCTTGTCCTTCTTCCATTGGCCTTCAGGGAAAGTGGATGCCTGCCTCAGTTTTTTAAGCTCCTTCTCCATAGAACTCATTTTCTTCTTTAGAATATGGGCTTCTAGGGACTGCTGAAGCCTTTTTCGGGTAGCTGCGTTAAAACTGAGGCAGTGCTGTCACTTCTCGACCGGGTGATCGGGGCCTAGGCTGAACAGGCACAGGGAGTGGCCATCCTTGTATGGTAGTTGGGCGCCGCACGAATCGCACTTATTCTTGTGCTCGGAGGGTGTAGGGGACGACATACACCGACGCCAGTACTGATGTTAGTCGAAAAATAGAGAGTTTTTCAGTAAAAACGAAAGGAAGGGCTGATGAAGCACGAACTTTTCCGCGAGGTGCTGCAATAGCTAACGGCAGGAAAGAACTGGAAGGCAGGCGTCTGGGACCGCCCCTTTATACCGACATCCGTCACCTGGTGTGGAGGCGGTCCCTCGCCAAGGACTGCTAGCTAGAAATTTTTCTGTGGGGTCCTGCCGCCTGCCGGCGTCAGTCCTGTATGTAATTACCCACTGCAAGAGCCCTCTCGAAGTTAGATCAAAGTTCTGTAATATTAACAGAGAAATAAAGAATTGTGGAGACCAAATGCTGTACTGTTAATTTCAACTTATGTTTAGAGGAAATTGTGAATTATTTGAAAAAGTGCAAGGGTGCCAATATTTTTGGCCACGACTGTACTTTGAGAGGGCTCTTGCAGTAGGCAATAACTGTTAGGACAGAGTCCCAAGCAGCGTAAGTCAGACAAAGACCGACCATGGGAGGCAGAAAAAGTCTGCAGAAGAGCATGGAATTTAAGAAAGAAGGCCCTGAAGGACAGCTAGGCCAAAGCCCACCCTGTGTCTAGCGGCAATGAACAGACACTCTTTAGTGAAAGTGTGGACAGAACCCCAAGTAGCTGCCACACAGATGTCAGCGGCAGAGATTTCTGAAACAAGCAGTAAAAGCAGCCATGCTTCTGGCTGGATGCCCTCTTACGTCCCCTGGAAGTGGTCTGTTATACTTCTGATAAAACAGAATGCAGTTTCCCAACCATTTCGATAAACACCATTCTGAAACTGTAGCGTCCTCTCTTTTGGGCACAAAGGAAATGAAAAGCTGATTCCTTTTGCGGACTGACAGTCCGACCAGTATAACAACGCACAATTCTGTGCACATCCAGTGTGTGCAGAAGTGCCTCCCCTAGGTTAGAGTGCTCTGGATAATACATTGGCAACTGGAAAGTCTAATTCAAAGTAAATTTAGAAACTAACTTTGGTAGAAACTTAGGATTCATATGCAGTGCCACCTGGTCTCAATCAAATAAGGCTTCTTACACATCAGGGCCTGAAGCTCGGAAATCCTTCGAGCAGAGGCAATCGCAACTAAAAACGGCGCTTTCCAAGACAGATTGCGCAGGTCACAACTCACGGCTGGTTCAAAGGGAGGCAATGTGAGTTTCTCATGAATGAAATTCAGATCCCACGGTGGGAGAGGATCCCAAACCGAGGGTTTCATGTGGAGTATCACTCTCAGGAAAGTAAGGGAGACATCCAATTGAGCCAAAGTCTTGCCATCTATCGGAACATGGTAGGCAGAGATGGCCAACAAATGGACCTTCAGTGAAGAACAGCTAAGCTCCAAGTCAGAGATATGCAAAAGATAGTCCATAACCTGAGGAACAGAGCATGAAAAGGGTCCCATCCCTTGGCGTTTGCCCAAATGGAAAACCTCTTCCATTTCATTGTGTATGTAGTTCTTGTGGACAGCTTTCTGGCCTCCAGAAGGACCTGAGCAACTTTGGAAGAGACCCCATAGCGTGAAGCAGCTATGTTAGAATGTGCCAAGTGCAAAGGTGAAGGGATTTGAGACCTGGATGAACCAGCATGCCCAGCTTCTGGGTCAGGAGGTCCTGGCATCGGGGTAGAGGCACCGGAGGCTCCACCACCAGCTGTTGGAGCAGAAGGAACCATACTTGCCGAGGCCAATAAGGGGCGATCAGGATCATGTGAGCCCCATCTGCCTGCAGCTTGAGGAGTACCCTCTGTAGCAGCAGAAAGGAAGGAAGGGAAGACGTACAAGAACCTCACTGTTCAGCAGAGACAGTGGGTCTTGCCAGAAAACACCACGCCCGGGAACGAGCAAGCAAAAACAGGGTAGTTTTGCGTTGTATGGGGAGGCGAACAGATCTAGATCCGGATGACTCCAAAGGTCGAAGATGCTCTCGACCACTGACTATCTCAGTTTCCACTCGTGTGCCCTTGCCTGAGTGTGGCTGAGTGTGTCCACTAGGGTGTTTTGAATACCTGGGATGTGCACTGCCATCAGCTGAAGGTGGTACTGAACCACCCAGTACCACACGTGCACTGCCTCCCTGCACAAAGGGTAGAACCGCATGTCTCTTTGCTTGTTCAGGTACCAAACCACACAAGTCCGTCTGGACAAGGAGCGAACCTGGAACAAGGGACTGCAACGTTTGAAGAGCATACAGCACTACCCGCCTCTCCGGTGCACTGATTTGCAGGAAAAGCTCCCACTGTGACCAGGATCCCTGGGTTCTGCAGTCTCCTAAGTGAGCACCCCAGCTCTGACCGGATGCATCTGTCGTCAGGGTCTGGACCGGAGAAGGGGACTGAAAAAGGACCCATTTACATAGATTGTTCAGGTTCTGCCACCAGAGCAGATCCTGCCGCATGGGGTTGGACACGAGGATCCTGTGATCCAGGTCATCGGACCACTGATCCCACTGAACTCACAACATCCACTGCGTGACCTGCATGTGGAGTCTGGCTAGAGGGACAGTGGGGCTAGCCACCATAAGGCCCAGAAGATGAACGGATCTGGCCACAGACCAACAGCAGGAAGAAAAAATGCCTTACCATAGTAATCTTGTTTCTTCCAAGGGAATCTTATTGTATTCTGACAAATGCAGTATGGTCTCACCATAGGACTGCCCCGGAGCTGAAATGGTTACTAGAATCTATGCAAATAGTGGAATGTTAGGCTCAAGCTCGGTTTTCAAACCACTGTCCCTGGTTGTACTTCCTGCAACCGTCAGATTCTCAGGAAGCATGCATAAATATTTATTTTATTTATTTGGATTTTGGTAACCGGGTAAACCCACTGGGACCGGAAGTCCCTTTTTCAGGGGCGATATAAAGGGGAAATAAACTTAACTAAACAAAACTATCCTAATACAAAACTAATTCCCCAAAGACCAACCCCTTCTTTAAACAGGGGCATCACTAAGACTCATTTCACAAATGCCCAAGAAAAACAAGCAATCATGCCAACAGGTTTGCAATAGGGTATGGACAGCTGGAATGCAGTGCCCATTAGGTTCTAGTAGGGGAGGCAGGGTGGGAGATCAGAATACAGCAAGATTCCCTTAGAAGAAACAATATTACTATGGTAAGTAATTTTTTCTTCAAGCCCTAGGAAATCTTGCTGTATTCTGACAAATGCAGACAACCCAAGTAGAACCTTTGGAGGTGGGCACATAACCCATTTGGGAAACAGGCTCTGCAGTACTGCCATGCCAAACCTGGCATCATGTCTGGCCTGGGTATCCAAGCAGTAATGCTTGGTAAATGTGTGGACAGTTTTCCAGGTAGCTGCTTTGCAGATTTCCAGAGGAATGTCTTTAGCAGCTGCTATGGAAGCAGCTGTTCCCCTGGTAGAGTGGGCCCTGAGACCCATAGGGGGCTGTTTGCCCACCTTGCTGTAGCAAAACTGAATGCAGGCAACAATCCAGCGTGCAACAGACCTTTTTGTAGCTGGTTTACCTTTTCCCACTTCTCCACAGAGCACGAAAAACTGAGTACTGTCCTGTCTGTGGCCCTGTGTGTGGTCCAGGTAGTAGCTGATAGGACTTTTTAACATCCAGGCTATGCAGTCTACGTTCCCCTGAAGTGGAATGGTCAGTGAAAAAAACAGGCAGTGTAAAAGAATGATTGAGGTGGAAGTCAGACACCACCCTGGGGGAAAAACTTCCTATTAATCCTGTGAACAACCCTGCCCTTATGGAATGCAATGTAGTCAGGCTCTGTGGACAGGGCCTGGAGCTCAATAATCCTCCTGGCAGAGGTGACTGCCAGTAGGAACACTGTTTTCCAGGTTACGTACTAGAGTTCTGCTGAAGACATGGGTTCAAAAGGAGGCTGCATAAGCTGGGCAATGCATATATTAAGATCCCACACTGGTGTAGGGTCCCTATGTTGGGGATGCAGATGCAACAACCCCCTGAAAAATGTTCTGCATACTGGGTTTGAAACCAGGGATGAGCTCTTGCCTGCTAATAAGTAAGCAGAGACACCTGACAGGTGCACCTTAAGAGTAGATGGTCTTAGGCCAAGAGAGTGAAGGTGAGTCAGATAATACAGAATGACTGGCAAACCCACCTGACTTTGATCTACGGCTTTTCTCTGACACCAGATGGAAAACCTTTTCCACTTAGATGTGTAGGTCTTCCTAGTGGAAGACTTTCTAGAGACCCTGAGGACCTCCATGACTTCTTCTGAGAGGTGCAAGCTGGCATTCTCCAAGTCCTCAAGAGCTAGTTGAGCCTGAGGGACTGGAGGCTGGGGTAAAGGATCCTGCACCGAGAGGATGTCAGTAGGTTGTGCCTCCTGGGGAGGCTGATTGATATGGCTACCGACAGGGAGTACAAGGGCTGCCTAGCGCAGTCTGGAGCAATGAGAATCATTGTTGCTGGCTGAGACACGAGCTTATTCAGTACCCTTAGCAACAAGGTAAAGGGAGGGAAGGCATACAGGAACTTCCCTGTCCAGTCCAGCAACAGTGCATCCAGTGGGACTGTGCCCCTCACAGGAGGTCTGCAGCAGAACTGTGGTAGCTGATGGTTGTCTGGAGCTACAAAGAGGTCCACTTCTGGAGTGCTCGATCTCTTGAAAACAACATGCAGGACCTGTTTGTTGAGTGACCACTCGTGGTGGTTCTCACTGATTCTGCTGAAGGCATCTGCTAAGACACTGTTCTTCCCTGTAAGGTGCACTGCTGAGAGGGAGATATCTCCATGATAATGCCAGACTCCAAATTTTCATGGCTTCTGTGCACAAGGGAGTTGACCTTGTGCCTCCCTGTTTCTATAATACATGGTGGTTGTGTTGTCTGTCCTTACCTGTACCACCTGGCCCTGCAACATCTTGGCAAAAGACTGGATGCCTAAGAGAACTGCTCTGAGTTCCAACATATTTATGTGCAACAATGACTCCTGTCAGAGTCATGTGCCATGAGCAGTGTGCTCCCCAGGAGTGTGCCCCATTCCAGGAGGGAGGCATCTGTGGTTAGCACCAGCAAGAGGGTTTTCTGCAAGAATGGCACACCCTGTTTGAGGTTGTTCCTCTCCTGCCATCACTGTAGAGCCTGAAGAAGAGTTCCTGTAACTGGCACTAGCTTTGACAGCGAATCCTTTTTTTGATGCCAGTGTGATCGGAGATCAAACTGAATGTCTCTCATTTGGAACCTGGCCCCCCAATACTGTTGCTGTTGATGCTGCCATATGGCCCAGCAACTTCAGAAAATGCCTTGCTGGTAATTGGGGTGTGCAGCTGGAAAGAGCTGGCTAGCTGCACCAGGCTGTCCATGCTGCCCTGTGGAAGGAATGCGCTTCCTGTACAGTGTCCAATTTGGCTCCTATGAACTCCAGGAGTGGAACTGGTTCCAGCACTGACTTTCAGGTTCACTAGAAACCAAAAGGACTGCAAAGTATCCTGTGTGACTGCCAGAGCATCCCTGACCTGATGGGGTGATTGACTTACGACTAGTCAGTCCAGGTTGGGAAACACTGCCACCCCCTTCCTCCTTAGGTGTGCTATGACCACAGCCAAGCACTGTGTGAACACCCTTGGGGCAGGGGTCAGTCTGAAGGGCACTGCCCTGAATGGATAATGATCTAATGGCAATCTGAATCGGAGATGCTTTCTGTGGGATTGCCTGATGGGGATGTGGAAATAAGTGTCCTTTAGGTCCAGAGATGCTAACCAATCTTCCCTGCCTTAGTGTTGGGAGGATGGTCGCCAGAGTCACCATCTTTAACTTTGTTTTTGACAAATGTCTATTTAGATGTCCAAGATCCAGTAAGGGTTGCCACTCCCGGTTTCTTTGTTGTGAGGAAGTATCTCGAGTACAGGCCTTTTCCCCCTTGTGCCAAGGGGACTACTCTACTGCCTTTTGTGACAGAAGGCTGTATACTTCCCTCCTCTAACAGAGCTGTTTCTGATGCAGTAGTAGGTCTGAAAACCCTTGACCTCAGCTTTGGCATGATCTTGAAGCCGAGTGCAAAACCCTGGCCCACTACCTCCAGGACCCACTCGTCTGTGGTGATGTTGTGCCATTCCTGGAGAGAGTGGGCCAGCCTGTCCCCTACCGGGGTTGGGGAGGCAACCCAGACAGACCTCAGGGCACCTGCTTGACTTGAGCTGCTGGCTGTGTGTTGGGGCTAGTGCAGCCACTGCCTCTTCTGCCCCTGCCTCTAAAATATACCCTCTGCTGCTGGTATTGGGGGAAAGTTTGAGGCTGGAAGAATGGTCTATAATGGGCCCTTCCCCTGCCACCTCTGCCTTGGTGCTTCTGGGGTGTGGATGCCCTTTCCTTGGCAATAGCACTTTTGTAAGCAGTCTTGTAATCATCCATTTTTTTCATGTAAGCCTCTGTTTGTTCCCCAAATAGGGACGTGGGCACACATGGAAAATCCAAAGTCTTCGTTTGGGTATCCTTTGTCAGGTTAGTAGTCCTGAGCCACGCAAACCTTTTAAGAGATACGGACATTGCCATCTGACTGGCTGCAGTGTCACTGGTATCGACTGCCATCCTAACCTGGGCCTTAGAAGCTTCTATACCCCTTTTTACAGCTTCTTCCACATCAGATGCCATGGGAGCTGGGGCAGCCTTGGCTATTTCCAGGACAGTATTCTAGAGTGTTTTCTGATACCTGGAGATGCAGGCCATATAAGAAGCCTGCCTAATAACCAGAGAGGACCCCGGGAAAATATTCTTAGCCATGGAGTCTATTTTTCTGGAGTCCACGTCAGGAGGATGCAATGCCAGTGCGATGCCAGCTTTGTCACAAGCTGCAGCCTGTGTCACCCCCTCGTGGCTGGGGTGCCCAAAGAGAAATTCTGCTCCTCCCTTGGCTACCCAGTATTTTCTATCCAGCTTTCTGTCCACTGGTGAAGTGGGTGTCTTCAATATTGTTAACCTGTTTCTTCAGGGACTTATGGATGGGCAATGGTAGTCTGACACTGGGATGTCCATCTCCATATAATCTTGTTCCTCCTCCTTCCCTCAGTGGACTCCAGAGTGGGGAGGTCCAGGATCTGGGCAACCTGCTTTATGAAGGCAAAGTATTTCTAGCCTACAGGCTCCTCACCTCCCTCGGTTACCATATATTTTTTTATTTATTAAATTTTGATAACCGGGTAAGCCCGCTGGGCCCCGAAGGTCCCTTTTTCAGGGGCGACCCGGGGAATTATATGGAATAATACATGGGGCAGCATACAGTATATACAGCATATAGTTGCACTGAACTATGAATGCACTGTATTATGTATAAGACAAGGCCTCCCAGAGGTGGCTTACTACCAACTCATATCATACATTGCTTTAGCTACCAACTGTATAGGCCTTAACCACTTATTAGGTAAATATGTCGATAGCTCTGCCCTGTTTTAGCTACCAAATGTACAGGCATTAACCAGCGCTCATTGTACTTATACTCTGTACGATTGCTCACCCACATTTATTCTACGTATGTACTGTATGAATGTCTTTTATTCTGATGTGGAGCCTTTGGAAATGAGTCTATGACTCAAAGGCTTGTAATTCTGATTTCCTAAATAAATAAAATAAAGTGGGATGCACAATCCTCAGATCCCTTGTCAGGGGAATCAGGATGGTGAGGAGCAGGAGAAATGTCAGGTTCAATGGGCTCTCCATAATCCTTGTCGTCCTCCTTATCCTCCTCATCTTCATCATAGAATTCACCACTCTGTTCCAAGGAACCAGGAACCGAGGTTGAACCAGAGGTTTGAACCAGTAAGTGACCGCTTTTCAACCAGAACCGGAGTTCCAGGTTGCAGTGACTGAATAATCCTGATCACATTAGCAATCTCCTCAGCTGCTGGAACTAAGGTTTTTCTCGATTGCGGTTCCTGCGCTGTAGGTTTCTCTCTCTTTTTCCTTTTACCCGTGGTAGCCGGTTTAGTGGCTGTATCCACAGTGCATTTCTTTCCAGAAGAATGTTCGCCCCTGTCAGCGGGCTGTTCCTCCAGTTCCTTTTGAGGAGGAGTTGGTTTATCCAAGGCTGGATCATCAGCCTTCTTGGACATCCTTTCCTGGAGCCTTTTTAAGTCGCCCCTCAAGCACGGACTGCGTAACGTTTTTACAGATTTCATAATCTGCCTTCAGGTGGTCAAACTCTAGGCAAAAAACACAAATTAAATGAGGATCAGCCTTAGAGAACAGTTCCCCACACTCACTGCAATGCTGAAAACCTGTAGGGCACGTTCTTTTCTTGGTTTTCTGTGACACCTAAACCCACAGCAGAGAAAATCAACTCTCTGAATACCACCTTTTTTTGGGGGGTTAGCTTTCAAACATAAAAACCGAGAGTTACCCTGGTTAATTTATACCCAAATTCAACTGACTTACCAGAGAAGTCGAATTAAAGTTAAATTTTACTGAATTTCACTTCAGAAAAAATAATTAGACGTCGGTTCCCTCCCGGTTGCAAAGAACAGAGAACTTACCAAGTGAACACTAAATCTAGACTAAGTCTACCTGTATACCAAGGACAGTGCTTTAAAAATTAAAGAAATAAGTGATACTTTCATAAACCAATGAAAAATAAAGGACAGTTCTCCAGGGACGTCTTACTGAGGCAAGTGGAGTAAAGAATCTGATGGTCGCAGGAAGTACAACCAGGAACAGTGATTTGAAAACCAAGCTCGACCTAACATCCCGCAATTTGCACAGATTCTATTAACCATTTCAGCTCCGGGGCAGTCCTGTGGTGAGACCATATTGCATTTGTTACAATACAGTAAGATTTCCTGGGGCTTGAAGCCACATGTTTGGCCTGCATCTGTAACATTTCCACCCTGTCCAAAGGGAGGAAAGCACAACCCTGGACTGTATCCAGCATCGCCCCAATAAACTGGAGGCACAGAGAGGGGAGGAGAGGAGTCTTGGGGTGGTTCACCATAATTCCCACCTGCCTGAACAGGTCCAGGGTAACCGCCAGGGAAGCTTCCAATCTGTCCCTCGACAGAGCTGACAGCAGCCAGTCGTCGAGGTATGGAAACACAAAATGGCCCTGACAACGCAAAGCCACTGCCACCACAAGGCACTTGGTATACACCCTGGGTGCCAATGAAAGTCCAAAGAGGAGGGCTTTAAATTGAAAATGCACCCCCTGGAAGGTAAACCTGAGAGAAAGCGGTGGTGGGTCAGGAAGACAGGAATATGCAGGACTGCACAGAGCTAGTGTCCCTGGTGGAGCAGTGGCAACAGGCCTGGAAGGGTCAACATGCAGAATCCCTTGTACTCGACGTACAGATTGAGTGTGCTGAGGTCCAGTACTATCTGAAGGTCTCTTGTCTTTCCTGGTACCAGGAAGAAGTGGAAATAATACCCTCTTCCTACCTGGTTCGGTGGAACGGGCTCTATGGCAGACTTTCTTAGAAGAGCTCTGATCTCCTCTATGATGAGGGGTATGTGACCTTGTGAAGTAGCGAGAGAGACCTGGAGGGTTCTCTGGGGGTCTCTCTATGAACTCTAGGGTGTGCCCTTGAGGAACTAGCTGAAAGTCCCATGCGTTCAAAGTGATCACTTCCCACCCAGTCAAGTGGTTGGTGAACCCGACCCCTACTGGCACCTTTGGAACTGGCGGGGGGTCGCGAGTCAAGAGGCAGAAGGGGGCTTGGGAAGCCCTGCTCCGGAAGCTGTAAGACTTGGCTAGGGAGGTCCGACATTTGCCCTGATGGGTGGGCTATGGCTGGTTCTGCACATTTGTTAGCAGCGAAAAGGCTGCCCAGTCAAAGCCTTAGAATGGTACATTGATTGTACAAAACGTAGAGCTTTGCCACTCTCTTGAAGGTCAGTCAAGAGATCCTTGACATCCCCCCCCAACAAAAACAGTACAGCTCCTCAAAAAGGGGCATCCAGGATGGAGGATTGAACATCCTGGGCAAACCCAGAAACTCGCAGCCATGCATACCTCCGAAGGCAAACTGCTGTTGCGGTGCTCCTAGCCGAAGCGTCGACAGCATCGTAAGTGGCTCAGAGTATGGCTGCAAGAAACTTCTGCCATCCAAACAGTCTGCTCAATTTTAGCCTTGGTCTCGGAATCTAGCAAGATTTTGAATTCAGACTTCAATTGTCGCAAGATGGCCTTCTGGTAACAGACCATGTGGGCAACACAGTTTAGAACCCTCAAAGCCAAACTGGAGGACAAGTACACCTTACATCTGTACTGCTCCAACTGTCTAGACTCCTTATCTGGAGGAGAGGTACTCATGTGTTTGGGGGAAGTGGAGCAGTCATGGGCCACATTTATGACCAATGAATCCGCTTTTAGATGGGTGCTGAGGTGGTCCTTGCCCTCAGAGGTATGACACATTCTCTCCGGCTTTTTGAAGACATCGGCTACAGATGACAGCTGTTGCCAGATCGTAGAGGCCAAGTTGTGGTGGAGTCCAGTCCACGGAGGGATAAGGAGAGGCATGAGCTCTGGAAGATAGAGGTGTTCTGCTAGCCTCTTACACGGAGGGTCCTGTTCCGTTGACCTTTTGAATTTTCAAGAGGGGACTTGGAAGTCTCTTTGGGCTTAGAGACTTCAGGGTGAGAAGACTGGCACCCAAGACAGAGGATGAGGAGGAATCTGACTCCTATCTGGGGTTGGTGCCTTTGAGAGGGAACCTCCCTTTGAAGCTCCTTTGGCCCAGTACACCAACCCTCCACTGTGGAAACACCTGTTTGACCTGATGAAGAGGGATGCGACTCCACTGGCAAAGGAGACCGTGGAGTAGGGCCCAAACGGGCCAGTATTGAGGCCGTGACTGGCTGATGGTGGTCGAGCTCTGACACCAGCTGGGTCTTGGTTCTGCTCCACCAAGACTCAAACAGTGCCTCGTAATCCACCTGCGGCCATGGAGCCGGAAAAGGTTGATACACTGCCGAATAGCCCAGCGCTGGGTGACCCGGTGTCTGGTACCCTGGTGTATGATACCCCAGCATGGGATAGCAGATAGTATAAGCTGGCGTTGGGTACCCCAGAGAGGGGTAACCAAGCGTGGGGATAGCCTGGTAAAGGACCTGACGGAGGCCCCAAAGGAACGTTAAAGGGGCCTGGCAAACCAAGGTCCAGCAGCGGGCCTGCGGGAGGAAGACCCGGTGTCAGCTCAGAAGAGCTGGATAGTCCCTGTGGATTCTGAGGAGGAGTAGGCCCAGAAGGAGGAACCAGAGGCGTGGGAGCTGGAGGCTCTCTGAGGCCCTCCAGTGTAGGGTTGACCAGTTCTGGCTTGATAGGAGGGCCGGCGGGCGACCGCAGCTCCTCCACCAGCTCTGACAGTATGGGAGAGGTTGGAGGTTCCACGGAAGTGGAAAAGGAACATCCGGGAGGATTCCTCTCCACAGGAGACTGCACGACATAAGCAACAGCGGGCGCTAGTCCTGAGAGACCGCCCGGACTTGAGAAGCCAGGTCCGAAGCACCGTGGCTGTAAGTTCGTCAGAAGGACTGACGTCAGACTTTTCAGCCAGGGCTGTGCAGTTGTCGGAGGGCCCAATGCATGACTTACCAACCGAGCCACTGGACTTAGACCCATGAGTCTGAAGAGGCCTAAGAGCTGAAGAAGCCTCCGAATCCCCGGAGGTGCCCAAGGGATGCTCCGTGGCTGGAGGAGCAGGCTTGGCCGGAGGGGCACAAACCTTGCTGGTGGAAGGCCGCTTGGCCGCAGTAACCGGAGGAAGCCGTGGCCTGGAAAGAGATCAATCCCGGTCCCAAGACTTTTCTTTGTCCTCGTCTACTTCTAGGAGCCAGATGAACCAGCAGGTGATGAAGACCACCTCCTGATCTGCTGTAGCTCCTTTTCCATGGAAGCTAATTTTTGCTTTAAAAGGTGATCTTCCAGAGTCTGCTACTGGCACTTCTGTGTGCCCTGGTTGAACTGCTGGCAGGCTGCACAGGCCTCTGTGTCATGGTCAGGTCTGAGGCACAGAAAGCACGAAGTGTGGGTGTCCTCCTCCGGGAGCTGCTTGCCGCAGGAGAACTTGTGACAAGATTCCGAAGGAGTTGCAGAAGACATGCAATCAAACAACAAAAAAACTTGTTCTGAGGAAAAAAGAAAAAATCCAAAGATATACCTATTGAAAATGGCAGTTGAACTGTAGCAACGTTCTGCGAGGTCCGGCGTGCACAGGTCAATGGTGGGAAATAACTGGAGGGCGGGCGTGGGGACCACCCACTTTATTGAGGAGCGTGACAGACGTCTGTCACATGATGCCAGGTGGGCACTCCCCTGCCAGACAAAGCCAGCTAAAGTTTCCTGTGTGGTCCTAGCACTTGGCAGCTCAGTCCTAACGGTTATTGCCTACTGCAACAGCCCTCTCGAAGTAAGATCTTTAAATTCATCACAGAGGCAAATAAGGTACAGAATGGAAGTATTTTTCAGAAAAAAGTGCTCAAGAACAAGGGGACATGCTATCAAGCTGGAAGTGGGTAGTTTCAAGAGAGATGTGAGGAAGTGATTTTTCACAGAAAAAGTAGTCTATTACTGGAACAGACTTCCAGTTGAGGTAGTGGGGTGAAAACTGGTGGGTTCAAGAATGCATGGAATAGGCACAAGGGAATCATAGTGGAAAGGAAGAGGGGAGGGATAAGAGCTATAGGTCAAGTAAGGTCTTCAGTGAAAATGTAGGTAGGGAAAAGAGGGCAGTCTGGGTGGCAAGTGGCCATTATCTGCCGTCAGATTTTATGTTTCTATGTTTCAGAAGCAAAGTGCTCCAAATGGACAATACAGTCATGAAGGCCAATGATCTTGCAGGATTTAGCACAAAGCACTACTGGGAGAAATTACTAGTATCTGGATCAGGCGATGAGGCAGTGAGGTTAAGGACTAGTGTATCACATTAGGTGGTTTGTACTAACAATGTTACAGAACTCAGGTTGACAGTGAGCGAATTGTAAGGACTTAATGGGTAGGGATATACTGTTTGTGGAACAGGCAGGAGCGATCACCACAGGGAGTGCATGCACTGTACTCTTTGCAGAGAATAAATTATTTGAGTCATGACACGTGACTGGGAATACTAACTATGCCACCAAGGGTTGTATGTAAATATACTGCTACTGGCATAGCATATCATTATAGAAACATTATTCTAAATTTAAACACTGTACAAGAGGGTTCATGCTGATGCTGTCAACCCCAATCTTTTCTACAGAAAGACTCAAATCTCGCCTTGCATCTACTACTGCTCCAAAATGGCTATGTTCCTCACAAAGGGGTCTTTTTAATTTTTTAATAACTTTTTTAATCCTACAGTTCCCGTCCACCTTGACTTCAGGTCTGGGTCATCTCAGCAACCTCCCCATCCCGTCATATGAACTTGCCAGAAGAAGGCAGTGCAGTTTATTTCATCATTTCAGTTTAGGCAGCATTATACACAGAGCATCAGGTCTGAGAGGCTGTCTCAACATTTCACGTGTTTATAACACAAGTGACATATCTGTATATATCTGTTACGCATACACAATGCTATTACAATTCCACTTCTGATTTCATATATAACAGTGGTTAGATTGGGGCTTGGTTGTAAGACTGAAAATGTTTTAAGTTTTAATCTTCTTTCATTGCCCATTATACCTTTTGATTCAGATTTCCGAGTCCTATCTACTTCACTTTTTTTTTTTTTGCTCAGCCTTACAACGAAAGCCCTCCACCCTCATTTGTCTAACCACTATTATTTTTTGTTAAACTTTGTTAATTAGTTTTCATAAGACACACAAAAACAATAGCCAGCATCCTCATATATGGCATTAGGTAAAATCTTATAAGTACTGCATAATAGTAACATTTGATATACAAGACAGAGTAGCAATATAATCCATTACAGTAAGGGTAACCCAAGGATATGACAAACCTCAACTATTTAGCAAATTTGCTAGCCATCTTCAGCAGCTATAGGTATTTATGTAGCAGTATATAGGGAATGGGAGCAAACAATTCTAAGATTGCTATTTAAACCATACATATATACACACACACACACAATACATATATATATTAGTGTTTATCCTCCTTGGCTGCCGGCAAGCATCTGTCCTCCTCTAGTCGCCACTTTGCCCCCCATGCCCTGTATCCCACAGAGATCACCCCCATGGCAGCGAGGAAGGCCGTCCAGTCCCCAGTACATATCTGGAGCAGGCCTGGGTGTTCCTGAGGCCGTGGCTCTGAGTGCTGGACGGGCTTCATAGAGCTGGCAGCTGTGATTTTCACACTGTTTGGTCCTCCCCTCGTGGCAGTGGGCGCGCTGGCCATCACGAGCCACGCTGTCTCTAGCTCTGGTGCTACCGCCCCCCCATCCTCCACGGGAGGCAGCCAAGGAAGCGGACGATATACCCACCCATCCCCAGTAAAGGACAGCAGTTGACGGACGCTCAATCCTCTCATAGAAGTTTACGGCAGACAAGGACCGCGAGGCACATGCAGTCTGCCCATTTTATTTTCTAAGTCATGAGTGTGCCATCGGCCTTTGCTCTGTCAATGGCCTATCTAGTCATACTGATCTGTATTGCTCTCTTATGCCTATCCCATGCATGTTTGAAGCCCTGCACTGTATTCATATCCACCACTTCCTGGGGTAGGCCATTCCACGCATCCACCACCCTTTCTGTGAAAAATAACTTCCTCACATTACCCCTTAATTGGCCTCCCTCTAATCTCATGCTGTGTACTCTTGTCCTGCTATTTTTCTTATATTGAAACATGTTAGTCTTTCACCTTGTTAATGCCCTTAAGGAGTTTGAATGTTTCAATCATATCACCTCTCTCCCTCCTTTGCTCTGGGGTATACATATTGAGCTCCATTAATCTGTCCTCATATGTTTTCTGATGCAGTCCCTGCACCATTCTGGTTGCCCTTCTCTGGACTGCCTCAATTTGGTTAATGTCCATGTGAAGGTGTGGCCTCCAGTACTTCACGCAGTACTCCAGATGGGGCCTAACCAGTGTCTTGTAAAGAGGGATTATTACCTCCCTCTTACGACTTGTGATACCCCTACTAATGCACCCAAACATCCCTCTAGCCTTGCCTACTGCTTTAGTGGTCTGCTTGGATGATTTCAAATCATTTGTGATGATGCCCAAGTCTTTTTTCCCTTGTGACTGCCAGCAACTCCCCTCCCAACCTATAGGTCGCTTTAGGGTTTCTCTTCCCTATTCCACTGCCTCAGAGGTTGCCAAGAAAGAGAAGCGGTTGGACCACAGTGGGCTCAGGGAGAGGGAGGGTGAGGGTGGTGGAACAGAGGCGCATCCCTCCAGTTGTACCTCTCCACAATTCCTATGGCATTCTGGCAAAGTGTGGTTCCTCTATGGAGGCACCTGCAGTGGAGACCAAGGAGGATGCTGGGAACCTCCACAATGGAGTCCCACAGGAGGGTGGCATGGGACCCCACAGGGGAAGGAAACAACTTCTGGTGGGGGACTCCACTGTTAGGAAAGTAGAACTGGGGGAGGAAGGGGAGAGGGAGGTAAGGTGCCTGCCTGGCACCATGGCTTGGAGGGACAGGGAGCGAATCCGAAGGATTGCCGGAGCAGCTGCACAGGGGAGGGAACTGGATGTCACTGTCCACCTAGGGACAAATGACCTGACTGAGAAAGGGATTAGAGCAATGCAGGAAGAGTTTGTGGAACTGGGGAGAGGCCTTAGACAAGTAGCACGCACGGTAACCTTCTCGGAGGTGCTGCCCATCTATGACGTAGGAGAGGCTAGGGTGTTCTGCACCATGGGATTCAATCAGTGGTTAAAAAACTGGTGCAGAGCTCAGGGATTTGGCTTCATTGGGGACTGGGGGTCCACCTGGAGTGATGCAAGTCTATACTGGCACGATGGGCTGCATCTGTCCAGGAGGGGAACCAGGATCCTAGGTGATAGGTTTAAATGCTACATTGGCAAGCATTTAAACTAGCCAAGGGGGGAGGCACTGGAAATGAGCAGGGAAATCCTAGCCTCCCCCAAAGAAAATCATGGTAGTAAGTGCGGTAAACACCAACATAGAGGTGGCGATAGAGAGAAGGGCAGGGGTAAATGGGGAAAGTGACAAAGGCAAGAAGGACAGGGATGGGGCAAAAAGGAGTAAGGCCATCAGTAAATGGAGGGTAGTAAGTACTCGTAGTCTGGGCAACAAGCTCCCTGAACTGGTGGCCTTGATGGAAGAGGGATGCCTGGATATAGTAGCAGTCACAGAATCTTGGTACACAGAGAACCATGACTGGGATGTTAACATACCAGGGTACGTAACCTACAGGGAGGGGAGAAGAGGGGGAGGAGTAGCTCTCTATGTAAAGTAAGGAATAAAAGCAACTGAACAAAAGAGTAAACAGGGAGGAGAGGAGGCACTGTAGGTCACCTTGGAGACTGGAAGTGGCACCACAATCCGCACAGGGGTTGTTTATAGACCCCCAGGTCAGGGGGAAGGAATGGACGAGGATATGATAGAAGGCATTCTTAGGATGGAAGAGAAAGGGGAGATACTGTTGATGGGAGACCCGAATATGCCAGATGTTAACTGGAGCACATTTGCTGCAGCCACATCAAAGAGCAGGGCCATTCTCTATGCCCTACAGGTGGCAGGCCTCAGACAGCTAGTTTCAGAACCCACTCGTGAGAGAGCAATCTTAGACCTCGTACTCCCAAATGGGGGCAGTGAGAGGATCTTCGATCTAGAAGTGGGTTGCCATCTGGGAACAAGTGAGCATCAAACAGTGTGGTTCACGTTAAACTCAGCTACAGAGTCAAGCCATACAAAAGTGAGGGTACTGCACTTTAGGAGGGCTGACTTTGGCAAGATGGGAGAGTGCCTCAGAAAAGCACTAGCAAACAGGCTAGAAGGAGGGGTGGAGCAACAATGGGGAATCATCAAACTGCCATCACAGAGGCAACAAGCCTTTGTAAAGCAAATAAATCAAAGCGAAAGAAAAAGCCACTATGGTTCTCAAAAGAGGTGGCTGGGAAAGTCAGAGAGAAAGATAGCATTCAGGAAGTATAAGGAAACACAGAAGGAGCAGGACAGAGAGCTGTACCAGTTAAGGCAAAAGGCGAGAGGAGGGAAGTCAGAATAGCAAAGGCCCAAACTGAGGAAAAGATAGCCAACTCTGTTAAGGAGGGAATAAAACCTTTTATAGGTACATCAGCGCGTAGAAAGACAAAGGGAGGGATAGTGAGGCTGAATAGAATGAATGGTGGGTGGGCAGAGGGGGACAGTGAAAAAGCAGGGATACTAAATGAATATTTCTGTTCAGTATTCACAAAGAGGAGGGAAGTGCCTAATCCAATTAACAGAAGCACTCTTGATTTGGGGGTTGATCCCAGCACTTTCCAGAAGGGTTCTGCAAGAACTCCTAAAACTGAAGGTGTACAAAGCAATGGGGCCTGATGGAATTCATCCCAGAATTCTATAAGAATTAAGGGGGGGAATTAGTGAAACCACTGACTACTCTTTAATAAATCATGGGAGGATGGTGTGGTACCAGAGGACTGGAGGAAGGCGGATGCGATTCCCCTTCATGAAAGTGGGATCAAGACAGAGCCAGGAAACTACAGACCTGTCAGTTTGACCTCTGTGGTAGGGAAAGTGATGGAGTCACTTCTGAAGGAAAGAATTGTTGAGTACCTAGAGGCCAGTGGGGCACAGGACCCAAGGCAGCATGGGTTCACAGCGGGAAGGTCATGTCAGACGAATCGAATTGGTCACCCAGTCAAAGAAATCAAAGTAGTAGACCAGGGAGGGGCTGTGGACATGGCCTACCTAGACTTTAGCAAGGAATCTGACACAGTCCCACACAAAAGATTAATAGTCAAATTAATCAGCCTGGGAGTGGGTCCCAGGGAGGTAGCCTGGGTAAAACATTGGCTGGACAACAGGACACAGAAGGTAATTGTAAATGGAGTACCCTCTGAAGAAAGAGGGGCTACTAGTGGGGTACCGCAGGGTTCAGTACTGGGTCCTGTCCTTTTTAATGTCTTTATAAGTGACATTGCAGAGGGACTGGAAGGAAAAGTATGCCTCTTTGCAGATGACACAAAGATCTGCAACAGAGTTGATACATAAGGAGGCGTGGAAAGGATGAGAAGGGACTTGGCAAGGTTGGCGGAATGGTCAGAAGTATGGCAGCTAGGATTCAATGCAAAGAAGTGCAAAATAATGCACCTGGGAAACAAGAACCCAGGGGAAGATTACACAATTTTGGGGGTAGTAACTACAACAAAAAGGAAAGGGACCTGGGGTAATCATCAGATGACCTTAAGGTTAGCAAGCAATGTGAGAAGGCAGTAGGGAGGGCTGGGGTATACTGGGATGTATAGGGAGAGGTATCACCAGCAGAAAACAGGAAGTTGTTATCCCTCTGTACAGACAGTTGGTGAGATCCCATCTGAGTACTGTGTCCAGTTCCGAGACCCCATCTCCGTAAGGACATAGAGTGGAGGCTGTTCAGAGGAGGGCAACCAAAATGGTGCAGGGTCTACAAGAGAAGCCTTACGAGGAGAGACTAAAGGAGCTTAATATGTATACCCTTGAGGAAATAAGGGAGAGGGGGGGCATAATAGAAACTTTTAAGTACCTCAGTGGAATCAACAAAGTCCAAGAGGGTAGCATCTTTCAGAAAAAGACATGTGCAAGAACAAGGGGACACAATTTAAAGGTGGGGGGGCCCGCGGTTCAGGGGCAATGTGAGGAAGTATTTTTTCACAGAGAGGGTAGTGGATGCATGAAACAGCCTTCCTGAGGAGGTTGTGGGGTCTAAAATTGTGGGAGAATTCAAGAATGCATGGGACAGACATAAGGCAATTCTTGTGGGGGGTAGGAAGAAGTAGGCTGTTGGTTAACTAGGATCTGTGGCCTATCCTGTAGGTAGGGAAATGGGCAGACTAGGTGGGCCAAGCGGTCCTTATCTGTTGTCAAAGTCTATGTTTCTATGATCTTGCACTTCTTTGCGTTAAGCCCCAGTTGCCACTCTTCCGACCATTTTGTCAGTTTATCAAGATCTCTTCTCATTCTGCCGACCCCATCTGGATCATCTACTCTGTTGCAGATCTTGGTGTAATCTGCAAACAGACAAACCTTACCCTCTAGTCCATCTGCAATGTCACTGATGAAGATATTGAAGAGGACTGGCCCCAGGACTGATCCCTGAGGTACCCCACTCGTTACCTGCATTTCTTCTGACTGTATACAGTTTACCACCACTCTGTTTTCTGCTCGTCAACCAGTTTGCCACCAAGCTGACCAACCCCGAGCCTACACAGCTTATTAATCAATCTTCTATGTGGAACAGTATCGAAAGCTTTGCTGAAGTCAAGGTAGGTGACATCAACTGCTCCCCCTTGGTCCACCACTGGTTACCCAGTCAAAGAAATCTATGAGATTAGTTTGACAGGACCTTCCTGTTGTAAACCCATGCTGTCTTGGATCCTGTGCTCCTATGGATTCCAGGTGTTGCACTATCCTTTCCTTAATGAATGCCTCCATAATCTTGCCCATTACTGAGGTAAGACTAACTTGTCTGTAGTTCCCTGCCTCCTCTCTGCTACCAGTCTCGTGGAGCGGGATCACATGAGCCCTTCTTCAGCCTTCTGGGACCTCTCCTGTGCTCAGGGACTCACTAAACAGTTCTGATAATGGCTCTGCAAGTTCCACCTTTAGCTCCTTTAGTACCCTGGGATGTATGCCATCAGGTCCCATTGCCTTGTCCACCCTAAGCTTATCAAGCTCTTGTAGGACCCTTTCTTTTTTTCTTTAAATCTCTTTTTATCCTCCTGATTGCCCCATCGTTCCACTCCTTCGGGCTCACTCATGCCACCCACCCGACACACTGAGTCTGCCCCTAGAGAGCCCCTGGTGACTCCTACCTTCCTCCCTCCGTGGAGCACCTTGCACGGCGGAGTCTGCCCGTGGTTCCTGGACTGGGTGGCTGAAGCGGCAGTCATCTAGGAATGGCGAGGTGGTTTTCCGTTTTCTGTGCTTCCTTCCATCACCCCGGGCGCCTCGGCTCAGGCAGGAATGCTTACACACACCCAAGCAAGTGCCTTACAGCTGCCCTCCCTGCCCAACTGCCCCCATGCAGGAGCCGCCAGTGCCCAGATCGGTGCTTCCACCGCCCCCTCAGGACGCCGGGTGCATGGCACCTCTGGTAACCCACCCCAGAGGAAGAGAGCATCCATTGTGACGCTCAATCCTCCTTCCCCCTGCTGACCCCCGACAACCAGAGTCCATACACACATACACAAACCCGGGCTGCCGGCGTGGTGCGAGGTATGGCGTCCAGCGCCTCAACCCTCAGCGCCACCGGGCGGGCTGACCCTTTCTTTTGTGAAGGGACTAGTGCACACTTCCCTCCCCCGTGTCCATGATGCTGAGCTGTGGGCCCTGCCCTTCCTTCTCTTCAGTAAATACTGAGCAGAAGTATCTATTTAAGATAGATGCTTCTACATGGTAGTCATCCTCATACTCCCCCTTATCCCTTTTGATCTTAGCAATACCCACTCTGGACTTTCACCTTTCACTTATATATCTATAAAAAGTCTTGTCACCTTCTTTTACTGTTCGTGCTAGTGTTTAGTCGGTTTGGGCCTTTGCCTGCCTTACTGCCTTCCCCGCTTCCCTTAGGGAAGTTGGGTATACCTCCCTATCTTCATCCCGCTGCGTTCCCTTATATTTCCTGAAGGCCAGCCTTTTGGCTCTCACCTTTTCTGCTACTATTTTTGAGAACCAAAGTGGTTTCCTCCTTCTTTTGCACTTCCTTTTCTCTCCAACACAATGGGATGTTGCTTCAAGTACTGCATCCTTAATGCTTGCCCGCTTTGCCTGTAGCCCCTCGCCTTATTTCTTTTTGCCAGGGCTAGCTTAACTCTGTTGGCCATCTTATCAAAATCAACTCCTCTTAAGTCCCATATTTTTGCCTCGGAATGGGATGATTTAGTTCTAGTGGCCAAAATGAACCATACCATGTGATAGTCACTGGCCCCCAGGTGACCTCCTGGAGATCTGTGATCCTTTCCCTGTTAGTCAGTACTAGATCTAGGATAGTCCAGTCTCTTGTGGGTTTTTGTACCAGTTGTTTGAGGCCCTCCCCCTGCAGGGAATCCACTGTGTGTCTAGTTCTGGCAGATGTTCCTGCTGGTATTGACCAATCTGTATCTGGCATGTTGAAGTCTCCCATTATCAGAACCTCCCCTTTAGCTGTCATGTTTTGCATATCTTCTAACAGTAATGTGTCTATGTCCTCCCCCTGATCTGGAGGCCTGTAAACAACCCCAGTTTGTATGGCTGTCCCATTTCCTGTTTCCAGGGTGACCCACAGTTCTTCTGGCTCCTTACGTGTATTCTGAATTTCTGTAGCTTTAATACTTTCACTTACATAAAGGGCGACTCCACCCCCCCTTTTGGCACTTCGGTCTCTTCTGAATAGTATACAGCCAGGTACTGAAGTCTCCCAAGTGTGGTTACTAGTAAACCATGTCTCACTAATGGTTACTATGTCCAGTTTAGCCTCTGTCATTATTGTCTGCAGGTCTGGGATCTTGTTTCCCAGACTGTAAGCATTTGTGTACATGATTTTCCATTGGCCAGATTTCGGTGTCTTAGTTGTTGGGCGAGGTCTGGCGTTTCCCCTGTGCGTCTTATGGGGAGCCGGACCTTTTTCCTTACCTGGTGATGCAAATGAACTACAAACATGCTGAACTCCTCTTTGACCGCACTAGCTGAGGGGGGAGGGGTGTTCTTCCCATTCGATGCATCAGGTGCTGCACCCCTTCCCCATTTGCTACTTTAAATATTCTGCAATGCACAGACTCCCCCTCCTTAGTCAGATGCAGTCCATCGACTTTAAAGAACTTTCGCTCCCAAAACTGTTGCCAGTTACCTACAAATTTGTGTCCCTTTTCCTGGCACCAGCCCTTGAGCCACATGTTTAGCTCCCCTATCGCCCCTTCTCTGACCTTCCGTCCATTTACCCCCCTCTCCCAGACTGGTAGGATCTCAAGAGAAGGAGATGCCAGACGAAATGGATGATAGTTTGTCACCCAGCCTGGTCAGGTGTTCCTTGGTTTACACAACTGACTGGCCGGTGAGATAGTTAATCCCTATGTGTACCAGAACATCAATGTTTTCTCCTACTTCCTGTACAATTTTAGCAATGCGGTCAGTGTGCCTCCACGCCGATATACCTTGGAAACACCTGACCATTTCCCCTGGCTAGAGATAGGTATCAACTCCCTGAATCATGGAGTCTCCCATGATCAGAAGGTTTTTGGATTTCTCTTTTGCTTTTTTTGTTTTGGTTCCTGTTTTGGGCGAGTTTTGTTGTGCTACCTCGTGCGCTGCAGTGTCCTGCTCTGCAGTGTCCTCTACCCCTTTATTTGATTTCAGAGACTGAGGCAGATACCCGTTTGTAGTTTTTATATGGTTTGTGGAGGTAATATGTTGGAGAGTACTGAGTGATGGGGCACCCGATTTGCCCCTCCTAACCACCTGCCAACCTCCCAGACCAACTACCCTCTGCAGTCGAGGTGCTTCTGTTGGATGTTGGGGAAATGGCGGGTGGTTCTTATAATATATTTCCTCCTGAATATGCGATTTGAGGTGTGTAATCTCTGCCCATGCTGCTTGGGGCTGGGCCCTTAGATATCCAATGGCCCAGCATGTAGGACAGTGCCCCAAGTCCTGTATAACTGCCCTCTTGAAAAGTGTCCCGCAGTTAATAATATCCATTCCAGATAAGCTGCTGGGTTTATAACCTGGCCGACCCACAGCAGCCAGTGTTTGCTCCTGAACATGGGCCACCAGCATGGCACGAGGTGTGGCATCCAGCGCCACCGAGCCGGCTATTTAAACCTTTTCTTAAACTAGGGAGAAACTCCAGTAGTACTGAATCCACTACAAACTCTCCATCTTACCCAACTAATCTTTAAGTAATAAAAACACTTAAGTGAAACTGCTAACTTGAATAGCTAAGAGACAAGGCACACTTGCTATCAGAAAACAATTCAGTACGTTAATCAGGAAGAGAGAAAGGATGTTTCCCCTTAGACATTTCCAACCTAGACTCTCTGCCTAAGTGCGTATCTAACACAAGGGGACCCCAAAATGGCTGATAACTGCCTTAGTCATGCCATCAGCATGACGTGTTGAACTGAAGTAAATGACCAAATCCACCCCGGATTCAAAACAGCCCCACCACTATTACACATCACAGTAGGTATTAATCATACCTAATTTACCGGCATAAACTTAACACTTAAGGCAGACAACAGGAGTTTAGGCTACAGTCCTAGGAAATGTTTACCACTCAGTCTTCGTCCAAGGGAGATTGCACACCCTCTTTTTCTGGTGCACGAGCCGCAAATTCCGCCTCAACTTTTTGCAACCAGCAACCCGTATCCTGCGGGTCTGTGAACTGCCATGTCTTACTGCCATAAACAATGCAGAGCCTGGCTGACAGCAGAAACTAACAAACAATTCCAAGAGCCCAAAGACATTGCTAAATGGCATCAAAATGCTTCCGTCTAGCCTGGGTCTGAAATGATAGACTGGGGTAGAGTTTGATGTCTGAGCCTGCAATATCCAGGGGGTAAACCGCACAAGCCACACCAAGGAGGAGATCTCTGATCTCTGAACCTGCAATCCACACCAGGATAGTACAGGGCTGAAAACAATTTTGAGGACGGACCCTGGCATTAACTCGGTATGATATTTTAAAGATTTGCACAGTCAAAGTCCTCCGGTATAGATATCTTTTGTGCAAGCCAGGTCTTGATATAAGACAGCAGAGTGGCGCTCTCCGGGACATAGACAATACAGACATTAGCAGAGCGCTGCTCATTTTCAAGGGCCTCCAATCGGCCTTGAAGCTGCCCATTTTCTTTTGTTAAGTAAGCTACTGCCATGACAGCAGTTGTTAGTTTATTGGTATCCACAACCGAGCCAGTTAGTGCTTTAATGGCAGAGTCATGCGACTCAAATTTTTTTCTATTTTAGAGTCCATGGCCTGCATGGACTCCAGAATTACTTGCCATGGGGGTTCAGAGGATCCTGAAGCACTATTAGGACCTGTGCTTCCCGAGGATTCCCCAGCCTGGTGTGCTGCAGGTGGCTGCCCCTTTGCCGAACTTGGCTGCTGTGCCTTTGGTGACCCATTGTTCACCAGGTATCAATATGTTCAGATCAATGTTAGGCAGCTAGTAGCACCAACCTTGTTAGCAGAAATTCACTTTAAAAATCAGAATTTTTCCCAAAGTGTAGTCGGAGTTGAAAGAGCTCGAGTAAGTGACATCCAGCCTGGAAGATGGCTCTCTAGTGTCCCTCGTAACCACTATTATTATGAAATCAGAAGTGGGAACTGTCATGGCTTGTGTGCAGATAGTGGACTGTTTTGTTTTGGCCTTTTAAGCTGTGACAAATAATATATATGCATAACAAAACAAATATATAAAGATATACCACTTGCATTCAGTCCATATGAATGTAAACGGATTCTTTGTCTCCTACATAGCTTGTGTTATCAATTATTGACAGTGTGGAATGTTATTACTACAGTGAATCATGGATACTTTCATTTCTGGTTTTCCAGACTGACCATTCTGTGTTTTAAATGAAGTTTGCAAAGCAAAAGTAAATGCACTGTATTTCACTTTATTCTGTTAATCATTTACATGATTGCACTGACTGCAACTGCAGATCTGCATGTTGACATGGTTATAGTTTTAATTATTTATTAATACCACCACTTGGGGTGCCACTTCATGTCTCTTGATAAAATGTGTTTTATAAGCACACAAAACGTTGAGACAGCCTCTCAGTCCTGATGAAAAAATTACTTACCATAGTAATCTTCTTTCTTCCCAGTGATGCTTGGATATTCATAACTTTGTGCAGTCAGCCTGGTGTGTTGGACTGCCCAGAGAGATAGAACACATGCAAATGATGGAATTCTTTGCACGTGAGCATCTTTCAAATACTGACTCTACCAACTGTAGTGTTCTAATCCCTTTACATTTGTAAGAAGCCTGGAAGTCAGGCATTACGAAAAAAATTCAACAGCTAATTTTTTATAAAAACAAATTTTATATTTATTTTTTTTTTGGGTTACCCTAATAAAGAGAATTTACCCAAAAAAAAAAACTCTTGAGGAACTACATCAAATAAACAGTGGTGTTCACCAAACAAACAGCATGAGAAAACTATTAAGAGAGACAGAAAACTCTATTTGTAATCTACTCGGTATAGAGAAGTGTACCCAGAAGGGTATGGCTATGTGGCACTAGCATGCAGAGTGTAGAGGCTGAAGTTCTGGAAGGGGAGGATGGGAGGGAGTTATGAATATCTGAGCATCACTGGGAAGAAAGATTACTATGGTAAGTAATTTTTTCTTATAACCCCAGCAATGCTCAGGATATTCATAACTTTGTGCAGACTACCAAGCAGTACCCCTGGAGGTGGGCACAGAACTTATTTTGGAAACTGACTTTGCAGGACTGCTGTGCCAAACCTGGCATCACTTCTGGACAAAACATCAAAGTTGTAACGCTTTGTAAAGTTGTGAACTGATTTCCAGGTAGCTGCTTTACAAATATCCAATAATGGAACCTCCCTAGCAGCTGCAAGTCTGGCAGCTGTTCCTCTTGTCGAGCGTGCCCTCAGCCCAGCTGGGGACTCCCTACCTGCTCTAGTGTAGCAGAATTGAATACACTGGACAATCCATCGAGAAATTTATCTTTTTGAGGCTGGTTTGCCCATTCCGACATCCCCATATGTAAGGAAAAGTTGTTTTTTGTTTTGCCTATGGCCCTTAGTAGCTGTCATGTAATAGCGGAGAGCTCTTTTCACATCCAGACTGTGAAGTCTTCTTTCACCAGAGCTTGTATGGTCTGTGAAAAAGACAGGCAGAGTGACTGACTGGTTCAGATGAAAGTCTAAAACGACACTGGGAAGGAACTGTCCGTCTGTCCTGAGGACTACCTTATCTCTGTGAAAGGAGATGCAGTCCTGGTCAACACAGAGAGCCTGAAGCTCACCGATTCTTCTTGCTGAGGTAATGGCTACCAGAAAAACTGTTTTCCAGGTAACATACTTTAAACGGGCTGTAGCCATGGGCTCAAAAGGAGCCCTCATTAATCTGGCTATGCATATATTAAGATTCCAAGAGGGCACTGGTGCCCTGTGAGGAGGATGCAAATGTATCAGGCCTTTAAAAAATCTTTTGAAAATGGGATCTGATGCTACTGACACCTTTGTCCTAGCAGAAAGATATGCAGACAGTGCTGCAAGATGAACCCTTACATAACTGGGTTGAAGACCTTATGAATTTAAGTGAGTCAGATAATCCAACACAACTGAGACTCCTGCATCATTTGGGGTGAAATTCCTACCAGAGCACCAAAAAGAAAATCCCTTCCACTTAACAGAATATGTTTTCTTAGTGGAGGGCTTCCTATAACCTTTCAAGATAGTCAATACAGCTTCAGAAAGGTTTAAGTCTGCATACTCCGATTCCTCAAGAGCCATGCCTTGAGGTGGAGGGACTTGAGATTTGGGTACAACAATGCTCCCTGATTGGAGGTCAGGAGATTGTGCCTGAGAGGCAAACTTAATGGTTTGCTCACTGACATGGAGAGCAGAAGGGAGTACCATGGCTGCCTGGGCCAATCTGGAGCTATCAAGATCAGAGAAGCTGAGAGGGATTTGAGCTTCAGTAGTACTCTGAAAACCAGAGGAAAAGGGGAGAAGGCATAAAGAAACTTGCCTGACCAGTCTAGTACCAGGGCATCCAGAGGAACTGTGCCCTGGGCCGGTGGTCTGCAGCAATACTGAGGCAACTGGTGGTTCTGGTGGGATGCGAACAAGTCTATCTCTGGAATGACCCACCTCCTGAAAATTACCTGCACCACCTGCTTGTTCAGTGTCCATTCGTGATGGGACTGATTGATTCGACTCAGTGTGTCTGCCAAGGTATTGTCCTTTCCTGACAGATGGATTGCTTGCAAGGACACCTTTAGGGAATATGCCAGAGTCCAAATTTTCATGGCTTCTGTGCATAGAAAACCTGATCTGGTGCCTCCCTGCTTGATTATGTAGTACATAGTGGTGGTATTGTCTGTTCTGACCTGTACCACCTTGCTCATCACCAGTGTAGAGAAAACTTTTAGTGACAGCCACACTGCTCTGAGTTCCAGCAAGTTTATATGCTGAAGGGACTCTGCTTCTGTCCAGGTACCCTGAGTTGTGTGCTCCCCCAGATGGGCGCCCCAGCCCAGAAGGGATGCATCTGTCGTGAGGACTAGTGAAGGATCCTCCTTCTGAAAAGGGACTCCTTGCCTTAGGTTGGATTCCTTTTTCCACTACAAAAGGGCTTAACAGTGTCCTTGTCACTGGAATGAGTTTTGAAAAGGGATCTTTTTTCTGACTCCAATGATTCCTGAGATGAAACTGGATGTGTCTCATGTGAAACCTGGAACCCTGCAAGAACTGCAGGAATTGCCTGGCTGTTTTTTGCCTGTGCAACTTGAAGGAATTTGCTATGGCCTGAAGGCTTTGCACCCTGTCCAGTGGCAAAAAGGCCCTGGCCTGTAGAGTACTGATCTCTGCCCCTATGAACTGTAAAGTCTGTGTAGGGGTTAACATAGAAACATAGAATTTGACGGCAGATAAGGATCGCTTGGCCCACCTAGTCTGCCCATTTTCCTACCTAACAGATAAGCTGCAGATCCTAGTTAACCAACAGCTTACTTCCTCCTACCCCCCACTAGGACTGCCTTATGTCTGTCCCATGCATTCTTGAATTCCCCCACTGTTCCTGACTCCACGACCTCCTCAGGGAGGCTGTTCCATGCATCCACAACCCTCTCTGTGAAAAAATACTTCCTCACATTACCTCTGAGCCGTCCCCCCTCTATCTTCAAATTGTGCCCCCTTGTTCTTGCACATCTCTTTTTCTGAAAGATGCTACCCTCTTGGACTTTGTTGATTCCCTTGAGGTACTTGAAAGTTTCTATCATGTCCCTCTCTCCTTTCCTCAAGGGTATACATATTAAGCTCCTTTAGTCTTTCTTCGTATGTCTTCTGGTGTAGACCCTGCACCATTTTGATTGCCCTCCTCTGGACAGCCTCCACTCTGTCTATGTCTTTGCGGAGATGGGGTATCCAGAACTGCACACAGTACTCCAGATGGGGTCTCACCAACTGTCTGTACAGAGGGATAACAAGACCGATTTTTTGTGGTTTATTATGAAACCCAAGGACTCCAAAAGATCCTCTGTCAGCTTTAGAGAGGTTCTGACTTGTTCTAGTGATTTGCCCACCACCAGCCAGACGTCCAGATATGGGAAAACAGTCACTCCCTGTCTTCAAAGAAATGCCACCACAGCTGCTAGGCATTTTGTAAACACCCTTGGTGCCAAGGAAAGGCCAAAGGGCAGAGTGGCAAACTGATAATGACCTGATCGGAGTCTGAATCAGAGATATTTCCTGAAAGATTCTTTTATGGGGATGTAAAAATAGGCGTCTTATAAGTCCAGAGATGCCAGCCAGTCCCCTTTTTGGATGGTTGGCAGAATCCGAGCCACAGTTACCATTTTGAACTTTGGCCTTTTCAGGTGCTTGTTTAAAGCTCTGAGATCCAAAATTGGCCACCACTCCCCATTTTTCTTTGTTGTTAGCAAGTATCTGGAGTAAAAACCTCTTCCTCTCAGGGTTGTAGGAACTGGTTCCACTGCTCTGAGCTGTAGCAACACGAACTCTGCCTCTAGCAATGAAGTTTGTGCTAGGGGAGAAAAGATGAAAACCCTGGAATTTTTTAGAGGAAGAAATTTGAAGTCCAGAGACAAACCTTTGCCCACTACCTCCAACACCCACTTGTCTGTGGTGATAGTTGACCAAAGGTGGAGGAAATGGGACAGTCTGCCTCCGACAGCTAGGGAGGAGGTAGCCTGCATCTCGGGGGTTCTGTTTAGGCTGGGGCTGAGGTTGTGCCTGAGACCCTCGCCTAGAGTCCCTTCTACCCCTACACCTAGAGTACCCCTGTTGGGGGTACTGCTGATACTGGGGCATGGCTACTGGCTGGAAAAAAGGTCTTGTCGTGAAAGAGCGACCTCTGCCCCCCGTTCCATAGGGCCTGGTGGATGAAGAAGCTCCGTCTCTGGCAGAGTTGCTTCTATAAGTAGCGTTATATTCATCCACCTTCTTCATACAGGCCACTGTGGATTCCCCAAAGAGAGAATTTCCTTCTAATGGAAAATCCAGGGCCTTTGATTGGGTATCGTGAGTGAGGTTTGTAGCCCTAAGCCAAGCAAACCTCTTCTAAGCCACTGTGTTAGCCATCCATCTGGCTGCAGTGTCATTCGAATCAGCAGCCATCTGGAACTGGTACTTAGCCACCTCTAGCCCAAACCTGGCAGTTTCAGCCAGGTCATCTGACAAGGGTGAGGTGGCTCATGGACATTGCCAGTGCCAACTGCCACAGGGATTTCTGATACTGGGCAGCATAAGCTTGGAAAGTAGCCTGTCTCATGGCCAGTGAGGCTGACAAATAGCCTTTTTTGGCCATACTGTCCAATTTTCTGGAGTCCTTGTCCGGTGGATGTGAGGACAGAGGGACCTCAGCTTTATCACAGGCTGCCTGTTGTATTACCCCTTGATGGTCAGGATGAGAGAAGAGGAAGTCAGCTCCCTCCCTATCAAACTGGTACTTTTTGTCTATTCTCCTGTTGATTGGAGGAATAGAATTAGGGGTCTGCAGAAGCTTCATAGCATCCTTCTTAAATTTATCTACAGGGAGAAGGAGGGCCTTTGTGGGTGTTAAACCCATCACACTAAGGTACTCAATTTCCTCCTCATCCTCCACTTGCTCTGTTGTGGCGATATCCAAGGCATCTGCCATTTTCCTTACAAAGGAAAAGTGGGAGGAAAAGTCCTCAGACACCCTGGGAGGCGAGCCAAAATCCTGCTCAGGGGACACCTCTGGGGAGGATAGATTCTTCGTCCTCATAAGGCTCATCATCCTCTTCAAAAAATAATTGCCCCGGTGCAGAGGGCAACACAGTATTAGTAACCTGGGGACCCTGTGAGGGGGCAGGAGGCTGAGGGAGGATGCTCTGCAGAGCCTGAATAATTTTTAATGCCTGCGCCATCTCTTGAGCTGAAGGCAATGCAGACACCTGCGCAGAAGTCCCTGGGTTAACAGGAGAGGGTTCTGCATGTTTAAGTTTCTTTGTTTTCTTTGAGGGAACTGGAGAGTCAGCCGGTTCTTCCCCTCTTTTTGCTCCTTTTTCGCCCGTATCAGGGGCAGGGGTAGCAGTACTTGTGGGTTCAGCCACAACAGACTGGTGTGTCAGCTGGTCAGAGACTGAGGGACCCCTAGGAAACTTTTTATTGAGTCGTTCAAGGTGCTTTTCCACAGTTTTATCTGGAAAAGTTTTACATACCTCACATTCCTGGTCCAGATGTTCGAAACCCAGACAAGTTACACATAAGATGTGCTTGTCTGCCTTGGCAAACACATCTCCACACTTTAAATAGTTTTTAAACCCGGACTCCCCGGTTCTCTACTTAGGTTTCTTTGCCATGGTGAGAAGCAAAGAGGAAAAACACCAACCGCTAAATAATAGATACTGTCGCAGTTATTTAAACAGCTTTCATTTATTTATTTATTTTTGTGGTCGGTTCCAGAACCGATAAGGAACCGGAGGAACCAAGCGGGGAGTTGAAATATGAACCGGTTCAGCGGTTCTGTAACCGATAAAAGACTGTTACAAATAATGTTTGTAAGGACCCAAATTTAGCGAAAATAATATAGGTTCTTTAGTCAGAGAACCCAAATTAAACCAAACTAACTCTGATCCCTCACGGTTATGCCAAACCGCGAGGAACCGAGAAAAAACAACTACTTTAATAACAGATCTAAACTGACGTGGTTTTGATTTTTTTTTTATCTTTCTTCACGCGAAAGAGGGCGACAGAGACTCCGAGCGACCAGACTTTCAGGCGGAGAGAAAAATCTAAAGGGGTTAGAACACTACAGTTGGTAGAGGCAGTACTTGAAAGATGCTCACTTGCAAAGAATTCCATCATTTGCATGTGTTCCATCTCTCCGGGCAGTCCAACCCACCAGGCTGACTACACAAAGTTATGAATATCCTGAGCATTACTGGGGTTAGAAGCTATAATTCTGCCTTAACCTAAATGATGCAATAAACTGTGCTTTATTCAGCAAGATAAATGATACAGACAGCTTATTCATAGGAATGGTTTACAAGCAAAGTATACTTATACACTCCTTTATATGCACGCCACTTCTCAATGGCTATTATCCATGAATGTCACTAGATTTTAGGCGTTTACTTAGATGAGCTTTAAAGCTATCCATTATTCCGTGAAGTATGTAGACTTTTTTTGGTTTTGTAGCCATTTTCCTCACCAGCAGCACTACTTCTAAGCGGCCATCTTTGTTCTTGATGTAAATTCTGTACTGAATGTACTTGAAATGCTTTAAAACAATGGTATTTCATGTTGTATTTTTAACTCTGTGTAACATTTTTTAAATGAATAATTTATTTTATGTTTTTAATATTTCTAATGACTCAGTCGATCAATAAAACAGACGAACCTGATCACTGGTTTGCACATCTGTAGTGTGCTGTCCCTTGCTCCTTTTGACATGTACTGCATGCATAATTGACTGTTTATGTGTATCTGCTAATTTTTGCCCTCCTCACTCCACCCCCGGATATATCTGGAACAAGCTGTTATCAGCTCACTATTTCTTTCCTAGTAAAACTTTCAAAATCAGTTATTAAATAAAGAATATCCTTACCTGAGCCAGAGTGGCATCTGCACATGATTTCCTGGCATCCTGGAATAAACAGGAAATAAATGTCAGATGGGAGTAATAAAAAAAATTAAAAGCATCCTATAAAAAATAATTTTAAAGGAAAAGGGAACTGTTTAAGATGATATGCTGTGCTTTAATAAATATTTAACTCCCCTACTCCTGAGGCGACCAGCCAATCCCTTCCACCTGCCATGTGCAGACCCTGCTCTGTGCTCTGACATGAGCTTGTGACATCTGACCAGACAGCGCAGAGGTGCGCGAAGTCTATGGGGTCATTTTCAGTAACTTTTTAATATTTGATATACTGTCTTTTAGCATAAATAAAAGTCTCTTGCTAGCTCAGCAGTGGCTTTGATGCATCTCAAAAGAGGTGTAACAAATTTAAAAAAGTTAATACAAATGACCCCATAGACTCATATGAAACACGCCCCATGTACTCCCAGGTGGTTAGGTTCACACATATCCGGTTCATTAATATTAATTAAGAGGGTTTAGGGGACTCTTGGTGGTTTAGAAAGGCTTGGGCACTGCAAAAAAAAAAAAAAAGTATGTTAAGCCAGTAACTTCCTGCTCATTGTTCTTCACTCATGCTGAAAAAAAAACAAAACTGACTAAGGCCACTTCAGGCTTCCTTCTTGGAAGGGGCGGGGGTGAGTCTATGGCACTCTGATTATTTGAGAACAAATAAATGCTACCAGTTCCTCAAACTAATTCAGAACACAGGACAGAGAAAACTGCATGCAGCTATCAGCTTACTTCTTTATCTGACAGGAGAGTAAACATATATTGACAAATGCAATAAAGAAATAGATTAGTTGCCGTATCGGTCCTTGTAAGAACAGATCCAGAAGCAAATGGTTTAATACTTCTTATCGGACCAACATAGATGTTACAAAAAGAAAACAATGTCTAAGCTTTTGGATCAGCCAAATCCTTCCTCAGAGGCTTATGACAGTTGTTCAGAGAGTCTCATTCTATTAACACCCAGATCATACATAAAAAAAAAAAAACCTGAAAATTATCATTGGTTTAAAGTACCCATTTCAAAAAGGCACAAATTTAAATCGAATTAACAGCATCCCATTGGCTTGCTACTACCGAGAATCTTTTCAAGGTCAAATGACATCCAAATTAGATAAGCTGAATACTCAAGTACATAAAACCTCTAAATAAAATTATCAATGAATGAGTGTGGTATGAGAATACATTCAAAAGTGAAAGCAAGAGCTTTAGAATTAATAACACAAATGTCCAAGTTAAAACTTGATAGTATTGCATAATAAACTGTACAACAGAAATGTATGTATGGAAATAAGAGAATAAGAAAAATGTACCTTGTATGAACTGTTTAAAATATTCATACAGAATTAAACCTATCTATATATATTTTCTAAACTATACTCTCAACCAATTAACACTCCATAAACATTAAAACCAATAGTGCTGTAACAATATTTTTTATAAGACAATATCAATTGTCAGTATTATTGCCAAAATAAAAAAGGAATCTCAAGGACAACCTAGAAAATGAGTTCATGCATCTTGAAATGTTCAAAATTCAGTAATGAGTCAGTCTATAATCAATTAACTATATGAACAAAAACGGTCTTAGGAATCTGTATAAAACCCCAATGGAAGTAACCCCCCGGAAAAGATAACTAGAAAAGAAGTGTATATTCACTATGTATGTGAGCCAGGAGTCCTAACACCCTGTAGCATAATTATGACATGTGCCTGAATACAAGTCTACCTAAATATGTAAGCACAACTCCAATCCCTCCCCCCACAAACAGCCCCTCCCCACAAAAAAAATTCCCAACCGCCCCAAAAAACACACACAAAATTACCCCTACACTAAACTTCCCAAGACAACCCAAGCTCCCACCACCCCCACACACGTATATCTGGTGAGAAACCAACATGTTGATAACCAGTTAAAAAGAACTCTATGAAAATAAAAACAACATCACATTGAAGTCCTGTTAAATTTCCATCCTACAGAGTAAAAAGCTTTGTAAATTTAAGTGGGGTAATGTGTCACGAAATCCAGATCAATATTCACGCCATCTGCTACCATATTGAGAAGTAAAATAAGCTTAATCTCAAAAGTCCGTCTGTTGTGTATTTTGTCCTTTTAAGACCATTACTGACATATCTGAGATTGAGTTGTCATTCGGATGAAGTGTCGCCCCACTGGTTGGTCAGTCACCTTCATATTAATGGTATGTCTGTGTGCGTTCATGTTAGTGCGGAGAGGTTGAGCTTGTCTCTCCAACATACGCTGTTTGTGGACATCTCTTACATTGAATGAAATAAACATTAAGTGATGTATAGGTATATTTCCCCTCTACCCTGAATAGTTTGTTTCATGTTGTAACCACACAATCCGAAGTGGAAATGAGCTCACAAGTACTACATCTGGGTTGATTACAGGGTCGTGTACCATTTAGTGTCATGGTACCCTGTTCTGGTGTAAGTTTACTCTTAATCAGGTTGGCTAAATTAGGAGGTTTACAAGACCCTAGTGGTAGTTCTTGAAAACTACCATTTAGGGTCTCATCCTCACCAAATATTGGAGGGAGGTCCTTAAAAATGTTACACAGAAGTTCAAGGTCAGGATGATACGTGACAAATAGGAGTATTCTGTTGGTAGTGGTCATTTCCTTATACTGAAGTAGTTGCTCTCTAGGTATCCGTGTTGCTCGTTCTACTGCTCTATTTCTTTGGAAGAGTGTCCCTGCTCCATAAAGGTGTTTTTCAACATAGCCAAATGTGGATCTCAGTCTTCCTCATTTGAACAGATACGGTGATACTGAAGTGCTTGACTGTACATGACAGATTTTTGTGCGTGGCTCGGGTGATTACTATTCCTATGTAAGTATCTCTTGTCTGTTGGCTTCCTGTAAAAACATGTATTGACAAATGCAGTAACAGAAAAAACAGTGACACAAATTTCCAAGGAAAAGGCAACCAACAGTGTAGGCATAAAGCTAAGATTTTTGTTTGAACTAAAAATTAGCTCAGGATGCCACCAGCATATTCTAATGCATGGTTTTTCAACCAGGGGTCCACAATCAACTCCTGGGGAATCCGCGTATCACCTACAGAAAACAGCTACCGCGGTAAAAATGTGCAGAACTGCAAGTAATTTAAAGCTGCAGTTTCAGTTTAAAAGTTTTTGCCTGACCACATTCACGTCTTCCCCTGTCGGTAATGAGGTCCTAATCGCTCATTTCATTTATTCTGTGTTAATTCCCTCCATGCAGCTCCATTTTGCTTAGCTTGGCTGCTGTGTAAATCCCGCCCCACTACTACATCAGTGTGAGGTTGTAGCCCAAGTACTGCGATTCTGTTTTTGTCTGTTTGGCTGCTCACTTTGTTAATCAGCCCTATTACTACTTCCGTGTGTTGTTCACAAGTATTACCACAAGTACTGCAGCTCAGTTTGGTCAAATAGGGTGCTCTGTGACCACGGAGAGTAAAGTGCCTGTAGCCCAAGTATTGTGGTTCCATTTTGCTCCGTCCTGCTGCTACTTTATTGTGCTGTTCCCAAGAACTGCAGCTCCCTTGTGCTCAATTTCAACCTGGAATACTGCTGGGATACCTGGTTTATGTAACTTCGACTGCAGTAAGTTAAGAGTATGAAAAATCAGTGGCAGGTTAGTAGTTTTGTTGCCCCCTCTCCCCAGTTTAAGAAAATGGCAGATCAGCAAGGCAGGTTAGCAGTTTGATTCAATGTATTAAAATAAAAGCATTTTCTATATTGGTTTATAGTGTTTTTTTTTGGTTTTTTTTTGTTATTTTGCTTTATATTGGTATGTAAATTGGTACCCTTCCACGTGCCTCTGCAGCAAGTTGGGGGTCCCCGACACTGCTGACATTTGGTCAGGGTGGCCCCCGGACTCAAAAAGGTTGAAAACCCCTGTTCTAATGGCTGTAGTTTTCACTCTTCTAAACCACTGCATTGGAATAACCAACAGCACAGATCCAGAAAAGCAAAGGCAGGTAAAGATATAGAGTACATCAAGTCTGCTGTAGGAGCCTACCTTTAAACTACTGTCCTGTTGCCTCCCCAACCCCCACACTTCCTTAAAATTCAGTCTGGGTGCATCCTAAACTTTAGATAAATTAAATAATGGTAGTAAAAACAGGTTACTCACCTGTAACAGTACATCTAGGAGTGGTATATGTTGTTCAACTACACTTATTGGCATGTCCCTTTCCCCTTTAAGGATCGCTGAAGTCTTCAAGCTAGCTCCTCCCACACACCCGGGTGGTATAACCCTCAGCTCCACCCCATGACGCCAGATCTTATCCTGCCGGAATCCAGGTTTGTGCATCTGCAGCAGGGGAGGTCGGGTGGGTCTGTGTGGATGAACAACACATACTACTCCTACAACTACTGTTACAGGTGAGTAACCTGCTTTTCTAGGATCGTGGATATGTGTTCATCCACACTTATTGGCAGACTCCTAGCAGTTCTCCGGGAAGAGGGAAGTAAGGCACAACCCCCCACCCCCACTGATACTCACTTGGGAAATTGAGACTGGAGAAGTGAGGCCCCAAGACCAGCATCCCGGCATGACTCAAGGTCGATGTGGTAATGAGTAATGAAGGTGTTTGCTGACTTCCAGGTATCAGCCAGACAGATTTCCTGGATAGGGATGTCCCTGGAAGCAGCCACCAATGCAGTGGTATGGTGGGTAGAATGAGCTCTTATACCTCTGGGAGGCTCCACGCCCAACTCATAGAGCAGACTTATGCAAGATGTAATCCACCTTGCAATAGTCCATTTTGCTGCAGGTCTGCCAGAAGTGGCTTCAGCGTAGGTGACAAACAGCTGGCGAACCTCTCCTCGAATTTTCACCGTCCTCTCCTTGTAATGGGAGAGGGCTCATCTCAGGTCCAGGGTATGGAGCCTGTATTCAGCCTCCAAGGTGTAATTAGGGTAGTATACAGGCAGAGTTAACACCTGGTTAAGGTGAAACTCTGACACCACCTTCGGAAGGAATTTCGGGTTGGGGCGTAGGACAACCGTGTCCCTGTGGAAGACCACATAAGGGGAGTCCAATGAAAGTGCCTGGAGCTGCCCTGCCCTTCTGGCAGACGTGATAGCCACCAGGAAGGCAGTCTTCCATGACAAGTGTGACAACGCACACTTGTGCATTGGTTCAAATGGCTTGCCCATGAGCTTTGCCAGTACCAGCAGTAGATCCCACGGAGGTGGAGGGGATATGTGATCCAGGCCTTTGAAATAATGCCCGACCACTGACTCCTGCGCCAACGTCAGCTGACCGGCCTGGGCCCGGTAAGCAGACATGGCTGTCAGATGCACCCTAAGGGTCGATGACTGCCTTTGGACAGAGACCAAAGGTAGTCGAGAATGTTAGCCAGTGGACAGGACAGAGAGTCAAGGCCCTTGCCCTGACACCAAATGGAAAACCTTTTCCGTTTGAAGGCATAACATTTTCTGGTCGATTCCTTTCTGGATGCCTCCAACACGGTGAGGACATCCTCGGAAAGACCCAAAGCCTGGAACTCTAGCCGCTCAGGTACCAGGCTGTAAGGTACAGGGATTGAAGGTCCAGATGGTATACCTTTCCCTAATTGAGAGAGATCAGGTCTGGGCGTGCTGGGAGCCGCTCTGGGGTACTGAGGCTGATGAGATCTGGATACCAGAACTGGCGCGGCCAGTCTAGGGCTACCAGAATCACCTTCACCTTGTCCCTCCTCACCTTGAGGAGCACCTTGTGGATCAAGGGAAATGGAGGGAAGGAGTAGAAGAGGCCTGGCGTCCACATCCTCGAGAAGGCATCCCCCTGCAGTGAGCCCTGCTGAGGGGTTCAGGCATGAAACAGCCTCAGCTTGGCGTTTTCCCTGGAGGCAAACAGGTCCACCATCGGTCTGCCCCAGTGGGAGAAATGGAAATTATGTACCTACTGTAATTCTTGATCTTCTTGGATGAAGTCTCCACCACTAATTCACACTAATGGGAATTCACCAGACACGCTAGGAGCCAGCAGGAGCAAACTTTTTCAAGATGGCCGGTGCCCGAGATGGAGCCGCGAGGAAGCGGCACCGCGAGCCCTGGCTCGTGCGGTAATGACTATCTTGGCGTCAACCCTACAACCGGCTCTGTACCTTTTTTTCTGAGGAGGTGCAGCGTAACTAACCTAGAAAGAACTAACCTAAAAATCGGACATAAGATAGTCCGAATGACCCGTGTAAGAAGAGTCAACAATAAAGTCTTCATAGCTCAGCCATTGAGGGAATGAAGACCATAAACAGAGAAGTGAGCTCGTGGGATGGTGGGTGGGGTGCGAATAAGTGGTGGAGACTTCGTCCAAGAAGATAAAGAATTACGGTATGTACGTAATTTCCATATCTTCCCGGACATAAAATCTGGGCCACTCATTCACACTAATGGGAGAATACCGAGCTAAATAATCCCCCAAGACGGGCGTCAGGAAATAAAGAGTTCATGTGCTTAGGACAGATGTCTGTTAAGAATGGTCCTGCCAAACAACAGCTGTCATCTGGCATGGACATCCAAGGCATAGTGTTTAACAAATGTATGCACGGAGCTCCAGGTAGCCGCACTGAAAATATCTGCAATGGGCACGTTACGGATTTCCAGAGATGCCGCGACTGCTCTGGTAGAGTGAGTGTACACTCTGTATTTCAGCTTGACCTGTGTCATAGAACAGCAGTGGTGAAGGCATGCCACCAGCCACGTTGAAATAGACTGACGGCAGATAAGGACCACTTGGCCCACCCAGTTTGCCCATTTCCCTACCTACTGGATATGCTGCAGATTCTAGTTGACCAACAGCCTACTTCCTGCAACCCTCCACTATAACTGCCTTATGTCTGTCCCATGCATGTTTGAATTCCCCCACTGTTTTAGACCCAACGACCTCCCCAGGAAGGCGGTTCCATGTATCCACCACTTTCTCCACGAAAAAAAATTTCCTCACATTACCCCGAGCCGTCCCCCCTCTATCTTTAAATTGTGCCCCCTTGTTCTTACACATCTCTTTTTCTGAAAGATGCTACCTTCCTGGACTTTGTTGATTCCCTTGAGGTACTTGAAATTTTCTATCATGTCCCCCCGTCCCGCCTTTCATCAAGGGTATACATATTAAGCTCTCTCAGTCTCTCTTCATATGGTTTCTGCTGCAGACCCTGCACCATTTTAGTTGCCCTCTTCTGGACTGCTTCCATCGAAATGCACCTGATAGCAACAGGCTGACCCAGCCAGGTCTCGCTGAAAGAAACAAACAGTTGTTGAGCCTTGCGAATTTCCTTCATTCTATCTAGATAGAACCGCAATGCTCTCTTAACATCCACTGAATGAAGGGTACTCTCCCCTTCATTCTGGAAGTTCGCAAAGTAGATAGAAGGACTACAGGTTGGTTTAGATGGAATTCTGAGACAACCTTAGGGAGAAACTTAGGATGAGTCTTAAGAACTCACTCTGTCCTTGTGAAATACAGTGTACGGGGAGACTGTGACCAGTGAGTGTATTTCACAAACTCTACGGGCCACCAGGAAGGCCATTTTCCAAGTGAGGAACTTCAACTCGCAAGTAGCTAGAGGCTTGAAAGGTTTACAAGTGAGCATGTCTAGCACAAGGTTAATGTCCCAGGCTGCGACTGGATGTCTGACAGGTGGTCTAGTATGCAGAATGCCCCTAAGAAACCTCTTAACTAAAGGTAACTGAGCCAGTGACATGGAAAGTACCAGCTCATGATGTGCCGAAATGGCACAAAGATTAACTGACTGTAGAGTACTGCAGACCTGTATTTGAGAGGTCTAAAAGGTACTCCAAGACTTTATTTGGTGGGCAGGAAAAAGGGTTCCAAGAGGATTTTGCACACCAGATAGAGAAACGGTTCCATTTGGCTGTGTAGGTTTTTCTAGTGGCCGGCTTACACGCAGCCAAAAGAATATCTGAAACCCCACGAGAAACGCTAAACCTATTCACCTCCATCTCTTCAGGAGCCAAAGGTGAAGCGACCTCAGATTGGGATGGACCACGGGACCCTGGGTCAGAAGGTTCGTCTGAAGGGGAAGCATCTTTGGTGGGGGTTTCCGACAGACTGTTGAGCAGCGGGAACCGTATTTGCAGAGACCAGAAGGGCGTAATGGGAATCATTCTGCCCCCGAGACTCCAATTTGAGTAGTACCCTTTGAATTAGGGGAAGAGGAGGAAAGGCGTATAGAAAGCGTCTTGTCCACCCCAGCCTGAACGCATCCTGACAAAAAATGCCAGGTCCTGGATTTCTGGAGCAGAAGAGCAGCAGTTTTGCGTTGAGTGGGGACACAAAAAGGTCCAGGTCTGGAGTTCCCCACTCTTTGAAGAGTGACTGAACAACAGTTAAGTTGAGAGACCGCTCATGCGGATCTGTCTCCGTTCTGCTGAGATGGTCTGCCAGCTCGTTTTATACTCCTGGCAGGTAGACCGCCTGAATCAGAGCCCTGTGTTCCAGACACCACTCTCACAGCCTCCCTGCATAATGGGTAAGAGTGTGCGCCGCCATGTTTGTTGATGTAGTACATCACTGCTTTGTTGTCCGTTTGAAGGAGAATGTTCTTGTGACAGAGTATGTCCTTCAAGGCTCAGATTGCACAGAGGACGGCTCTCATTTCCAGGACGTTTATGTGGAGTTGGGACTAGTCCTGTGCCCACGTACTCTGGGTGTGGAGATCCTGGCAGTGGGCTCCCCAACCCATCAGGGACACATCCGTGGTAATTGAGATCTGATGATCCAGAAGGGCAAAGGGTTATCCTTCCGAAAGATTATCCTCTTGTGACCACCAGGCGAGCAACCTCTTCAGAGGTTCTGTCACCTTGATGAGAAAGGACCGAGGGTGAGTGGTTGGGGATCACTGAGTACTGAGCATCCACTGAGAGGTTCTCATGCAGAGATGAGCTAAGGTACAGTGAACACAGAGAATGCCATGAGGCCCAGCATTCGTTGCATTGAGGTAGCTCGAACTGAGCTGTGATCTCTGATGTATCGGGCCATCTGTAAGATATCACTCCTTCTGTCCTCCTGAAGAAAAGCCTTTGCACAGGAGGTGTCCAGAACAGTTCCAATGAAGAGGAACTTCTGGAAGGGCAGCAACTGCGATTTGTTGAGATTCAGCAGGACTCCCATGGACGTGAGGAAGTCTGTGGTCACGGCCTCCAGAGTCTCTTGCCTGGAGGGACTCTTCCCTCATTCCCTTGGCTCACAGGTCTTCCGTGATAGTGCATGGTGTGAAGGTACAGAGTTTGAGGGGGAAAGAGGAAATGCTCACAGACAGCGACTGAGCAAAATACACTAACTCCGTCTAAAAAATAAACAAAAATACTTATTTCCTGGAGGGCCTAAAACACTTCCTGATAGACTGTTGTGTTTCTCAGGGAGTGAAACTTGAAAACTTCTTTAAATTCTACCCCAGATGATATTTAAGCTGCTAATATTAGTGTCAATAATTTTGTGCATTACCTATAGTAATAGTAAGAAATGTATACATATAGAATAGTAAGAAATGCAAAGTTATGCACATTGGAGCCAAAAATCCCAGGACAGAGTACTACGTGGGTGGAGTTCAGGTATCTGCATCAGAGGAGGAGAATGACCTGGGAGTGATGATCACTAGTGACCTGAAGCACTCCACACAGTGCAAGAAAGCAGCAGCAAGGTCAAACAAGATGCTGGGATGCAGAGCTAGGGGGATCGGTAGCAGGATAGAGGAAGTTACACTATCCTTGTACAGGTCATGGTTGAAGACATACCTAGAGTATGAAGTTCAGTACAGGTGCCCACACCTTAAAAAGGACATTACCCTGCTGGAGAAGGTCCAGAGGAGGGCTACAAAGATGATAGTGGGTCAGCAGGGTACGGCACATGAGGAGAGGTTGAGGGCACTGAACATGTACTCCCTGGAGGAAAGGAAAAAGAGAGAGAGGGACATGATTGGGACCTTCAGGTATTTAAAAGGGGTAAATACGGTGGTTAAGGAGGGTTTCTTTAAGCTGTGGCAACCATAACATGAGGGGGCACAGTCTTAAGCTGGAGGGGGGGGAGGTTTAGGAGGGAGATCAGGAATCACTTCTTTACAGAGAGAGTGGTGGTCACTTGGAATGCACTGCCTGAAGAGGTGGTCTCATTGAAGACAGTGGGCAGCTTCAAGAGAGGCTGGGATAGGCATAGAGGGGAAGGTAAGGATCATGAGTAGGGAGAATGGGAGGAGTAGGGAGGGAGGGCAGGGACAGTAGCTCAAGCTGTGGACCCTTCAGTACAAACAGACCAGATAGACCAAACAGTCTTCTTCTGCTGGCTTCTTTGTATGTTCGTATAGTATTAACCTAAATGTTGGAAACTAAGCAGGGGACTGACTCAGCACATTCAGGCATATAAATGCTATGTATCTCTACCAGAGTAAATGCATTTTGGTTTCTTGCAGCACAAAATCAAAAGCGTGTGAAATGTGTAGAATCTGCTTCTGGACATAGCTTTGTATGTAGGTGTAGCCACTGAGGCACTGAGTGCCCTTGCTTTATTGGGATCCCATAAAGAAAACACAGATAGCTTCATAAACTGTAGCTGGAGGCTACGAGTTTTCTAATGGGGCCTTGCACATAGGTTACATATATTGTAATCGGGGAAGGGGTGGCTTTCATCTATATTCTTGGTGCCACAGTTGCCTTTCCCCCTCACCAAAATGGTAGTGTACTGAACAGGGAATTATATTTGCACCAGCATACATGTGATCCTACCTCTTGCCCCTGCCTCATGTTCAGCCACCAGGCCAGACTGACCATTAAGTACAAGAGAATTGCCAGAACCAGCAGATACCAACAAAAAAAAATAATTGTCAGTGAATAGATGGTGACAAAGAACAAGTCTCCACAAGTGCACTCAACTGTGAGTAAAAGGAACTGAAGTGAATGGGGCTACCCAGGCTATGTAGGTGACAAAAAGGTGTCCGGTGTCCTATATGGGAGCATAGAGGGACCAGATCTGAAATTATTCCCCCAAGGACCAGTCCAACAGCTTACAGCTGAATGTGTGCGGCTCTGCAGAGCAGATATCCTTAAAGAAGACCTTTCAAGAACTACATATCTCAGTTAAAGAAAAATAAATATGAATACACTGATATTTTTGCCACACATTACTAAAAAAAACTACGTGGACATTTTTTTGCCAACGAATACTGTTGCTTTAGAAAGGTATAGGAATCTTTTGGTTTTCTGCTACCTGTATGGTGACGCTGTCCTTCAGGATCGCTTTGTATGCTGTGAAGTCCCTTGTCACGAAAGAGGGCACCACTTGTTCTTAAGTGTTCTTGTGGTATCATTGCCACAACTGCTGCATTAACTGCCTCAGCACTGAACATGTTTGAATCCCTGGCAAAGCAGGAAACCAGTCAGGCCACATGGAGCTGCAGAAAGAAGACACTGGAGTAATTTCTCCATAATGCTATGGAGAAGGAACATTCAGTCACTGGTGTAAAGCACCTCCTCAGTTGACTTCATGTAAGAAGTTGTCGCAGAATAATTCTTGATGCTGAAACCCACACTGTTGGTGTGAGTCCCAGCTTTATGCCTCTAGGAGAGGAGATAACACATGTAGTCCTGCTTCACAAAAGCAGTAGCAGAGAGGAGGCTGGCAACTATAGGCTGGTCTGTCTGACATTAGTGGTGGGGAAGTTAATGGAGTCTCTGCTAAAGGAAGAGACTGTGGAGGCAGCATTGATTCCCAAGGGGAGTATGTTGGACAACTTTGATAGATTTTTTTGGACTGGGTAACCAGGGGAATAGATCAGAGTGGGGCGGTGGACTTGGCATACTTTAGATTTCAGTAAGGCACTCGACACCGTACCGCACAGGAGACTCGTAAGGAAATCAGTCAGCTAAAGGGTGGGTCCTAAGGTTGTAAACTGGGTAAGAAATTGGTTAATGGATAGCTGACAGGGTGGTGGTAAAAGAAGTTCACTCAGCGGAAGGGAAGGTGACCAGCAGGATGCCGCTGGTCTCAGTATTGGGAACATTATTAAATGGACACTGCTGATGAACTGGAAGGGAAGGTATGCCTCTTGCAGATGACACTAAAATCTGCGATAGGGTAGACAGTCCAAATGCGGTGTAAAGAATGTGCAGAGACCTGAGAACTCAAGGAGTTGTCAAGGGCATGGCAGCTGGGTTTCACTGTGAAAAACTTCAAAATCATGCACCCAGGGCACAGAAACCCAGCGGTGGAGTACAGTATGGAGAAGTGTTGACAGTCACCAAACAGGAAGAAGACCTGGGGGTAAACATATATGATGACTTCAGGGTAGTGAGACAGTGTGACAGTTCAGTGGATACAGCCAGTGAGATGCTGGGTTGTATAGGGAGGGGTACTGCCAGCAGAAAGGAGGAGGTGGTGTTGCCAATATGTAGATCACTGGTGCGACCCAACCTGGAGTACTGTGTCCAGTTTTGGAGATAAAATCTTGGGAAGGACATACGGTGGAGGCTGTGCAGAGGAGTGCAACCAAAATGGTGCAAGGGCTGTATTCAAATGCCTACGAGATGTATCCCTGGAATAGAAAAGGGAGAGTGGGACATCACAGAGACCTATAAATACCTCACAAGGTTTAATATAGTACAGGAGGGTAGTGTTTTTTTTTTTGTTTTTTTTTTAGAGGAAAAGATGCATAAAAACAAAGGGACATGAATTGAAGCTGGAAGGGTGAAATTTAGGAGGAATGCGAGGAAGTACTTCACTGAAAGAGTGGTGGATTCCTGGACTAGTCTTCAGCGGAAGTGATGGGGCAAAATAGTGGAGGGTTTCAGTCATGCACGTGATAGGCACAAGGGAATCTTACTTGGCAAGTTGGGGCAGAGATCAAGTATAGTCTGCAGTGACAGAGTAGAATAGAAAGGGAAAAATACGCAGACTGGCTGGGCCTAAGCGGTCCTTATCTGCCATCAAATTCTGTTTCTCTATGTTCAGTCTTGGTTCTCAGAATTGATAAAAAGACTGTTGGTACAGTTACCATCATCATCTTCAGTGCAAGGACTGTATGCGACACTGCGTCCTACCACTTCAGCATGGCCTATGCAACCTCCTGCCACTTTACTGGTCCAAGATTCTCTTAAGCCCCCCATCCCCCTTTTCCAAATGAGTAAGAATATAATCCTGATTTTTATGGAATAGATCAGCTGGGGAGAGGAGGAAGACGTGTTCCCAATCAGAGACTCTTTAAGGGTTCGCTGTTTCCTCTGATGGTGCAAACACAGTATATTACACCCAGTTCGCCTTCTGAGGACACTTCCTTTCAAACCATGATAGTCTGTCCAGGACACTTGCAGCTTCCCATGGAGATGGAAGATCTTTCTGAAAATAATTTTTGGAGGTTCCAACCACCTCTGATTCATCCTGTGTCTCCAGTACTAGAAGATGCCACTATGACAGCATTGTGCATAGGCCTAGTACCTGGACAGCCATACCCAGGAAGGCAGACAAGCAGTATTTTGCTCTTGTGGACAAGAAGCATTATTTGAAATATCTCAAAAATGGTCTCTGTGGCAATCATGGCAGTTCATGATAGGTTCAGAATGTCTCAGAAAATGAGCACTAGACCCCCAATTAAGGAATCCAGAAAACTGGATATTATGGGTAAAATGACTCTGTTTTGTCAGCTCTTTGGCTTCAAATTGCCAGCCATTCCTTATGAAATATTAGAACTGCCTATGGAAGACCATGTCCAAAATTGTGGTTAACCTGTCTGAAGGTTTGGTCATAGTAGAAGCTAAACAATATGTAGCCCAGGGCCTGGAAGCTGCAAGCATTTATTGTGCTTGGCTTACAGCTCCTCTGATGCCTCTGTCTGGGAAGCAACCTCTGAAATGTGTGGGCACAGACATTCCTGCATCTAAGGTGCTGGTGTGCCTCTGATGTTCAGCAGTCTGTGCTGAATTCATCTTTTAGTGTAACAAATTCTATAGCACCACTATGGAGCCGACTTTGAATGAGCTGAGTGCATACTGTCAAGTTCTGTGTCAACAGAGAGGCAGTATAGTGCAGTGGTTTAAGACTCTGAGCTGCAAATCTGGAGACCTGGGTTTGAATCCCACAACCCCCACTTGCATACTATGTGACCCTGAGCAAGTCACTTAACTTCCTTGTGCTCCCAGGTCACACCTGTAAACAGGCTTTCAGCTTAGTGTGTCTCTCCTGGTTAAACAATTGGAAGGGGGGAAAAAGTCCTTTGATCCCCAACAGCCGGGGGAGGTGGGGAGCTCCTTTTGCAGGGGCTCCTGTTCCTTCTGTTCTTCCTGTGGCAGAGGCCAGGGTTAAACCACAGAAACAGCAGTACATGAGTGCCCCTTAGAGGCCCCCAAAGGTTGTGGTATAGGCTGTAAACAACTAGCTGCTCCTTCCATTTCCTCCCAACTTCCCATTCCTGCTCCCCAACCGGGAATCTTGGGGAGACTAGGGCTGCGTGACTGAATTTGTCTCAACCCCTCTTTCCACGCAGCACACACACACACCCCTCCAGCCTTGATGAGGTCCTCAGGCACATTTTACCATCCTTTCCTACCTAACAGATAAGCTGCAGATCCTAGTTAACCAACAGCTTACTTCAAAGGAGGTAAGGGAAATAAAGAAAATGTTTTGCACTGATAGAGGAGGGAGAGGGGAGACTTGGGGGAGTGTTTGGTATCCTGCATCTGGAAGGGTAGGGGGTCGCTGGTGGGCAACGACAGCAAAGGGTAGGGTGGTAGGCTGCAACAACTGCGGTGCACCAATCTTTCTAAAAATTGCCTGGAGTGTGGGAGGATGTTTAGTGTGCAACCACATAGAAAAACTTAGAAAGGAGATTGAGGGTCTGCAGGAGGAACTAAGACAGGCAAGGCAGATTGGGGGTGGGTTTAGCCCAATACTGGAGGGAGGAAGAAGGGGAGATGAGGGAGGGCGATTTAAGCCAACAGTGGTGAGGAGAGGGTCAGAAGAAGGGAAGCAGAGACAAAGGGGCCCAGGGCAGGAAGAACAATTGCCGGGGAAATCAGGTCAGGAGACAAAAGACACATGGAAGGAGGAGATAGGGACTTGTGAGGGGAGGCAAAGAAGTGGCAAAAGTCATGGAGTGGAAAGGAGAGAACAGGTTACTATGAAGAGAGAGGGAGCGGGCATTTGTGAAGGGTCTTCAGAAAATAGTTGTGCACTGCTAGAGAGGAAGAAGGTGGAGGAGGGAAATGATGAAATTAGAGGAGTAATTGATAAATGCCTGGACCAAACTGGAGCTGGGGAAGTTCTGCTGGGAGAATTGCAACAGGGGTAAAAGGGGGAAATAATGTGCAGGAGGAAGAAGAGGAGCTGGAAATGAGAGAGGGAGATGAATGGAAGCAAGCAGGGAGTAAGAGGGTGGAATCTTAGTGCTGGGGGACTCAATACTAAGAGAGGTTGGGGGTAGCAAGGGGAGGCATAGTCGCATTTGGTGGAGGCCATGCCAGGAATGACAGCGGAAAGGTGGGACAGTCTGTTCTGAAATATGCTAGAAGGGTAGGGACAAGCCTCATTTAATTATACATCTTGGGACAAACGACCTGGCTGACAAGACAGTAGATACAGTCCAGAGGAGGTTTGAGGAACTAGCACAATTATGTGAGGAGGCAGGAAGATCAGTAACTTTTTAGAGATACTTCCTGTGCCAAAGGCAAGCACAACAAGAAAGCTGAGAATAGAGAATTTAACGGATGGCTAAGAACCTGGTGTTGTGCTAAAGGGTATGGGCTGTTGGGGGTGAGGAGGGACCTGGGAGGACAGTAGTCTCATGCCAAGGACAGACTACACTTGGAGTGAGGAGGGAAAGAAAGTGTTGAAACAGAGATGGAGGACATAGAGGAAGTTGGGAATTTAAACTAGGAGTGGGGGGTGGCAGTTGGGGAAGAGATATGCAGAGACCACAGGTTGGGAAACCATATGAGCTTACCCCCCATAACAGTGACAAAGGACAAATGGCAAGTACTGTTGGTGATGCTAGGAAAGGAGGGCAGGATGGGGGAGAGGGTGGAAGGTGGTTACCCTTAATGCTAGGAGCCTTGGGAGAAAAACTGCAGAGTTACAGGTTCTCATGGCAGAGGGAGAGGTGGACATTGCAGTTATCACGGAAACATGGGCCACCCAATACAATGACTGGGACCTGTCTGTACCAGGGTACAGATTATTTCTTAGGGACAGAGTGATTGGGAAAGGGGGGGGGGGTGGCACTATATGTGAAGGAAGGACTGAAGTGTGTAAGGGAGGAAGGGGAGGAGGATAGTACGGAGTCACTTTGGATGCAAATCCAGGATTCCAAGAAAAGGATTCTTAGAATGGGAGTGGTGTACAGGCCACCATCTCAGACGGAGGAGTCAGACAGGGAATTAGCGGGACAGATCAGGAGGACCTGCGAGAAGGGTAGTGTGGTGATTGTGGGGGACTTCAACATGCCAGGAGTGGACTGGAGCACCCCAACAACCAGGAACAGAAGGGAGCAGGTACTGCTGGATGCCTTCCAGGACAGCTTCTTGCTGCAAATGGTCAGTGAACCAACCAGGTTAGGAAATATCTTTGACCTTGTGCTGGCAAATGGGGACTTTGTGAGAGAACTTACAGTGGAGGAACCGCTGTCAGGGAGTGACCACCGCTCAGTATGGCTCACATTGGATATGAGCAAGGAAGGAGTGGAATCTGGCACAACAATGCTGGACTTCAGGAAGGCCGACTTTGGGAGGATGGGGGAAGTGGTAAAAGGGTACCTGGACAGAATTCAATCTAGTATGAACACTAACCAGAGGTGGGAGCTCATAAAGCTGGGGATAGTGGAGGCAACCAAAACCTGCTGCAAGCCCAGAGCAAGAAGGCTAGGGCTAAGAAACCGATCTGGTTGAGCAAGGAGGTCATGGAAAGGTAAGGGAAAAGAGCTGCCTTTAGGAAGTACAAGAAAACTGGGAGGGAGGACAGGGAGGAGTACTTGACAGAATGAAGGAGGTGACAAGGGCAAAAAGGAGCCAAAGCATCTACGGAACTCAGGCTGGCACAAGGCATTAAGAAGGGGAGAAGGACTTCTTAAGTACATCAGGGAGAAAAGGAGCTGTAAGGACCACATAGTAAGGATTAGGAAGGAGGGGGGTTGGGTGGAAGCAGGGTGCGATAAGGCGAAGCACTAAATGAGTACTTCTGCCCAGTATTTACTAAAGAGAAGAGGGGGTGACACCTAAGGTGGGAGAAATGGCAGAAGCGGGGGGTAACAGATGGGAAATCATGGAGAGCAGAGTTCGAGAGGGTTTGAAGGCACTGAGGGTGGACAAGGCGCCAGGCCCAGATGGCATCCACCCCAGGGTACTGAAGGAGCTGGCAGAGGTCCTTGCAGGACCTTTGGCAGACCTATTTAATGCCTCACTACATTCGGGGTGTGTACCTCAGGACTGGAGGATGGCTCATGTGGTGCCCCTCCACAAGAGTGGCCCCAAGGATGAACCGGGAAACTACATACCAGTGAGCCTCACATCCATCGTGGGTAAGCTAATGGAGACTATCCTGAAGGAGAGGCTGGTGGCCCTCCTAGAGGCCAAAGGACTACAGGACAGCAGACAGCATGGCTTCATATGTGGCAGATCCTGCCAAACCAACCTGGTCGAGTTCTATGACTGGGTAACTAGGCAACTGGACAGGGGCCATGCAGTGGATGTCCTGTATCTGGACTTCAGTAAGGCATTCGACTCAGTGCCACATGGAAGGCTGGGAAGGAAGTTAGTAGGCACAGGGCGGGTGCAAAGCTGGTGAGATGGGTAGGAAACTGGCTGCAGGAAGACAACAGAGGGTGGTGGTGGGTGGGGAGCTCTCACACCCAAGGGGCAGTGACGAGTGTGTTCCACAGGGCTCAGTGATGGGACCAGTGTTGTTTGGGATATTCACTGCAGACATATCATGGGACATCAAGAGCAAGATCAGTCTGTTTGCTGATGATACCAAGGTAGGCGCGGTGGTGGATGACCTAGGGGGATGGCAGGGGTTGCAGGATGATCTGGCAAAGCTTGAAACCTGGTCAGACACCTGGCAACTGGGCTTTAATGTCAAAAAGTGCAAGGTGCTGCATTTTGGGATGAAGAACCAAAGGAGGAGTTACCAGCTAGAGGGAGTGCAGCTAGCCCAGACAGAGGAGGAGAAGGATCTGGGTGTGCTCATTACAGGGTCAATGAACAACTCGGCACAAGGTAGGAAGGCAGCTGCAAAGGCCAGCAAAATGCTGGGTTGTATTGCAAGGGGTATATCCTCAAGGAGGGAGGAGGTGATTCTGCCACTGTATAGGTCATTAGTTAGACCACACCTGGAGTACTGCGTGCAGTACTGGCGTCCGTATCTGAAGAGGGACATTAAGTTACTGGAGGGGTGCAGCGCAGAGCGACAAAGATGATCAAGGGGCTGGGGGACTTATCATACGAGAGGAGGTTGAAGGAGTTGAACATGTACTCACTGGAGAAGAGGAGAGACAGGGGTGACATGATTGAAACCTTTAAATACATGAAAGGAATAAACAAGACGGGTACAGAGGGGCTGTTCAAAGTAAGGGAGGGGAGGGCCACCAGGGGCCATGATACGAGACTGAAGCGAGGAAGGTTCAGGAGGGAGATGAGGAGACACTTTTTTACAGAGAGGGTGGTTTCTGGGTGGAATGCGTTACCTGCTGCAGTAGAACAGTGGACTGCTTCAAACTAGGATGGGACAGGACAAGGGGGAGGGTTAATGAAGGGGAAGGGTGGAAGGGAGGGGCAGCTACAGAATAAGGGGTGCTAGCTGCACATTCGAGCAGACTTGATAGACCTCTAGGCCTTTATCTGCTGGCAAATTTCGTATGTTCGAATGTAAAAACTATTCTAGAAAAAGAGAAATCCAGAAGGTAACCTTTCTAGAACAGAATCTGGACTTTTACTTAAGATATTTTTTGTGGCAAAAAAAGAGATCAGGTTGTGTCCCATCCTGGATCTTTGGGCACCACACAAGTATACTGCTTACAAAAATGTCACGTGCCGTCGCTAAGGTTATTCCTTTTACAGTCTCAAGAGACTGGACAGGTGCATTGAATGTGCAGGACACTTGCATAAAGATCATGATAAGCTACAGACAGTACCTGCAGTTCTGCCTTAAAGGAAAGGTCCCCTCAGCTTTTTATTTTGCATACCTGTGTAGTTTTGTAGGCATGAACAGTGATTGCACCCTCTTAATTTCATCAAGATTTAAGTGAAAATTAATCCATAATTTTCTTCAAGGATATCTTTCACCAGGCCACGCCTATGGAATTATAAGCCTTCAGGCAGGACGACCACACTGACACTTTTGCAAGTGGCCTCTTCCATCCTAGAGTTCTTTTCCCGCAGTCAACCATACTGGTCAGATCGTGCATGGAAACAGTGCTGTTACAGTCGTTAGTTTTCTTTTCTTTTTTTCCTCAACATAGTAATCACTTAGGTGATTTCTGATGATGTGTATGTTGACTAATGAGCTGTAGAAACAGTTCCATTATTGCGAATATGCTGAAAAGATATACCCAGGAGATTTGTATTACTTCTGTCTGTGCTGTCTTGGCCCGGACCAGAATGTTCATGCACCCAATCTGCAGAGAGTTTAACAGTCACCCGGCAATGCCAAAAAGGTGCTTTAGAAAAGCACCTTTTTAAACAGCAGGTAGCCCGACTAGAGAAGGAGCGCCAGCAAAAGAGCTGTACCATGTCGCTGGCACATTCCTCAGGATCTAAGTCATCTAAATCCTGGAAAAGACGTCTGGATCACACCACTCAAACACAAGCACTGGGAGAGGGAGCAAGAAAAGGACAAAATCTCCTCGGTCTGTTCTCGATCGCCCCTACATTGCAAGTCTGACCACTTTAGTGCCGTTGACCGCTCCAGTGGCGATGCCAGCTACTGTCCAGACTGTCTACCTTACTTCCAGGTCAGGGTATTCTGCAGGTGCCACAGGCCTAGCATGGCTAGTGCATCGATGCCAGGGACCTTGCCTCCTATGTTGATCTCTACCGGCATTCCTGTCGACTACACGGGTGCCAAGGTACAGGCAGTACTTTCTCTTTTATGGACATTCTGATGGGCCTTCTGCCTCCTCCTCCTGTACCGGGAGCTCCATCATTGGGCACCTCAACCATACCCGTGCCAAGGCATGCTAGGGCTATGCATCGGCACTCCGAGTGTCGACGGCCTTGCTAGTGTGCTCCCTCTGTCCTGTCAACCAGACTGACGACGACCTAGAGTACAGTCCTTACCTTGTAGTGCAGGATGATGAGGGAGGCTGAAGATTATGTGGAAAGTCTCTGTGAGAGATGACTAGTTCCACAGTCTCAACATGCAGTGAGGACTGTGGTTTACACCCCTAGATCCCCCCATCCCAGAGGACCCATCCTTCATAACCATGATGCAGCAACTACGAGCCACCATGTGATTCGACTTGGAAGAACAGGATATAACCAAGAACCACCTAGTTGACTTCTTGGAATTACCAGATTCCCTTACCATAGTAATCCTACCTCTCCTCCCTGCCCTGGAGGATGCCACCTAAGCTGTCTGGCATAAACCTAATATGATCCCAGCCATACCCAGAAAGGCAGACAAGATATATATGGTCCCCTCAGGTAGGCCATTCTTTACAAGCCAACTTGAAGTGAATTCTGTGGTCATAAATGCTGCCCATGATGGATCCAAGACACCAAGCCACCGTAGCACTCGTCCTCCTAATAAGGAATCCAGGAGGTTATATGTGATGGGTAAAATAACCTATGCTACAAAGTAGGGGTTTCAGGATGCCTACACACCTATCGGTATATTAATATAAGTTACTGAGTTACCCACTAGCACCATTTTAGAATCAAAGAATAAAAAAAGTTCTCACCCTTGATGCTACTGTCACATTCCCACCCATTCCCCTTACATACAAACATAGACTTTGACGGCAGATAAGGACCACTTGCTCCACCCTGTCTGCCCATTTCCCTACATACTGGATAAGCTGTAAATTCTAATTAACCAACAGCCTACTTCCTGCAACTCCCCCCACTATAATTGCCTTATGTCTGTCCCATGCATGTTTGAATTCCCCCACTGTTTTAGACCCCACAACCTCTTCAGAAAGGCGGTTCCATGCGTACACCACTCTCTCCATGAAAAAAAATGTCCTCACATTACCCCTGAGCCATCCCCCCTCTATCTTTAAATTGTTCCCCTTGTTCTTACATCTCTTTTTCTGAAAGATGCTACCCTCCTGGACATTGTTGATTCCCTTGAGGTATTTGAAAGTTTCTATCATATCCCCCGTCCCTCCTTTTATCAAGGGTATACATATTAAGCTCTCTCAGTCTCTCTTCATATGGTTTCTGATGTAGACCCTGCACCATTTTAGTTGCCCTCCTCTGGACTGCTTCTATCCTGCCTATGTCCTTGCATAGATGAGGTCTCCAAAACTGCACGCAGTACTCCAGATGGGATCTCACCAACTGTCTGTACAGAGGGATAACCACTTCATTTTTTCTACTTGTGATGCCCCTCCCTAGGCATCCCAGTATCCCCCCTGGCTCTCCTTACCAACTTCTCACATTGCTTACCCACCTTTAGGTCATCTGATATGACTACCCCCAGGTCCCTTTCCATTATTGTTGTTGTTAGTACCTCCCCTGCTATTGTGTACTCTTCTCCTGGATTTTTATTCCCCAGGTGCATTACTTTGCACTTCATTGCATTGAATCTAAGTTGCCATATGTCTGACCATTCCTCCAACCTTGCCAAGTCCCGTCTCATCCTTTCTACCCTCCTTGTGTATCAACTCCATTTCAGATCTTTGTGTCATCTGCAAAGAGGCATACCACTCCTTCCAGACCCTCTGCAATGTAACCTATAAAAACGTTAGAGAACTGGACCCAGTACTGAGCCCTAAGGTACCTCCACTAGTAACTCACCTTTCTTCGGAATGTGTTCCATTCACTATTACCTTCAGTGTCCTGTTGTGCAGCCAGTTTGCTACCCAGGTTACCACCCTGGGACCCACTCCCAGGCTGGCTAACTTGATTATTAATCTTTTGTGCAGGACTGTGTCAAATGCCTTGCTAAAGTCTAGGTAGGCCATATCCACAGCCCCTCTCTGGTCTACTACTTTGGTCACCCAGTCAAAGAAATCAATTAGATTTGTCTGACATGACCTTCCTGCTGTAAATCCATGCTGCTTTGGGTCCTGTGCCCCGCTGGCTTCTAGGTAATCAACAATTCTTTCTTTCAGAAGTGATTCCATCATTTCTGAAAGAAAGAATTGTTGCCACTCCTCCACCCTGGGCTCCTTAGTAATCATAGGCTACACAAAGTAGGTGTTTTCCTATGTCTGCCCCACCTGTTTTTGGTGCACCTTCTGGGAGAGCATGAGCACCTGCACTAGCTTTCCTCCAGAGTGTATTCTAGTATTTGACTATATGAGCTTGGTAATTTGCAATTCTTAGGGCCAAAGAGGCTGAGGCATAGGTTATTTTAGAATCAAAGAATAAATTGGGTAAACTCCACTGTGCAGTCTTGAATATCTCTATTTTCTTTACACAAATCAATAGTTGGGCAACAGTTTTGTGGTATATTCTACTTCCTCAGGTCCCTCTGTGTTGCTAGTATACAACAAGAAGAGATGCATATAAATATTATATTTGCTCAATTATAAACTTTTTTATATTATGTTGGTAGTATGCACACACTTTGAGAACTAGACTTAGATGTACCATACATCTCATTACAACAGCTTTCCATATAATAAAAAAAAGTATGATAAAAAATGTAGCCAGGATTTATATACTCTTCATATTTTCCTTTAGTTAAACAAGGATATAAACTCTACCTTAATTGTGGACGTGGGAACAAATGGAGTCCAGACGTTCATTCACACTCAAAACAAAAAGAACTGGATTCATTTCTCCAACAGACAAAAATAAGTGGACTGAGCACGGAAAATAATAAAGGCATCAAAGAAAATTACAGAATTTAAGTCAATTCCACAAAGCAATTCGTTCATCCACCTAGTATTAAGCTAGGGGACTGGTAGGGAACATCTCCTACCAACCAACTCATTCACCATACATTCTGCAGTCCCTTTATACAGAAACATAGTCACATGTCTCCTATAGCCCCTTCCATACCTAACTTGAAACAAAAATTATCCCTTTGGGGGATTAAATTCTTAATACAATACCTTAAAAAGGCTGTAACACAGAACTGAAAAGGATCTGAGGCATAAAAATACAATAATTAGTAAGATAAACCAAAAAACATAGCGTATACTGGAGGTTCAGGTACCACCCCCTTTTTACTTCATAAAAGGGGAGGAGCTACAGACGGTCAGCCCCGAGGACAACATGAAAACAGCAGGGAGGTTCTGGAGCTCTGAACCAGAAAGTTAAAATTATAAAAGGTAAAACTCTATTTTTTTCAAATATTCCTAACAATGAATACAATGTAACTTGAAGAGATTGTACTTTATACATATTTGGGCTAAGTTCTTATCTGTCAGCACTTACTCTCATTTCATTTGTGTTTTTATGCAGCACAGAAGTTTATTCAATTGTGCAAGCTAAGCCTTATACCTAAGACACTACATTAGTTTAAATGAGGTCTGTGCTAAATGGGCAATGTTCCCATTTTATTGTTTTATATGGGCTTGGAAAGTTTATTGTAAAAGGAGTGAGCATTATTTAAGAGTCAGGCAGCAGAATGGCTTGTGTTATGCCTGGCTCATTTTGTTGCTCTTTACTATGGCTGAAAAACTGAGCCTGAGTGAAACGGAGGATTCACCAGCTTCTGAGAAGCCCACATTTATAACTGCTAATGTTCAGGGGTCGATCTTAACATTGGTTTACTAGCCCAAACACTAGTGCAAATTGACCAGGGCTAGTGCAGCTAACCCTCTACTTGCCCGTCTTGACTAGTGCAGATTTTCATGGCTGTTAAATTAAAAAAGTCTCTAGTCCTCATGCTAATCTCTCTTAATGTCCCAGATGCCATGGTGTAATTAACAGCTCATTAAGAGCTATACAAGGGTAGAGTGCTGTTAAGTCACTAGGTTCCAGTTTTCTGAATGTGTCTGTTTAACAATTTGTCCAATATTATTAAGACCAGTGTCCCTTATTTCTCTACATTTTGAGTGTTGTATCCAGCATTTCAGTGACAAAATGCAAAGAGGTATACAGGATCAGCCCTGCAGGTGGTGGGTTTTATCCCAGCCTCACCATAACTTCCCTCTCCCCTCCAAATCTCTTAACTCTGTTCTTTCCCTGGACACTACTGCAGACCAGACTCTGAAGTGACTATCCATAGATCCATAGCTGCCATTACCGGCAAGTGTAGGGGGTCCCCAGCTCTTCTAAACGGACCATGTCAGCCATCACTATCAATACAGTTTCCACCCTTATCCCACTCAGCATGTCCATTCAGCCTAAAAACAAAGCTTTGGATCGTGTATGGTACAAAAATAAACCTTGATAAAATACATAATTTAAAACCTTGAAATTGGCATTCATGGGGTGCATAGATCATCCTATACAGAAATAGAAATAGTATAGTGTTATGCCTGTGTACTGTTCCCCTGGGCTGATGAAAAGACAATGTTAAAGACATATCTGTTATTGTTGGGGTACAGCACATTAAAATTAATGCTATTGCAAAAAAAAAATGTCATCGTTTTCTATTTCCCAAGCCCCTTAGGTTTATCTGGCCCCCACCCCCAAAGAAATCTTAAATGTGCTTCTGGCTCACTTGAGGCTGTACAAAAACCTTAAAAAGTACAGGTCTCCAGTTGACTATAGGGTGGGGACCGAGAGTGTCTCTCTCTCGGCCTCACTTTGTTCACTGCCATGTGGGTGGTGGTGACAGTGTGGTGAGGTGCATGAAGATGTCCGCTATTGTGTGTGTAGAGCTAGGACTGCTTGATTGAACATTTGCTGTTGTGATTTCCTCTGGGGCGGAAAGAGGAAGAGAGAAGTCTATGGTACAAAACAACGGGGTGCTCACTGTCTGATGGCATTGCAGTCTTTTTTGTCCTGCTGGGGAGCTGGAAGCAATGTGAAAGCAGGATAAATGTGCAATAATCAGTATTTCTTGGCTTTGCTTGCATTGTTTCCTGTGCAAGTGATCAAAATTTACCATTATAAGGGCCAATACAAACATCTGCGGGCTAGTGCAATCTTGAATCAACTTGCCCTGCTGGCTAGTGCAACAAAAGTTAAGGTTGTATTTCTGGGTGCCACAAAAGACTGTCAAATCCTGTCTAACCTACGGGCTCCTAAGGACTTGAGTGAATTTAAGACTGGCGAGGCGTGGCGCTTCTTTCAGGAACATTGCTGCGATCGTGCAGTGCCGTGCGCACATTAGTGTAGAGTGATCATACGCACGGTCGCGCAGGTCCGCTAATTAGCGAACGAAACAAACGGGCATACAAGCCATACAATTACATGGTAGCAGAACAGTGGGCATTTCCAAAAGATGAGGAAATAGAATTAGGGACAGAAAGATACCTACATGTGGCCAAGATATAGGTAGGGAAAGTATTGGGTTGAAAGAATAGAGTGAAGCAGGAAAAGAATACTGCTGAAACAAATTTTAGTTTTCACAGAGAGGAATTTTTGGAGAGTCCATATACTATACTACCAGTAATATCAATTAAATACAGCACTTTCTAAATGCCTTGATATAGGTATTCAGAATGAACCTATATATATATAATATTGAAAACAAAGAAAAAAAAGGGGGGGGTCCATGACCCTTTCACATTAATATGTTAAGGTATTTTCAAGCTTGTCCCCACAATGAAGCTTCATGAGAAATTTCTAAACACATAAAATATTTATATTAGCAACATGCACATGAAAAACCAGATCTGCAACAAGTCAATGTTCAATCGCTAAAGATGAAAATCGGCTTACTTTATGTTTATTTTACTTATGGCAAGCAAGCGATTCTAATCTGTACTTCTACGAAGTTCATTCACTTCATTTTCTACATACAGGTAACTTGTAATGGAAAGCAAAATATTTTAAGTTACCAATAATGAAAAGTGTAAATGTTTATGTTCAAAAAATAAAAAAGTATTAAAAGGACCTTCAGGATAGAGTCTTGTATCCTCCTCACTCTGGGGGGGAGTGTTACACGCTAACTTCCGTATTTAAATACCGCGGTGGTGGGGGCAGATCCATGACGTTAATCCTGATGTCAATGTACCAGCTCCCTTCATTTCCCTGTGCAATTTTGCATGTTCTAATAAAGACGTGGATCGTGTAATGTCTATAGCACAGTTGGGCAGTGGCTGGTAAATAGAGCTCAGCTGTGCTTCCGATCCAAATGGCCAAGGGTTCTCCCCCCACCTCTGGAAGTTAAATTCCAAGTGAAATAGTGTGTTATTTTAATCTTTATTTGAAATATTTTAGTTTTTCAATATAAACTAAAGCAATCTAGAACTTACTTATATTTACATAAACTATGCTTGTTGCAAAGAAATGTCTTCATGTGTACCATGCTTTTTTCAACAGTATAAATTCTAATTCCACATACCAAGCCTTTTAATAAATGCAGTGTGGGTTCTAATCCCACTAATCTATTTTATTTATACTAAAATATTAACTTTTTGTTGATAAATTAAACGCACTCTAGCAAGTATTATAATTTGCTCATAACAAATTGGGTTCTAATCCCACCACTGCTATTCTAAAATTTACAAATATTTTCTGTGGGTTCTAATTTCACCAATCCATGTCAAACATCTCAGACCTTGTCTGAGAGCCCGGGGTGACATAGAGGAGCTGTTACTTACTTAATCTTATAAAAAAAAAAAATACCAAAATGTAAGTCCCAATCACAATCTTCATTACACCGATTGATGGGTTGGTACAGTTCAAAGTGAAGATCCAGAAAACTTTTCTTCTTAGATATATATCCCAGAAAGATTCACCCTTTATAGGGACCAATTCCAAGCCCCAGAAGTGTAATGATGCGGCGGTATGTCCTACTTTTGCATAGTGGCAAGCCACTGATGAAGTTCCCACGTTCAAGCGAATGTCACTTTTGTGTTCACTAATTCTTTGACGCAGTTCCAGAGTAGTTTTACCAACATACAACTTGTCGCAAGGACGCTGTAGCACATAGACTACATGGTGGCTCTTACAATCAATATGTTGTTTAATCCAATGTTTCCTATTTGTATAAGGTCTTCAAAATATGATTTCTTGCTTGTATTTCCGCATTGAAAGCAGTGTCTACATGGTACATGTCCTGGTCCTAGTGGGCCCAACAACAAGCATAGTTTATGTAAATATAAATTTAAGTTCTAGATTATATTTTTTTCCCCTCAGCGAAGACGTTCTTGGGATCGGGAGAGATCTTGGTCCTAGGAACTGGCAGTCTAAACTTCGGTCAAAATTGCCTCTTCGGCTGCTGGCTTCTCGGGCCAGTCGACCGAGTGTCAATCAACGAGGCTGAAATAATCATCGACCCAATCGACCCATTGTCGCCGACTCCGGTCGATGATTCTCAGTCGGACTCCAATCCTTTCTTTCCCCGATGAAGAGACCCAGCCCGCTAGGAATCCCGTCGAGGAAGTGGTCCCTGACCCTGGGAAATCATCGGTCCCGCCGGTGTCTCCTGAGCAACCGAATCGGCCCGTCCGATCTCTATCGAGGTCTAGGACCTCTCGACCGACAGGCTGAGGAAGAGCCACAAATGCTCAAAAAAGAGGCAACACCGTCGGTCATCCTCATCCTCCTCAGATGAGGAGACGCTCAAGGGCAAACTCTGGCACTACGAGGACATCATGTGGCAACAGCTGATTTTTGTCCGGGCATAGGCTGACCCCAGTTTCTACCCTGGCCATTACTTGGCTTTCACCTCCCAGGCCGAAGCTGACTCGCCGGGTGATAAAGTCTGCTCCCCCACCTCTGGGCCAACAAAACCTCAGTTCGGACTAAACCCGGTCTCCACCGATGTGGTGGAACCACTGCCCAAGCAGCCTGTGGGAGGGGCTCCTTCTGAGGAAGACAGACCAGACACCGGGCTGCCCTGGCGTCTTTCGGTCACTGTCACCCCGGACCGCCCTCAGTGGGTCAAAGGTGACCTGGGCGGTCGACCGTTGTATCCGGATTCCTCAGATTTGGATGAGACCGGACTACATTTTCATCCCGGGGATGACGAATCAGCTGGTGGGATAGAGACAGAGGAAGGTCCTTCATCCTTTCAGGGTATTCTTCGCCTCATCTGAGTCTACAGGGATACCCCTGAAACCTAACCAGAAAAAGGCGGAGTACCCTCTCACGGACATCCTCAAGAGAGGGGATGCCCCGACAGAGGCCTTTCCTGTGGCCAAGGCCATAGTTGGCCCGGCCTCAGATGTTTGGCAGTGCCCTGCCTCTTGTCCAGCTCCATCTGCCTGCATGGCCCGTAAGTATGTGATGCCCATGGGGTCCCTTGTGGGGTTTCACAGAGCACCCTTCGGCCGAGAGCCTGGTGACTGCCATGGTGTTCAGGCATACTGGCAGTTCTGCAGACACTGACCAACCTCCCGAAAAAGAATCCAAACTCTTGGATCATTTGGCTCGAAAGGTCTATGCGGCCTCATCTTTAGACCTTCATCAGGCAAGTTAGGCCTTCATCATGGCACACTTCTCCCATGCCCTCTTGGGGTCTTTGGATGAAGTCTTCCCACACCTCCCCGTGGACATGCAGACCATGGTCATGCAGGTTTGGGATCAGGGCCAGGCTGTCACCATACAGCAGCTTCAGACAGCCCTGGACATTGGGGATTCTTGTGCCCGCTTGATGGCAAGCCGCAGTTGCTTCTCATCGCAAGGCTTGGCTGAGACTCTCCTCTTTCCCGGCAGATACTCAGCACAAACTAGCTGATGTGCCTTTCCTGGTCACCAACCTTTTCGGCCGAGGTGTGGCTGGTCACCTTCAGCGTACTGAGCAGCACAATGCCACCTTAGACGCTACTTTTGCCAAAGGTTCTTAAGAGCAAGAAACAGCAGAAGAAGAAGAAACTTTTTTGGCAATCTTCCCCTGCAGCACAGCAATCCTCTTTTCAAGGAGGGTAGCAGCAGGCTCCAGCTTGGCACCCCCAACCCTAGCCCGGGCCCTCCTAGGCATGTAAAGGAAGCAGAGGTTCGGGTCCTGGATCCTCCTCCTCCAAGCCTGCTCAGTAACAGGGCGGGGGCTGCCACCCCCTCTCCCATCACGCCTGCTCTGGGTCCTCCTGTGGGGAGCTGGCTCTGCCACTTTCTTTCCACCTGGTCTGTTATCACCACAGACAGGTGGGTTTTGGAAGTGGTCAGTCTGGGACTGCCTCGGAATTCAAACAGCACTCGCCAAGCCAAGCTTGCGCCCCTCGGGAGAAAAGAGTATATGTCTATACTCAGTCAGCTCTCCGAGATATCGCTCAGCTCTTCCTCAAGGAGGCAACAGCTCCAGTGGCGGATTCTACAGCAGACCCAGGCTTCATCTCCAGGTACTTCCTGGTGCCCAAGCGGACTGGGGGGGCTGGCACCCCATTCTAGATCTGCATGACCTGAATCAGTATCACAGGTCACGCACCTTTTGGATGGTCACTGTCCCAGATCATACCATCCTTGGAGCGAAACATGGTTCTGTTCACTGGATCTGCAGGACGTGTTCTTTCACATCCCAGTCTGTTCGTCTCATTGGCGGTTCCTCCAATTCAGAGCCGAAGGGACCCTATACGAGTTCCGTGCAATGCCGTTCAGCCTGTCATCAGCCCCACAGGTCTTCACCAAATGCATCGTAGTGGTGGCAGCCCATCTCGGGCGTCGGAGGGGGGTCAGAATGTACCCCAACCTCGACAATTGGCTCTTAGCACGTCCCACCCAGCAAGAGGTGGAGAGGTCCAGGGACCTGGCCCTGCAGACCTGCTCCCAGCTCGGCCTCTTGATCAACAAGGCCAAGTCGGAACTCGTGCTTTCTCAGGTGATGTGCTTCATCTGGGCAGAGCTAGACTCATCAAGCTAGAGCTCTGCTCCCCGCAGACAGGTCGAAGGTTCTCTCCTCCTCTGCCCAGTCATTTCTGGTTGGGCAACTGCACCCTGCCCGGGACTTTCTGCGCCTTCTGGGTTGCATGGCGCATGCACCTCTGTTGTCAGTTGGGCCCAGTGGACTCAGCACCACGGTCATTTCGACCAGCTGATCACTGTAACCCAGAAGATGTGGGATGCTCTCCAATGGTGGACCGCCCCAGAGAGAGTGCAGGAAGGGATCCAGTTTGTCCGCCCAGCACAGACGGCCGTCCTCGCGACCAATGCCTCTCTCATGGGCTGGGGAGCCCACGGGGGGGACAAAAGGGCCCATGGGTTCTGGACCCCCGAGGAGTCCCGATATCCCGTCAACCTGTTGGAGGTCAGAGCAGTAAGACTGGCACTGTCAACTTTCATTCCTCAGCTCCGGGGTCAAGTCGTTCAAGTCCAGACGGACAATACCACAACCATGTACTACCTCAAACAACAGGGCGGTACACACTCCCGTCTGTTTGCAGGGAGGCGCTCTGCATCTGGACCCTCGTCAGCTGTCTGGAGGTGGCTCTCCAAGCCATTCATGTGGCAGGAGCCTCAAACCATCTGGCAGATGTTCTCAGCCGCTTCGACAAGACATCCCACAAGAAAAAATTACTCACCTTAGTAATGTTTCTTCTAATGGAGTCTTGCTGTACTCTGACTATTGCAGTTAGGTCCTGCCTTTCAATTGCCCCGGAATACAGAGAGTTAACTTTCCATGGCCAGCATGGAACATTCAGCGCAAGCTCGGTTGAAGCCCCTGTCTGCTGCTGTTTAAACTCCAACCATCAGATCTTTACGAGCAATTCTCACTAGAAGTTCTGTATGGAAACTGTAAAACTCACACTAGCCAACTGGCAACTAAATTTATTAAAAAAGGGTTTTATTGGTTTAAAAGCAGACTCAAGTCAGGAAACCCCAAAAAAACCAAAACACAACACAAACCCAAAATAAAGGAGGGTGAAAAAGGGGCACCTCTAGGGTGCCAACACTGCTGCTGCCCACCCACATCCCAAAAAAACAGGTTCTGAGAGGGGAGGCGGGGGTCAGAATACAGCAAGACTCCATTAGAAGAAACAACATTACTAAGCTGAGTAATTTTTTCTTCAAATAACATGAAGTCTTGCTGTATTCTGACTATTGCAGACTACCAAGCAGTACCTCCATGGAGGAGGGACAGAACCTACTTTGGGAATAGGCTCTGAAGTACTGCTGTGCCAAACCGACCATCACTCCTAGCCTGAATATCCAGAGAGTAATGCTTGGTGAATGTATGGACTGTTTTCCAGGTGGCTGCTTGACAAATTTCTAAGATAGGAATATCCCTGGTAGCAGCCAGGGAAGCAGCTGTACCTCTAGCAGAGTGAGCCCTCAGGCCTGAGGGTGGGGTTCTACCCAGTTTTTCATAGCAGAATTGTTTACAAGAGACAATCCACCTGGCAATAGATCTTTTAGTGGCAGGTTTGCCCTTACCGACCTCTCCATATGTGAGGAACAACTGGAGGGACTCAAACCTGTGACCCTTGGTGCGCTCTATGTAGTAGCTGAGGGCGCTTTTAAGATCCAAGCTGTGCAGCCTCCTCTCTCCAGAGGAGGAATGGTCAGTGAAGAAATCAGGGAGAGACATAGACTGATTAAGGTGGAAATCTGAAACCACCTTAGGCAAAAACTTCCTGTTAGTTCTTAGGACCACTTTATCTCTATGGAAAGAGATGAAATCAGGCTCCACTGACAGGGCTTGCAATTCACTGATACGCCTGGCAGAGGTAATGGCTACCAAAAACACAGTTTTCCAAGTCAAGTTCTTAAGCTCTGCAGAGGACAAAGGCTCAAAGGGTGGTTGCATAAGCTGAGCAATGCAAACATTAAGGTCCCAAGCAGGAGCAGCGTCCCTGAAGGGAGGATTGGTGTGCAACAATCCCTTGAAGAATTTACCAAATACAGGATGGGCTGATAGAGGAGAGGGCTTGTCTACTGACAAGAAGGCAGAAACAGCTGCCAGATGCACTTTAAGTGTAGCTGGCCTAAGTCCCAAGCCATTAAGATGAACCATATAGTCCAGGACTGTAGGCAACCCAGCAGATTCTGGAGCAATATGCTTTAATTAGAGCACCAAATAGTGAACCTTTTCCATTTGGAGTTGTAAGTCTTTCTGGTGGAACGCTTTCGAGAAGCCTTAAGGATATCCAGAACCCCTTGAGAAAGGTGTCGATCAGCAAACTAACTCTTCAAGAGCCATGCCTTGAGATTGAGAGATTTGAGGTTCGGATACCAAATCCTCCCCTGAGAGGATGTCAACAGGTTGTAATTCCTGGGAAGAGACAGGGGAAGGTGGACTGCTATGGACAGCAACAGTGGGTACCAGGGCTGTCTGGCCCAGTCTGGAGCAATCAGAATCACTTTGCATGCTTGAGACCTGATCTTGACTAACACTTTGAACAGGAGAGGGAAGGGGGGAAAAGCATACAGGAATTTCCCTTCCCAATTCAGAATCAGAGCATCCAGGGGGGCTAAGCCCAAGACTGGGGGTCTGCAACAAAAGAGAGGAAGTTGGTGATTGTCTGGGGCTGCAAAAAGATCTATCTGTGGAGTGCCCCATCTCGAGAAAATCACTTTCAAAACTAGGGGATCTAGGGTCCATTCGTGATGGCCCTGGGATATCCTGCTGAGAGCATCTGCTAGGACACTGTCCTTCCCTGGGAGGTGAACTGCTATCAGAGAGGTTTGCAGGGAATAGGCCAGAGACCACAACTTCATTGCTTCTGTGCACAAGGCCGTAGACAGAGTGCCTCCTTGCTTGTTGATGTACCACATTGTGGTGGTACTGTCTTTTCTGATCTGGACCACCTTGTTCTATACAGATTTGGAAAAGGCTTGCAGTGCCAGAAACACTGCTCTGAGTTCCAAGAGACTGATGTGAAGCAGAGATTCTTGAGGTGACCACAGCCCTTGGGTGGTAAGATCCCCCAAGTGGGCTCCCGAGCCCAGCAGGGAGGCATCTGTGGTGAGTATCACTGAATGAGACTGAGTGACAAAAGGAACTCCCTGCCTCAAATTGTCCTGATCCTGTCACCAATGCAAAGCCTGGATCAGGGTTCGAGTCACTGGGACTAGTTTGGTAAGGGAATCCTTTCTTTGGGACCAGAAGGCTCTTAAATGGAACTGAATGTCCCTCATCTGAAATCTTGCCCCCTGGACCACTGCTGCAGAGACTGCCATGTGGCCCAGGAGCTGCAGGAAATGCCTTGCTGGTCGAGACACCTGAAGGGTGAATGAAGAGGCCAGTTCTATAAGGGTCCTTGCCCTATCCAGGGGAAGGAAGGCTCTTGCCCTTATTGTATCCAGCTCTGCCCCTGTAAAGGTGAGGAGCTGTACTGGCTCGAGAACTGACTTTGAAAGGTTAAGGAGGAATCCTAGGGAAGTGAGCACTTGCTGAGTTATTTGCAGATGTGACTTGACTTGGTCTGGAGACTGACCCACTATGAGCCAGTCGTCCAAGTATGGAAAGATGGAGATCTTTTTTCTCCTTAGGAAAGCAACCACTACTGCCAGGCACTTTGTGAACACCCTTGGGGCTGATGTTAGGCCAAAGGGCATTGCTCTGAATTGACAGTGGCCTGAGAGCAACTCGAACCTGAGGTACTTTCTGTGGGAGCACCTGATGGGAATGTGAAAATAGGCATCTTTGAGGTCCAGGGAGGCTAGCCAGTCCCCTGGCCTTAGAGAGGGCAGAATTATTCCCAGAGTCACCATTTTGAATTTTGGTTTTAAAAGGTGCTTGTTCAGATATCTTAGATCCAGGATGGGCCGCCATTCTCCTGTTTTTTGGGGGGTTAGGAAGTACCTAGAGTACAATCCTTTGCCCCTGTGTAGGGTAGAAACCCTTTCTATGGCTCTGAGAGCCAGGAGGGAAGAAACCTCTGCCTCTAGGACAAGGGTCTCTGATGGATTTGCAGGTGGAAAGGATCTGGATCTCATCTTGGGAATTTTTCTGAAGCTGAGAACCAGTCCCTGGCTTACTACTTCCAGGACCCACTTGTCTGATGTCAGAGACTTCCAGTCCTGGACAAAGTAAGCCAGCCTGCCCCCTACAGGTATTGGAGAATCGGCCCGGGCAGACCCATCAGGGTGTCTGCTTGGCAGGGGCTTTAGGCTGAGGGGTGGAAGCAGGCCTGCTCATTCCCTGTCTGCCTCTTCCTCTGAAGAACCCCCTCTGAGCATAAGCAGAAGAGGAGGCCTGGGCTTGGTAAAAAGGCCTTTGAAAGGGCCTGCCCCTGCCCCTGGAATGCTGTCTCTGAGGAATGGCTTGCCTTTCTTTGGCCTGAGCACTCCTGTAGGTAGTCCTGTACTCGTCCATCTTTTTCATGTAGTTCTCTGTCTGCTCCCCAAACAGAGAATTACCAATGACAGGAAAATCCATGGCCTTAGCCCGAGTATCCTGTGATAGGCTAGTACATCTGAGCCAAGCCATCCTCCGAAGGGCCACAGATGTAGCCATGACTCTAGATGAAACATCACTGGAGTAAACAGCAGCGTGAAATTGCACCTTGGATGCCTCAATCCCATCCGCAGCCACCCGCTCCAGCTCCTTGGCAAGCTGGTCAGGGGCCTGTTTAGCCAGAGCCAGCACAGTGTCCCACCTGGACTTCTGGTATCTAGCTGTGTAGGCCATATAGTTAGCCTGCCTGAGTCCCAAGATGCTGCCATGTACTGCTTCTTGCCATGGCATCAATCCTCCTGGAGTCTTTATCTGGGGGTGTGATGCCAAGGAGTATTTGCCTTATCACAGGCAGCAGCCTGCACTACTCCCAACATGGCTGCATTGCTGGGAAAGGAACTCCGTGTCCGAGCCTCAAAGGGTATACCTCTTGTCCATTCGTCTGTCCACAGGAGGTATGGAATTAGGAATCTTTAGAATTTTAAATGTCTGTTTCCCAAAAGATTTATGGAGGGGAACAGACAATCTCCTGGACTCTGGGATGTCCATAATCTCAACAAAATCAGGCTCCTCCTGATCCTCTACTGCTTCTTCCATTGGAAACTGGAGGGTTATAGCCACTTTCTTTTAAAACATAAAGTGGGAAGGGGACTCAAAGCCTAGGAGGAGAAATACCTGAAGGTCTGTCTGGGGAGATGTCCAGATCAATCGGCACATCCAGATTTTCATAATCACCATCACCATCCTCCTCCTCCTCCTCCTCATCCTCCTCCTCTCCTCATACTCTCTCCTCCTCCTCCTCCGGTTCATAAAATTCTTCTAAAGTATAATCCGGAACCGGGGGAACCAACCGAACTGAGCCCCTGCCAGATGGTGCCGGTTTGGCCGGAACGGAAGTTAGCAACTGAACTATCCTTATCGCTTTGGCTATTTCATCAGTGGTCGGAGAAAGAATTTGTGGATCCGAACCGGATGATTTTTCTCTTCTCTTTCTTTTAACCGGAACAGACTCCTCAGAATCGGCTCTCCTTTTGCCCTGGTCAGAGGGCACTCCTTCTGGTTCGGTCGGAACCGAACCGGGCTGGCCATCCAGGTCAGAGGACTTCTCGGCCTCCCTTTCCCTCAGTCTATCTACTGTCTTATCCAGGGTAGTTTTCGGAAAACTTTTACAAATTTGGCAGTCTGAATCGAGGTGGTCAAACCCCAGACAACAAACACAGGTGGTGTGGGGATCAGCCTTAGCAAAGGCTTCCCCACACACACTACAGTGTTGAAACCCAGTGGGCCCGGTTTTTTTCTTGGGTTTCTCAGACATGGCCAATCCTATCCAAAACTTACCCTTTTTCAGCAATCCGCCAGGCAAGACACCCCTATCGGTTCCTGACCGTGTTACGGGTCTTGGAAAAAAACGTAATTAAATCAGGTTTTATTAGAACCGATACGGAACGGTTACCACACTAATAAATTCAAAACTTTTTTAAGACCAAACTGATCGGTTCAAACCGAACCGATCCAATATTTACAAGTTCCACACAGAAACTAAATGTAAAACCTATCTAGTACTCACGGTACCACAGACAGAGACTTAGACAGGTTCAGTAGAAGAAGTTCGGTAGAAACCGAGCGAAAAAACTACACTTTAACCGACATTTTGAACCGAGCAAAGGAGAAATCTCCAGAGCGACTGTTCAGTGAGGCGGAGTAAAGAATCTGACAGTTGGAGTTTAAACAACAGCAGACAGGGGCTTCAACCGAGCTTGCGCTGAACATTCCATGCTGGCCATGGAAAGTTAACTCTTTGTTCTCCAGAGCAGCTGAAAGGCAGGACCTAACTGCAATAGTCAGAATACAGCAAGACTTCATGTTGTTTGAAGTGGTCTCTCCATCCGGAGGTAGCATACAGCCTGATCTTCCTGGACATAGTCTCTAACACTCATTCACACTAATGGGAATTCGTTGAAGGCGCTAGGACCCAGCGGGAGCAAACATTTTCAAGAGGGCCAGTGCCTGAGATGGAGCCGCGAGGAAGCGGCACAGCGAGCCCCGGCTCGTGCGATAATTACCATCTCGGCATCGACCCTCCAACCACCTCAGTTCCTTTTTTCTTGCCGTCAAGTGCACTTCAGTGCCGACGTCGCTCGCCCACCGGGAGTTGAACTTCACTAGCAGCAATAGTTCAGAATATTGTTTTGTAGATTATTTAGAATCCGTACCGATTATATTATTAATTTTAACAATTCTGTAAGAAGTCCTCAGCCCTCCATTGACTGAGTCGACCATGAGCGGGTCAGGTGATGGTAGGGAGCCTTCGTGTGAAAGCTGTTAAGCCAGCTGGGCCAGGTCGATCCGTCGGCTCTCCGAGGGTCTGACAACAGACGGTCCAATGCTCGGAAAGGCGGTCCTCCTGAAAGCATAAAAGGAAACGGTCCCATTCTCAACGCGGTTCGGCCTCGAGTTCTTCTTCCACACATAGGTTGAAGAAGAAAAGGCATCACTCAAGGTCACCCTCTGGTATGTCTGCGCGTAGACAGCCAGTTATTGGGGCCAGGCACCGGTCTCCACCTCTGTCAGAGTCTCCTGTTTCTGTCTCTGGTAGCTGACTTCCACAACACCGGAGCTCCTCCCCGCCTATTGGAGGAGCCTCCGATGAGCAGTTTCACCAGTGAGCTGCTCTTATGGGGCCCGCCTACCACCCCATTTGACGAGGCCAGACGTGCTGACACCCAGCCTCCGCTAGGTGTCAGACTTACGCCAGACACTGTACCCCAACCTGCCCCAGGAGAGGAGAACTGTCCATAGGACGCTCGATCCGCTCCCTCCCATGCCGACCCCCAGCAGCCCGAGCTCACTCCCGAACCCGGGTCGCTGGCGTGGCACAAGGTAAGGCATCCAGCGCTTCAACCCTCAGCACCACCAGGCCAGCCACAGCAGATATTTCTGAAACAGGCCGTGGAGGCAGTCATACCCCTGGTGGAATGACCCTTGACCAGTCTGGGAAAGTCCCCGTTGTACTTACGATAAACAATACAATTGACTAACCACTTAGATAAACAATGTTCAGAAACAAAAGCACCCTCTCTTTTGGGGGTGAACGAAACAAACTGGTCAGAATTTCTTGAAGTCTTTACCCTTCCCCCTCTCTTTCTACCCAACTTGTCCTTGCCTAAATTTGCCCTCTGTCGGGATTCTTAGCACCCTGGCGATGCCTACTCACATAAGTTTCTTCCCCCTCTCCTTTTTTTCCTTTACTCTTCTATCCTCCCTATTTCCCTCTGCCCAACTTGTCCTCCTGATTCTATCCCCTGGCAGGGTTCTCTGCAACCTGGAGGGACCCAACACTGGGTAATTACTCTTCCTTCACTCCCCCTCCCCCTCTATCCTTTCTACCCAACTAGTCCTCACCTGATTCTATGCTCTGGCAGGGTTCTCAGCATCCTGGAGTGGCCTAGTCTTAGGTAAGCTTCTCCTTTCTCTCCCCTTCCCTTCATCCTTTCTTGTCTCTCTTTCCAACGTGTCCTCACTTAATTCTACCCCCGGCAGGGTTCTCAGCATCCTGGAGGGGTTCCAGCACTGGGAAATGACTCTTCCTTCCCACCCCTTTCCCCTCCATCCTTTCTACCTAACTCATCCTCGCCTGACTATGCTCTCTGGCAGGGTTCTCGGCATCCTGAAGAGACCTAGTCTTAGGCAAGTTTCTCCCAGCCCTCCTTCTTTTACCATTCCCTCTACTACCTCTATCCAAATTGTCCTTGCCTAATCCTGCCCCTTATTCTAAGTCCTCACCTCATTCCATCACTGGCAGCGATCTTCGCACTCTTAAGAGGTCAGTTCCAGGTATGACTCGTCCTTCCCTACCCTATCACTTACCCCCACCTCCCTCGTGTCCCCCTCTCTACCACCCCTGCACTTAAATAAAGGAATTAGTTCACTTGAGCTAATAACTTGCATTTTTTGTTCTGTCTAAGGTGCTCCCAGATTGCACTAGCACTGTGTTACCTTGCCCATCGCAACTGATTTTTTTGCTCACTTTTCTCTGGTAATGTCGTCCCCCCTCAATCGTTATCCTCTCCTTCCCCCAACTGGTTTCCCTTGTCTACCCCTCTACCCTCCTTGATGTCCCCTCACTGCACCTCATTCATTCAATAATTGCTAAATTATGTGCCTCTTAACTGTGATCCATTCCAGTAAGGATTTGGCTTCAAAGTTGCATTAAATTTCTGTACTATGTTTCTCAGGTATGCCACCTGTAATTAAATGCATATTCAACAGGTATGATATATTTAACTGTATGTTATGTCACACAAGTGACTTCTTTATTGTTTTACTGTACGTCTTGTTACAAATGCAACTGAATGTTTAATTTCTCGGGTATATTAAATGATAAATTGTATGCCTAATTCTTCAACTGTACCCCATCCCCCTGGTTGCACCAAGAGATGATCAACTTGTTGTTCAGTGTGCCGTCCTGTGAAACATTTCAACAAATAAAATAAGAAAAAGTCTTAGTCTGGTGCATACAGTACTACAATATTCTATGTACATCCAAAGTGTGGAACAAAGCCTCACCCTGATTTGAGTAATTAGGATAATAAACTGGAAGGTGGATGAAGTGATTCAGTGTGAGCTCTGACATCACCTTGGGAAGAAACTTAGGATTAGTATGCAGAGACACCCTGTTTGTGGAAAACTAAATAAGACTCTTTACACATAACAGCCTGTAGCTTGGAAATCCTCCAAGCCGAGGTAACAGCAACTAAAAAGAGCGCTTTCCATGACAGAAAGCGCTGCTCGCAACTCGCGGCCCGTTCAAAAGGAGGCAATGTGAGTTTCTTTAACATAACATTGAAGTTGTATGGAGGAACTGGGTCCTGAATGGGAGGTTTCAGTTGCAAGATGCCCTGCAGAAAGGTGCAGAACACCTCAAGCTGAGGCACAGCTCTGCCCTCGATAGGCGCATGGTATGCAGAGATGGTGGAAAGATGCACCTTGAGTGAGGAGTATCCTAAGCCTGAGTCCGAAAGGGAAAGAAGATACTCCAACACCTGATTCACCGGGCAGGTGAATTGGTCCAACTGGCGTGCAGCAGCCCAAAGGGTGAAACGCTTCCATTTCATGACATAAGTGGCCCTGGTGGAGGGTTTCCTAGCAGCCATCAGGATGTCTGCGACGCTAAAGGACACCCCAAAGTGGACAACAGCTAGGTCCGCAGGAGCCATGCATGGAGATGCAGGGACTTTAGGTCCGAGCAAGCCAGTGCACAGGGTCAAGGGCACTGGAGGTTCCAACACCAGATGCTGCAGCAAGGGGAACCAAATCTGACGTGGCCGGAAGGGAGCCATGAGAATCATCTCCGCCCCTTCCAACTGGAGCTTGAGCAGAACCCTCTGTAGGAGCAAGAAGGGAGGAAACGCTTTACAGAAACCTCCTCTTCCAGGAGGGGTAAACGTCTTGTCAGAAAACTCCAAGCCCAGGATCGAACAAGAAGAAAAGTGGCAGTTTTGCCTTGAGTGGGTCGCAAAAAGGTCCAACTCTGGATGACCTCACCTGTCAAAGAGGTCTTCAACCACTGTGGTCAGAAGCTCCCACTCGTGAGCCCACAACCGGGAGCGGCTGAGACTGTCGACCAGGATATTTTGGACACCTGGAACATGTATGGCTAAGAGCTCCAGACCATGCTCGATGGCCCAATATCAGACTCTCATTGTCTTTCAACACAGGGGGTAAGAAAGTCCCCCCACCCCACCCCCGGCTTGTTAATGCAATACACCACATACACGTCCGTCTGCATCAGCAGTGGACCAGGGAAGAGATGAGTCTGAAAGGGCTGCAGATCATAAAGGACCGCTCGTATCTCCAGGAGGGTAATATGGAGACCCTGTTCCAATTCCGTCCAGGTACCCTGGGTCTGATGATCGGCCAGATGAGCACTCCATTTCAGACGTATGCCATTCATCATGAGAATTGGGTTGGGGGGGGGGGTCGAGAGCTGAAAGGAGACCCCCTCCTCAAAAAAAAAAGGAGGTTGGCTGGCTCCAGCCTCCACAACAGGACTCCCCGGACTGAGTCGGAGACCATGACTAGCTGGTCCAGGTCGTCAGTGCATTGGTCTCACTGGACCCTTAAGGTCCACTGAGGAACCTGCATGTGCAGGCAGGCGAGGGGGACCATGGCAATGGCTGCTGCCATGTGACCCAGGCGCAGAAACCTGGCGACTTGAGGAAACCGGATGGGCCTGCTCCATCAGTTGTTCCATCCTGTCCATAGACAAAAAGGCCATACCCTGGCTGGTGTCCAGAACCACCCCTATGTACTGAAGGTTTTGGCATGGGAAGAGGCAGGACTTCAGCAGACTGATGGTGATCCACAAGGCCTGGAATAGACAGAAGGTGTACTCCAGGGTCTGAACCAGGCAGTCCCTGGAGTAGTAGTAGTAAAATATTTTTATTCACAATTTATATGAACAAAGGATAAGCTCGATTAAGCCTAGGATCATTTACAATGAGGTCCTTGGTGAAAGCAGCATTGTTACAAATCCATAAAATAGATCATACAAATACAAATAATACATACTGTACAATCGATTACAACTTATACCAACGTCAGTATTCAGTTTAGGAACATATATTAATCATACAGAACATATATTAATCATACAAGTGCAGTAGCCCTTGATCGGGCTGGATCCCCAAGTTCAAACTGTGGCTGCGGTTCAATTCAGCCCTGGTCCTTCTCCAAACCAGGAACTGAAAAGCTAGCCCACTCAAGGTGAATCCTGCTCAGACGCTGCAAAAGTGCACTCGAGCACAAGGTAATACCAATGGCCCCTGGAACGGCCCTGAATTCCTTTGTTTGACTGTCTCAACTTGGCGCCATTTCCGCTCGTAACCTGACTGGCGTCTGGACTTGCTGCATAGCCTTCACCTTGTACAGGGCTTAACTCTCAATGCACTGCCCAGTACTGTATGTTAAGCTAAGCCGTCCTGTTACACAGGGCAATATAGATCCTACCTGTAGCCTTAAGGGGTGACTCTTAAGCTAGACTAATTGTAATAGTGAAGGAAATATTAAGTGTGCCTCGTGGAATGCTGAATGTAGAGCTCTGATAGTCTGCTGCTATGTGTAAAGAAAGACTTGTTCCTGTGAAGTACTGAGCCGAAAGCTAAGCTAATTCTACTCCTTCAGACACCCCCCAAAAAAGAGAACTGAGCTGTTCCCTGTTGCTTGCTGAATGCACTGCTAAGCTAGTTGAGTGAAAAAGACATCATAGAGATACCCTGACTTACTGCAGAATTCATTTTTAAGCTAATGTGCTGTCCCAGAAAAAGAACCCCCAAAACTTTCTTGTTTCATTTGCCTCTGTTAATCTGAACAGTTGCCCTTGTTAAATAACAAACAGAAATTATACTTGTGCTGGGTTCTTGGACCTAAGCAAGGCCTTCGACACACGTCGATCATTCTCTGCTACTCTCTTCCCTGAAATCAATAGGTGTGGACCTATTATCTTTGCAGTGGTTCAACAATTACCTCTCTGACCGCTTCCAGCGGGTCAAAGCCGAAGGAGATCTCTCAACTCTCAAACCTCTCTTAAGAGGTGTCCCTCAGGGTTCTATCTTAGGCCCCCTTTTATTCGCAACCTACATCAATAACATTGATGAAAGCATAACCAAGGCCAACATCCATCTGTCTGCAGATGATACAGTTCTTTACGTGAGCCGCCCATCATTACAAGCTGCATGTAATGACCTTCAATCTGAATTCAACCTGTTGCAATACCAACTTCTAAATAAAAAACTACTACTTAATGCCAAGAAAACAAAAGCAATGCTTTTTTCCTCCTTCTGTTCATGCGGCAAAGCCGGCCTCATCGGAATCTGTGCCACAGATTACAACAATTCTAGGCGAAAAGTTGGAATTAGTCTCTAAATTCAAATATCTGGGAGTATGGCTAGACCACAGGCTTTCATTTACAGAGCACATCGAAGAACTACTCAAAAACTATGACAAAAGACTCTGCCTTTTCTTCAGGACAGCCCACTTCTTAACTAGAGATGCTAAACTGTAGCTGGTCCAAGCAACTTTTGTCTCACTGATGGACTATGCCGACTTCTTGTATAGTCAATGCCCTACCTCCTACCTCACTAAACATGACACGCTCTATCATAGAGCTTTGAGGTTTATCACTAGTCTTCCCTACTCTACGCATCACTGCTCCTTATATCAAGCAGTGGGGTGGACTTCTCTACAATACAGTCGTGATAGAAACATAGCCTTATGGACCCTGAGAGCTATCTCTAAAAAAACTTCCCCAATATATTACAGACCGCCTTCCTCTAAACACTATAGGCAAATATGCCCTGAGAAGTTGCACATCTATTTTACTGAAGGTTCCCAAAGTTAACTCTCACTTTGGCAGGGTTGCTATAAGGTTTGCACTGCCCTCCCTGTGGAACAAACTGCAAAAAATGCTAAAATTAAGGACATCTGTCAGCATCTCTGCCTTCAAGTATTTATACTCCTGTCTCAGAAACAAACAGTGCAATTGTTTTCCATAATTAATTTGTTGTCTTGTTTAATCTGTTCCACATGTGTTGTCTCCGTTTCTCTTTTCGGTATTGACTCACTTCGAGCTTTCTCTTCCCCAACCCCCCCTTTACAGGGTGGATTTACCATAATCACCTGATCAAACATCATCAGTCCCCTTCCCCAGCACACACCCCCGTGAGCCCCGGGCCAGTTCCTCTTTATCATATCCCTATTTATGGAGTTACCCTCCTTACCTTAAAGTCCCTCGCTTACACATTATACTCCCCTTCCGGTACCCCCATCTTCCATTAGCTGGCTGTTCTTGTCATGGCCTCTTCATGGCTAGATTTGATTGTCCCTGGCAAGTGGACTCATTGGTACTGTTCTACAGTGTATAGGGACTATATGAAACTGTATTTTTATATTTAATATTACTAATGGTGTGTCTGAATTTTTGTAATTGGATTCTCCTCTGTTATGGTTTCTTGCTCCTTTTTTTCCTTGTTATTAGAACCTCTTAGTATTCATTTGTGCCTATGTGTGTGTGTGTGTGTGTGTATATATATAGAATATGTATGTTGCCTTACTGTACCCTGACCTTGTTCTAGCCAGGTCCATCTTGTAAAAGAGCTCTGCTCAATGATGTTCACCTGGATAAATAAAGATTTTGATTGACTGATTAAAATAAACCTCCCTCTCAAATCTCCCTGCATAGAACTCCTCCCCCGCTGCTCTCACCTATCCACTCTCTCCGAAATTTTTTTTGTTTTAAAATCCCTCCCACTCCAACTCTTGGTGCTATAAGGCTCTTGGTTCTGCTCTCTCCCCCCAGGCGCAGTAGCCCTTGATCGGGTTGGATCCCCAAGTTCAAACCGCGGCTGCGGTTCGATTCAGCCCTGGTCCTTCTCCGAACCAGGAACTGAAAAGCCTGCCTGCTGAAAGCGAATCCTGCTCAGACGCTGCAAAATTGCACTCAAGCGCAAGGTAATACCAACGTCCCCTGGATTCCCCGTCGCAGCTGTGCTGCGACTCCCCATCCTCGGCTAGCATTACTTTTATAGTAGTGCGTGGGTCAGATGACTAAGTCCCCGTTCTGCCATTGGCAGGTTTTAGCACAATACAGCTAGGGAGAGTGTGTGATCCCCAACTGTCAAGGAATACTAGTAGCACATCAACTGACAGATTTAATCATAGCGCTTCTGTCTGCTGGACGGTGAGGGTGGTTGGCATTCCTTGTATGGCTTGCTCCATTTCCTCTTTAATACAGAGTTCCCAGGATCCTGTACACAGACCATCCTCAACAAGCATTCCTTGCAGGTCTCACTCAACTAATCTGGCTGCCTACCCTCCCTAGCTAGGACAGGTTGGACTGCTAACATTAATCAACTAGAATCATGCAATCATCCTCTCTAGCCTGACTTGCCTGCTTCTAGGCGCCCTGTAGCAAACTTGTCTTTCTAAGTAAGGCTTCATACTAGTTCAGTGACACCAGCCTAAAGCATGGCACTATACTTTGTGAGCCATGGCCTTGTCCTTGTCCACATACCTCTCAACTGCCCCTGATTTTGCCTTAAATTTTTCCTCTGTCCCTCGAAAAATTTGTGTTTTTGTGACAGAACAGTGGGAATTAAAAGCACAAAATGATGTCAAACATTAATAACAGACTTGTTATTCTTCAGAAAATGCATATTAACACAAATCCCTTTATTCTATCAGCTTTCTGAGTGAAAAGTACCAGATTTTAAGATGTGTCCCTGATTTGGGGTGTTTGTCCCTAATTTTTTTTAAGCCTTGTCCCTGATTCACGAGGCAAGAGGTTGAGAGGCATGCTTGTCCATTGCTTTCCCTCCTTTCATGGGACAGTGGCTCCTCCTCTTACTGCAAAATGACCTTGGGCCAGCCATAGCCACTCCCTGCAGTGGTGATCAACAATCTGGCACAATATTCTGTAACAGGAGGAATCCTCCTCTCTGCCACCAATACATGATAACCTGTTCACTGCACCCAGTATCAGTACGGTCCTGCTTAAGTTATTTGCCCCTACTGGTGGGTGGGCATAAGGGCTGCAGCACATTACCCTGGGGCCACAATAGCAGGGGCAAGCTCGTATCGAAACACCTACATGCAGCCAGAAAATTACTTTTTCTTCTATTACTATCTGGGGATGTCCACCCCGATCCTGGTCCTGCCCTTGTTAAACCAGCTGGGCTGAAAAAGGAATTTGGCCTATAAAGACAGCCGCTATGAATATCTAGTCTGCTCCCTAAAAGCACCCAGTTCCAGGCATGGACTCAACTTCACTGTCCTGACATTATATGCCTTACTGAGACCTGGCTCACTCCAAAGAATAAGTGTAACTTAATAGCATTACCAGGGTTTAATACCTTCATGCTTGATATAACAGGGAAAAGGGGTTGGGGTTGTCTCATCTATGTCAAGGAATCTATCCAAGGTAGTGTACTACCAATAACAAGGGTCACTTGTAACTACGAGATGCTTGCAGTTCGACTCCTGTTAGGAGGACACAGAAAGACACTAAACATTGCCTCAGTCTACCTGCCCCTCACAAAGTGAAACTGGGGATTGGCCAAGTCATGGAAATCATCTCTCAGGCTAAAAACAACTCAGAAGTCATTGTCACAGGCAATTTTAACATCAACTGGCTCAGCAAGGATACTGATATACTGAAGGATCAGGTGGCTAATGTGCATCTCACACAGATGGTCACAGACATCACCAGACTGAACTATAAAAAAGGCACAGGCATGCTTCTAGACTGGATCCTGTCCAGCAGCCCCTCTAGGATTAAAAGTGTTGAAGTGCCATCTGACTCTCAGTGATCACTCCCCAGTAATCTGCCAGTGGGCCGGTAAAGAGAATAAAGCTCCAACAATTATACCAATTATCATATGTAGAATGATCAAGAGAGGGCAAGTTGGCTCTTTCAAAGCAGCTTTATCCCAAGTGGACTGGTCCCCAATAGACAAGGCACAGAAATATAGACCATGCCCTACAATTCTTCGTGACAAGTTTAATGGATTTTGTGATATATTTGTTCCCATGAGGAAAATAAATATTAGAGGGTCCTCCAATGGGTGGATTACCAGTGCACTTCTGAAGAGATGAGAATCAGGGATAACCTGTGGTGCAAGGCCAGGAATTCGGGCAAGACAATGGACTTCCAGAATTATAGGGCAGCAAGAAATGAGTGTACCACCCTCACTAGACTGTCAAAAGCAAAAAAAAAAAAAATACAAAGACCATATGGTCAGTAGTTGGAGTAATGGGAAAAAAATTCTGGAATAACATTAAGCACCTGCCTGGCCAAGAAGACAGGAGGCATCTTACAATGCTAAACCTGAATAGCACCCCCACTCAGGATCCCCTCATTATTGCAGAAGCATTCAACTCAGCATTCACAGACCTGAGCTCTGTCCTTCCTGTCGAGCACCTTACTCCTGATGACCCTACTCAGCCTACGGCAGGATCCAGTTTCACACAACCCCACTTTTACTTCAAATGGATTACTGTCAGAGGCTAAAACCTATGTCTCAAGGGTACTAGGCAAAACTAGACAAGACAGTGATACTATCGACATGAAGTTAGTAGCCATAGCAATCAATGACGTTACTGTACCTATTACAAAAATCTTCAACAAATCTCTCACCCTGGCAAAATTCCCATCTATCTGGAAACTGGCACTGGTGACCCCAGTACTCATAAGCGGGGACCACTCCAGCACCTCCAACTATCGACCCATTTCAATTTTATCCCCCTTATCAAAGACGCTAGAAAGAACTGTGGCAGATCAGATCTCCGAGTACTTACATAAAGATGATTTTAAGTGTCCACAACAGCATGGATTCTGGAAAAACCACAGCACGACTACTGCCCTGGCTGAATTCTCCAAATATGTGCATAAGGTGTTGGATGGAGGCCAGTTGGTGGGATTAGCTTTATAGATCTCACCAAGGCCTTTCACACCGTTAACCACCCAATCCTGCTACATGAACTGCTGTCACTAGGGGTGGCCACTGAAGCAGCCCTCTGGTTCAAGGACTATTTGTCTCTCGGGTCCCAGAGTGTCAAAATAGGAACCACAGTATCATCCACAAGGAAAGTTACTCTAGGCATCCTGCAAGGGTCCATTCTTGGTCCTCTACTCTTTAGTTAATTTCTGAACAACCTCCCGCATGCCTATAAAAGCAGAATTATCCTGTATGTGGATGATGCCGTCATCTTGAGTAGTAGTTCGCAGCCCACTTGGCTCCAGAATGAGTTACAGACCACCTTCAACCAGCTGGAGCATTGTTTTTGCTTGCAGAAACTACTCCTCAATTGTAAGAAGACAAAAACAATGCTGATCTCAAGTCACCAGCATAAGAAAACGCACCCAGATCTGACCATCTTTAACAGTAAGGATGGTACTGCTGGAACAGGTACACTCCAAGTACCTTGGAATCACCATCGATGATATACTAACGTTCTCTGAACATACAGCATCAGCTGTAAAACCAGTCAACATCAAGCTAGGTGTCTTACACAGACACAAACAATATCTCACACCTTCTGCCCTCAGGTTTAAAGTCTCCAGTTCAATCTTGTCAATCACAGACTACAGACTGATTGTCTATGGAGCAGCTTCTGAAACTGCACCCAAGAAAGTGGCGACTGCCATCAGCAAAGCCTGTAAACTCACACTTGGGGCAGACAGATTTGGCACTCCTGCACGCTTTATGGGCAAACTAACTGGCTGAACCTGGACTCTAGGATAAAGTTCCAGACGTGTCTGTTGGGCAAGAAAACAATGCTAGGCAAGACTCCGCCATGTATCATTGATCTTCTGCAAAGTAATCAATTCAGCTACCAAACAAGGGGCATGGATCATGGACCACTGATGGTCCCATTTAGGAGAACATCCCATGGACAACAATCCTTTGCTTACAGAGCTCCACTCTGGCTAAATGGGATCCCTGCCCGGCCTAACAGAACTTGGGCGGTGCTCATGCTGGGCACCCGCCTGACCCTCCATGCCTCCTCTCACCAGTCACACCCCCCCCCCCCATTTGTGGTCCCCGTCGTCCTGTATCCTATTATCACTAGTCTTCGTGCCCCCCCAGTTCCGACACACACTGTACACGGAGGATGCCAACTGCTGAAAAAGCTACCCCCCGACAGGCTATCGCCTTCTGCTCAGACACCACTCCATTCTCTATTTTTACCTGCCCCCACTCCTCCAATGAACCTCACTGCACTCAAGCCAACACTCCCCAACAAGGGGTTCTGTCCTCCACTCTGTTGCCCTGGTTGACCCCCTGGAAGACACCCTCCACTCACCTGCCAACCCTGGCCCATCCCCTATCCGCTACCTTTACCCTGCTATACCACCCTCTTGACAAAGCCATTTATTGGCTGCTTACCATTATTCAGTCAGGAAGTGCCTGTACTGCTCAGTGAATGAAGACTGTGATTTTGTGTCTTTGTAAATAATGTACAGTTGATTACCCATACCTGTAATCAGTACCTTTCTTTATGGCTTTGCATACTGTTGTCTTGTAAAATGTTTACCTATGTATGTACAACATATTCACTGACATGGAACCTTTGAAAAAGAGCATCCTGCTCAAAGATTATGTCCGAAACTTGAAATAAATAAATATGCTCACTGGAATATTTATGAGGAAGAAATGTCATTTAAACTGGCAACACTGGAATATTTATGGGGAAGAAATGTCCTTTAAACTGGAGGGGGCTGCTAGCAGCCAATCATCCAGGCAGGGGAACACTTAGAAGCCCTGCCGCCTCAGAGTGGCTACCACCTCTACCAGACACTTGATAAAGACTCTGGGGGCCAAAGAAAGACCAATAGGAAGGGCCCGGAATTCAAAATGGGTCCCTTAAAAGTAGAAACAGAGGAAGCGACGATGGGCAGGAAAGACCAGGATGCAAGTAGGCATCCTGCATGCCCAGAGAGCAGAGCCAACTCCCCATCGCCGGTGCAAAAGGGTTAACAACCCCTGAAGAGAGACCTTCCAGAAATGTGTGTACTCTATGTACAGGTTCAGATGACTCGGGTCCAGGATGGGCAAAAGATTCCCGGTCTTTATGAGGACAAGGAAGAAGTGGGAGTAAAGCCCTCTTCCCCACTGTGCTGGAGGAACAGGCTCTATGGCTTTTTTTTGGATGAGAGCCTGAATTTCCTCCCAGACCAGGGGCAGGGGGGTAGAATGAGTTTACCGGAGGATTTTTCTGGAGGTCACTATGATCTGAAGCACCCCGTTGTCCGTGGTTAAGTCCCGTCACCCATCTAGATGAAGGGAGAACTGACCCCCGACAGCCTCCCCCAGATCCCAGTCTGGGGGGGGGTGGGGAGTAGTCAGAAGGTGGGGTCAGTTGCTGGGAGGGCGGCTGCAGGCGCCCAAGGGGCTCTGGTGGCAGCTGCTGCGGGGGCCAATGTGGCCTGGCACATGCCCTGAACTTTGGCAGACTGACTAGACTGTTTACGGGAGAAGCGGCGAAACAAAGGACGCTGACCCACTCTAGACTAAGTATGGTACACCAAATGAACCGTCCTAAGGGCTTGACCCGACTCCTGAAGGGTGGAGATTATGTCCCGAACATTCCCACCAAAGAGGACGGAACCCCGAAGAGGGTTGTCAAAGATACTGGGCTGCACATCCAAGGCAAAGTTAGATAACCAAAGTCTCAAATGGCGCCGGAGGCAAAAACAGCAGCTGCCTCCTTCCTAAGGACTCCATGGCTTAATAGGCAACCCGGAGAATGTGGTTGCCAACGTCAGAGCCAGACTTTAGGAGACGGGTGGAGAAGACAAACTCGATGACTGATACACCGAAAAATCAATGCTAGACTACTCAAAGAAAAGGAAAATAAAGCGAGGCAAGTGCAAGTAATGGCGGTCTACTATAGATGCAGTGTCCACTAAGGTCCAACGTGTGCGGGTTGACAGTGGGAAAAGAACTGAGGAGGGCGTGGGGGACTGCCCGCCTTTATAGGATAGGCTGAGGTCAGTGGCAGACATCGGCGGCAGGCGGTCCTCCGTGGTAGACTGCTAGCTAGAAAGGTTCCTGTGTGGTCCTGGCGGCTTAGTCCTACCGGTGTTGTCCTGCTGTATGAGCCTTCCTTAAAGTAAGATAGTGTAAATTACAGCCTAAATGGCTTTCACTATGCTGCAGACACACAAACCAGCTGCAAGTGCCATCGTCCCCCCCAAAAAACACCTACATCATTGGATTAGTCCCCCTCATCATTTCCAGTCCCCAACCCTTGCTCCTTCATGGATGTTTTACTTTTGTGCTTTTTGGTTTTGTGTTTTTATTTTACAGTTTTCACCATGATTTAGGTGAAAATGCAGAGCAAGTGCTGATTCCTTCTATTCCCTCCAGACTCTGTACCAATTTTGAAACTATCAGCAGGGCTCCTTCTCTTGGGTAACTCTCTGTTAACTCTGGTTCAGGATCAGTTGCAGCAGAGCATTGCAGAGAAACAGGGGTCGGCAGAGTGGTCTCTGAAGGATGTTTGGATAATTCAGATCCTACAGTCAAGTAACCTATTAGTCAAAGCTTCTTGTAAGGCTGAGGCACATTACAATTATACATAGGGATCTAAGTTGTCAATCTTATTGCTGGTGCAAACTGATTGTAATTCCTAATCCTAAAGTTATATACCCTATTGGTTAGAGCTTATTTTTAGGCTGTTGCACATATAGTCAGACCTGGTTAATCTGGAACTGCTTGTTGTGGCCCTTTCTGTTCGGATAAAAACTCAGACTAAAGTTATAATGGCTTCAATGAGAAAAACTTTTCACAACACCTTTTAAAAGCTATCAGATTTATTATTACACAGTATCAACACTCAAATTACTTAAAACAATAAAAATAACTTTATATTGCCAAAATAAAATATCCAATATTGCAGGAATACAGCACCATTCTGCGGAGTTTCACACACACACACACACACACACACACACACACACACACACACACACACACACGGCTGCTCACATACACACACTCGATCAGCCACACCGATACAGGAAGGTCAGAAATACAAATTCACCTTTTAAAATAGTCCTGGATATAGGCTTGTTGTGTGTTTGCAGCAAATTGTGCTAAGATTAACTTTTTTTTTTTTTACATCGAGTATATTGTCTATTTGCTTGCTGGTTTCTGCTGTGCTGCCCAGGTACAGCAGAACCTTACTCAGAGCTAGTGCAAGCTTCTGAAGTAGAGATTGGTTTTGGTGGGGGTCACAGCGCATTCTGACTGATCTTATCTAGGTCTGGATTGTCTTTGTGGCGCATAATGTCATCATCTGTTAAAGGTGGACATGTTTCAAGGGTATCCTCAGCTGCCACAAATTGTTCTTGATTATTCCAGCGTCCATTGGCTGAATGTGGGCAGTTGTGTTTGGAGAAGGAAATTAATTTTTACATTGGAGAGGTTTCTTGTGACTGAATGACTGGTAGCATTATCGAGAAGCAAAATCACATGCCTAAGTTGCAGCTTCACTGATCTGTTAAAATCGACCAGCCACTCCTTAAATTCATCACCAGTCATCCATGCCTTACTACTGGCACGATATCGTGCATAAAGCTCAGGGTCAAAGTCACTCCCAAAGCAGCATGGTTTTCTGCCTTCCCAATTACAAAAGGTTCGACTTTGTATGAACCATCTGCATTTGCGCACAGTGCAACAGTTAATATGTCTTTGGATTTCTTAGTGCCAGACACAGGCTGATGATAGTGCTGCTGTGGGGTCCCAGTCTATAAAAAAAGACCTGTTTGGTCTAAATTATAAATATCTCTGGGGCATACCCATTTAATGCATCCTTTAACTGTAATTGCCCAGACACTACAGTATTCATGTCAGCACTGGCAGACTCGGTGTACAGTTTTACTGGTTAGGGCATGTCTTTTCTTGAACCCCTCTATCCATCTTCATGAGTATGAGAAATTTACACCAAAAAATGTCTTCTCTATAACCATGGCATCTGACACAAAGGCACCCTTTAAATTCATTTCAGACACCCATAAGTTCAGTGCCGTTTCAACCTCCTTGTGGCTTGCCAAGTCGCACCCTTGTCAGTGCTGTGGAGTCTGAGAAAGCTGCAAGCCATTTTTCTTTAGCTCTCCAAATATCTGAGCATGTTGACGAGTCAAGCTTTAGCCCAAAACAGCTTAATCCATAAGCTGCCATGTCCTGGTATGTGGACTCTGGATGGGCTTCCTTCCACATACAGAGTTCTCACTTTTGGGAAACGAGAGATCTCGGATCGGCCCCGCTTGGCTGCCATTATGTCTACCCAGGAAGGCTCAGCAACACTAGCAAACTTGGTAACACCGGAGCTTTTATCGTGCGTGGCCACATAACTGACTTTTGACAGCTCGATTACTGCCCTCGTTTACTCCCCTTTGTGCAAGCTGCCAGCTCCGAAGTGGAATGCGCTTAAATAACCGACACTTACTAAGCGCAATGTCACCGCATCGCAAGGGAGACAACACCTACACAGCACACCCACAAAGGAATGGATTAAAGAGGTAAAATAACATTGAAGTTAACTGTTTTTATTAGGCAACAGGCTAACGGATTCGGATGCAGAGTCATTCGGATTATAGAGGCATTTAAAACGGCTGTAAATCGGTTTGTGGTAAAAGTAATTCGTAAAGTCAGGTTTCCAGACTAATTGGTCACAGATTAACCAGCTCTGACTGTATATGGATCTAAAGGATCTTTGTCTTCCCCACAGTCTTACTGCTCATCCAAACTGATTTTAATTTGCTAGATCATCTGGTCCTGACCCAGCATGGCTGTGACAAACCTCCATAATCTTATTTGGAATAGTAACCGGGTTCCCAGGTGCTATAGTACCCAGGGCTCTAGGTAAGATTTTGGGGGATGAGGACTGTACTCCTCACTTTGAAAGTAAGGAGAGTGCCGGCCCGGTGGCGCTGAGAGTTGAGGCGCTGGACGCCACACCTCGCGCTATGCCGCGACCGGGTTCGAGAGCGGACCGGGTCGTCGAGAGGTCGGCTCGGGAGGAGGATAGGCGTCCCAGCGGATGCTCTCCTCCCTCGGGTGAGATGCCAGGGCGCTTTGGGCGCCTGGCGTCCTGAGAGGTCGGTGGATGCACAGACTCGGAAGGACACGGGGCTCCGTCTGTCGGAGCTGGGAGGGGGCGCCGTTAAGCGCGCCAGGAAGGAGCATGCGTCAGCATGCAGACTCTCTGGCGCCGCGACCTAGAGGACGGGGTTAGGGGAAACAAGACAACTCGGAGGAAAATGCCCTCCGTCGCTTAGATGAAGTCCTCCGGAGCTGCCTTACCCACTCCGACCGGAGGCAGACCCCAATGTGCAGCTGCCGCAGGGAAAGGGAAAAGGGATCTCTCCCTCGGGGTAATCCGGGCCATCAAGGTGCCCCCAATGGCAGTGTGGCACTCTAGGGGCAGACCAAGCTGGTCGGCAGTGGGGCCACTCCTTGTGGTAGTGACGGAAGGAGTGGTGATTGGAAGGGACAGTAAGGAGTGGATAAAAAAAATAAGTTAAAAAAAAAAAAGAAAGTAAGGAGAGTAAAACCAAATTCAGATGTGTACAAATGTCTGGACAGGGTGGAGTGAGGAGTACAATTTTAAAAACAATGCAGTTTTTTTTCCCCCCCAGATAAGAATTGAACAAGTGCAAACAATGCTCCAGATACATGTTGGCAGGTAGGAGTAATTTACCGTTTTTAAAATATAGTGAGTAAAACAAAATTGGGACGCATACAAGTGCTGTAAATCTGTAAAAAACTGCTCCTTTTGAATCACCAATTATGTTATGAAGCACTATTCTTTGGTGCGGAGCATTTACAAATGTTGGCTGAGTGTTGTTACTCATTAAAAACATTTTTTTGAAGAGTATTTCCTGAAATGAGAGGCGTAAAACCGATTGGTACTCCCCTTATCTGGAGCCCTGATAGTACCTAGTAACCTGCTTCGACAGACTCTAGTTGATAGAGATAGTTCTTATGATTTTAAAAATCTCTTACCTAGCGGAACCAATAAAGGGCTCTGATCCTAAGGTACTTATACTGACGTTTGATCGACTTCTCTTGGTAGCTGACAGCTCATCTGAAAGCTCATCCTAATCAATCCAACATTAGGCTATAGGATACCCACAGAATGCTTAGGGACAGAACTTATGACTATATCGCTCTTGTGTTGATTCTTGGCACACGTGGCTGCCTGACCTACACAAATTGCCGACACACATCTGAGGGCACCGGAGAATAAATATTAGCAGGGGAGCTTTTCAATTTTCTATTAATACTTAGCAGACACGATCCCTCCAAAAAACGAAGATGTCTCAGGAATTTCTATTTGCTTCTATGTATAGCTTGATAGTACTGGGCTCAGACCATATATGACATCTTGCATACCAGGAAACTGAGAAGCTCGCTGACCTGCTGCATGCCAGATGCTTGAATATTTGTCACCCTGATGAATTCAGTTCATCCATAAGTATCATGCAAGGTCTTTGAAAAGGACAGAAATTCTATAACATAACTGCATATCTCAGTGTCCTCAAACGTAGGACCCAGAGTCCTCAAACATAGGACCCTCCTCCCCCTGCCTGGATCTTTAGTCAAAATATTTTTGAGTCTAAAGTTATTACTTGGGAGGGGGGGAGGCGCAATAGTGTGTCAAACCCTGGTCCTCCTTGAGCAAATATTCGGATTGCATCACCCAATAAGTCAAACTGGGCTACCACTAGAGGGTTGGAAATAACTCATATGAATATTAATAGTCTTAGGCCCAAGATGTACGAATTGGAAGCGTGGGTGAGTGTATTCCCCACATGTTATTGCTATTTCTGAAACCTGGCTCAAACCACATATTCTAGCACGACGTTGGGATTGTTTTTTTTTTTTCCCCCCAATTTCTTTTTCCCTCCAGTCGCGGTCTGGGGGGCCTCTCAGGCATCCTACCTGAAGTCCTCTTACCTTAGCCTCCTCTCCCCCTCCTCCTCTGTCCACGGTCGGCACCCCTGGCTTAACCCCTCTAGGGTGGGGCCACCCCTCCTCTTTGGGTGCACTTATATTCAAACTCCGATGTGGGAGAGGACTCGGAAGGAGGAACCTGGAAGGCAGGGCAGGATGGACCCGGCCATGGGGGCAGGTACCATCGCCTACCCCCACAGACCGGGCTTTTCCTTGTTCTAGTGACCTCTCCCCCCTCCCATGCGTGTGCATGTCCCAGACGCTGGGTGCACGGCTACCCCAGCCAGCATCAGGGCACGCTGAGTATGTGCAGCCAAGCGTGCTGCAGCACGCCCCTTCACCAGGAGCCACTGGCACGCCAGGCGTTCCCCAACCTCCCCCCTCCCCAGGGAGGAGAGCAGCCCAACAGGCACTCACTCCTCACCTGCCCCTGCCATCCCCCGGCGGCCCGAGCTCGCTCCCAACCCCGGTTCACCGGCGTGGCGCGAGGTGTGGCATTTAGCGCCTCAACCCTCAGCGCCACCGGTCCTGCGCGATTAAAGGTTTTAAGACTTTTAGGCAGAACAGAACTGGAAAACAGGGTGGAGGTGTATTAATCCATTTCAAGCCCTCCCTAAACGCATCCCTAGTGACAATACCTGCCCTAGTCAGCTCTGATCAAGGGGATGTATTCACAAAATTGCTGCTGGATGGAACTAAGCCCTTGTTGATGGGGTGTGTTTAAAACCTACCAAAGATGGCACTCTATGCCCTAAAGTCTCTAACAGCTGCACTACCTAATCTGCCCCAGAGGGAGAAGGTGATACTAGGAGACTTTAACATACACTGGGGGCCACTCACCAATAGAGAACTAAAATCCATCCTGTAGGAGGCCGATCTAACCCAAATAATTCAAGAGCCTACTAGGCTAAATACTAAAACAGGCAACCACACCATGCTGGATTGGGTCCTTGTTTCTAAACCCGAGAGATTCAAATTGGCAGGAACATTTGCTGAGACTAAGTGATCACTCTCCCACATTTGGGATATGGAAAAACTACTTTCCTACCCCTAGAATTTTCTGCACGCTGGACTATTCAAACTTTGATACGGGTTCCTTTCTTGAAATGCTATTTGAGGTGAATTGGAAACAAATCAATTCTTGCCCCCAGCTTAGATGTAGCCCTAGATTTCTTTATTAATAATTTTCTGTCAACAGCAAATAAACATGCCCCTTTAAAACAACTCAGTGTTAAAAGAAAAGGAATCTAAATGGCTATCTCGTGGTCTAAAAACAACTGAGGGACAGAGACAGGGCTTGGGGTACTTTCAAATCCACAAATCAGACCAAAGATTAGCAGAAATTCAGAGAGATAAGAAATAAATGTAAAAAGGAATTAAAGCTAGCTAAAAACAGTACCTCAGATCTACAGAATAAAAATCTCTCCAGCCCAAGAAAAATTCTGGACCCAAATTAATATTCTCCTTAAGGGGAGTCAAACTCAGGCCAAAAGTGACATCTTAGCCAATGGGGTTCTCCATAAGAACCCAGATGATGCAGCCAAGGCAATAAATTCCTTCTTTACTGATCTAGATGAGTTTAAGACTCATCACCTGGAGACCCCCACACACACACAGAATAGTACTAATGTAACTCCCTCCTAACTTCAACCTAATATCTAAAACAGAGGCCCTAAATTTACTTACAAAGATTAAAACCACTGGATCAGCTGGGTATGACAAACTGGAACTCAGATTGCTTAATATTGCAGCCCCAGTTGTTGCCTCCCCTATCACTTGGCTTTTTAGTAGATCCCTCCTTCAAGGCAAAGTCCCTGCACTATGGAAAGTGGCCCCGGTCACCCCTATCTACAAAGGTGGGTCATGTGAGCAAGTGGAAAACTATAAGCCCATATCGTGCGACTGCATCCTAAGTAAAGTGCTAAGAGGATTGTGTATAACCAGGTAGTGGACTATGTCAAGCAACACCAACTATTTACTCAGCAGCATGGCTTCTGGAAAAATCATGGAACAAACACTGCTCTAGTCAGCCTCATCACAGACATCTACTCAGCCTTAGATAAGGGCCTGCTAACTGATGCGGACTTTATCGATCTCAACAAGGCCTTCGACTTGGTGAACCACCAACTCAGGACATGAAATTCGTGAAAAAAAGTACATGCCCGTATTAAAAATACATGCCCAACAAATCATTACATGCTGCCCCATCTACATTACATAATTTCCATTTCTTTGCCAGATTAGCCCCCTTCATTCTGCTGTAGGCAGACTTCTTTTGCAGAATTTACAGTAACCGTGTTTGCAGCTCAGTGTCCCCCGATCCTCTAGCTCTTAATAATGAAATTAGCTCTTAAAAGAGCTGAGCTTTCATTTGCTCCCTGTCAACTAGATTCTTCCTGGAAGCTGAGTCCCTCCCTTCCTCTGCTGCAGGCTGCCTACTTCTTTTGCAGAACTTGCAGTAACTATCTGCATCTCACAGTCTCTCCCCCCCCACCTTCATGTAAACCGTGGAATAATATTCTACAGTTCATGTAAATTGTGGAAGAATATTTCGCAGTTCATGTAAATCATGTTAACATTCTGCTGATTTTCCACGGTTTACATTAAATTCCACAGCAATCTCCGTGGTAGTGGAATCGTGGAAAAATGGTGGCCTTGCTTAGGTGCCACAGTGGGCAGGCACTAGATAGAAGTAGGTGTGCTGAGACAAAAGTGCCTGCCCTGGGGCACCTAAAGTATAGGAATTTCGCACCCTGCACCACCTGCTCATTAAGAAAGTGAAATCCCTAGGCCTGACCTTACAGTGGTTCTCAGACTACCTACAGGGAAGGTCACAACTCGTCAGATGGCATGGCGCCTTACCTGACAAATATCCTATCCTAGATGGGGTCCCCCAGGGATCTATCCTGGGGCCTTTATTATTTTCCCCATTTATAAACAATATGCCAAATATCATGTGTGTGTGGGGGGGGGGGGGACTTGACATTGTATGCGGATAACGCAGTAGTATACAGGACCTCCCTGGACGCTGACCAATTTAATGACTCACTTGAGAAAGACCTACTATTTCTTGAAGGGTGTCTGGAAACTAAAAAACTTGTTCTAAATGGCAAAAAGACAAAGGCCATATTATTTGGCCCGAAAAGTCTAGGATCTGACCGATCACAAAATCTGACACCTACTCTGACAAATGGTTCAATGGTCAAGGTTGTGGATTCCATTAAGAACTTACGGGTTACTCTTGATCAAGATTGCAACTTCATGGCACATATCGACCAGCTGACCAAGTCTCCGAACCAGAAATTAGGTCTACTATATTGACTAAGTCCTTTCCTTACAAATGACTCCCAACTAAAGGTAGCAACTGGTACCCTATTACCCACCTTGTTATATGGTTCCCCAGTTCTATACTCAGTAAAAGGGGCAGAGATGCAGAGGCTTAAAACCATGTACCACAGGATTAGCCAAATCGTAGCAGGTCCCCACGCCTAGATCATCACTGTCAAGTGCTATAATCATAAACTAACCTTCATTATAAGGCAAACTGACATGTCTTTCTCTGTGCCTAGCCTTCAAACTCAGGCTTGACAACGCGCCCCAAGCCAGGCTGCTACGGTAAGTGCAAAACAGGATACTTCGATCCTCCAACCATCAGCTCCTTCAAGTCCCCCAAGTAAGGTCTTCCCAAGGACTCAGGTCGTTTGCTGCCTACATCCTGCCCCTCTGGAATGCACTCCCAAGTAAACTCCAGGAATGAGACTTTCTTGGGTGATTTAATAGGGGACTTGAGGCTCACCTATTGGAGCTGAACCGCTGCACCCGTTACCGCTGATACCACAAAAGTCCTATTTGTACTAAGGGTGGTGGGCGAACTCACTGCAACTCTGGCACTACCTGCCACTTTAGATTAAGAATTCTGCAGGGCATCACTCCTAATGAAACTGCCTCGTTGTACTGGGGTTACCCAAGAAGGATATGGCCTAATTAGCTGTGAACATGAACACCGTAAGTAGGGATGCCACAATAACACGATAGGATGATATATCACAATAATTGTCACAGACGATAATTTATCATTGTAAAAAAAAAAAAAAAACAGTATTGTGGTTATCGTGCAGCACAATATATTGTGATATACAGCGATAAAGCACCTCAGCTTGCTTTTCCAGAGGTGCATCCCTTTCCAGGTGCAACTATGTTTCCTGATTCCCAGCCATCCTCCTATCAGATTTTTAGTATTTTTCCTTAAAATAAATACAGTGCTGGCTGTGTGGTGTGGAGTTTTGAGGGCCTGGGCATCTCACCTGTCACAATGTTGGTAAATCAGGTTCAGTAATAGACCTGGGTAGCTTGAGAGCTGACTGAATGAAGGAGGGCTGAGCATCCACTGACAGCTCTTCTTTGAGGAGGAGGGGACAGTGCAAGCCTCTGCTTGATCACCATCTAGCGGGGGCTGGATGATGCAGCAGTAACAGCCTTCTGACTGTCTGGGTCCAGGGGATGAGTACGTGTGACATCTTTATGTCACACACTTGCACCATTGCAAATGTGCCAGCCCAAGGGATGGGGAAAAAGAAAGGGGGGGGGGGGTATGTGCACCAGTCAGCTTACTTACATAGAAACACAAACTGATGGCAGATAAGGACCGCTTGGCCCACCTAGTCTGCCCATTTTCCCTACCTACTGTAATACCAGAGTCCCTACTTTGTCTCCGGCTTTACCCTTCCTTTCCTAACCAATAAGATTCCCTTATGCCTATCCTGTGTGTTCTTGAATCCCGTTACAGGTTTTACCCCTACCACCTCCGCTGGGAGGCTTTTCCAAATATCTACCACTCTTTCTGTGAAGAAGTACTTCCTCACATTTCCCCCGAATCTCCCCAGCATCACAGCATAACCCCTTTTTCTTGAGCATCTTTTTTTCTGAAAAATGCTTCCCTCTTGTATTCTATTTATATCTGTAAGATATTTTAAAGTCTCTATCATATCCCCCCTCACCTTTTCTCCAGGGTGTACAAATTGAGGTCCTTTAGCCTCTCCTCATAGGGCTTTTGATGCAGGCCCGGCACCATTTTAGTTGCCCTCCTCTGGACCGCCTCTACTCTGTCTATGTCCTTCTGAAGATGTGGTCTCCAGAACTGGACACAGTACTCTAGGCGAGGTCTCACCAATGATTTATACTGCGGTATCACTACCTCTCTCTTTCTGCTTGTCATACCCCTCCCTCTGCATCCTAGCATCCCCACTAACTCTCCCCACTGCCTTGTCACAGTTTGGCCACCTTTATGTTGTCAGATACGATTATCCCAGGTCTCTTTCCTGATTGGTGGTTATTAGTACCACTACCCTCCCACCATCTGGTACTCCGCCCTGGGTTTCTTTGCCCCAAGTACATGATTTTGCACTTCTTAGCATAGAATCTTAGTTGCCACACTTTTGACCACTCCTCAACCTTTCTTATATCTCTATTCATTTTTCACATACACACCCCCCCACCGAGTGTCTACACTACTGCAGATCTTTGCGTCATCTGTAAAAAGTCATACCTTCCCTTCTAGCTCCTCTGCAATGTTGCTAATATAAGATTTTTAGAACCAGTCCTAATACTGATCCTTGTGGCACCCTGCTGGTCATCCTCTCTCCCTCGGAGTGCGCTCCGTTTACCACTACTCTCTGTTGTCTATCCCCCTAACAATTTCTTACCCAGTTTACTACTTTTTACCCACTCCCAGGCTGCCCAGCTTGTTTATGATGAGTCTCCTATGTGGAACGGTGTTGGAGGCCTTATTGACATCTAGGCAAGCTACATCCAAGGTTCCACACTGATCTAACAAAAGTAACCAAGACTGTGTTACTTGAATACTGACTCCGATTTGTAAAACAAGTCTGGTTAAAATTGTAAAAATAAGTTTTAAAATGCCACCCAATATACTTACATGGAGCACATCCCTGCACATGATGACCTCACAAAACAAGGAAGCACGAGGACGGCATCTGCGATCAGGAAGTGGAAGGGACTGAGCGAATACCCCCCCCCCGGGGCCAAATACGGTCCTTTCCCTTCCTTAGGGGGCTAAAGAGAGAATTTTGCACTACTACAGAGGAACTTCCAGTCAGGGAAGGGAGTCGCCAGATGATTTCGCAGGCAAGGTGAAAAATCCAGGAAAGGTGCTCTTTAAACAAGCAAGTAAAAATATTTGCTCATTCACATTTTAAAGTGTATTGTACTCTGTGTGTATAACACGTGTATTTGAATTTTATGTAAAAAAAAATGCAAGCAACTTTACAAAGTTCGGAGATTTTAATGAGAAATACGTCAATTGTGTAAAAAAACCTGAATTTAAACACTTTTCTAACATTGCTGCACAAGTGGCAAACTTATCGCAGTAACAAGGATTAGCGCGATAATTTCATCATGGTTATCGTATCGTCAAAACGTTATTATCCTGACACCCCTAACTATAAGGTATGATGCTCACTTTTTTCCAGTCACAATTTGTCATTGATGATTTTATGTTCTTATAGTGTACCCTTCTGTTGTACCCACAAATATCTTGCTTGACTAACTGATGTCAATTACTTTTTATGTAGTAATGTGAAAAACTACCTTGTCTAATTTTGCAAACTGTTTTATATGTAATTTATTTCAGGTCGCCCCTGAAAAAGTGACAAATGGTCTCAATGGGTCCTCCCGGTTACCAAATTTAAATAAATAAATAACACATATCTGTGCAACGGGCTCACACCAGAAAGAGTACAGACACCACTGACCAATCAGATTGTCAGCCTGATGTCTTGTGCTCCTAGTTCTGCTATGAGCTCGTGAAGGATGCCTTTAATGCTGTACCCAGCCTGGGAAGGAGTCCCAGGACCCCGTAGGCTGCCTGTAATGCCTGTTTAAAGGAACCGTCAGCAATAAGAGCCTCACACCCAAGTGTGAGGCTGATCCTAATTAGCCCTTTTCGTGCAGAAATACTTTTGTTACTTACTGATTACTGCAGTGCAAAATATCAGGCTGACTGGCCAGGTGGCACTGAGGGTTGAGGCGCTGGACGCCACACCTCGCGCTACGCCGGCGACCCAGGTTCCGAATTGGACCCAGGCCATCGGGGGTTGGCAGGGGAAGGAGCGTCCCACAACTGCTCTCCTCTCTTCTAGGGTGGGTGCAGGGGTTCACGTCACTCTGCAGTGGCGCCTGATGGAAGTTGGGGGCCCTACAGGAGTGGCACGCAGCTGAGGGTTGGGGCCCAGCACACATCAGCACGTAAGTGTGCAGACGTCACTGTACGTCCAGCTCCAGAGGCAAAACCCAGGCAGAAAAACTGCAGAGCGCGTGGCAGTTTACGGCCTTGCACTGTGCCCCAGGACCTAGACAGGTGCGCCCCCCAGGTGTTGCCCAGCCTGCATGATGGAGGAGAGCGATTCACAGACCCAGGTCCGGGGCCGACGACAACTCAGTGCTCGCCCGCAGAGAGGAGGAGATAAACAGATTCAAGATAAGAAAAATAAAACTGTATCAGGCTAATTTCATTGACTTGTAAGCTGACATTTCCTGTAACCAGAAATGTCAAGACTCACGTGCTGCTGACTTCAGAGGATAGCTGCAGCAGTAGGAGATTCAATAGCCTGCAGTGAATGTCAAGAGTTTTTTTTATAAGCTGTAATCTTCTGTTGGTTGGTCTGCTGTTCTCCTGGGGCTAGGTACAGTCACAAAGGACTGTACTAACCCCGTGAGCACAGCAGGACCTACAAACATCTGATTTTAGCTTACAAAGTCTAACAAGTATAATGCAGGTTACTGAAGGCAATTGAATCTCCCAGCTCTGCAGCCCTCCTCTGATGTCAGCTGCAGAGGTTTCTGGGATGCCTGGTTACACTAAATGGTATCTCAGAAGTCAACAAAATTAGCGCAACACATTCTACTATGCTGGAGTAAACAGTAAGTAAAAAAAATAATTTTTAGTACACACAAAGTGCAAAATTAGGATTAGCCTCACACTTGGATTTGAGGCTGTTATTGCTGACAGTTCCCCTTTAAAAAAAAAAAAAAAAAAAATTGCCCGTTAACCTAACCCGTTACCCATGTCAAAACTACCTGACCCATGAAGTACACTGTTACGTCGGGTAGGGTAGTAAATTACCCCGAACTACCCTACCTGGCCAAAAATCATCGATACCCGACCTACCTGATCCAACTACCTAACAGGTAGCCCATCCCTAAATGATAAATGTGGCAGAACAGATTTAAATAGCTTAGATCACCAAGTATCAATTGTGAGGCACTGTAACAAGTAATGCTCACTCAACCTTGTGTGAACCTTTTCCAGGCTCTGGAAGGAGAGGTAGGGATTGGATTAAGCATAGTTAGGAATCCTTTGGAAGAAACATTACTATGGTAATTTTTTCTTCGAGCCCAAGGAATCCCTTACTTATGCTTAGCAACTGCAGACTCCATAGCATTTCCTTGGAAGGCTGGGTACAGAACCAATTAGAGAAAGGTTCTGCAAGACAACAGTGGCAAAACTATGTCCAGACAGTACTGCTTTGTGAAACTGTGTACCGTTTTCCAGGTAGCTACTTTACAGATTTCTTCTAGGGAACACCTCTTGATGCTGCCACAGAGGATAAGGTGCCCTTGTGGAGTAAGCCCTGAGGCCTTTAGGTGGCAGAAGGCAAATCATTAATAAACAGAGAGAAAAGAACAGGTCCAAGGATCGATCCCTGGGGGACACCAGCAAGGATTTTTGGGGTGGGGAGAGAGATAGAACATTAACAACTTTTACTGACTGGGACCAGTCAGTTAGACATGATCTAAACCAGGAAACTGTATGCAGAAAACTAACCAGAACTAGTTCTTCTGGATGTTGGTTTACCTTTCCCCACTTCATCACAGGTGACGAGTAACTGAGTATTAGTGGACCTTTCATCCTTTGTATGGTCCAAGTAGTAGCTCAAGGCTCTCAACATCCAGACTATGGAGCTTTTGTTCCCTAAACTGGATTTTGCTGTAAAGAATACTAAAGTGTAAATGATGGATTCAGATTAAAGTCAGACACCACTTTAGGGAGTAATTTTCTGTTAGTTCTTAGGACTACTTTGAATACCTTGTCCCTGTGAAATATATACAGTTAGGATCTGTGCAGAGGGCTTACAGCTTGCTCACCCTTCTAGCAGATGTCACTGCCACCAGGAAAACTGCTTTCCAGGTGACGCATTTCAAAGTAGCAGTTGCCACAGGCTCGAATGGAGACTCCATCAGCTGGGCAATGCACAGATTCAGGGACCATGAGGGGACGGAATCCCTTACTGTAGTGTACAGGTGACTGATGCCTTTAAAGAACTCTTTGAAAATGGGCTGAGGGGCTAATGATCTGTTCTTGCCAACTGAAGCGTAAACTGACACTGCTGCCAAATGAACCTTCAGGGTTGAGGGCCTGAGGCCCAGGAATGGTAGGCGGACCAGGCAGTCCAAGACTGCAGGGTAGCCTGACTGAACTGCCTAGCGGAGCACCACAGGGAAAATCTTTTCCACTTTGAAGCATAGGTTTTCCTTGTTGATGGTTTTCTCGAAACCTTAAGCACTTCCAAAACCTTCACAGAGAGGTTTAGTGCAGAGAACAAACTCTTCAAGCACCATGCTGTGAGTCACAGGGTTCTTGGCTCTGGGAACGTTATCCTGCCCTGAAACAAGGTCAGCAGATTGTACCTCAAGGGAAGAGTGATGGGATGTTTTTTTATTTATTTTTATTTATTTAGTTTTTGTTGACCGGGTAAGTGCACTAGACAAATCCTGCCTATTTTCAGGCATGACCCGGGGGAAGGGGATACAGATGAATGCCAACTGACATTGAACCAGATTAAGCTGTTGGTGGTACTTTTAGTGAATGAGGGAAATTTGGCCAGGACACCGGGGAAATTCCCATACTCTTTTCGATAAGTGCCATGGGATCTTTAACATCCACCTGAACTACCACCAATCCAGGCAGATGGGACCTCGGTTTAATGTCTCATCCGAAAGACGGCACCTCAGAAGTGCAGCACCCCTCTCATGCTGCACTGCAGTGTCAGTACTGGGATATTAACCCAAGTACCAGATGTGGGAACTGAACCCACAGCCCTCTGTTCTCCCGGCCTCAGAGGAGTGTGCGCTACCTACTGAGCCACTGACACTGTTTGATAGAGAGGGACAGGAAAAATGAGTACCAACTCTGCTTGGCCCAATCTGGAGCTATTAGGATCACTGTTGCAGACACCCTTCTCAGTTTCAGGAGCATTTTCAGTAAGAGGGAATGGAGGGAAGGCATAAAGAAACTTCCCTGTCCAATTGAGAACTAGGGTGTCCTCTGGGATGGCATCCTCTGAGAGGGTCTGCAACAGAACAAAGGGAGCTGGGTGTTTTCTCAGCATACAAACAGATCTCTCTCTGGTGTACCCCACCTTCTGAACACTGTAGTCAGCACCTGCTTGTTCAGAGTCCATTTGTGGTTTCCCTGGCCAATTCTGCTCATGGAATCTGCCAAAATAGTGTCTTTCCCTGGCAGATGTACCGCCAATAGCTGAACCTCCGGGAAATGCACTAAGTTCCAGATCTTCACTGCTTCTGTACATGGTTTTAGAGATCTTGTTCCTCTTTGCTTGTTTACATAATACATGGCAGTGCTGTTGTCTGTCCTAATCTGGACAGGCCGACCCCTGATGTGGGAGGAAAAGGCATGCATCACCAGATACATGGCCCTAAATTCTAGGAGGCTTATATGTGCTACTGAGACTCTTGTGGGTGCCACATACCACTTACAGCGAGGTCCTCCAGGCAGGTACCCCAGCCTAGGAGGGACGCATCTGTAGTGAGTACGACTGTGGGTGATTACTGGATGAAAGGAACTCCTCTGTTCCTTCCACCACTCTAGTGCCCATAACAGACACTAGTTTTAATAGTGGATCTCACCTTTGGGACCAATGGCTTCCCAGAAGTTACTGAATATCTCTCATTTTGGAATCTGGCACCTGGTACTACTGCAGTGGAAGAGACCATGTGCCCCAGCAACTGAAGGAAATCTCTTGCAGGTCTGGGCTGACCTGCCTTGAAGGATCTTGCGAGTAGTATCAGGGTTGCCACTCTATTTCCAAGAAAAGGATACTTTCCATTGGTGGGCATCCAGCTCTGCACCTATGAAGTTCAAGACCTGAATGGGTTCTGTTTGGGACTTTTGGGTATTTACCAGGAACCCCAGGTCCTCCAGGACGTACTGTGTGAAACGAAGAGAGGACTTCTCCTCCTGGTGTGACTTTCCAGATACTAACCTGTTGTCTAGCTAGGTAAAGACCACCACGCCTTGCCTCCTCGAATGTACCGTACTATGGACTAAGCACATTGTGAACACTCTGGATGCCGAGGACAGGCCAAAGGGGAGGGCTGCAGATTGATAGTGGCAGTCCCCTATCCTGACTCTGAGGTAAATCCTGTGCGTGGACCCGACTGGATCTGAAGGACGCCTACTTCATATTCCAGAGATCCTAGCCAGACTCCTTGTTGCAGTGATGGAATTACTGATTCCAGTGGTGTCGTCTTGAACTTTTCCTTTTTTAAGTGTTTATTTTGGTATCTTAGGTCTACAATGGGTCAACACTCCCCATTTTTCTTGTGGGTCAGGAAGTATCTTGAGTAAAGCCCTTCCCTCACTGTGGTGGTGGTGGTGGTGGTGGTGGGGGGGGTGGGTAGAGACTTTCTCCACTGAATTTGCTTGTAGCAGCTTTTTTACCCTCAACTCCAACCGGAGCTTCTCTGCTGATATATATATGGGGTGAAGGTTTTGTGATTCTGTAGTCTCGGAAATTTTATGAACTGCAACATCAGGCCTGACTATTTCCAGAACCCATTTGTTTAATAATTCTTTCCCATGCCTGGTAATAGTGAATCAGTCGGTCGGCTTCCCACTGGCAATGGCTGGGTAACCTGTGCAGACTTGTCAGGTTTTTGTTTGTTTTTTTAATAACAGTTTTATTAAGAAATGGTACATACATATAGTGTAATATATCTCTATATAATAGAACAAACTAAACAAGTTCCTACAATAATCCTAATTACAAAACTAGATTAACATAAAAACACAGACTTTGTGAACACCAGACTTCAATTAAATTCTTCTCAACTTACAACGAATGGAAAATACAGGTTACTGTAGCCAGTGAAATCCCTTCATGAGTACAGCAAAGTTGATGACTACCCTAAATAATCTAAATATGCATTATATACGTCAAAAATAAAAAGGGAGAAAAATATCAACCAGGATGGAAATTTCCAAAAGTCACATTTGCTAAAAAGGCAGATTACAAATCTATGGAACAGGTTTGTCATGGGGTTCCATTTCACCTGAGCTCTGGGGTTGGTGCTGCTTCGGCACGGCTAGGACACCTTCTGCCTCTACCTCTGAGGCATGAAGTCATAAGTAATGTAAGCATGGGGGTAGTAACCCCTGCCCCTACCTCCCCTTCCATAAGGCTTATGGGAAGTGGAGGATTTTCCTTCTCAGTACTGCTCTTGTAGATGGTCGTGTACTCGTCCACCTTTTTCATGAAAGCCAATGTCTCTTCACCAAACAATTGCCCACACAAAGGAAATCCATTGCTTTTGTTTGAATTTCCTGAGAGAGGCTTGTGGTTCTGAGCCAAGCAAACCTTCTTAGGGACACTGCATGCGCCATTACTGTAGATGCAGTGTCACTGGTGTCTACTGCCATGTGGAACTAGTACTTGCTGGCATCATTGGCAATCTTTGCTGAGTCTGCATAATCCTGTGCTAAGTCACCAGTAGTTTTCTTGCTCAGAGCTCCAGAGGACTTTTTGGTACTGAGCTGTGGAGGCCATGTATGCTGCCTGCTTTGAAAGCAGAACAGCTGAAGTATGGAGTTTTTTTGCCCATGCTATTCAGCTTCTTGGAATCGTATTCTGGAAGCTGGGCAGAAAGGGATACTTTGGGCTTAAAAAAGGCGGCAGTCTGGACCACTCCCCCATGATCATGGTGGACATACAGGTACTTAGCGCCCTGCTCGTCTTACCCGATATTTCTTTTCTATTTTCTTGTCTATGCCACTAGCTGACATGACTGCTGACAATTTGCAAGTGGCCTTTTTCGAGGGATTTGTGGATAGGCAAAAGCAACCTTTCTGTGGGGTTTAAGTCCATCATATCCAAAAACTCGACTGTATCCTCATCTTTAGCAGTCTCCTGTGATGAGATAGAGTGTTGACTGTTTACTTCACAAAAGTGTAGTGTGAGTTGTAGATGTCTGAGGGATGAGGAGGGAAACCAAACTGTTGTTCAGGAGAATGATCAGGCTCTATAGGTTCCCCCTCCTCCTTGTACTAAAATTCAGCCTCCTCCTCCACAGGCACTGGAACTGGAGCCGGGAAGGGGCACAGGCCCATGCCTTAGTCATGTCCTCTACTGACTGCATCTTATTTTGTCCACCGGAGTCTCCTTTCCTCCTTCAGGAGGAGGGACAGAGACATGCTTTTTTTTTTTTTTTTAGCAGGCATCAGAGGCTCTTATTTTTGCTGGATTCAGGATTCCCCCATTCATACACCCTGACCTCTGAACCATCTTTAAATGGCTTTATTTTTCTGCTTAGTTTGATGGGCTGGATCCTCCTCTGACCCTTAAAGTGAAGTGGAAGCAGGCTGAGAAGCCATAAGGTTTTCTGTATTTTTTTTTTTTTTTTACATTTTCTTTTGCGTTTTAGGACAAAACCTAATACAAAGTTCACAATTGACAAAATCATGATCGGGAACCAGGCACCTCAAACACAACTCATGGCAATCTTTCTCAGCCAGGAGATCAAAACAGATTTTACACTTTTAAAGCCTGTAGGCCCGGTCCTCCTTTTGGGTCTGTCAGTCATTCCAAACACTGACAACCGTACAGAATCACACTGGTTCCCAACACATCTACAAATATAAAAACATGGTCCGATTCCTTTCCAAAATGAACCGTTGCAATAATAAGCTTAAACAGGAAAATACAGCCAAATAGTGTCTCCATTCCGCTAAAAAGGGAACCGGGACCAAAGAAATAAAGAGCTGCTAAGCTGTTTCTAAAGTTGTTTTTTTTGTTTGTTTTTAATTTAGTAAAGTAGAGCAGTTCCCGAAAAGCAGAAACCGCAAAGCAACAGGCCTTTCTCAGGTTCCTAGGAACCAGACAAAACAAAGAAAATATATTAAAACAACAAAATACACCCCAACGCAGAGTTATCGAAAAACTAAAGATAGAAAATAATAAACCGTAAACAGCTCTGTAGTAAGAGACGACTTCGGAGTGACTAGTTAGAGGGCATTGGTGAGCATGACCATGCAGCAGTTTTGAATTTCATTCTAAGACTCCATAATTAGCATAAAATTCTAGGCTTCTGGGCAGCTCATTTCAGGGGAATGATCTGCATTAGTTAAGCATACGTGAGGGATTCCTGGAGCTTGAATACAAGCATATTGCAGGTATAACAAATCAGATTATTGGTATATCTGCCAAGATGGCAAGGGATGGACAAGATGGACCATTTAGTCAATTTTGGGCTCTAATCCTACAATACTGCAGGAGACTCTTCAAACTGTACTACCATATAACAGCATATAAGCTGTGCTGCATGTTAGTGATAGCCTCCTGCCCCATTTCACTTTTTGTATGATTTTCCATGAATAAAATATATATTTTGGCAACAGGTTTACTTAAAAAAAAAAAAAAAGAGCATCCTAGCCAGCCCGATGGCGTAGAGGGCTAAGGCACTGTATGCCACACCACGCCGTCGACCCAGGTTCAGGAATGTACTCGGGACGCTGGGGGTTAGCAGGGGATTGAGCATCTGGAGGACTGCTCTCCTCTCCTAAGGAGGGTTGGGGAGCTTGCCTTGCTCTGCAGCAGCCCCCGGTGGAGACTGGGAGCACTGCAGAAGTGACGCTACACAGGGGCTAAGAAAAACAGGGAAAATGGCATCTCGATCAACTGGATGATGGCCGCCCAGACCCTTGCCGCCACGGAGCCCCCGAACAGCCGGGACCGACCTCAGCAGCACCCAGGGCCAAGAAAAGCAAGCCACAAGGCACATTCTCTCCGAAAGGAGAGGGCCTGTCAGACGAAGTGATACATTGGGTTACACTGTAGAGTGGCTGCAATGTGAGGCAGAAGTTGGCGACAAGGGTTCTCGGGGAGGCTAGTGTGTGCCTGGCGACCCAAAGGAGAGGCCAGTCGAGACGAGGAGGTAGATAGAGCATCCTGAATGTTAACATCTGAAATGTCAAAAATTATGCTGAAAAAGATCCCTCTCAGCCAATCAAAGCACAGCTACTGTCACACTACATTGCAATAACAAGATACTCCATAACTGAACTGTATGCTAACCCCTGTTCCGACTGGCTAAAGCTTACAGCACATCTGTGGGAAACAGCCTAACATTTTTTAGTCTTCTCTCAGATGCACTGCCGCGCTAAAGTGTGTACGATTTCAGCGTTCTAGTTCGAACATTGGTTTCTTTTTTCCAGTAGAGAGAGAACAGATACAGCAGTTGTGAGTTTTACACTGTAATAATAGGATTGGTGGGCCAATAAACACCTCGAACCCTTGGCCTTGGTGATGTTTTTATTACCCTACGTAAACCGCTTGCTACCTCGTAAACCCTCACCCACAATGCTGTGATCACTTAGAGAGCAGCAGACACCTTCAGGAGAAGTTGCAGGTGACAAGAATCTGTAACATGGTGGACATTCAGGAAGGGGTGGAGAGAATGCAAAGGTATCTGGGGAGACTAGAGAAGTGGTGTACAGCATGGCAGCTGGGTTTCAATGTCAACAAGTGCAAAATCATGCATGTTTTTTTTGGGGGGGGCAGAAGCTGTGTATAAAGTGGAGGGAGGTACTGACAGTGTCACCAAGCATGAAAGGAACCTTGAAGCAATCGTATCTGATGATCTCAAGGCGACAGGGAAGTGTGACAAGGCAGCAGACAAGGCTAGTGGGATGCTGGGGTGTGTAGAACAGGGATTTCTAGCAGGAGGAAGAGGAGGAAAGAGGTGTTGCTCCCGTATTGCTCACTAGTGAGACCCCACCAAAAATACTGTACCCAGTTCTGAAGGCGCACCTCCACAAGGACAATGACAGGGTGAAAATGGTCCAAAGGAAGGCTGCCAGAATGGTGCGGGGATTGCATGAGAAGTCATACAAGGAGAAGTTGCGGAATAGAAATGGTAGTGAAGTGGCATTATATGCCAGAAATGACTAACGTTCATGAAATACACACTTCTTCAGAACCAGATATAGAACAAATCTGGGTACAAGTAAAGCCACCTCATGAAAAACTAATCATTATTGGAGTATGTTATATAACACCCTCTCTAACCAGTTCTAAGACCACTAAATTCATTGGACATATAGGAGACCAGGATCCTGGGAAAAGGCGGTTGATAATGGGTGACTTCAACTTTTCAGGAATAAACTGGGAAGCATGGATTGCAGCTACTTTAGCCGAGGCTGATATCCTGGAGGTACCTGACAATCTAAGTACTGAAGGTCACGTGTTTGACCATACCAGAGGTGATCGCACACCCGACCTATTCATAAGTAATATGGGTGAGGCATTGGAGAGGTGCCACGTCAGGGAACCATTATCAGGAAGCAATCATAACGTGGTAGAATTTTTCATTAAAATAAGGAAGGAAAACCAGAATGGAGTTAGTAAAATAAAGATATGATCTAGAAAATTATAATATATTGAGAAATCTAGTAAATGAATGGGATTGGGACCAAAAATTCAAGGGTCTTGAAGTGCCCAAAATGTGGGGTGAGATCAAACTCTCTTCTCGAGTTAGTCAATATACAGTGACTTGCAAAAGTATTCAACCCCCTTGAAAGTTATCAGATTTGTCTGGATTACAAATGAGAATTACATATATTATTCCAGTCATTATTTTTATTGCAAACTCGTATGCTCTAACAGTATATTCTCAAAGCCAAAATTAATTATCCGTCAGCAGATCTTTTAAAGAAAATTAAAAACTAGAAAATGCTGCTTGCACAGGTATTTGTCAACCCCTACACATTAGTATTTGGTAGAGCCACCTTTTGCTGCAATAACAGCTTTAAGTCGTTTGGGGTAAGTATATACCTGCCTTGCACACTGTTCAGGAGTGATTCTTGCCCATTCTTCTTCGGAGATTTGTTCCAGGTTGTTCAGGTTGGTTGGGTGACGCTTGTGGACCGCAATTTTCAAATAGTGCCACAGATTCTCGATGGGATTGAGATCTGGACTTTGACTTGGCCACTGTAGGACATTCACCTTTTTGTTGTTTAACCACTCCTGTGTTGCTCTGGATCATTGTCCTGCTGAAAGGTGAAGTTTCTCCCAAGCTTCAGTTTTTTAGCAGACTGAAGCAGGTTCTCTTGCAGTATCTCCCTGTATATTGCTCCATCCATTCTTCCTTCAATTTTAACAAGATGCCCAGTCCCTGCTGATGAAAAGCATCCCCACAGCATGATGCTGCCACCACCATACTTCACTGTAGGGATGGTGTTTCTCGAGGCATGGGCAGTGTTAGGTTTGTGCCACACATAGCGCTTTGAATTTTGGCCACAAATCTCTATCTTGGTCTCATCAGACCACAAAACCTTGTGCCACATCTTAGCTGGGTCACTCTCATGCTTTCTGGCAAACTCCCAGATGTGCTTTGAAATGGTTCTTTTTGAGTAATGGCTTCTTTCTAGCCACCCTCCCATACAGGCCAGTATTATGCAGAGCTCTTGATATGGTTGACTGGTGCACCTTCACTCCACTCTTAGCCACTGAACTCTGTAGCTCCTTCAAAGTGATTGTTGGCCTCTCTGTGGCTTCCCTCACTAGTCTCCTCCTCCTTGCTCGGACGCTGAGTTTCGAGGGGCAGCCTTGTCTAAGTAGTGCCTGGGTGGTGGTGTGATGCAGCTTCCACTTCCTCACTATTGATCCAACAGTGCACAATGGGATATCCAAACACTTGGATATTATTTTGTACCCTTTTCCTAATTTATGCATGTCTATTACTTCCTTAGAATGCTTTTTAGTCTTCATTTTCACACCCTTCCTTCAGATTCACAGTCTGACCAATGGTCATTAAACTGAGGGGGGGTTTTATCCAGAAAATGTGAGCTACTTTAATGTTTCAGAGGTGAGGCCAATTGTAAGCCAATTGTGTCCTCGTTAGGGCAATATTTTTCATCTGTGTAAACTTGGAACTTCCAGAGCACAGGGGTTGAATACTTATGCAAACAGCATATTTCAGTTATTTATTTTTCTTAAAAATATTTTCTAACATAAAACCAATGTCACTTTAAAATTATTTTGAGGGTCAGTCTTTTTAAATAAAATATTACACAGAACAAAATCTCAATGTATCATTTGTCATTCAGACAAATCTGACAACTTTCAAGGGGGTTGAATACTTTTGCAAGTCACTGTACATACCCACTAAAAATAAATACAATCATAAAGGGAGGATCCCAGCTTGGTTCAATCATAAAATACACAAACTTATTGAAGCCAAAAATGGATTTTACAAAAGGGCAAAAATGGAGGGCACCACAAAAAGGAGAGTTGTATAAGTCCAAATTGAAATAAGTCAAGAGAGAAATAAAGAAAGCAAAAAAAAAAAAATGATGGAAGTAAATTGGTAAATAAGGTGGGTAATAACAAAAAGGCCTTTAATTATGTGGGGAGCCTAATAATGATAATAATAATAATATAGGCCCACTCAAAAAGGGAGACAAAATAATTACCAACTGTCAATTAATGGCTGAAGAGTTCAACAGCTACTTTGAGAGTGAATATTTGCCAAGTGATATTCAGGTAACTGATAATGAGGAAAGTAATATTGTAATCACTCCCTCAATGGTCAGGACCAAATTAGAGAAATCAGATCCCACCAAACCAGCTGGCCTGGATAACTTGCACCCCAAACACCTGAAAGAACTAGTGTCAGTACTGTGTGACCCTATACATACTATATATTAGAAGTCACTGAAGGAGGGAGAGACACCAGAAGATTGGACAGCTGCCAGTATTGTGCCAATCCACAAACAGGAACCAAAACAACTTGTCTTGTAACATGGAATTAATCAGACACTGCAAGTGGACAGCAGCAATAGGCGGAACGGCATCACGGGACCCGAATCGGAGCGGGTGTTAATCCAGGTTATATGCCGTGCCCAAGGTAGTACTCAAACCAGCCAGACTCCCAGGTTAGCAGCACTGGGTACTCGTGGCGAGCGAGTACAACAGCGGCAAGACAGGCAGAGCGGGAGCCGGACTAGCCACCCGAGGACGGAAACAGGGAGGGGGGGGGACCAGAACCAGCAGGGGACAGCAGCACACCCAGCCCAGGTGGCACAGGGGAGCGTGGGACCAGACAGTGGGAGGCAGCAGGAAGTCAGCGCAGCCGATATGCAAATCGCGAGCCGATCCCTCCTCGGTGATTGAGAACTGCACCAGAGACCTCCAGCAGCGGGTATCAGGGCAATACCCGCACAGAACATGAAATGACAGGGACACTGATGTCGACTGCAGTCAGCTCTGTGGTTGCAGGTAGTACAGCAAGTGACTGCATCACAATCTAAATAATGTTGTGCACCGTTGTTTGAAAGTGCCGTTAAAGTTGTCAATCATGGCAGCACCTCCGTATTGTCTTTGCCGTCTCGCACAGTGGGCACTCTCCCGATGCCGCCACCGACCCGCGGACTATGTAACAAGCGCATTAAGCCACTCCGTTGGTGGCATCTAATGCGACTGATGCATGGTGGGGCGGCTGTTGGCCCTCGGCCGAAGGCCACAACCCCCCAACCATGCATCAATCCAGCATTAGATGCTACCTTCGTCGTGGCTTAATGCTTACTTAATTACAGACTTGTTAGCCTCACCAGTATAATAGCAAAATATTAGAGGGGTGCATAAAGGAAGGAATAGACCAACATCTCCAGGACATGGGGTATATGGATATGCACCAACATGGTTTCAAAACAGGGTAAGTCTTGTCTTACAAACCTGATCCATTTCTTTGACCCTGTGCTAGTGAAGCTTTGGATAAAGACTTTAGTGGATATTTTATATGTGGATTTCGAAAAGGCCTTCAACGGTGTCTCCCATTTTGAACCGATTAAATCCTTGGAAGAAATAAATTTAAATATTTTTTATTTTTGTTTAAAATGTGATGACCGGGTGAGCCCACTGATGCAATCAAGTCCCTTTTTCTGGGGCGACCCAAGGAAAGTACAGTTACGCAAGAACTTACCGTAACAGTAGATCTTCGAGAGAGGTTCCTTCAGTAGGACTAGCGCCATCTGGTGCCAGGACCCAACGGCAGACTTTTCCAGCAATACCTGACGTGGCAGCACCCACCGACGTCACATGACCAATGTCGGCGCGAGTCTATATAGTGGACAATCCCCAGGCCCACCCTTCAGTTCTCTCCTGTCGGAGCCCCGGAAGGAGAGGCAGCAGGTCTGGAGACGGAAACAAACATTTTCTGAAGGGAAGGAGAGTGGGAAAAACATGACCTACTGAAGGAATCTCTCTCGAATATCTACTGTTACGGTAAGTTCTTACATAACTGTACTATCTTACTTCGAGAGGGTTCCTTCAGTAGGTCATAACATGTAGGACAGAATCCCAAGCAGTCCCTCAAAAGAGAGGCAGAGAGAAACATGGGAGGAGGAACAACTGAAACACAGAAAGGAGCGTGCCTAGGACAAAAGGCCCTGCAGGACAACTAGGCCAAAACTGGCCCTTTGGCTAGAAGCAATGTCCAGACTATAATGTTTGGTAAAGGTATGGACTGAACTCCAGGTTGCTGCCACGCAGATCTCCACTACAGAAACATGATGGAGAAAAGCTGCAGAAGCAGCCACACCCCTAGTGGAATGAGCCTTGACAGGTCCCGGCAAAGACTTCTCATACGTCTGGTAACAGAAGTGAATGCAGTTTCCTAACCATTTTGAAAGGCACTGTTTGGAAGCCACCTTACCCAATGTCCTCTATGCAAACAAAACAAAGAGCTGATCCATTTTTCGCGATTCCATTGTGCGAGAGGTGTAACACCTAAGGATACGGTGTACATCCAGGGTATGAAGTAAGGCCTCACCTCTGTTTGTTGGGGCCGGATAGTACACCGGCATCTCCACCAACTGGTTGAGGGTGAACTGCAATACCACCTTGGGAAGAAACTTAAGAGGAATATGGAGGACAGCCCTGTCCTTGCGGAAAATAAGAGAAGGCTCCTTACAAACTAAAGCCTGAAGCTCGGAAATCCTTCGATCTTTAGTAATAGCGACTAAAAATAACATTTTCCAAGAAAAGTAACGCATATCACAGCTCATCGCTGGTTCAAGAGGAGGGAGAGTAAGTTTCTACAACACAAAATTAAGATCCCAAGGTGGAGTAGGGCTGCAGATGGGGGTTTCAGGTGGAGTATGCCCTTCAGAAAGGTTTTGGCAAGCTCCAACTGTGCCACAGGTTTACAATCTACTAGCACATGGTAGGCGGAAAATGGCTGATAAGTGGACTTTCAGCGAAGAATAGGAAAGGCCAGAGTCAAACAAAAAGAGCAGGTACAGTATTCCATTAGATGCCGGACTGAATATGTAAAGGGGTCCCAACCCTTGGAGGTTGCCCAAATGGAAAAACGTATCCACTTCATAGCATAAGTGGACATCGTGGAAGGTTTTCGGGCCTCTACGATGACTTTAGCAACTCTCAAAGAAACTCCAAAGTGTGAAATCGCGTAGGAGCCAAGCATGAAGGTTCAAGGTCCTGAGCTTCGAGTGCACCAGCAGACCCTTGTCTTGGGTTAAGAGGCTGTGCTGTAATGGAAGTGGAACTGGGGATTCCCTCAATAACTGCAGTAGAAGCGGGAACCAAATTTGTCGGGGCCAGAGAGGAGCGATAAGGACAATTTTTGCTTCGTCCAACTGGAGTTTGAGGAGCACCCTCTGGGGAATGGAAAACAGAGGGAAGGCGTACAAAAATCTCCCTGTCCAGGAGAGAGACAATGCATCATGCCAAAAAGCACCATGCTCTGGAACGGGCGAGCAAAAGCTGGGAAGCTTTGTGTTGAAAGGGGAGGAGAATAGGTCAAGTTCCGGTCGTCCCCATTTCTGAAATAAGAGATTCTGCCACTGCCCGGTTTAGTTCCCATTCGTGATCATAGAAACATAGAATTTGACGGCAGATAAGGACCACTTGGCCCACCCAGTCTGCCCATTTCCTTACCTAGTGGATAAGCTGCAGATCCTAGTTAACCAGCAGCCTACTTCTTCCTACCCCCATCCCCTAGAATTGCCTTATGACTGTCCCATGCATGCTTGAATTCCACCACTGTTTTTGACTCCACAACCTCCTCCGAAGGCCATTCCATGCGCCCACAATCCTCTGTGAAAAAATACTTCCTTAAATTACCTCTGAGCCGCTCTTCTATCTTCAAATTGTGCCCTTGTTCTTGCACACCTTTTTTGAAAGATGCTACCTCTTGGACTTTGTTGATTCCTTGAGGTACTTGAAAGTTTCTATCATGTCCCCCTCTCCCTCCTTTCCTTGAGGCTATACATATTAAGCTCCTTAAGTCTCTCTTCATATGTCTTCCGGTGCAGACCCTGCACCATTTTAGTTGCCCTCCTCTGGACAGCTTCCATCCTGTCTATGTCTTTATGGAGATTGGGTCTCCAGAACTGCACGAGTACTCCAGATGGGTCTCACCAGCTGTCTGTACAGAGGGATAACAACTTCCTGTTTTCTACTGGTGATGCCTCCCTATGCATCCCAGTATCCCCCTAGCCTCCCTTGCTGCCCCTCTCACATTGCTTGCCCTCCTTTAGGTCATCTGATATGACTACCCCAGGTCCCTTTCCATTTTTGTTGTTGTTAGTATCTCACCCCCATTGTGTACTCTTCCCTGGGTTTTGTTTCCCAGGTGCATTACCTGCACTTCTTAGCACTGAATCTAAGCTGCCATACATTTGACCATTCTCTAACTTTGCCAAGTCCCTTCTCATCCTTTCCACCCCACCTTGTGCATCAACTCTGTTGCAGATCTTGCGTCATCTGCAGAGAGACATACTTTTCCTTCCAGTCCCTCTGCAATGTTGCTTATAAAGACATTGAAGAGGACCGGTCCTAATACTGAACTCGGTACCTACCACTAGTAACCCCCTTTCTTCAGAGTGGACTCCATTTACTATTACTCTCTGTGTCCTATTCTCCAGCCAATTCTTTTCCCAGGCTGTCATCTTGGGACCCTCCCAGGCTAGCTAACTTGTATATTAATCTTTTGTGTGGGACTGTGTCAAATGCCTTGCTAAAGTCTAGGTAGGCCATGTCCACAGCCCCTCCCTGATCTACTACTTTGGTCACCCAGTCAAAGAAATCTATCAGATTTGTCTGGCATGACCTTCCGCTGTATCCATGCTGCCTTGGGTCCTGTGCCCCTCTGGCCTCTAGATACCGACAATTCTTTCCTTCAGAAGTGATTCCATCATTTTCCTACCACCGAGGTTAAACTAACAGGTCTGTAGTTTCTGCTTCTGCCTTGCTCCCTCTTTGTGAAGGGGAATCGTATCTGCCCTCCTCCAGTCCTCGGGTACCACCCCATCCTCCCATGATGTGTTAAAGAGGGTAGTCAGTGGTGTCACTAGTTCTACCCTTAGTTCTTTTAGAATTCTGGGATGAATCCCATCAGGCCCCATTGCTTTGTCCACCTTCAGTTTTAAGAGTTCTTTCAGAACCCTTTCTTCTGCAAATGGGCTGGTATCAACTTCTGTATCCAGAGTGTTTCTACTGTTTGTTTTAGGTACCTCCTCTTCCTTTGTAAATACCGAGCAAAATATTTGTTAAGTATCTCGCCTTTTTCACAGTCATCACCCTCTGCCTACCCTCCCTCCCTTTATTAAGCCTCACTATCCCTCCCTTGGTCTTCCTTTTGCTCCTTGATGTACCTATAAAAGGTTTTATCCCTTTCTTAACTGAGTTGGCTATCTTTTCCTCGGTTTGGGCCTTTGCTGTTCTGACTGCCTTCCCAGCTTCCCTTTTGCTTTAACTGATACAGTTCTCTGTCCTGCTCCTTCTGTGATTCCTTGTACTTCCTGAATGCTTTCTTTTCTCTTGAACCTTCACTGACACTTCCTTTGAGAACCATAGTGGTTTCTTACATCCTTGCTTTATTTGCTTCACACAAAGGCTTGTTACTCTGTGATGGCAGTTTTTATTATTCCCCATTGTTCTTCCACCTCCTTCCTGCCCATTTGCTAGTGCATTCCTTAGGCACTCACCCATTTTGGCAAAGTCAGCCCTCCTAAAGTCCAGTACTTTTGTCTTTGTATGGCTTGACTCTATTGCTGTGTTTATTGTGAACCATACTGTTCGATGGTCGCTAGTTCCCAGATGGCTACCCACTTCTACATCTGTGATCCTCTCTTCATCTCCATTTGAGAGAACCAGGTCTAAGAACGTTCTGCTGAGGTTGTCTGCTAGAACATTTTCCACTCCTGGAACATGTACGGCTGTGAGAGACAGACTGTACAGAAGTGCCCAGTCCCACACTCTCATCGCTTCCCTGCAAAGGGGGTAGGAGCGAGTGCCGCTCTGTTTGTTTAGATACCAGACAACGGAGGTGTTGTCCATCTGTATTAGTACTAGTCCCTTGTGTAGAATGGCCTAAAATGCCAGAAGAGCATACAGCACCACTCTCATCTCCAAGACACTGATGCGTAAGGACATCTCTTGACAGGACCAAAGTCCCCGAGTTTGATGGTCCCCCAAATGAGTGCCCCAACCCCTGTTGGAGGCATCCATCGTAAGGATTGCCATGGGAGCAGGGCGCTGAAAGGGGGGGCCTAAGGATAGGTCTGAGGGATCTCTCCACCACAGAAGATCCTTCTGCATAGCGGTGGAGATAAGAACTGGTTGATCTAGCTGATCCTGAAGCTGATCCCACCGAACTCTGAGGGATCATTGAGAAATTCTCAAGTGGACCCTCGCCATGGGGACTGTGGAGATAGAGGTTGCCATCAGGCCGAGAAGGCGTAGGACTTCTCGGGCTGAGAGGTACCTGGAATGAGCCACCATGATGGTCTGTTCCATCAGAGTATCCCTCCGATCCAGAGGGAGGAAGGCTCTGCCCTGAACTGTGTCCAGAATGGCTCCAGTAAACTGAAGGCATTAGGAAGGAGTCAGGGAGGATTTCGGGAAATTTACCGTAATCCCTAATCTGGAAAACAGGTCCAAGGTAATGCAAAGCACCTCCATAAGGGACTCCCTGGAAGGGGCCGAGATCAGCCAGTCGTCCAGGTATGGGAAAACCGCAATACCCTGGCGTCTCAAGGCTGCAGCCATCACCGCTAGGCACTTGGTGAAAACCCTGGGTGCCGACGAAAGTCCAAAGGGGGGAGCTTTGAATTGAAAGTGATCTTCCTGAAAGACAAACCACAGGAAGCGGTGGTGGTTCTTTAATATTGGGATGTGCAGGTAAAGCATTCTGCATGTCCACAGCGCACAACCAATGGTTGTCCTGCAACAGGGGTAGCAGACTCTGGAGCATGAGCATCCTGAATCTTTTGTACTCTACGAACAGGTTTAGCCTGTTGAGGTAGAGTATGGGTCTTAGGTCACCTGTCTTTTTTGGAACCAGGAAAAAATGGGAGTAAAAACTCCGTCCCCTCTGATGAAGAGGGACCGGCTCTATCGCCTGTTTCTGCAAGAGAGCCTCTACTTCCTCCCTTACTAGAACCATCTGGTCTCTGGAATAGGCAGACCATCGAGGAGGAGATTTGGGAGGAACCGCCAAGAAGGAGGCAGTATAGCGCAGTGGTCTAAGGCTCTGAGCTGCAAATCTGGTGACATCCAGCAGACCAGACCTGGGGTTTGAATCCCACGGCTTCCACTTGCATACTGTGTGACCCTGAGCAAGTCACTTAACCTCCTTGTGCTCCCAGGTCGCTCCTGTAAAAAAGCTTTCAGCTTAGTGTGCTATACCTGGTTAAACAACTAAATAAAAAAAAAGAAATCTATGCTGAGTCCAACAGACCACTAACTGCAGGACCCATTTGTCAGAGGTGATGTGCTGCCACTCCTGCAGGTGGTGAGCGAACCTCCACCCCCCACCAGTTCCTCTTCCAGAAATGGAGGAGGCCAAGAAGTCAGGAAGTGGCAGGCCGGGCTGGAGGAGGTCCTCCAGAATGACGCTGGGTTTTGGATGCGGGTGTGTGGAAATGTTACCCGTGGCCTCACGCTTTCCCTGCCCAGACTGGGGGCATCCACGCCCTGCCTCCAGGCTGGCTCCCAAAGGCTGCTGCACTTGACCTTGCTGGCTGCCCTGATGGTACATGGACCTCACAGACCTAAGAGCTTGACCTCGTTCTTGAAGGTCTTTGATGTCCTGGCGGCCCCCACCAAAGAGCACCGAACTCCGAAGGGGGTATCCAGCAGTCGCGGGCTAAAAATGACTACGCCTTTGCAGTTTTTCTAATAATGCACCATTCTTCCAGAAATTATTGAAATTAAAAATATTTTGGTATCCACATATGTATTTCTTGGGTTTGCAGTGGAATACAACACAAAAAGCAGAAAAATTTACTAAGTCTTAGCTTATTCCACATAGAAATCCTTAAATGGACCGGACAAAATTATTGGCACCTTTTAGAAGTAGTTAGAAATAGATTTCAAGCAGGTGATTCTCCTTCACTTTGGAATTGAACTCACCTGTGGTGAGTTGCAGGTGCCTGCAATATAAAAATCACACATTCAACCAGTTTGAATAGAGAAAAGGGCTCATTCTCCTGTTTTGTGTCACTGTGTGTACCACAATGAGCATGGAGAAAAGAAAGACAGCCAGAGAATTGTCTGAGGAGGTCAGACAGAAGATTGTAGCCAAGCATGGACAATCTCAAGGCTACAAATCAATCTCCAGAGACCTTGATGTTCCTGTTTCCACCGTCACATAATGTTATCAGGATGTTTAAGGCCCATGGCACTGTAGCCAACCTCCTGGAGCGTGGCCGCAGGAAAACTTGATCGAGATTGCATGCTGGGATTGTTTGAATGGTGGAGAAAGCACCTCGATCAACTGCCAAACAGATTCAAGCTGACCTTCAGACACAAGGTACGACAGTTTCAACTCGCACCATCTGTCGCCAACTCAATGAAAGGGGGTTATATGGTAGGAGGCCCCGGAGGACCCCACTGCTGAGGGAGGGAGAGAGAGAGAGACATAAGAAAGCCCGACTGGGGTTTGCCAAAACACACTTGAACAAGCCAAAATCCTTCTGGGAGAATGTCCTGTGGACAGATGAGACCAAATTAGAGCTTTTTGGTAAAGCACATCGTCTCTATGTTTATAGAAAACAAAATGAAGCCTTCAAAGAAAAGAACACCTTCCCTATAGTCAAACATGGAGGAGGTTCAGTGATGTTTTGGGGTTGCTGTGCTGCCTCTGGCACTGGGTGCCTTTAATGTGTGTATGGCATCTTGAAATCTGGAGATTACCAGGCCATTTTGGAGTGCAATGTTGAACCCAGTGTCAGAAAGCTGGGTCTTCCAGCAGGACAATGACCCCAAACACACTTCAAAAAGCACCCAGGAATGGTTCAAGACAAGACGATGGACTGTTCTGAAGTGGCTAGCAATGAGTCCAGATCTAAATCCCATTGAAAACCTGTGGAGAGATCTGAAAACAGCAGTTGGGAGAAGACACCCTTCAAATCTGGGAGAACTGGAGCAGTTTCAAGTTCAAGTTTATTGCAGGAAAACTCCATTGAGCAAGCTCATTCACAAGGAGATCCTGTGACAAACACCTGAAGTACAAACACAGATAGGTAATAACAGTATATACATGAAATACACGTTACATGATACAGGCTGGATATACATACAAGGGTACCACATAGGGTGACCGCAGGTGGTAAACATTGATATGAGACAGGGAAGCGACTTATAGGTCGCATACTGATAAATGAAACATGACGACTGGTGTGATTTGATTTAATCAAATCAAATAAAATATACAGTATTTTGGCAGCTAGAACAAACAACAGTCTACAACTGATATGGGAGGGAGGAGAGATTTGATAGAGTAGCAATGGAGCGTAAGCAAAGATAAAGCCAGGAGTAGAAGGGGAAGGGAAAGCAGTTAATATGACAAATCAATTATACCTTACCAGTGGATAAATATGGCACACATGGGGAAGGAAGAGACTTAATGACAGTTACAGGTGTCTTATTTTGGCTGAACTTAGCGATTTATAGAAGTTTACTGAAACTGTGCTAGTTAGTTTCAGTACGGTTTGTAATTGGTTCCAAATGGAGGGAAGGGCATATGCATAGCACGCTTACCAAAGGAAGTCCGCGTCCTTGGTATGTCAAGCATAATAAAGTCAGATTTTCTTAACGAGTATGCACTATGTGAGATACTAATAAGGGAAGACAGATAGCTTGGCAATTTCTGCAGGAGCAGTTTAAGAGTCCATAGCCCAGCATGGAGCAGGCATCTAGTAGTAAGGGATGTCCAACAAACAGCTGCACAAGAAGAGTGGGCCAAACTGCCAATAGAGAGATGCAGGAAGCTCATTCATGGCTATAGGAAGCGGTTGATTGCAGTTATTTTGACCAAAGGGCTGTGCTACCAAATATTAAGTCTAGGGTGTCAATAATTTTGTCAATGCATTTCTTTTCATTTTCTGATTTAAAAGGATATATTAAATTCTGAATCAAAAACAAAGGTTCTGTAATATTAACAGAGAAATAAAGAATTGTGGAGACCAAATACTGTACTGTTATTAATTTCAACTTATGTTTAGAGAATTGTGAATTATTTGAAAAGTGCAAAGAGCTAATATTTTGGCCACGACGTCATGCCAACTGGACCTCATTAGCAAGGCCTGGTGATGTGCAGAGCCAGGCATGCCGCCGAAGGGGGAGAGGGTCACCTAGGTTCGAGCCACCAAGTAGACAGAGTTGCAGGTGGCCCGGAGAGCATGCTGACAAGAACTTTTTAAGAGTCGGATATCCCGGACGAGTTCCTCTTTGAGGTCTGAATTCAGCACATCTTGAATTCGGTCACCCAGCCTGGCAAGGGTAGCTTTTTGGTGGGACACCATGTGGGCAACGTAGTTCAGGGACCTCACGGCACAAGCAGTCGAGGAATAAACTTTTTTCCCCCGAACTGGTCGAACTGCTTGGACTCTGTTGGGAGGAACCCTATTCAGGTGCTTAAGAGCAGACGATTGATCCCGAGCAGCTGAAATTACCACAGAGTCCGCCTTAGGATGAGCAGCCAGAAACGGGGCATCCTTAGGTGCCCGGTATGTCCTGTCAGCTCTCTCTGGGACAGCCAGGATGGAATTAGGAAGTTGCAAGATGGTCGAGGTGAGGTCTAGATGAAGTGTTATCCAAAGAGGAACAGGGACCATAGCTTGGGTCTCAAGATCCAGATGCTCCGCAAGCCTCTGCCGCACCGGGTCTTGTTCCTCAGTCTCCCACTCACAGAAGGTTTGGATAGATCTCAGAAGATCCACGAAGGAAGGGTCTTCCGGAGGAGATTTCAGAGATAACTTCCCCGGGGTTGGAGAATCAGGAAGAGACAATTCCCCCGAAGAGTGTCTCCCCCCTTCCCCAAAGATCGTCTCCAGTTTGGAAATCCGGTAGAGCCGTGTCCACCCTGGCAGCACCCCGGACGTGGACAGTGTCAGAGTCGGAGTCCATGCGGGAATCGGACCTGGGAGAGGGAGGAGGATGTGGGAGCTTACTCTCCAGGTCCGTGACTAGCTCAGCTCTCTTGTCCTTCCACCAGGATGTAATCATCTCCATAATGTCCGGCTGAGAGACCAGAGGGGGTGGAGGAGGAAAAGATATAGGCGGGGGGGTGGAGAGGAGGAGAGCAACCACGAGGAGGGGAAGGATATTCCAGGTACCCTGGAGAGTAACCCGGGAAATGTGAATAACCCAGGTAGACATGTCCCTGGGAGAGCCACTCATGCAACAGACCAGCCGGGGTATGGCCTGTGAAATACCCTGAGGGATACTGAGGGACAAAGTGGGGTCGACCAAAGAGACCCGACATCGGGGGTATTTACATCGGGCCCACTGAGTGTAGATATGCATAAGGTCCAGCATAGGATAGGCCAGCCGATCCCGTCACGACTTGAATATCGGGCGAGGGATCCCGGGCGCTGGGGCCGGCATTGTAACCACTGGACGATGATTGGCAGAAAGCAACGTCAGGACCACATCTGGTATCCCGGTGTCGGGACCCATCGCAAGGGATCAGGACGAGGGACCTGCTCCTGTAGAAAGGTCCAACAGTAGCAAGGGAGCGGACTCTGGCCGGGAAACTAGCGTCGGAGAAGCCAAAGTTAACGGGGGCTGCTTCAGAGAGGATGGGGGGGCAGGTCGATCGACCAGCAGTGGAATGCTCCCTAAGTCAGGCATAGGGGGAACCTCCAAGGGCTGCTTCATAGGCAGAGGAGGATCCTCTTGGCCTGAGACCCCAGAAGGGGAAAGTGGGTGCGACCTTGGAGAGACCACCTCTAGAGGACCGGCGCCATCTCCAGCTGGAGAGGCGGAGTTGGAAGAAGCCTCACCCAGCGGAGAAGGAAGGGGAAGAGAGATAGTCTTCCCTGGGCTACTCCAGGCGTCGGGTAGGCTGATGTTGGTACCCGATGGGAGAGCCACGCCCGAGCAGTCCCCAGAAGGGAGTGTCTGACCAGGCGAAGGCGCAGTAGGAGTCGAGGAGGAGCCCCCCGACTCGGTGACAACAGCCGTGCGGGACCCTGTGGAGTGGGGAAACAACTTGTCGGCAGCGCGTGGTCCCCAGAGTAGCTGGGGAGCGGCTTAGCGGCAGTCATGGGCTTACCTTGCGCTGTAACCGGGAGAAGAGTCTTGGTGCAAGAGTCCCCAGACGGGCCTGGATCCTTACTGCAGGCAGCGGGGGAGTGGCCCATAGCTGCTGGCCTCAAGTCTCAGGCCTGCTCTCCATGGCGGCTCCTCTAACGGCATTTCGCCTTTTTATGTTTTGAAGGGGAAGGGTAGGAGGAAGAAGTGGAGGCCAAATCCTGGATTTTCTCTGTTTCTCCAATGATACTAATCGAGATTTGAGGAGATGAGCCTCTAAGACCTGCTGCCTTCGCTTAGTTGGCACAGAAGGCAACTGGATGGTCAGGGCCTAGGCAGATCACACACAGTTTGTGACCGTCCTTGTGCAGGATCTCTGTGCCACAAGCCTCGCACTTCTTTTTTGGGGATGACATAGATGGTTTGAAAATAAGAAAAAGCGGCAATTTGAGGGAAAAAAATGACTGGAAAAAAAATGGAACGTTCAACCGATGATCGCTGAGGTGAGTCTACCGAAAGGCACTGCACAAGACGACTGCGGGAAAGAACATGAGGGTGGGCCTGGGGACTACCCACTACATAGACTCACGCTGACGTCGGTGGGCGGTCCCCCATCGGGTATTGCTGGAAAAGTCTGCCGTTGGGTCCTGACGCCAAATGGCGCTAGTCCTACATGTTATGACCTACTGAAGTAACCCTCTCAAAGTAAGATCTGAACATTCCGTGCAGATGAAAAACAAACAATTGCGGATATTTACAGATGTGCTAGTCATGTACATACATTCATGTAGTGCTATGTATCCTAGATAAATATACAGAAGATTATTTCAAGATGTCTTTGAAATAAATGCATTATAAGATGGATTACAGCCTGGTTAGCAAATAGGAAGCAGATTGGTGATAAAGGGACATGTCAGACTGGGCTCCAGTGACCAGTGGGGTCCCTCGGGGATCTGTACTGGGGTCTACGCTTTTCAACATTTTGGTATCCACCATAACATGTAACAATAAGGCATGGATGGAGAAATCTGCAGATATAAAAATGGGGGCACTGGTCACAAATTCATATGATGCCAAGCTATTCCAGGATAATATCGATACTTTGGCAGACACTGCAGGGAGGAAAAAAACAGATTCAATCTCAATAAGTGTGGAATTATGCATCTGGAAAAAAAAATTAATTACCACCTATATGGGATTGAGTTACAGACTACTGACGCACAGAGATCTGTAAGTGCAGATTTCTGGTGCTTTTGACTTCTCTGACAACTGTACTGGGGTGGCTAAAAGAAGTATGGAATACTTGCATGTATTAAAAGGAATAATAAGAGTAGGGCTTGAGAGGTGGTGATGCCATTGTACATATCACTGGTGCGGCCACATCTCGAGTATTGTGGGCAGTGCCGGGTTCCACACCTGAAGAGGGATGTGTGGAGACTTGAGGGGGTTCAGAGGCGGACTACAAGGATGGTTGAGGGGATGCAGGGGAGAACATACAAGAGGCTCACGGCCTTAGGGGAGTACTCGCTCCAATATAGGAGCTCTAAAGGAGATATGTGCCTGTTGTACAGGGCATTTCAAGATGAAGACTTGTGGGAATGTGAGAGACTAAAAAGAAGATTAGCATTGAGAAATAGGGAACATCAGTACCAGTTAAAGGGGGACCATTACAAAAAGAAACTGAGAGGGAACTGGTTCTCTCAAAGAGTTGTTACAAAATGGAATGCATTATCACCAACTGTAATGTCTAGTGACAGTATAAACCAGTTTAACAAGCTCTAGCCAGAGCCAATACAGCTGTTGCAAGCTTGTAAAGCTCCAGAAAATGAGCGTTGCCGAGTGCCATCTCCAGGATGGCGGCGCATGCGTAGTTGTGGTGAATGGCATTCTGCCATTCCCAAGATGGAGTCACATGCGCAGTTCTTGTCACAGAATGCGGAAGTAACAGTCGAAATACTGCGGCTGTTACTCCACAGCGATCGACCGTGGCGGAGTACTCCAAGCTCTGTTGGACTTTCGGAAGGATACTTCCCAAAGTCTAACGGAAGCGTGCCACGGTCAGCCATTTTAGGAGCAACTAAAGCAAAATGGCTGTAGGCTCCATGCACAGCTGTAAAAATGCACTGGACTGATACCACGTAAACTACCGTTTTCAATCAGAAATGTAAATTGGTACAGGTCACAAATGGCTAATGCTACATGACCAGATATACATCCTATGAATCTCAATGTGTTCTCCCTGGAGAAGAGGCAAGTGAGATAGAACATGACTGGAGACCTATAAGTACCTCACACAGGATTGAACAAGGTGCAGACTGGGAGTTTTTCAGAAGAGTAAAAGTACCGGAATACGAGGCATGCAATGAAACCCGTTGTGAGGAATGCAAGTAAATACTTCACAGAAACAGTGGTGGATGCATACAAAAGCCTGCTACAAGAGGAGGTGTGGGCGAAAGCAGTGGGAAGCCACAAGCATACATGGGATAGGCACACAGGTATAACACAAAACAGACGCAACAGATAAGGACCGCTTGGCCCACAATATCAGTTTACCTTTATACCTATCCTATACATGTTTGAAGCTCACCACTGTTTTTGCTCCCACCACATCTCTGGAAGATTGTTCCAGGCATCCACCGCCCCTTCAGTGAACAAAAATACTTTCTCACATCCCTCCTAAACATCCCCCTCTAGCTTCACTACATGCCCCCCTGATATTGTATACCTTTTCTGAAAAAAATGCTCCTTCCTGTACCTTATTTACCAGTGTGGTATTTAAAGGTGCCTATCATCTCCCCTCCCTCTTCTCTTCCAGGGCATACATGTTTAGATCCCACAGTCTCTCCTCAAAAGGACATTTGATGCAGCCCCTGCACCATCTTTGTTACCCTTCATTAGATGGCCTCTACCCTGTCTATGTCCTTTCTGAGGTGTGGTCTCCAGAACTGGACAAAGTTTTCCAGGTGAGGTATCACTAATGACATACAACGGCAACACCACCTACCCCACTTCTGCTGGTGATAATACTTTCTATGACACCCAGCACCTCATTAGCTTTCTCTACTGCTCTGTCGCAATGCCTTCCCCTACTGCTTTGTCACGGCCATCCGTTATGATCACTCCTAGGTCGTTTTATTGCTTAGTGACTGTCAATACCTCCCCCCATTCTATACTCTGCCTCTGGGTTTCTGTGCCCATGATGCATGCCACTTAGACATTAAAAAAGACTGAACCGTGGGGCGCTGTTGAGCAGCTATCTGGCAAGACGTGCCTTGAAGCAGCTCTCTACATTCCAGAGACTAAATCTGTAAAATTCATCAAACAAGTGAAAGAAAAGTGATTAAAAGTAACTGATTTGACTGGGCAAAGGTGTACCGAATCTATTGATACCAAACTTAAAGTATGGGACAAACCCAGAAAGTGACTGGAAGTGGCTCCAAAAACTCTTCGATATCGCAAGAGCAGGCCGCGAGTACATTAATGCATATGGGTACAGAGCCTCCAAGGAACGCTCTCCAATCTGCCATGAAAGCCCATCGACCTAAAAGTGGAGTCGATACTCCAACGATTTGTTGAACAAGATGCCAAAATAGGCTCAGCAATTGATACTGCTACAATAGCTGAAAAATCAGCAACACAGGCCTTAGCTACGACATCTAAGCTGGTCCAAGAGAATGCCCAGCTACGTTACAGATTGGAGCCATTAGAAAATTCTAATCGGGCCTCTCATGTTCGTATAATAGGTCTCCCTGAGGTATCGGTGGGGGCAGAACCAATTACCTTTCTTAAATCTTGGCTTCCTGAAGCACTGAATCTACCAGAGGAAACACTGGGTGATCATCTCTGGAAGGCATTTAGAATCACCCCTCGATCAGCTGCTTCGCGTGGGGACTCATCGAGAGTAATCCTTTTGATTACGGCCAGCTCTACGGTTCGAGACATGATTCTGCAGGCTGCAAGATTAGCAGATGGACTGTCCTATGACGGTGCAACCATACATCTCTTCCCGGACCTGTTGTTTGCAACCCGCGCTAGAAGGAAAAAATTAGACTCAGTTCGGGCCTGACAGAGCCCTGGGGATCACCCACTTTCTCTTAATGCCCGCTAGGCTCCGGATCCATTACGGCTGGTGCACATACCAATTCAGCGATCCAGTGGAGGCTTAGAAAAAAGCGGAGGCCTTGGCACAGGAGTTTCAGGCTTCAGAAGGGCAATAACCCGAGGAAACGGATGAGGAGACCTGAAGAGGACTTTGAACTCTCATTGAACTTAAGTACAAATTAAAACTGTTTGGTTACAATTTTTAGCCAGATTACTGAAACAGGTTATTCCTGGGGTAGTTTAGTCTCATACAGACGACTTACTCGAGACTGTTACTTATAAAGAGGCTACTAGTTTGGAAAATATCCTGCAGTTATGGGAAGGATAACTACAGTGATCTATTCATTTTTCTTTCCTTGTTGGAAACTGTATATCGAGGGAATGTTTGGGCAGTTGTTAAGAGGCACTAATTATGTGGAGGTATTCATTTTGAACTTGGGGGCATATCAACACTGGATGCTGAGTTTTAGAATATGTTAATATGACATTTTGGACTGGTACCCCAGAAGCCCTAGATTGCTGTAGCTAATTAGTTAAACTAAATGTTTAATTGCTAATTTCTCCCAAATACCTGAAACAACTCTGTATAGGCTCTATATCCTGATGTACATTGGATGTATCTGTAATATTTTCATTATCTTTTCTATGCCTTGCAGACGATTGTACTATATGCTGTTTTCTTTGAAAAAAGCAATAAACAAAGTTTAAAAAAAAAAAAAAAAAGACTGGACCCAGTACTGGGATCCGAGGAACCTGCTGGTCACTCTCCCTTCACCTACGTGAGTGCCATTAACCATTACACTATGTCACCTATCAGTCAGCCAATTTCATTCCCAGTGTACCACCTCTGTTCCCACCCCAAAGCTTTCCAGTTTTTTTATGAGCCTCCTGCATGGCACAGTGTTGAAGGCCTTGCTGAAATCTAAGTAGGCCACTTCCATTGTCACCCCCAATCTATTTCTCTGGTCACCCAATCAAAGAATTCTCTCCGGTCTGTCTGACACGATCTCCATCCCGTGAATCTATGCTGCCTTGGATCTGTAACCTGCCGGAAGCAAGGTAATCTATCAGTCTTTCCCTCAGGAGTTACTTCATTAGTTTCCCCACTACTGATGTCAGACTTACCGGCCCGTAATTGCCAGCCTCTTCCCTGCTGCAGCTCTTATGGAGCGGGACCACAGTCTTCTGGGACCACCCCAGTAGCCAGCACGTTATTGAATAAGGCTGTCAGAGGTACAGCCAGTACCTCCCTGAGCCCCTTCAATACCCTTGGATGTACCCCATCTGCCCCCATAGCCCTATCCACTCTCAGATTCGCAAGTCCCTTCAGGACTCTTCTTTGAATAGACTTGTGTCTACTTCCCTTCCTCCAGCCGTTCTATAACCTATATGTGGCCTATCCCCTTCTTCCACTGTGAAGACAGTTTTTCCTGGTCATTCTCTGCATAGTCTCCCTCTCCATCCCTCAGCCTCAAAATTCCTCCCCTTGTCTTTCTTTTTTCATTTATATACCTAAAAAAGGTCTTGTCCCTCCTGTTACTCCCCGCTATTGTTTACTCAGTTTGTGCCTTAATGCCCCTTAACACCTTTCCTGTTTTTTGGTGGTACACCTCTCTCTACCTTCCTCCCTCCCTCTACATGTCCTTGCAGCTCCTGAATGCTGCCCTTTTTTGCCCTTATCCTTGCCACCACCTCCCTTGAGAACCACATTAGTCTCTTTCCTCCTGCTTTTGCTCATCTCTGTTGCATAGAGGTTTGCTGCCTTCACCATTCCATCCCTTAATCTGACCAATTGCCCCATCACCCCATCAGGGTAACCCCCCCAATTTTTTGTTAGGTTTAAAATCTGCCCTCCTGAGGTCCAGGATTCTTGTCCTTGTGTAGTTTGCCTCAGCTGCCATCCTAATGTCTGGTGATCACCAGAGACTAGTCTCCAAGTGACAACGCATCCAGACAGTCGCAAAACTGTTCCTGTATGTAAGCACCAAGTCCAGTATTGCCCTGTCACAAGTGCGTTCACTGAGTATATGCCTCAATAGCACCTCCTGCAGGGAGCCTATAATGACCCTCCTTCTAGCTGAGGGATAAGCACAAGGGAATCATAGTGGGAGGGAAGAGCTGTAGAGTGGGTACGGTCTGCAGTTACAGTGTAGGTACGGAGGAATGGGCAGATTGGATGGGCCAAGCAGTCCTTATCTGCTGTCATATTCTAGGTTTCCGAGGCCATAGCTGGGATGCTCAAGCAATATCTGGTAAACTGATGTCCCCCATCAGCAGTACTTTGCCCTTATCTGCCATCTTGCTAATGGCTTCCCCCATTTCCTTGTCTAGATACTCCCCCTGTACTGAAGGGCTGTAAATCATCCCAGGGTGAATGGAAGCTCTGATTGTCTCCAGGGTGACCCACAGTACCTCCTGCCCCTTACACCCTTGCATTTCTGTTGCCTTATTTTTCTTCCCTGGTGTATAACACCCCCCAAACAAAAAAAACCAACACACACACCCATTCCTCCCCTCCCTATCCTTCCTGTATCTTGGTATAGCCGGTGACTAAATAAGGTCCGAGGTATTGGATATGACAGGGAAAAATTGGGATGATTGGATAGGCCTACTGCTCCTTTTCTACCAACAAATTCTATGTCTCTACATTTAACAAATTATAATAATTGGGTGCAATTAAGCTTCCATTTCATTATTAGCTCTATATTTATACTCCCCATGATATATTACTGAGGACATTAGCATGAAAACATTAGCTTTGTTTCAGAAAAGTTTATCTTTTCTTGTAACTTTTTGCCCAACCAAGGTCATAATACTCTGCCTGTCACATCACAGTTAATCCCATGACAAAAAACTGATGTCACAACAGACGATTATAATGAAGTAGGAAGTAAGCTATAGAAGTAGATGAAATCTAAGGGATAAAGATAATGTAATATAGGGATACTTTAAAATAAAAAAGTATCCCAAAAAAGCCCCATAATACCACAGCACAAAATCGATAATAGTATCATTTTTGTGTTGTAATACTATCGCTCAGAGCCCGTAATACTACCGTTCAGAGCTCTGAACGACAGTATTATCAAGAAAACTAAAGAGCACAAGCGCAAGACTCTTCAACACTATGTGCTTGCTGCTATGGTCCCAAGTCCATTTCCCTAGACATACATCGTGATGTTTCTAAAACCACGCCTCGTGATTGTCCGCAATCTCTCTGTGGGTGTGCAGAACACTTCTGAGAACATGGCGGCCGTCTCTCACTTACCAAGAGAAAATTGTCCCTTTCGCTATATTGCTGATCCTTTTTCGTAATTTTACAGAATTATCTAGTTGATCCTGCGTTCACTGAATATAGAAAACAACTAAAAGGTAGGACTCTACAAAAATTAAATCACTATAGGCCAGCACAAGTTAACAGAGACTGCTTTGGGGGAGACTGAGTGGAGTGAGCCTTCGGTCCTGCATCCCCAGCTTCACAGCATGCCACAAAAAATGTACAGCTGCAGAATTTTGAAATCTGATCCATATAGCACAAAAAACAACAGATAAATAAGTATTTCAAGGCAGTAATACCATCTCGAGGTTTTGGAGACTTTGGGAACCTCTCTAGCTTCACTCTAGAGGTCCCAAGTCCCCAAAACCTCTTGATGGTATTACTGCCTTGTAATACACTCATCTATTATTCTATTTGTATTCATGCTAATTTCCTTAATAATAAAGAATGGGGGAGGATACATCATATCCAATACAAGCTGAATTTGTTCCTAAATAGGTTTTTCCAAGATTTGTTTGAGACATCAGCAGCTCTTTAAATACACACAAAGACTGAATGAAGTGCCACTGTTATTGTTCCCACTCAATATATTAAACATTAAGCCCATTTGTACATACTCTGATCTGGTTCTTGAGTTGCTCAGCTTCTTGACGTAACTGATCGAGTTCACTCATTTTCCAGTGCTAAGGGTGTGCTTCACTGCCGCCGCCGGGACACTCACAGATCTGAAACCCACAAAGAAAGTGAATGTAGCTTTTCTTGCTCGACTGTTAACACCAACTGTGTGAATCTCCCAGTTTATCAAAGCGCCATGCATAACTTGTAAACCTCAACCCACCTACGCTGGGGGTTGATGGTCAGCATTTTTTGTTTTTTATTTAATAACCGAGTGACCACATTAGACCACAAGCCCGTTTTCAGTTATGACCAGAGCCAAACAGGCACAAGAACATGGTATAATGCCTTAGAGGCAGGCACATGTACAGTGTATCACCTTAACAGATTCATAATAAGGTAAAATAACCAACTGCTAGCGATAACCCACACTTGGAACTGATACTACATGGGTAATAGTAGCAAACTGGAGAGGGTAAATCCAGGAAGGACGTTCGGAAATCTTTTCTTCAGACAGGGTTGTGGAGGGGTGGAATAAACTTCCTAAGACACTTACATGTTTGAAGAGTGGGGGAGTTTAAACAGGGGGTGGGACAGTTACAAGGGTCTGTTGAAAGGGGCGGAGGGGGATGACTGTACCGTATCCTCCAAGGATATGTGCAGTTACGCAGGGCAGACTAGATAGACCATAAGAAAAAAATTACTCACCATAGTAATGTTTCTTCTAATGGAGTCTTGCTGTATTCTGACTAAATGCAGTTAGCCCCAGCACTTGAACTGCCCCGGAGAGTAAGGAGTTAACTCTATGCTGAAGCATAGAACGTTGAGCTCAAGCTCGGTTTTCAAACCTGTCTGTGGTACTTCCCAGTGTACAGTCAGATTCTTACGAGCAACTAACTGAGTATAAAATATGGAAATTGTTTGAATATAAGTCAAAAGGCAACAATTTGGGCCCAGAAGACTCAAGTCGAGAACCCAAGAAGAAAAAGATAGTGACAACACTAAACACATTTATAACACAAGAGAGGACACAAAATAACTAACCCAACCAAGAGGGAGGGTACAAGGTACACCCCTGAGGTGCAACACTGCACCTGCCAGCCCACTTCCCAAAAACTAGGTTCTGAGAGGGAAGGGAGGGAGGTCAGAATACAGCAAGACTCCATTAGAAGAAACAACATTACTGTGGTAAGTAATTTTTTCTTCAAACATGAAGTCTTGCTGTATTCTGACTAAATGTAGACTACCAAGCAGTTCCCTATGGAGGAGGGAATGCAGAACCTACTTTGGGAACAGGCTCTGCAGTACTGCTGTACCAAACCTAGCATCACTCCTAGCCTGGATATCCGGAGAGTAATGTTTGGTGAATGTGTGTACTGTTTTCCAGGTGGCTGCTTTACAGATCTAACAAGGGTATGTCTCTGGCTGCAGCCAGAGAAGCAGCTGGACCCCTAGTCGAGTGAGCCCTCAGGCCTGAGGAGGGTGCTTTACCCAATTTATCATAGCAAAATTGTATGCAAGAGACAATCCACCTGGCAATAGTTCTTTTAGTGGCAGGCTTACTTTTTCCCACCTCACCATAGGTGAGAAACAATTGAAGACAGTCATTCCCGTGAGCCTTAGTGTGCTCTATGTAGTAGCTAAGAGCTCTCTTAATACCCAAACTGTGTAACCTTCTCTCCCCTGAAGAACAGTCAGTGAAAAACACAAGGAGAGAGATGGACTGGTTCAGATGAAAATCTGACACCACTTTGAGCAAGAACTTTCTATTAGTTCTTAGGACCACTTCATCCCTATGAAAAGATATGAACTCGGGCTCAACTGACAAGGCTTGTAACTCACTAAACCGCCTGGCAGAAGTAATGGCTACCACGAACACAGTTTTCTAGGTCAAGTACTTCAGCTTGGCCATAGGTTCAAAGGGGGTCTGCATGAGTTGTGCAATGCAGACACTGAGATCACAAGCAGGAGTCTGTTCTCTAAATGGGGGGTTTATGGAAACCAGACCCTTGAAAACTTTTTAAAAACATGATGAGGTGCCAGGAAAGAGCCCTTCCCTGCTGAAAGGAAAGAAAAAACTGCTGCTAGGTGAACCTTCAGGGTTGCAGGTCTAAGGCCTAGACCACTGAGGTAAACCAGATAATCTAAGGCTGCAGAGATGCCTGCAGCAGGAACAATGCCTTTCTGAGAACCCCAAATGCTAAACCTCTTCCATTTGGAGTTATAAGTCTTTCTAGTAGAAGGTTTCCTGGAAACCTTCAAGATATCCAGACCTGCCTGAGAAAGATGCAGGCCTGCATATTCTAACTCTTCAAGAGCCAGGCCTTGAGACTGAAAGATTGGAGATTGGGATACCAGATCCTCCCCTGAGAGGAGGACAGAAGAGTTTGCCTCCTGGGAAGGGAAAGAGGACATGACACTGTCAGGGACAGCAGCAGGGAATACTAAGGCTGTCTGGCCCAGTCTTGAGCCACTAGTATCACTGTGCAGGGTTGAGTTCTGATTTTGATCAGGACTCTGAACAGCAGAGGGAAATGGAGGGAAGGCACAGAAGAACCTGCCCTTCCAATCCAAAAATCAGGGTATCCTGGGGCACAGCCCCCAGGAGTGGAGGTCTGCAACAGAACAGATGGAGTTGGTGATTGTCCGGAGCTGCAAAGAGATCTCTGGAGTGCCCCATCTGGAGAAGATGACCTGCAGGATCCAGGGACCATTCGTGGTGTCCCTGGGATATTCTGCTCAGAGCATCTGCCAGTACATTGTCCTTCCCTGGAAGGTGAACTGCTACTAGGGAAGTCTGAAGAGAATAGACCAGGGACCACAGTTTCATGGCTTCTGTGCACAAGGCCATGGACCGAGTGCCTCCTTGTTTGTTTTTTCGATTCTTTTTCCCTCCGGTCATGGATCCAGGAGCCTCTCTCAGGCATCCAACCTTTGTCCCGTCCTGCCTGAAGTCCCCCCGACCGAACCTTCCTCTCCTCCACTCCCGCATCACAGCTGGCACTCCCAGCTTAACCCCTTCGGGGTGGGTCCGCCCCTCCTACCTTGGGCATTCTTCAACTTGCAGACTCCAGCTGTGGACGTGAGCCTCTTGGCGGAGGGTCTGAAGGCCGGCTGACTTGGACCCGGTTGTGGACATGGGGATTGGTGCCGTCGCCTATCCCAGGAACCAGGGTTTTCCTATGTTCTGTTTCGCCCACCCCGTCCCTGCGTGTGCACCCCCGACACTATGGTGCATGGCAACCCTACCAACATCAGGAACACTATTAGTTGCAGCCCCGCATTACTGCAGTGCCCCCCCCCAGTCTCCACCAGGGACCGCTGGAGCGCCAAGCTCCCCAATGCCCTCCCCTGGGACAGGAGAGCAGCCCACTGGGCGCTCATTCCAGTCCCTCCCCTGCCGACCCCCGGCACCCAAGCTCGCTCCCGAACTCAGGTCGCCGGCGTGGCGCGAGGTGTGGCGTCCAGCACCTCAACCCTCAGCGCCACCAGGCCAAGTGCCTCGTTTGTTGATATACCACATTGGGGTCGTGTTGTCTGTTCTGACTTGGACCACCCTGCGCTTGACCGAATCTGAAAAACACTGAAGGGCTAGGAACACTGCCCTGAGTTCCAGAAGGTTGATGTGAAGGAGAGACTCCTGTGGAGACCACACCCCTTGAGCTGTCATGGCTCCCAGGTGGGCTCCCCAACCTAGGAGAGAAGCATCTGTAGTCAGAACTACTGAGTGGGCTTGAGGAAGGAATGGGATTCCTTGTCTGAGGTTGTCCAGATCTAGCCACCGCTCAAGAGCTTGGACCAGAGTCTGAGTCACTGGAATCGGTTTGGCGAGGGAATCCTTTTTCTGAGACCAAAAAGACCTTAGGTGAAACTGAATGTCCCTCATCTGAAATCTTGCTCCTTATACCACTGCAGTAAGAGCTGCCACATGGCCCAGGAGTTGGACGAACTGTTTTGCTGGACGAGAGACCTAAGGTCGAAAAGATGAAGCAAGATCTACTAGGGCCTTCACCCTTTTCTGGGGAAGGAAAGCTTTTGCTTGGGTACTGTCCAGTTCTATTCCTATAAAGGTAAGAAGCTGAACTGGTTCGAGAACAGACTTTGGAAGATTGAAAAGAAACCCCAAGGCACTGAGCAGGTCCTAGGTGGTTTGCAGAGCTGACCTGACCTGTTGAGATGACTGGCCTACGATGAGCCAGCCGTCCAGATATGGGAAGATAGTGATACCCTGTCTTCTGAGGTAAGCCACCACTACTGCAAGGCACTTTGTGAACACCCTTTGAGCTGATGTTAGGCCAAATGGTATGGCTCTGAACTGGTAATGGCTTGAAGGTAACTCGAACCTGAAGTATTTTCTGTGGGAGCAGCTGACAGGAATATGGAAGTAGGCATCCTTGAGGTCCAGGGATGCTAGCCAATCTCCTGGCCTTAGAGAGAGGAGGATAATTCCCAGAGTTACCATTTTGAATTTGGGTTTTGAAATGTGTTTGTTCAAATGCCTTAGGTCTTGGATAGGTCGCCACTCCCCTGTTTTCTTTGGGGTAAGGAAGTACCTGGAGTACAGTCCTTTTCCCTTATTTATTTATTTGGTTTTTGTTGACCGGGTAAGTGCACTAGACAAATCCTGCCTATTTTCAGGCACGACCCGGGGGAGGGGGATACAGATGAATGCCAACTGACCTTGAACCAGATTAAGCTGTTGGTGGTATTTTTTTTAGTGAATGAGGGAAATTTAGCCAGGACACCGGGGAAATTCCTCTACTCTTTTCGATAAGTGCCATGGGATCTTTAACATCCACCTGAACTACCACCAATCCAGGCAGACGGGACCTCGGTTTAACGTCTCATCAGAAAGACGGCACCTCAGAAGTGCAGCACCATTGCTGAGTACGAACCTCCTCTACAGCTCTGACAGCTAGAAGAGAGGAAACCTCTGCCTCTAGTGCAAGGGTTTCTGATATTGATGCAAGTGGAAAAGACTTGGCCTTCATTTTTTGGAAACTTTTTGAAGCTGAGGGCCAGTCCCTGGCTTACTACTTCCAGGACCCACTAGTCTGAGGTCACAGACTTCCAGGCCTGGAAGTAGTAAGCTAGCCTGCCTCCTACTGGGATTGGGGAGTGGACCCGGGCTGACACATCAGGGTGTCAGCTTGGCAGGAGCCTTAGACTGGGAGGAGGAGGAGGAGGAAGCAGCCCTGTTCATCCCCCTCCTGCCCCTCCCTCTGAAGAACCCCCTCTGTGGGAAGGGAGAGGAGGCCTGGGCTTGGTAAAAAGGCCTGTGAAAGGGCCCGCCCCTGCACTGCTGCTTTTGTGGTGTGGCTTGCCTTTCCTTGGCCTGTGCACTCCTGTAAGTGGTCCTGTATTCATCCATTTTCTTCATGTAAGCCTCTGTCTGCTCTCCAAACAGAGAGTTACCCACTACAGAAAAATCCATAGCCTTAGTCTGGGTATCCTGTGAGAGGCTAGTACACCTGAGCCAAGCAAGTCTTCTGAGAGACACAGATGTAACCATGACTCTAGATGCCACATCTCTGGAGTCCACAGCAGCATGAAATTGTACTTTTGATGCCTCAATTCCATCAGCAGCCACCTCCTCCAGCTCTCTGGCTAGCTGGGGGGAGGCCTGTTTAGCCAGTTCCAGAACCGTATCCCACCTGGACGTCTGGTACCTGGCTGTGTAGGCCATATAGTTAGCCTATCTGAGTCCCAAAGAGGATGCCAAATACTGTTTTTTGGCCATGGCATCCACTTTCCTGGAGTCCTTGTCTGGGGGTGTGTGAAGCCAAAGGAATATTAGCCCTGTCACAGGCTGCAGCCTGCACTACCCCAACATGGCTGCTATGACTATAAAGGAACTCCGTAGTTAAGCCTTATAACATATACCGCCTGTCCATTCTTTTGTCCACAGGAGGTATTGAATTAGGAGTTTGTAAAATTTTTTGTGTCCGTTTCCCAAAGGACTTGTGAAGAGAGATAGACAGCCTCTTTTGGATGCTGGGATGTCCATCATTTCCACAAAATCAGGCTCTTCTTCCTCCTCCTCTGCAGCTTCAACCAAGAGAAACTGAAGGGTTTAGGCCACCTTTTTGTAAAACAAAAAGTGTGAAGGAGACTCGGAGCCTGGGAGGGAGACAGAGGGTCTGCCTGGGGAGATGTCCGGTTCAATGAGCACATCAGACCCTGGTGGTGGTGGTCGTCGTGCCGCCGCCGTCGCTGCCGCCGTCATGCCGTCATCATCATCAGGATAGTCTTCATCTCCCTCCCACTGCTCATAAAAAGCATCTGGATCATAATCCAAAGGAGACGGATCCGACTGAACCGACCGCCTAACCGGTGGTACCGGTTCAGATGGAACCGGTCTAAGCGATTGGACAATGCTAATCACCTTGGCTATTTCGTCCGCGGTTGGAGAGTGCGGTAAAGGATCCGAACCGGCAGACTTACATTTTCTTTGTATGGAACCGGCCCCTCAGGGTCGGCTCTCCTTTTGCCCAAGGAGGTATTGCCTAGGTCAGTAGGCACCTCCTCAGGTCCGGCCGCAACCTAACCGGCCATCCTGCTACACGGACTTCTCTGCCTCCCTTTCCTTCAGCCTACTTGGTCATTTATCTAGAGTGGATTTAGGAACGTTTTTACAAATTTGGCAGTCTGACTTGACGTGGTCAAACCCCAGACAAACAGAGATGAGGTGTGGGGGGGGGTGCTTGGCAAAGGCCTCCCCACACTCAGTACAGTGTTGAAACCCAGTGGGACCGGTTTTCTTCCTGGGTTTCTTAGACATGGCCAACCTACCAAGTTACCCTATAGCAGCTTTCAAGCCAGGTAATAAAATAATCTGTTACAAACCGTGTCATGGGTTTTGAAAAAGAACCAGTAAAGTCCCGGTTCTTTTGAAATGGATTGGTAATGGAACACCACTCTAATTCCAGAAAAATTCAATTTAGAAAAAAGCAAAAGAAAATACAAGGTCGGTTCCTAACCTGACCGACAAGAAAAAGGAAAAAACAATTTCCACACTTTTTTCAAAATAAACACAGTCACTACCTATCTACAACACTACCTGTACCGTAGACAGAGGCTGAAAATCCGAAAAAATAAACAGAATGGTTTAAAACTGAATGCTTTACTTTTTACTGAACCGAGCAGAGGAAATCTCCAGAGTGACTTCACTGTTAGCCGGAATAAAGAATCTGACAGTTACACTGGGAAGTACCATAGACAGAGGTTTGAAAACCGAGCTAGAGCTCAACGTTCTATGCTTCAGCACAGAGTTAACTCCTTACTCTCCGGGGCAGTTCAAGTGCTGAGACTAACTGCATTTAGTCAGAATACAGCAAATCTTCATGTTTGAAGGCCTTTTTTTCTGCAAGCATAGTTCTACGTCTCCATATCACAAAATAGAGGGTATTGATGGTCTTTCTCAAGTGTTGTAATCTCTCTGCGCACACTTGCACACACTCAATTATATGCATATATCTAAAATAAACAGATATGGAACATGTAATTGGCCAAAAAAAAAAATTAATCTTTGGGATTCACCCAATTTAAAAAAAAAAATTTCACTCCGTTTTACATTTACTGGATTATGTCACGTGAAATTAACATGGATTGGATTTTCTGACCACAATATTTCCCTGGGTGCAAGATCAGTTTTTCTTATTATAATTAACTAATGTAAGCCTGTGAAATAGAAAACTAAAAATATTTCTCGTCCACTTCTGGAAAATGACCCCAAAAAGTCCAAAGATCAATACATTTTATTTTTCTTGGCCTCAGTGGAGATAAATATAGTTCAAACAGCAAAAGCGGGGTCACCCACAGCAAGTTGCGAGTCTGGCCAGGCAAAGCAACAGTTAGACCAAGAAAGCCCTCCACATACAATATCAGATAGAAGATCCTGAGATTCAGGTAAGTGAAATGCAGAAGTTTATTACTCTCATTAAAGATATGCTAAAATTGCCCAGGGAGGCATGCAACAGCACCTGGTGGTCAGTGCAGGCTATGGGGAATGACACTGTGATGGCTATGTGCCCAGCACTTACACACATGGTGTGCATTGTCATATGTGAGTAATACATTTTTTATTTTTATTTTTTTTTTTTGCATTTCACTTATCTGAGTCTCAGTCTCCCCTCTGAAACTACGTACGCGGGACCTTCTTGGTCTCAATATAAATACGGTTCACACTGCATATGACATTTATAACAGGGGTCAAAATTAGTAGTCGTCTTGAAACCCATAGCTTGCAGAATTTCCCTAGGGCTCCTTAACTCTGGAAATATAATGTAATTGTAAAAATCACAGTACCATAAACTGTTGCTCCTAATTTCTGTATTTTAAGAAGATGGGTCTAAATTATTACTTTATATAGGTGTGCTTTGGTTTGAATGAAGCACTGGGTTCTTTGTGATATTAAGCACCGTGAAAGCCCATTTACCAACCTGATCATCATATACAAATTAACAAGTCAACATGGAAATTATGAAAACCTGTTATGTCACAGTTTATCTAACAAACTACAGAACTTACTGATGACATACAATGTTAAATAATATACTTCATTAGTGGAATGTATTTCATATATTGATTTTGTATTCGTGAAAATATGTTCACTCAGAAAACTAGCTTGGCTATAGCTGTGATGTCAAACAACATATATAAATCAACCAGTTTATGCTTCCTTCTTAATACAGTTAGCTTATCATTTTAGACCTTTGATGGTTTACCAGGGCATTTTAGCATGAAGCAAACAAACTGCAGAATAATTTTTCCCCTTCCACCCACATGGCAGCCTGCGATACTGCCATGCCTGCATTAATGGACCACTGCAGAGGATGCAAAGTAATTTCCCAGACCTACCAAAGGTGTTGCTGTAGGGCCAGGAGCAGAGATGTCCCCCTTCCAGGCCAAGAAGTGCTGCTACTGGTAGCATTTCTGACCATGGAGTCACAAGACTGTTGAGATCTAGGCTTGCGTCTGAAAGCCAGCTGCTTCCATGGAAACAAGATGTTCTACTGCTGCCCCCCCCCCCCCATCTTGTGTAACTGTATAAAATGACCACCACAAAGTGAGTTCTGACCATTACAAATGGTGTTCTAAGCATTACATGGTATTATTTTGCCATTTTCTGATTAAATATTTTTTTTTCCCCCTCAGATGTTTTAAACCCGCTTCTATTGCTCATTTTTCCACTTTATGACTCAGGTAATAGAAATCGCAGCCACTAGCAATTTAAAAAAATCTCATCTCTTAAGATTACGTTATCACTTTCTATACTGAATTTGTACCGTGGATGAATTAAGAAAGGGCTAGCGCACTTTTCTGAAGGTGAACAGCACTACAACAACGTGTTTAATTTATTCATAGCAGGCACGGCCAAAGAACTGTTACTCTTAAAAAATATCAAAACCAGACCTTAGTTCAGCAAGTGAAATACAACGAAAAGAAAAATGGGTATATTAATCTTCTTGCCAGCAATACATTACTGCTACAAACTAAATAATCCTGTTATGCTAACAATTATTGCTGGTTGCTTTAAAGAGCCCCCGGCATGTCAAGGGTCACTTAAAATTTATTTCATTTTAGTTTATATTTAATTTTTCTGTATTTTAGTTCCATCTTTCTTCTTTTTATCCATTAAACAAACATGAAAACAGGGCGTCCTTCCTCAGAAAAGTACCTGCCCCCACACTGGCAAATAGTTGCTGGCTCCAGGAGTGATCAAAGTCTTCAGGATGAGCCAGCAGTGCAGATCTCCTCTAGTCTCTCCGTTTTTCGGCGAATGGACGGCAGCAACACTTGACATGGATTCCCAGGATATTTATTATCTACTTTATTTGCATCGCAGGCAGGCTACAGGGTGTCTGTGAACTGTTGGGACTCGGGGAAATTCGTTGGAACTTCTTAGTGGAGCCCCGGGGTCTTGCAGAGGTTATACTGTATGTATGTTGGCCTTGGAGTTATGCAATTAGAATGACTGTACCGTGCTGATCATTAAAACATTACACAGGTTGATGGTGCTATGCCAATCGTGCTGATTGCACTCTTCAGTTTCATACTTTTGGAGGAGTTATTTTTTATTTTTTTTTTTTTTCCAGTAAAGTTCTGGCCGCCCACAGTAAGAAGAGAACTTATGATTTATATATGCTGTATACACTTTTATGAAGTTACACATGCCCGGGAGAACACTGATCAGCAGTGAAAAATTAGAACTGGAACTCTGCTGAGACGTGCGTTTTTCTTTGGAACAGTGACAATGTTAACTTTTTCATAGGTAGTTCGATACATGACTTTGCGAGTTCTATATGATTTTTTTTTTTAATTATTTGATACCACATGATAATCCCCACAGACATTTATGAGACTCTGTTGCCATTTGGGGTCTCTTGGTTGTTTAATTGGGGAGCAAGGAATAGTAGCTACCTGCTTTTAGATGGCTTCTTGTCTCAGAAAATATTTTTTTTGATAATTTAACTGGTCACCGATGCAATGAGCAGGTTAAATTCTATAGGAGAGTTTATTCTTCTAGCTTAATGACTCATTTTTGTTTTGATTTTAATTGTCCTTAAAAGAAAATAAGTGAGAGATGCCTCCATTGTTTAAGTAATCCTTCTAATTTTAATCTCAGCATACCGGTCCTGGGAGTTTTTGCTTTAATCACTAATTTCTTCAGTAGGGAGGGCAGTATCTCTGCCAACTGTACGACACAGTTCACTCTTAAATTTTTAAGTTCATCTGTGAGAAGATGGAAGGTTTGATACCTTTTTTTATTCCAACTTCTCCGGTTTTGCAAGGACCAATACGGCTGGAATCTCTTTTTAAGTTCATCTATGCAAATTTTTCCTTTTTTTTTTTTTTTTTCTTAGGTTTAAGAGGCGTTTTTAGCCCCCTTGAGGCCCAGGTTCTTCAAAACCCTGGTTATCCTCCAGAGCTCACCACCTCTACTGAGGGTGTGCTCATAGGGAGCTTTACCAGAACCTCCCCTACTTTGGAAGTCCTTTTGTTAGCACCAAAGATATTACCACTAGACAATAACAGTATTAAAGGATTTTTGGGAGATTATTTGAGTGCTCTTCTAATTGTACATAATTACGGAAGTAGGGAAATTAGGAGAGTTGGGAACCCTACTCCATCCCTTTTGGCACTGTTGGCTTTAATCTTGTTCTGTGTTACTTTACATTTAAGTAAGATCTGATATGTTGGTCGTCTTATTCTTGATGGGCTAAATCAGGTGTGTAGTAATTATAAAAATATTTCTAATTACAGGTGCGCACAGTCACAAGTGGATTGGGAGAATTTCTTTTTGATTATGTCGTTATACTAGGCTTAGTAATGCTGGCGTGGCTCGTTTTAGATTCTCTATGCTTTTTATGTCATTTCCCCCCCTCTTGTGAAAACACAAACCCCAGTTGTACTGATATTACTTGGTATTTTATGTTGTGTTTTATGAGTTTCTTTTTGAAATTACTCTTTCTCGGACACATATTTTATCTTTAAATATTAATGGGCTCAACAACCCAGTTAAGAGGTCCTGAAAGTTCCAGTATATCTGCAAACAGCAACCCGATGTTCTATATTTGCAAGAAACGCATTTGACATCAATGGAACACTTGAAGCTTTGCTATGCTCACCCCCCTTCTCTTATTCTGTACCCATCTTAGCTTACTTGGTCATGGAATGGGGTGAGCATTAGTGTTTGCAACCCCAAGGCACACCCTTACAACTGTTCCTGCATGCACGGTGGGGGTGGGGTCTTAGGGTTGGAAGCAGAGGGTGGGTGTGGAGTCTTAGGGTTGGGAACCCTAAGATCTCATTTCCCAGCTTTTGAAGCTGGAAACCTAAAGGTGCATTAACACAGTTTTTTGCATAGAATATACGTATTGCAAAAAATTTCATTAATGCATCAGTTAGGGTTATTACTAGAGCGACACACCCCCCACCCTGCACACACTGACGGGCATCGGGGGTGTGACTTGGGGTTGTCGACCCTAATGCTCACCCCATTCCATAAGTAAATAAGCAGAGATGGATACACTATAGAAGAATGTGGTGAGAGTTAGGGCTGACAACCCCAAGGTACACCCCAGATGCCTGTTAGTGTCTGCAGGGTGGGATGGGGTGTTAGGGTTAGAATAACTAAAAACAGGTTACTCACCTGTAACAGTAGTTCTGGGAGTGGGATATGCTGTTCATCCACACTCTTTGGCATGTCCCTTTCCCCTTTAAATCTGGCCGGATGTCTTCAAGCTGGCTCCTCCCACCCACCCAGGTGATAAATGCCTCGGCTTTGCCCCATGACACCAGATCTTAGCCTGCTGGAAGCAAGGTGATGCGCCTAAAGCCGGGGAGGTTGGATGGGTGCGTATGGATGAACAACATATACCACTCCTAGAACTACTATTACAGGTGAGTAACCTGTTTTTCTAGGAGCGTGGATATGTTGTTCATCCACACTCTGGCAGACTCCTAGCAGTTTTCTGGGAGGAGGGAGGCAAGGCTCACACCCCCTACTTAGGAAACAGAGACTGGAGAACCGAGGCCCCAAAACCAGCATCCCGAAGTGACTCAAGGTCGATGTGGTAATGGGTAATGAAGGCGATTGCTGACTTCCAGGTAGCAGCCCAACAGATTTCCTGGATAGAGATATCCCTGGAAGCAGCTATCGATGCAGCAGTATGGCAGGTAGAATGAGCTCTTATCCCTCTGGGAGGCTCCTTGCCCGCCAACTCATAGCACAGACCTATGCATGATGTAATCCATCTTGCAATGGTCCGTCTGGCTGCAGGTCTGCCAGAAGCAGCTTCAGCATAGGTGACAAACAGCTGGCGAACCTCTCCCTGAATTTCCACCATCCTCTCCTTGTAGTAAGAGAGAACATGTCTAAGGTCCAGGGTATGGAGCCTGTACTCGGCGTCCGAGGTGTTAGGGAATATACCAGCAGAGTCAAGACCTGGTTAAGATGAAATTCTAACACCACCTTCGGAAGGAATTTCAGTTGGGGGCATAGGACAACTTTGTCCCTGTGAAAGACCAGATAAGGGGAGTCCACCGAAAGCGCCTGGAGCTCTCCTGTCCTTCTGGCTGATGTGATAGCCACCAGGAAGGCAGTCTTCCACAACAAGTAAGAGAGCTCACACTAGTGCATGGGTTCGAATGGCTTGCCCATGAGCTTTGCCAAAACCAGCAAAAGATCCCATGGAGGTGGAGGTTCACACACCGGAGAGGATATGTGATCCAGGCCTTTGAAAAAGTGCCCGACCACTGTCTCCTGTGCCAATGTCGACTGACCGGCCTGTGCCTGGTAAGCGGAAATGGCTGCCAGGTGCACCCTAAGGGTCGATGAACGATAGACCCCCTTTGGAGAGAGACCAAAGGTAGTCTAAAATGTTAGCCACAGAGCAGGATAAGGTGTCCAGACTTACCCTGACACCAAATGGAAAACCTTTTCCATTTGAAGGCATAACATTTCCTGGTTGATTCCTTACAAGATACCTACACAACTGTGTGGGCATCCTCGGAAAGACCCAGAGCCTGGAACTCGAGCCACTCCGGTACCAGGCTGTGATGTGCAGGGATTGAAGGTCCGGATGGAATACCTTCCCTGGTTCAATGATATCAGGTCCGGGCGTGTACAAAGATGCTCAGGGGCCTGCAGCTGAGGCTGAGGAGATCTGGATACCAGAACTGGCGGGGCCAATCTGGGGCTCCCAGGATCACCTTCGCCTTGTCCCTCCTCACCTTGAGTAACACCTTGTGGATCAAGGGAAATGGAGGGAAGGCGTAGAGGAGGCCTGGGGTCCACGGCCTCGAGAAGGCATCCCCCTGAAGCGAGCCCTGCTGGGGGGGGGTCATGGTACAGCCTCAGCTTGGTGTTCTCCCTGGAGGCAAACAGGTCCATCAACAGTTTGCTCCAACGGGAGAACAGATTGTAAGCTACCTCTGGATGGAGAGACCACTAGTGGGATATCTGGCCTATGTGGCTGAGAGCATCCGCCAGTTGGTTCGAGACTCCTGCCACATGGATGGCAAGGAGATCCACCTCCAACTGGCTGACGAGGGTCCAGATCTGGAGCGCCTCCTTGCATAGCAGACGGGAGTGCATGCCACCCTGTTTGTTGAGGTAGTACATGGTCGTGGTATTGTCCATCTGGACTTGAACCACTTGACTCCGGAGCTCAGCAGTGAAAGCGGAGTGCCAGTCTGACTGCTCCAAGCTCCAGCAGGTTGATGTGGCATCTGGACTCCTCGGGGGTCCAGAACCCGTGGGCTCTGTTGTCCCCCATGAGAGAGGCATCGGTCTTAAGAACGACCGTCGGCTGGGGGCACAAACGGGATCCCTTCCTGCAGATGACCTGGGACGGTCCACCACTGGAGAGCATCCCACATCTTCTGGGTGTCACTGACCAGCTGGTCGAAATGACCCTGATGCTGAGTCCACTGAGCGGCCAGTTCCCACTGGAAGGGTCGCATGTGCAATCTGGCCCAACGAACCACTGAGGTGCATGCCGCCATGCAACCCAGAAGGCGCAGGAAGTCCCGGGCAGAGCACAAGTGCCCAACCAGAAATGATTGGGCAAAGGAGGAAAGAACCTCCACCCTGTCCGCCAGGAGCTGAGCTCTGGCTTGACGAGAGTCGAGCTCTGCCCCGCTAACGCCCATCACCTGAGAGGGCACGAGTTCCGACTTGGCCTCGTTGATCAGGAGGCCTAATTGGGAACAGGTCCAGAGGGGCAGGTCCCTGGACCTCTCCACCGCCTGCAGGGAGGAACCCGCCAGGAGGTAATTATCAAGGCACGGGTATATCCGAACCCCTTGATGCCATAGATGGGCCGCCACCACTGCGATGCACTTGGTGAAGACCAGAGGGCCAGATGACAAGCCGAACAGCATGGCTTGGAACTCGTACAGGGTCCCTTCGACCCTGAAGGGGAGGAACCGCTGGTGGGACAGACGGATTGGGACGTGGAAAAACGCGTCCTGTAGATCCAGTGAACAGAACCACATGTTTCGCTCCAGCGATGGTATGATCTGATTCAGAGTTACCATCCGGAAGGTGCGAGACCTGAGATACGGATTCAGGTCGTGGAGATCTAGGATGGGGTGCCAACCCCCCCCCCGTCCGCTTGGACACCATAAAGTACCTGGGCACGAAGCCTGGGTCTGTAGGGGGATCCGGCACTGGAGCTACCACCTCCTTGTGGAGGAGCTGAGCACTGTCATCCCGAAGGGCTGACCGAGTGCAAACTGAGATCCTTTCCTCCCGAGAGGCATGGGCTCGGCAGGGAGGGTACTGCTCGAATTCTAGAGATAGTCCCCGACCGACCACTTCCAGGACCCACCTGTCCAAAGTGAAACCGGACCAGACAGAAAGAAAGTAGTGGAGCCAGCCCCCCCTGGGAGGACCCAGAACTTGCGTGACAGGTGTAGGGGTGGCCACCCCTGACCTGTCACTGAGCAGGCTTAGAGGAGGCGGCTCTTGGACCGGAACCTCGACCTCCTTTGAGGGGTTGTTGGGGACCCTGCTTGGGCCTGGGGTGCCAAGCTTGAGCTTGCTGTTGCTGCTGACCTCCCTGGAAGGAGGGCTGTCTAACCGCAGGAGAAGAGTGCCGAAAAGGCTTCTTGCGCTTCTGCTGGTTCTTGCCCGAAGAACCCTTTGCAGAAGTGGCATCCAAGGTGGCACTGGTCTGCTCTATGCGCTGGAGGTGACCTGCCACTCCCTTTGCCAAGGAAGGGCATGTCCGCTAACTTGTGCTGAGTATCCGCTAGGAAAGAGGATGACCTCAGCCAGGCCCTGCGGCAAGTGGCCACTGTGGCTGCTAGTGAGCGGGCACAGGAATCTCCAACATCCAAGGCCGTCTGGAGCTGCTGTTTTGCAACAGCACGGCCCTGGTCACGGACCTGCTTAACCGTGGTCCGCATGTCCGCTGGGAGATGAGGGAGGACTTCATCTAACGACCCCAAGAGGGCGTGAGAGAAGTGTGCCATGATCACTGCTGAGCTGGCCTGACGAAGGCCCAAGGATGAGGCCATACACACCTTCCAGGCAGAATGGTCCATATTCTTGGACTCCTTGTTCGGAGGGCGGTCAGTATCCGCTGAGCTACCCGTGCGTCTAAACACAGAGGCAGTCAGAAGGCTCGGCCGAGGGATGCTCTGTGAAACGCACCAAGGACCCCAAGGGTATAGTGTACTTGCGAGCCATGTGGGCAGACGGAGCCGGGCAAGAGGCAGGGCACTGCCATAGCTCAAGGGCTAGGCCAACAATGGCTTCGGCCACTGAGAAGGCCTCAGTCGGGGTATCCCCCTCTTAAGGATATTCGTGAGAGGATATTCCGCCTTCTTTTGGATAGGCTCCAAGGGCATACCAGTTGACTCTGAAATAAGGTGGAGGATGCCCTGGAAAGAGGAAGGACCTTCCTCCAAGCCTGTCACTGACAACTCATCATCGGGGTGTGAGTGTAGACCAGTGGTATCAGAGTCCGAAGAATCGGGATATAAGGGTCTCCTACCTATGTCCTCTTCAATACGCCAAGGGCGATCGGGGACAACAGTGATGGACAGACGACAGGGCAGGCCCGTATCTGTCCAGTCCTCTTTCGAGGGAGCCCCTCCCTGAGGCTGCTTAGGCGGTGGCTCCACCAAAATTGGTGGGGAGACCGGAACAGGCCGAACAGGAATGCGTGTCGGTCCTACCGGAGAAAGAACCGGAGTCTTCAGTTCCCGAGTGGTCAGCGTCGGCCTAAGAGGCTACGGCCAAGTAATGACCGGTGTAGCCGGCTTATGACCGGTCAGAATTAGCTGTTGCCCCATAAGGTCTTCATAACGCCGATGGAGCTTCCATCGAAGTCACTCCTCATCCGAGGAGGATGAGGATCGGTGGCAATGCCTCTTCAGAGAAAGTTTGTGACCTTTTTTCGATTTTGATATAAGGGGTCCTGGTCCTCAGTCGAGACCGACGGGGTCGGCTTGTTCGATCAGGAGGCGCCAGAGTTGGTGAAAACCGATGTTCCGGCTCCTGTCCCTCAATTGGGATACCAGAGGGCTGGGTCTCCACATCGGGAAAGGAAAGGATACGTGTCCTCTCCAGTGAGTCGTTGACCAGGGTCGGCAATAACAGCTCGATCGGGTCGAGAGATATCTCGGCAGTTTCCTCGGCCTCGGTGCCTTGGCCTGATGGAAGGTTCGAGAAGCCGGCGGCCGAGGAAGCGAGCTCGACCGAGGCAGAGACTGCAAGGTCCTGGGATTCAGACCCCTCTCGGTCCCAGGAACATCTTCTCTGAGAAGACGACTTAGGGTCCTTGTCCCGTTTTCTAGGGTGGGAGGAGTGCATGCCCGAGGGTGCCTCACCCCTGGTGGGGAGAGACTGGCACAGCTCCCGGAAGAATCCTGTGAAGGCAGAGCCAAGGTTTAGCGGCACGAAAAAACCTTGGCTGGCCGAGGCTTGGGCAGCTTCTTCAAATGCCGCAATCTGGTCGAGCTGCTCTCAGGATCCCGCGTCATGAAACCGCCCACCTTGCCTCCTTCGATTGCACCAGTGGATCATGTGTTCGGGTCTCCCCAGCTTAAGGCGGTGCTACCACGGTCATCCAGAACGTTGGGATAGAAGGCCAAGAAGATGATGCATGAAGAGATGTCATGCACGACACCCAAACAATAAACATACGAGAGGTGGGGATTGGTACGTGACATTTTCTGTCCACAGGGACACCGGCGAAACCCAGGGAATGACATCCTCCATGTCTGATGCGCTCGGATCGGAATTGTAAACTCATACGAATTTCAAAGACAGTGATGGTGGTGAAAAACATCAATTAGTATGCAGGGTCTGCGATACTGCAGAAATAGCACGAGGGAACCTGAATCTTCCAGCGGAAAGGAAGATCTGGCATCATGGGGCGGATCAGAGGTATTTACCACCCCGGTGGGTGGGAGGAGCCTGCTTGAAGACTTCCAGCCAGATTTGAAAGGGACATGCCAAAGAGTGTGGACGAACAACATATCCACGCTCCTAGAACACCCCATTTCCCTGCTTTTGTCGCTTTAGTGACAACCCTGAGGCATTAATGATGTTTTTGCAATTAATTTCCTTATTTTTTCAGATAGCATAACCAATTCCTTATCTGTCTGTGGGAGCGCAGGGCCCTTTGGCATCCCTTTAGAGATGAGTACACTGTATGTATGTAGCTATGATAACTTGCCATTTTTTTGCATTTTGGCCCCAAATGTTCAACAGTCGTATCACCCCGCCTCGCATCCCCGAGGTGAAAATTTCTTAATCCGTAGCAAAACGCCATTCCATGCTACAGGTGCTCAAACTCATTTCATGCAGGATGTGAGAAGTGGCAGTTGTACTGTTTATGAGGAGGTGTGAAAAAATGGCACTGTTGAAAATCGGAAGTGAAAATATGAAAAATTGGCAAAGTTACACGCGTGTAGGAAAATGTCAACAGCCATGTGTAACTCGGGGGTATTTTGCTCCAAATTTTCAACATGAGCTTTTTTGGGACCCCACCTCATGAACTGGCACTGCCATTTTGTTACTTGGTCCCGAAGGTAATTTCCAGTAATGACTGCGCCATTCCGTGTCACAAGTGTGAAAACACGTTTTGGGCAGAATGACAGCTGTACTGTTCATGAGGTGGTGTGAAACAATGGCTATGCTGAAAATTTGGAGTGAAAATATAAAAAATTGGCAAAGTTGCGCATGTGCATAGTAAAATTTTAACGACCACTCGTAACTCAGGCATTTTTTGGTAATTTTGCTCCAAATTTTCAATATGGGCTTTTTGGGATCCCACCTCAGGAACACTGGCACCGTCATTTCGTTACTCAGTCCCAAAGGGTGGTTTTGTGCAGCATCCGTAAAATCACCTTACAGGTCTGATTAATGAAACGACAGTGACAGTGTTCATGAGGAGGGGGTCCCAAAAACCCCATGTTGAAAATTTGGGGCAAAAATACCTTAAAATGGCCAAGATATCAACATGAGTTGAAAACGCCATTGACAGCCATTATACAGCACTTACCTTAATTATTCAGTTTTTGGTTCGGCTTTGAAGAGTGCAGACATGTCCGGTACATAGAAGATGACATCTGATGAACTCTGTTGGCAAGTATAGGGGGGGGGGTGCTCAGTGTGAGGGTTGGTATGGGGGAGGTGGATGGGGGAAGACCACGAGACAGTTTTCTTGTTTACAGGGTTTAAAAAATAAAAGACATTTGGGGTCTGTTTCCTTTTTTACGGGGATAACAAATGTTTGGGGACACTGGGAGTGAGCTCCCCAGTATTCCAAAGTGGTGGCGGGAAGGAGTAACATGATTGGGGACACTGGGAGTGGGCTCCCCAGTGCCCCGCACTGCTGGGGATGGGGAACCTGACTGGGGACACTGGGGGATTGGGAACCTGACTAGGGATACTAGGAGTGGGCTTCCCAGTGTCCCAACTTACGGGGCCGGGGAGAACTTTTATTGCAGACACAGGAACTGGGCACCCCATTGTCAGCAAATAAATACAAGGGACTGGGGAGAGGGTAAGGGGCATCTGACACCAGGGGTGGGCATCCCAGTGTTAGATATTCTAAGAACAATGAATGGAAATGGGAGTGTGGTAAAACGGAACTCTGCAAAAATATGCCACACTCCTTGCGACACCATGTGCCCAGGTTCCAAAAACAAGATTTCTCTCCACGAAAATGGCTGTCGAAAGAAAACCCCCCAAACCATGTAAATTTCACATTTTCACCGCTCTGTATCAAAAACCACAAAAGGGATTCACATGAAATTTGGCATGTCCAGCCACCTGCCCCTAGTCGCAAAACATGCCAAGATTTTGAGCAAATCTGTTGAACGGTTGCAAAGTTATTAAAGTGGAAAATCTGAGGTTTTATTTTTATTTTTTTTAAACTTGTTTACTTATTAGTTCCATTATAAAATACAGAGCTTAAAGAAGTTAATCAGTTCTTAATGTTTAACAAAGCACTAGCATCTTAACCACAAAATTTGAAGTTTAACATTAAACTGCCTGGTCAACCCGAACTATACTGGCACTACCTGTCAGTATAATATATATATGTCAGTCGTTTTTTTTTTTTTTTTTTTTTTCGGGATTAAAAAAGTGACCCAATCAAACAATTTCATTGGCTAAAACACAGCTTATGATCACTGATTTACCTAGGAATAGCACAGTTTGTACTTAGCCCTTATCCATCAAGAAACAGCCTTTTTGTTTAAAAAAAAAAAATCACTACCTCACATGCTGGCAACAGAATTCAACTTTAAACTGAAAAAAAAAAAAAAAAACACACACACTGCAGCCTCATTCACGGCATCACTCATACTGCCATGCAGACGATGACAAACAAAGAAGGATGTTTTTGCAAAGAGGATCACACTTTAAACAATGCCAGTGTTTACAGCATAACAAAGAAACTACGCACTGCTTCCAGAACATCCAAATACCTGAAAATACCCACATAAACAGCAACATCCACGGTGTATAGACAGTACTGGAACAGCCAGAAACATCTACAATGTACAAAACAGTCTACACCTCCCGTACAATGTAAAACATAAGCAACTGCCAGCAGCTTATTCACTATAACTGGACACCACTCCACCAATGTATATATGGACACTACTCACAGTACTAATCATGTTAGTTATTTCTGCATACTGTACCAAGCCATGATAAATCAAGTAAATGGAGCTACTTTATTATAGATCAAGAGCACTTCCGGCCGATCAGAGTGCTCCTTTACCCTGCGCGTGAGACACTCGTTCTGTGAAGAGCATCTCACGCGCACATGTCCTGGAAATGGGCACATTCCGGGAGTAGATTTTTTTTTTTTTTAGTTAATTACATGGAGCCTTTTTCGATCTATAATATTTTAAAGCATCCCTCATCGCCACTCGTTGCAGGTAAGAGTGATTTCAGTTGTGTTCTGTTCAAGCCAGAACAGCCTAACTTCGCTTTTTTCTTTTTTTTTTTAATTTCTTTCTATAAAGTAGTTTTTCCACATACATACACAATGGATGCTTCAATGTTTCTATAGGCAATACTTATACATGGGCTTCACAGGGGCCGAAATAAGAATCTGGCAGGCAAGAGCCATGAATAGCTCCTGGGTTGTGGCAATTTCTAGCAGACCAGGATCTATCTGGGCAAAGCCAGGAGTTGACATCACAGATAAAAATGCATTGGGATATCACAGAAGGGGAATAAAATGGAAGGACATCAATAATAAAAAAATATAATTCTCTCTAGGAACCTTGCATAAACATTAAATATCTGTAAATCTGCCAGTTATACATCACTTTAATAACACAATAATTACATTAACACATTCTCATTGGAAAAGGTGCAGTTGGTCTTGGAGACATGCAGAAGGAGGCACTTTGCCAATTGTCGTATACGTTCGCCAATTAATTCAAAGAGGAGAAGAGAATTTGTTAATTAAAAACTACATTAATATAGTCTCTCCTTTTTTAAATTAATTGACAAAGGTACAAGACAAATGGCAAAATGCTTCCTCGTGTACATCTCAGTTTAGACCAACTGCACCTTTTCAATGAGCAGTTTTACTTCTGCGTAGGTAGATTGTGTAAATTCTTCACTTGCTTTTCTTTTTTCCATTTGATTTGCTTCAACTGTTGCTGTTTTTTCTTTTTTTTTAAAAATCTGAATTTACAACTCTAGAAAATATTTTAAAAGACTAAAATGAGTTTACTCAAAGGCCAGAAAGGTATGGTGGTTCATAGTGCCAACCTTTTTATTTCAGGACTGATCTGCTGCAGCTTCATAAGACAGAGTGTAAAGACTCTTTTCCCACCTGTCCACCTGTTCATTGCCTCACTACATTGGTGCGAAAGTGATACTGTATTTTGCAACCAGACCACTGCAGCTGCAAGCCCTCCCCCATCTCCAGTTGACATGGGGAGCATCTCCAGTTGATGTTCTGAGAAGGGTTACTGTTATGTTGCTGAGATGCTCTCACTGTCCAAGGAGCTCCAAGACACCACTCCATCTCCAGCACATGATGCATGCACTCTGCAATTCATCTGCACAGCTGCCCTAAAAGTGCAGAAGTTAGCACCACTGATCCTCTTTTACTGAGAGCACCAGGTGCTACTATGGCATTTGCTGGTGCTAATTAGCACCCAGCTCCCCCTTATTTCGAACCCTGGCTTCAATTTCTACATTACTGTAATAAATTTGTTGAATATAGTTTATAAGGGACAGTACATTTACCTTTTTTTTCCCCTTTCCTCCTTCTTTTAAAAAAAATAAATAAATTGTCTATGAATTCTGATTTCAACTTCTATTCAATGTGTGTTGATGTAATTTATCTAATGTTAGGAAAACCATTGGCTTTGTAGCATTCTCAGACTTAATCCGGCCTTTGGTAATGTTTATACTTAATTTTAAAACTTTATGGACTAAAGTCAGATTGTTCAGAAGCTATATAATGGATCCATGTCCACTATATCAACATGCGTGTTGTGGGTCCTCCCCGCTGTTCAGCACTGAAACTCTGTTTTATAAATTTCGGACATCATTTTCCTCCAATCCTGAACAGTTGGGATCTGAGTCCTCATCCATCGCCTAGTTATTGCCTTCTTAGCTGCAATAAAACATACCGGCAATATAGTTCGTTCCCAGAGGGGAGCATGGTCCGGATAAACTCCCATTAAAAATTGTTTGGCAGTAAGTTCTATAGGTTCCATAAATAAAGTAGTTAATTCATTTTGAAAGGTTAGCCAAAAAGGCATAAGGGATGGACAGGACCAAAACACATGACCCAATGTGGCAACAAGGCATCCGCAATTCCTCCAACATTTCCCGTACTCGTCAGGGGGGTATTTCATTAGTGTCGATGGGGCCCTGAAGTATCTAGAGCGGCATTTCCATGCAAATTCCCTCCAATAGGGAGATGCGATGAATTTCATCTCTGTTAGAGAAGATCTAGACCAAGCTTTGGAGGGTACTTCAATTTGGAGGTCTTTATTCCAAGAGCCTAATATGGGAGCTGTGGAAGTAGAGAGCCCTTTCCGAAGCTCACTGTGTAGAAGGCCCATCATATGGGATCCCAAGTTTCCCTTATTTGCTTCCATAAAAAGTTTAAGTAATTCTGGTGTTGGGACGGGCAAGGCTGGGGATATTACAGCATTTCAAAGGATGTGGTTTCGGATCTGAAAATATTGGAATCTGCATTCTTAAGGGGAAATAAAGATTGGAGTCTGTTGAATGGGATGACTCCGTCCGAGGAGAGGAACTGGTAGATATGAGATAAACCAATATCTCGCCACTGTGTGAAAGTGTGATCCATATAGATAGGGGTAAACTTTTCGTCTTGGGATATTAGCTTACAATATTCGTATGTTTTCAGGCTAGGCCCTTCTTTTCTAATCTGCTTCCAGATCTTATATGTCTGAGATGTTATTCCTGTTAGAACTGAAGGACTAAGATTTATCATCTGAAGACAAAACGATTGTCTTTATGTCGTGTAGATCACTGATCTGAAGTTCTATGGTTTTCCATGGAGAGTTATAAGATTCGGTCAGCCATAGGATTAAAGTTCTTAAAAACGCAGATTGGGCATATAAATAGAAATCTGGAAGGTTCAAACCTCCTTGGGACAGTGAAAGTTTTAGAATGGATAATTTGATTCTGGGACGATTCTTTCCCCATATTAAGTTCAATAGGATTCTGTTCCAGGAAGTGAAGTAGAATTTTGAGGGAAAGTAGGGAATTGTCTGGAGTAGGTACAGTATCCGAGGGAGGATGTTAATATGAATTATTGAGATTCTTTGATGTAGTGGGGTATATATTGAGAACCACCTATCTAGGTCCACCTGGATCTGCAGTGTTAGGGGTTCGTAGTTAATCACTTCTAAGACTCCTGGGTCGGTGGGAAGGTGGGGGACTAAGCATTTTATTTTAGAGGCTCACCATCTAAATGGGAAGGTCTTTTTTAGCTGAGAGGTTGGAGAGAAGTTAAACGTTATGATTTGTGTTTTGTTTATATTTAGTTTGAAATTGGATAATTTTTCAAACTGGGATAACATTTTCCATGTAGAAGGGATGGATTGTGAGGGAGATAGGGTTAATATTATGTCGTCTGCAACTCTCTATCAGAACACGCATGAAACCACTCTTATCCCGCAATGAGTGGCTGTGGGGGACGTATTAATATATCAAATAAACCGCCATTTAAATTACAAGCATAAAAACCTGTATCATCTAGAAACAATGTGTCAGCACCTTGTTTTTTGTTCTTACATATTAGGTAAATCATGGTGAAAATAATTTACCATTGAAGTAAGAATTTCTTCCTCATTTTCCTGTAACATTGCTAGCATATCCCCTTTCCCCCAGGACACATCTGGAAACTAGCTGTTTTCAGCTCAGTATGTACTTCCTGGTTAAACTTTTAAATAAATAAATAAATAGATAGATAGATAAAGGGCCACTTGCCCATATCTTTTTATTTTGTTTTTGGGCTGTAGATGACACGATCTATGGCTCAATTTCTTCCCCTCCGTTCCTTACCCCTACAATTCCATTGTGCCTGTCCCAGGCATTTTTGAACCCCTCCACTGTTTTCACCCCCACTACCTCCACTGGAAGGCTGTTCCAGTGATCTGATCCATCACCCTTTCCATGAAGAAGTACTTCCTCACATTCCTCCTCAATTTTCCTCCCTCCAGCTTCATAGCATGCCCCCTTGTTCTAGAGCTCCTCTTTCTCTCTCTCTGGAAAATACTCTCCTTCTGTTAAGTCCTGTACCTTATTAACTCACATGAAGTATTTAAAGGTCTCTATCATATCCCCACTCTCCCTTTTCCTCTCCAGGGTGTAATACATGCTTAGCCTCTCCTTGTAGGGCTTTTGATGCAGACACTGCACCATTTTGGTAGCCCTTCTTTGGACCACCTTCAATCTGTCCGTCTTCCTGAGATATGGTCTCCAGAACTGAACACAGTACTCTAGGTGAGGGTGTGTGCAAATCCCATTGCCCCCTGTCTGGGGCAAGTAAATTTCCTTTAAGGGCAAGTACAAAGAGAGCTAATTTCATTGTAACGAATAGGGGCAAGTGAAAATTCAGTTACAGTTATGCCTGGGCAAGTCCTGAAAGTTTTGATTTAAACACCCCTGGGTGAGGTCTTACTGATGGGTTATATAAAGGGGCAGCCCCACCTCCCTCTTCCTGCTGCCAACACCCCTTCCTATGCACTCCAGCATCCCACTCACCCTTCCAATTTCCTGGTCACCTTTAAGTCATCTGATATAATTACTCCTAGGTCTCTCTCCTGTTTGGTCTCTGTATCACTTTGCCCATTTTGTATTCCCTCCTGGGTTTCTATGGTGCATTATTTTGCATTAAAACTCAGCTGCCATACCCGTGACCACTCCTTTAGTCATTTCAGATCCCTATGCCCCCCCCCAACCCCGGTTCCACTCTATTGCAGATCATGGTGTCATCCACAAAGAGGTACATTTTCCCCTCCAGTTCCTCTGCTATGTCACTTATAAAGACACTGAAGAGGACTGGTCCCAGCACTGATCCCTTTGGTACCTCGCTGGTGACCCTCCTCTTGTCAGAGCGGACTCGGTGTACTACTACCTGCTGTATCCTGTCCTCTAACCAGTTTTTCACCCAGGTTACCACCTTAATACCATCCCCAAATTCCCCAACTTGTTTACCAGTCTCCTATAAGGAATGGTGTTGAAAGCCTTATTTAAGTCCAGGAAAAACCACATCCACTGCCACTCCCTGATCCAACTCCTTCGTCACCCAGTTGAAGAAACCCATCAGATTTATTTGGCATAATCTTCCCCCCTGTGAAACCATGCTGCCTTGGATCCTGTAATCCACTGGATACCAGATATTCCACCATCCTTTCCTTTAGAAGTGTTTCCATTGACACTTACCCACCACCAGTGCCAGGCAGACAGGCCTATAGGCTATAGTTTTCTACTTCCTCCATGCTAACACTTTTGTTAAGTGGGACTACCTCTGCCTTGCTACAGTTCCCTGGGACCTAGTGGGTCTCCAGTGATCCGTTAAAAAGATCTGTTAAAGGTGCAGCCAGTACCTCCTTTAGCTCTCTCAGCTACCGTGGATGTACCCCGTCTGGTCACATAGCTTTGTCCACCTTCAAGTTAGCTAGTGCTTTCTGGACTTTCTCCCAGAAACCACACTGGTGTTCACTTCCCTCCCATCAATGCTCCTCCATGTTTTTGAGGTCCCTCTCCTTCTACTGTGAAAACTGAGCAAACGTATTTGTTCAAGTTGTTTGCCTTATCCCCCCTCCATACAGTCACGCCCTCCTTTTTTAACCGTACAATCCCTCCTTTTGTCTTCGTTTTCCCGCTAACATACCTGAAAAATGTCTTGTCCCCATTTGATACTCCCTGAGCTATTCACACTTCAGTTAGCACCTTGGTGCTCCTTACTGCCTTCCCTGCCTCCCTCCATTTTCCAAGATACACTTCCCCATCCTTTTCACTCTGGGTCTCCTTATATCTTCTGAATGCCACCTTCTTAGCCTTTAACTTTTCTGCTACCGCTTGAGAACCATAGCGGTCTCCTCTCTTCTACTTCTGCTTACCTGCTTGATGCAGAGGTTCACTGCCTTTACCATGCTCTCTTATTCTGGCCCATATTTCCTCCATCTCCTCCAGGTCCTCTCCTCTCACCAGATCACCCCTGAGACATTCACCCATCTTAGTAAAATAAGCCCGTACCACTGTGTGGCTGGATTCTACAGCTGTTCTTATATTAAACCACTCTGTACGATGATCAATGGTCCCCAGATGGCTTCCCGTCCTGACACCCACAACTCTGTCCCCATTAGTAAGCACCAGATCCAGTATTGCCTCATCACAGTGGGTTCACTGACTAGTTGCCTTAGCAACGTCCTCTGCATGGACTCCGGGATATCCCTGCTTCTAGCCGAAGCTGCCTCCAGGAGGTTCCAATCTACATCTGGCAGACTGAAGTCCCCCACCAACAACAGCTCCTCCTTTCCAGCCATTTTACCAACTGCTTCTAGCATTTTCCTTGTCTGAGTCCTCCCCCCTGGGTTGGAGGCCTGTAGATCACACCTGCCCGAATGCTAGCTCAGTTTCCCAATTAGAGGATGACCCACAGCACCTCTGCCTCCACCTGAATTTCCTGCATTTCTGTTGCGTTTCTGCATTCCTTGACATAAAGCACCACTCGCCCTCCTTTCCTTCCTATCCTGTCCCTCCTGAACATCATGTAGCCAGGTATGACCATGTCCCAGTCATGGTCGACAGTGCACCATGACTCAGTAATGGTCATAATATCTAGGTTGGCTTCCGTCATGACGGCACCTAGGTCTAGATCTTATTTCCGAGACTGCTAGCATTAGCACCCATGGCCATCCAGATTTTGCTAACTACTTGTTGCTTCCCCCTTTTTCGTTTTGTGCCCCCTTCCTCCCTGTTTTTTCAACAGTAACCGCTCCTATTTTATAGGTGCAATAAGCCATCACAGAGTGCGCGGTTCCTGGTAAATACATGCCCCGGGTGTGTTGGAGGGCATTCTGCCTACAACCTCAAGCCTCACAACACACACAGGGCACACATTTACAGGAACTGCGCACCCTCTAGCGGCTTATTGCTTACTTATTCTGTTTTTACATCTAGCTCAGCATAATGAATAAGCTTGACTTTGGGCATGCACAGAACACTGTTTTGTACCTTTTCCACAGCATTTACATGGCCCAGTATTCCACTATTATTCCTAATGCTACTAGAATATTCCACCTGTGTTAGAGATGGAAACAGACTTGTTTGAGAACAGACATCTATTATTTGAGGCAGTATGGCGCAGTTTTTTGAGGCTGTGAGCTGCAAATCTGGTGACATCCAGCAGACCAGACCTGGGTTTGAATCCCACAGCTTCCACTTGCATACTGTGTGACCCTGAGCAAGTCACTTAACTTCCCTGTGCTCCAAGGTTACACCTGTAAAAAAGCTTTCAGCTTAGTGTGTCTTACCTGGTTAAACTACAAAAAAAAAAAAATAAAAATAAAAATAATAAAAACATTCTTTTTATAAAGTATATGGTTCTCTAAATAAATGGAATGAAAGAAAACTTTTGTGTGTGGGAAAGCTGTTTGGGATGGACTGGGAGGACCCGAGTGAGCAGGCTTAGCGGGTAGAGGCTAATCAGGAGGCCAATGGGAGAAAATTTAAGGAAGTTTGGTTTGCTGGCTGCTAAATTCATTTCCTTTGAGGAGGCCTGCCCCAGCGTACTTCATGGCACCTGGATGGCTCCATTGGCCCAACCTCGGACCTGATCACCCTTGTCAGACCAGGACCTACCTCTCCCAATGTTCCTCCCTGACTTACCCCCAGGGTCTTCCCCTTTACCATGGACACCGTGCTCAGTGTCTGGGGAGGGAGCCTCAGGTCTGCTGCATGGTGGTGAGTCGAGCGGCATCCAGCTCGTCTGTCAAGGGTTTCTCTGATGAGGACTGTGGCAGACGTGATGTGCAATGATGCTCAGGTGTGATAATGCCAGGCATACAGCATGCTTCCCATCCACAACTTGGCCTCTGGTAGCACATCCTGTGGTCTCCCAGGAGTGCTGTAGTGGAGACGCCACCCCCCAACACCACCAGAGGTGGAGACCGTGCAAAGGCTGCTCAATTTCACCTCCCCTCATCCAGCCCTCTAGCAACCCTGATCTGTTCTTGAACCTGGATCACCAGCATCGCAAGTGGTTATGCTACTGCTGCGCTGGCAGGCTAGCTCCTTTGGAAGACGTTCTGGTCAACAGATAAGAGTACTGACCTTGAGAAGCAGAGGCGGCACAGGGGTGAGTCTCAGCTTGGAGTTAAATATCTGTGTCCATAGAATCTGTTCTGGGGACTGACAGGGAGGAGCTGAGCGGGAAGAGTACATTTTGGTAGTGATATAGCTACTATACAACTACTTTTTTGACCTTTGAACTGTCCTATAGCATTTTTTTTTTTGTAAGCAATACATTTTATTGAGAAGTTTTGTTTTTTTTTCTTAAATTTGTTATATTTTTTCCAGGGACCAGCCCCCTTCCCCAGTACTTACCCGATCCAGAAGTACACCCTGGATTGCCCCCAGGGCGGGACCATCAGAAGGGGGACATTCCTCCCACTGGATTATGGGATACAGCTCCAAAGATGCTATGCGGCCCAGGTTTTTCATTTTTCTCCCTGGGAGGTGGGACGTGCAATGACATCAGGGGTGCATACACCAACGTCTGCCCTGCCTCCAGCAACTACTTAAGCCAGCTGTCAGACCCCTGGCCTCCAACAGGGGTCAGGTGGGGAGCTTCTGCACCCCCCCAAGAGGAGGAGGAGGAGAAGTGTCAATAAGACGCTCAATCCTCTTTCCCCGGCTCGCTTCCAACCCGAGTAGTCGGAAGCGGTAGTGTTACCGCTGGGCTGGCCTACTGAAAACATTCAACATAGAGCAGAAAACAGTAATAGCACAGTCCATGCATGGTACACATGTTCCTTGCTTCCATCAACATTTAGGAAAGCCTAGGAGTTGATGAAATCCAGATACATAGGGATGGTTTACCAGAGAAAATAGACGTAGCACTTACAGTGAACCGTGTCAGGATTTACATGCAAAACTTGTTCTTAAGGAGCTAGGCATTAAGGGTCTCCCTCTCCTGTCTATTCTGCCAAGTCTTACAGAGGTTCTGAAAGCTGGCTATCATGCATTCCATTCGGACAGCATCTAGGATAGCCATGTGCCACTCCTTGTATGCAGAGGTCGTTATCTAGCCAGTGTTTCAGAATGAATTTCTTAGCTATGGCTGCAATGAGCATAATATGGTACGTGCTGCAGATTCAGACTAGGTTTAGGGAGCTAGCCAGGGTCTGTTAGGACGTGGGGTGCTCGGTCTCCTACTCAGAGATACTACCAGTGCCTAGGGCTAGTGTGGAGAATAAGCAAAAAATTAGGGAGGTAAATGTACGGCTTGGTGAATGGTGCAAGGCCAGGGTGTGTGTGTGTGTGTGTGGATGGGGGACTGGGGTGCAACCTGGGAGGACAAGGAACTGTACGCAAGGGACAGGCTCCACCTTAGCCCAGAGGGGAAAGAGGTCTTGCAGCTTAGACTGGCAGAATTCATCCACTCTAGGTGGGATTTAAACTTGTGATGGGGGGAGGGAGGGGACTCCCTAGCAGGACAAGCCAGGATAGCCAGGGCCTTCTCCCACCAGCAGAGGGAGGGTGCACAGACCAGGAGTACCCGATAGTGCATGAGGGGGTCCTTGTGGGCAGAGACCAGAGAGCCCCCAGGGCCAGAGAAGGGGTCACATTGGAGGGTTCTCCTGATTAATGCCAGGAGCATGGGAACAAGATGCCGGAGCTTCAGGCACTGTTAGTGGAGGGTGGGGTGGGTGTGGCAGCTGTCACTGAGACTTGGGCCACGTCCAGACATGACTGGGACCTAAACCTACCAGGATACACCACATGCAGAAGGGATAGGGCAGAAGGAAGGGGAAGGGGGTAGCATTTATCAGGAAAGGCATAGCGATAAGCAAGGTTGAGGAAGCGGGGGATCAGGTGGAAGCTTTATGGGTCACCCTGCAGGCTCCAGGAGACAAGCGGGCGAAAATGGTAGTAGTATATAGACCACCAGGGCAGGGGGAGGTACAGGAGGAAGGCCTGGTGGCAAACCTTAGGGATCACTGTGGTAGGGGGAGAGTGCAGAACTGTGGTGCTGGGAGACCCGACTAAGCCAGGAGCAGATTGAGGAACTATGGCGTCATCGGGCAGGGAGCAGTGCCTGGACATCTTCCAGGATGCATTTCTTGCCCAGCTGGTGACTGGCCTGATAATGGAGAGGCGTGTCCTGGATGTGGCCCTGTCAGACGGAGAGCTCATCAGGGTCCTAGCTGTTGGGCACCCACTGGAGGGAAGTGATCATGCCATGGTCTGGTTCTTCCTTGACCTGGGGGGTGGGGGTAGATCACATAAAAATGTCAGTGGTTGATTTTAGAGGTGTGGACTTCAGGGGGATGGAGCGGATCCTTAGGGGCTACTTCAGTGTGATCAGGCCAGGTATGGGCACTGAGGCCCCGTGGGAAATTATGAAAAAGGGGCTCCTGGAGGCTACCAAGGACTGCAAGAGGGAGACACATGCGGGGAAAAGCTAAGTGGCGAGCTGGTGGATGAGGAGGTCCAGGATGTGGTGAGGGAAAAAGGCTGCTTATAGCCATTACAAACATTCTCGGGGCGGGGGGGCTATATCCAAGGGGGAGTATAATATGATAGCCAGGAGGGTCACCAGGGTGGTGAGGTAGGCCAAGGCGGGGGTGGAGTGGAGACTGGCACAGGCGATTAGAAGGCGGGGAGGGGTTTTCAGGTATATCAGAGAAAGAAGAAAAGGGAAGGGGCAGATTAGTAGGTTGAGGACAGGGAATGGGTGGGTGGAGGCGGCGGGGGAGCAGGCGGAGGTACTAAATGACTTTTCTGCCTCAGTCTTCACCAAGGAGGATGGGGGACTGGCAGATGAAGGGAGGACAATGGATGTTGATATCCCTACTGGGAGGGTGTGGGAAGGTCCTAAGAGTAGAAAAAAGCACCGGGACCAGACGGGGAGCCATCCCAGGGTGCTTAAAGAAATAGCTGATACCCTGGCTGCACCCCTGGCGGGCCTTTTTAACTCCTCCCTTCAGACAAGGTGGGAGCCTCGAGACTGGAGGATGACCCATATCATGCCAATACATAAGGGTGCCTCGAAGGAGCAGCCAGGAAACTATAGGCCAGTTAGCCTGACGTCAGTAGTGGGCAAGGTGATGGAGGTAATTTTAAGAGAGGCTGGAGGAGGTTCTGAAGGCATGGGGTCACCCAGATGACTGCCAACATGGCTTTGTTAAGGGCAGATCGTGTCAGACCTACCTGGTGGAGTTCTATGAGGAGGTGACGAGAGCACTGGATTCATGCAGGCCAATGGATGTCCTCTTTCTACACTTCAGCAACGTGTTTGACCCTATGCCACATCCCGGGCTGCTGGAGAAGCTGGGGGATATAGGGTGGGTCAGATGGACAGGAAACTAGCTAGTGGGGTGCGTACAGAAGGCGATCGTTGGTGGGAGGAGGTGTCTTCCCCCAGGAGTCATTAGCAGGGTCCCACAGGAATTGGTACTGGGTCCACTCCTGTTTAACATCTATATCTCAGACATCAGATGAGCTTCTCTGCAGGTGACTTGAAGCTGTGGGCGGAGGTGGATGGGGAGGCGGGAAAGTTGACTCTCTAGAAGGATCTAGACAATCTGGGGAGGTGGTCACATGCCTGGAAACTAAGGTTTAACACTGGGAAAAGTTGGGTGCTTCATCAGAGGATCAAAAATCCAGCTCATGTATACACTTTGGGAGGGGAGGCATTGCAGGATTCTAGGGGGCAGAAGGACCTTGCGGTGGTGGTGGTGGTGGTGGATGCCAAAATGAATAATTCTGAGCAGTGTAGAAGAGCTGCGGCCCAAGCAAACAAAATGCTGGGGTGAATAGCCAAGAAGATGACCTCAAGGAGCAGAGAGGTGCTCCTTCCACTGTATAACTGCCTGTTTAGACCGCACTTTGAATACTACGTGCAGTTATGGCATCCTTAAAGAGGGATATTGCTCTTCTGGAGAGGGTTCAGAGGAGGGTAACTAGGATGATATTAGGTCTAGGAGAAAAGCCCTATGGGGAGAGACTGGAGGAGCTCAACCTGTACTCTGAGGAGAGGAGGAACAGAGGGGATATGATCGAGGTCTTCAAATATCTCAAGGGAATGAATAGGGTAAACCTGGAGGGGGTGCTTCAGCTGAGGAAAGAGGGGACCACAAGGGACACTCATTAAGGCTGGTCGGGGGGAGGCTAAGTGGGGAAACAAGGAGATGCTACTTTACTGAGATGGTGGTGGAACCCTGGAATGCGCTGCCCAAGGAGCTGGTGGCTGTTACAACTGTGGAGGGATTCAAGAAGGGCTAGGATAGGTATGGCGGAAGAGTTCATCCCAGAGCCCCGCTGGCGGTTGGGGGATGGGGATCTTGTGGGGCTATAATTGTGCCCTGGGAAGGCACTGATCCCCAAGCAGACTCGATGGACCTTTTATTTTATTCTTTGGTAACCAGGTAAGGCTCACTAGGCACAAGTGCCTATTTTCAGGGGTGACCTGGGAGCACTGGGCAGTTAAATGACTTGCTCAGAATCACACAGTATGCAAGTGGAGGTTGTGAGAATCTAACCCAGGTCTGGTCTGCTGGATATACCAAGCTCGTTACTCTAGACTATACTGCCAGCCTAATCTGATGGCTATTTAGTATGTTAGTATTCATAGGAAAAGAGATCGTCATATGAAAAGATAATCTGACAAAACTAAGTCCAAATTCTTTTTTCTTATGGCCTGTTCTTTTTTTCATGTGGAAAAGAAATTCAGCACAACAAAAAAAAAAAAAGTTTAAAATGTGTTAAACACATTTTTGGGTGATCCCCCCAAAAACAAAAACTGCAGAATACACCTAAGGGGTCCCTAATTAGCAAGATACCTGTGTTGGGGTGTCTGCAGGATATCGTTTTTATGGTTTTCAACTTCTTTTTTTTTTTTTTGAGTAACAAGATGGTCATACGAAAAAAGATTACCCCATACAAAGCAGTTTTTTTTTTTTAATTTTTAAACAACTTTTTCTGGCATCTATGCACCAAGGCATCTCTCAGAGATGCCTACTCAACTCTTAGCCCCCTGCTACTCCCCACCATGATGCTCCACCACCAACTCCCCCCCACCGTCGGCAGGTTTCACAGTGCCTCAGATCCCCCAGGGCCCACCTCTCCTACCTTTTGGCATCTATCTAAAATTAGAGGTCCAGCTCCTTCCAGGGTCAGCCGTGGGTCGTTAATGCGGGCATCCGATGTTGGGGATGTCAGGTGGGTCCCTTGTCGCCTCCTCAGTTCCTCTTCAATTACGTGCCCCTCTGCCCCCCAGAGCCTGAGCTGCAATGATGCCAGGGATGTCAGTCGCAGCTCTGTGTCCCTCTACTGTAGCCTTGGGTGTTGCAGTGCCTCCAGTCTCCACTGGGCTGCTGCATGCCGGGTAGTCCCTGGATCCCCCAGAGAGAGAGAGCAGTCCTCCAGACGCTCGATCCTCTCTCCTCCCCCCTGCCGACCTCCGATTGTCTGGGCTCGTTCCCAAACCTGGGTTGCCGGCATGGCACGAGGTGTGGCGTCCAGCGCCTCAACCCCAGCGCCACCGGGCTGGCGAGCAGAATCTTTTTTCGTATGGGCCAAATTCTTTTTTTTGTATGAAACAGCTATCCAAAAGGCATTACTGAGCATGCTCAGAACTGAAATTTAAAATCCCATATAACTCTTGAATAGATTAATATTTTTTCACCAAACCAGCTAAAGGCACCACTGTGGCGCAAGGCCTTTATACCCTGAAAATTTCAGAGCAAAATGCTAAACCATCTTGGCGCTAGGCAATGACAAAAAAAAAAGGGGAGGGGTTGTTTTCACTTTTTTTCATCAGAATCTCAGATTCCGCAAATCCGACTGGAACAAAACACGACAAATGAAGAGACCTTGGCCCCAAGACTGCACGTGCAAAATTTCGCAAAACTCCGTTGAACAGTAGCAAAGCTATTTAAGTGCAAAGATAGAGGTTTAACATTAAACAGCCTACTCAACCCTAACTATATAGTGGTATTTGGAATACTTGAACAGTATTTGGAATATTCCTTGTTTACATGAAGGGACACGTATTCCCAGTACCAAATACTATGGGCCATTTAAATACAATGAGGCCTGCTTTGCTCCGAATTCTACAGTACTCTTCTATCAATTATAGAAAGCCAAACCAAGATTTGATCCTGCAACCTTCTCAATATAAGACAAATATTTAATCCAATTAAGTCATATCAGGCACCCAGCATTTAGTTAACAAGCAGCTGTTGAGTCTTTGCTGCCTAGTTCTTACCTTACTTGTTGGATAGCCAGAGATGCCAGAATATTTGTAAAACTATATCTCAAATTTATTTATTTAGCTTTTGTTGAACAGGTAGGTACACTAGACAAGTTATATGCCTATTTTCAGGTACGACCCGGAAGAGTACAATGAAGTTACAGGATCAAAGTTCATGACAACGAGAGGAGCTATGTACAGGGACACAAAAGAACAGGCTAACATATATGATCTAGTAAACAGTAATAGGTGTGTGTGTGTGTGTATACACACACACATACATACATACACATATATATATATATATATATATATATATATATATATGTATATATACACATACATATGCATAGATATATATATATATAATATACATATACATATGCATAGATACACATATACATACATTCAAAATAAATAGTCCAAGTCATTCAATAGCAAGGGCGGTGACAACAGTGTATGAGTAATCATTAACAGAGCCACAGAAAAAATTAGTTCCTTAGTATATAAATCAAGCAGATCGCATATATCACACTGTAAGTCAACTACAGAGACCATGATTAAGGTGGCTTAGGACACCCAGGAGGTCAGCTTCAAGTGCTCCCACTAGGAATTCCGGAGGCTCAGGTGGGCAGGGGAGGAACAAACATGGACAAGAAGGGAGTTCCATAGCCTAGATGAAAAAGGAACTGAAGAACATAAACTGAGATCCAACCGCACTCTAACTCTGAACACCCATCAAAAAACTATTTTGCTCGGGAGTTTAAAAAGTGGACATGCAAAATGTTCTTTTCCAAGATGATCATAGCGGTCATCTGTTGGAAGAAATTCAATGCGACAGAATGAAAAGCAGTAAGAACTAAGCTTCACCCATACTGTAGAGCATGCTCTAGGGAAAAGTGCTCCAGACAGGGTGCAAAATTCCTATACCTCAGGTGTCTCTCCCAAGGCAGACAATTTGAGGACACGGCTGTTTTTTCAATACATGCCCACTGGGACACCCAAGGCTGCTGCATTCCTTCTCCAGGCTCCTTTGAACCCCCCACTCCCAATGCGTAGAACACCATCTTGCTGAGTGCATGCACTAAAATTGTGATTTCTACGAGCACGTGATCAGCATTTTAACATGCCCATGAAACAGAAAGACAGATGCTATCAACGGATGACTGGCTGCTGCCTGTGAAGACACTTTCCCCATGAAGCATTCTTGTGTAAGCAGAGAGTAGCAGGCCGACAGAATGTGTTGTGGGGGTTAGAGGAAGCAGCAGCAATTGTCTTGCCAGCATGCGGTAGATCTGGCTGCCTTTTAGGGGCTTATAGTACATAAAAGTCCTTTCAAACAGACAGACGCAAGAATCGTCTTGCTTGCATCGAACGACTGTAACTCAGGGAAACTACCTCCTTAGCCCGCAAACCCCTTTTCCCTACCTCATCTCTGCTGGGAAGGCAAGTGGTAGCCTTAATCAGGTACCGCAAGGAGATTGGGGTTATACTGGCTCTAGCAAGGCACCATAGCCCACGATTCCAAATCTGCACACTAAGCTCAGAAAAGTTGCCTGCTGCCAAGAAATTCTCTTGGCTAACGAGATGTGAAAAAACAGCTCAAGGAACAGAAGCAAATCTGATCTGAAACAGAAAAATCAATAAAAGTTGCTTCCTGGGCAGGAAGCGGTCTACCAGCTCAGACAGGTTGTCAAAGACTGAGGAAGTTGGCCAGCCCAGTAGCGCAGCAGTACCACCCGTGAAACCAGCAGTCCGAGTTCGGGGCTGGACCACAGTCACTCAGGGATCGACCAGCGGAGAAATGACAGAGCATCCTACAGACAGCTCTCCTCACTTAGGGAGGGGTTTCTGACATTCCGCTACCAGCCTGACACCTAGCTTATACCAGGTGGTGGTACAGCAGGGATCACCTCAGCAAAGGTGCGGGTCACCCTCATATGTGGAGGCAGGCATGCACAGTGCAGCACTGCATGCTGAGCAGACCTGGGGGGAAAATGCTAAAGAAAAAAAATAAAAATTACATACTCGCTGTAACTGTGGATCTTCCAGAACATCTTCACCATTCATTCACACTTATGGGTCTAAACCAGAGGTGACGGGAGCAAGACTTTTGCAGCCTAGGGGGCTGACATTTGCGGCAGTGCTGCCCATGAGGCTGACACAGTGAAGCTGGACTTGTGGGCTGGCCAGCAACCGACACTGGCTACCTACCTTCCTCCGTTCTGATTGCCAGGAGAGAAAAGAAAGGGGGAAGAGAGCGAACTACAGACTGTTCACCAAAAAGGGATAGGAAAAGGATATAGGATATAAAAATAATGAAACCCAACTACCAACTTCAAGAAACTAAGGGATGACCCTCAGAGCCACAACCTACTGGCCACCTGGACAGGAAGGTGGAGGAAGGGCAGAAGCCCTGTCATGTAGCTCTGGCTGGCCTCATAGAGACCTGAGGAAGTCTCCATAGGTTAGCATGACAGAAGCCAATTTAGGAATGGTCCTGTACTCAGGAAAGACAATGACCAAGGATTAAACAAAAGCCAAAGAGAAGGAAAGAGACAGTAGCAGGCCCAGAGCACTGCTGCTATCATCTTGCCATTTCAAGGGAGTGAAAAGAGAATAAAGGAGAAGAGACAGCACCAAGGTATGGGGCTGTATACAGCTTAACAGGCGGAGATAAAAAAAAAAAAAAACTCCCCTGGTGTCTGCCATTCCAGGCAACGGAAGAGAGGGCTGCATCATGCAACACTGAATCCTGTACCTGCTTTAAACCTCCCTAATAATCTCAAACTGCAGACCTATCACTCACCTCCTCCTCCAAACGCCTACCTCCCTTTCCACCTGGATTATAGCCTTCCCTCCCTACTTATGCCCATCTTCTTCCCTTTTCGCTGTTACTACCACTGGGTTTACTCACAGTATTTATGATGCTATCTGTAAACAGATTCTTATGCCATTTAGTTCTGTTTTTGCCCAGTTGATGCTGAATCAGTGGTGACTAATGTATATATGCTGTATAACATGGCCCTCTGCCGACAACTGTTATAGCACTTCCCTTAATTACCATGTCTGCATATTGATTTGTATTACCATTTGTTTTTTAAATCCTGCCACACAATTTTTGTGATGTCAATTTTTGTCTATGGCCAAATGTAACAATTTGTATAACTCACATTGCTATACCATCGTATGCATCGAGCAAAACTCACTAAGGTTCTGTGTGGAAGCTGTAAACCTACACTAGCCAACTGGCTACTAAATATAAGAACACATTTTTTTGGTCCCAAATCAAAGACTCAAGTCAGGGGACCCCCCAAAAAAAAAAATGAAAAACACGACACCCAATCACCCCAAAAAGGAGGGGTGAAAAAACAAGGTGGGCATCTACTAGTGCCAACACTGCACTGCCCACCCACATCCCAAAAGCAGAGGTTCTGAGAGGGGCAGGCAGGCAGGGAGGGAGGGAGATCATAATATAGCAAGACTCCATTAGAAGAAACAACATTACTAAGGTGAGTAATTTTTTCTTCAAACAACATGAAGTCATGCTATATTATGACATATGCAGACTACACAGCAGTAGCTCCATGGAGGAGGAGGGACAGAACCTACTTAGGAAATGGGCTCTGAAGCACAGCTGTGCCAAACTGAGCATCACTCCTAGCCTGGATGTCCAGGGAGTAATGCTTGGTAAAAGTGTGAACTGTTTTCCAGGTAGCTGCTTGACATATCTCTAGGATATGGATGTCCCTGGCAGCAGCCAGAGACGCAGCTGTACCTATGGTAGAGTGAGCCCTCAGGCCTGAGGGAGGAACCTTACCCAGTTTTTCATAGCAAAAAATGGATACAAGAGACAATCCACCTGGCAATGGATCTTTTAGTGGCAGGTTTCCCTTTACCAACCTCACCATAAGTGAGGAACAGTTGGAGGGAGTCAAACCTGTGACCATTGGTACATTCTATGTAGTAACTAAGGGCTCTTGACATCTAAACTGTGCAGTCTCCTCTCACCAGAGGAGGAATGGTCAGTGAAGTACACAGGGAGAGACATAGATTGATTAAGGTGGAAGTCTGAAACCACCTTAGGCAAGAACTTTCTGTTAGTCCTGTGGACCACCTTATCTCCATGAAAGGAGATAAAATCAGGCTCCACTGACAATGCTTGTAATTCACTTATGTGCCTGGCAGAAGTGATGGCTACCAAAAACACAGTTTTCCAAGTCAAGTACTTAAGCTCTGCTGAAGACAAGGGCTCAAAAGGGGGTTGCATAAGCTGGGCAATGCAAATATTAAGATCCCAGGCAGGGGCAGGGTCCCTGAATGGAGGGTTGGTGTGAAGCAACCCCCTTGAAAAACTTGGAGAATACAGGATGAGCTGAAAGAGAAGAGGGTTTACCTGCTGATAAGAAAGCAGACACGGCTGCCAGGTGCACTTTTAGGGTAGCTGGTCTCAGCCCCAAAGTATTCAAATGCACCATATAATCCAGGACTGTGGGTAAGTCAGCAGATTCTGGGGAAATATGCTTGCCAGAGCACCATATTGAAAATCTCTTCCATTTGGAATTATAAGCAGCCCTGGTGGAAGGCTTCCTAGAAGCCTTCAAGATATCCAGTACACCTTGGGAGAGGTGTAGGTCAGCACACTCTAACTCTTCAAGAGCCAGACCTTGAGATTTGAGGTTCGGGTACCAAACTCTCCCCTGAGCACAGGTTAACAGGTTGTGATTCCTGGGAAGACACAGGGGAAGGTGGATTGCTAAGGACATAAGGAGTGGGTACCAGGGCTGTCTGGCCCAATCTGGAGCAATCAGGATCATCTTGCAGGGTTGAGATCTGATTTTGACTAGCACCTTGAACAGAAGAGGGAAGGGGGGGAAAGCATAGAGAAACTTCCCTTCCCAACTGAGAAGGAAGGCATCCAGAGGGACTGAGCCCAACACTGGGGGCCCGCAGCAAAAAAAGGGGAAGTTGGTGATTGTCTGGGGCTGCAAAAAGATCCATCTGCGGGGTGCCCCATCTGGCAAATGCTACCTTCAATACTAGGGGATCCAGTGACCATTCGTGATGGCCCTGGGAAATCCTGCTGAGAGCATCTGCCAGGACATTGTCCTTGCCTGGGAGGTGAACTGAAATAAGGAAGGTGTTTAGAGAGTAAGCCAGAGACCACAACTTCATTGCTTCGGTGCACAAGGCCGTAGACCGAGTGCCCCGTTGCTTGTTGATGTACCACATTGTGGTGGTATTGTCTGTTCTGACCTGAATAACTTTGTTCTGAACAGATTTGGAAAAACTTGAAGTGCTAGAAAAACTGCTCTGAGTTCCAACAGATTGATGTGGAGCAGAGATTCCTGAGGGGACCACAATCCCTGGGTAGTGAGGTCGCCCATGGGAGCTCCCCACCCAAGAGGATGCATCTGTAGTAAGGATTAAGGAGTGAGACTGAGGGGTGAAGGGGACCCCCTGTCTCAGATTGCTCTGGTCCTGCCACCACTGAAGGGCTTGGATCAGGGTTCGAGTCACTGGGATCAATTTGGTAAGAGGGTCTCTCCTTTGGGACCAAAAGGTTCTCTAATGGAACTGAATGTCCCTCATCTGAAATCTTGCTCCCTGCACTACTGCTGTAAAAGCAGCCATGTGCCCCAAGAGCTGCAGAAAATGCCTTGCTGGTCGAGAGACCTGCAGGGTGAAAGAGGAGGCCAGAGAGACCAGGGTCCTTACTCTTTCCAGAGGAAGGAAGGCTCTGGCCTCTTGTGTTCAGTCCTGCACCTATGAAGGTGAGAAGCTGGACAGGTTCTAGAACCGACTTTGGAAGATTGAGAAGGAAACCTAGAGATGTGAGCAGTTGCTGAGTTACCTGAAGATGTAATCTGACTTGGTCTGGAGACTGGCCTACTATGAGCCAGTCATCCAGGTAAGGAAAGATGGCAATCTTTTGCCTTCTTAAGTGGCAACTGCTACTGCCAGGCATTTTGTGAATACCTCGGGCAGAGGTGAGGCCGAGCATTGCTCTGAACTGGTAATGGCCTGAGGGCAGTTTGAATCTGAGGTACTTTCGATGGGAGCTTCTGATAAGAACATGGAAGTAGGCATCCTTGAGGTTCAGGGACACTAGCCAGTCCCCTGGCCTTAGAAAGGGTAAAATAATTCCCAGAGTCACCATTTTGAATTTTGGTTTTAAAAGGTGCTTGTTTAGGTATCTGAGATCCAGGATGGGCCGCCATTCTCCTGTCTTTTTTGGGGTAAGGAAGTACCTGGAGTACAACCCTTTGCCTTGGTGTAGGGCTGGAACCCTTTCCACAGCTCTGAGAGCTATGAGGGTAGAAACTTCCGTCTCTAGGGCAAGTGCCTCTGATGGATTTGCAGGTGGAAAGGACCTGGTTCTCATCTTTGGAAATTTTTTGAAGCTGAGAACCAGTCCCTAGCTTACTACTTCCAGGACCCACTTGTCTGATGTTAAAGACTTCCAGTCCTGGACAAAGTAAGCCAGCCTGCCCCCTACAGGTAGTGGAGAATCGGCCCTGGCCACTCCATCAGGGTGCCTGCTTGGCAGGGGCTTTAGGCTGAGGGGTGGAAGCAGGTCTGCTTGTACCCGTCTGCCTCTCCTCCAAAGAACCCCTCTGGGCATAAGCTGAAGGAGGCCTGGACTTGGTAAAAGGCCTATGAAAGGTCTGCCCCGCCCGGAGGCTGCCTTTGAGGAGTGGCCTGCCTTTCTTGGCCTGTGCACTCCTATAGGTGGTCCTATACTCATCCATTTTCTTCATGTAATTCTCTGTCTGCTCCCGAACAGAGAGTTACCCACAACAGGAAAATCCATGGCCTTAGTCTGGGTATCCTGCGACAGGCTAGTACATCTGAGCCAAGCCATCCTGCGAAGAGCCACAGATATAGCCATGACTCTTGATGACACATCATTAGAGCCCACTGCAGCATGAAACTGCACCTTAGATGCCTCAATACCATCAGCAGCCACCTGCTCCAGCTCCTTGGCACGCTGGCCAGGGACCTGCTTTGCTAGAGCCAGAACGGTGTCCCATCTGGATTTCTGGTATCTAGCAACAGAAGCCATATAATTTGCCTGTCTGAGTCCCAAGGATGCTGCCATGTACTGTTTTCTTTGCCATGGCCTCAATCCTCCTGGAGTCCTTGTCGGGGGGTGTGAAGCCAAGGGAATATTTGCCTTGTCACAGGCTGCAGCCTGCACTACCCCAACATGGCTGCATTGTTGTGTAAGGAACTCCGTATCAGAGCCTGACAATGTGTACCTCTTGCCCATTCTTTTATCCACAGGAGGTATAGTGTGAGGAGTTTTTAGAATTTTTATTGTCTGTTTCCCAAAAGATTTATGCAAAGGAATAAACAGTCTCCTAGACTCTGGAATATCCATCATTTCTACATAGTCAGGCTCCTCTTGATCATCCACAGCTTCCTCCACTTTTTTTATAAAACATAAAATGAGAGGGGGACTCAAAGTCTAGGGGGAGACACTACTGAAGGTCTGTCTGGGGAGATGTCCGGTTCAATGGGCACATCCAGACTTTCAAATCCACATTCACTCTCCTCATACTCCTCTTCCCCCTCCTCCGGTTCATAAAATTACTCTAAATCATATTCTTGAACCGGTGGAACCGACCGAACCATACACTTACCTGATGGTGCCGGTTTGGTCGGAACCGGGGAAAGCGACTGGACAATTTTAATCGCTTTGGCTATTTCTTCAGCGGTTGGAGAGGGAAATTTTGGCTCCACACCTGCTGATTTTCTAGTCTTTTTGCTGGAACAGACTCCTCCAAGTCAGCTCTACTTTGCCAGATCGCCCTGGTCAGAGGGCACTCCCTCCGGCTCGGTTACAACTGAACCAGGCTGGCCATCCGGGTCAGCGGACTTCTTGGCCTCCCTTTCCCTGAGCCTACCAACTCTCTTATCCAGGGTAGCTGCAGGAATATTTTTGCAAATCTGGCAGTCTGCATTGAGGTGGTCAAACCCCAGACAATAAACACAGGTGATGTGGGGGTCAGCCTTGGCAAAGGCTTCCCCACAAACACTGCAGTGTTGAAGCCCAGTGGGCCCGGTTTTTCTTTTGGGTTTCTCAGACATAGTGCCAGCCTAACCAAAACTTGCCCGTTTATGGCAATCCACCAAGCAGGACTCTCTTATCGGTTCCCAACCGTGTCACGGGTCAGTGGAAAAAACCGTAATGAAATCCGTTCTTTTAGAACCGATAAGAACCGGGAACCGCACTCTGAAAGACAGTTTCATGTATTTACAACAACCTGATCGGTTCAAACCGAACCGATAATACCGTCTACAAGTTCCACACAGAAAGTAAATGTAAAACCTAGCTAGTACTTACAATACCACAGACAGAGCTTGAACCGACCGGTTGCGGTTTAAATTCGGTAAAAAAAACAAAAAATTAATACTTTAACCGACAAAATGAACCGAACAGAAGGAGAAATCTCCGGAGCGACTGTTCAGTGAGGCGGAGTAAAGAATCTGACAGTTTGAGTTTGAAGAACAACAGACAGAGTTTTCAACCGAGCTCGTGCTCAAAGTTCCATGCCTGGCATGGAAAGTTAACTCTTTCACCTCCGCAGCAGTTCGAAGGTTGGGACTCACTGCATATGTCATAATATAGCAAGACTCCATTAGAAGAAACAACATTACTAAGGTGAGTAATTTTTTCTTCATGGCTAGTGCACCTACCCGGTTAACAAAAACTAAATAAAGTCTGTGACGCAATTACAGTGACAAAGCTCCTATGCTGTGCATTCAATGGCGGGAAAAACACAGTACTGAGGAAGGCAGAAGGCCAGCGTCACTTGCTGGCAAATCCAAGAGTGTGACATCACTACATCTGCCTTGTGGGAGGTACCGATATCGGCCCCCTAGGCTGCAAAAGACTTTGCTTCCCCTGGGTCCTGGCACCTCTGACTAAGACTCACAAGTGGGAATGAATGGTGAAGATTAATTCTTGGAAGGTCCCTCAACTGGCTAGATGACTTCCTGACACTCCACAGGCCCCACACCACTGACTAGATAAGGCTCCATGACTCTAGATTGGGCTTGGCATTTGGGGGACAGAGCCTCCCCCACCAGCCCAGCTAAGCGAGAAATTCATGGAAGATTGTCCCTTAGCCAGGTAACTCCTCAAAAAGGTGGGTAGATGAGACTTGAAGGACCGGGGATCAGGGGGGCAGCTGTCTGATAACTAGTGAAAGAAAAATAAAGACTGAGGGAGGTTTGGGAAGGGGTGTGTCTCAAGTCTTCTCTCAGATTCTTACAACCTGTCCCAACTAGCAGGGAAGGGCAGCTCATACCATCTGACACCTACACAGTAGGAGTAGACAACAAATTGTTATTCTAAGGACTTCTGGGGCATCCTACTTGGTTTTGTTTCGTTTGGGGTTTTTCACCTCCTTGGCAGGGGTTTTACCTATGGCTCCCCCATCCAGCCAGTATCCAGTGGTGCAACACCGGTCGCAGCACCATGCTCAACTCCTTCCATTCTCCAAGCCACATCACAACGAGCAAGTACCGCACACTGCAGAAGGCTGAAGCCAGACCAAACTAGTAACTCGGATGTGCCTGCTGTGGGTGGGTTTTTTTTCCTCCCTTTTCTCCCTAGGCCTTTTAAAGTCTTGCATCGCCTGCATAATGCAACAAAACAGCCCTTTCGAGAACTTGAGGCAGCACTTTAAAGGGCTGCGGCCCAGGAGCTTAACCCTTAGGCTGCCAACAGAATTAGAACAGAGAAATTCTGGATGGATATATCTGACCACGGCACAGCAAGTGTTAACACAGTTTGGACTTGGAGCAGGAAATGCATATTTTTAGCCCATTTAAGGGGGGAGGGCCTAGTAGTCAAGTCCTTTTAAGGACGCAGCGGCAGCCAGACAGGGAAATTGATTTGTTCTAAAACCACTTTGAGAGAGACTTCTGTTGACATCACCAATATGGTGGTAGCCTAGGGACAGCACGCGGATGGCCATCTTCTGAATCAGTGGCAATCCACACACTTCAGAGCTTTACACTGGTAATCCAGCTAAGGACTTTGCAGTCGCTATGTCCAGTCAGCAAACCACACTTAGGTGACCACTCCAGCTAGTAAATTAAGGGCAATGCCAGACAGCTCATGGCAACACCTATACGGTCTGCAGTATCCCTACACCAGCAGTCTTTGCCTCCGGCACTCTCTAGCAAGGCCAACTCAGAAAAGGAGGAGCAGACCCCAGTGGCGACTGGCAGAGAAATCCAACAAATGTTATTCTGTGAAACGTATCAAATCAGTGTTTCCCGATTTTAAGATGGATTTGAGATCTCTTAGTAAAAAGTTCACTGGAACAGAAAACTCACAAACAAGTACAAGACAGTATCAACACACGACCAGCTCCTGCTGCAACTGGTGCAGAAAGATCAGGATTCAGAAGAACGCATGGAGGATACGGAGAATAGATGCAGACGTAATAACTTTAGGACTCATGGAGTACAGGAAGGCACCAAAGATAAGATCTCCTAAATACTAAATTTCATACACCATCTCCTCACAACCACGCTGCAGCTACCAGGAGACCTGCCCTAACAATCGAGAGGGTGCACAGATCTCTCTGTCCGAAACCCACACATCCCAAAAGACTCAAATCATGGATCAGTCACGATGCTGCATTACCAGTCCAAGTTAATGATCTTAATGACAGTCTGGCAAAGCAAAACTGTGTTCTTTGTGTGACAGAGAATCTTTTATGAGTAAGATTTTTCTTCAGGCTTGCAGGATAAGACAGAGACAGTGAGAAGCATTATAAATGAGCTAAAAAAAAAAAAGTTCAGCTATTATACCCAGCATGATTACGAATACAGTTGGACTCTGGTACATAGGCTTACAGCACCCCATCAGAGGCTCTCCCAGTTCCGAAAAAAAACAAGGGGCTGAATCCCCCAAAATGGCAGCCATTAAGAATTAGAACACAGACTTTGGAGGACAGCGTGGACTGTGGTGGGAAAGTGCAGGACATCGCTGAGAGGAGGAGGAGGAACGCTGTCTGAACACCTGAAAGGGGATATAACAGCATTTAAGAAAAGATACCAGAAAGAAACTAGAGAGAAGCATCAGGAACAGGTTGCTACCTGAGGAAGGACCAGAGTGAAGTGGAGAAGTCCAAGTTTAACTTGCTCAGACTGAACAAACTACCACATGTTTAAATGAAGGGGTACAGCAGGGGAGATTGGAGGAGGAAAGGAGAGGAAGGTTTCCTTCCTGACATCATATACTCTAAGTGGGGGGGACTACATAATAGTGTTGTTATAACTGGGAATCATTCTGAGCATTGTGTGGGGGGTACAAAGAGCTTCTGAATAAAGGTAATGGCTTAATAAATGCTTGGGGCTAGACAGTTTCGTCAATGCGTGGGGAAACTGAATGACAAAAGCAGTCCTCAAGCGAGAGGCCTTAACTGAAAGGTAAGAGTTTAATGCAGTTTGGGGAGGGGGTTGCAGTCTGCAGGACCAAAAGCCTTGACACTAATTACTCTGATTTAAAGAAAGCTGTACCCAAAATAACTACATGGTACCAACGGTGTTAGTGATATGCAGCTGTGACATTAGGCACTGTGAAAAGGCAGGCGGGTTAGAGAACGTCTTCAGCTGATGCTATGGGGGAACTGAATGGCAAATGCAGTTCACAATCCCAGAACTCTCGACTGAAAGGCGAGGGAGTTTAATGCAAGCACGTGTGTGTGTTGGGGACAGTCTGCAGGGTTAGAAGTCTTGACTGCAATTGTTCCGCTTTACAGAATGTAGGGCCCCAGTCGACTACATAGAAGCAGAAGTTCCAGTGAGATGCAGCGAGGGTGCGGGATATGGCAGAAAGGGGATGACGAAAATATAACACTGGAACAAAATACTCAAGGACAGATCTCTTTCTAATTCCAACAAACACATATTACACAAAATTAGAGAAGCTAACATCTACCCCAAAACATAACTGAACCATGCACCAGAGTATCAGTTGGGAGGGCAGCAAAAAAACAGTATGGAGGCTTAACTCGTCTCTCCTAAATGACACCAATTCCTGCAAGGAAGTGGCGGAGGAAAGTGAAGAAACTTGTAGGCATAATGCGAACTGTGGAGTTTCTGAACAGACATTATGGGACACCAGCAGTCAGGGGAAAAATGATCAGTCTAACAGCGAAGAAAAGGCAAATGAAGGAAAAGCAGGAGACTTTGGGAACTAAAATCAAAGAACTAGAGGCTAGACATAAATAAACTAGGAGTACAACTACTTGGTTCGAGTTAAACAAGGAACTTCAAGAAATATTAAATAGGAGCACCGAAGCAAAAAAAAAAAATGAGGTACCTAAAACAGAGTTTTTATGAGATAGGAGGTAAGACCTCATGCCTGTTGGACTTTAGACTTCGCAAGGCAGAAGCTAATAGGCTTGTGTAAACAGGTTACTCACCTGTAACTTTAGTTCTAGGAGTGGTATGTGGCTCACATGCATACATGGGCAGTCTCCCTTTAAGAGCTGTTCTTGCTGGACAATCTGCAAGCTAAGCTCCTCCCACCACCCAGGTGGTATATCCCGCAACTCCAACCCGTGACATTAGATTCTACACACTGGAAACAGGGATCCATGTGCCACTCGCCCAGAGAGTACGGGTGGATAGTGTGGATAAGAACCACATACCACTCCTAGAACTGCGGTTACAGGTGAATAACCTATTTTTCTAGGGACATGGATATGGTTCACTTATCCACATATGGGCAGACTTCGAGCAGTTCTCTGGGGGGTGGGGGGGCAAGGAACGCACCAATATTTGGTGAACAAAGATTGGAGAACTAAGCTCCCAAAAGTCTCATCGTGGCATTGCTTAAAGTTGATGCAGTAATGAGAAATGAAGGTGCGTGGTGACTTCCAGGTAGCCACCCTACAGCAATCCTGTATGGGGACATCCCTGAAAGCAGCCACTGAGACAGTGGTATGTCTGGAGGAATGAGCCCCAAGCCCTACGGGAGGCTCCCTACCAGTCAATCTATGGCAGAGGCTGATGCAGGAGACATTCTACCTGCCAATCGTCCATGGTCCACCTAACTGCCTGTCTGCCAGGTGTGGCTTCAGCGTATGTGAAAGAGCTGGCGAGTCTCACCCTGAACTCCAGCCATATAACTCTCTCTATAATGAGAGCGTGCTTGCCATAGGTCCAAAGTATGGAGCCTACAGCAGGCCTCCTAAGATGGATAGGTGAAGCATGCCAGTAAGTTAATCACCCGATTAAGGTGAAACTGATACAACCTTCAGGAGGAACTTCAAATGGATGCAAAGTACGATCTTGTCCTTGTGGAAAACCAAGTAAGGAGACGCCACAGAGTGCCCGGAGCTCACTGATCCTTCTGGAAGTGGTGACAGTCACAAAAGGCGGTCTTCCATGACAGGTGTGACATCTTACACCTGCACACAGGCTCGAAAGGCTTGTCCATGAACACTGCCAGAACCAGCAACAGATCCCAAGGTAGTGGTGGTTCACTCACCGGCGAATTCAAGTGCTCAAGGCCCTTAAAGAAGTGCTTGCCCACCTTCTTTTGCACCATCGTCAGGATACAAGCCTGCGCCTGGAATGCAGAGATGGCTGCCAGCTGCATCTTGAGGGTCGTCAAGCTATGCCCTAACTGGGAGAGGGACCATAAATAGTCCAGGACGCTAACCAAGGGGCAGTCAGGGGGAACAGGCTCCTTGCCATGCTACCAAATGGAAAATCGTTTCCACTTAAAAGGATAGCATTGACGAGTCGACTCCTTTCAGGATGCCTACACAATGTGGAGCTCATTATCCAATAGTTCCAAAGCCTGGGACTCTAGTCACTCAGGAACCAGACTGTGAGGTGTAGGGACATAAGAACTGGGTGCAAGATCTTCTCCTGAAGACAGGACAGCAGATCTGGGTGCAGGGGCCACCATCACAAAGGTCTGCTGTTGAGGCTGAGGTGATCCGGGTACCAAAACTGGCAGGGCCAGTTTGGTGCTGTCAGCATATTCCGCGCCTTGTCCCTCTGCACCTTCACCACCTTGTGGATCAAGAGAAAGGGAGGGAAGGTATACAGGAAGCCTGGGGTCAAGGGCATCGCAAGGGCATACCCCATCAGTATCCCAGACTTGGGGGGTAGGCACAAAAAGTGCAGTTACATAAGAACTTACTGTAACAGTAGATCTTCGAGAGAGGCTCTTGCAGTAGGTAATTACATATAGGATTGACACCGGCAGGCGCCAGGGACCCCAAGAAAATTTCTAGCTAGCAGTCCTCATGGGGACCGCCTCATGTCAGGGGTGACAGACGTCATATGACGTTAGTATAAAGGGGTGGTCCCCCACGCCAGCCTTCCAGTTCTTTCCCGCCAAAGGCCCAAAAGGGTGAGACGAGAGAGAAGCGGATATTTCCCAATCTGGAAAAGAAGCTTAAAAAAGCTTAGGGGGATGGAGGGCGGGAAGGTATTACCAACTGCAAGAGCCTCTCTCGAAGATCTACTGTTACGGTCAGTTCTTACATAACTGTACTATCTTACTTCAAGAGGGCTCTTGCAGTAGGTAATTACATATAAGACTGAGTCCCAAGCAGTCTGGAACAAGAAGAAGCAAACGGGAGGAGGAAAACTACTCAAAGTAGACCCTCTAGCTGTGAAGGCCTTAGGAAAGGAGGCCTTTAAGAACAGCAAGCCCGAAGCCTGCTCTACGGTGAGAGGCAATATCCAAACTGTAATGTTTTGAAAAGGTATGGACGGAAGTCCATGCGGCGGCAGCACAGATGTCCGCTGCTGACACATTCCTGAAACAAGCCGCTGAGGCAGCGACTCCACTGGTGGAGTGGCCTCTCACTTGACCCGGAAGGGTCTTGTACTTGTCATAACAAAAAAAGATGCAATGAGCCAACTATTTGGACAGGCATTGCTTAGAACAGCATTGCCTTCTCTTCTGGGAGCAAGAGAGACAAACAGTTGATCAGTCTTTCTGAGATCTTTTGTTCTGTTAGTGTAGTATCTCAGAATTCGGTGAATGTCCAGCATGTGTAAGAGATACTCCCCTTGACTGGAGTGTTGCATAAAGAAAGCAGGTAACTCTATGGACTGGTTCAATGTAGATTCCGCTACCATCTTGGGGAGAAACTTAGGGTTGGTGCGCAAAGCCACACATTCCTTGTGAAAAATCAAATATGAGATTTTACACATCAGGGCCTAGAACTCGGAAATCCGCCAAGCAGAAGTAATGGCCACTAGGAAGAGAGTCTTCCATGAGAGGAACTTCATGTCTGCTGAGGCTGCCGGTTCGAAAGGAGGCAGAGTAAGCTTCTTGAGGATGAAATTCAAATCCCAAGGAGAGGCAGGAACTCGGATGGGGGTCTCAAGTGGAGAACCCCTCTAAGGAAAGTCTTAAGAGACCTCCAGCTCACCAAACGTCCTGTCTGCAAAAGGGACATGGTAGGCCAAAATGGCCGCTATGTGTACCTTCAAGGACAAGTGACAGAACCAGCTCAAAGAGGTGGGGCAGGTAATCCAGCAGCCACCCAACAGAGCACGAGAAAGGCTCGAAATCTTTCGAAGCGACCCAGATTGTGAACCGTTTCCATTTTATGGCATAGGTAGACCTAATGGAGGGTTTTCTAGCCTCAACCAGAATCTCAGCCACTCGGGGTGAAACCCCAAATCGGGCTTTAGCTACGTCTCCAGGAGCCATGCGTGCAGCTGCAGGGACTTGAGACCTGAATGGACCAGGGTCCCCTGATCCTGGGTCAGTAAAAGTTGCGACAGAGGATGAGGAAGAGCAGGTTCCTCCAAGTATTGTTGCAGAAGAGAACCAAACTTGCCTAGGCCAGAAAAGAGCGATCAGTATCATTCGAGCTCCTTCTGAACTGAGTTTCTGTAAGACTCTCGGAATCAAAGGGATTGGGGGGAAAGCATACCGAATCTGTCCTAAAGTAGAGAGAGTGTCTCTCCAAAAAATGCCGTGCTCTGGAGCGAGCGAGCAGAAGTCTGGAAGTTTGAGTTTATAGGTGAGGCGAACAGGTCCACCTGTGGTGTTCCCCAACGTAGGAAGATATCGTCTAAGACCCCCTGATCCAGTTCCCACTCGTAGGCTTGAGCAGACGAGTGACTGAGTATGTCTGCCAAGGTGTTCTTGACCCCGGGACGCGAATTGCCGTGAGGTGGAGGTTGTGCTGAACTGCCCAATGCCAAACTCGCATTGCTTCCCTGCAAAGAGGGTAGGAACAAGTCCCTCCTTGTTTGTTGATGTACCATACCACACACATATTGTCCATCTGTACAGCTAAATCCGGGAAGAAGGTGCAGATGCAGAGCTCGAAGAGTATAAAGCACTGCCCGAAGCTCGAGCACATTGATGTGAAGTGTTTTCTTGAGCTTGGACCAGGAGCCATGGGTCCTGTGAGGATCGAAATGGGCCTCCAACCTCGTACGAGGAGTCTGTGGTCAGACTGGGGAATGACAGAAGGAACTCCCCGACAAAGGTTCTCTTGAACCATCCATCACTGCAAGTCCCGAACCATGGGAGAGGAAACTAGGACAAGCTGGTCCAGGTCATCCACCAACTGATCCCACTGAGCCCAAAGCGTCCACTGAGAGATCCTCATGTGGAGCCAAGCACGAGGGACTGTTGGGATTGCAGCCACCATAAGCTCGAAGAGGCGAAGGACCAACCTGGCACTGACCCGCCTGCAGCTGGACAACAGGCTGACCTGAGCCTGGAGTGTGGCCGCCCTGTCCGGTGGCCGAAAGGCCCTGCCAGAGATCGTGTCCAGGATTGACCCGATAAACTGGAGCCTCTGGGACAGGATCAAGTGGGACTTGGAGTTGCTGATGGTGATGCCCAGGGAGAAAAACACCCCCTGGGTAAGGGAAAGGGAGCGCAGGAGATCCTCCCTTGACGGGGCCACCAGGAGCCAATCGTCCAGGTACGGAAAAACCTGCACCCCCTGGGTACGCAGGTAGGCCGCTACCACCGAAAGGCATCTGGTGAACACCCAGGGTGCCGATGAAAGACCAAATGGATGAACTGGTAGTGGTCCCCCTTGAAAGCAAAACGGAGGTATCTGCGGTGAGAAGAGCGGATAGGAATGTGCAGGTAAGCATCCTGCATATCCAGAGCGCACAGCCACTGTCCCGGCCGAAGGAGGGGCAGGAGGCCCTGTAGGGACAGCATCCTGAAACTCTTGTACTCCACGAACAAGTTCAGGGAACTGAGGTTGAGAATCGGCCTTACATCTCCTGCCTTCTTCGGGACCAGGAAGAAGTGGGACCAGCAACCTGTTCCCTGAAGAGGAAGGGGGACAGGCTCCATCGCCTCCTTCAGCAAAAGTGCTGAAATCTCTTCCTGGACCAGAAGAAGGTGTTCCCGAGAGGACGACGACTTTGGGGGAGGGTGACTAGGTGGTTTCTGGAGAAACTCTATTGAATGTCCTTCTGCGATCAGCTGGAGTACCCAGGAATCTGAAGTTATCCTCTCCCAACCCGGGAGGTGGAGGGAAAACCTCCTTTCTACCGGTTCCTCCGGAAGGCCCAGAGGCTGTGGGAGAGGAAAGGAGTCAGGTGGTGTGGGGCAGTGCCGCGGCTGAAGTACCTGCTGCTTTTCTGGGCAGAGCGGACTTGGCAGCCGGAGGGGCCCGGCATTTAGTGGCCCGCTTTCCCTGGGGTGTCACCTTTTGCCGATTCCATCTGCGAAAGGGACGGCACTGTGTTTGATGGGGATGGTACATGGAGTCAACAGACTTCAGAGCAGTCCCCTTCTCTTGCAGATCGGTGATGATGTCCTTGACATCACCACCGAACAGCACTGAACCCCGGAAGGGCGCTTCCTGAATAGCGGACTGCACTTCCGGGACCAACCCTGACACACGGAGCCAGGCATGACGCCATAAGCCTACGGCAAAAGCAGAGCTCATACCAGCAGTGTCCACTGCATCGTAAGTAGCACGAAGCATGTGCCGACTGGCCGAACGTGCAGAGCGGACGAGTTCAGCCACTTCCTGTTTGACTTGACAGCCCAGAAGGGAGTCCAATTTGGATTCCACCTCACTAAGAAATCGCCTTCTGGTAATCCCACATGTGACCGACTATTTCGGAACCTAATACCCAGAGAGGAAGAAGCACAGATCTTCTTCCCATACTGGTCCAGAAAACGGGATTCTTTCATGTGGAGACGAACTCAGATGTTTTGGGTTCACTGTTCGGCCATGAGCGGCGCTAATCACTACCGAATCAGCTCGAGGGTGAGAACCTAAAAAGTTAACACCCTCGGGAGCCTGATATAGCCTGTTTGACTTCCGAGGAAGTGGGGCTAAAGCCGACGGCTGCTTCCAAATAATGGAAATAAGATTGGCATGAGGCTCAATACAGGGTGGCAACAAGGTGGGAGCTGTCACGGGCAGATCCAGGTGCTCAGCGAGTTTCTTACGCTGGGGATCTGGCTCCAAGGAATGCCACTTATGAACCTCCTGGATTTTGCGTAGCAACTCTGTAAAAGAAGGATCCTCCGGAGGAGACTTCAGAGGAGTCCTGGCCTGGGCTTAGATGGAGAGCGTGGCTAGTCATCCAGCTCGGAGCAACCGGAGTCGTCCAAAGTGTCCGAGGAGGAAGAAGATGATGAGGAAGACTCTCTCTCCCGGCGTGGGGGAGAAACGGACCCTTGGGAAGCCCTCCAGGAAGCGTGTCCTGCACTGATCTGGAACCAGAGGGCTCGGCCCTGGTGTTCGGAGGTGGGGAAGGAGTCTGTCGTCGCGGACGTACAGGAACTGGCACCGTCGTCGGAAGACGACTCTCCACCTCTCTGGTGAGCTGAACCTTGGCCTCAGCCCACCAGGAAGCCAGTCTCCAAGTCCACCCGCGGCTGAGGGGGTGGTGGAGGAGGAGGGGGATACGGGTACAGATTAAACCCATAAGGCGCGTGTATCCATAACCCGCTGACAGGAAGCCCAGCGTCGGGTATTGAGGCCCCGGGTACTGCGGCGTCAGATAGGCCGGTGTCGGGTACTGGGGCATCGGATACTGCGGACCCGGGTAAGACTGCATCATATACAACGGGGTTGGATACCCGGGAACCGAGGGGTCTGCCGGAGCAGACTGCCCGGCAGGAGGGCCCACGGGCGGGTCTGGAGCAGAAGGCCCAGTGGGCGGAGGGCCCGGTGTTGGAGCGGCATCCGGAAGCGGGATGTCGCCTGGGGTCGGCAATACTGGCGGCAGGGCCTGCGACCGGGGAGCCGTCAGGTTGGTCGGCTCTTCAGGCGGATGGTCTGACAGGGGTGCAGCAGGAACCTCGGCATCGCCCGGGGATGGAGGAGAAAATCCTGGGGTCAGGCTGAGGAGACCCAGGGTCCCCGGAAGGCAGTGAAGACTGCGGGGAGCCGGAAACGGCAGACGTTGGAAGGTCCAGCGTTGGACATCTGGCAAACCAACGTCTGACTTATCAGCGGGGTCCGGGCAGATGCTGAAGGAGCAGACATCCGACTTAGCGGACCCGTCACCCGAGGCAGGTCGCGAAGGAGGGGCGGCCTGGTCGGGCGGAAGAAGGCCCGTGCGCTGCCCCGAGGCATCGGGTGACTTAATGACCTACTCCATGCTGGCATCTGAGGAGCAGACGGCCGGCTTACTGGAGCCACTCAAACCAGTAGGCCGCACAGTGGTGACTTTACCAGGCGCGGAGCCCTCCAATAGCCCAGAGGCACCCGAAGGGCCCGAGGGCGAGCCAGATGGGCGGGCCAACACTGCCTTGAAACCTCCACGCGGCGCGCTGGATCCGGTCCCGGTGTTACCTGGGCACGGCAACTCCCGAGGGAGACGCTGTGGATGAGGAGCCCTTGGTCCCTCGCGGCTTCTCCTGTCTTTTCTTGCAATGGCCTTCGGGGAAGTGGACACTTGCCAGAGCTTTTTTAACTCCTTTTCCATGGAGGACATTTTCTTCTTTAAAATATGGGCCTCCAGGGACTGCTGCCGCCGTCTGCAGGTGGCAGTGTTGAATTTAGGGTAGTGCTGGCATTTCACCTGATGATCTGAGCCTAGGCAGAAGAGGCACTGGGAATGGCCGTCCTTGTGTGGGAGTTGGGCACCGCACAAGTCTCACTTGTGCTTGTGATCGGAGGGTGTAGGGGCTACATACACCGTGAATACCTGACAAAATTCAAAAATCGAAAAACTGTAAAACTACCATGATTGAGGCTGATTGGGCTGAACTTTCTCAGCGAGGGCGCTGACTTGAGCCAACGGGCGGAAAGAACTGGAAGGCGTGGGCGTGGGACCATCCCTATATCACATGGACGCCAGTCACCTGACATGGGGGCAGTCCCCCGCCAGAGACCGCTAGCTAGAAATGCTTCGTGGGTCCTGACGCCTGACTGCATCAGTCCTATATGTAATTACCTACTGCAAGAGCCCTCTCGAAGTAAGATCTGCCTCTGGGGTAACCACACTTGGGAGACTTCGGTACCTGGCTATGTACTGTTCAGAAGAGACCAAGGTGCAAAAAGTGGGGGTGGAGTGGCCCTGTATGTCAATGAATATATCAAAGCTACAGAAATTCAGAATACACATAAGGAGCCAGAAGAACTGCGAGTCACCCTGGAAACAGGAAATGGGACAGCCATAAGAACTGGGGTTGTCTACAGGCCTCCAGACCAGGGGGAGGACACAGACACATTACTGTTAGAAGATATACAAAACATAACAGCTAAAGGGAAGGGAGAAGCCAGAGATGGAGAGGGGGGCAGCAAGGTCAGCTCCTAGGGTGGGGGCTGACCAAACGAGCAGACATGAAAGACTGTTAAGCCTATTCTGCTGGCATTTTAGTATGTTAGTAAAGGGGAGGTTCTGATAATGGGAAATTTCAACATGCCAGATACAGATTGGTCAATACCAGCAGGAACATCTGCGAGAACTAGACACATGGTAGATTCCCTGCAGAGGGAGGGCCTCAAACAACTGGTACAACAACACACAGGAGACAGGGCTATTCTAGATCTAGTACTGACTAACAGGGAAAGGATCACATATCTCCAGGTAGACAGTCACCTGGGAGCCAGTGACCATCATATGGTATGGTTCAGTTTGGCCACTACAACTAAATCATCCCATTCCAAGGCAAAAATATGGGACTTCAGAGGAGCTTACTTTGATAAGATGGCCAACAGAGTTAAACTAGCCCTGGCAAAAAGAAATACAGGAGAGGGGGTACAGGCAAAGAGGGCAAGTATTAAGGATGCAATACTTGAAGCAACGTCCCACTGTGTTAGAGAGAAAAGGAAGTGCAAAAGAAGAAGAAAACCACTTTGGTTCTCAAAAAAGGAATGCAGCGGGATGAAGATAGGGAGGCATACCAAACTTCCCTAAGGGAAGCAGGGAAGGCAGTAAGGCAGGCAAAGGCCCAAACCGAGGAAACACTAGCACAAACAGTAAATGAAGGTGACAAGACCATCTATAAATACATTGTTGAAATGAGAAAGTCCAGAGGGGGTATTGCCAAGATCAAAGCAGATAAGGGGGCATGTGAGGAGGAGGACCATGTAAAAGCATCTATCCTAAATAGATACTTCTCAGTATTTAGTGAAGAGAAGTTAGGGCAGGGCCCAAAGCTCAGCATCATAGACAAAGTGGGGAGGGAGGTGAACACTTTTCCCTTCACACACACACAAAAAAAAAAAGAGTCCTACAAGAGCTCGATAAGCTCAGGGTGGACAAGGCAATGGGACCTGATGGCATACATCCCAGGGTACTAAAGGAGCTAAGGGTGGAACTAGCAGCACCATTATCAGAACTGTTTAGTGAGTCTCTGAGCACAGGAGAGGTCCCAGAAGACTAGAGAAGGACTCATGTGATCCCGCTCCACAAGAGTGGTATCAGGGAGGAGGCAGGGAACTACAGACCAGTCAGTATTACCTCAGTAGGGGGCATGATTATGGAGGCACTCAAGGAAAGGATAGTGCAACACCTGGAATCCATAGCAGCACAGGATCCAAGACAGCATGGGTTTACAAAAGGAAGGTCCTGTCAAACTAATCTCAGATTTCTTTGACTGGGTAACCAGAGTGGTGGACCAAGGGGGAGCAGTTGATGTCGCCTACCTTGACTTCAGCAAAGCTTTCGATACTGTTCCACATAGAAGATTGATTAATAAGCTGGGTAGGCTCAGGGTGGGTCAGAAGTTGGTCAACTGGGTGGCAAACTGGTTAACGGGCAGAAAACAGAGTGGTGGTAAATAGCATACAGTCAGAAGAGATGCAAGTCACAAGTGGGGTACCTCAGGGATCAGTCCTAGGGCCAGTCCTCTTCAACATCTTCATCAGTGACATAGCAGATGGACTAGAGGGTAAGGCTTGTCTGTTTGCATAGGACACCAAGATCTGCAACAGAGTAGATGATTCAGATGGGGTGGGCAGAATGAGAAGAGATCTGGATAAATTAGCAAAATGGTCGGAAGAGTGGCAACTGGTGTTTAATGCAAAGAACTGCAAGATCATGCACACAGGGAAGAGAAACCCTGAAGCCACCTATAGGCTGGGAGGGGAGTTGCTGGCAGTCACAAGGGAAGAAAGACTTGGGCATCACCATCACCGATGACCTGAAATCATCCAAGCAGACCACTAAAGCAGTAGGTAAGGCTAGAGGGATGTTCGGGGTGTATCAGTAGGGGTAACACGTCGGAAAAGGAGGCTATAATCCCTCTTTACAAGACACTGGTTAGGCCCCACCTGGCGTACTGTGTGAAGTACTGGAGGTTACACCTTTACAAGGACATTAACCAAATTGAGGCAGCCAGCGAAGGACAACCAAAATGGTGCAAGGACTGCATCAGAAAACATATGATGATAGGTTAATGGAGCTCAATATGTATACCCTAGAGCAAAGGAGGGAGAGAGGTGATATGATCGAAACATTCAAACACCTTAAGGGCATTAACAAGGTGAAAGAGTAACATGTTTCAATATAAGAAAAATAGCAGGACAAGAGGACACAGCATGAGAATAGAGGGAGGCCGATTAAGGGGGAATGTGAGGAAGTTCCTTTTTCACAGAAAGGGTGGTGGATGCATGGAATGGCCTACCTCAGGAAGTGGTGGATATGAATACAGCGCAAGGCTTCAAACAGGCATGGGATAGGCATAAGGGATCAATACAGATGAGTATGAACAGATAGGCCATTGTCGGAACAAAGGCCGATGGCACATTTATAAGGTAGAAAAATAAATGGGCAGACTGGATGGGCCTTGCAGTCCTTATCTGCCGTCAGCTTCTGTGTTTCTATGACTGCAAAACTGAGGCTAACAGGTTCACCACAGGAGTGCCCCACAGCAGAGAAAACGTGCCTCACCACTTCCTGATGCAAAGACCACTTGTGTGATGTCTTTCCCACCCAGCTGACAGCGTCCACCAGCTGGTTGTCAGCTCCCACAACATGAATCGCCAGGTGATCTACACATGAGGGTCCAGGGGTGGAAAGCCTCCAGACACAAGGGAAGGGAGTGCATGCTGCCCTGCTTGTTCGGGTAGAATATGGATGTGGTGTTGTCCGTCTAGACCTGCACGACCTGACCCTGAACAAAAGGAGTGAATTCCGTTAGAGTAAGGTGCACTGCATGGAGCTCCAGCAGGCTGATGTGGTGATGGGACTCCCTGGGGATCCAGAGCCTGCTGGCTCTGTGATCCCCCAGGTGGGTTCCACACACCAGAGAAGCATCTATAGCCAGAATGACTAATGGCTCTAGGCAGACAAACATGATTCCTCCTTCCAGATGTTCTGGGACAAGCCACCGCTAGATTGTTTCCCACATCGGCTAGGTCACTGCAACCGGATGGTTCAAGGGACCTAGGTGTTAAGACCTTTGACAGCCCAACTCCCAATGAAGGAGAGACAGCCACCAGTGGACTCACCAGACTATGTTGGTGCAGGACACCATGTACCCCAGCAGCTGCACGAAGTCCGGGGCAGGGGATGAGCGCCCCACCTGAGATGATCGGGCAAGGGAGGTAAGATTAAGTGCCTGGTCCACAGTGAGTAGAGGTCTGCCCCGATGAAGTGGATCACCTGCGACAGGCTGAGTTCAGACTTGGCCAGATTGACCAAAAGGCCCAAGTAACACTCCACTGCCTCTTTGGACTGCCCGGCTATCAGCCAGTCATCCAAGCAGAGGTATGCCCCGACCCTCTGGTGCCACAGAAAGGCTGCCACCACTGCTATACACTTGAAGACCCTGGGCACTGAGGACAGGCTGAAAGGCATAACCTGGAACTTGTAAAGAACCCTTTCTACGTAGAACCGAGGTTACCTCCAGTGAGACAGACTGGAATGTGAGCACCCTGGAGGTCCAGAGAGCAGAACCAAATGCCCTGCTCCAGAGATGGTATTATCTGGTTCCGAGTGACCATCTTGAACTTGTGCTTCCGGAGGTACTGATTTAGATCGTGAATATCCAGCATGGGGTGCCAACCCCCCATCCGTTTTGGGACCAGGAAGTACCTTGTCACAAAGCCTAGACCTGCCATGGAGTCTGGGACATGGGCTATGACTCCCTTCTCTGGGAGTTGAGCAACATCCTCCCTGAGGATAGACAGCATGTCTTGCAACACCACGGACTCCTTTGGCATGTGGGGTCAGTAAGGTGGGACAGCCTCGAAATAAAGAGGCGACCCTCAGCCTACCACCTCCAGAACCCACTTGTCTGAGGCAATTACGGCCTAAGCATGTCTGAAGTGACTAACCTTTAAAGCCCTACATGATCAGGGACTCGGTTACCTGAAAGATCTCCTGATTCCCTACTGCCCCCTCCGTCCTCTCCGTTCCGCCAACGAGGGATTGCTGGAGATTCCCAGGGTTCGATTAAAGACATCAGGATCTCGTGCCTTTGCTTTTTCAGCACCAACCCTGTGGAATACTCTACCTCATTGGTTGAGAGAATGCCCAACCGTCGATAGTTTTAAGGTTGCTTTAAATACATATTTATTCAATTTAGCATATTCTAGTTAGTCATGGCTGACATTTTTAATGTATGGAAATTTTTATTACTTTGTGTATGTTTTTGTACAGCGCCTTGGATTTGAAAGGCGCTATATAAATAAAGTTGGATTGGAGTGGATTGAAGTGGTGCAGCTGCCCCCCCCCCCCCATGGGGAGACAGGACAAGGACTGGGCAGGTGGGAAGTAGACATCTGCCAAAGCTCCAGCACTGGTCCCTAGATGACCTCAGCCATTGGGAAGGCAACCCCATGGGATTCATAAGGTAGAAAAATGGGCAGACTGGATGGGCCTTGCGTTCCTCATCTGTCGACAACTTCTATGTTTCTCTCCCCTAATCTGTCCCAGGCAGCTTTTGAGGGGGCACCGGCAACTGCTGCTGGAGGGGCACCACTACCCCTGCCTTTTTTGGGGCCCTGACCTGCTGGGGCTACTGCTGCCTAGACCGATGTGACAAAGGGCTGAAACTGTAAAAGCTTTTTCTTTGGCTTCTGCCCATTTTTTGCCCTTTCTGCGAGGAGGTCACAGAAATCTAGGGTGGCACTGGACTAAATCCTGGTGAGGTAGCCCTCAACGCCAGGGCCAAAGAGGTCAGTGCCAAGAAAGGGACATAGGCCAACTTGTGTTGGGTGTCCGCTGTACAGGAGATCCTCAGCCAGGCCCTGCGATGCATCGTGATGGCTACAGACATGGCACAGGTGCAAGAATCACCCATATCCAAGGCTGTCTGAAGCTGGAGTTTAGCCAGCACTTGATCCTGGTTTTGGATCATTTTTACCACCAGCAGCTTGCCGGCAAGGAGCTATGGGAGGACAGTGTCTAGGACTCCCACCAGGGAATGACCAAAATGGGCCACTGGAACGTAGCTCACCGGACTGAGACCGTTTTAGCTGCACAGTCAAGCTTTTGGGAGACTGTCAATGTCCCCAGTGTTATCACATTTGTGGAAGATTGTGTCAGCAACCAGACTCTCTGCCGAGGATGGTCCAAAAATCCAGACAAGGTGCCAGTAGGGAATGCATTTTTGCGGACTGTACAAGCAGAAGGTATCAGGCAGAAGTCTGATGCTGCCAAAGCTTCAGCATTGGTCCCTAGATGACATCAGCCATCGAGAAGGTAACCCCAGGGGATTCATCCTGGTCCAGTATTTTCATGATGAAGGGATAACTTAGCCCTTTTCTGGACTGGTTCCAAGGGAATCTCCACGAACTCGTACACAAGTCTGAGAAGAGCCCCAAAAGACACCAGCCTGTGGTCGGTAGTCAGTTCCTCAACAGATTCCCATTCGAGGGCATGAGCCCTTAAATGTAGCGTCGAGGATGCTTCAGTCAGATGAGGAATCCTCGAATACAGCCCCCAGCAGTTTGCTGCTATGCACCACTTCAGGCTTGGTCAAGTCAGTGATCTCCACTGACAACTGGCCTGGTAAAACAGTAGCTGGATAGGGAGTCCTTGGAGAGGACTCCCTGTATAGGCTGTCATGGAGGTGGCTACACCTGCATCAGTGGTAAGATCACATCTGAGACAGCTGTCTCAGTAAGACCGGTATGGGCTGAACTGGCGGCAGCCAGGTATCTGCTGGGGTTGAGGTCAGAGCCCTACCCTGCCCAACCAAGGCCCACTGCTGCCAGAGGAGTGCCTCACAGTGCCGCTGCACATGATGACAGAGCCTCCGATTGTCCGAGGAAGAAGATGAGTGCAGACAGCGTTGCCTCCCAGTCGAATTAGACAAAGTATGAGGAATCCTCAACCGCATCTACTGACTAGACATTAAGCAGATACAGCCAGGGGGCAGTATAGACTGCCCGCACAGGGTTCGACTGTTTGACCAGAGAGGGAAGGTCATGCTCAGTCGGCCAACTGAGAAGACAACAAGCGTAGTGGTCTTCGAGGGAGGAAGGAAGCACAGCCTGGCACGGGTCACAGGCAGTGGAGACGTGCTGTTCGCCGAAGCAGTAAATACACAACACATGCAGATCAATCAGAGACATCTTCTGGTTGCACTGAATACACCACTTAAAACCAGGAACTGGCTTAGAACCACTGCAATCCATGGTGTCAACATCGGAGATGGGAAAGAAATTAGCCAAACAATGCACTTGAAAACAGATATTTGGGCAAACACTGTGCACAGAGCTGTTAAGACGATGACCTGACTTCTGGTGGAAAAGAAGATCTTACATCACGGGGTGGAGCTGAGGGATATACCACCTGGGTGGTGGAAATAACTTGGCTTGAAGACTGTCTGCCAAAAACGGCTCTTAAAGGGAGACTGCCCATGTGCAGATAAGTGGACCATATCTGCATCCCTAGAAATAAACTTAGAGACACCAGACATACAAATATAGTGAAGATAACATAGCTAGTACCTTCAGACACATTTACGAGTGGTTATATAAAGCATTAGAGGAAGCATAGGTGCAATGGTACAAGGACGAATTTCTGAATACCCTCTGCATTCCAACTTTAACAGAAGCTCAAAATGTCTCTGATGACCCAATCATAGTGGAAGAGTTGGATAACTTTAAGGAGTCCAAAAGCAACAAAGCCCCAGGCCCAGATGGCTACACTGCTGAGTACTATAAAAAATGTAGGCCCGAGTTAACTCCAATTCCGTTGAAACTATTCCGTACATTTCAGGAAAAGAATTAACCCATCCCCCAATCTTGGAATGAAGCTATGTAACAGTTATACTCAAACCAGGTAAGCCCAAAGTGGAATGTACTTCATACCACTCCATTTCTCTTTTCTTTTATCTGTTTATTCCCCTCCTTGCTCCCACGGTGATCCCCACTCTTTCAGGCTCCTACAAGTCCTCACCGAGTCCTCGCTAGCCCTACCTGAGCTCTCTCCGACCCTCACATCACAGCCAGTCCCTGGGATATCCCGGATGTAACCCTTCGACGGGTGAGTCCCCTTCCTCCAAGGGGGAAGGCATGGGGGGGGGACTCCAGCCCACTTTTGATAGGGCCCAGGGATGCTGCTGAAGGAAGGAGGCTCGCCTAAAGCACCGGGGGACAGAGAGCAGTCATCCGGCGGCCACCAGGTGGTCTTTCTGGTCCCCTCATTGCGCCGCTCACATAGTGCCTCCAGTCTCCACTGGGGGGCCACTGCCGAGCGACGCATTCCCCAATCCCACCCAGGACAGGAGAGCAGTCCTTCGGACGCTCAATCCTATCCTCCCCCTGCCGACCCCTGGCGTCCCAACCCATTTCTCTTCTTAACCAAGACCTTAAACTCTTCACTAAAATAATGGTGAACAGGTTATAAAGAATCATTGACCCTTTAGTCCACCCTTATCAAACAGGCATTTAAATAACAACATTAGGAAACTCCTTAACCTGATCACAGCACAAACACCCTAAATCACTTTGTTTACTGATGCAGAGAAAGCACTTGATCGCTTTAACTGGACTTATTTTAAGGTGATTTTGGAAGAAACAGGGTTGGGGAGGGTTTCCGGCACTGGCTTGATCAAATATACAGAGCCCTTACGGCTAAAATAAGACCAAACGGCACTTCATCACGGAGTATCAAAATTGAGAGGGGCACTAGACAGGGCTCGAAATTAACATACTAAGCCTGTTCCCTATGCAAGTAGAAACAGGCTGGTGCATGTAGTTTTTCAAAAAGGAGTAAGGCCATCAGGAAATGGAGGGTAATGAGTACCAATGCCCGTAGTCTGGGCAACAAGCTCCCTGAACTGGTGGCCTTGATGGAAGAGGGATGCCTGGATATCGTAGCAGTCACAGAAACATGGTACACAGAGAACCATGACTGGATGTTAACATACCAGGGTACATAACCCACAGGAGAGACAGGCAGGGACAAGAGGGGAGGAGTAGCTCTCATGTAAAGGAAGGGATAAAAGCAACTGAACAAAAGAGTAAACAGGGAGGAGAGGAGGCACTGTGGGTCACCTTGGAGACTGGAAAGGGCACCACAATCCGCACAGGGGTTGTGTACAGACCCCCATGTCAGGGGGAAGGAATGGACAAGGATATGATAGAAGGCATTCTTAGAATGGCAGAGAAAGGGGAGATACTGTTGATGGGAGACCTGAATATGCCAGATGTTAACTGGAGCACATTTCCTGCAGCCACATCCAAGAGCAGGGCCAATCTTGATGCCCTACAGGTGGCAGGCCTCAGACAGCTAGTTTCGGAACCCACTCATGAGGGAGCAATCTTAGACCTCGTACTCTCAAACAGGGGCAGTGAGAGGATCTCAGATCTAGAAGTGGGTTGCCATCTGGGAACAAGTGACCATCAAACAGTGTGCTTCACGTTAAACTCAGCTACAGAGTCAAGCCATACAAAAGTGAGGGTACTGGACTTTAGGAGGGCTGACTTTGGCAAGATGGGAGAGTGCCTCAGAAAAACACTAGCAAACAGGCTAGGAGGAGGTGTGGAGCAACAATGGGAAATCATCAAAACTGCCATCACAGAGGCAACAAGGCTTTGTGTGAAGCAAATAAATAAATCAAAACGAAAGAAAAAGCCACTATGGTTCTCAAAAGAGGTGGCTGTGAAAGTCAGGAAGAAAAAGATAGCATTCCGGAAGTATAAGGAAACACAGAAGGAGCAGGACAGAGAGCTGTACCAGTTAAGGCAGAAGGAAGCAGGGAGGGAAGTCAGAAGAGCAAAGGCCCAAACTGAGGAAAAGACAGCCAACTCAGTTAAGAAGGCGGATAAAACCTGTTATAGATACATCAGCGAGCATAGAAAGACAAAGGGAGGGATAGTGAGGCTGAATAGAATGAACAGTGGGTGGGCAGAGGGAGACAGTGAAAAAGCAGGGATACTGAATGAATATTTCTGCTCAGTATTCACAAAAGAGGAGGGGTAAGTGCCTAATCCAATTAACAGAAGCACTCTTGATAGGGGGGTCGATCCCAACCCTTTCACAGAAGAAAGGGTTCTGCAAGAACTCCTAAAACTGAAGGTGGACAAAGCAATGGGTCCTGATGGAATTCACCCAAGAATTCTAAAAGAATTAAGGGAGGAACTAGTGAAACCACTGGCTACTCTTTTTAATAAATCATGGGAGGATGGTGTGGTACCCGAGGACTGGAAGGCGGCGAATGCGATTCCCCTTCCCAAAAGTGGGACCAAGACAGAGGCAGGAAACTACAGACCTTTCAGTCTGACCTCTGTGGTAGGGAAAGTGATGGAGTCACTTCTGAAGGAAAGAATAGTTGAGTACCTAGAGGCCAGTGGGGCACAGGACCCAAGGCAGCATGGGTTCAGAGCAGGAAGGTCATGTCAGACTAATCTCAATAGATTTCTTTGACTGGGTGACCAAAGTAGTAGACCAGGGAGGGGCTGTGGACACGGCCTACCTAGAGACTTTAGCAAGGCATTTGACACAGTCCCACACAAAAGATTAATAGTCAAATTAACCAGCCTGGGAGTGGGTCCCAGGGTGGTAGCCTGGGTAAAACATTGGCTGCACAACAGGACACAGAAGGCAACTGTAAATGGAGTCCACTCTGAAGAAAGAGGGGTTACTAGTGGGGTACCGCAGGGTTCAGTATTGGGTCCAGTACTTTTTAATGTCTTCATCAGTGACATTGCAGAGGGACTGGAAGGAAAAGTATACCCTTTTGCAGATGACACAAAGATCTGCAACAGGGTTGATACACAAGGAGACATGGAAAGGATGAAAAGGGACTTGGCAAGGTTGGAGGAATGGTCAAAAGTATGGCAGCTAGATTCAATGCAAAGAAGTGCAAAATAATGCACCTGGGAAACAAGAACCCAAGGGAAGAATACACAATGAGGGGAGGTAGTAACAACAACAAAAGGAAAGGGACCTGGGGTAATCATATCAGATGACCTTAAGTTAGCAAGCAATGTGAGAAGGCAGTAGAGGGGCTGGGGGTATACTGGGATGCATAGGGAGAGGCATCACAGCAGAAAACAGGAAGTTGTTATCCCTCTGTACAGACAGTTGGTGAGACCCCATCTGGAGTACATGGGCCCAGTTCTGAGACCCCATCTCGCAAGGACAGAGGCAGTCCAGAGGAGGGCAACTAAATGGTGCAGAGTCTGCAAGAGAAGCCGTATGAGGAAAGACTAAAGGAGCTTAATATGTATACCCTTGAGGAAAGAAGGGGGGGACATGATAGAAACTTTTAGGACCTCAGTGGAATCAACAAAGTCCAAGAGGGTAGCATCTTTCAGAAAAGACATGCAAGAACAAGGGGACAATTTAAAGATGGAGGCGGTTCAGGGCAATGTGAGAAGTATTATTTCACAGAGAGGGTAGTGGATGCAGGACAGCCTTCCTGAGGAGGTTGTGGGGTCTAAAACTGCAGGAGAATTCAAGAATGCATGGGACAGACATAAGGCAATTCTTGTGGGGGGTAGAAAGAAATAGGCTGTTGGTAAACTAGGATCTGCGGCCTATCCTGTAGGTAGGGAAATGGGCAGACTAGATGGGCCAAGCGGTCCTTATCTGCCGTCAAAGTCTATGTTTCTATGCATGCACTGTGGTGCAGGTAGCTCATTCATGTTCTTTTAGGCTGCATTTACAACAAGTCGCCACAAGGGGCGCAGTGCTGGAGAGACAGGCAGAATACTTTTTTTTCTGGCTGATGTAAAGTCGCACGCACGCATGCACACCACAGTGAGGACTCGCGAGAGTGAGCAGCGTGACGAGGAAGCAAGCTCTGTTTGGAGTTGGAGTCAGGACAAAGAGCCGAAGTGCCAAAGGAAGAGCTCAGAGTGTCTTTCAGAGGAGTCAGGATCATACGGCTGGACATCGGGAGGGGCTACAGTCTCCGAGAAGCAAGTCAATCATGCTGAAGTCCCAGGCTGCAGTGGTGACTGGTAATAAAGGGACTGGGGTGGGCACTGGGTTGCCGGAGTCTGTAGTCACTGCCAATCAGCGATAAGTGTTGGAAGCACGGGGGGAGAGGGTACAGAGCACAAGAGGCGTGGTGATAAAGATGGCATATCTGGCTCTGGCATACTATCTTACCCTTACTGTACCATGTGTGCTTCTTTCTGTCACCCTCTTGGTACAGTAAGGTTCACATAGGCATGCATGTCTGTCAGCTGTGCATTTTGGATTGAACTGCTGCAGTGAACAGTCATTTGGAGCAAAGCTCTTCCATGAGTGGAATTTGTGATAGACGTTGAAAATTTGTTATATATTAAATGGTTACAGATATTTAGAAAGGGTCATCAGACTTTTGTTTGTTAAAAAAAAAGCATATTTTGAACAAATGAAACAGATTATTTTGCAGAAAGCAAATTCGATAAAGTTGGAATTTCACCCCTTCCCCAAGGCGATTTTTAAGCAGGCTTTTCTTTGGAGAGATATACTTTTGTTTAAGTAAAAAAAAAAAATACATTTCAGCAAAGCAAACAGATTACTTGGCAGAATGCACATTGATCAATTTGGGGTTTTCACACCTCCCCCAAGTAGACTGGGAGCAGACTTTACTTCAGAGAGAAAGGGCAACTGAACAGCAGTTGCTTTGAGAACTGATTCGGTATACTGTCAGAGAAGCTGGGTTTGTAAAATTTTTGTTGGGGCCCAGGGGTCAGGGCTCAAGGCCCCGCCCCATGGCCAGGGGTCAGAGGTGAACCATCGGGGTTCTGGGGTCAGAGCCTCACCTCATGGGCTGGGGGTTAGAGGTCAATCCACCACCACCACCAGGTGTCTATGGGAGTAGAGCACCTTGTATCATAATGTGGGTGGTTACATGAAATAAAAAAAGCAGTTAAAATACCAAACATTTTTAGCACAAAAAATGTACATTGCACAAGAGGCCATGTGGAAGTGGATATAAACTGTGCTAACACAGCCCCCTGTTGGATGCTGGGTTTCAGGAGCAAAGATAGATAGGAGGCTGGATTTTCAAAGCCCTGAAAATGCCGCAAGCCCCTCGTGCACCAACTGATTGGTGCATGGGGCTTATGGTATTCTCCTGGCTGGTGATCAGGATTTTCAATCCCATGCGCCAATGCCACAGCTTAGACCAGCTTTGCTCTGATCCAACTTACGACATTCATGGGACCCTTTTTTACAGGGTTTGCACCAAATACTTGGGGCAAGCTGTCAAAAACTGAAGAAATTGTCTCAATTGCATCTGATAGAAAATTGGGAGCAGTTCCGGCAAAAGTGTTACACAGAAACATAGACTCTGATGGCAGATAAGGACCGCTTGGCCCACCTAGTCTGCCTATTTCCCTACCTGTTGATAAGCTGCAGCTCCTAGTTAACCAACAGCCTATTTCTTCCTACCCCCCCCCACATGAATTGCCTTATGTCTGTCCCATGCATTCTTGAACTTCCTCACTGTTTTTGACCCCATGACCACCTCAGGAAGGTCGTTCCATGTGTCCACCACCTCTCTGGAAAAATACTTCCTCACATTACCCCAAGCCATCCCCCCTCCATCTTCAAATTGTGTCTCTTGTTCTTGCACATCTCTTTTGTGAAAGATGCTACTCTCTTGGACTTTGTTGATTCCCTTGAGGTATATATAAGTTTTATCGTGTCCCCCCTTTTCCTCAAGGGTATACATATTAAGCTCCTTTAGTCTCTCCATATGGCTTCTGTTGCAGATCCTACACCATTTTAGTTGCCCTCCTCTGGACTGCCTCCTTCGTGTCTATGTCCTTGCGGAGATGGGGTCTCCAGAACTGCACGAAGTACTCCACATGGAGTCTCACCAACTGTCTGTACAGAAGGATAACTTCCTGTTTTCTAGTGGTGATGCCTCTCCTTATACATCCCAATACCCCCCCAGTTCTCCCTACTGCCTTCTCACATTGCTTGCTAACCTTTAAATCATCTGATATCATTATTCCATTTTTGTTGCTGTTACTACACCCCCCATTGTGTACTCTTCCCCTGGGTTTTTATTTCCCAGGTGCATTACTTTGCACTTCTTTGCAGTGAATCTAAGCTACCATACTTATGACCATTCCTCCAACCTTGCCAAGTCCCTTCTCATCCTTTCCACCCCCCACTGTGTATCAATCCTGTTGCAGATCTTTGTGTCGTCTGCAAAGAGGCATACTTTTCCTTCCACTCTCCCTGCAATGTCACATAAAGCCATTAAAAAGGACCAAACCCAGTACCGAACCCTGTGGTACCCCACTAGTAACCCGGCCCCTTTCTTTGGCATGGACTCCATTTACTATTACCCTCTGTGTCCTGTTGTCCAGACAATGTTTTACCCAGGCTACCACCTTGGGACCCACTCCCAGGCTGGCTAATTTGTTTATTAATCTTCTGTGTAGGACGGTGTCAGATGCCTTGCTAATGTCTAGGTAGGCCATGTTCACAGCCCCTCCCTGGTCTACCACTATGGTTACCCAGTCAAATAAATCAATTAGATTCGTCTGACATGACCTTCCCACTGTTAATCCATGGTGCCTTGGGTCCTGTGCCCCCACTGACCTCTAGGTACTCAACAGTTCTCTCCTTCAGAAGCGATTCTATCATTTTCCCCACCACTGAGGCCAAACTGACAGGTCTGTAGTTTCCTGCGCCTGTCTTGCTCCCACTTTCATGAAGGGGAATCACACATCCGCCCTCCTCCAGTCCTCAGGTACCACACCATCCTATGATCTGCTAAAAAGGGTAGTCAGTGGTGTCACTAGTTCTCCCCAGATTTCTTTTAGAATTATGGGGTGGATTCAGTCAGGCCCCATTGCTTTGTCCACCTTCAGTTTTAGGAGTTCTTTCAGAACCCTTTCTTCTGTGAAAGGACTGGTATCGACCTCCCCTATCCAGAGTGCTTCTATTGATTAGATTAGGTACCTCCCCCTCCTCTTCTTTTGTGAATACTGAGCAGAAGTATTCATTCAGAATCCCTGCTTTTTCATTGTCCCTCTCTGCCTGCCTACCCACCCTCCCCTTTATTAAGCCTCACTATCCTTCTCTTTGCCTTTTTTCACTCCCTAATGTAGCTATAAAAGGTTTTATCCCTCTTCTTAGAGTTGGCTAAGTTTCCTTTTTTTGGGCGTTTGCTATTCTGACTGCCTTCCCCACTTCCTTCTGCTTTAACTGGTACAGTTCTCTGTCCTGTTCCTTCTGAGTTTCCTGATACTTCCTGAGTGCTATCTTTTTCTCCCTAACCTTTCCCACCACCTCTTTTGAGAGCCATAGTGGGTTTTTCTTTCATTTTATTTGCTTCACACAAAGGCTTGTTGCCTCTGATGGCAGTTTTTATGTTTCCCCATTGTTGCTCCACCCCTACTCCTTGCCTGTTTGCTAGTGCTTTTCTGAGGCACTCTCCCATTTTGACAAAGTCAGCTCTCCTGAAGTCCAGTACTTTCACTTTTGTATGGCTTAACTCTGCAACTGAGTTTATCATGAACCACACTGTTTGGTAGTCACTTGTTCCGAGATGGCTACCCACTGAGATCTGAGATCCTGTCTCCGTCCCCTTCAGAGTGTAATAGGTCTAAGATTGCTCTCTCCCAAGTGGATTCTAACACTAGCTGTCTGAGGCATTCCCCCTGTAGGGCATCAAGAATGGCCCTGCTCTTTGATGTGGCTGCAGCTGTGCCACAAAATGGCTTTGATGCAGGGCTTGATGCAAGCTCTGCATCGGCCTTTGAAAATCCTGCCCAGGAAATCCCAAATGGAATAGCGCCATTGCATATATGTGAGCCTTAGAAAATGGGCAGGTTATTTCCTGGGGTCTGATTGGCTGGTACCCCAGCTGGGGGGGGGGGGGTACATTAACTTTCAATAGACGCCCAGGAAATAAAATGTACCAGCACAAAGTGTCACTTTACCTAGGCAGATATCACTGTGCTCACCTTCCTTACTGATTGGCCCACAGCACCACACTATTTTGAAATCGCTGCCATTTCTTTTTCCCTCATTTAGTGACAGACAGTGGCTTCCAAAGGCTCAGTAGTGGACTGCAAGCCACCTGACAAAACATGTCACCCTCCTATGGGCTAATTTCTTGACACACTTTTCTACTTGTTTTTTTGTTTTATTCAGCACTGTAATGTCCCATACTTGCTGCTGTCGTGATACCCCCACTCTACAAAAGCAGATCGCTCTCACTTCTCCCTCCTCTAGCCAGCTGCCCAGTCGCTCCTGAAAATACAGGTTACTCACCTGTAACAGGAGTTCTAGGAAGTGTATATCTTGTTCATCCACACTGTCTGGCAGGTTCCTTGCCGCTTTAAATCTTGCCGGAAGGTCTTCAAGCTGGCTCCTCCCTCCCACCCAGGTGGTAAAACTCTCAGCTCCGCTCCATGACGCCAGATCTAGCCCGCTGGAAGCCAGGTTGTGCGTCGAGCCGAGGGATAGGATGAACAATATACCATTCCTAGAACTTCTGTTACAGGTGAGTAACTTGTATTTCTAGGGACATGGATATGTTGTTCATCCACACTGTCTGGCAGACTCTAGCAGTTCTCCAGGAGGAGGCAGCAAGGCACACACCCCCTACTTGGGAAATAAAGACTGGAGAACCGAGGCCCCAAAACCAACATCCCGGCGTGACTCAAGGTCGATGTGGTAGTGGGTGATGAAGGTGTGTGCTGACTTCCAGGTAGCAGCCCTGCAGATTTCCTGGATAGGGACGTCCCTGGAAGCAGCCACCGATGTAGCGGTATGATGGGTAGAATGAGCTCTTATCCCTCTGGGAGGCTCCATGCCCGCCAACCTATAGCAGAGATTTATGCAGGAGGTCACCCACTTGCCTATTGTCCGCTTGGCTGCAGGTCTGCCAGGTGCGGCTTCAGCGTAGGTGATAAACAGCTGGCGAACCTCTCCCCGAACTTCAGCCGTGCGCTCCTTATAATAAGCGAGCGCTCTTCTTGGGTCCAAAGTATGGCGCCTATATTCGGCCTCCGAGGTGTGATTGGGGTAGAACACTGGCAGAGTCAACACCTGGTTAAGGTGAAACTCCGACACCACCTTCGAAGGAATTTCGGTGGGGCGCAGGACAACCTTGTCCCTGTGGAAGACCAGATAAGGAGACACTATGGAAGCGCCTGGAGATCTCCCATCCTTCTGGCTGGACGTGACAGCCACCAGAAGCGGTCTTCCATGACAAGTGAGATGTCACACCTGTGCATTGGTTCGAATGGCCTGCCCATGAGCTTAGCCAATACCAGCAGTAGATCCCACGGAGGTGGAGGCTCTCGCACCGGAGGGGATATGTGATCTAGGCCTTTGAAGAAGCGCCCGACCACCTTCTCCTGCGCCACCCACTGCTTCCCGGCCCGCGCCCGGTAACCAGAGATGGCTGCCAGGTGCACCTTAAGGGTCGTCGACCGTAGCCCTTACTGAGAAAGGGACCACAGGTAGTCCAGAATGCTTGCCAAGGAACAGGAGGAAGGGTACAGGCCCTTGCCCTGAAACCAAATGGAGAATCTCTTCTATTTGAAGGCGTAGCATTTTCTGGTCGACTCCTTACGGGATGCCTCAACGACGTTGAGGACCTCGTCGGAAAGACCCAAGGCCTGGAACTCTAGCCACTCAGGAACCAGGCCGTCAGGTGCAGGGACTGAAGGTCCGGATGGAATACCTTCCCCTGACTGACTGAGATCAGGTCTGGGCGGGCTGGAAGCCGACTCGGGAGCCTGGAGCTCAGACTGAGGAGATCTGGATACCAGAACTGGCGGGGCCCGTCTGGGGCTAACAGAATCAATCACCTGCGCCTTGTCCCTCCTCGCCTTGAGAAGTACCTTGTGGATCAAGGGAAATGGGGGAAAGGCGTAGAAGAGGCCCGGGGTCCACAGCCTCGAGAAGGCATCCCCCTGCAGCGAGCCCTGCTGAGGGGGGCGGGCATGAAAAAGTCTCAGCTTCGCATTCTCCCTGGAGGCAAACAGGTCCGCCTGAGGCATGCCCCAGAAGGAGAAGAGATCTTGTACTACCTCCGGCAGGAGAGACCACTCGTGGGACGCAGCCCCTATCCGGCTTAGGGCATCGGCCAGGGTGTTGGAGGCTCCTGCCACATGAATGGCGAGGAGATCTGCCTCCAGGCTGCGCATGAGTGACCAAATGCGGAGAGCTTCCCTGCACAGAGGCATGGAGCGCGTCCCGCCCTGGCAGTTTAGGTAGTACATGGTCGTGGTATTGTCCATCTGGACCTGAACCACTTGACCCCATAGAAACGGAGCGAAGGCGGTGAGGGCTAGACGAACCGCTCGAAGCTCCAGCAGGTTGATATGGCATCGAGACTCCCGAGGGGACCAGAGGCCGTGCGCTCTGTGCTCCCCCAGATGGGCACCCCAACCCATCAGAGGCATCGGTCGATAGAGACCGTCGGCTTGGGGCAGACAAATGGGATGCCCTCCTGCAGATGTGCTGAAACGGTCCACATCCCCTGGGTCACTGTCACTAGCAGATCCAGCGGATTGAAGAGCTGTGACCACTGGCAGGCCAGTCCCCACTGAAGGAGATGCATGTACCAGCGGGCCCAACGGACCACGCTGGTGCAGGCCACCATGAGGCCCAGGAAGCCCCGGGCAGGGCGCAACTGCCCAACCTGAAATGATTGGGCAAAGGAGGAAAGAACCTCGGCCCTGTCCGCCAGGAGCCGTGTTCTGACTCGTACAGATTTGAGCTCTGCCCTGATGAATTGTATCACCTGCTTTGGCACGAGTTCAGACTTGGCCTCGTTGATGAGGAGGCCAACCTGAGAGCAAACCTGGAGGGACAGATCTCTGGACCGCTCCATCTCCACTCTGGAGGGGGCTGCAATCAGCCAGTCGTCCAGGTAGGGGTACACCCGGACCCTTCGGCGCTGCAAGAATGCTGTCACCACTGCCATGCATTTGGTGAAGACCCTGGGAGCTAGGGAAAGGCCGAAGGGCATGGCCCAGAACTCGTAAAGGGATCCCTCCGCTCTGAAGCGGAGGAATCTCTGGTGGGACGGACGGATTGGGACGTGAAAGAACGCGTCCTGGAGGTCCAGGAAACAGAACCACATGCCTCGTTCCAAGGATGGGATTATCTGAGCCGCCAGGCCCCCGTCCGTTTTGGGACCAGGAAGTACCTGGATACAAACCCCGGGTCTGGAGGAGGATCCGCCACCTTCCTGATCACCTCTTTTTTGAGGAGCAGGGTAATATCGGCTTGGCAGGCCGACAGAGAGGCTGCTGACCCCGTGGCCCCCAAGGGGCGACGGCTTGGAAGGGTGGGGGCCTGCTCGAACTGCAGAGGCAGACCCTCTCCTACCACCTCCAACACCCACTGGTCCATGGTGATAGCGGACCAGGCGGAAACGAACTGGCGGCGCCGTCCCCCCACGGGGGGAGTGATGAGGCTGGGGGCGACACCCCTCAACCCGTCATTGGGCAGGCTTGGAGGAGGGACCGGCCAAGGGACCTCCTGGGCCTTTACCTCCCTGCTTCCTATTGGAGGAAGCCGCGGGCTTGGGTTTGGGATGCCAAGCGCAAGCCTGCTGGCCCTGGTGCTGTTGGGCCGGACGTGCCGCAGGCACAGAAGGGTGAAAGGACTTGTGCTGCTGCTGTCGGCGGCCTTTGTCCTTCTGGGCAGAGGTGACCAAGTCCAGAGTGGCACTGGACTTCTCGATCCGCTGGAGGTGACCTTCCACTCCAGGGCCCGAAGAGGTCGGTCCCCAAGAAGGGGACGTCCGCCAATTTGTGCTGGGTATCCGCCATGAAGGTGGATATCCTCAGCCATGCTCTGTGGCGCATGGCCACAACCGATCTGGCACAGAAGTCTCCTATGTCCAGAGCAGTTTGGAGCTGCTGCTTAGCCACTGCCCTACCCTGGTCCCGAACCTGCCGGACAGTGGTCTGCAGGTCGGCCGGGAGATGAGGGATCACCTCATCCAGGGAGCCCATGAGGGCATGGGAGAAGTGTGCCATCAGTACGGCCGAGCTGGCCTGGCGGAGGCCAAGGGAGGACGCAGCGTACACCCTGCGCCGGGGGTAGTCCAGCTTTCTGGACTCCTTGTCGGGGGGCTTGTCCACGTCCCTAGCATTCCCAGAATGCCAGAAAACGCTGTCGGTGACCACCCCCTCGGCAGAGGGGTGTTCCGAAAACCCCGGCAAAGAGCCGGTAGGGACCGCATACTTCCTGGCCATCCTGGCCAAAGGCGCAGGGCAGGAAGAAGGCCGCTGCCACAGCTCCAAGGCCAGGCCAACAATGGCCTCAGCCACGGAAAGGTCTCCGTGGGAATCCCTTGGTCCAGTATCTCCGTGAGGGGATACTTGGCCCGTTTGGATACGGGCTCGAGCTGCATCCCGGTGGACTCAGAGATGAGCCGAAGCAAACCCATGAAGGACGATGGGCTTTCGTCCAACGACTGGCCCCCGGAGGGCTCCAGGTCAAACGGCCTGGAGAACAGGGAGGAGTCTTCGGACTCTGAGGAGTCTGCGAAGAGCCGCCTGGGGCCTGAGTCACCCTCCACCTGCTGAGGACGGTCGGGAGTGAGGGTGACCGACAACCTGTGGGGCAGGTCTTGACCCGACCAAGAGTCCTTGGTCGGTGCCCCCGATTTCGGTTGTGGAGGCGGAGGTTCCACCACAATCGGTGGGGCAGCAGGTTTTGGCCGAACAACCAGCCCAGGCTTGGGCATCTCGACTGCGGCGAGGGGTTGTTTCGGCCGCTCAGGTGACAGCCACTTAATGGCCGGGGAAGGCGTCAGCGTCGACTGGCTCCCGGACAGAAGTAACTGCTGCCACATCAGGTCCTCGTAGCGTTGACGCAACTTGCGCCGGAGCCTCTCCTCTTCCGAGGAGGAAGACGAGGACGAGTGGCGGCACCGCTTACCTCGGTGCCGAGACAGTAGTCCGAGACAGAGATCCTCGGTGTTTCCGAGGACGGGTCTGGGAAGGAGCAGGGGACACCCACACTTCCCTCGGCTCAGACGCCTTAATCGGGGACTGCTGCACCGGGGGCGCAGGCAGATCCTCTGTCTCCACCGGGGGAACCGGTGAAGAAGGGTTGTCGGCTTCACCAGTCGACAGCCCGTCCGACGGGTCGAGAAAAATCTTGACCGCGTCGACGGGTGTCTCAGCCGGCTGGCCTGACGGGGACGCCGTGAAGCCAGCGGCCTTAGCTGCAACCTCGACCGAAGTCGACAGTCAGCTGTCCGGGGAAGGAGACCTCTCCCATTCCCACGGACGCCAATGATGGGACTTACTCTTACAGTCCTTCTTTTTGGACCGAGAGGAGTGTCCCGATGGCCCCTCTCCCTTCGTGGAAAGGGATTGGCAAAGCTCCTTTAACGAAGCTGCATACGAGGTACCCAGAGAGAGCGGGATAAATGCCGCGACCGAGGAAGATGCGGCCTGGGCCACCTCCTCCTCGAGGGTGATCATCTGCTCGAGCTGCCAGCCGAGCCAGCCGCCGCAGTAACCGCCCAATGGGCCTCCTTCGACTTAAATGGCGGGTAGCGCTTCTCGGGGCGCCCCAGCTGTAATCGGGCAGCGTGGTCCTCCAGGACGTTGGCCGAAAATGAACGGCATGACTTGCAGGTCTGCGGTCGTGGTTCTAGGTCGGCAGTAAACGCCATGAAGTGCGGTCCGCTCCTGACATCTTCTGCCCACAAGGGCACCACCAAACTGAGTCTATTTGTCCATCGCAGCCTGAAGGAGAAAGTTGACCAAAGTCTTGAAAATTTTAAAATGAGTTTCGGGCAAACCAAAGAATTAGGATCCAGTCTATCACGCAGAGCGTTAAGGAGGGAACCTGAGTTTCCAAGCGGTAAGGAAGATCTGGCGTCATGTGGCGGAGACGAGAGTTTTACCACCCGGGTGGGTGGAAGGAGCCAGCCTGAAGACCTTCCGGCAAGATTTAAAGCGGCAAGGAACCTGCCAGACAGTGTGGATGAACAACATATCCATGTCCCTAGAAATATAGCTATTCATTACCATTTCTACCCCACAGTAGTCCAGTGCGCACATCTGTGTTTTTCACCATCATTTCTATCACTGGAAGCAATTTTTTTTTTAATTTTTTTTTTTTTTTATCTATATTTCAATTCTATGACCTTAATAGTGGTCAGCAGGGATGTGTATTGTGCCACAAGAGACAGAAAGCGGGTTAGCAGATGGGCCGACAGCCTGGGCTGTCATTAAGTGAAATACACTTGTTTGTTAAAAAATAAATTAAAAAATACTACATCCTGTTAGTTGCTCGCTCCTGCTTTCTTGTCCATGATGGGTGCCTGGGGGTAGTAGAAGAGAGACTATTTAAATAACAACCCAATGTTCACAAAGGCAAAATTAAAAAAAACAAATGTAAATACAGCTTGCGCTTTGGTAATGTAGCAGATGCGTCAGATCATCGCCGACACTCTTCTGGTGTCTCACTCCCACTAGACTCTCCATGCAAGTGCATCTCTTCTGACCACAATACAACTCTTGTTCTAAGGCGGGGCAGGATATCACACTTCACATGGCAGCAACATGAAGAGGGAGAGAAGGAAAACACACGGAGAAACACAAAAGAAAAAACTTAACAGGAAAAAATAAATAGCATGGCTTTAACACTTAAGCCCGGTGGAGTGAGTCTGGTGGTGTGTGTGTATTTGGTGGTGCTGGTGGTTGGGGGGGGGGTAACCAAACCTAAAAGTATAGAGGCTTCAGTAAGACAAAATTCAAATGCAGGTGGAGGAACTATTTTATTACACAAAAGTCAAACAGCCAAATGTATTCAAATTTAAACATAGGAATTAATTTTTTCTGAACATATAAAATACAATTGCCCATTTTCTAAGCGCAATACCACCCTCCAGGGTCGGAAGTATGGGCAATACCAGACCTTCCAGGGCTATAAGACCCTCCCTATGCATTACACCCTGGGCAGTCTGGTATTGCCCAATACCACCCACCCTGTTGGTATTATTGCTTGCATATTCAGCAACCAGCATGCTAATAAGCACATAATGGGCAACTAAGAGCCATTTTCATGCCATTATGTGCCTATTAGCTAGCAACTCCACACAGTGTACCATGCAGGATTGCATGAAGGCATTATTTGGACCTGTTCTTGCCCCCTACCCCCGGATAAGTTGTCTGAACCAAGATAATTCTACTTTCATAGATCCCTGGTGTGTAGTGGTCCACCCTAGCCCCCAATCACTGCTTCCAACTCAAAAAACCTTCATCTCAATGATCCCTGGCATCTAGTGCCCCCCCCCCTTGCCAGTCCAAGCTCAAATAACCCTTTAGCCAATAAAGCCTGCTGTCTGGTGGTCCCCACACCTCCGATTGCTAGTTCATATTCCCCACCACTTCCTACTCACTCAGGTTTCTTCACCCCCTTCCCCTGTGTCTCCTCTCACCCCTGTTGGCAGCCCCCTCTCAGTGTTGGTGACTGGCACAGCCCCTCCACTCACCCCCTTGGCCAGCCAGAGTCTGAGTAACAGGGAACAAGTGCTCGCCTACTGTAGAAACAGCTGTTTTTACAGTAGCTGCAAGCTCGCGCCCCATCACTCAGACGGCAGAAGGCAGAGGTAGTGAGCGGAGGGGCTGTGCCAGTCACAGTCACCCAATGGAAGCTGCCAGCTTGGGTAAGTGGAGGGACTAGACACATGGGATTGAGATAAAAGGTTATTTGGGTTCAGACCAGTGACCGAGGTGGTGGGGGTCCACAAGATGCCAGGGAACATTGAATAACATGTTCATGGGGGATCAGAATGGTAACTGAGGGGTGTGGGACCAGTAGATGCCATGGATCTGTACAAGATGAGGTTATGGGGAATTGGTTTGGTGATCGGAAACTGGGAAGCAACATGCACTGCTGTGCACTATGGTAAAGGTGCTGTGACTCTGGCCATTTAGCACTTTCAGAACCACTGTATATAAAGCTGTGCCCAGTATGCAGGGAAAATTCCTCTTTTGCATGGCAGATGGCACAGCAGTATATATACAGTGTGTACCTGACATTAGATTAATGGCATGTACCAGGTAACACTGACCATGCTGTTCCCAGTAGCATGTTTAGCTCCATGCCCTATAAAAATGTGGGCTGATGTTTTACTCGACAAAATACTAGTTAGAACAGAAGACAGAATTCAGAAGGAAAGCAGTACACAGATGTAGTATATGTGGCCTGGGCCAGCATGCTTGCTGAGCTTTTCAGGACTGACCTGTCACCTCTGGGGACAGTATTGCAAAGTCACATATAATTTCTACACATAGCAGACGCATCATCACAGATTCACACACAAAGTAGATGTGTCACAATCACTCTGTAACTCATTTAGAATGTTCAGCCTTAGTACCAGTACTAACTATATTCAAATGCAAATAACTTTAAAACGAAAAAAGATAGCATAGTGCTGTGAGCATGAAAGTTGTGCAGCACAAAATTATCTACAAAATGAGTGGCATTTCATTTATAGATACATTAATAGATTTTTTTTTTTTTTTGGCCAAAAATAGCAGAAAATGTAATTCTGTTCATTTTTGACAACATATGCAAAAAAGAAAAAATCAAGCAATGTCCCTGCACTGACAGCAAGCATCCCTATTGCATAAATTAAATATACAATGGTAAGCTGTCAGATAAATGATTTATCTACACTCGTGCTGTTTGCCCTCGGACATCTCACTCATAGCTTACGCCACTCGTGAGGTTACCCGAGGTCAAACAGCACTTGTGTAGATTAATCATTTATCTGACAGCTCACCATTGTATATCCCTTATATATCAGGAAATGCTTTCCCATCACTGATGAGAATGAATATTTTTCTCGTTTGTAAACACTGAAATTTTAAATATAAAGTGATTATGTAGTTCATGTCTGAGGTATACAGTATGCTGTAGATTCCCCTCCTCGTTACCCGAGGACTTTGTGAGTGCATCAGTAAATGCACTGATGTGACAGGACAATGCAACCCATCAGATTTACATCTCATTTGCCAGGAGCTCCTGGTAAGCTAGCAGTGATGAGTTCTTACGTATAAAAAACCCATACAAACAGCAATACTATTAAATCAATAAACACAGATATCGAAACTGAAGAACAATGGGCAGGTGCCCACCAAGGCTTACACAGATTTCAGATGCATTCCACCCAGTCCACCCATGCTTCAAACACCATACAGTGACTAGCAGGAGGTGCTGATATGAGGAGGTAAAGGATTCCACTGATGTGAAGCTTGATAAGCAAATGAACTCTGACCCCTAGTTGCCCTCAGCTCAGGAGGGAACAGAGTATGCTGACCAACTGATTAGACTGCATTGGATTAACAATGCCACATGCCTCATATAATTTCTAAGAGTTTGCATGTGAAATGCTCACAACCCCTTTCAAATCAGTCCAAGAGTGGAGCCTAAAAATGCAATTATTATAAAAACTGGCTGACATTACAGCCTAAAGGTTATAGTAATGCCCTCCCCGCCGGCATTTAGGACAAGGAGCCCTCCCCGTCACGCCCTAAGCACCGCGGCGGTCCCCGTGATTATGTGTTCTGCGGGGAGCAGCCAGGACTCATCCACAGCCTTGCTATAAGGCTCTTTGTTTAAAATCACTCCGGTTTCAAGCCTAAGTGTTCCCGTGTAATTCGGATACTATGAAGGGGATGTCGGGTACCCTGCCATTCGGTACCTGGTCTCTGTAAAGTGAGGACACATGCAGACTCCAAACAAGAGCTATTTGTAGATATAGCTCCGGCTTGGCGTCTAGTGTGTCCTCACTATACAGAGACCAGGACCGACCGGCAGGGTACCCGACATCCCCTTCACAGTATCCGACCGAGCACTGGCTACAAACCTGAGCCATTTTTAACAAAAGCTTTATAGCAAGGCTATGGATGAGCCCTGGCTGCTCCCTGCAGGACACATCAGCACAGTGACAGCCACGGGTGCTTGTGGGCGCAATGGGGAGGGCTCCTTAGCCTAAAATGCCGGCCGGGAGGGCACAAGATCAACCAGACATTTAACATAACACAACCACCAGTAAGTGCAATAATACTGCTATTAATTATACAGCTAATTGGGCCCTGTTTCACACGGAGGTGGGGCCCAATACAAGGGGAACGTTTCCCTTTAATCTATGCCTCCCCTGCATGAATAAAATGCATGTCACAAAATATATATATATATATATATATATGCGCATGGGACAAGGGGAACGGTGAAGGGAAATCATAAAGTACCTCTTTAAGGCTGCAGACACACTGAAGACGACAGGAGTCAACAGCACAAAGGTCAATTACCTGACAGAATACTGAGGAAGGAAACAAAAAGGCACAAGACTGTCCTACGAATGTCAGGTTGGGTTAAGTCACTAGGGCTTTTCCCAGCCCCACACACCTTCTGGACTAAAGACTGACTCGCAGTATAATGTGTAAAAGACTCAAGAACATTACCAAGGGAGACATGAACTTTTTTAAACTAGTGCATATGTAATCCCGATGTCATTACTTTTACATGGCAACGAAACTGCTGACAATGTGATGATGTGAAAACGTATTGTCCTGACTGACTGCTCAATAAAACTTTAGTTTAAAACAAAAAATAAAAATAAAACCATCTTCAAAGGTCCAGGGTCTAGAAGAAACCATTTAAGGACATGAGGCAGCCAGGTAACAGCAAGCAAATAATTTTTAAGTGGCTAATGGGCTAAAGCAGTTGTCCTATTTCTCTCTTGGGGTGGGCATCAAACTTAACGGAGGAATGCAAAATAATCTAATGCAGATATGCCTCAGTTTTCATAAAATGTGTTTGACAAACATGTAGAAACACTGACAAGCTAGACATATTACAGTAAAAAACATGGGTCAATGTAAAAAGAAGTTTATGGGCATTTATTTTTAAAACTTATATGACTCAGGCAGAGGTTATTCCCCACCCCCCCAAATTTTATACACAGGCTGCAGTAAAACACCTAAAAAAAAGTATTTTTTTCTTAAAGTACCAACAATGCAAGGCAAGCCTGCAACTATTAAAAACATTCCCATGTATTTCTGCACCTCACGTCAAATACCTGGATGACAATCATATACTGGTTGAAGCATTAGATATCTAAAAGTCACAAAAAAAAAATCAATAACAGGGTCAAGGTTTTTTTGTTAATCTGTAACAATATAGTTCTGGGTGTCGACATAACAGCAATATTTTTCAGGATGTTTGCTTTATTTCCACCAATTTAAAAACAAAGTGTAAATTATCGATACTGTGACATACCCTACTTGTAGTAACATTTTGAAAACTGAAAATGTGTGTATATTTTTGTGCATAAAATCAAGTAAATGCCACTTTATCTTCATTAAACATTTCTGTTATATGCAGAATATGGTTGCAAATATAACAAAAGAAAGATATAGGGGATGCCACCCGATTTCATAGTGACAGGTTCAGCGCTTGTGGACTCTGGGCAAATGCACGTTAAAAGCCTTGTAAAATAACACTGCCCAAAAGCCAGTCAAAGACTAACACACAAGAAAAGAAAAAAAAAAAAAGGCAACCCAGGACAGACATACATTTACTTAGGACGTACTGAAAGATGGCAACAGCTATTACTGTGGGAGTTTTTTTGCCCACTGCCATCCTATTTACATCCTTAGCTGGGTGTGACAGAATAGCACAAAGTCATGAAACTAATAACATTTCCATACATGTATGAATCTATGTGTGCTAGTAAACAGCCAAAAAATGTTTTCGGGTGCATCAGAGAAACGTGCATCTGAAACACCAGGAAAATATTTAAACAGTCAATCTATAAAGATCATTTCACGGTTTACACTAATGCACATTCCAAGCCAATAATGTACTACCTAAAGACTGCTATTAGATTATACAATTTAGTGCAACATATACTTACAGGCTGTATGAGATCTGCAAGTTCCTGGTGGTCTTTGTAAGTCTCGTTACTGCTTTGTTAATATTCAGTTAAATCTCCTTGCTGTCCATCTCTCTCCCCCTCCCTCTGTTGCAAAGACATACTTAATACCAGTGAAGTGTTGAATCAGCTACTCAGCCAAATCCAGTTAATACTAGACCTGCTGAGTATCTTAAACCATCAACTATCCCTGTGACCTTAATCCACTGCCCTACTGTCTTAAAACATATTCATGCCTGAAGAATTTACTCTAAAACTGTAGAAAAACAGCAGCAAATTATACGCTAGAAAACAGTATTGATTAAGAACTACTTTTTCTAGGCTATAAAGCGACATATTTCGCAAAGCAGTAAAAGGGGGAAGCAGAAAAGTTCAACTAGACAACTAAAACAGGATTACCACCTTCAGCACTTTGTGCAGGGAGAAGGCAGCTTAAAAACCACAGTAGACCAAAGAATACGTTTACTGCAATTTAACGAACAGCTTCAAAAGGGCATGGGACAGGGAACAGGGGAGAGTGAGGTTGGGGGGGGTGGCAGTGGGCTGACAAATGGGGGGTGGGGCAGCTGCAAACTAGGGGTGCCAGCTGCACACTCGAGCAGACTCAGAAAGACCGGGTGGTCTGTTTCTGCTGGCACATTCTTATGTTCGTATGAACTTCACATGGTATCAATACAGATACCCAACACTGCTCTATTCCAAATGTATACAAAATACCATGACATTACCCACTCAGAAGACTGCCTTTGGCTCCACAACGAGCCTTGGTAAAAAGATTTTTTGCTGTGCGTCCAGAGTATTATTTTTATAAAATCTTTTTATTCTATTCTGCCTCTCAGCCACATTTTCTTTATCTGGCAGATGTGCAATTCATTTGTTTATCCTTTCCGAACTCCTATCCAGACCACCACCATCTCTTTGCCACAACACATACATACACAGGTACACATGTCGCAGCTCAATCCGCCACCCCCGTTGTAAGTGCAGCGCGCAGCCCGTGAGACTAGAGAACGAGAACTTCTGCACTCCAAACTCACTCACTCCACATAGTAATGTAAGCAAAAAAACATAACTGCTTTGTTCCATGGTCTGGTGGACCATGTAACCTTGGCACTTCAATCTGCTCACGGCCCCGGACAAAAGCTTGTTGGCAGGTCAAAGCGCCAGGGTCATGCTGTCCTCCAGAACATGGAATAAAGCAGTTCTTTCTCTGCCTACAATACCTTGTAAAGAGAGTTTGTTTGGCGTACGGACGTTCTTGCTTTTCTAGTACAGTACCTGTCTATATATGCAACTGTGACAGAGCTGAATAAGACCCTGTCCCCTTTGTTATGTAGAACGCGTTAAAAGCAAGGATATGTTCTGTCCTCTCCTTTTTGGTCTCCTGTCTGCCTGGTTGCGCAACCAAATATTCTCGTGAGACCTAGGAACTGATCACTCTGATGGTCTTACTATTCTCCGCCTCTTAGCTCCCTGCCTACACTTGCTGTTTCTTGCTGTTGCTATCTTTCCTTCCCCCTTGCTTATCTGTGGTTATATAGAGGCTAATGTAAGGGGATTCATCGGTAACCATGCTGTAATCTCTTCGAGAGGTTACTGTGACAACTCTGTAAACCTCGCAAGTGAATCTCAAGAGGATTCATGTTGTCACGGTAACCTCGAGAAGCAATTTCAGTGAAGTTACCGATGAAGCCCCTTACATTATATTTTATAGTATATGGGGGAGAAATCAGGTGAGCACCTGACAGAAAAAAAGCCCTTACTTTGTCGTTTCCCCACTGCTGCCACTCTCTATAAGAGCTAGCTCTTGCCGTCGCAGCCGTTCATTCCGAGTCGCTACTTAAAATGAGCACACCGGCTCAGGTTCCCATCGCTATGACATACTAAGAGGGGTTAACAATCCCTGACAGTATAGTGATGGGATTATAAGAAAATAATCTTGCCACTTTTTAGCAGTAATAAGGGCTTCCCATACATTATAAAAATATGTATAAGTCTTTGTGTGAACCTGGGGTCCCTTGGTTTGAAAATGTATATAGTTATATTGTTGAAACAGCAGCAAAAAGTTATTTGGAAATGAGGAGGTTAACCTACACAAGCTAATTGGCAGAGCTGTCAACAGGAGGTTAGTTCTTGGACACCATGTTCTATTTTGTTGCACCTACAAGGAAACTGACAAAGTTCTAATACATTCCTGAGAAATAGGATATTTTTACCAAGCTCAAGGTGCAGAAGTTTACTGCCAGGCAAAGACGTATTACAAAAAGAGCAGCAATCTTTTGTTAGCGGGAGACACTAAAACTTAGAATTAGATATACCCTCAGACGAAGGACTATGTTTTCTCTGGCTGCACTGCCTTTGTAAATAGTTATACTGAACCATTTGATGTTATTGTTATTTGAAATAATAAAAAGCTACTTGTGAATTTTATAACTGCTCCTGGTTTTCCTATGCTTGACCTATGCCTCAACGACAGATGGTGTCCGAAGTGAGACTTGCATCATGCATACTCTAAGCCAGGAGTTTTGCGCGTGGGTACTAGATCTGGTACCAAGAAAGGAAAAGATCCTGCAACAGCAAGCCTGGGAATGATTACAAGAATGGCAGCCAAACTAGAAGCAGAAACAAAAGTCCAAACTGAGACTGTACAGCCAGAACCAGTGATGGAAGAAGAGGCAGGGGTAGAACCTGAAAGCATGTCTGCCTTCTTCAAATGGTGGGTATTCAACAAAGAGCAGGTCTGACAAGCAGTCACAGAAGAATCCAGCAGGTGTGTCAAGAATAGGCACGACCACCAAAGAGGTGGCTGGCAGTAGTGCGCCTAGCAGCAACACCATGGAGTGTCCAAAATATGACTTTTGGGCAGTGAAGGAAATGATGCAGATGGTGAAAACCTTAACAGAACTGGTAAACTGGCTCTCAGAACGATGGATGAAAGGCAAGCCCCTGAACAAGTCGGACAAAAGTCAAGAGGCCCCATCTTTTGGGGACAGAGGCCAGAGGGAATCCAGTCGCAGTACAGAGTACCAGTTCAAAGCTATGCTACCTGAGATTAAGAATTTTGAGTATCCTGGGTGCTACCCTGTTGATCCAGAACCGGAGATGGCAGAATGCAAGGTGCTGGGTCATGGAGGATCATGTGCCAGTGGTGCAGAGATTGCTAATGAAGAAGTGCTTGATCATGTTGGAGAAGAAACGTCACCCCGAGATGCAGTTCACGTGATCCGAGATGAAGGTATGGCCCCTTTAGTAAAGTAGTTGAAAGGTGAGGAAGAAGCCTGTGAGATTTCTGAAGGGACTGATCTTTTTGTTAAACCAGGGATTCCCTGGAGATTCAGAGACTGGGGTATGCTACAAAATGGGGACATTTGCAGGTTATACCGGTGTAACCCCCCCTACAAATGGGGTTTCACGAAAAGTCTTCCTTGAGCTTGCCTAAATGCTCACTGCCGGGCTGGTGTCCTGTAGTTTAGCAGTTTAAATGTGATTGCCAGAGAGTGCCTGTATAGCCTCTGTGCACTGACTCTTTAAGAGCTGCCTGGACTGTAGTCATAAGTAATCTGAGAGGGAGCTCTGTTGAAAGATGTAACTATTTGCTGAAAATTATTTGAAGTGATAATGATAATGTAGTTTGTCTAACCTGCCTTCTTTGCTGCAAGGACAGTTTTGTTAATCTCCACTATCTTGGTACTGCACTGCCGAACAAAACCAATCAGTACTGGTGGCACCTAAAATGGAGCCGGACTACAGGAGCTGTCTGGAGTCAAAATCTGCAGGAATTGTAGTTCTGGCCTTTTTGCGCCTTTTTGCACCTGAAGTGGGAAGCCTTTGTTGTGACGGACAGGAGGATCAGCCAACCAAACCTTCTGGATCTTGGGGAATTTCCCAGGCTGCTGCAGCTAGTTTCAGTTTTGAGCTGAGAAGTGAAGTAGTAACAGCTCAAGTGAATTTTGAGCAGCAGTTCTGTGTAGTTTTACATGGCAGAACTGTGAAAGGGCAGAGTTTTGGCCTGCCAGTCTGCTGTCCCTGAGAGGGAAAATAGTTTATTTCGGACTGAATCCGAGTTGTGAGAACTATTTAAGCCACTGGACTGTGACCAGGCTTTAACCTGAAAACCACTGAAGATTTGTTGAATGCGATCGGCCTGTCAGCATTTCCAGCTGCTTTGGAATTCCCGGTTTGTGCAGAGACTTTGCAATCGTTACCGGAGAGCGGTTTGCCTGGTACAGTAGAATTTCCTTACATGTAAATGTGCTGTGTATTGAAAGTGGGTCGTGATTTGGTTCCCCACTGTGTGAACTGTGTTCTGCTTGCTGGAAGCTTTATGCAGCCTAATCAGACTGAATGCGTGTTCATCTCCATTAGGCCTGGGCCATGCCACACTGGCCCAGCCAGACTACCCCAATGCACAGAGAAATCCACCGACGAGAGACCTGCCTAGGGATCAGCCCCCTGCTCCACGCCTGAACAGGAATGACACCTTGGTGAATCGTGTGGGCCCTGCTTCTCCTGGTACTCCAGATTAACCACGTACTGTCTCGATTTTCGTCCAGTCTCGGGTATCATGAGTAATCATCAGGGTAGCTCCCTGCAACAACAACCTAATCTAAAAGTGTGTCATCTGATTGTCTTGTTTTCTTTTCACAAACTGAGCCCTCCAGCTCCGGATTACAAAAAGTGTGTGTTGTGCATGTTGTTTTCCTCCATCACAGGGCCCCATCCAGCTGCAACATTCCTGGCTAGCCCACCATTCTCCATCTGGGTACCCAGTGTGTGTGACTGTTTATGATCCCTGATGTGCATGCATAACTGTTTGACTGATAGAGCCTTTAAGCAAATTAACCTGATTACGCCCATCCCTTGTTCAAGCCCCTTAAATAAATCAGATCTAACTCTTTTTTTGCATTTACCCTGACTGTGGTTCCAGTTTGTGCAAGAGTACTGTACTGCTGTTATTTGCTGTGTATAACCTTGCTTTACAGGGGGTCCCCAGGGCCGGGCCAGAGGAAAGCCTTGGTGGTTAAGTGCAAACAGTGTGGGTACTTGTGTGGTGTATCAGGAGTATTGTGAAAGTGATTATTGTGTATTGTTCCGGCCACTAGTAAGGAAAGAGGAGGGTTACAGTGTCCCGGAGGGCTGTGCCCAGGTTAGCTTGACCATTACCAACCCTGATCTCCGGGTGGAGGCACCAGTTTCAGAACTCAGGACCTTTAACCTGCTACTAGCCAAGCAGGCAGGGGTAGTAGCCCTTGGGATAACACCACCTAGGGATTACACCAGTATGTGAGAAGTACGGATGTAATTATTGGTCCTGGAGAGGTTAACAGAGTTTGTCCCCATTACGTTGTGAAGAAAGGGGTACTACTATTCAGGTTATGTCCTAACCCAAGGTTAACCAAAACAGAAGAGCAGGTGGCTGTTCCCACCAAAAGTCGGATGCAGGTGATACAGTGGGCACACACTGATCACAGTGGCAGGCATCCAAGTAAGAGGGAAACTAGCAAACCACCTGTTACATTTTTACTAGCCAGCAGTCTACAGTCAGGTAACGAGCTACTGTAGATCCTGCGATGTCTGCCAGTTAATGTTGGCTGTATCCCCCAAACTGAAGGGTGTGGTTACTCAAACAAAAGCATTTACTTCCCAGAGACCAGGAAAAGCAGAGGGCCCACAAAGGAAGACCACCTGGGGAAAGAGGTGGCATTCTGGGAAAATAGGTATGCTCCCTTCAGGGCTGGGAAAGACAAAGAAAAGAGATAAATGGGTCAGTATAATGTTTTCGCTGCAATGTCAATGGCTAAACTGATAAATTAGAAACATCAGAACTGAGAATTCAGAATGTTAAAAAAATGTGTGGGTTTAAACTCAAATGTTTGCTGTAGTGGTTGTTATGGAAAAAGGGATACTGCATATGCGCAAAACGAAGTTTATAAAATAATGTTAGATGAGAATAGAAAGTTTTGGAAACATGTCTTTTTAAAACAGGTCCCCTCTTAAAGAATGGGTACGTGACAGGGTTGAATAAGACCCTGTCGCTTTTGCAATGTGGAAACAGAAGTAACGATCTGTTCTCTCCTTTTCTGTCGTCTGCCTGCGCAACCAAATGTTCTCGTGAGACCTAGGACCTGATCCTCTGATGGTCTCACGATTCTCTGCCTCCTGCTATCTCCCTGCTTTCACTTGCTGTTTCAATCTTTTCTTGCCCTTGCCTCAATGCAGTTGTGTGTGAAACTAGGATCCCTTGGTTTGAAAATGAAAATATAGCTACATTGTTGAAATGACTGCAGAAAGTTATTTGGAACTCGGGGGAGGGGGGGTTAACCTACACAAGCTATTTTGCAGAGCTGTCAACAGGAGATTAGTTCTGGGACACCATGTTCTATTTTGTTGCACCTGCAAGGAAAATTACAAAGTTCAAATACAGTTGTGAGAAACAGGATATTTTTTAACAAGCTCAGATTGCAGAAGTGTATTGCCAGGCAAAGAGTTGTTATAAAAAGAGCAGCAGTGTTTTGTTAAGAGGGAGGGACTGAAACTTAAAATTAGAAATATCCTGAGACGAAGGACTTTATTCTGTTTACATTGCCTTTGTAAATAGTTATACTTTATTTTTATTTTATTGTTATCGTAAATAATAAAATGCTACTTGTGAATTTTATAACTGCTCCTGGTTTTCCTAGGTTTCCTGGTCTATGCCTCGACAGTGACATTACCAGCCTTCATTCTCAGCAGCTAGGAAATTAAGTTCCTTCCACTTTGGATCCATTCGTGCTGACACCAAACTGGAAGGGTCGGGGGGGCTGGTGTAATTTCACTACAGACAATGTCAAGTCTGCTCCACCGCCTTCTGAAAGAGGTGCTTAGCTTCAGGGTTGGTGACTTCCTACCCCTGGGGGTCGCTATGCACTTCACCATGGTACACGGGAGTAGAATTCATCACCTCACAAAAATGTGTTTACTGCCTCTAAGCTAGTCAAACTATCATCTTCATGAATCTAGGAAGCTCCCACAACACACAGTCTAGCCACTCATGATGCAGTAGGAAATGAAAGTTACATATTTACTGTAACTGCTGAGCTTCACATATATCTTCTCAACAGATTACCATTAGGGTCAGAGCTGGAGGTACTAGGATCCTGCAGAAGCCAGATCTTTTCTGGTGGGGCCTGGTAATACAAGCAGGCCTCACACTCACAGCATGGGCCTGCTGGTGTACAGCAGCACCAGCACCCAACCACATCAGTTTTATTTGTTTTCTGAACCAAGGAGCTCGACAGCATTAACTGAACAAGTAAGCTATGCACTTAACCTAAAGGCATAAGATAGCCCTGGTGGCCTGTGTAAGAAAGGCCATCAAAACCAGTAACAGTACCTTCAAAGCCAAACCCAAGAACAAAGGAGCAAAGACCTTAAGTCAAAAATATTGGAGTGAGTCCAGGGCACAGTGGGTGGGCGTGGTAATCTACAAAGATATTCAGAAAGATCAACAGTTACAGTAAGTATCTAACTTTTTTTTTTTTGTGGTTACTCTGTTTCTACGCCTCCATCCTCTACGGCGCTCCCTCCTGCCAGGGCGCCCAGCTCAGTCTCCCGCTCGCAGCATTGTCCCCTCCGCTTCCTCCACAGCTTGCCCCCCGTGGCAGGGATCCCTCTCAACCCGCCAGTACGGATCCACTGCGAGGCTGGAGTCAGCAATCATCCTGCGGAGGCCCATTTTCCATCCTCCTCTCCCCCCAGCGGCTCAGCGACGTGCAATGCCGCCAATGGCGAGCTGCGCCAACATGCCAGGTGACTGCCCTGTAACTGTCCCCAATGTGTGAGCCACCGGTGTAGATTCCTAGCCTCCGCTAGGAGTCAGGCATGCAGCGGACTCTGTCCCACCCCCTTCCCAGGAGAGGAGAATTGTCCTCAGGATGCTCGATCCTCTCCCTCCCCAGCCGACCCCAGACGGCCCGCTCGCACCGCAAACACGGGTCGCCGACGTAGCAGGAGGTAAGGCACGATGCCTCCACACCACTGGGCCGGCAAGTATACAACTTTCATATCATTCTAGAATCAATCTTCCCCATAGATTCCCACTAATGGATCAGAGTAACTCTGAGAAAGTTACCCAGACTAGGGAGACTGGAGATCAAGGCTCTCAACAGGATAATAATCCATTCAGAACTGTCCTGCAAAGGTAACATGCTGCCTGGCATGGACATCCACAGCATAGTGCCTAGGAAAGGTATGCACTGTACTCTAAGCTGCAGCCCTGCTAATTTCTTCAATCACCACCAAGTGCACTTCCACAAAGAAAGTGACTACTGCTCTGGTGGAGTGGGCATGCACCTTGCCCTCTAGTTTGTTTTTTAAACTTCTATATATTGATTTTATAAAGTCAATAATACAAGCATCTCCTGTAGGACAGTACATATTGAGAATAAAAAGAAGACTTCATTTTAACAGTACAGCATCTTCGTACTCCTACAACTGTTAAATCACAGAGGGGTCATCTATAAGCATTTTACCACAATATGACATGCGTAGGCTATTGTTGCAATGAGTGGGGACAAGCCAAAATAGGTACTACATCTCCAACATTACACCCATTTAAAAGGTTAATCAACTCCAACATCCTTACTAGGGAAATAAACTTATGATCAAAGCAGCCTCACAGCTTTGCAAAATCTTATATTTAACTAGTTTCAGACAAGAAAAATTCTTTCCATCTGCCAAACATTTATCACAGTCCTAAGACAGAAATTAAATCACCAGTAATACTGGAACATAGTTTGGAACTTCATGTAAAACAATGGATTAATGAGCCCCAGGTCTTATATCTGAGAGATGGAGATCCTGCCATGAGCAGGAGGCCGGCGTGCCGTCAAACAGGTTGGGGTTTTAAGAGAGGAAAAGAAAAGGAACTGCATCAGCAAGGACATCTACCCCTAAATCCCCACCTCCCTTAGGACTTCCCCATGGAACATGTAAACCACAAATTAACTTTTTAAATTGTAACAGCAAAACCTGAAACTGTCCAGAGGAAAAGTTCACAAGGTTGAGTGAAGAAACCATTTTATAAAATTTCAGTCCATGTCCCCTTCACACTCCCTCTCAATCAAATTATTTAACCAGGTGGAACACCGTTGGGGAAAAACTCATTTTTGACGCGGACCTGTACAAAATACATACTGAGTACATATACAAGCATTCATAATTATACAAATTCTATACACACAGTAAAAATTTAAATCCAGTGTATACATGTTCAAATTCAGTTAATACTGTAATTTGTACACACTTTATACATGAGAACACAGGGCAATTAATGCCCACATCAGTATACAAACGGACAGGCTCCAATTAGGAAGTATTACAGGGGTCTGTATACTGGTAGAAAAGAGGTACTCAAAAACAGTGCTGATGTAGCACAGGCAGGTACCTAGAGAAGCATATACATTAACATGGAGTTCGATGAGAGCCTTGAGAGAGAGGAACAGATTTTAAGAACAGAGGACAAAAATGTGGGAGTATGCTAGGAGCGTACATAAAGGGGAGATGGAGGGCAGATCAAGGATACTTGAAGAGGATGGGGAGCAGAATAAAAAGCCGCTGAAAGTAATGGACAAGTGCAGCCACAGGGGGAATAAACACCGGCTCCATGGCAAAACACCTGTAGTATGTTTGGGTACCTATAGAGAGAGAGAGAGAGAGAGAGAGAGGAGGAAAGTGGGTGTTGTGGTTGGCAGATGCTAGGGGGACTCAGATTCTGAAACATGGACATGGCGCTAATCAGGGGAAGCAGTTACATGACTCCTTGACGGAGCATAGATACAGCATTTTAAATGCTGAGAGATGTATAGGGCGGACCAGTTTCAAGGATTTTTGTAGACTTCCATAGTAGGGGTAGCGCGTAGCTTATGGACGATCTACTGAAGCGCGATTTAACTCCGGGAACAGCAAGTGAGATACAGGAGGCACTTCTCAGGCATTCATACTTACCATACTTAGCGGCAGACAGTCTGCTATGTACTGAGGTAGCTTTATGGTGATAGCTCTGTACGTCTAAAGAGCAGCGTTTTTCTGCCTTCTATAGAAAAGGGAGGGCCATCCTACTATGGCATATAGAGAGCAGTGATGCGTACAACGTGGAGCACCACTGATGGATCTTAAGGCTCTATGGCATAGCACGTCTAGCTTGGCTAGTGCAGAAGCAGGGCCTTGGCTATACAAAAAGTCAGCATAATCCAACTGTGAGAGGAAAGTGGTGCGTACTAGTCTCTTCTTGGCATCCTGGGTGAGAAGATTTTTGATTTTGTAAAAAAGAGGCCTAGCCCCTCTCTGAGATTTTTCATCAGCTCCTCAATGTGCCAGAGGAAGGGGAGCTATCCAAACCCTTTGGTATTTAAATTTGGTTACAAACTCTAGCGGCATTCCTAGGAGTGTAGTGATCTGGGGAATGGATTGTACCGTAACAGGGCTGTTAGCATTCATAGAGGGTGAGAAGAGCATCACCTTCGTTTTCTTTGCATTCAAGAGTAGTTTCTGATTCAGTATTTGTAGTTGTAACGGATTAAACTCCTGCTGAAGATCCATGCATGTTGCTTCAGGTGTAGGTCGGTCAATGTAGAGTACCATATCATCAGCAAATCGATGAATGTTGGCAGATTTGATTCCTACGTCAATTCCATTAATATAAATCACAAAAGTAGACCCAGAATGGAGCCTTGCGGCACACCCCTCAAAGATTTCAGCGGTGAGAATTCCCTTTCAGCTTTTACCTGCTGCTGGCGCCCTAGTAGGTAGTTTGAGAACCATCTCAGGGAGGGGGTATCCATGCCAATATTATGGCGGGATACCAAGAGCAATTCGTGGTCTATGGTATCAAACGCCTTGCTTAGGTCCAGGAATACTGGAACTAAGCCATCGGAAAACTTGGCTTCCCATACTCATACCTCAAGGATTAGTCTCCGATTCAGAATCAGTCTCAGCATCTCCACCTTAACAGTCCTATAAAATCTTTGCCAGCAACTTTCAAGCTTCCACTGGGTTGGAAAAGTGATACGTCTTGTTGCTCTATCCAATTTTGAGGCATGCTGGCATTAGCAACACATGGTGCACTCCGAGCTAGCGTAGTCTGGACCTTATGCTGTCGAACTTTTTGTACCACTGACGAGTGGCAAAACTCAGGTCTGGAAATATATGTACGGGGATATCTTGCCATCTTAGTGGGCTACATTTCTTCGCTTCCAGCATAATAGCATCCCTTTCTTTAACAGAGTCCATTACTGCCAGGATTGTACGGGCCAGGGTGGTAGCTGTTGCAACACAGATGCAACCTCTGTGAGATGTCACACAGCAGGCCCGCTGAATCAGAGGCGGAGAGCCCAGCTGTAATGCATCTTGGAGCCGCTGCTAAAAATAAAAAAAATAAAAAATTCGGTAAATGTCCTACCCTTTCACTGCCCCTGGTGGTCTGATGATTTCAATATGAGATGCCCATGCCCCATTTTCAAGGTTCTCTAGTAGACGTCGTAACTGTGTGTTCTCTGACAAGCCCTGCTGTTGCTGCCATTGACTTGTCCACCTACTTAGTCGCACCTTTGGCTACTTCCTCCACTGCCTGTATGTTTGTGTCGACCACCTACATTCTTAAGGCAAAGTCATTCATCTTATCTAGTGTCTGGATGGCTTTTAACAGGACGGCGTTAGTCGGCTGGTTCAGGTTCGCACCTGGAAGGCCCCCATCTTTGCGCGGGCCCCGCCATGTCTCTTTCTGCTTTGTGCAGTCTCCTCCCACTGCAGTTTTCAGATGACCCATATTTCTGAGTAATTGTCTGTCTGGTATGTAGTCGATCAGAAAAACAACCTTTCACTGAATCTAGCGTTCAAAATTAGATTTTTGGCAATTTTCTCTTCAAACTGCCAAGTTTATGGATCTGCATTCACAGAGCTGCAAAAGTTCTCACAGCTCAGCTGCTGGCCACACACACCTGCCCTCTAGTTTTACCTTTGTCGTGGCACAGCAGTGGTGAAAGCAATTCACAATTCAGACTGAAATGCAAATTGCTGAGGCTGTCCCTTTCAAATGGGATCGAAAGAGACAAAGAGCTGCTTTGCCTGTCTAGTCCTTAGTCCTGTCCAGGTAAAAATCTAAGGGCCATTTTCACATCTAGTGAGTGATGAGTCCTTTCTCCTTCATTTTAGAAGTTGGCAAAGTAGGTAGAGTCAGACGGATTTCACTTGGAACTGAGACACCACCTTAGAAACACAGGATCTGTCATCAGATAATGACTGCCTGGTCCACTTAGTCTGCCCATCTGTCCCTGTCTATACAGTCACTGCATATCCTACCTGATCTTCGACTACCTCCCCCCTTGCTTCCCAACAGATATTCCCTTGGGCCCATCTCTCATGCATGCTTGAAGCCCACTGTTTTCACTCCCACTGCTTCCACAGGAAGTCTGTTCCAGGCTTTCACCATTCTAACTGAAAAAGTACTTCACATCCCTCCTAAATCTTCCCCTTTCCAGCTTCATTGCATGTCCCCTTGTTCTTGTATACCTTCTCCTCTGATAAATATCCCCCTCCTTTACCTTGGTTCAGCCCTGTGATGTATTTATGGTCTCTATCATGCTCCCTCCACCCTACAACTTTCTTCCAGGATGTACATTTGTTTATTTAAAATTGGTGACTGAGAAAGGCACAATGAGCCGAGGCTCGTTTCCAGGTGCGACCCGGGTACAAAGAGTACAATGTGGGAGGCAGAGAATACAAGCAATATCAAGTATCAGACAAATAGTTCAGTATAAGTACATATGCATTGTACAGCAGTACATATCTGGAGGTCAGGGCTTCTGATGCAGCCCCTGCATCATTTTAGTTGCCCTCCTCTGAACAACCTCTACCTTGTCTGTGTCTTTCCTGAGATGTGCTTTCCAGAACGTAACAGTACTCCAGGTGAGGTCTCACCAATGATGTTAGGTAGAACCTACGGTGTGAAATAAGCACTACCTGGTCTTTATGAAAAACAGTAAATGGAGGACCTGTGACCAAAGCATGGATTTTGGACACTGCTCACAGAGGTGATAGCCACCACAAATGCTACTTTCCACGTCAGATATTTCACGTCACAGGTCGCAACAGGCTTGAAGGACTTGCGAGTGAGCATATCTAGCAAAAGACTGAGGTCTTAGCCAGCCACTGGCTTCCTAATGGGAGGGCTCGTGCAGGATGCTCCTAAGGAATCTCTTAAGCACCACCGCCTATGCCAAGGAGAAGGTACCTGCAAGTTCATGGTATGCTGATATAGCACATAGGTGGATGTTAACTGCAGAATTATGTAAGGTAAGCTTCAGAAAGACAAAACCTTTTTCGGTGGACACCTGAAAAGGTCCATGGGGGTTTGAAACATCAGATGGAAAAACATTTGCACTTGACTGTGTATGTCTTCTTCATGGAGGGTTTAAGCACAGCCAAGAGTATTTCAGAAACACTCTAGACACCTCTTCACTTCTACCTCTTCAGGAACCAGGCCTGAAGATGAAGGGAATGCAGGTTAGGGTGGACTAGCTGGCCCTGGGATTGGGCAATAAAATCCATCCGGAGTGGCAGAATCCTCAATTTGCCGACTGGCAGTTGATTCAGAAGAAACTCAATCTGCAGAGGCCAGCAGAGAGCCACTAGGATCATCCTGCCACCTCCCCCCAACCCAGTGCATCTTCAGCTTGAACAGCACTCTCTGAATGAGAGGGACTGGAGGGAATGCATACAGGAACAGATTGTTCCATGGCAGTCTGAAAGCATCCCGGCAGAAAATGCAAGGTCTTGGATTTCTAGAGCAGAATCTAGGCAGTTTGACATTAAGTGGGGTGCAAAAAGGTCCTCATCTAGAGTGCCCCATTCGTCAAATAGCAATCTGGCAATGTCTGGCACTAGTGACAAATCATGAGGATCTGCTTCTCTTTGACTTCGTATGTCTGCCAGGGTGTTTTGGAGTCCTGACAGACTGCTTGGAGCAAGGACCTCTGCTCCAGACACCATTCACACACACACACACACACACACACACACACAGCCTCCCTGCAGAGAGGGTAAGACTAAGCTCCTCCTTATCTGTTGACACAGTATATGCAGCTGCAGCGAAAAAGCCACTCCACCACAACAGCCCGTGCTCAGCATAAAAGAATACAGCAAAACAACAAAAGGAATACTGGCACATGGTCTTTATTTTATTTATTTAGTTTTTGTTAACCGGGTAGGTGCACTAGCCATAAAATGACTATTTTCAGGCATGACCCGGGAGGGTACAACAAAAGGAGAACAGTTGAACAACAGCAACTTGGGTACAATAATACAAATAGAGGAACAGTACAGCAGTGCTACAAAAATACAATGGGTAGAAACAACAAAAAATAATGGCAAGCATTATACAGATAATGGCAGTACTGAAATCACTCAGTGCTAAACTTTTAATAACATACTAAGTACAAACTTGCGGTGCACAATATCCCTCACCAGCTTCACTCCTGGCTTTGTCAAATAGACACAGGAGAGGCTCCAGTTCGGGCATTTACATGTGTATTTCATTTGTAAGTTCCTGCTTACAGGTAGTCAAGGTAACTCCCCTAAGTTTAAAGCAGGACTCTATTCACAGTGTATCAAATCCTTTAAATTACCCATTTTTTCTAATTTAAAGGTTCATGCTAGCCTGAAAAGTGGCAACACTTGGAACCAATGCATGGCTACACTTAGTCCCTATCTTTTGAGAGTCTTAACTTACTTGCCGCCCTCCCTCTGGCTAGCTGGACTCCTCTGCTCACAGATACATAAATGCATGCCATTAACTGGAACCTGAAAAGGAAGAAGCACACTCAGGGAGAAAAAGGCATTTAGTATCACATTTACATTTAAGGAACTTACAGCATCACATTAAGTCTTCCTTTTTCTTTTGATTAAATGTGTAACGTCAAGCCTATCATTCAATCCTGAGTGGGTACTAACCCCCAGCTGCACTATCCAAATAGCTTCCCTTCCTGGTAAAAGTGCCTCCAAATCACTGCTCTGTTTCTCTTCACATAGCTTTTCAATACCACAGAAACTGATTTTGTGACTTCCAGGATCACATTCTTGCCTTTTTACATGTACTGCTAGGGCATCGTTCTTTTCACCTTTTTATACAGCCCTCACATGTTCACCTATGCAGATTCTGAACATGCAGGATATCTTCCCTACATAAAATGCTGGAAGTCCAAGGTGTTTAGCAGGTGCGGGTAATGACGACTGCTTTCCTTTAACAGCACTTCTTGTTTCGCTTATGTATTTGGCAAAGCCTCTGCCTGAGACTTATAGATTACATAAGCTTGCATGTCCCCTGGAAAAACGAGCACTGGAACCGCATCAAGCAGTCTTCTAAAAATTGAAGCTAGGCTGTGAACACGTGTCAGCGCTGATGCACGTTCACAGCCCCGGCTTCAATTTTCAGATGGCTGATCAATGTAGTTCCAGTGCTCATTTTTCCATGGGACATACAGCTAAACCTTAATCTTGGTGCACTCTTTCTGGCCATATATTTATTTTTCACATCATAGCGTATTATACAGTGCTGAATGACACTGACCAGGTGCCATTTTAATTCACATGCAGTTTTCCCCTCATGCACATGAGCATATGCTCATAGAATCAAACTTAGCCACGAGTACTTCTGTTTTAAGTTTCTGATTAAAATACAAAGAAAAAAGTCAAAGAAATCATCACACTGGATACTGACAGTATTGAATACTGCCAGCCAAAAAGCTGCTAGAGAGGGCCAGTGTATTTCTTTCTGAAATTTTGAGGACAACCCCCCCAAGAGTGCCCCTTTAAGTGTCTCGACTGTGCTTGAGGTGTTCATAGGCCAGACGAGGTGCAGTGGAGTTGATCAAGGGCTATAAACAAACACGTCTGTGTGGTAATACCAGTCTATTTTTCACTTTTAATAAGAAAAAAGGAATCAGACTCAAACAACCAGCTACATCAGCAAACTCTACAGAATGGAAGCAATCATAAAATGTGTTTTAGTTTGTTTTTTAACTAGGGAAACTTTCAGGCCCAAGGGGTTTGACAGTGTCCCTTGAAACAATGACACCTCAAAAAAAAAAGTAATAATTCTAAAATAACAGTACATAAAACCAATTGCACATTCATTCAATATTCAACAGAGCAGGATATGATGAACTTAATCAACTTGGTATTTAAGGGCATAAAAGTAAGTCTAAAGAGAGCATATATGCCATCTAGTTTTTTTTTTTCTCTCTCTCTCATTTATTATATCTCCTCTGCGGCTGGGGGGGTGTTACCTATGGTTCCCCCCCAGTCCAGCTTGATCTCAAAGCCCCACTCTACCCCAAGCTCTACCTCTTCCTCTGGTCCTGAACAGCGGTCCTTCTCTTGCGGCAGGTACACAACCACCACCGCAGAAGCTGAGGGGGTCCAGATCAGGGGGAGCATCCAGTTTTGAAGCCAGGCGGTGCCGCCAGACAGAGCCATCATGTGGCGTGCCGAGGTGTTTCACGTGCCCCTCTGCACACAGTTGTGCAATGGCGTTACGGAAGGATCCGTAGATGTCAGCCGCGTATCCCCAATTTTGCTCAGCGGGGCAGTACCTCCAGTCTCCACCGGAGGGGTGGCTCATTGCCGGCATGCCCTGATCCCGCCTCAGGGAGAGGAGAGCTGTCCTCGGACACTCAATCCTGCTCCCTCCCTGCCGACCCCCAGGACCCGGGCTCATTCCCGAACCCAGGTTGCTGGCTTGGCACAAGATGTGGCATCCAGCACCACTGAGCCGGCTTATATGCCATCTAGTTAGTCTCCACTACTCAGTGGTAATGCTTTTTTTGTACTCCAAGTCCACAAATCTTTCTTTTCATACAGGTTTTTACTTTCTCCTGTGGTAGGCTGGGTGGCCGTCTCAGCCCATCCCAGATGATCGCAAGTGTCCCATGTCAAGACTGGGTGAGCCATCCACATGAACGAGGACAGCTTCATTTAGCCCAGCCTCCAATTTTCCTCCTGATTTCCTCCCCATGCTGCACAGACATGCAATAAGTAGAGCGTGCACACTCCGCCTCCGCAGAGACATCACCAATGCTCAGAATGCATGCCCCTCCCACTTTACAGCACTCGCACACACTGCCATTTGGGCTTCCCCTAGATGGCAATCAAGCGGCAAGATGCAGACCCCCCACCTCCCTGAGGGGAGAGAGCCATTCAGACAGACACTCAATCCTCTGCTGCCTGCCAATCCCCAAGTAACCCAAGTCCATTCCCAAACCCTGGTCACTGACATGGGATGAGGTATGGTGCTTATGGTGCCTCAGCACCACTGGGCCTTGTTCACAAATCTTTTAATATATCTAGTGATCCTGCCTTTAATACAGTGATTGGTTCCAGCTGCCCATCACCCTTTATGTAAAAACAAATTCCTTTGTTCAGTTTTGAATTTTCTATCTGTAATTGATATTATGACTTCTTGCAATTTTGATATCTGGCTTTCTTTTATAAGTGCAAGGTAGCCTTAATTCCCTTATTTACTGCCTAATATATTGTAGTCATAACCCCACAGCTTCACCTCTTCTCAAGTGTCAACTTAACCTATCAGTGTATCAAAGATTACTGATGGTTTTTATTTTACTTTGTTTTAATTTATTGATTTATTTTGTTGCTTTCCTCTAAATTTTTTCCAGTCTATTAATTTCTGATTTTCTGTAAGGTGCCCAAACTATACTGAGTACACTACATGAGGTCTTATTAATGATTTACACAGTGGCATAATCACCTTACTGGATCTGCTTATGTTCCTACTACAGCACTATATTTTATTACATTTCTATTACACTTGCTAAAACTACAGAAGCACACTGTTCTGTCATTTTAGTTGTCTGTTACAAACACCAAGGACTCTGTCAGTTGTCACTTCCTCCTTGTTTGCCATTTGTAAAGTAAGATGGTTTTATATCGCCTTCACCCGGTACATAACATTTGTCATTAAATTTCAGTGTGTATATTAAAGTAGTAATGTAAATGAAACAGGGCAAAAAAACTGACCCTACCTTTTGTCTCTATAAAAGATTCCGCACATCCTCCAGTTTTATTTGGTAGTGTTTTCTACTTCCACCAAAATCTGAGTAATTTATAAATGTTTTAATTGTTTTCTCAAGAAAAAAAGATGTCCACCACATTTGGCTTAGAAATACCACTGTAGACCTGGGAAAAGTTAAGAATGAGAGAGAAAGAAAAAAAAAAAAAAAAAAAAAAAAAAAAAAGAATGGTGGCATAGGAGGTACCCAGATAAGTAGATTTGCAGGTATGCTAATATTTTTATTAACTGCAGCTGAAATTAGCTTTTTGGAAAAACAGTTTTCATTGCACTGCTGCTTTAATGCCCATTCTGCCATGTTATTTAGGTCCTTCTGTAGGTTTCTCCTGTTCTTTTGCTCCAACTTCATTCCCAATTGTGTTGTCTCAGAATCTGCATGCTGTACTTTTGTTACTAGCTCCCAGATTCATTATTGTAAATGTTAAAAAGCAAGAGGACGGCACCGAACCTTGGAGAACACCACTGGTTATGTCCCTCCAATCTGGGACTACCCCATTAACCTTCACTTACTGTTTGATTCAACATATTTCTTATCCGCTGTATAGGTAGTTTGGCAGCTTTATCTCATTTAGGCTACACGTTATAATTTCATGCACGATGGTACTTAATGCTTCACTTCAATCCAGATGAATAGCATCTACTGGTTTGTTGGTATCCAATGTTTTACTTAATTGGTTCAAAAAACTGGAACCGGTTAATATGACATGATCTGCTGTCTATGAGACCGCGCTGTGTTTGGTCACTGATGTTATTTTTGTTTTCTCTGATCTTACATATTATTGATGTGAGGCTAACTAGTCTGTAATCTCCTGGATCTGATTTGTTACCTTTCTTATAGAGATCTGCAAAAAGAAGAAATACTTCAAAATCAAGTTCTCCTCCTAGGTAATAAAGGTCCATATATAATACCATCATCAGCTGATCATCTCCAGAACTGCATTGAAACTCTTTAGTATTCAAATTCCCTAACCACTGCAATTTAGCGAGTTGAGAATTAAGCTAGTTTCATGCAATGATCAATATATCCCAAACTGACATACCTCACTCTAATGCCATTTAATCTAGACATGATTAATACATTTGTTAGTCTGGACACAAGAAATTTAAGGTAATCATGTAGCTTTCTGACTCTTGCTGAAGCCTTAACCAGAAAGCAGTTATCTTTTGAATATTTTTTATCTGTTTAGTGTCGGTGTCACATTTCGCGAGTCATTCATATAGTTTCGTCGGTGTTACACTTGTTAACCAATAAATAGTGATCACTGGATGTTAATCCAAGAATAATGGAGGATGCGGTGTTGTCCCATCTGCAGGCACCTCTCTGGGCTGAGGGGGGAGGTTGCTTATCTCCAGGTTGATTTGGCCAGGATTTGTGGGACCTCCTCTTTCATCCAGGGACCACCAGGGCCAATGCTGCTACCTCAGAGGTTGCCCAGAAACAGGAGCGGTTGGACCACAGTGGGCTCAGGGAGGGTGAAGGTGGTGGAACAGAGGCACATCCCTCCAGTTGTACCTCTCCACAATCCCTATGCCATTCTGGCAAAGTGCACCTCTATGAGCACCTGGGTGGAGACCAAGGAGCATGCTGGGAACCTCCACAAAGGAGACCCACAGGAGGGTGGAATGGGACCCCACAGGGGAAACAACTCCTGGTGGGGACTCCTTGTTAGGAAGGTAGAACTGGAGAGAAGGAGAGAGGTAAGGTGCCTGCCTGGTGCCATGGCTTGGAGGGACAGAGGCAGAATCCTCAGGATTGCCAGAGCAGCTGCACAGGGAGGAGCTGGATGTCACTGTCCACCTAGGACAAATGACCTGGCTAAGAAAGGGATCAGAGCAGTGCAGGAAGAGTCTGTGGAATTGGGGAGGGGCCTTAGACAAGTAGCATGCACGGTAACCTTCTCGGAGGTGCTGCCCTTCTATGGCGTACGAGAGTTTGGCTTCATTGGGGACTGGGGGTCCACCTGGACTGATGCAAGCCTATACTGGCATGATGGGCTGCATCTGTCCAGGAGGGGAACCAGGATCCTAGGTGATTGTTTTAAATGCTTCATTGGCAAATATTTAAACAGCCAAGGGGGGAGGCACTGGAAAGGAGCAGGGAAATCCTCGCTTAGTAACCCTTGGCTGTCAGGCAACCTCCTAAAAAAAAACTTAAATCCAGGGACCACCTCTGGGAACTGGCTAGAAACTCGGGTAAACCTTTCGGCGTCCAGAATTACAAACGGGCACGGAATGACTGTACCAAATCCATTAAGCAACAGAAATCTGACTACTATAAGAATGCCCTCACCAACTCCTGGGGAAATGGGAGGGACTTTTGGAAAAACATTAAAGATGTCACTGGGAAACAGTCAAAAGCCTCGCCAAACATATTCAGCATTAATGGGCACACCACACTTTACCCTTAAACTATTGCAAACACTTTTAACATTGCTTTCACCGACCTCAGCAGTGTTCTCCCTGCTGACTTCTTCCAAGAGGCGTCAAATCCTACCCCCAACTCCTCCACCCATGCCTCTCTCCCATCTTTCTACTTTAAAGCAGTACAAAATACATCAAGTCCGAAACTACGTTGCCAAAGCCATCAGTAAATCTAGAACAAGCAACAAAACACTTGACCTCAAGCTGCTGGTCCTAACTCTTGATAAGGTACTTGGGCGCCTCACCAAGATCTTTAAATCTCTCTCTTTCCCTTAGCCAATTCCAGGACAAATGGAAAATGGCCACTGTTACCCCGATTCACAAAAGTGGTGATAAGACCGACCATGCGAACTTCCGCCCTATCTCCATTCTACCTCCCCTATCGAAGGCACTGGAACACATAGTATCGGACCAACTTACCAAATATCTGGACAATTATAATATTCTCTGTAAACAGCAACATTGCTTTAGAAAAGGTCATAGTACATCCTCTGCCTTACTCGAATTCACCGGCACCATACATAGCTCCCTCGACAATGGACAACTAACTGGTGCTATATTCATCGACCTTACCAAAGCCTTCAGCACTGTCCACCACTCCCTTCTGCTGTGCCAACTAAAAAATGCTGGTCTCTCCACTGATTCAATCTCATGGTTCAAAAGCTATCTTGAAAACCGCACCCAGCATGTAAAAATTGGGGATGCGCACTCTGATTCTGAGCCTGTCCTATCTGGAGTACCCAAGGGTTCAATACTGGGCCCTCTACTCTTCAGCCTGTTCCTTAACACCCTCCCGGACTCCTGCACTGAACGTACCACCCTGTATGCTGATGATGCAGTAATCCATGCCACATACCAGGACCCGAAGAAACTACAAAAAAGTCTCCAGCTTGGTTTCTCCTCGGTTGAGAATTGGTTCATAAAGCAGAAGCTGGTCCTTAATCAAAAAAAAAAAAAAATTAAAAGCCATGATCTTCAGCAGCTCCCATAATAAACACAAGCAATTCCAACCCCCCGTTACCACCAGACAAGGTGCCGCACTGGAACAGATCAAAAACTTTTAAATACCTTGGGATCACCCTTGACCCACACCTCACCTATGCTGCCTACATCGACCATGTTGCAAAAACCGCCAACTCCCGGTCAGGCCTGCTATTCCGGCACAGGAAGCACCTGACGCCCAAAGCCCTTGCTGTCGCTGTCCAGAGCTCCATCATATCCATCACTGACTATGGCATTATCATTTATGGCTCTGCAACAACCTCCTCCCTCAAACGTGTATCCACCACCCTCAACAAGGCCTGTCAACTGGTCACCGGCGCCCAGCGTCTAACTCACACCTGTGACCTCTATTCTCAAACTGGATGGTTGAACCTTGCCAGCCGAATAAAATACCAAACTTGTATTACTAATAAGAAAATCACGCTGGGCCTTGCCCCTCTTAGAGTCTGTGCCCTCATACAACAGAGAATCCACATCCGACAGACCAGGGGATAAAAAATACAGGTTACTCACCTGTAACAGGAGTTCTAGGAATGGTACATGTTGTTCATCCACACTTACTGGAAAGTTCCTTGCCGCTTTAAATCTTGCCGGAAGGTCTTCAAGCTGGCTCCTCCCACCCACCCGGGTGGAAAAAATCTCGGCTCCACCCCATGACGCCAGATCTAGCCCGCTGAAAGACAGGTTGTGCGTCGAAGCCAGGAAGGTCGGGTGGGTTGTGTGGATGAACAACATATACCATTCCTAGAACTCCTGTTACAGGTGGGTAACCTGTATTTCTAGGGACATGGATATGCTGTTCTATCCACACTTACTGGCAGACTCCTAGCAGTTCTCCGGGAGGAGAGAGGCAAGGCGCACACCCCCTACTTAAGGAATAAGGACTGGAGAACCAAGGTCCCAAAACCAGCATCCCGGCGTGATTCAACGTCAATGTGGTAGTGGGTAATAAAGGTGTGTGTTGACTTCCAGGTAGCAGCCCTGCAGATTTCCTGGATAGGGACGTCCCTGGAAGCAACCACTGAAGCAGCAGTATGGCGGGCAGAATGAGCTCTTATCCCTCTGGGAGGCTCCATGCCCACCAACCTATAGCAGAGATCTATGCAGGAGGTGACCCACCTGCCTATCGTCCCACTTGGCTGCAGGTCTGCCAGGTGTGGCTTCAGTGTAGGTGACAAACAGCTGGCGAACCTCTCCCAGAACTGTCAGCCGTCCACTCCTTATAAGAGGCGCTCTTCTAGGGTCCAAAGTATGGAGCCTATATGCCTGCCGAGGTGTGATTGGGGTGAAACACCAGCAGAGTCAACACCTGGTTAAGGTGAAACTCCGACACCACCTTCAGAAGAATTTGGGTGAGGCGCAGGACACATGTCCTGTGAAAGACCAGATAAGGAGACTCGATGGAGCGCCTGAAGCTCTCCCATCCTTCTGTCTGACGTGATAGCCACCAAGAAGGCAGTCTTCCACGACAGGTGAGAGATATCACACCTGTGCATTGGTTCGAATGGCTTGCCCATGAGCTTAGCCAATACCAGCAGTAGAGCCCATGGAGGTGGAGGTTCTCGCAGCGGAGGGGATATGTGATCAAGGCCTTTGGAAAAAGCGCTCAACCACCTTCTCCTGCACTACCGACTGCTTTCCGTCCCGTGCCCGGTAAGCAGAGATGGCTGCCAGGTGCACCTTAAGGGTCGTCGACCTAAGCCCTTGCTGAGAAACGGACCATAGGTAGTTCAGAATGCTGGCCAAGGAGCAGAAGGAAGGGTCCAACCCCTTATCCTGACACCAAATGGAGAATCTTTTCCATTTGAAGGCATAGCATTTTCTGGTCTACTCCTTATAGGATGCCTCAACAACGTTGAGGACCTCAGTGGAAAGACCCAAGGCCTGGAACTCTAGCCGCTCAGGAACCAGGCCGTCAGGTGCAGGGTCTGAAGGTCCGGGTGGAGTACCTTCCCCTGGTTGATTGAGATCAGGTCTGGGTGGGCTGGAAGCTGCCTCGGGAGCCTGGAGCCGAGGATGAGGCGATCTGGATGCCAGAACTGGCGGGGCCAGTCTGGGGCTACCAGAATCACCTGCGCCTTGTCCCTCCTCGCCTTGATCAAGGGAAATGGGGGAAAGGCGTAGTAGAGGCCCGGGGTCCACGGCCTCGAGAAGGCATCCCCCTGCAGTGAGCCCTGTGAGGGGGGGAGGGCATGAAACAGCCTCAGCTTCCCATTCTCCCTTGAGGCAAACAGGTCCACCTGAGGTGTGCCCCAGTGGGAGAACAGATCGTGTACTACATCCGGCAGGATAGACCACTCGTGAGATGCAGCACCTAACTGGCTTAGGGCATCAGCCAAAGTGCTGGAGGCTCCCGCCACATGGATGGCTAGGAGATCCGCCTCCGGTATGCTCATGAGGGATCAAGTGCGGAGAGCTTCCTTGCATAGGCACAAGAGGTCGTCCCACCCTGGCAGTTTAGGTAGTACATGGTGGTAGAGTGTCCATCTCTGGACCTGGACCACTTGACCCTGGCACAAATGGAGGCCGAGGCGGTGAGGGCTAGTTGGACCGCTTGAAGCTCCAGCAGGTTGATGTGGCATCGAGACTCCTGAGGGGACCAGAAGCCATGCGCTCTGTGCTCCCCCAGATGGGCACCCCAACCCATCAGAGAGGCATCAGTCGTCAGAATGACAGTCGGCTCGGGGCGGATAAACGGGATGCCCTCCTGCAGATAAGCTGGAACGATCCACCACTGGAGAGCGTTCCACATCTCCTGGGTCACCGCCACTGGCTGGTCCAGAGGAACGGAGCGCTGTGACCACTGGCGGGCCAGCCCCCACTGAAGGGGACAGATGTGCCAGCGGGCCCACTGGACCACGCTGGTGCAGACCACCATGTGGCCCAGAAGGTGCAGGAAGTCCCGGGCAGGGCGCAATTGCCCAACCAGAAATGACTGGGCAAAGGAAGAGAGAACCTCAGCCCTGCCCACCAGGAGCCGTGCTCTGGCTCGCAGAGAGTCGAGCTCTGCCCCGATGAATTGAATCACCTGCATTGGCACGAATTCCGATTTGGCCTCGTTGATAAGGAGGCCAATCGAGAGCAGACCTGGAGGGCTAGATCCCTGGACCGCTCCACCTCCAGCCTGAAGGGTACACCCGGACCCTTCGGTGTCGCAGGAATACTGTCATGCATTTGGTGAAGACTCGGAGCTGGAGAGAGGCCTAAGGGCATGACCTGGAACTCTTAAAGGGACTCCTTCGCTCTGAAGCGAAGGAATCGCTGGTGGGACGGACGGATTGGGACGTGAAAGAACGTGTCCTGGAGGTCCAGAGAACAGAACCACACGCCTCATTCCAAGGATGGAATGATCTGTGCCAAAGTGACCATCCTGAAGGTTCGAGACCTTGGGAATTTGTTCAGGTTGTGTAGGTCTAGAATGGGGCGCCAGCCCCCCATCTGATTTGGGAACAGGAAATATCTAGACACAAACCCTGGGTCTGGTGGAGGATCTGCTACCTCCCTGATCACCTCCTTTTGGAGGAGCAGAGCGATGTCGGCTCGACGAGCTAACAGAGAGGCTGTGGACCCCATAGCCCCCTGTGGGGTGACAGCCCGATAGGGTGGGGCCTGCTCAAATTCCAGAGGCAGACCTTTCCCTACCACTTCCAACACCCAGCGGTCCGCGGTGATAGTGGACCAGGCGGAAAAGAATTAGCAGATCCATCCCCCCACGGGAGGGACCCAGGGGGGAGCGACGAGGCTGAGGGAGACACCCCTCAACCCATCAATGGGCAGGCTTGGAGGAAGAACCGGCCGAGGGACCTCCTGGGCCTTTTCCTCCCGGCTTCCTGCTGGAGGAAGCTGCAGGCTTGGCTTTGGGGTGCCAAGTGCGAGTCTGCTGGCCCTGATGCTGGTGTTGCTGGGCCAGACATGCTGCAGGGGCATAAGGCCAAAAGGGCTTACGCTGCTGCTGGCGGCCTTTGTCCTTCTGGGCAGATGTGACAGAGTCCAAGGTGGCATTGGACTTCTCGATCCTCTGCAGGTGACCCTCCACCCCAGGACCGAACAAGTTGGTACCCAGGAAGGGAACGTCTGCCAGTTTGTGCTGCATATCCGCCGTGAAGGTGGAGATCCGCAGCCAAGCTCTGTGGCACATGGCCACTGCGGCCGCTACTGACCGGGCACAAGAGTCTCCAATGTCGAGAGCAGTTTGGAGCTGTTGCTTTGCCACCGCGCTTCCCTGATCCCGCACCTGCTTGACCGTAGTCTGGAGGTCAGCCGGGAGATGAGGAATCACCTCATTCAGGGAGCCCAAGAGGACGTGGGAAAAGTGAGCCATCAGAACAGCTGAGCTAGGCCTAGGGAGGAAGCAGCATATACCTTCCGCCCTGAGTAATTCAACTTCTTGGATTCCTTATTGGGTGGTTTGCCCACATCCCGAGTGTTCCCAGAACGCTGAAAAATGCTATCAGTCACTAACCCTTCTGCAGAGGGTGCACCGAGAAACTGGAGAGTGAGCCGGTAGGGACCGCATACTTTCGAGCCATCCTGGCAGAAGGTGCGGGACAAGATGCTGGCTGCTGCCACAACTCAGGGGCCAGGCCAACAATGGCTTGACCCAGCGGAAAGCCTCATGAGATCCCCCTCGGTCCGGTATCTTACATTAAAGGCGGGTGTGTCGACAGTCCACTGTGTGTAATGCCTATAGTGGCCCATGGTGTAGGAGGGGTGTCCATCCCTGGTGGGCAGGGCGTGGCTGCATGAGCGCTGCAAGTGTAGCTACCATCCCCAACCCATGGGCCATGCAGGGCATCCTATATAATATAAATGCACTCAGTGGAACAGTGTGACACATCAGGGCGTGCGGGTGCACTTCACCGTAACAACCCATGCAGGACGGAACTGTCCGTGTGACGCACAGGCACAGTATGTTGCGCCCCTCCCGTGTAACCTGTCACTTTACCTTCCCTATGCACCGGATAGTGGTATGGCAGAAACGTGGCTGTTGGACACAGTCCTGTATGGCATGTATGGGTGCGGTGCAGGGCCCAAGGCATCTGAGTTGCCTTGTCCAGGCCTGTAGTGTTGCAACGTCTGTCATCACATTTGTAACAGTGAGTCAAGTTTTGCAGTGGGACCCTGCATACTGCAATGGTATCCCCAACCCGTGCAAACATCCCTACAGCATGTATGGTCAGGGACAGCCCTGGTTGTGTGTCCAGGTTGACCTATGTTCCCCAACAACTTGTGCTGCTGTGGGAGAACAATGTGAAGCACCCGCATAATGTTCTGTCCCATCCCAATGTGCAGCTACAGACATTTGCTAGGCAGGACATTGCAACATACCGTACAGTCCCACTATAGTAGCAGTCTGAGTACTCCCACCCGTTTCCTATATGTGCCACCGATACAGGGTGTGTCACAAGGCAGTCAATGTCTATGTGCGTAACTGGAATGCAGTACACCTACCTGTGGCTGTGACGAAAACCGCCAGGCTTTGTAGGGTGGGGTGGAGTGGTGTATATGTGTGTGTGTGTGTGTGTGTCCAGTTCATTAGGGTGTAGTTCCACTATGCTATATAGATAGTGCACACGTCCCCCTTAAATTGTCCAGGTGCAATACAGGTAGTGCACACGTCCCCTTTAATTGCCCAGGTGCAATCAGGTATGCTAATGTACATGGAAGGGTCCAGAATACATGCAGTGGCTCCACTGCCAGCTGGCTACCCAAGTAGCTGATCTGCACAGTATGGCTGAATATAGCTGCTTTGTGCATTGCGCTAAGCGTATTTTTGCGTGCGCAACTGGCCGGTCTGCACAAACCACTAGTGCTGCTAAGGAGTGGTCATGACACATGCTGATGACATCAGCAACCCTGTGACGTCTATGCATGGGTCTGTGCAGCACTGTCCCCATGTGCAAAGTCACCACATTCACATTAGTCCACACTTTTCAGCGCTGCGCAGCCTTCGTCTAACAGCACAAATGATGTGCCCTTTTTACATCCAGCTACAATGTGCTTCACTTCATTTGCATCTGCACAACACATACAACCATGGCACTGTCACTCAGAATGGCAGTGAGGCAAAGGGACCAGAGATGGTCTGATACTGAAATGACCAATCATGTGAACTTTGTGCTGGCCAATGAGGAACAGCTTCTGTGGGATCAGGCTGGGTCTGAGAGGCCAAGAAGGGAGGTTTCGGATTTAGTGGGATGGTGCCTCACCACCAGAACAGGGGTGACCTGTACCTATGACCAAGACCGTCACTGGTACAGTGATATGGTTCAAAGGAACAGCTGTGGCGCTACTGGAGGATGGTGGCAGTTGGCAACATCCTGAGGTCAAGTGTGAGGCACATGTGTGCATGGGCATGGAAAGGGCAGAGTATGGGTCAGCACCCCAGGCATACTGCCTTCATGATGCAACCGTTGGGGGTTTCCAATGAATTTTGCACCCCGCACTGTTTTTACAATTAGATTGTATGTATTTGTACGCCGAAGAGTGCCTCCGGGATTGGGTGCCTTGAAAAAAAAAAATTTGCCTTGAATGTCCTACAGTAACAGTGATATGACCCCATATGCACTGTACTGTTATCTGGTACATAACTTGTGTCATGACTCCACCTATGTATCCCTGCAGTGTGGCATGTAGAGCTCTGTTCATGCTGGATGGCAACCGGCACGACAGTGCCTACCAATGCCACAGCCAGATCTGTGGCCTTGGGGGCCCTCTCACCACGTGATGGCTGTCGAGGTCACTTGCATGAGGTACAACCCCGACCCTACAGCATATCACTCAGCTGCACCGCAGGGACAAGCTGCTGGTGATGGGTGTGGTTGGAGGTGCCCTGTCCCCACCACCACACATTGCAATGCAGTGGCCCACAGCGTCTATGGGCAGTGGGCACTGTGCTATACCTAGGCCACCGGGGGGGGGGGCTGATAAACACTGTTGCATCCCCATGGTCACCTGCAGTGCCTGTGCCATGCAAGGGCCACAACCAGGCAGGCTATCTGCTCCCAGCACGGGTGGCTGTGTGTCACCATTGACCTAGGATACAAGGCTGTACAGTCTGGGTCTAACCACACCTGTTTTTCACACCCTACAGATCAGTCATCCAGAGGGATGGACCGCAGCCAGAGGCAACATGCAGGGATGGCAGGAGGACTGTCCCTGGGCCGTGATGGGGCCTCCTCTGGGACTGCTGGGAGGTGCAGATCAAATGACTATGCAGTCTTCATGCTTCATCCACTAGTCACAATGCAGGCACATACCACATCAATACTGCGTTGGCCCACCATATCCACATCAAATGCCCTCCTGATGCACAGTGCTGCCCACCATGTCGTACAGGGCAGTGACTGCAGCATGGGGGACATCCCCTGCCAATGTCACACAGGCTGCCATGGGTCACCTCTTTGCAGTCAAATTATGTCATGTCCTGTAGCAGCAACGATGGTGACCCCTGACCACAGGGCATCCTTAGAGGTCATCTGGCATGCACATACACTGCCTGTGGGCAGCCCAGGCAGGCCAGCGTGTGGTGTGGGATCCCCAGGCACTCTGCATAGTCCTGCTGCACTCAGCCTGACAGCACCTTGACCTTGGGGCACCACACCCCCCCACCCCAGGTATCCACCGTCCGCTGGCCACATGGGTGTCTGACTGGGGGCCATGTTTCCAGTGGGCTGCAAGGCCCTGACATCCAGCATGTTTCCCGTTACGCACTGGACATCTAGCCATGCTAGTTAACATTCCAAGAGGGGGCAACCTGTGCCCTGGGGCCAGCCCTCCTGCGGGTTTCCAAGACTAGCAGCCTGCAGCCAGCGTGCTACCTGTGTACCCCAAAGGTCACCTCTGTGATGGGCCTCCATCCCCGAAACAGGGCACTACATGCACCATGGTCTGTGTAGCCTGGCTGTGCAGTTGCTGGCCTCACCACCACTGGGTCCTCCCTGGCCGCTGACAAGTCTACTACTGGTCACACACCCTTGGGCTCCTGGCCCTCCCGGGTGCTGTGGTTGCCATACCTCTCCACCTTTTTACCCCACAGTGTGTAATAGTACATCACAGTGAGATCAAGCTGCACAGCTTGTGGGACATCTACAGCTTACACCCCTACAGGCTATGGCCCCAGTGTAAAGGTGTGTTATGTTATGATAATTGTCTGTGTTACTTGCTTTCATGTGTGTGCCAATGTATTTTGTGAACTACTGCCTTCCACTTGCAATGTACCCTGTGTGATGCTAACATGGTCTTGGGACACTGTGGGCTTTTCCGAAGTGCTGAGGGCACTGCTCACTGTCATGTGGGACAGCCGACTGGTATGGTGGCAGCCCAGGGGCGGCATGCCACACAGACTGCTGCACAGGCTGCTTTGCCACTCTGGCAGTGCTGCAGCATGCATGCAGTACCGTGTTGCAGCACACACCCCTTCAGGCATATGGCAGTCTGCCGCAGCTTGCCGACGGCTGCTCACCAACCTGTCATCTGCTGCTGCGTTGACCTGCATGTGCCTGTCTCATCTGCCACATCACAGTGCCCCAGAGGCCTGTCTGGCTAGCACAGTACAGGTGCCCAGCACACTGTACTCCCTTCCACAGCCACAGGCTCTCCTTGCAACGTGCCAACTGGCTGTCCTGCATCCACCTTCTGGCAGCCAGCATATGTGTACCACTGTGCCGGCGTGTCCCATGTACATGTCTGCACCATCCCGTTGCTGCAGTGTCCACTTGGTTGACTTGGGCAGCCATGCCACCACGTGCTGCACTCTGTGCCTGTGCCGGCCGCACTGCACTGCACCATCATGCTCATCCTTTGCCACATATCGTGGCCACAAACACATCAGACAGCTGCCTAGTCCACCCTCCCATGCATGGCATCTTTTGCCTCTGGTCAGTCACTGCACCCGCCAGGCCAACCTGTGCCCCCTGTGCGCCATTCCAATGCATATGTGGCAGCCACACATGTCCAGATGTCTGGGAGATGTGGTGTGTCTGCAGTCAACAGGGAAGCTGTGTCAACCATGTCCCACAAGTGCCATGCTAGTGGAAGCAGGGCTCCAGATAAGATTTTTTGGGATAAGTGCTTATACTCCTCATCTTGAAAGTGAGGTGAGTAAACCAAATTCAGATGTGTACAAATGTCTGGTTGGAGTGGAGTGAGGAGTACATTTTAAAAACAACAGTGTGTTTTGCTAGGTAAGAACTGATCAGATGCCAACAATGATACAGATAATGCCGGCAGGTAGGGATAATTTACTCACCAGTTTTAAAATAGTAAGTAAAACAAAACTGAAATGGGAGGAGTGCTGTAAATCTGGAAAAAATGCTCCTCTTAAACCACCAGCTATGGTATGAAGCATTATTTTCTGGAGTGTGGAGTATTTACAATGTTGGATGAGTATCAGTACTCATTAAAAAATAATTCTTAGAGTATTTGCTAAAATGAGGTGAATAAACTGGATTGGTACTCCCCTTATCTGGAGCCCTGGGTGGAAGTGCTGGAAATGGCAATCAATATGTATAGTAGCAGAACTTACATGGTTCGGTGTCTCTACAACTTACTTACAACATACTCTTATCCCCATAGGTAAACCGAGTGTGGCAGAAGCCTGTCAGCCAAAGGCCCTCAATGGACGGGATGACTGCCTCTGCAGACTAGTCCACTAGCAGTGCCTCATGCTCCAGACTGGTGGCCATCAAAGAATCTGCTAAACAGCTGGTGGAGGCCGTGAAGGAAGTTACAAAGAACAGCCAGCTACAACCTCCACCTACCCCCTAGGCATTCTCTCCATTCTGTGTTACACCACACCTGCCTTCCACTGTCCCTTTTAGTTTTTGCCCTGTTGCCACCCCATTTCTTGTATACAGTTCTGCTAATTCTTTATTTCTGTTATTCTTCTTGATTTAAGTTTTACACATAGCAAAATATTTTTTTATATATGTCATGCTCCTATGTTGTGTCTGCTGTGCTGTACTGCCACTGTGCTGTGGAATGATGGGGTGCTGTCCCTACCTACATACAACCCCAATGGGATATTATTTATCCCTATCCTCTACCATGGGGTCTACCCTGGTGGTCCAGCGGATGCCTGTGGATGCGCTTCCACTTGTGCGGGTTTCGATATCTGGCAAGCGTGCTGGTGTCATCCTGCACATCACTTGTTCAGGACAGCCAACATCCAGCCTCTTATTCAGGCTACTACCCTCCCGTGTTGCTAGCCATGTCAGCTGCTGTGTCCATGTGGGCATCACTGACATCTATTTCCTGCATCCCCATGCTGTCTGCCATTTAGTGTACAGTCACATGTCCACATTGGGGTTCTCGATGTCTTACTCTTGGGTGTTGGGCTACTGTGGCGGTCTGCACAGTCTATATTCTATATTCTGTGCTGGGCAATCTTTGCGCTGCGCTTTGGACTGTGCCTTGTGCACCTACAACTGCACCCTATACTCAGTGGTGCTTGTGCTAGTGCTATACCTTTGAATATTGCATGCTATGGGCTTTGTGTAAGCACAATCTGCCACGCAACGCAAACTTTGCGCATGGGCAAACATTTGAGTATTAGGACCCTGCCATTAAACTCAAATATTGTTATGGCTCTGCAGCATGTTACAGATAACATAAAACGCCACAAAATTCTGGACACTAGTAGAGTGTGAATGTATTAGGAACAGGTACCAACTACAGTGACTAGAAGGAATTGCCATTTTTGGGGGGGTTAAGCACAAAGTTGATTTGCACCTAACCAAGCTATAAATCATGGGCCTGACTGCATTCAAACTAATAAATTTAACTGCCGTACAGATGTTACCACTTTTATTTTCAATTTTTATTTTATAACTTTTGGCCAGGAAAGAAAGTAAGCCGAGGCTTGTTCCCAGGTGTTTCCTGGGAGCGTGGGGAAGTTGACTTTTGTATACAAGTGGTGGCTGTGGAATTTAAATCCCATTAACTGGATTTGCAGCTCAATGCTCTTAACCATTATGCTACACTACCTCCCTAATTAAAATCCTGCATAAAACTTTATTCATTTATATTCCATTTTATCATGCATCTTTCTGGTTACCCACTTGGAGCACCTTACAGATCAAAAGAGGCACAGAAAAGGGGGGAAAAATGAAACTGCAAAACCCAATTCCTAGCACTGCCATAGCATTCATATTTTTTTAATCCGAACAAAAAGTACAGTTATGCAAGAACTTACCTCAACAGTAGGTCTTTGAGAGGATCTCTTGCAGCAGGACACACCTATAGGACTTTGCCACTAGGCACTAAGACCACATGAAAACTTTACTAGCTAGAAGTCTACCGGGGGCCATCCTTGGAGATGTCACTCACTGACGTCATAAAGCCTCTATAAATGTGGACAGTCCCCGTGCCCCCCTCAGTTCGCCCACCAGACACCATAAACAGCAAATCTCTTGCTGGGGAGAAGAGGACAGCCACAGGTACTGCCATGGCAGTTAAGGTGAAACAGAAGTAGAACCATCATGAAGAGAGAACAGTAGAGCACACAAGAGTCCGGCGGAAGGAGAGTGGGACGGCATGGCCTGTTGTAAGATATGCTCTAGAAGATCTACTGTTACAGTAAGTTCTTATGTAACTGTACTATCTTCATAGAGAATATCTCTTGCAGCAGGCCACACTTATAGGACGCGTCCCAAGCAGTTCTGACTGAAGAACCAGTCTGGTAGGCTATAGGCCTAAGGAAAGGAGACCCTGAAGTACAGCCAAGCCAAAGCTTGCCATTCTACAAGAGGCAATGTCCAGATTGTAGTGTTTAGTAAAGTTGTGGACAGAATGCCAAGTAGCAGCAGCACACATACCTTTAGCCGAAACATTCCTAAAGCAGGCCACTGAAGCAGCCACACATCTGGATGAGTGGCCACACAATACACCAGGACATTCCTTCCTGTACTTCTGTAGCAAAAAAATAAAACATCCATTTGGACAGGCAGTTTGGAAACAAGAACGTCCTCTTACCGAGGGGCGAAGGACACAAACAGCTGAAGAGACTTCCTGTAATCTCTCCTACAATGAGCGTAACAAAATTCTATGGACATCAAGAGTGTGGAGCAATACTTCCCCTGGGCTGACAAGCTCTGGAAAAATAAACCGGCAGGGGGATGGTTTGGGTTAAGATAAACTCATACGCCACCTTAGGAAGAAACTTAGGGTTTGTATGCAAAGACACCCTGTCTTTATGAAAAACCAAATAAGGTGGCTCACACATCAGAGCCTGAAGCTCTGAAATCCTTCGAGCAGAAGGGCAACTAAACACACATTCCACAACAGAAAGTGTAGCTTGCATGTCGCTGCAGGCTCAAAAGGAGCCAAAGTAAGCTTCTCTAACACAAAATTCAAGGCCCACGGAGGGCTTCAGGTGAAGAATTCCTCTCAGAAAGGTACGGGACACTTCCAAGTTGTGCCACCATACAGCCCTCAACAGGCACACAGAAGGCCAAAATGGCCAACAGGTGCACCTTAACAGAAGAGTATGACAGATCCGAGTTCGAGAGGACAGCAAGTATTCTAAGACCTAACTCACCTGACAGGTGAAAGGGTCCAAGTGATGGAAGGTTGCCCACAGAGCAAAGCGTTTCCACTTCATTGAGTAGGTGGCACTAGAAGCAGGTTTCCTAGCTGTCACCTGTACCTTGGCCACCTTAGGGGACACGCCAAACCTGGCAATGGCTAAGTCTTCAGGAGCCAGGCATGAAGGTGCAGTGACATGAGGTCCAGATGGACCAGACTGCCTTGTTCCTGGAACAGCAAGCTTGTGCACAGGGGCAGAGGCACTGGAGGTTCCACTGGCAGCTGTTGCAGTAAGGGGAACCAGATATGACAAGGCCATAAGGGGACAATGAGGATTAAGGTGGCCCCTTCTATCTGAAGCTTGATCAGTACCCTCTGAAGGGAAGAGAAGGAGGGAAGGCACAGAGGAACCTCCCTTTCTGAGAGATGGACAACATGTCTGGCAGAAAACTCCAGGCCCTGGAATAAACAAACAAAAACGTGGCAGTTTAGCGCTGAGTGGGGACACAAAAAGGTCCAACTCTGGATGACCGTACCTGTCAAACAGGTCCTCTACGACTAAGGTCAGCAGCTCCCACTTGTGCATCTGCAACTTTATCCGGCTGAGTCTATCTGCAAGGACGTTCTGGTCACCTGGAACATGGATGGCTGACAATTCTAGGCAGTGTTCCAGAGCCCAGTACCATGCCCTCATTGTTTCCCAGCACAGGGGGTACAAATGAGTCCCTCCTTGCTTGCTGATGTAGTGGACTACACGGACATTGTCGATCTGCACCAACAGATGTCCCAGAGACAGATGAGTATAAAAGGCCTGCATAGCATACACGACGGCTCGGCTCTCATCTCTAGTACACTGATGTGGAGGCCAGTCTCCACTCTGGATCATGATCCCATGTGTCTGGTGACACTCCAGATGGGCTTCCAGCCCCGAAACATCTGTGGTGAGAATCTGCTGAGGAGAAAAAAATTAGGAAAGGAACCCCTCTTAACACCTTGCTGGGTTCCATCCACCAGAGCAGCACCTTCTTGACCAGAGAGGAGACCAAGACTAGTTGGTCAAGGTTGCTGGTGAGCTGGTATCACTAGACCTTCAGCGTCTATTGGGAGATCCTCTTGTTTTGTCTGGCAAGGGGGACAGTGACAATGGCTGCAGCCACAAGAGCCTGAGGAAGGTTCAGGCTGTTACAGATCTGTTGTGATACAGAAGCTGCCTGAGCCATCAGGCTGTCCGCCCTGTACTGGGGCAGGAAGGCCATACCAAGTTGTGTCCAGTACTGCTCCTATGTATTGAAGCCACTGACAAGGGGTCAAGACGACTAGGGCAGGCTGACCGTGATCTCCAGGGCCTGGAACAAGTGTCTGGTACGGAACAGAGACTAGAAGAGGAGCTCCCTGGATTGCACATTGAGCAGCTAGTCGTCCAGGTAAGGGAAGACAGAGTCCCTCCCTCCTTAGGGCTGCTGCCACCACCACTAAGCATTTGGTAAAGACTCTGGGTGCTAAGGATAAGCCAAAGGGCCAAGCTTGGAACCGACAGTGCTCCCCCTGGAAGTGGAATCTGATACACTCCCTGTAGTGGGTGCACACCTTGATATGCAGACAGGCATCCTGCATATTGAGGGAGCATATCCAAACTCCCTGGAGAAGGAGGGGCACCAGGCCCTGCAATGTCACCATCCTGAACTTTTTGTACTGAATGTAGGAATTCAGGACCCTTGAGTCCAGGATGGGATGCAAATCTCCTGTGCACTTGGAGACCAGGAAGATGTGGGAATAAAACCCTTCGCTTCTTTGAGTCTCTGTAACCAGCTCTACAGCCTGTTTGTGCAGCAATGCCTTAATCTCCCCTCGAAACACTGAGATGTGGTGGGGAGGACAGTACCGGAGGATTCTCTGGGAGCCACTCCAGAACTTCTACAGTGTGACCTAACTCTATGAGCTGCAGGACCCAGGCGTCTGAGGTGATCTCCTGCCACCTGTCAAGGTGAAGGGAGAACCGACCCCCTACCACTGCCTCTTGCTGAGTGGGGTGGGGGATGGGGGTCAAGCAAGGGAGTCATGCTGAAGGGGCCCCATGTTCAGAGCCGCACCACCACCTTGGGGAGCCTTTCCTGTGGTGGAGGTGGGGGTGGGGGCAGGCAGAGAGCAACTGTCCTATGCTAAGAGGTCTGGTGCTCTGCTTAGGCTTGTGGGAAGCACGGCAAAATGATGACCTGTGACCACTCTTCAGCAGAGTGTGGTACACAGAATGGACTGACTGAAGTGTCTGACCAGAGGCCTGCAGGTTCAAGAGTATGTCCTGCACATCCACCCAGAAAAGTTTATACCCTCTAATAGGTGCATTTAGGGTGGACTGTTGTACATCCCAGGCAAATCCAGATGCTATGAGTGGCGTCTGAGGTAGTCGCCGACAGCAGCAGCCCTGGCAGAATTGTCAGTAGCGTTGTAGGCAGACCACAGAAGGTGCTTGCCCACATCTGACCCTGACTGAATGGCTTGGAGAAGAGCCTGTCTCTGGGGATCCTCTAGAAGAAAAAATTACTCACCTTAGTAATTATGTTTCTTCTATTGGAGTCTTGCTGTATTCTGACAAATGCAGATAGCCCCAGCCTTTAAACTGCCCCGTAGAACAAAAGGTTAACTTTCTATGCAGAGCATAGAATGCTGAGCTCGAGCTTGGTTGGTGTCTCTGTCTGGAGCCCTTTGAAATCCAACCGTCAGATTCTCACGAGCAAAAAACTCACTAACTTTCCTATGTGGAAATTGTAAAATTTTACTAGCCAACTGGCAACAAAAAATTTGGGGTCCCAAAGGAAGACTCAAGTCAGGAAACCCAAAACCCGAAAACCAATCCAAATAAGAATAATAATAAAACAACACCCAAACAAAAGGGAGGAGGGTGCCAGCAAATACACCCCTTGGGTGCAACAGTGCACCTGCCCACCCACTTCCCAAAAACAGGTTCTGAGAGGGGAGGCAGGGAGGTCAGAATACAGCAAGACTCCATTAGAAGAAATACAGTTACTAAGGTGAGTAATTTTTTCTTCATACATCATGAAGTCTTGATGTAGTCTGACAAATGCAGACTACCAAGCAGTACCTCCATGGAGGAGGGACAGAACCTACTTTGGGAATAGGCTCTGAAGTACTGCTGTGCCAAACCGAGCATCACTCCTAGTCTGGATATCCAGGGAGTAATGCTTGGTAAAGGTATGGACTGTTTTCCAGGTGGCTGCTTGACAAATTTCTAAGAGAGGGATGTCCCTGGCAGCAGTCAGGGAAGCAGCTGTACCTCTTGTAGAGTGAGCCCTCAGGCCTGAGGGTGGAATATTTCCCAGTTTCTCATAGCAGAATTGTATACAAGACACAATTCACCTGGCAATAGTTCTCTTGGTAGCAGATTTGCCCTTTCCCACTTCCCCATAAGTGAGGAACAACTGGAGGGAATCAAACCTGACACCATTGGTACGTTCTATGTGGTAGCTAAGGGCTCTTAACATCTAAAATGTGTAGCCTCCTCTCCCCTGAAGAAGACTGATCAGTGAAGAAAACAGGGAGAGACAGACTGATTCAAATGAAAATCTAAAACCACCTTGGGCAAGAACTTTCTATTGGTTCTAAGGACCACTTTATCCCTGTGAAAGGAGATAAACTTAGGTTCCACTGACAAGGCTTGCAATTCACTGATACACCTGGCAGAGGTAATGGCCACTAAAAAACACAGTTTTCCAAGTCAAGTACTTAAGCTCTGCTGAGAACATAGGTTTGAAGGGAGGTTGCATAAGCTGAGCAATGCAAACATCTAAATCCCAGGCAGGGTCTCTAAAAGGACTGGTATGAAGCAATCCTTTAAAAAATTTACAAAACACAGCATGAGAAGATAGTGAGGAAGACTTCCTCACTGACAGAAAAGCAGAAACAGCTGACAAGTGAACCTTGAGAGTAGCTGGTCTGAGGCCTAGGCCATTAAGACGGACCATATAATCCAGAACTGTAGGCAATTCAGCAGTATCTGGGGAAATATTCTTCTTGGAACACCAAATGCTGAATCTCTTCCATTTGGAGTTATAAGTCTTTCTGGTGGAGGGCTTTCGAGAAACTGAGAATGTCTAGAACCCCCTGAGACAGATGCAAATCTGCAAACTCTAACTCTTCAAGAGCCATGCCTTGAGATTGAAAGACTGAAGATTGGGGTACCTAATCCTCCCCTGAGAGGAAGTTAACAGGTTGCAATTTCTGGGAAGAGACAGGGGAAGATGGACAGCTAGGGACAGCAACAGGGAGTACTAAGGCGGTCTGGCCCAGTCTGGAGCAATCAGAATCACTTTGCAAGGTTGTGACCTTATCTTGACAAACTTTGAACAGAAGAGGGAAGGCATACAGAAATTTCCCTTCCCAGTTCAGAAACAGAGCATCCAGGGGCACTGAGCCCAAGACTGGGGGTCTGCAACAAAAGAGAGGAAGTTGGTGATTGTCTGGGGCTGCAAAAAGATCTCTGGAGTGCCCCACCTTGAAAAAAAAATCACCTTCATTACCAGAGGGTCCAGGGACCATTCGTGATGGCTCTGTGAGATCCTGCTCAGTGCATCTGCTAGCACATTGTCCTTCCCTGGAAGGTGAACTGCTATCCGAGAAGTTTGCAGGGAATAAGCCAGGGACCACAACTTCATGGCTTCTGTGCACAAGGCCGAAGACAGAGTGCCTCCCTGCTTGTTGATGTACCACATGGTGGTAGTGTTGTCTGTTCTGACTTCAACCACCTTGTTCTGCACTGACTGAGAGAAAGCTTGCAGGGCGAGAAAAACTGCCCTGAGCTCTAAGAGACTGATATGGAGAAGGGACTCCTGAGGGGACCATAGTCCCTGGGCAGTGAGGGCCCCCAGATGGGCTCCCCAGACCAGAAGGGAAGCACCCATGGTGAGGACCACTGAATGAGACTGAGTGACAAATGGAACCCCTTGCCTTAAATTGTCCTGATCCTGCCACCACTGAAGGGCTTGGATCAGGGTCCGAGTCACTAATCAGATTGGTAAGGGAATCCTCCTTTTGGGACCAAAAGGCCCTCAGATGGAACTGAATGTCCCTCATCTGGAATCTCACTTCTTGGACCACTGTTGTAGAGGCTGCCATGTGGCCCAAGAGTTGAAGGAAATGCCTTGCTGGTTGGGACACCTGAAGGCTGAAGGAAGAAGCCAGTTCTATAAGAGCTCTTGCCCTGTCCAGGGGAAGAAAGACTCTTGTTTTGACCGTATCCAGCTCTGCCCCTATAAACATAAGAAGCTGGACTGACTCGAGAACTGACTTGGGAAGATTGAGAAGAAATCCTAGAGAAGTGAGCACTTGCAGATCTGACTCAACTTGGTCTGGAGACTGGCCCACTATTAGCCAATCGTCCAGATATAGAAAAATGGAAATCTTTTGCCTCCTTAGAAAGGCAACTACTACTGCCAGGCACTTTGTGAAAACCCTTGGGGCTGATGTTAGACCAAAGGGCATTGCTTTGAACTGGTAGTGGCCTGAGGGCAACTCGAACCTGAGGTACTTTCTGTGGGAGCACCTGATGGGAATGTGAAAATAGTCATCTCTGAGGTCCAGGAAGGCTAGCCAGTCCCCTGGCCTTAGAGAGGGAAGAATTATTCCCGAGTTCCCATCTTGAACCTTGGTTTTAAAAGATGTTTGTTCAGGTATCTTAGGTCTAGGATGGGTCGCTCTCTCCTGTCTTTTTTGGGGTAAGGAATTACCTGGAGTACAGACCTTTGCCCCAGTGTAGGATAGGTACTCTCTCTCTATGGCTCTTAAAGCCAGAAGGGACGAAACCTCTGCCTCTAGGGCAAGGGTTTCTGACAGACCTGCAGGTGGAAAAGATCTGGCTCTCATCTTCGGAAATTTGTTGAGGCTGAGAACCAGTCCCTGGCTTACTACTTCCAGGACCCACATGTCTGAGGTAATAGACTTCCAGTCCTGGTTGAGTAGTAGCCTACTACTGGAATAGGAGAATTAGGCCTGGGCACCCATCCTGGGGTGTCTGCTTGGCAGGGCTTTAAGCTGAGGAGTAGATGCAGTCCTGCTCATCCCCCTTCTGCCTCTCCCTCTGTGAAAAGGGAGAAGAGGTCTGTGCTTGGTAGAAAGGCCTATGAAAAGGCCTGCCCCTGCCCTTAGACTACTGCCTTTGAGGAGTTGCCTGCCTCTCTTTGGCCTGAGCACTCCTGTAAGTGGTCCTGTACTTGTCCATTTCCTTCATGTAATTCTCTGTCTGCTCCCCAAACAGACAATTACCCACTACAGGAAAATCCATGGCCTTAGCCTGGGTATCCTGCGAGAGGCTAGTACATCTGAGCCAAGCCATTCTCCGAAGAGTCACAGATGTAGCCATGACTCTTGATAACACATAACTGGAGTCCACAGCAGCATGAAACTATTTTTGATGCCTTAGTCCCATCTGCAGCCATCTCCTCCAGCTCCCTGGCTAGCTGGGGGGGGGAGGCCTGTTTAGCCAGTGCCAGTACAGTGTCCCACCTGGACTTCTGGTACCTGGCTGAATAGGCCATATAATTCGCCTGCCTGAGTCCCAAGGAAGATGCCATGTACTGTTTTTTTGTCATGGTACCAATCTTCCTGGAGTCTTTGTCTGGGGGGTGAAGCCAAAGGAATGCTTGCCTTATCACAGGTAGCAGCCTGCACAACCCCAACATGGCTGCATTGCTGGTATAAAAACTCCATATCTGAGCCTGATAGTGTATACCTCTTGTCCATTCTTCTATCAACAGGAGGTATAGAATTGGGAGACTTCAGGATTTTTTGTGTCTGCTTACCAAAAGATTTGTGATGGGGAATAGACAGTCTCCTGGACTCTGGGATGTCCATCATTTCCACATAATCAGGCTTCTCTTGATCCTCCATAGCTTCCTCCATAGGAAGTTGGAGGGTTTCAGCCACCTTTCTGTAAAACAAAGTGGGAAGGGGACTCAAAGCCTAGAAGGGGATACACCAGAAGGTCTGCCTAGGGAGATGTCCGGTGCCACAGGCACATCCAGACTTTCACCATCATCATCTTCAAACTCCCCCTCCTCCTCAAACTCCGGTTCATAAAATTCTTCAGGGGTATACTCGTGAACCGGGGGAACCGACTGAACCGAACCCCTGCCAAAAGGTGCCGGATCGGTCGGAATCAGGTGAAGCGATTCCACAATCCGACTCGCTCTGGCTATTTCCTCGGCTGTCGGAACATTAACTTCTGGATCCGAACCGGTCGATTTTTCTTTGCGTTTTCTTTTTGTCGTAACTGAACCCTCGGGATCAGCTCTCCTTTTGCCCGAAGAAGTATCGCCCTGGTCAGAGGGCACTCCTGGTTTGGTCGGAACCGAACCAGGCTGGCCATCCAGGTCAGCGGACTTCTCGGCCTCCTTTTCCCTCAGTCTACCTAATCTCTTTTCAAGGGTAGATTTGGGAAAATGTTTACATATTTGGCAGTTTTTATTGAGGTGTTCAAACCCCAGACAATAAACACGGGTGGTGTGGGGAATCTGCCTTGGCAAAGACCTCCCCACACTCACTGCAGTGTTGAACCCCAGTGGGCCTGTTTTTTTTCTTGGGTTTCTCAGACATGGCCAACCTAACAAACTTACCCTTTTCATGGCAACTGCCAGGCAAGACTCCCTTATCGGTTCCTAACCGTGTCACGGGTATTGGAAAAAAACGTCCAAAACACTTTTTTTTTTAGAACTGATAAGGACCAGTAACCACACACTAAAGAAAGATACAAGTAATAACAAATGATCGGTTCAGCTGAACCGATCTACACTTTTACAAGTTCCACACAGAAAATCAGCACAAAAATCTAGTACTCACGGCACCACAGAGACTGAACAGACTATGCGGAAATAAATTTCGGTTAAAAACCGACAGACTTTTGAACCGAGCTGCGGAAGAAAACTCCGCAGCGACTGTTCAGTGAGGCGGAATAAAGAATCAGATGGCTGGATTTCAAAGGGCTCCAGACTGACACCAACAGAGCTCGAGCTCAGCATTCTATGCTCTGCATAGAAAGTTAACCCTTTGTTCTCCGGGGCAGTTTAAAGGCTGGGGCTAACTGCATTTGTCAGAATACAGCAAGACTTCATGTTGTTTAAAGGGTTTGGGCAGCCACCTGGGCCTATCTCAACAGTAGATTCTGGAACTTCACCATGTGGGTAATGTAATTAAGGATCCGGATGATAAGGGTAGCAGAAGCAAATGCCCATTTATCCATCAAGTCCTGCCTTCTGGACTCCTTGTCCAGGGTAAGTGAGCTAAAGTGTTTAGGGTGCTCAGACCTGTCATGTGAAGCATTTACTACCACAGAGTCAGCTTGTGGTTGTTCAGCAAAATAGAGCGTCCCTGCGGAGCCTGGTAAAGCTTGTCCACCTTCCTGGGCATGGCTGGGACCAAACTGGGCCTATACCAGGCAGCCAAAGTGGCATCCTCAAAAGGCTCCAATCAGAGGAGGGAAGATGAGTAGAGTCTGGCAGTTCCAGATAATGGGTCACACGTCTTCTAGCAGGGTCCTGCCCTTCAGGCTCAAACCCTATGGCCACTTGAAGCTGCCTCATGATGCCGATAAAAGACGTCATCGTGGGGGGCCAAGGAAACTAGAGGAGGAGGAAGAAGGGATTAAAGCTCCATCCTCCTTATCCTCATCTGGTGGGATGAGGACAGGGTGGTATTCATCCACCTCCTCATGTTCAGGGATTAGCCCTGATGGCGCTGAAGCACAGGTCCTTGGAGTTTAGTGGCACCATAGAGGGCTGAACGCAGGTCCTGTGGGGCCTTGCAGTGTTGGCCTGGGAGCGGGAGTCATGAGGCGCATGAACTTCCAGAAAGAACTCCACATAGCTTGTAGGTCCAATTACAGGGTGTATGGGAGCAGTGGGCAGTACCTGTAGCAGGATCAGAGAGGGCGACATGTGGGCAGAGGTCTCAGAATAAGCCCTGTGGCCTGGGAGGTCTGCATGGAAAGACCTGGGGAGGATGCCATGGTTGGAAGAGATATCTAAGGGGACCTGGATCACCTGGCCACAGAGGAAGAAGTTGAAGACTGCACCAGGGGATTGAGCAGAGTGCCCACTGACGCCGTACTGACCTCTGCCACAGCTGGGTCAGCAAAGCACCCCAACTGAGGGCCTGTAGACAACAGAGGCTGAAAGGTCGGCTCGGCTGAGGAAAGGCCTGACGCCAAAGGGCCCACTTTAGGCAGGGTAAGACTGGCCGGGGGGAGGCCACTACCATGGGTAACTCTGTGGAAGTCAGAGTGTGGATGGCAGAAGGGGCTGCCACCAAAGCGAAGGACGACCCCTTTGCAGTCACTGACCTAAGTGGGTACCGTGAGTGTGCCGGGGGGGGGGGCTCTCCTTGGTCCTGTCCCTGTCCCGGTGTGCGTCCTTCCTGGACAATTTGTCCTGAGCATTAGAGGAAGAGGAGCCAGACAACAGGGCTGGGGAAGCAGAGGAGCTCCTGGCCTGCAGCTCCTTCTCAATGCGGCCCAACTTCTGCTCCAGCAGGAAGTTCTGAAGAGCCTTCTGGCAGCATCGCAGTGTGGCCTGGTTTAAGCTTCAGTAGATGTTGTAGGCCTGTATGTCATAATCCAAGCCTAAGCAGTGGACTCTGGCATCGTGATCATCCTTGAGGATCTTCTTCCTACAGGTACAAAGACGAAAAAGCTTCTTCGGATCTGCTGCTTTCGGTATTACCAAAAAAAAAAAAAAAAAAATAGTTAAGTAATCACTTTCAAATAAAGTGATAAATGAATGAAGGACAGAAAAACTGAGGTAGGTAAATATTTTTGGCTGTTGACTGATGTGGCAGCAGCTCCGCAGGGTCAGACATGTGCAGGTCAACAGTGGGAAAAGAACAGAGAAGGGCACGGGGGGGTCACCCATGTTTACAGAGGAGATGCGATGTCAGTGAGTGACATTGCCATTTGTGGCCCCCTGGTAGACTGCTAGCTAGAAAAGTTTCCATGTGTTCCTCCTGGTGCCTAAAGGCAAAGTCCTATATGTAGAGCCCCATGAAATTTATTTTTTATCATTTTTATTTTTCTCGAATTGATTTCTTCTTATTCATTGAAAATGTAGTTTTATTTCTTACATTTACTTTCATAAAATACTTCAAAATGACCTTATACACACTAGAAATCACATTTCTAGTATATAGTAAGTACTGCATTGTATTTAAGCAGCATTATGCTATGGTCATGAAAGGTTTTGTGAATTGGACAACTCTGCTGCCGCTTCCTTGTGGATTGTCTCTATGGTAACAATGGAGCCTAAACAACAACTGCTACCAGCTTTTTCTTTAGTTTTTGTCAAGAAAAACAAGCAATTTTCTGTTTAATGTGTTTGTTTTCGCCTTTCTCTTTATACCTTGAATTTCTTATTTAAGAAAAACATGGGTCTGTATCTATAGGTGTGGCCTGCTGCAAGAGATGCCCTCAAAGATCTATAGCAACAATCGGGGGTCCAAACACAGAAACATTAAACAAAGCACTATGCTTAAATTTATTTTATATAATATGCATTGTAATCTGTAATCATGTATGTGTAAAGCGTAGAATTAAGAAAATAAACTGGTGTTGGGAGTCAGAATACCTTAAAACACAAAATTACCAAAACAGTAGTGCTATAAAATTAGCCTTCATCTGCCTGTTCTCTTGTCCTCCTGTGCAAACCCCACCACACAACAAAAAAAACCACAACACTCTAGGCCCCCATCCTCCCTTGCACCCCTTCCACCTCAATGCTGTGACCTTAGTGGAAATTAGCAGACTGGTGGGCTATTTCTCTTCCTCATACTAGTGCCAGACATGAAAAATGGATTACAGATTTATCTGCCTGGGTGCCCTTCTTACTCTTCCCACTCAGATTTTCAACTTGTCCCTGCTCTCTGCTATTCTGCACAACACCTTGAAAATTGCCAGAGTCACTCCTGTCTTTAAGCACGGGGATTCCAAATTCATAGAAAACTACCACCCCTGGCCTGCCCACTGGTGCAGCAGCAGCACTATCATTTGCGGAGCAGACAACCAAAGTTTGGGAACAAACTAGGAATGTCAGAGGACAAACGGGGGTGGGGGTCTGGTGTCTAAAGGACTGCTCTCGTCCTCTGGGAGGGATGTTTGCAGAGCCCGGAAGTTGCCTGGCCCCTAGCAGAGGATAAAGAAAAGGCATCCAGGACTGCCAGAGCGTGTTTTTTTTTGTTTTTTTTTGGGGGGGAAGGGGTTACGATACACACATTGCACATGGCACCACTGCACACCATGTCTCTCGAGGTGGGCCACAAAAAGAGGAGGAAAACATCAGATGGTGCCAAACACCCGCAGGCCCCACACCCAACCAGTTGGGCCTGCTTACCAGAACTGGATCCTGATCAACAGTGGGGTTTGGGGAACCCTGCCATGGGGAGGGAGGTATGCTCTTGGAGCAGAAAGGCTGGCCATAAATCCTGGTGGACATCAGGGTGGTGGGGCTGGTGTTTCTCTAAGAGTGGGGGCCGACCGGCAGGAGAAATGGAACAAGAAAAAAAAACGACCGCCACTTACAATCCTCTCCACTCTTAGCAAACTGCTTGAGAAAGCAGAGTCGTCCTAATTGACTTTATTACCTTAATGCATACAAGCTATGTGCCCCAGATCAGCATGCTTTCAGTAAAGGACATGGTACAACCACGACTCTTATCAAATCATTCTTGTAAATTAAAACTGCCAAGAATCAAGGTAATTTGACAAGGGGAGATTTTGTGGACCTATCTGTAGCCTTTTATCTGGCTGACCATCTGTCTCTTCTGCTCCAAGCTCCTTGCTCTAGGTCTGTCATCTCATGCAGTAGCCCGGATCGCCAATTACCTTCAAAATAGACAAACAGGACCCCTTCTATTTTTTTCTCCCAAGCTTGGTGTCCCTGAAGTATCCATCCTTGGACACATCTAGTTCTCCCTCTTTTTCAATCATCTCCCCCAGTGTCCTCTCACTGTAGCAGTACTCTATATGTGGATGACACAGTACTCCTTAGACAGCTTGAGCAATATAAAGCTCATCAATTCCCAGCTCAATACCGCCTCTCATGGGTCTTTTCATGAAATGGGGTTGCCAATGCCCACCATACAGTGCATACCACATTTTTAAAAATCATGAACTGTCAGGCACATGTTTTTGACTAAATCTGGATGCTGGCCATATGTGCAGATAAACATAACTACAGAATTCTAGGGTATACATTTTTTTTGATGGGGTGTCCTGCTCCATTTTCCTATTTTTACCTGAAAAAGTGTGACATGCAAAAACACATACTTTACCAATTGTTTTTGCAAGCTTTATTTACTGTTTTCCCTTAAAACAACTCTGCTTACTAATCTGGAATTGTTTTTTATTTTCTGTACTCTTTAGCCCATTGTAATGCTCCATTTTTAATTTGTGCAGCTTTGTATTTAGTGTGGTGAATGTAACAGTTGGTGACATAGCACTGCTGGAGAGGGTTCAGAGAACAGCGACCAGGATGATACAAAGTATGGAGGGGAGGACTTATGAGGCGAGATTGGAAGAGCCTGGGCTTTACTCACTGGAGCAGAGAAGGGATAGGGGAAATAAGACAGAGGTTTTCAAGTATGTAAAAGGAATAACCAGGAGTGGAACCAAGGAGCTGTTTAGGCTAAAAAAAGGGGGGGGAATAACCAGGTGCCATGAGCGGAAATTGGAGGGGGAAATTATAGGGGGGAGCATAGGAGGCATTTTTTCACTGAGAGGGTGGTGGAGCCGTGGAATGCGCTGCCCAGGAGGCTGTTGGAGGAGGGCACAGTGGAGAGCTTCAAGAAGGGGTGGGACAGGTACAAGGGGAAACAAACCAAAGAAGACCCTCTTGGGGGATGGGGGGGTGGTAAGTCGAGCAGCCACTAGGTTACTGGCTTTCGAGCAGACATTGAGAGACCTTTTGGCCTATTCTGCTGGCTTTTAGTTTGTTAGTATGTTAGCACGTTACACTCACCCACCTGGCCCCCAAATCTGTAATTATGCTATTAGCACTTTAAAATATTTTCTGGCTTCTCTCCTAGTTTGCCTCCTTGTGATAACTTGACTGTTACTGCTTGATCTAGCTTTCCCATAGAAGGGAGAGCAACCTTTGAACCTCACTCTATTTGGAGTCACATCAGGCCCAATGTTTACCCGTCAGTCTGTGACAGTTGCAAAGTCATAACCTGCCCATCAGAACCAAGGAGCAACCACAGAGGGAGGAGCCGAGTTATGGTTAAAACCCACTCATTGCATGTGGCTCCACCATTTTGTAGGGCTACATTCCATGAAGATAAGCACTGCATGCAACAATGAGGGCTGCAGTTACATTCACCACAGGTAGGCTTTGGTTACCATCATTCACTGATTTTGGGGTACATTTTCAGGGAGCATATTTCAGTGACAACTGCATGTCTAAGTACAGTGCTGGGCATCAGTTGTAATAGGGATTATACTGTGTATATGGGGTGAAGGGTTAAAATGGATTTTCTTTGTGATGTCACCTGTTACATTCACCATGATATGTGGTGTCAACTATTGTACCTGCCAGTGTTGTTACTGTCAAATTTCTCCAGGTTTTGTAACACTATGTCAGTTATTAGTAGTAGCACGACAGCCATGAGGTATGTTCAGTAAACTTTTTAAAACTGAATCAAATGTGTGGTGTCACTCGTTACATTCACCACATTATGCGGTGTTAAGCATCACACTTGCCAGTAATGCAACTGTTGAATTTTTCTAAGTTTTATAGCAGTATATCACTCAGTAATAGTAGTATGTTAGCGGTTAGGCAAGTTTAGTATAGTTTTAGTAAGCCAAACATAAGTGTGATGTACCTTGTTACATTCACCATGGTATGTGGAGTCAGATATCACACCCATCAGTAACATTAATGTCGCCACATTTCTCCAGGCTTTGTAGCACTACATCAGTCATTAGCAGGAGCATGTTAGCCATTAGGCATGTTCAGTAAACTTTTTTCTACTGAAACAGCTGTGTAGTGTCACTTGTTACATTCACAACAGTATGTGGTTTAAAATGTCTCACCTGTCAGCACTGTTATAAGATTTCTCCAGGTTTTGTAGCACTGTGTCAGTTATTATTGGCAGCATGTTACTTATTAGGCATGTCAACTAAACTCTGTAAAACTGAAACAAATGTGTGGTGTCACTCGTTACATTCACCACAGTATGTTGTGTTAAACATCACAATTGCCAGTAATGTAACTGTCAAATTTCTCATGTTTTATAGCAGTAAGTCGGTAGCAGTTGTATGTTACTTGTTAGGCATGTTTAGTACAGTTTTAGTAAGTGAAACGTAAGCGTGGTGCCACTTGTTACATTCACCACAGTACGTAGTACAAAACATCAAACCTGTAATTAATGTAATTCTTATAAATATTTGTTTCTCATGTTTTAATATAACTCATTACATATGTTTATTAAAGTTTTTACTACTAAAACAGATGTCTTGTGTCAGGAGTTACATTCACCATGGTGTGTGGCGTCACTGAGAAACATAGAATTTGACGGCAGATAAGGACCGCTTGGCCCACCTAGTCTGTCCACCTGTTATACTCACCACAATACAGTTCTTTTATCTTAGGAACCTGTGAGACTTATCTCCCAATATGTTTCTTTTTTCATACTTGGGTCATAATATCTTGAAATGCATCACAAATGTAATCTAGAAATAATCTGAAAATTTGACCCTCATGTCAAACTTTGGTAACCCTTTTCATGAACATACCCTCATAGCACTCAGTCCTTGCTTATAGAAAATAGACTTGCCCTCAACAAAAAGATGGCCAAGGCCATGTAGTTTGACTCACCAGTTACTCCTGTCCTAAACCGCTAGCCATAGTTTCCACAAATTGCTCCCCCTCACCAACATCATTTCTTTTTAAGTACTCTGGGGTCACTATGGATCCTCAACTGGATTTATCCCTTCATATATTAATGCATGTAGGACTGTGAGTCTAAAGTTTGGCACGGCATACAGAATCAAGAACATCCATGCCCCAGCAGCTCATCTCACCCTTACTAGAAGCATACTCCTAGCCTAAATTAAGACCATATCCCTTTTACCCTTGCGGTTATGTCCCTTATGGCCAAATGGGATGTAACCTATAATAATATATGCAGCTCTGCCCCATCAGCAGTTCATCTCACACATCACTGAGTTCTAAAATAAGCTATGCTGGTTGTCCCCAGCAAACAGTCGCCTGTTTGCCTTAGGCTGTTTCACGGACAAGGTCATCAGATCTGGCAACCCTGCCACTTTAGCAGGTTTACCAAAGTACTCTACCTAAACCAACCCCTTTGGTGGTACAAAATGTTTTGTAATTTTGTATCTGCAAATCATTTTTTAATATGGACCATGTATAATTGTAAGTGTTAAAGTAAGCTTGTTGGTAAACCACTGCAAATGAGTTTTGCTCAATGGTATATATTCCATAATAAAACTCAAACCTATCCAATATCTGACACTTTCTACCCCTCTGCCTGCCCCTACCCCTCCTCCATCCCTCCTTTACATTCACCACCCTCGGCTACTTAATGGCCTGCTACCTAACGGCTTCTCGCCCCCTTTGAGTCGTACCTCCTCTCTACTGTTTTAATTCCCACTAATACTACCCTACCTCCTCTTGCATCTTCACACTTAAGAGTTGTTACACTGTTCCGTTGTGTAAATATAATTGATTTATGTTGTATTTATGTTATGTAATCACTGCTTACTCTGTATAACCCTCAATGCTATTGTATGCGCTTGTTTAAACCCATGATGCTATTGTATGTGTGTGTAAGTATCGCTGCCTCTTTGTAACAATTTACTGTTTGTCTTGCACCATCAGTGTTCCTCCCCCCTATGTGTCTTATTCCACGGGCTGCACCTAGAAACAAGCCTTGTCTCAGTGTGCCTTTCCCGGTTATCAACTTTTAAATAAATAAGAAGAGATTAGTACTGGTTGCCCCCCTCCTTCCTGCATCAACATAAGTGAACAGGCCATCATCATAGGTGCACCCAGACTTTGGGATTCTTTCCATTATCAGTTTAGTCCCCCCCCCCCAAAGGTCAGAGGATTTCTCCATGACTACCTAAGGCTGACTCTGCCTGTAACTGCACTTAACCATACTGCTGGGTTTTTGTCCCCCAAATTAATGCCCTGTATCTCTGATTAATTCTGCTGTTTGACATGATTACTATGTAAATTTATTTAGTGAGCACTATCAATGGTCTTCAAATGAAATCCCTTGGGGACACTGTCAACTTTTTTGCATCATACTGTTTCTTGCTAAAAACCCATTTTGATGACTACCTTCTCTAAAATTCTCTGATGTTACTGGTTGTTTTGTCTGCTTCCTTTCTTAGCATAACAGAATGCATGCTAATGCTGTGATTATACACAGCCTTGTTCTACTCTTATTGCATGCTTGCTGAACATTACAACACCCCCAAATAGTGCAGCCACTCATGATGCAAGTCTCCTCTCCACTCGCTGCATCATAAGTGCCCAGATTGTACTGGGGTGTTTCCAAATCCAGAAAGATGCAATAGGAGTTGATCAAGGACTGTAAACAAACATGTTTGTGTTTAGCAGCACCAGTATGGTGGCAGTTTGTTTTCACTTTTAATCTCTACTGAATGTGAGCAATCAGAACATGTGTTTTTAAACTAGGGACACAGAGGCCTAAGGGGGTTGACAGTGTCCCTTTAAACTGAACTGTTTTTAGTTGTAACAAAGCAAAAACACAAGGACTCTAGGGAACAAAGAGGACAGGTGGAACAGCGTCAGGTGGTAGAAGAGCAACACGGCATTATGAGACAATAATGCCATGTTGCTTGTGTACTAAAGAAAGCAGCCACAGGAGTAAGAAGAGCAGCACAGAAAACAGTGGAGCAGGAGAAATAGAAGTCAGCAAGTTGAGAAATGGCAAAGTAGGGATGCTACAGTAGTAGTAGTAGTAGGACAAGTGTGAACGAGGAACCCAGGGGCAAAAGAGAGAACAGGGAACTAGAAAAGGTAGAGATGGACAGAAAGAAAATAATGTTTAGTTTATTTGGAAGAGCAAGTAGCGTAGAAGTGAAACTAGCAGGTCAGGGAGGCAGTGCCAAAAAGGTAGCCAAAGTGAAGCATCTGCAGTGCAGCGAGCACCGAGAGAATAGAGAAACCTTTAGAACAAGTAGACAGGGAGAGAGGATGGAACAGAGAGGAAGACAGAGGAGCACAGAGGACATCCAGAAACAAATTCAATTCCAAAACATTTATGGGACCGTGAACTTTAATTATCGAGGATGAAACACAGACAGAGCAGATACCAGAGACAGTCGGCAAATGTGAGTAGTCAAAATAAGCAAGAATCAGAAAGCGAGTTTCAGGAGCTAAACAACAGGACCCACGCGCAGCAAACCACGGCAGTTCTATGCAAATCAGATAGCTACAGGGTGAAGCAGTAAAATAGCAAGGCAGCAGTAATCCTAGCAGCAGTAGCAAACGAACAGCCACTAAGAAATCTCCCAAATTGAGCGTAATCATTAATAATTCCATAATTGTAGCAGAATAGGAAAAATTAAAAAACATATGCATCTGAGAGGTTCATTGACAGTTGTCAAAGTAACAGTAAAAACAACTCATTAACTTTATTGGTGTCGTTGTCTATTCTTTAACACCACCAGAATACATCTCTGCGATCTAGAGCCACAGGCAGACCATGTTACAAGCGCATTAATCCACTCCGAAGGCAGCATCTAATGGGGAGTTAATGTATGGTTGGTCCGTTGTAAGCACTCGGCCTGTGGCCTCAGGCCCCAACCATGCATTAACTCCCCATTAGATGCCACTTTCATCGTGGATTAATGCTTACATATCTACTCTGTACCTGACCTTTTGACTTACCTTCTGTCATCACTTGTTCTGTGTTCACACAAACTGTAAGCAAATGCCTCTCCTCACCTTTGCAGTCTCAGTTCATACCTCAGAACAGGCTACCTGTCTAGCGTGCACACCAGGTCAATTAAAAGTAAATAAAAACTACAGAGTGGTGGTGGTGTGGAGTGATACTCCAGTTGGAAAACCAGCATGTCGATGACTGTATTCCACCATGAAAAGTGGTTTGCCAAACAGGGCCAAATACCATTAAATTCAAGCCCTAATTATATTGTGCAGACCTCTATGGTATAGCAACGGTTGGGCTTAGCAAGACCATCCTGTAAAAATATCTTCAAACAAATAAAACTATGGGCACCATTGGTAGTAGAATGCCATTTCTTAAAGCAGCAGTGCAATGAAAGTAGGCAAAGAAATTTCACCCTAAATTTTTTTCACTGTAAAAAAAAAAATCTAGGCATCTTCCAGTTGTATTTCGTGGTACAATTTTCTAAATATACCAACATTTTTGTAGTTTATAAATATTTTTAATTTTTTCTCAAGAAAAATTATGGTTTTCACATTTTGCATAGAAATAGCATTACAGGCCTGGCAAGGATAAGGATCAAAAAAGTGAATAAATAAAGACTCATGGGGCCCCGATTCACAAAGCACTGAAAATGAGGAAAGGTGCTTGTACCAAACATTAACTGCGCAAGTGGCACCTTGCTTCACAAACCAACCCCCAAGCTATTCACAAAAGCAGCCTGCATCAACCACAGGCTGCCTCCCCCAGAAAATGGAGCTTACGCCACTCGTGCACCCAAACATGGGCTGTGATCTGGCACTAGGGGGCATGTGGCAGACACAAGCTGCCATAACCCCATAAATGTGATTCACAGAACTCTTCCAAAGGACGATTTTCTGGAGGGGTGTAGCCTGTTGGGGCAATGTACCATGTTCCCCCAACACACACACACACCCACACCCAACCCACACCCAACCCACATGCCCATTATTGTGATTAAATATATATGTAACCCTGGTGGTCTAGCAGTCTCTCCCCCAGCCCGATATGGTTGGTATGGTGCATTTAGAAATTAATTTACCCTGGCAGTCTAGTGGTTCTGCCCCCTCTCCCCCAGAATGTACTGCCCGACACCTCACTCCTTCCAACCAGTTTCCAAGCCGGCACACCAATCCTCACACCACCTCGGCCGATGTGACTGACCTGTCACTGAGTGCTGTACAGTATGGAGTATAGCGCTCAGTGACAGGTCAGTCAGCATCAGCCAAGATACTGTGAGGAGGTGTGAGCCAGTGCCAGCTCAGAATGCAGGTTGGGGGAGTGGGGTGGGGGGACACGACCTCTAGACCACCAGGGTAAATTAAATTTCTAAATGCATAGTACTGGCCATAACAGGGTAAGAAGAGGGACCACTAGACCAAGGTTAAATATATATTTAAACAAAACAACTGATCGGGGCAGGGGGAGGGACCACTAGACCGTCAGGTTTAAATATATATTTTAACACAATAACAGGCATATTGGGGCAGGGGGAAGGATCACTAGACCACCAGTGATGGGAGCAAGGATATGTGCAGTGTCCAAAGGAGCTTACAGCAAACCTCTCCCGTGCGCCAGGCATTTGTAGCATGGGAGAGGTTGGCGCAACTGTGGGGACTTAGGCGCCGGGACCCCACCTGTACCAGAATCTGGTACAGGGTCCCTGGTGCACCAGGCTTTAGCGCAAGCTGCTACTTGCCACAGCTTGGGCTAATGTAAGCCCTTTTGTGAATCGGGACCATGGTGTGCTGCATAGGAGGCACCTAGACAAGTACATTTGACGTGCATGCTAATATTTTTCTTAACTGTCTGTAGCGGAAACTAGCTTTTCGGAGTAACATTTTTTGTTGCACTGCTGTTTTAAAATATGGCTGATAAACAGCTCTGATACATCTAGGAATTACACGGCTTTATCATTAAGGATCCAAGCACAATAACTGGAACAATATTTAAATGTAGGTATAAAGAAATGATTGGTATACACTGTGTTCCAATTTCTTGTTCTGAACAGCAGCGTGAAGTAGACTACTCGTACAGGCAAAAGGATCATAACCAAGGCCACTGTTTTTCGTTTTTTTACCGGAAAATCCGGTAAAATTCCGGAATTAGGGCTGCCTGAAGACCGGTAAAAATGAAGATTTCGTGGAATCTGGCATTTTCTATCAGATCAGTAAATCTATAAAAAAGTGTGTTTTTCTTTTAATTCCTTCATGTACTATTTTCAGTTCGCTTTATTTAATGCTCTGTATATTAAGCTTTCTTTAATTCTGATTATTTATGCACATACTAAAAGAATGATAGCAGAATCCCAGTAAAATCCAGAAATTAGAGTAACAATCACTGGTGAAATTCCGGAATCTTAAGTCTTGAAAACGGAATTTAATTGTTTTAATCACCGTAAATCAGTGGCCTTGATCACAACCAGAAAACACAGTTGACTTTCTATAACTAAAAACAGGCACGTAAAATTGCTGTTTAAGGCATCACCCCCAACCCCTTCCATGTTTTATGCTATGCGTACTTTCCTCTGGCTGTTGTGTGCACGTGTATGCATTAACAATTCCTGTAAAACTGCATTTTTAGAATGTTAGCACATTTTTCATAACTTACACTAGTTTAACTACAGGCTTAGCCTTCGACAATTCCCCTGCGGATTTGATACGCTCTCAGGTGGATAATCAAGTTGCAGATCCTAGCATCACTGATTGTCTTCTCCTTGCATCCTACTACTCTGAAAGAAGTTGAAGACCTATTGCTAAAACTGGATGTAAAAAAAATTGCTGGTGCAGATACCCTCGACCCATATTTTTTGAAGGTGGCCATTCAAGTGTTAGCCGTGCCCATAACCCATTTATTTAACCTATCATTAACGCAACGATCCATTCCTTCAATACGGAAAACAGCGCACATCATCCCCCTGTTCCAGTCCTGAAATCCCTGTGATCTAAATAATTAGAGACCAATTTCCATTCTCCTGGTCTTGTCAAAATTACTGGAAAAAGTCGTAAGTAACCAGCTGAGGCAGCATCTAGAAGCTAATAACCTGCTTAATCCAGTCCAATCAGAGTTTAGAGCTAAACACAGCACCATTACAGCACTTGCCAAAGTGACTAATGACTGGCAAAGAGAGCTAGACAACAGGAATTACACCTACGCCGTATTCTTGGACCTGAGCAAGGTCGACCATTCTCTGCTACTCTCTTCCCTGACCTCACTAGGTGCTGATCCATTATCTTTACAGTGGTTCAACAACTACCTCTCAGATCATTTCCAGCAGGTGAAAGCGAAAGGAGATCTCTCAACTCTCAAACCTCTCCTAAGAGGTGTTCCCCAGGGCTCTATCTTAGGACCGATCTTATTTGCAATATACATCAACAATACTGATGAAAGCATAACTAAGGCCAACATTCATCTGTTTGCAGATGACAGTTCTTTACCTAAGCCGGCCGTCATTACAATCTGCATGTAATGACCATCAATCGGAGTTCAACCTGCTGCAACACCTAAACAAAAAACTATTACTTAACGCCAAGAAAACAAAAGCAATGCTCTTTCCTCCCTCTGCCCAAATGGTAAATTCAGCCCCAACAGATCCTGTGCTGCAGATTACTAAAATTCTTGGTGAGAAGTTGGACTTTGTCCCTAAATTCAAACACCTGGCAGTATGGCTGGACTACAGGCTCTCCTTTATACAGCATGTTGAAGAATTACTCAAAAAATTACGAGAGAGACTTAGAAACAGACTGACGGCAGATAAGGACCGCTTGGCCCATCTAGTCTGCCCATTTCCCTCCCTACAGGATGGGCCGCAGATCCTAGTTAACCAACAGCTTATTTCTTCCTACCCCCACACAAGAATTGCCTTATGTCTGTCCCATGCATTCTGAATTCTCCCACAGTTTTAGACCCACTAACCTCCTCAGGAAGGCTGTTCCATGCATCCACTACCCTCTCTGTGAAATAATACTTCCTCACATTGCCCTAGACCGCCCTCCTATCTTTAAATTGTGTCCCTTGTTCTTGCAAGTCTCTTTTTCTGAAAAATGCTACCCTCTTGGACTTTGATTCCACTGAGGTACTTAAAAGTTTCTATCATGTCCCCTCTCCCTTCTTTCCTCAAGGGTATACATATTAAGCTCCTTTAGTCTCTCCTCATATGGCTTCTCTTGCAGACCCTGCACCATTTTAGTTGCCCTCCTTTGGACTGCCTCTACCTGTCTATGTCCTTCTGGAAATGTGGTCTCAGAACTGGACACAGTACTCAAGATGGGGTCTCACCAACTGTCTGTACAGAGGATAACAACTTCCTGTTTTCTGCTGCTGATGCCTCTCCCTATACATCCCAGTATACCCCCAGCCCTCCTACTGCCTTCTCCACATTGCTTGCCAACCTTAAAGTCATCTGATATGACTATCCCCAGGTCCCTTTCCTTTTTTGTTGTTGTTACTACCTCCCCACCCATTGTGTATTCTTCCCCTGGGTTCTTGTTTCCCAGGTGCATTACTTTGCACTTATTTGCATTGAATCCTAGCTGCCATACTTCTGACCATTCCTTCAACTTTGCCAAGTCCCTTTTCATCCTTTCCACGCCTCCTTGTGTATCAACCCTGTTGCAGATCTTTGTGTCATCTGCAAAAAGGCATACTTTTCCTTCCAGTCCCTCTGCAATGTCACTGATGAAGACATTAAAAAAGGACTGGACCCAATACTGAACCCTGCGGTACCCCACTAGTAACCCCTCCTTTCTTCTTGGGCTGTTCTTTAGGATAGCCCGCTTCCTAACTAGAGATGCCAAACTACAGCTGCTACAATCAACCTTTCTATCCTTGATAGATTATGTTGACATCCTCTACAGTCACTGTCCCATTTCCTACCTCACCAAACTTGACAAATTACATCATAGAGCTTTGAGGTTCATCACAGGCCTGCCTTATTCCACTCACCACTGCTCCCTATATCAAATCAGTGGGGTGGAGTTCTCTTCAGTTCAGGCGTGATAAAAATGCCGCCTTACGGACCCTGACAGCCATCTCCAAAAAACTGCCCCAATACATTACAGACTGTCTTCCTATAAAACCAATAGGCAATTACGCCCTGAGAAGTTGCAAATCTCTCCTACTGATGGTTCCCAAAGTTAACTCTTGCTTTGGCAGGGCTGCTATAAGCTTTACACTGTCCTCCTTGTGGAATAAATTGCAAAAAAAAAAAAAAAATGAAACTGAGGTCACCCATTGGCATCTCATCTTTCAAGCTCTTAATTTCACGTCTCAGAAACGATCAGTGCAATTGTTTCCCATGACCATGAATTGTCATCATGCTAACCTGTACCATTTAACCATGAACAAATTACTTCTAGTGCTCGTCTCCCCCTTGTCCCTGGTCTGTCATCATGCTTTCATGTAACACCTTGATGCCTCTGCCCTCCCTTTGATACTGGTCTATCTTTCCGCTTTCTCCAGCCTTCTTTTCACAACTCTATACTGCACTCATCCACAATCTAACGCAATCATACTATAAAAGTCCTAACTCCCCTTTCCCTCTCCCCGTAGGCCCCCACCGGCGCATCAGTTCTACCAACCTATCCTTGGGACTTCACTTCTCACAATGTTTATCCTTCGCTTACATATTACATACCCCTCCTGGTACCCCATCTGCCATTAGTTGGTGGTTCTCTAAGCCATTTTCATGGCTAGTACTAGTGACTGCCCCTAGTAAATGAACTAACTAGTACTTCTACATAGAGAACATGGTTTGTATACAGTAGCATGGTTCAATGGTGGACCTGTCCCCTTGTATTTGAATCCTTCTCTGTTATGGCTTGCCTTGTCTTCCTGTTATCATTTGACTCCCCTATTACTGCACCATTGTGTTTGTGTTTATATACTTATTTACATGTATTTATATGTTTTTATAATGAATGTTACTCGACCCTGTTCTAACCAGGTCCATCTTGTAAAAGAGCTCTGCTCAATGATGTTCGCCTGGATAAATACAGATTTTGATTAACTACAGCTTGCTCTTTCATTTGCAGGTGAGCCATGATAATGATCACATGCAGTTGATGACAGCGTAGCAGGTTTTGACTGCATGTCAACAAAACCACACCCAAACTCATGGGATCCAAGAACAGACTAGATGGATTGCTTGCCTCAGGACTGAAAATTTATCAGTTCAATGCCAGCACTGACCCAGGGGTGATTCTCAGCCCATCAGAGGTTAGCAGTTCAAATAAACTCTGATTTAAACAGCTTTCTGTCAAGTTACAGATTTCAGCCACAGACTGAAGACTAGCTTTAAAGCAGAGCCTGGTAATATTGATAGTCTTAGTAGCCGGTCTTCAGTAACATGAAAACTGACCCTTTAACATTAAATAATAATGAGGCATCAGGCCAAGCTTTTATTTGGCCAAACATATACTGCGCACTTTTTTTTTTTTGTTGTTTTTTTTTTCCAATTGTTTTACCAGGAATAACAAACTAAGCTGAAAGCTTGTTTACAGGTGCGACCTGGGAGCACAGGAAAGTTAATGACTTGCTCAAGGTCACACAATACGCAAGTGGGGGCTGTGAGATTCAAATCCAGGTCTCCAGATTTGCAGCTCAGAGCCTTAAACCACTGTGCTATACTGCCTCCCTACTTTGCCTTGCTGGCTAATGAATCGGGGCTAGAGAAATACTTAGGAACAAAACTTGACCTAAAGGCTGCTGAAATTTTCTAATCCAAGTTACTCCCTTCAAACAAGGAAAACAGCACTATAGTTTCTAGGCTGACTTAGAGTTCTGTATAACTATAACACTTAGTCAGCGGATCAACACAAGCATTTTTAATCTGCCCTGTATTACAAATCCTATTATACAATGGCAAGAAAGAATGCTGACCTCCAACTGGTCAGTCTGGGACTGGACCCGTGATGTTATCCCAGTACAACATCGCGGGTCTAGTCTCAGCACTGTGAACCTAACTGATTGCACTGGATGACTGTAAAATTTGTTGAATCTTCTCTTAAGAAAAGCTCATTTCTATCCCTGGTCCAGTACCTGAGGCGAGATGTTATCCCAGCAAGACACACACCCTGGAGGGCATTATTGTTATGATACAATGGCTTGTTATACAGAATAAAAAAAAAATAATCATTTTAAAAATGTTTTTGTTAGTGTGGAAAAATAGTTTTGTTTTTTCGGTACCTGCACTAAGGTGCACGTGGCAGCAAAAGTTACATGCACCATGGTCAGGTTACTTGCACCGGTGGTCAGAATGATAAAGACTGAAAAAAAGATAACTGATTCAGGAATCATTACATATGAAAATTAATGCAATACTATTCTACAACATATCAGTGTCTTCAACACTTTCCCAGGCCTTTTCATCTTTTTTGGCACCATAAGGTGCTGTTTGAGGTCTCAGTGTTCTCTTTCCTGCTGACCACCACCTAGCTATGGCATTATCTGGAGAGTATGTGGACACTGTCACTGCTCAAACTAATTGCCGTTAAAGTGGACACAGTTTCTGGTCTCAGGTTTGCCCTCCAGTCATGTTTTATCTGTGACATTAACGAGAAACCCCTTTCACATTCTGCAGTAGAAGATGGAATGAGAAGAAATATTTTCAGCACTGAAAGAATGTCTTTAAAGTCATCCCTCCCTTTCTTCAGAAAGAACTCTAGCCCACACAGTAGCGGAATCTAAATGTGGATGGTAAGCTGCATTTAGGGTCTGGACATATGCTTTCACTTCTGACCACTGCAAGACTGCTGAAACAGCACCGTACCCCTTTAGTTCCAGATTGCCACTGCAAAGAGAAAATGACTTTGACTTCTGTGTCTCCATACTCTGCCAGGGAATCAGAGTTAGGCCAGTTAGGTTGAAGATTCCCATTTCAGTAATGACATGGTCATTAACAAATTCAGAGGAACGATTCTCCATTTGATTTAGGGTGGTGGACAGCACTTTCTTCACAACAGCCACAATGCTGCTCTTCACAGCGTTTGCATCCCCGTCAGGATCTGACCTACTATGTCTTGCTGAAGCAGAAGAACCAAGCTCTACACCTTTGTAATGCAGCTTACCATCCACAAGACAGATTCCTGTGTCAAAGCAATCAATAGTCTCTGAATCTGAGAGATTTCAGTTTTGTCATGAGAAAGAACTTTAGCTTGTACTGAGTCTACTGTTAAGTTATTTTGTTGGAATATCAGTGTTAGTCTGGACATGACTGCTATGTAGAATTCTAGGAAGTTGATGAACAATATCCTCGGCGATTTTATCTGCTTCAGGATTGCAGCGGCCTCCTCTCTCTTATCCCTTGTGCCATGTACTGATACATCCTCCAGGTGCATAACAATTGCTGGATAATTTGTCTGCAACACTTTCACAGCACACTGGTGATGTGGCAGCCACCTTGTTCCTCCAGCATTTACAGGACGCAGTACGCGGATGCCCAGTGCCTCCCCGCAGCCTGTAAACCAGTCCAGTTTAAAGCAGAGTGCTTATAGAAGCCATGCAGTAAGGAAAGCAAATCCTCCACTGAAGCAGCTGAACCACCAGTTAGGGATTTATTTATCCCACCAAACTGGTAACTGTGTCTACTACTCCACAACTAGAGACAGAGAAGGAGAGAGAGAGATTTCAGTTCAGTAACTTGTCTGAGTCGACATATATTTACACTCACAGTAGGACAGTAGGAGGGAGGAAGGACTGTGCCTGACTGGGGTGGTGGTGGGCTACACTGTATTCAGACTACTAGACAGTAGACCTGGTAGTTAGTTCAAGGAGGAAAAGTCCCCCCTTTAAAATTTTTCAAATGTCTCACACAGACAAAAGTATTACTGAAGAGGCCTAGTGTAGCTAGCTAGCTGTTAATGTACACGAATCAAGATAAAAGTGAAGCAAAGCTCTCGAGTCTCATACCCCACACAGTCGCACACACAAATGGGCAAACTAGGTAGGTGAACCAGGCAGCCAACCAGGGCAAGCGTAGCCACAGGCGGTGATTTTATTTGCTGTCAAAATTCAATGTTTTTCTTTTTTATATAGGCATCACATTCACAGGTGACAGGTCACTCACAGACAGGCATTATACTTGACAGCAGCGGAGGCTGAGCTGACAGACGTTTACTGTGTGACTGACTCTCTAGTAGGTAACTGACTACACACACAGAACAGATATATAGCGTGTGTAGACTAGGTAAATAAGCAGCCAGGTAGTCCTCACCTGCCGTCCAAATCCATGTTTCTATGTAGTATATATACTAATTAGTAGTGTTACTCAGCACGCAGAGATTTATTTTACTCTGATTATGACAGAGTAGACACTGGATGTACGGATGACATCACTCACACACTGGTCACAGTCACACACAAATATAGGCTAGCCGGCACAGGGCAACGCATGTGCAAGTTCCCCCAGAAATAAAAAAGTTGTCTGAAAGACCCGACCAATCTTTCTTATTTTTTTTTTTCCACACAAATATAAACGAGTGGGAACTGGGGCAATTCAGAAAGTGGCAAGCAAGGTTGTGGTCAGTGGGAACCCCACAGTAATTGCTTATTGCTAGCTCAAGAGGCAGATGCAGACAGTTAAAGTCCTTTAATACTTTCTGTATATTAGATTGGAAAAAAACAAAGAGCAAGCAACTGCCCTTTGCTTGGGCATGGGCTGCAGCAATTCTGTCACTGGCAGTCTTTGTTTAAAAGGTTTATTTATAGCACATGCGCACACTGCTTTTTTTTTTTTTATGATTTCCAAGCACCCCCCTCCCCCCAACTTATTTAGACACAGGACAGAAGAAACTACTGGTACTCGACTGGAGGAGTTTATATCTGGGACTGTCTGACACACACCGACTGTGAAGGATTAAAACTAAGACTGCTGCAGCTCCTGCTTTTTCATAGACTGCACCCGAGCCCCCACAAACAAAAGCAAAGCAGTTGTCTGACTTCAATTGAACACTCTTTGTCCAAGAAGTATTTTTTCCACACAAATAAATGAGATCAGGTTCCAGACAGGGATAAAAAAAAAAATGTGGCATGGTTGTGATAAAAACCACAAAATTTCTCTACTGACAGAAAGTTAAGTTCTCCCTAGTTTCCTTAGATTGAATAAAAAAATAAAGCAACTGCTCTTTTTATATAGTACAGTCGAAGCCGCTTTAGCGGGATGGCTCAGTTTCAGGCCGACTGTCCCGTTTAAACGGCCGTTTCTACAAAACAAAGTTGCTGTTTTTTTTTTTGTTTTTTTTTTACTAACTGACATTGGTAGGGAGTTGGTTAATGTGAAGGTTTTTTTTTTTTTTTAATTTTTTGGTACGTTTGTGCTTTATGTACAGTGTTACAGTATACACCACGTATTGGTAGAAGTACTCTCTGACGCTGAAGTGATTATTATAGAACGGTGTAAACTTTCTCCTCCATGAAGTGGTACAACTGGCTGTCGTCTTTGAAAAGGTCATCCGATAGCAGCTCTGTAGTGTGTGGCAAATTGATTTGGGCACAGCCGGAGAGGAGGTAGATGGCATTTCAAACACTTCTGGCAATGCTTACTTCTGGCACTGCTACCTGTTCAATAATAAGTTCACTACGAGAAAGAGGAGCAAAGAATTCTGTTATGCTTGTCTGTTTCTTTTCCGAAATGGCATAAGCTTGTATGCTCCTTTCGGCGAACGACAAGTCCCACATTGTGGTCTGCCCATGTCGCCGACACCACAGTAAAGCAGTGCGAATCCCAGTAAGGGCATCAGTGTTTGTGACTAGTGGCGCATCATCTGTGTCATCTATTATCTGGTCCTCGATCTCAGATTCCTTATTGATCGCACTCACCATTTCGGAGTCAGAGAGTTCGCCAACAGTTGGTTCATTTGAATCCATATCAACAAAGTCATTGAACGCTGCATGATCCATAAAGGAGGGTATGCTTACATCATCAAAGACTGGCATTTCTTCGTTGGCAGTTGCATTTGTCTCTTCAGACGCTCTCCCAAAAAAGACTGCTTTGCAAAAACAATTTGCAACTGTTTGTGGCTTTACCACCTGCCAAGCTCAGTGTAACATGTACACTGCATCTGCCAAATTAACTTTTCTGGCTATTTCGGCTGCATGAGCAGTCTCTCCCTCGTCAATAGGATGATTTTTGCTGCCACAAATTATCTGTAGTGCCCTTTTAAGTTTTTCATCACCCCCATATCTATGGGTTGGATTATGCTGGTGGTGTTTGGTGGAAAATACACAAGCTTAATACATTTTAGGCATTTAATCAGATCACGAGGGTGTGCCGAACAATTGTCAACAAACAGGATGATTTTTCGTCTCTTTCTTCGAAGTTCAGCATCCCATGACATCAGCCATTCTTGAAAAATTGCACCAGTCATCCATGCATTGCATGAACTGGTGTAGGAGACAGGCATCACTTTTAAATCCCGAGGCAAACATGGGCGTTTAGATTTTCCAATGACAAGAAGCTTTCGCTTCTCTGTTCCACACTGGTTAGCACAACAAAGCGCAGAAATTCTGTCCTTTGCTGTTTTGCCTCCAATAAGTTCATCTTGCTTTAAGGCATGTCCACAGTCCAGACAGCCCTGATAGAAAACTCCAGTTTCGTCAGCGTTCCATACATTAGTAGGTAGATGGCCGGAAAGGAGACCAGGCAGCACTTCAACAATCCATTTCTGTGCAGCAGTGGCATCTGTGTCTTGTTTTTCCCCATGCTCCCGTTTAAAGACAATCTGATGTCGCATTTTCCAACGCAATAGTCATCCATCGGTGGCATCAAATCCATCATGCGACATCTCCCTTGCAAGATCAGCCGCCTTTGCTTTCAGCATCGGACCTGATATGCGCGCTCCCTTCTGCAGAGCCTGGGAGAACCACAAGAGGAGAGCCTCATCCACTTCACTGTCCTTACCCTCCCTTTTCCTTTTGCGACTTGGGTTCGCATTTGTCCGCCACTCGCTGAGGATTGCATCACGGTTTTACTGATGCGACCAGCCTGGCTTTTGGAAATTTTAAACTCCGCTGCTACTGAGGCAAGAGACCTGGAGGAGTTGGACAATGCATCAAGCACTTTGACATGCTCTGTAAGCGTGAGTTCGTTCCGAGAAAAAGACATGGTAGAGTCAAAGCAGGGAGCAATCAAGCGCCAAGACCATTAGAAACTGCTACATCAAAGGTCAGACCACTTAGTCTAATAGCCAAACTCTGTTGAAATCTTCCCAATAAACCGGCTTCTGTGTTAACTGGTGTCCTGCTTAAACGTTTAATTAACTCTATGTTTTCCATAGATCTGAATCGGTGCCTGGACAGACATCCCGCTTAAGCGCGTCTCGTTTAAGTGGAGTGTACTGTACTGTTTCCATGCTGAACCCCAAAAACAGGACTGAAGAAATCCCATTACTTGGGTCCTGGGGTGAAGCCTCAATTTAATTTGATTTTATTCTGCTATTAATTTTCAGGTTTATAAGTTGTTTTTTTTAAATTGCTGCCTGGTGTTAACCTCTCTTCCTGCCTAGATACTGCTAAATATATGGAAACAGGACTGCAGAGACCAAAATCCCCTTGCTTGGGGTGGGGTGAAGCCCCAATTTACTTTGATTTCTTCAGCCATTAATTTCCTGATTTATACTTTCCCCCCCCCCCCCTTATAATGCCACCTTTAGCTGTTTACACCCTCTCTTTCTGCCTAGATACTGCTAAATATGTAAGTTTTGTATAGGAACCAAAAAAGTTTAAACACAGTCACAGAGCTTCCCGCCTAGCGACTGTTCTCCCTGAAACACTCCACAAAATTGAGTGGTTAGAACTGATGTGCATGCCTATATGAATCTTATTGTACCACTAAGGTGACAGAGAGAGACTCACTTGGTTCAATAAGGTTAACAATGCATGCGTTACCATATGCCAGTCAATCAAGCCACTAGGAACAGGAGGACCCGCCTCCTGTCTGAGCTGTCTTTGATGAGACCGTCCCCACCCCATGCCCATAACTCCATCCCCTAATTGCATGTTTTAAACAATGCGCAGAACGCCCAGTGCCCAGTCCCACCCCCAAGTTCCAACCCCTTCTGTAACTCCAAGACCAATCACTGCTGCAGCAAAGGACATGAATATTTAACAGATTTCTGCTCTAGAAACAGACATTGACAGCAGATAAAGGACCGCTTGGCCCACCTAGTCTGCCCATTTCCCTACCTACACGATAAGCTGCAGATCCTAGTTAACCAACAGCCTATTTCTTCTTACCCCCCACAAGCACTGCCTTATGTCTGTCCCATGTATTCTTGAATCCTCCCCCAGTTTTAGACCCCACAACCTACTCAGGAAGGCTGTTCCATGCGTCCACCACCCTCAGTGGAAAAATACTTCTTGACATTGCCCCTGAACCCCCCATCTTTAAATTGTGTCCCCTTGTTCTTGCACATCTCTTTTCCTGAAAGATGCTACCCTCTTGGACTTTGTTGATTCCACTGAGGTACTTAAGTTTCTATCATGTCCCCTCTCTCCCTCCTTTCCTCAAGGGTATACATATTAAGCTCCTTTAGTCTCTCCTTGTATGGCTTCTCTTGCAGACCCTGCACCATTTTAGTTGCCCTCCTTTGGACTGCCTCTACCCTGTCTATGTCCTTGCGGAAATGTGGTCTCCAGAACTGGACGCTGTACTCCAGATGGGGTCTCACCAACTGTCTGTACAGAGGGATAACAACTTCCTGTTTTCTGCTGGTGATGCCTCTCCCTATACATCCCAGTATACCCCCAGCTCTCCCTACTGCCTTCTCACATTGCTTGCTAACCTTAAGGTCATCTGATATAACTATCCCCAGGTCCCTTTCCATTTTTCTTGTTGTTACTACCACGTCATCCTCCCATGATTTGTTAAAAAGGGTAGTCAGTGTTTTTACTAGTTCTCCCCCTAATTCTTTTAGAATTTGGGGTGAATTCCATCAGGACCCATTGCTTTGTCCACCTTCAGTTTTAGGAGTTCTTTCAGAACCCTTTCTTCTGTGAAAGGACTGGGATCCCTCCCCCCCATCCAGAGTGCTTCTGTTAATTGGATTAGGCACCTCCCCCTCCTCATCTTTTGTGAATACTGAGCAGAAATATTTGTTCAGTATCCCTGCTTTTTCACTGTCCCTCCCTGCCCACCCACCGTCCATTCTATTCAGCCTCACTATCTCTCCCTTTGTCTTTCTACGCTCCCTGATGCCCCTATAAAAGGTTTTATCCCCCTTCTTAACAGAGCTGGCTATCTTTTCCTCAGTTTGGGCCTTTGCTATTCTGACTTCCCTCCCTGCTTCCTTCTGCCTTAACTGGTACAGCTCTCTGACCTGCTCCTTCTGCATTTCCTTATACTTCCTGAATGCTATCTTTTTTCTACCTGACTTTCCCCGCCACCTCTTTTGAGAACCATGGTGGCTTTTTTCGTTTTGATTTGCCAGCCGACTTTCAACTGTCTCCTCCTGACTGCCGGCGCCACTGCATCCCGCCTCCTATGTGGACACTTCTACTTCGGCGTTCTCTCTCAGCCGCCGCCACACTGCAGTGCTAACTCCAGAGTCCCGATGCTGCTCATTCCCAGAGTCCTTCACAGTGGCGCGGGCGCGCATGTCGTGACCTGAAAATAAAAGTATTAGTATGATTGCAGTTTCAGCGCTGTGCCCCTTGTGGCACCTCATGGTAATGCAGCCAAAGCCATTTCAATCTGCTACACACTACATACACTATGGTGCAACCCAGGAAAAAAACTACATGCACCTACTTGCACTGGGAACAAGCTGGGTATGTTAATTTTGACCCCTGTATTGGAGCACTCTACCTGCGGCCTCATGCCCAACCACCTGAAGCATGACGTTATCCCAGCATGACACACACCCTGTCGGGTACTACTGCTTAAGTGACAGACAGCTGCCATATTCCCATCACGCTCATGTCACATCTTCCGTTACCAGCCTATAGCTTGTACTTAACTGAAACAAACAGTACTGTGCAGAACATTCTGGGAAAACTGCAATACCAGATCACACTTTCAGTCCTTATATTTAAAGGGACACTGTCAACCAGAGCTACATACAAAAAAAAAAAAAAGTCCCATGTCCACCAACCACCCTACCCCTTAGTCATCTGCCACCCTACACTACCCCCTCCATGTCTTCCCATACACATTAACAGTGAAAAGCTTAAAGAACAGTCAGCACTATGAGTCCCACACCCAAGTGTGAGGCTGCTCTCAATTTGCACTTTATGTGCAAAACATCCCCACTTGCTGTGTACAGCAGTGGAATTACTGGTGAGCTTATTTACCTACTGGACTCGCACCATTTTCGAACCCTGTTTATAACCGTCTGGTTATTACAGAATGAACCCAGTTATTATGGCTCAGGCAGTTGGGAACAAGATCACAGGGCAGTCACGTTCAATACCGGAGGTGTGACGTTATCCCACCACGACACGCCCTGGAGGGCAGTATTGCTATTATACAATGGCTCGTTGTTATACAGAATAAAATCACTTTTAAAAATGTTTTACTGTGTAAAAATATTTTTGTTTCTTAAGAGCAGATGAAAAGAATATCATGCTTAAGCAAACTGTCAACAGGTTCATAGTGCTGAGACTAGACCCGTGATGTTGTACTGGGATAACATCACAGGTCCAGCCCGAGACTGACCAGAGTCCAGGATTCTTTCTTGCCATTGTATAATGAAAGTGAAAGCTGCCACCATCTTGTGCTCAAAGAAACGAAATGCCACAGAAAGGACACCAGTTTTTTTTGTTGGCCACCTTTGGTGGGTATTATCATCACAAACCACTCGTGCTTCACACTCATGTTTCATGTGGTACCAAAGGTGTGGAAATAAAAACAAAAAAACTCAAAATGTACAACACCTCATCCATTATTCTCTATATAGTAGATTATCAGACTGATTCTGCTGACTTGCGAGATGACATTTTCTGTAACTACATAACCCATGATCGCCAGCAGCTGGCATGAGAGAGGGGCTACAGAAGTTGAGATTCAATAACTTGCAGTGCATGCTTGAGTTTTTATAGTGCTGATCTTTTGTTTGCTGGTCCCGCTGTCCTCCCTGGGCAGAGTACAATACAGATAGTTTGTCCAAGGCCATTCTTCAGCAACTATTTTCTGAGCCACGTCTTATACTGGAAAAGTTTTTATCCCTCTTACAAACATCTTCCACGTGGGTCTGCTTGCTTTTAGATGAATGACACTGTTTCAAAGACCACCCTCTTGGGGGCTGAGGGGTGGTAAGGCGAGCAGCCACTAGGTTTCTGGCTTTCGAGCAGACAATGACAGATCAGATCATTTGGCCCATTCTGCTGGCTTTTAGCATGTTGGTATGTTTCTCCCCCCCAAATCTAATGTATGGTATGTTTGCTTCCATTGCTTGGGAGATTATTCCAGGTGACGTTTCTGCCCGATGGGCAGCCCCTCATTTCTTGTCCAATGAACGAAGCTCCCCATTTCCTACATCTGACGACCTGTCTGATAGTCAGGAGGAAATGACTCAGTCTGTAGGGCTTCAGAGTCTGGAGGGTTCCAAAAACATGGCATGCCTAACGTGCAGAAATGGTTAGAAGGAGGTATCTCCTCCAGTCATCTTTTTGTTGTTGCTTTGCTTATACAACATTTAGGAGCAGACTGTGTTTTTGCCTGGCACCAGGGTGGGGGGGACAAGATCCTTCGCAAGACAAAATGGGCGAGGGGGGTGTACTTGCACCTGAATTACAGGTAAAAACTGTCCATGCCAAACCCTGTTGCTCCACAGACCCCAAAGTCAGCAGGGGGCGTGTGTTGCACCACTGTGTGTGGCGGAGGTCGTGACCAATGGTGATGCACAACAGTAGCTTCAGTGATAAGACTAGCACTTCAGTTTCTACACCTTGGTGTCCTCCAAAGACCTGATACAGTCACTGGCAAAGTTGTTTGGGAGCCAGGAATGCAGAGTGAGCTGTTGAGTGAGCTTCAAGGCTTCAATATCCATAAAGCAATAGAGCTCCACAGTTCAGAGGGCACCAGGAGACTACAAAGGTGACTACTTCCAGTCCGTCACCTAACGTTTCACCCCAAGTAACTGCTGAATGGCAATCCCAAAAGTGTCAAAAGACACTGGGAGAAGCAGCCTAGCAGATTCTCTGGTTGGTGAGGTACCTGAATTGACTGGAAAAGCCCAGGGACCCAGCAGAAGTGAAGCAAATGGTATACAGTTTAATGCCTGAATGTGCAGCCCGTGGTGTCTGTTCGTGTTCACCTTCGCAACAATTTAACCAAGGGAAGCCATGAGCAAGATGGCCACTAGCACAAAAGGTACATATGCAGCTATGTATAAGATAATCACCAAAACAAGGTACACAAGCATAGCCCTGACCAAGATGGCTGCCACTTGCATAGACCACACAGACAATCCAGGAGCTCTGGATAATCCTGGCCTCCCACGATGGCACTGCCGCGATCCAGGTGAGTGAAACAGTGTGGCAACTCCCGAGCTACTCACGCCCTCTTGTGGCATCAAATCAACAGTGGATCCTCCTTCTCCACTAGTCACCCTACCTTTCAGTTGGTACCAGCACTCATTTTGTAGAAATAGTCAAAAACTGTTTAAATGTTTTCTAAATAATAAATGTGCTTAATTATTTTAAAATGATGCTTTTCTTTTGACGGTACTTGCTATATTGTATGAGTTATGGGTGTTTTTGCTAACCCGAATTGCAGTGTTGGCAATAAATTACCAATTTCTCTGATCTGTGTAGTTTGGAAGCCTGTTATCGAACATGCATCATTGCTGGAGATCTTGTTATTGCTTATTTATATCTAATAGTAACATTTAATACAGCTTGATAAGACATTACAGATACTTGGCTCTAAAAAATGTAATTTTTCATAAAAAGTCAATTCGAAAATGTAGTAATTGGCCAATTTACCAACTCTGATGCAATATAATAGAGAGCATGTTAATCTGTAAACTTTACTTCCTTAATTTAATTTAGCAACAAAAACTAAATGTCGCCAATTTTTTTAAGTTTACAATTTGATTGTTAGAGATATTAAGCATCAAACATGGCTGAGTGGCTTAATTTTCCTATGGAAACCTATTAAGAGCTTCAGATTTGCATAACCTTATTTATACATGACAAACCTCTTTATGGCAAATTTCTTGGTTCAGATGGCTATATTTTAAAAACTATACAGCTTGGTGACTACCCTCATTGTAAAGGTAATTTTGTACTGAACAATTGTCACACTGGTTGTGTATGTGTAACTTGTATGGTTTTCAAGATATTTACATTTGTGTGGCATGTCTACTAGAATGTTCATAGGTACATACGAGCTCGGGGGACTAGCCCATAATGAACTCGCCATCCTAACCTGGATGGAAATCATATTTTCTATTACCCATAAAGAAATCAAGTTTTTTTTTCTGAATAATTGGAAGGTACTACTGTTTACCACTTCAACTGGCAATGAATTCCAAATTGGTACTACGCTCAGAGTAAAAAAATTGGTTCCTACTTGTAGTTCTATTACTGATCAATTTTAATTTTAATTTATGGGATCTGGTGTTATTTATTTTAGTCTGCCATTCTGAACATACTGTATCGGACACTGTTTTGTCTCTAGAAGCTTTATATATTAGATATAAATCCCCTCTTAAAGATCGATATTCCAAGGAGTATAATTTAAATTTGTTTAGTCTACTACTATACGATAATGTTTTACAGTTAAGAACATGTCTCGTAAATCTTCGCTGTACCTTTTCTACTAATATCTTATCCTTTGTTAGAGTTGGAGCACTAAATGAAGAGCAGTAGTCTATATTTGCTCTGACTACACTACAAAAGACTGGAACTAACACTTCTGGTTCCCTTGATTTAATATTTTTCAGCAAGCAGGTAATGAGTCTGACATTTTTGAGTGATTTTATTAGCATGCTCGGAGAATTTCAAATTATTGGTAATAAGAACACCCTAATCCTTTTCAGAATTTACCTTGTTCAATAAGATGTTGTCCAAAAAATAGTTAACTAGTCTATTGTTCTTACCAAAGTGCATTACTTTACATTTTGAAGTATTAAATATTAGTTTATGTTCCTTAGCCCAGTTGGATAAGTCATTCAGATTATCCTGTAACATAGAGGCAAAAATATAATCATTCACTATACACCCCAATTTGGCATTGTCTGCGTATTTATTTAACCACACACCATTTTTGGTTTTCATGCTTGAAATGAGAATATTGAACAAGATAGGGCCCAACACTGACCCCTGAGGTACTCCACTAGTCACTTTACTCCAGGCTGATGTAAAGCCCCTGATATTTACTTGTTGCCTTCTATTTGTCAACCATGCTGCAATCCAACCAAATATATTTTTGTGCAATCCAATGTTGTACAGGCATTCAATTAAAATTTTATGTGAGACATAATCAAATGCCTTTTCATAGTCTAAAAAGACCACATCTACTGGAAATCCTGCATACAGGGCTGCACTAAGGGGTTAGAAAAAGTTGATCAGGTTATTCTGACATTATCTACCAGTAACAAAGCCATACTGTGTTATATCCACTAGCCCATTCATAACAATGGGTGTGTTTATTTTATTCATTATAACTTTTTCCATGACTTTTCCTATACAGGATGTCAAACTAATAGGTCTGTATTGTTCCACCTTCTGTTTTGTCCCTCCCTTATGAATTGGTATAACTAAGGCTTCTTTCCAGTCATCTATAACCTCACCAGGGTTGACTGATTTATTAAACAATAATGTTAGAGCACCTGCCATTTCATATGAAATTTCTTTTAGGAAAAGAAAGGGGGAAACTATCAGTTCCTGCAGATAGGGTAGATTTAAAAGAATTTATAGCTGAATAAACTTCAAGAATTGTCATTTCTTCTAGACATTGGACAGAATTATAGTCATTACCATTCATTGTCTCCATAGTTTTGTAATTATTACTGAAATATTTATTAAACTCATTTGCCATGCTTTGTTCGTCAGATATTAAATTATTATCAATCAATAATGGACCAACTTTAGATGAATTCTCTCTCATAGAGCCAATATAGTTAAAGAACTGTTTTTGTTATCTTTATTTGTTGTAGCTAATCTATGCTCCATTTCTTTTTTTGCCCTTCTAATTGCTAGTTTAGTTTTATTTGCTCTTTGTTTGAACCTGGTCCAATTGATTTCTGATTTCTGCTTTTTTGTATTTATTAAAGGCCCTTTTTTTTTTTTTTTGCTCTTACAAGTTTTTTAATCTGAAATGAGAACCATGGAGGTAGCCTTTTGTGATTATGGTATTATGTACTGGTACCCATTTATCAACGCAGTACCTCAGTTTTTCCTTGATTTTGTACCATATTTGTTCTGCAGGTAGCTCATTAAGTTCCTGCTGCCAATTCCATTCCTTTAAGTATGTTTTTATTTCATTGTAATTAGCTTTAGAGTAGTTACTCATTTTGGTTATACCTTTGATGGTTACCTTATAATAATTAATTGTCCATACCACCATACAATGGTCACTATCGGCCAAGGGTGCTAAACTTAACTGAATTTCTGCCTGGTCATAGATGTTAGTAAATATTAAGTCCAGTATATTCTCCTTCCTTGTGGGGTTATGCACAAGTTGTTCCAGACCCATGGATATAACTGTTTCCAGGAATTTAGTTTCCTGGTAGCATGAGACCAACAGTGTATCCCAGTTAATTCCTGGATAATTAAAATCTCCCATTAATATAGTATTATCTAGATGTTTTATTTTATGTAGATAATCTAAGAAGGAATTATTACTTTCCTTATCTAAGGATGGTGGGCGATGGAGTCCTAAGGTTATAGCTTTCTGTTCGAATGTTGAGTTAACCCAAACACATTCTATACTGTCAAGGTTTAGTATATCAGTGTACACCTCATGACAGGTTATTCCTCCTTTAACACATACTGCAACTCCTTCCCCTCTGGTATGTTCACAATGTTTAGTAAATAATGTATATCCCAAAATATTTTACCCCCACTGTTCTTTAGTAAACCATGTCAGAGTCACCCCACAGATATTTACATTCCTGTTTATTAATGTTAGACTGAGCTCATCCATTTTATTAGTTAAACTTCTTGCATTTAGTAATAGAATATTAAGTTTTGAATGTTGTATAATATTGTTTTGATCCAAACATTTTTGGAGGCATTCTAAGCTCTTTATTAATGCCTATTTGAGGTATCACTGAAATGAAAGCTTCAGTATTATTATATCTAACCTTCCCACCTCCCTTTATAAGTTTAAAAAGGAAGCACACTCTTCATTTATTGTTTTCCCTAATTGTTCAGAGCCTTTTTTGTTCAAATGTAGGCTATCTCTTAAGAATAAGTGCCAGCTATTATCAAACTGTTCCCAATGTGTCAAACATTTTATATTTTGTTTTAGACACCATCCCCTTAACCAGTTAACTTTTTTAATCTTTGCTTCCATGTAAGTGTCAGCCCTAGGCACAGGAAGTATTTCTGAGAATACAATACGTGCCCTCTTTTCAATTAATATGTTTGTAAGCCCCACAAAGGCTTCTTTGATCTGTTGAATATTTTGATTTTTAATATTATTGATTCCTGCATGTATTATTACCATGGGTTCTACACACTGTTTTGTAAAATCTGTTTGGACATCTTAGCAATGTCCTGCAATTTGGCCCCACGAAAGCAAGACAAAGTGCGTGTTGATTTATTTACATCACATATTTGTCTGTCTAATTTGGAAATCATTGAATCGCCCAGTACAAAAATTTCTTTAGAGTTCTTCAGGTCTATGCTCACATTCATGTTTGGTAGATCCATCTGAGCACACTCAATCACATTAGAACATACTGTGATATGTTCTCCCAGAACATTGCTATTAGCGTTGTTTAGGTGTGCAGTTGATCCCAAGATATTGTTAGTACTTGGTTTCTGAGTTATGGATCCACAGATTTTGTCCAAAGTTACACAATCCTCAGTGTTATTTGCATTACTGATACTGGTAGCTTCATTTAAATCAATGAGAGGATCAAAACTGTTAAAAATAGGGATATTAAAACAACCTGATTTTCTACCTTTTTTTGGCTGGTTTAAGATATTGTGCCGTGAACCACTCCTCTTCATTATCCACTACCTCTGTATCATGCCTACGTCTTTTACATATGGCAGTTTCAGAGTGTTCATTCGGAGAGAAAAAAAAGTCTGCTGTTTGCAAGCACATTTGCAAACATGCCAAACAAATCTAAATATCTTGAAAACTATACAAAATATAAAAATATCTTTACGAGGGCAGTAACTAAGTTGAACTCCTTATAGCTTTTTAAAATATAGCCTTCTGAAGTGGGAAATTTGGTAAAATCATGGAAATTTGGTTCATTAGATCACTATTTTAAAAAAGTACAGTTACGTAAGCACTTACGTAACAGTAGATCTTTGAGAGAGGCTCTTGCAGTAGGGATTAACAATCAGGACTGTGCCCCCTGGCATCAGGACCACACAGCAAACGTTGGCTAGCAGTGTCTGGCGGGGGACGGCCCACCAACGTCAGCATGACCCTACATAGTGGGTGATCCCCAGCCCGCCCTCCAGTTCTCCCGCCAGAGACCTCAGAACAAGCAACAGGATAAAGGAGTGGGCTCCTTGAGCCTAAGAAAAGGTAGAAGAAGCAGAAGCTGGGGGGAATGATGGGAGAGAAAGTTACCTATTGCAAGAGCGTCTCTCAAAGATCTACTGTTAACAGGGAAGGGATCACAGATCTCCAGGTAGAAAGTCACCTGGGGGCCAGTGACCATCACATGGTATGGTTCAATTTGGCCACTACATCTAAATCATCCCATTCTAAGGCAAAAATATGGGACTTCAGAAGAGCTGACTTTGATAAGATGGCCAACAGAGTTAAGCTAGCCCTGGCAAAAAGAAACACAGGTGAGGGGGTACAGGCAAAGTGGGAAAGCATTAAGGATGCGATACTTGAAGCAACATCCCATTGTGTTAGACAGAAAAGGAAGCACAATGAAGAAGGAAACCACTTTGGTTCTTAAATACAGTAGCAGAAAAGGTCAAAGCCAAAAGGCTGGCCTTCAGAAAATATAAGGGAACACAGCGGGATGAAGATAGGGAGGCATACCAAACTGCCCTAAGGGAAGCAGGGAAGGCAGTAAGGCAGGCAAAGTCCCAAACTGAGGAAACACTAGCACGAACAGTAAAAGCAGGTGACAAGACTTTCTATAGATACATTAGTGAAAGGAGAAACTCCAGAGGGGGTATTGCTAAGTACAAAGGAGAAAAGGAGGCATGTGAGGAGGACCCTGTAAAAGCATATATCCTAAATAGATACTTTTGCTCAGTATTTACTGAAGAGAAGGTAGCACAGGGCCCACAGTTCAGCACCATGGACACAGGGGGGAGGGAGGTGAGCATTACTCCCTTCTCAAAAGAAAAGGTCCTACAAAAGCTCGATAAGCTCAGGGTGGACAAGGCAATGTGACCTGATGGCATACATCCCAGGGTACTTAAGGAGCTAAGGGTGGAACTAACAGAGCCATTAGCAGAACTGTTTAGTGAGTCTCTGAGCACAGGAGAGGTCCCAGAAGACTGGAGAAGGGCTCATGTGATCCCGCTCCACAAGAGTGGTAGCAGGGAGGAGGCAGGGAACTACAGACCAGTCAGTCTTACCTCAGTAGTGGGCAAGATAATGGAGGCACTCCTTAACATACTAACATACTAAAATGCCAGCAGAATAGGCCTAACGGTCTTTCGTGTCTGCTCGTTTGGTCAGTCCCCAACCGGGGTGCTGACCCTGCTGTCCCCCTCGCCTTCTCTGGCTTCTCCCTTCCCAGTTCCAGTTCCCAGTTAAGGAAAGGATAGTGCAACACCTGGAATCCATAGGGCCACAGGATCCAAGACAGCAATGGTTTACAAAAGGAAGGTCCTGTCAAACTAATCTCATAGATTTCTTTGACTGGGTAACCAGAGTGGTGGACCAAGGGGGAGCAGTTGATGTCGCCTACCTTGACTTCAGCAAAGCTTTCGACACTGTTCCACATAGAAAATTGATAAATAAGCTGGGTAGGCTCGGGGTGGGTCAGAAGTTGGTCAACTGGGTGGCAAACTGGTTGATGGGCAGAAAACAGAGAGTGGTGGTAAATGGTATACAGTCAGAAGAGATGCAAGTCACATGGGGCACCTCAGGGATCAGTCCTGGGGTCAGTCTTCTTCAGTATCTTCATTAGTGATATTGCAGATGGACTAGAGGGTAAGGCTTGTCTGTTTGCAGGTGACATCCAAGATCTGCAACAGAGTAGATTATCCAGATGGGGTGGGCAGAATGAGAAGAGATCTGGATAAACTAGCAAAATGGTCAGAAGAGTGGCAACTGGGATTTAATGCAAGATCATGCACATAGGGAAGAGAAACCCTGAAGCCACCTATAGGCTGGGAAGGGAGTTGCTGGCAGTCACAAAGGAAGAAAGAGACTTGGGCATCATCACCACCGATGACCTGAAATCATTCAAGCAGACCTCTAAAGCAGTAGGTAAGGCTAGGGGATGTTAAGGTGTATTATGTAGGGGTATCACAAGTCATAAGAGGGAGGTAATAATCCATCTTTACAAGACACTGGTTAGGCCCCATCTGGAGTACTGCGTGCAGTACTGGAGGCCACACCTTCACAAGAACATTAACCAAATTGAGGCAGTCCAGAGAAGGGCAACCAAAATGGCGCAGGGACTGCATCAGAAGACATGAGGACAGATTAACGGAGCTCAATATGTACACTACCGGTCAAAAGTTTTAGAACACCCCCATTTTTCCAGTTTTTATTGAAATTTAAGCAATTCAAGTCCAGTGAATAACCTGAAATGGTACAAAGGTAAGTGGTAAACTGCTTGAGGTTAAAAAAAAAGTTTAGGTTAGCAAAAACTGCTGTAGAAAAATTGCAAAGAAAGCCAAGGTGTCAGTGAGTACAGTTTCCTACACCATCAAAAGGCACTTGGAAACTGGAGGAAACTCTGACAGGAAGAGGTCTGGCAGACCCAAAGCCACAACAGAATCAGAAGACAAGTTTCTGAGAGTCAACAGCTTCGTGATAGGCGGCTCACAGGACAACAGCACAGAGTAACTGGCACCCTGAACCAAAGGGCTACCAGCATTTTGCAGCGCCATGCAATACCCTCTGGTCTCGCCTAGTTGGTCAGGAGTTCATCCTACAACAAGATAATGACCCAAAACATACCTCCAGGCTATGTCAGAACTACCTTCGAGGAAAAGAACAAGACGGTAGGCTTCAAATCATGGAATGGCCAGCACAGTCTCCAGACTTAAACCCCATCGAGCTGGTTTGGGATGAACTGGACAGAAGGGTGAAAGCAAAGCAACCTACAAGTGCAACACATTTGTGGGAACTTCTGCAACAGTGTTGGAAGAACTTCCGAACAATATTGATGTCCATTGTAGGAAGAATGCCACGAGTGTGTTCGGCAGTTACAGTATATCTGCAAAAGGTGGCTACTTTGATGAGTCAAAAATTTAGATTAAATTTTCTTAAACAAAATGATTCTATGATTTCTTTTTTATCTCCAATTGTTTATTTGTTCTATGCTTTAATTTCAGAGTACATTGAGACATTAACCTGCGTAAATTTCAATAAAAACTGGAAAAATGGGGGTGTTCTAAAACTTTTGACCGGTAGTGTATACCCTTGAGCAAAGGAGGGAGAGAGGTGATATGATCGAGACATTCAAACACCTTAAGGGATTTAACAAGGTGAAAGAGTCCAACATGTTTAAATATAAGAAAAATAGCAGGACAAGAGGACACAGTATGAGATTAGAGGGAGGCCGATTAAGGGGGAATGTGAGGAAATTCTTTTTCACAGAAAGGGTGGTGGATGCATGGAGCGGCCTACCTCTGGAAGTGGTGGCTATGACTACAGTGCAGGGCTTCAAACAGGCATGGGATAGGCATAAGGGAGCAATACAGATGAGTATGAATAGATAGGCCACTGACATAGCAAAGGCCGATGGCACATTTATAAGGTAGAAAAAGAAATGGGCAGACTGGATGGGCCTTGCGGTCTTATCTGCAGTCAACTTCTATGTTTCTATGTTAGGTAAGTTCTTACATAACTGTACTATCTTACTTCGAGAGGACTCTTGCAATAGGTATTAACCATAGGACAGATTCCCAGCAGTGAAAATCAGACAAGACTGAAATGCGGGAGGCAGGAAAGATCTGCAGAGATGAAGGAAAATCATGAAAGAAGGATCTGAAGGACAACTAGTCCAAAGCCAGCCCTGCGCCCAGAGGCAATGTCCAGACTGTAATGTTTTGTGAAAGTGTGGACAAAGCTCCAAGTGGCTGCTGCACAAATGTCCGCAGTAAACATGGTCTTGAAGCAAGCAGCAGATGAAGCCATGCCTCTGGTAGAATGTCCTTTAACCTCCCCTGGCAAGGGTTTGTTGTACTTCTGGTAGCAGAACAGAATGCAGTTTGCCAACCATCTGGAGAAACACTGCTTAGAAACAGCAGCGCCCTCTATCTTGGGAGCGAAATAAACAAAGAGTTGATCCATCTTACAGACGGACTTTGTTCGATTCGTAGAGCAACGCAAATTTCTGTGAACATCTAATGTGTACAGGACTGCCTCCTCCTGATTAGAGTACTTGGGGTAATAAACCAGTAGTTGAATAGTCTGATTCAACATAAACTCAGACCCACCTTTGGCAAGAACTTAGGATTTGTCCACAGAGCCACCCAGTCTTTATGGAAAATCAAATAAGGCTCCTTACACATCACGGCCTGAAGCTCGGAAATCACTGGAGTGGAAGTGGAGGATTCCTTTCAGAATCATTTGGAAACCTCCAGCTGAGCGACAGTTTTGCCATCCACTGGAAAGTGGTAGGTGGAAATGGTGGAGAGGTGGACCTTCAGAGAAGAGTAATTTAGGCCCACATCGTAAAGGTGCAGCAAATACTCCATTATCTGAGGAACAGGGCATGAAAAAGGGTCCCAATTCTTTGATGTGGCCCAAATGGAAAATCTTTTCCACTTCATGGCGTAAGTAGTCCTCGTGGAAGGCTTTCAGGCCTCTGCAAGTACTACGGCCACCCTAGAAGAAACCCCGAAGTGCGAGGCAGCTACGTCCGAAGGTGCCACGCATGAAGGTGAAAGGACTTAAGAGTCCTGGGTGGACGAGTGTGCCCCCTCCTGGGTTTGGAGACCATGATAGATTTACAGGGGAATTGGCGGGTCCACTGCCATCTGTTGCAGAAGTAAGAACCAAACCTGGCATAGCCAAAGCGGGGCTATCAGGATCATACAGGCCCCTCTGTAGTTTGACCAGTACCCACTGCAGGATCAGAAAGGCGTACAAGAACCTCCCTGTCCACCAAAGAGACAGTGTGTCTCACCACAAAACACCAGGCCCTGAAACATGCCAGTAAAACTTGGGAAGTTTTGCACTGGATGGGGAGACTAACAGATCAAGATCTGGACAACCCCACCAGTCAAAAACATCAGACTACCGATCGTTTTAGTTCCCACTCATGAACCCTGGTCTGGGTGCGACTGAGACTATCCACTAGGACGTTCAGGGCATGGACTGCAATAAGGGAGATCTGATGAAGAATTGCCCAGTTCCCGACCCGCACTGCTTCCCTGCAAAGAGGGCAGGAGCGAGTGCCCCCCTTATCTGTTTAGATACCAGACCATGCACATATTGTCCGTTTGGACCAGCAGTGAACCTGGATTGAGGAGGTGCTGAAAGATCTGAAGAGCATACAACACAACCTGCATCTCCTTACACATTGATGTGTAGAGACAACTCTGACGGAGACCACATCCCTTGGGTTCTGTGGGTCTCCAGATGAGCCCCCCAACCCAGCCCTGAAGCATCTGTGGTCAGGGTCTGGACAGGGAAAAGGGACTGAAATAGAACTCCCTTGCAGAGACTGCTGCAATCCTGCCACCACAGGAGGTCCCGATGCATCGACTCGGAGACCAAGACTTTGTGGTCAAGGCCGCTTGATCTCTGGTCCCACCGAACTCTGAGCGTCCACTGCGATATCTGAATGTTGAGCCTGGCCAGAGGGACAGTCAGGATGGCCACTGCCATAAGGCCAAGAAGGCACAGCACTGACTTGGCTAAAACCCAATGACTGGAAGTTACCAGCTGTGCCTGTTGTTGCAAGGCTTCTGCCCTGTCCAAATGGAAAACCTGTCTCTGGGCTATATCCAGCACCGCCCCAATTAACTGCAGGCGCTGTGAGGGGATAAGGTGAGACTTGGGGTAGTTCACTGTAACCCCAACTCGGCCAAACAGATCCAGGGTTGCTGAAATGGAAATTTCCAGCCGTCCCTCAATATGGCAGGAGATCAGCCAATCGTCAAGGTACAGGAAGATATAGTGACCCTGGCTCCTTAAGGCCACTGCCACTACCGCCAGGCACTTGGTAAAACCCTGAGTGCCAATGCTGGGCCAAAAGGAAAGGCCCTGAACTGGTAGAGTTCTCTCTGAAAGGAGAACCTGCGGTAGTGGCTATTGGCCTGAAACAACGGTATGTGCAGGTAAGCGTCCTGCACGTCCAGGGCGCAGAGCCACTCTACCTTGTGCAGCATGGGCAGCAGGCCTGGAAGTGTCAGCATTCAAAAACTTTTGTACTCTATGAACAGATTTAGAGTGCTGAGATCCAATATCAGACGTAGGTCTCCCATTTTTCTGAGTACCACCCTCTTCCCACCTGGTTTAGAGGAGTAGGTTCTATGACTGCCTTTTGCAGCAGGGCTTCTATTTCCTCTCTGATGATAAGAACGTGCACTCCTGGATAAGAAGATGGACCCGGAGGGTTGTCTGGGGGTCTCTCCAGAAATTCAAGCATGTGTCCCTGCAAAATTAGTTGAAGGACCCATGAGTCTGCGGTAATCACCTCCCACCCTGCCAGATAACCAGCGAATCTTCCGCCCACCGGTTCCTCTGATTGTAGAAGAGGAGGAGGGGAGGTGGCCCGCAAGTCAAGAGGCAGAGGGAGGGTTGGGGAGACTCGCCCCTGAAGCCCTTTGGTTCTTGACTAGGGGAGTGGCTGCAGCTGAGGGGGCCCGAAGTTTGGGCCGACGTCTGACCAGATGCTACTGTTTTGTCTGCCTTCTCTGCTGGCGATGAAAGGACTGTTTGGGTTTAAAGCCAGCCTGGTACATAGTTTGCACCAAGTGTGGCGCCTGCCCCCTACTCTGGAGATTGGTAATGATATCCTGAGCGTCGCCTCCGAAGAAGACAGAAACCTGGGAAAGGCACATCCTGGATGGTGGCCTGAACATCAGATGCCAACCCTGAAACCCTCAACCAAGAGTACCTCCTTCGACAGACAGCAGTGGCCGTGCCCCTGGCTAAGGGGTCAAAGGCATTGTAAGTCTCCCTCAATGAGTGGCGACAGGCAATCTTAGCTGACCTAATAGTATCCGGACAGGGTTACCTTTCCCTCGGAGTCAGGCATGGCCTCAATGACTGGCTCCAGCTTGTAAAATAGGGACTTCTGGTACATCAACATGTGCGCCATATAATTTAGGGCACGCATAGCCAGGGTGGATGATGAATAAAACTTTCACCCAGAATGATCAAGCTGCCTCGACTTTTTATCTGGAGTGGAGGTGCTCATGTGCTTGGGTTTTACAGATCTATCATGTGCCACGCTAATGACAGAGTCTGCTTTAGGGTGGACACTAAGATGATCCTTGTCCTCTGGCGTGTGACAGACTCTGTCAGCCTTCTTGGCTACTGCCGGAATAGATGAAATCACTTACCATATAGTAGAGGCTAAGTTCTCATGAGGCTCCAACCAAGGAAGCATGAGGACAGGAGACAAGTCAGGCATGTCCAAATGCTTGGCCAGTCTTTTGCGTTTGGGGTCCTGATCGTCAGACTTCCATTCACTGGCCTCCACGGTCTTCTCAAGGAGGTCCATGAAGGAGGGGTCATCCAGAGGAGACTTAGCCTTAGGCTCATCCAGTGGAGTTGTCTCAAACCCAGAGACGAAGGTACAGGAGTCAGACTGAGTCCAAGTCAGAGGAATGGGTCAGAACTGGAGACATGACCCCTGAGCGGGGAACCTCCCGAATAAGAAAAGGGGTTCTGCCCTTGTCGGTGTAAGCAGAGTCCTTCGAAAGGCTTGACGCAGAAGGACAGGACTCCACTGGCGAAGGGGATCCATGTGTTAGGGCCGGGCATGCCGGAGTCGAGTCCACTACTGGATGATGGCGGTAGAGTTCAGAGACTAGTTAAGACCAAGTCTCCTTTCACCATGACTGAAGAATAGCTCTGAAGTCCACCTGATGTTGAGGGGGGTGGTGGGGGCTGCTACACCAGCTGGAAACCAAAGCCACAGCCTGGCGTCTGGTATCCTGATGTCTGATAACCCAACATATGGTAAGGGGGCGCATACCCCAGCAGTGGATACTGCTGTGAAGGGAGACCCGGCGCCTGATGCCCCGATGGAAGGTATCCAGGGATATAGTAATGTGGCATATGGAAGCCATACATCAAGGGGTCCGAAGATCCTGATGGAGGAGCCGCAGTGCCTGGAGGATACAGAGGAGGCCTGAAAGCCAGAGTGAAAGAACTGGCGAAAAGGCCCTGCGTCAGCCCGGAGGTACCCTCTGGCACAGGTGGGTGAAGGGTCCCGCTGTAAAGGTTGAACCCCGAACGGCTTATCAGCCCAATCGACCAACTTAGACCCTTTCGTTTTGAGGGTCCTGAAAGTGGCTGGAGCCTCAGACTGTGCCGAGGCACCCACCATCACCGTGAACCATGGCGGTGGGGGGGACCAAGGGCTGCACCTGGAAGGAGGAGGCAGGCTTGTCCGCTGAGGCACCTTTCCCAGAGCAAGAAGGCCGCTGGTCGTCCGTGGTTCCTGGAAGGAACCGTGGGTAAGAAGGGGACTGATCCTGTCCCCCATGCATCTCCTTTTCCTTCCAATGTCTGTGCTCCAAAGACGGGGAGTAAGAGGCACTCTGCAGCTTCTGCAACAACTCCTCCAGCGAAGCCATTTTTAATTTTAAAAGATGGGCCTCCTGCCTGCGTTTCCATGTGGCCTGACTGAAGCTCAGGCAGGCCTCACAGTCCTCGGTCTTGTGCTCCGGGCCCAGGCAGAAGAGGCAAAGGGAATGATCGTCCTTATGCGGGAGTTGCATGCCGCAGGAACTGCACTTGTTTTTATGCGACTCACAATGCATCGGAGAAGACCTACATGATGATTATTTAAGAGTAAGGCGACAAATGAAATCTTGTAAGAGGCAAATACTCATCCAAAATGGCAGTCAAACTGTAGCAGCGCTTTCCATGAGGTCTGATGTGCACATGTCAACGGCGGGAAAGAAAGGAAAATTACGTACCTACCGTAATTCTTGATCTTCTCTTGTATCTTCACCATTCATTACTTCCTGGGTGTGGCCGGGCGGCGCTTCCGTCCATGAGGCTTTTTTTTTTTTTTAAAAGTTGCCCTAACGGCCCGCCCTCGAGGAGAGCGACCGCCATGTTATGCGCGAGGGGTGGCCGCGATGCATCGACTCCTCCTCCAACTCAGTTCTGTGAGCCGAGAGGCAAAATGAAAGCAGAAAATATAGATGAGCGAGGCAAGATAGCCGAGGATAGCAAAAGCAAGGAAGAATGAACTGAAAAGGAATAAGCCGATGGAGGAAGGACAGAGGAGATAAGAACATCCTCAGCCTAGGAGTGCAGGGCCTCCTTACCTGGGCGACTCTAGGAGGAGAGATGAGTAAGGAAATGAGAAAATAGAAGAAGAAGAAGAAAGAGAGAGAGAGATGGGATGTTGAAGGACCAGAATGCCCAACGAGCATAGTTAGCTTGTAGCTGAAGGCTCGACTAAAGGGGAAGCAAGAATCCCGGAGATAGAGCTGAAGAGAAGGTTCACCGAACCCGCTAGACAGACTCAGGAGGGCATAGTCTCATCTTCAACATGCCATTGTTCTTGACACCACCTCGGGCTCCTGGCCGGAAGGCCTTTAACTGGAGGGCAGCCGAGGAGGGAAGAATAAAACCCCAGCAGCATGAGGCGCTGCTCAGGGGTTTAGAAATGGAAAATGTAAGCCTTTCAGGCGTTCCAAGATAAGCAGGACTCAGACTGACTGGCTAAGGCACGCCAAGGCTTAGGCTGGCTAAGATTGGATATGGTCAGCAGAGCTCTACTGTAAAATTGTCCAGGAGGACACTTAAGGGAGAAACCACTTAGCAAACCAGCGAAGGATAGCCTACCTTCTCATTTGCCTTCTTGTTTGATTTCTCCTATTCCTTTTTTTTTTTTACAGATAACTAACTAGATGCATGACCCAGATACCAAGATGCCTATAGCAGTCGGAGAGAGTTCCCTCAGCATTTTTTTTTTTTTTTTTTTAGAAGAGAAAGGAACAGACGTACTCGTTCCTCTGCTCTGCAAGGCAAGAATAGAGGGGGGGGGATTAGATTTCAGGGCAACTACCTGAACACGGGATTGCAGGATCAAACCTGAATAGCCTGAGCCAGGCCAAACAACCCCAGAGGTATCTTGCCATAAGAATAGCAAGAGATAGTTGTGCAGTCTGATCGCCAATGCAATCCGCGAGATGGCCCATGAATCTTAGAGTAAATAATTTTTGTGGATTTTAAACCCCCCAGAAGATTTTTTTTTTACTTTTTTTTTTTTGGAAAATGAAGCAATTTTCCTATATTTTATATAATGCAGAGAGAAGGAGACGGGAGGTGGAGAAGCACAGGAAGAGGCCACTGAGGGGATGGTGGGCGGCGAGTAATGAATGGTGAAGATACAAGAGAAGATCAAGAATTACGGTAGATACGTAATTTTCCTATCTTCCCTTGTCAATCTTCACCATTCATTACTTCCTGGGTGAGTACTGCTTCTCTCTCCCAGGAGGGAAGAGGCCATACCCTGAGGAACAAGACCCCAGCCTTCTGCTGGTGAGAAACAGAAGGAGAAGACCTGGCTTATTCAGAAAGCCTAAGTGGGAGAAGAGCTGGAGGTGCCTCCCGAGGACGAGGAGACGGAGGGAGCCCTGTAAAGTCTCCTAGCTCTGGATGAGAAAAAGACGGGTCCCCGGAAGCGGAGCGATCACCCCACGCCGGGCCAGGGTGACAACCTGGAGAGACGGGGCCATGCCGTCCGCCTGATGCAGATCGCTGTCCCCGCAAAGCCTGGAAGCCACCTCATTGGCGCCATAAGATGCCCTTAGCTGTGTCTTGCCAGCTCCAGGCCTACCGCCGGAGAGGGCAACGGCTTGTCTGGTTTGCTCCGTGTCAGGCATAGATGCCAGCAGCTGGGACATCATCACCACAGATGCCGGTTGTAGGCAGCGGGTGAGCCTGATGTGATGCAATACATGCACTCGCACGCCAAGAAGAGAACACTCTACGCCCAACGGCCTAACTGGAGAGAGTCCAATCTGTGGGCGGTCGAGCGCCAGGCAACGGCGCCCAGAAGGAGTATCCAGGTATACCAAACCTGAGGACTGGTTGGGGAAGGAACCTAGAGACTCAGAGGGGCACAATACCACGCTGGCAGTCCGCGGGCTGGGGAAGAAACGGCAGGAACCGCCAGGACCGGATAGACGCCTCCGGAAGGGGATAGGCCAGGAAGGTACCACTAGATGCTGGGCACTGAATTCACCAAGGAATTCCGCTCACCGTTGGTTGTTCCTCCAACGTAGGAACTGAAGATCCTCACCATCCTCGAGAGGAAACGCTGATATTCTGTGAAATCAGCATCGGAGGACAGATGAGCAGGGGTTCCTCTCCTCAGAGGAGGGAGACGAGGATGATGGGGAACTGGAATGTCTGCAGAGGATTCCTGCAGGCGGTGGGGAGAGTCGAAGACCCACCATGCATGTAACTTAACATATGAGGGAAGGGCACGAGAACCCTTGAACTGCTCCCAGGATAACGGACCCGAGGGACCGACATGGCCTGGGAGCGGGGTGGTGAAGGCAGAGAGATGGGAGAGGGGCACCTCCGAGGAGGCAACTGCTCTTCAGAGGGCTCTGGAATCCGGGAAGGAGCTCTAGTAGGAGGGATCCCGGATATCAAACCAGGCACTAGAACGGAACTCCTGGGGAAGCGGAACCTGGAAGAGCCCTGGGGAGAAACTCCCCGTGACGACAGCCGGACTGCATGGATCCAGAAGGGCAGTCCACACAAACGCCGCCAGAGGACACCCTAGAACCCTGGGGAGGCGGGTTCGGCGCTGACGGCTCCTGGCCACCCCTGAGGTGGCCAAAGAAGACCGAGCAGCAGGACGCTGCCCTCAACCCTCGGATTCCGAGAGGGCCTTCCTCCCCGACTGCAACGCTCCCTAACCCCAGAGGAGGTAACAGCACCCCGGGGTAGCTGTCACCAGACCTCCAGAGAGGGAGCCTCCTCCGTCCACCCCATCGCCTGCCCCCGGACTCGGCCACCCCAGCCGAGGAACCCCCGGGAGGATCACGGCAAGGGGACAGAGGGAGGGGCCCGCGTCGCCTGGTACCCTAGCCACCGAGGACCCAGATTCCAGAATGGGGATGCCAGGAGGTCCACATCTGAGTCATCATCCTCCCGAGGAGGGACGAGACCAGCAGGACCTCGATGCTGGCCACCCTCAGGGTCTCGAGGCCACGGGGCGAACGGCCCCGTACCGTGGTGCGACACCGCCCCCAGCACGCCGGGCAGCATGAAGGCTCAACCACACTTCCAGCGGCCCGCAGACCCGCACCGAGGAGGGGCACTACGCCGGGCCGGCGGCTGGAGGCTAAGCGGCATTGCCGGGCGGCGCTCGCTTAGGCTCATCGGCACCGCGAACGCTTTTCAAGGTTAAAACGCACCGCCAACGGGCGCCGCTTCCTGATCACCGGCGCGCAACGCGCTGATCCAAAGCGGCGCCGTTAACGGGCGCCACTTCGATCACCGGCATCAAGCGGCGCTGGATTTGAAACGGCGCTGGAATGCGCCGCTGATCACCGCACCGCTAACGGGCGCTGGATTCAAAACGGCGCCGCGAGGCGACGCCGAGGTCCACCCGAGCCGGGCCCAGCCAAGGCCTCGACACGGGGAGCCTGCACCTCCGGCAAGAGGTGACTGCCGAGGCGGTGTCAGCGCTGTGGCCCGGAGGGGCTGGGCCGACTCCCAACATGCTGGGAAGGGGCCTCCCCTGCAAGAAGGGAGAGGAGACCCCTCCTCCTCGACTCGAGAGTAGGCCGGGAGGGACCCGGGAAAGGCCTAAGGATTCGCCTGAGATTCCCTTGAGCGACGCCGCCCTCCCAAAGTCGGCGGGGGCCTTGCCGAGCTTGTACGCCGCCGATCGAGGACGCCGACGTCCATCGAGAAACAAGCTGCCGCACGAATCCATATTATGGTTGGTGTCCCAGGCAACGACAGATGATGCATGCCGGTCCGAGACGGAGAAATGCCGCGCCGCAGGAGCACCGACGCGATAGGGGCACGTGCCCGTCTTAGAAGAACGTTAGCTCCAGAACCCGGACATACGCGAATAAACAAGATTAAACACAGTCGGAAATACACCGGCGACCGTACAAGGAAAGAAAAAGGAACAGTCTTACCGTGGCGTCGAGTATAGAAAAAGGAGTCGGATCGCACTTTCGGTTAGCTACGCCGTGCAGGTGCTGCCTCGCTGGCGGGAGAAACAGAACTGAGTTGGAGGAGGGTGAGTCAGCTATTAACGGCCACCCCTCACGCAGACGTCAGCCTCCGAGGGCGGGGTCATAGGCAACTTTTAAAAAAAAAAAAAAAAAGCTCGCGGACGGTGCGCCGCCCGGCTTACACCCAGGAAGTAATGAATGGTGAAGATTGACAAGGGAAGATCTGGAGGGCGGTCTGGGGACCGTCCACTATATAGGGTCACGTGACATCGGTGGGCGGTCCCCCGCCAGACACTGCTAGCTAAAGTTTTCCATGAGGTCCTGACACCAGGGGGCGCAGTCCCAATGGGTAATACCTACTGCAAGAGCCCTCTCAAAGTATGATCTAGGATTTGCAAGTAGGGTCATTTTTAATTTTTTTTTATTGGGGAATAACATATTTGATGATAGCAAATGCACCACAGAAGTTTTTGCAGTATTTTTTCCGATTTTAATAAGCTTTCATTTAATATACAGATTGCTGATATCATTTTGAACAGTTTATTAGGAATTAACATTTTTATTTAAGAAATTGGCTTTAAAACAGTTATTTCATACATTTTTGCTGAACAAATACATGAATTGTATGGTATGAATCTACAGGCTAGAATCTGCAAAATAGTTTGAAGTCAATTTCACTCCTGTGTGTGGTATGGCAAGAAAGCAACAGGATGCCAAACTGACAGTGACTTTCTACTACACACTTGATTCCATTTCATGATTTTTCACTGCACTATAAAAGTAGCATATCATATGTTTTCAAATGATAAAACACCATCTGTTTTCTATTTTATTCCCCAGTCTAATTAAATAACTCACTCATGCACGCTTTTGTCTTCATTAAGAAGTAAATGCTTTATTAAAAAATACTTCACATTTGTAAAGAAATACATAAAATTGGAAAATCATGTCACAGAGCAAAATCAGCACTAACTGCCAGTTCTACCCAACAGAATATTGGTACCTACTTTCAGCTGTCTATTGTGGGGGCCTGGAGGAAGAAGCACAGCCCCACCGGGACCCATGGGAGGGTAGGCTATAGCGTCTCAGCCTAGAACTGCATCCTGGGTTCCAGTGTGAAGAATCTTACTGCTATGGATTGCAGCTCACAGAAACAGAATTTGACATCAGAAAAGAACCACTTGGACCACCCAGTCTGCCCCCCCCCATTCAATCCTAACAGTCCCTAACTGGTCTCCAGCCAACAACTCCCACCCTTTTTTTGTGTGCGTTTATTTACTAGTATTTCCCTATGTCTATCTCATGCATGTTTGAACTCCCCTCTCCCCCAGTTTTTGCCCCACTACGTCTTGTGGCAGGCTGCTCCTGACTTCCACCTCTTTCAGTGAATCCCCCTTAAATTACCCCCCCCCCCGTCTAATTTTGTTGCATGCCCCTTTGTTCTGCTGCACTTTTTTCATTTGAAACAGGATTCCTACCTGTACCCTTGTTCACTCCTGTGAGGCACTTGTAGGTCTCAATCAAGTCTCTTCTCACACTCCTGTCCTCTCCTCCAGGGTGTACATAATGAGATCCCTCAGTCTCTCTCATCGAACAGTTTCTCATGCAACTTATGTACCATTTTAGCTGCCCTCCTCTGGACTCTGCCTCCATCCTGTCTTTTCTAAGATGCAGCCTCCAGAACTACACACAATATTCCATATGTGGGCTCACCAACATCTATAGTGGCAATATCACCTCCCTGTAATGCCTCTCCTTATGCACCCCAGCATTCCACTAGCCCTCCTCAATGCCTTGTCACATTGCCTTTTAACTTTGAAATCGGACATTATAACACTTGCGGCCCTTTTCCTTCTTAGTGAGAGATAGTACCACCTCCCCCATTTTATACTCGGCACCTGGGTTTCTATGTCCAAGGTGCATGATTTTACAGTTTTTAATCACTGAACCTCAGATGCCACACCCTTTACTATCCAAATTTGTAAAGGTCCCTTCTCACCCCCCCCCCAATATCCACTTATTGCAGATCTTGGTGTTGTCTCCAAAAAGGTATACCTTCCCTTTAAGCTATTCTGCAATTAGACGCAAGTTAATATAGCTCACCTTCAAGTTATCTACCAACATACGAAATTGCCAGCAGCAAAGACTATCATGGTCTATCTAGGCTGCTCATGAATGCAGCTGGCTCCCTATTTAGCAGCTGCCCCCACCCCCTTTACCCTCCCCTTTGCCCTGCCCCACCCCTTCTTGTAGCATTCCACTGTGGTACGACACCACTCCAGCTGGTAGTGTGTTCCACGTTTCTACCACCCTCTCCGTAAAGAAATGCCTCCTCACCTCCCTCCTGAATCTCCCCTTCCCTCCAATCTCGTGTCATGACCCCTAATGTCTCTCCCCAACCTCCTCCTGAACAGACCCTCTGTGTCCGTTTTGATTGTCCCTTTCATGTATTTGAAGGTCTCAATCATATACAGTGAGGCAGTATAGTGCAGTGGTTTAAGGCTCTAAGCTGCAAATCTGAAGACCTGGGTTTGAATCCCACAGCCCCCATTTGCATACTGTGTGACCCTGAGCAAGTCACAACTTCCCTGTGCTCCCAGGTCGCACCTGTAAACAAGCTTTCAGCTTAGTGTGCCACTTCTTGCTAAACAATTGAAAAAAATATACCCCCCCCAAGTGTGTACATGTTTAACTCTCAGTCTGACCTCATATGGCAAATCCCCAGGCCCTGAATCATCTTCGTTGCCCTACGCTGCATCTCCTCTAGTAGCCTAATGTCCCTTTGTCAGTACAGGTGCCAGTACTCCACACAGTATTCCAGGTGGGGTGTAACCAACGATCTGTACAATGGTAGAATAATGTCCCTTCTTCTCGAGGTAATTCCCCTTGCAATACAATGCATTTTGTTGGCCACTGCTGCTGCCTTTCTTCATTGTGCGGAATTGTTCATTGCTCCCGTGATGAACATCCCCAAATTCTTTTCTTCTATTACCTCCAGCTGCACTCCCCCATATGGTAGCTTCTCCTGTTTTTTGTGTTACGAAGTATAGCACCCTGCATTTTTTTTGCATTGAACCCCAGCTGCCATCTGTCAGACCATGCCTCCAGCCTTGCCAGATCCTCCTGTAGCCCCCAACCCCCACCCCTGGTCGTCCACCACCTCTCCCATCTTGGTGTCATCCGCAAATAGTCTGATTTTGCTGCTGATGCCCTCCAAGATGCCTGCAATAAATATGCCAAACAGCGCTGCGCCAAAAACCGAACCCTGTGGAACACCACTTGCCACAGGCTTAGGGGAGGAGTATTCCGCACCTACCACCACCCTCTGTTGCCTATCTTTAAATCAGTTCTCCACCCACCCCACCAGTTTTGCTCCCACCCCTGTGCCCTGTAGCTTGATTCCAAGTCTCCCATGTGGTAATGAATCAAAGGCCTTACTGAAGTCTAGTTACACGACATCCACTGCATGGCCCCTGTCAATTTGCCTAGTCACCCAGTCATAGTATTCCGCCAGGCTGGTCTGGCATGACCTGCCCTTGAAGAAGCTATGCTGCCTCCTGTTCACTGCCAGTAGTGCCACCGGCCTATCCTTTAGGATGGTCTCCATTAGCTTCCCCACTATGGATGTTAAGACTAACCGGCCTCTAAGTTCCCTGGTTCATCCTTGGGTCCACTCTTGTGGAGGGGAACCACGCAAGCCAGTCTCCAGTCCTGCGGTATGCATCCTGTGTCTAGAGATGAATTAAATAAGTCTGCTAAGGGTCCTGCCAGGACATCTGCCAGCTCCTTCAGCACTCTAGGATGCAGTCCATCTGGTCCCAGAGCCTTGTCTACCCCTCAATGCCCTTAACCCCTCCAGCACCCTCCCCACTGTGATTTCTCCATCCGTCACCCCCATCTGTTTCTATTCCCCTCCTACTATGGGTAGCACCCCTTCCTTTTCTTTCATAAAGATTGAACAGAATTAGTCACTGGGCACGTCTGCCTTTTCACCCCTTCTTCCACCCATCCCCCCTCCTTAATTCTTACAATTTAGTCCTTACAGCTTCTTTCTCCCTGATGTACCTAAAGAAGTCTTTCTCCCTTTTTATGCCTTGTGCCACCCTGAGTTCCCTTGCTGCCTTGGCTGCCCTTAGCCCCCTGGTCACTTCCTTCACTTCTGTCAGGTATTCCTCCCTATCGTCCTCCCTCCCCGATTTTCTATATTTCCTGTAAGGTGCCCTTTCCTTCACCCTGTCTAGCACCCCTTTACTTATCCAGCTGGGTTTCTTCCCCCTAGCCTTCTTAGTCTGGGCCCTGCTGCAAGTTTCTGTTGCCTCCACTATCCCATCTTATCAGTTCCCACACCTTTGCTGTATATCCATACCCGTTTGAATTTTTCACAGGATTCCTGAAATCCAGCACCCTTGTGCCAGATGCCATCCTCTCTTTAGCCATCTGTAACTGGAACCATATGGTCCAGTGGTCACTCCCCCCAGTGGTTCCTCCACCTTCACATCCCTCACCCACTCCCCGTTAGTCCGTACGAGGTCAAGGGTGTTCCTTTCCCTAGTTGGTTCCTTGACCAACTGTACTAGAAAGCTTTCCAGGAAGGCATCCAGCATTATGTGCTTCCTTTTGCTCTTTGTGTTAGGTGTGTCCCACTCCATCCCCAGCAGGCTGAAGTCCCCTACTATCACCCCCCCCTTTCCCGCTGTTCCTCCTGATCTGTTCTACCAGTACCCTGTCCTTCCCTTCAGTTGAGAGGGTGGCCTGTAAACCACCCCCAGTCTTAGTGATCTATTTTTGGGATCCTGTAGTTGAACACACAGTGCTTCTGTATCTCTCTCATCTCCCTCCTCCCTTACACATTTTAATCCCTCCTTTACATACAGCGCCACCCACCTCCCCCTATCCTTCCGGTGTAATCCGGAAACGTCATGTCCCAGTCGTGGATTTGGGTGGCCCGTGTCTCTGTTATAACCGCGAAGTCCATGCCCCCCTCCTCCAAGAGAGCCTGTAGTTCCACCCCCTTATTCCCCAGACTCATAGCATTTAGTGTTACCACCTTCCAACCCTTGTCTTTACCCTGCCCCCCTGCCTCTCTCCCCTTATGTCTGCTCCCGTAGTAGTTGCCTTCCTCTTTACCTTTCTATCACAGGTGTAAGCCCATTTGGTTTCACTAGGCCTCTCAACACCACTATCCCTCTTGCTCCCACTCTCCTAGTTTAAATGCTCCTCAACGTGCTTCCCTATCCTTGCCTTCAATACATTTTTTCCTTCTTCATTTAGGTGCAGTCTATCTTTTGCATACAGACTGTTCTCCCAAGTTCCCCCCCACCCACCAGCCCATACCGCTTTTCCCAACACCAGACCCCCAGCCATTCGTTCATCTTTTGAATTCTCCCTTTTCTTCCCATGCTTGCCCTGGGAACGGGAAGTACCTCCAAGTAAGTGACAGATCTGCCCGCTCCCTCACACAGAGGTCCCAGTTTGTCAAACCTCTTAACCTCCCTTACCATACCATCAGCCAGGTCATTCGTCCCCAGGTGTATTATTAGGTAACGCCTTTCCCTTCCCCTGCTTACATACCTTAGCACGGACTGCCCCATCCTTTCCGCCTTCATTCCAGGCATGGCTTCCACCCACATTCTACTGCGCCTCTCCCCTTTGCTTCTCCACCTGACCCCTCTTAATATGAGTCCTCCAAGACTAAGACACCTCCCTTCTTCCCCTCCACGTCCTCCCCCTTCGCCTCTCCTTCTTCCTCCTGCACAATGTTCCTTCCTATTGTCTGTTTCTCCCCATGTTCCCGCTGTACTCAACTCTTTTTGCCCCAATTCAACTATTTCTCCATCTCCCTCCTCAGTCATTTTCTTCTTTGTACCCATGGACTGCGCTTCCCCTTCCTCCTTCCCCTCCTTTTGACGACTCTGTTATAGGTCTGCCCACATCTGAGCTCCCAGCGTTACCAACTCCCTGTACTCCCTTCTCCTATTCTCCTTGCACATTTGTCTCCCATGCCTGTGTCACCCCCACTGCCGATGTCACTTGTGTAGATGCTGAACAGGACCGACCCCAATACTGAACTCTGTGGCACCCTGCTGGTCACTCTTCTCAGACTGAGTGCATTTACCACCTCTCTGCCGCCTAGCAATTAAACAGAAATTTGGGTACCTATAAATTTTCTTTCTCAGACGGCTGGTCCCCGGGCTTCCTTACTCCTGAGTTGTTCCTCCTGATGTCAGTGTCAGGCAGGTCCAAAACTGTGCAGCAGTGGGGTATAACAAGCCCTCCACATCCGGAGATCTTCCGTCATTTCCAATGCAGTTCCCCTGAGGCAATACTACGAGAACTAGGAAACAAAGAACATGAACAGTTACGGCATGAGGGCCCGGAGGCCCATGAACCATACACATTCTGGGAGGGCATCCAAAGCACGGAGATCAGCCGTTGGAGAAAAAAAATTTACAGGTACCCAAATTTCTGTTTCTCTCTCCAGGGCTGGTCTCCGGGCATCCTTACTCCTGGGATATCCAAAAGCAGTGCATCCCTAGATATCCCGGGTGGGAAGAATGTTAAGTGTTCTTAGGGTTCCACCACTGTCTGAAGCACTCGGTGGCCAAAAGATGCTTCTGCCGAGGACATGACATCCAGTTTGTAGAATTTAGTAAAAGTATGAATGGATGACCACGTGGCTGCACTGCAAAAGTGTGCTGGAGATGCCCCTCTGAAGTTTGCCCATGACGTGGCAATTGCTCTGGTGGAATGGGCTCTCACTGGACCAGGTAGAGATACTCCAGCCTTGTCATACGCCATGTTGATTACTGATCTAATCCATCTGGCTAGAGAGTCTTTTACGCTTTTTTACCCATATTTTGGCCTGCAGTCAAAATAAACAAGCTTGATGTTTTGCGAAAAGCATCTGTTCTCTTAATGTAGATTCTGATTGCACTCCTCTGATCTAGAGTGTGAAACTCTCTTTCCTTTTCATTTTTCGGGTGAGGGTAGAAAGACAGAAGTATGAGCTCTTGGTTACAGTGGAAGAGAGACATAACCTTCAGTAAAAAGCCTGGATCCGTCCTAAGTACCACTGAATCTGGATGAAAAACTGTGTAGGGTTCTTTGGTTGACAGCGTCCCCAGTTCGCCAATTCTCCTGGCTGACGTAATGGCCACCAGAAAAACCACATTCATTGCAAGATGCATGACTGATACTTCCTTCAAAGGCTCGAATGGCACTTTTGTTAGGGCCTTGAGGACAAGATTAAGTTTCCAAGATGGTACAATTGGCTTAATGGGGGGGCGTTTTAACATTGCTGCCCTTAAAACCTCCTGACATGAGGGTGAGACCCCAGCGTATCCAGAGTCAGCGAACAAAAGCACCCCCAGTGCCGAAACTTGAACTCGCAAGGTGGCTGGTTGCAACCCCTTGTCGAATCCCTCGTGGAGAAATTGTAAAAGCACCAGGAGGGTTACTGGATGATCCTGTACGTCTCTGGAGCGAAGCCAGAATAAGAATCTTCTCCATATCCTATAATACACCCTGGAGGATGAGGCACGTCGGGGAGCTGACCATCATTTCAATAACTGGAGCAGTGTAACCTAACTCTTTGAAAGTTTCCCGCTCAATCTCCAAGCCAAGAGGGATAGATTGCTCAGATTGTGGTGCCTGATCGGACCCTGATGAAGAAGGTCTGAGGTGAGCTGGAAAGCGAAGGTTCTGCCTTGACAGCTGAATGAGTAGAAGGAACCAGGGGCGGCGTGGCCACCTGGGACAGAACAGGATCATCTCCACCTTGTCTCTGGCCACCTTGTGCAGGACCCTGGAAAGCAGTGGGATTGGAGGAAAAGCATACAGGAGGCCGAGGCGACCCCAGTTTAGGGAGAAGGCGTCCTGAGCTAATGCTAGATAGTCTCTGGCCAGGGAGCAGAACTGTTGAGTCTGAGTTTTGCCGACTTGCAAACAGATACACTTGTGGATTGCCCCACCTCTGTACGAGGAGCTGGAAGGCAGCATCCTTCAGCTCCCATTCTCCCAGGAGAACGTCCTTGCGGCTTAGCAAGTCTGCTGTGATATTTTCCTGATCTGGTATGTACACTGCTCTTATGCTTGCCAGGTGCTTCTCTGCCCAGTGAAAGAGGAGAAGAGATTCCTGAAGCATTTTTGAGCTTCTTGTGCTGCCCTGATGGTTGATGTAGGCCACTGCTGTTCGACTGTCTGTTAAAATCAACACATCCCTGTTGCGTACCTGCTGATGGAAGTGCATCAGGGCTAGATGAACTGCCCTCATCTCTAGGACATTTATGCTGTACCTCGATTCCGTCAGGGTCCACTTGCCTTGGGTTGACATCTGTTATAGGCATACCCCAGGCTTGCATCTGTCGCGATTCTTATTTGATGTGGATGGCCCAGGTCTTGACCGTTCACCACATTTTTTTTCCTCCGAGACCACCATGCAAGGGTGCTTTTTACCTGCTGTGACACTGGGATGAGGTGGAACCGACTGTGTCTGGACTGGGACCACAGCTTGAGCAGGTGCATCTGAATGGGCCACATGTGCACCAGAGCCCATGGGACTGAGTCTGCCAGTGACATTAGTGTCCCAATTAGTTGCAAAAAGGACTGAGCCAGCAGTTGATTGCTCCTTTGGAATTTGCTGCTGAGTTTTAACAGGTCCCTGGACTTTGCGTCGGGGGAGACACGGGGTGGAATACCTTGTCCTGCGTCCTGAATTCCGCTCCCAGGTGGTTCAGGCTCTGACTCGGAATTAGGGAACTCTTTTTCCGGTTGATTAGAAAACCGTGAGCCGTGAGGCACTGGACTACATCCGCCACTGCCTGTACCGCTTGGTCGAGCTGCGGAGCCTCGATGAGGATGTCGTCCAGATAAGGGAATAGCTGGATTCCCCGGTTCCGTAGGTGGGCTACTACTGCTACCAGAACCTTCTAGAAGGTTCTTGGGGCTGAGGACAGTCCAAACGGGAGAGTCTTGAATTTGAAGTGACAGTTGCCCAGCTGGAACCTCGGATACGCATCTTGCAGGTCGACGGATGCTAGAAAGTCTCCTTGCAGCACTTCCTTGGCAATTGAGGCCAATGTTTCCATCTTGAGTGGTCTGCTGCACAAAAAGTGGTTTAGGAATTTGTGGGGGGAACCTGTTCGATAGCCCCGGCTTACAGGAGATTCGTGATGGCCTGCAGTGTGGCTTGTCTTTTGGACGAGTTGTTTGAAATAGGAGAGGGCACAACATGAGGTAATGGGGGCTTGGACTCAAATTCAATTAAGTATCCCTGGCAGATAATGTCTAACACCCATCTGTCCGACGTTGTTCGGACCCATTCCTTGAGAAAATCTGAAAGTCTGCCCCCTACTCGAGGATGAGCCCGCATTTCTTCATTGTGTTTTCTTGTTGCTGTTTCCCGTGTCTCTGGGATTTCCCCCTCCGCCTGATCCACCTCCCCTAAAAGTCCGCTGGTGTCGGGAGAACCATGGCCTTTTTCCTTAAGAATTGGGATTCTGTCCCTTGTTGTAACCTTTGTCACGAAAATTATGCCTTGCGCCTGAAGGCCAGGCTTTGCCCCGGCTCCTAGACTGGGGCATATGCACCTTTGCTGTTTCACCTGATTCCTTCGCCGCCTCCTTCAGCGCAGACCCAAACAGGAAGTTGCCTTCGTATGGTGCATTCACCAAATGGCTCTTTGAGGAAGCAACTGCGTGCCATAGGTTGCGTTGAGCAGAGGTTTGGTAAAACATGGTCCGTGCGGCACATCGGACAGCCTCTTCTGATACATCCGCTGCATAGGCGGAGGCCAATCCCATTAACTGTAGCTGGTGGATAATGGGGTAGTTCTTTTCTGGACCCTCTGCGAACTGAAAAGCTAAATCCAATGCCCAAGATAAGGTGGCTCTGGTGGAGAATAGGTTTGCCGTGGCAGCCTTAAGGGAGGTTGCCGAGGCTTGAAAGGCTTTTTTTGAGCGATGAGTCCACCTTTCTGTCCACTGGGTCTCTTAGCGAAGCCCCTCCCTCGGCTGGGATGACGGTTTTCTTGGTCAGGTTGGAAATCAAGGGGTCGATTCTGGGGCAGTCTAACCACTTTTCGGATTGTTTTCTGTCAAACCTGAGAAGTTTGGAGATCCGTTTGGGAACCGGATACACACTCTCCGGACCCTGCCATTCTTCTTCTAGTAAGTCCTCGGAAGGTATGGGGAAAGCTGTAGCAGGTCTAGAGGCAGACGCCAGATGAAAAACATGTTTCAGTTGTGTGATGACCAGTGTGTGTGTGTGTGTTGGGGGTGAATCTCGGATATGACCTTTTTGAAAAAGAAGTCTAGGTCCTCTAGGTCGAAATTTCTGGTCGGGGAGTCGTCAGGATCTGATGAGGAATCTACTATCTCTCCCTCTTCAGTGGAAGAGCTGGTGACTGAGGAGCCCAGGGAGTATCCCCTGTGACGTCTGCCCTTGTATCCGCCCCTTGTTCCACTCCATGAACGAGACCTTTTTCTTCACCTGCGGCTAGCATGATGGTGACCGTCCTCCTCTGGAGATCTGCCCTGTCTCTAAATTTTTTCTTGGGGCGGGAGCGATGAGAGGATAGCCCCCTTCTCGGAAGAGGATGAGGAGGGGGTCCTTTTTCTCCTGGCTTTCTTGTGTGGTCTCCCATCTGGTGATCCCGGAGGGTGCCACTCAAAGGACGAGGGGTCCAGCGCAAAGGCTCTGTTCAACCTATCTGAGCTTGGGGTCAAGGGAGGGTCCCTGGAAGTTGCTCCCTGCTCAGGCCGAGGCAGCAAGCCGTTCAGACCTTTCCGGAATACTTGACTGCGCCCGCTCGGACCTCTCCTGACCATCTGCTTGAGATGAGATGGTGTCCGCTGTGCTGTCCCCGCTAGCTGCCGCTGCCTTCTCACATGCGGCAGAGTGAGCCAGCAAAGGTAATCAGGAGAGGGGACTTGCAGCGCAGGCATTTTTTCCCTCTGCTTGATTTTTCTGAGGTCATCTTCAGTAGTTCCCCCTTGTTGTGGGGTCAGAGCAAAAGGATGAAAAACAGTCCTTTTGGTACTGCTAACTGAAGAAAACAGTCCTATCAGCCCTTATGTGATGGGCCCCTTTAAGTACTGCCGTGAAGGATGTGACGGCCCTTTTAAGTACCTTAGCGATGTCCCCTTTAAGCCTTTAGGTGCTGTACACTTTCCCTTGCTTCCTTTAAGCCTTTAGGTATTGCACACTTTCACTTGCTTGACTGGCTTTGTGTGTGTGTGTGGGGGGGGGGCGCTATGCCCAAGCCTTCAAGTGCAGCCTACCCGAATGCTCAGCAGCGTGGCAGCACTTCGTCAGTGATGCCCCTCAGTTAAACCAGCCTAGCACATGGGCGCTTCTATCCCTAGCGTTTTGGTGCCAGAAACAACCCCTGGGCGCGAGGTAGCACAAGCGATCTTGCAAGCTCCACTGACTGCTTCGACCAACAGGGGACTCGCACCGTAGTGCGAGAAAATGCCTCTTTAGCTCCCGCAATGTATTTTCAGCCAAAAAGCTCCTCCAGCTCGTTGTTGAAGCTTGCGATCGTTGGGGCTAACGCGCGGGAAAAAACACAGCTTAGCGAGGCCGTTGCGAGGTGAGACCAGCCTGTGTAGCTTGCAGGGCTAAGGCTGGGTCTCACCGAGGCTACCGCTACTTGGGTCACTTACAGTTTGTCGATCCCAAAAGAAGCCTATTTTTGTCATCAAATCTTCAGCCCTGCCACATGTGACAGGGCTCTGCTGCAGAGTACCTGCTTCACCGAAGGCAGGAAGTAGATTGAAGATCTCCGGATGTGGAGGGCTTGTTATACCCCTCCCCCCCCCGCTGCACAGTTCTGGACCTGCCTGACACTGACATCAGGAGGAACAGCCCAGGAGTAAGGAAGCCCGGAGACCAGCCCAGGAGAGAGAACCAGTTATTTTACACAGTTTACAACTCTGGCTCTCATCCCTAGAGTACCCAATTTTTTTTTATCAGTCTCCTGTGTGGCACAGCGTTGAAGGCTTTGGTAAAGTGCAAATAGGCCACATCTACTGCCCTTCTCTGATCCATTACCCTGGTTAACCAGTCAAAGACTCAGTATCAGACTTGTAGGACTAATTTTAATGTGAAAGTATGTTTGCAACACTTTCACAGAAAGTGCATTTGGAGACATGTTACTGCTATTAGAAATCATTAAAACCCATCTCCTGCACCCATGCTCTCTGGCTCGCTCTCACTTTCTCCCTGTCATTTGCATGGGAGGCTGAAAATGAGAGAGAGCCAGAACACTGTTGCTGTCAGTCTCTGTGTGTCGCCCGCCCCCACCCCACCCCAACTGCTGCAACACCATCTACTGCTCGGAGAAGAACCGAATACAGATGGAGAGAGAGAGAGAGAGAGAGAGAAACTTAAGAACTTTGAATTAAGCACATCTGTCTGTCCCCAACTCCCCGGACAAGCTTTGAATGTGCTGCCTGTCGTGGCTTCTCTACACCCCATCTCTCCCCCCCCCTCCACCTCCCTCCCTCCTCGCTGTTCTGCGAGTACCACTGTGGAATTCTCAGGGGAGTTCTACTGTCCTGCCTCTCTCTCTCTCTCTCTGCAAAACAGCACAGCAGCGGCGACAAACACTTGCTCTCTCCCTGGACAGCCTTGTACTGTGCTGCCTCTTGTCATTTCTCTTTTGCCAGATAGCCGCCTACTCTGCTGCCTCTCACCGTTCCTCTGCACCTTGCATCTCTCACTCTCCCTTCCCACTCGCTGTGCTCAGAGTACCGGTGTGGAGGAACACTTGTCATGCACTGCCACCACCGCAGCTGATGCTCTCCCTCTCTCTCCAGAGAACCTCTGTCTGTGGAAAACAGCACCGCAGCGGGGGAATAAACACTTGCTCTCTCCTGGGTGCCACGGAAATCAGTTTGTTCGGGTGGCTGCCGGACTGCAGGCAGGACAACTCCCATGATGGGCTGCCTACCACACATGCAGAAGAAACAGGGACAGTACCGAAACCCGCCTGCATACACAACACACTGGTCACTGACATGTCCCACTCCCTCTGCCTTGCTACACACTCCTTTTCTGTCAAGGACTTGCCAGGTGTCACACCGCTATGAAGCAGCACAATGTTCAGCAGGGCACACTTCCAGAAGATGAGCGAACAGCAGACCGCACTCCTCCTCCTCTTCATTTAGTATACAGTACCCAGATATCGGTGGGGCGAGTGGGTGGGGAAGATCAGACAAATACGGGACGAGTGACATGGAAGGGGAAGACAGATCCCCTTCTCTACGATTCCACCAAACTCTGTACTCCCTCTCACCATTCAGTATGTGGTACCTGGAGATCCACGGCGAGGGTGGGAAGCAGATTAACGCTCACTAAGCTGCCGATTGCAAATGGCTGCTTTTCATATTTATACCATCAGGCACAAAACAAGATCCACTGTGCCCACTGATTGACAATCTGGGGGACCGCTTCACCAGCTGTCAGCTGACGGTAGTCTACCAATCGGGAAACTCCCTGTGCCTACCCCATTTTATAATCACTGTTAATGCTCTGCTGTCTCTCTAGCAGCCTGCTCCTGGAACCTGTTCTTGTTCAGTCAGCTTTGCACTTACTTACTCAACTTGATGTTTGTTTTGTTAGACAAGTTTTCCTTCCGGAATGTGCTCATTTGCCCCGTCTGCTGCTTAATTGTAACATCTAATGTAATTCTATTGTAGCACTTGCTGTAAAACTTGTAACTCAGACGTGGAATCTCTGTAAAACAGCACTTGTACTCAAAGGCATTATCTGAATCTTCTAGTAACTAAGGTAAGGAACGGACAATTTTTCAAACTAGCCATAGTGCTGTGCTTGAAACAAGAGCCAGGCACACCGTGCTTCAGTGAAAATTCTCTACATAACAGCAATACACAATATATAATCTTTAATGAAATACAAATTCTGAAGAATAATCTCAGTGCACTTCTACACATTGTGGAGATCTGCTATGCAAATATACTTAATGTAGCAATGAGGGAAAAATGCAAAACAAGTTTGCATGTTTATTCAAATTCTTCAACAAGCAAATTCATGGGTAACACCGTAAATTCAAACATAAAACCTCTGTTTTAAATAAAGACTGATCAACAGAAGTCATATGAGGAGAGACTAAGGGATCTCTTATGTATTCGCTGGAGGAGAGAAGGGAGAGGGGGGAATATGACAGAGACTTTCACATACCTCAAGGCTATCAACATGGTACAGGAAGGTAGCATCTTTCAGAAAATAAGAGGTTCAAGAACAAGGGGGTCATGATATGAGACTAGAGAGGCGTAGACTCGGGGGTAACATGAGAAAGTACTTCTTCACAGAGAGGATGTGGATACGTGAACAGCCTCCCTGAAGAGGTGGTGGGGGCCAAAATGGTACAGGAATTCAAAACTGCATGGGATATACATAAGGGCACCCTAAAAACAGAGAGGAGAGGGCGAGCCACAGACCACTTAGGGTCTCCAGTAGATGCAGTGGGTAGGTAAAAATGGGCAGACTAAACGGGCCAGACGGTCCTCCGTCTGCCGACAAAGTCTATGTTTCTATGACAGAAAATGTTTTATATATTTTCACAACAAACTGTATCCCAAAGATCTTTACAATGCAGCACACAGGGAGGTTGAGGCAACAAAACAAAAATTAGAGCAGTTAAAGCAGCAGAAACTTTGACCCAACCATTTTCTTTTTCTTTTTTTTTTTTTTTTTTTAAACTAAAATATTTCAGTCACCTCCTAGTTTCATGTGGTGGTAAATTTTTGTAGTTACACCAAAATGTGAGTGCTTTATTAAAGAGCCTCCGATGCCAAAAGAACTTTTGAAACGCATTATATTTGGTCACAAAGCAGCTAATATTTCTCATTAGATAAAAAAGCTGGGTTAGCAGCACATAAAACACCGAATCAAAGCCTTATTGTTAAAAACTCATTTATTAGAAAAAGACTAAACAATGTGCATATAGCACAAAATACCAGTGCATACTGCGTTTTTAGAAAACAGACAAAGTGTAATCTCGATCCTGACGGGCTAAAAGCACCAATTGGCCAGTCCAGTATGTGACAGACCAGGAAATAACTAGTCCCAGTCTATGTTGCCTCATTTCATTCTAAAGATTACTGTGTCATAGAATTATTTATTTAAAACAAATTTCACCATTTTTTCCTTCTCATTTAGTGAACAAGGCCCCTCCCCCGCACAATGATAACCAATGAAATTTATATGAACTCATAAAAATGCATAATTATTGATAAAGATAAAAGTAAAACATCTGCCCCGCTGTCCCCTACCTCCCACCCCCACCCCACTGTCTCTGCTTGCCCATTTATTTTTTTGCAACTTCTTTCATGAGGTAACTCCAATATAAACAGTTCACGGTGCTGTAATACTCTGCCATAGTTTTCATGCTGAAGATGACATGATTGCGTTAGAATTTCTGACCGTGGTTTGAAAAACACACAGAAGAGTTTTGCCTTTTTTGTTTTGTTTTACACAGCAGCACGGGGGCGTGATTAAAAGCTCTGGGCATTCACGCTACTTCACTTATTGTCCTCCTGTCTCGATTAGTTTTGGCTTCCCCTCCTACCTACACTCCCACACACAAAAAAACAAACCAGTCAAAGCTGCAGTACCTCATTTCACCGACCATGATGAAACTAGCTCTAACTAGTCTGCTGATACTGGCATTATTCCTGGTAAGATGGTGTCGGCGAATGGGTGAAAGACAGGCAACACTTAAGTGGCTGCATTAAGAGCACCTGCGCCCTCTACTGGTTTTTCAAGCACAGGGTGGAGGGACTACTTTATAGAATATTTTTCTACTTACTTTCAACACTTACAGTATTTTAAACATTGTATTAAAAATGTTAAACATTTTCGAAGTGCAGTAATACCCTCCAGGGTGAGCGGTACTGGGCTATAACAGAACTTCCAGGGGCTATATAAGGGCCTCATTATGCCAGAGCGGTCCAGCATAGCCCAATACTGCCCACACTCGGGGTATTATTGCTTACACAAGAGATGCAACTAATCAATGAAACATACAAATGTATTTCCTTTTGGAAAGGAGACCACGCAACCAAGACAAATCGTCCCACGTGTTTTAAAAAAAAAAAAAACAATGTAGTCGCCACTGCAGTGTTGTAAGTTATTTTTCAGTCATAGCCACTGATAAGAAAAATTAAAAATAAAAACCTAGGCAACTAAAAATTTTTGAGTCACCAGAAACTATTTTTAGTTTCAAATGCAATCAAAAAGATGGGTATTTAAAGCAGTCTTATGTGTGTGGGGGGGGGAGAAGATGTCTTTTTTTTGAAGTGCAAATGTATTTCTGGCAAAAACATCAATATCCATTTCACTCATGAACTAGGATATGGGGTTTTAAAGTGTTTTAAAGTTTTTAAAAGTCCCTGCACTCTGGCCACATGCACTATGAATAAACAAACATTCTGGTGTGGTGCTGCTGTACTGTTTACCATCAAGTGTGCTAGCACCATCTTAATACATCCACGATGTGAATCCGTTATGTAAAGTCAAAGTAACAAGGGGAAGGATTTTGAAAAATTGGTGGTGGTGGCCACCTTTCATAACTTGAGTCATCAATTATAAACTTGGTAAGAAAAGTGGTTTTAAAAACATCTTGGAGAACTAAAAATAAACTGATGCCAAATCAGATTTTCATAAATATAACACTAAAAAAAGATTGTTTTTGCTGACTACCAAATACTGCAGCATTAAAGTCACAACCAAAAGGCAAGTGAAAATTACTAACTCCTACCTGCAATCCGGTCCTAATGATCAGATTGTAAACAAAATGGTTGAGCATGGGCCATCACAAAAAAAAAAAAAAAAAGAAAACATTTAAGGCAAACCAACTTTAATCAATACCTATCCAGCTGAAGCTACATCTGTGAGGTAAACTGTAGTAAGGTCAAACAGGGAATCCTATCCTAAAGTCTAAACAAGAACACAAATTCAAGGGTTAAATTCAGCCTTTTACTTACTAACATACTAAGATGCCAGCAGAGTAGGCCTAATGGTCTATCGAGGTTGCTCAAAAATAAGCACCCTGTCAGGACACCACTGCTGCTCTCCCTGCCTCCCCCGTAAATCCCCCCCGACCTCATCAGAGTTGCACCTCCAGACCTGACATTCAGTTTAATCTTCCCCTTATACCTGTCCCAGCCCATCTTGAATCCCTCCACTGTATTAACAGTCACCAATTCCACAGGCAGAGCGTTCCAAGGGTCTACCACCCTCTTGGTGAAGTAGCATCTACCAGTCTCCCCCGAGCCTCCCAACCAGCCTCATGGAGTGTACCCTGGTGGCCCCCTCCTCCCTCAGCTGAACACCCTATTTAGGCTGACCCTCTACTCCCTTTAGATATTTAAATACCTTGATCATATCCCCTCTGTTCCTCCTCTCCTCCAGGGAGTACAAGCTGAGCTCTTCAAGTGTCTCCTCATAGGCTCTTTCCCCCAGACCCTACATCATCCTGGTCACCCTCCTCTGGACCCTCTCCAGAAGTGCAATGTCCTTTTTTTAGTACAGACACCAAAACTGCACGCAGTACTCTAGTTTACTAAGGTACTCTTATTACAATCATCTCCCATATTTCTCCAAAAGTCATTCAATATTTTGATTCGGTCAAGGGACATATGCCAGCAAGAGCCCAAGATGATCACAATGCCCCCACCAAATTATATCTCCTTCTTAGTCCCTAACTGCTTGAGCCATCACGACAAAGACTTTCTTGCCAGCAAATGTCCTTGAATTTTCGTGCTCTTGATTTACTGAATTTTCATATTAGAAATCAGCATTTCTGCCAGAGGGAAAGCTGCCATAAAGTGTGATGTCACTAAAAAGTCATAGACAAACTAGAGTTTCCTGCAAGACAGCTCAATTTGTTGCTAAAGCTGACCAACAGGCCAGCTGCTGGCAGCTTTCTAAATGGCAGCATCCCAGAAACAGAAGAACTGTTGTCAAAGACTCTTGTGGCAGCATACACAACTGAAGAAAGAACAGTTACTTACCACAACTCAGAGAATCTGTTCCACTGGACCACACCTTCGGAGCCGTAAGTATCATGTACACTCGTAAATTTTGCTAGCCATGGGCCTCACACAATGATGTGGAACATGGGCATCTACATAATCGTGGGCAGCCCCACTGCTTCTCAGTTCCCTGCCACATTTGAACTCAAGAAGGCCTCTTACCATGAAGAACTGGGACACCAAACTAGTATAAAGCACATGAGGAGGTGCATGGGACTGGAAATATAGTACATATAAAGCACTTGTGGACACCTCCAAACAAGGTAGTGGATAAACCTGCCAGCTCATACCTCAGAAAGGGGTAAGGAGGGTGGCAGCGCTATGGCCCAATGAAGGAAATTCCATTTAAGATCTTCTGTTACAATAAAGCAACTGTTCTATCTTCATCGAGAGCATCTCCTACATTGGGGGACACACATTTGTAACGATTCCCAAGCAGCACAAGAGGATGGCAGAGTCTGATATGCCATCAGAACAGAAGACCTTGCAACACCACAAGATCGAAGCCTGCATGTCTAGCCTGTAGTGTTTAGTGGAAGTGTGCACAGTGCTCCATGTGGCAGCAGCACACGTCAGCTGCAGAACCATTATTAAAGCAAGTGAAATAAGTGGCCATGCCAACTGTTTAGATACGAGCGTGCCCTCTTTTCCCAGGAACAAACAAACAAAAAAGCTGAGAGGATTTTCTGCAGTCCTTAGAGGGATCAAGATAGAACCAAAGAGCTCTATGTGCAGCAAGCGTATGGAGCAATGCCTTACCTTTGTTAGCATGCTCTGGAATAATACACAGAAAGATGTATGTTCTGATTTAATGTGAAATCAGAGACGACTTTAGCTAGATTAAGGATTGGTCTACAAAACAGATACCACTTTAAGCAGAATACGAGGACAGATCCACAAAAACACCCTGTTCCTTGTAGAAAATCAAATTAGGAGGTTCATACAGTGCTGGAAATCCTACAGAAGTCATGATAGCCAAAGAAAACGTTTTCCATGAAAGGAAATGCATCTCATAGGTCAAACTGAGCGAAAGTTAATTTTTCTAAAATGAAATGGAGGTCCCAAAGCCGAACCGGTTTATGAATCAATGGATGCATCTGCAGAATACCCTTCAACAACGTACAGGACACCTCTAGTTGTGCCACCGTGTGCAGATCAATAGAGGCATGGAAGGCCGAAAAGGAAGCAAAGTGCACTTTAATGGATATGTACTTTATTTTTATTTATTACTAGGATTTCAAATGCCTTTGAACCAAGGATTATTTTAAGGTTCCGTGTCAGCAATGGGTGCAAGCAAAACAGTGGTAAGATACAATACAAGGTCAGGAGGTTAACTTAGTAGCAAAAGACAGTACATGTGTATAGACTAGCACAGTAGCAAACAGTCAGTGGCAAATAATGCACAACTAACAATACGGGTGTATATATATAGCAAGACACAGATACAAATGAAAACCATCCTGGGGTGACTTAAGTGGAGCAAGGGATGGGGGATAAGAGGGGGAGGGGTGGGGACAAGGGGGTAGGCAGTCAAGAATTTGACACTCATAAGTGCAAGAACAGAAAGATAAGTGTTAGGTAGTCTGGGGGTGGAGCAACAGAGGGCAACAGGGAGGAGTAGACAGGAGGAGAGCAGCAGGAGAGGGGGTGGAATGGTAGGTGGAAGGTGAGGGGATAGAATGGTAGGTGGTAGTGGGAGAGAGACGGGGAGTAGTAGGGGATGGAGGGAAGTGGGGAGGGTAGCAAGGGAGGAGGAAGAGGTGAAACAAAGCCACAAGCCTAGGCAGAGCAGTCACAACTGATGTCATCAGTGAGGTGCTGGCGGAGTTTATGTTTGAACGGCCGAGCTCGTTTTCAGCTGCAATTTCAGGGGGAAGCAGCAGGGGGGTCCTGGTGTAGAAAGCACGTTGAGCCTGGTTTGTACAGCAGAATGGAACGATAAATGTTGGTTCTGTAAAACCGAAGTCAGACAGGGACAGAAGTTAGCCCAGTATAGTACTCCTCACAGGGCATGTACATGGGTCCACTGAACAGGAAGCATGTCATGCGGAAAAGCCTTCCATTTCAAAGAGCTGTGTCTCATATAGGGCTTTCTAGCCACACGCAAAATATCAGCCACTGGGGGGGACCACAAAACAGGCAGTGGCCATGTCTTCAGGAGGAAGGCAGGCAGATCTGGATTGACCAGGGATACCTGATCCTGTGGGAAAACCACCTAAACAAAAAAACCACACACAAGCACTTTCAGAGGTGGGAGTGCTCTGGCCATAGTAATTTCCGATCCTGTGAACAGGGGAGCTGAATAGGAGGCTCACACTACCAGATGCTGCACAAGTGGAGACCAAATCTGGAAGGGCCAGAAGGGGGCCATTAGTATTACGTAGGCATGCTCTGCCTGCAGATTGAGCAGAACCCATTGAATGAGAGAGACTGGTGGGAAGGCATAACGAAACCTCTCTTTCCTGAGAAAAACTTCTCACCAGAAAAAAAACATGCACTACAGTAAGCGAGCAGAAACACAGCAGTTTTGCATTGTGTGGGATGCAAAAAACGTCCAACTCTGGATGACCCCATCTTACAAAGACGTCATTTGCCACAGTGGTTATTAGTTCATATTTGTGCACCCCAGGAATGAGACCTGCTCAGCCAGTCAGTCAAGATGTTCTGGACACCTGGAAGAAACAGCGGATAGCTAAAGGCCGCCTACATTTCCCTGTACCACACGTTCATCTCTTTTCTGCACAGGGGATAAGAGTGTGTGCCCCCTTGCTTGTTTATAAAGTGCACGACACAAACATTGCCTGTCCGAATCAGCAAGGGAACATGGCCGAGGTGCTCCTAGAAAGCCTGGAGCACAAGCATAGCAGTCTGCATCTCCAGGACATTCATATGGAAATCCAATTTCACAATGGCTTAGGGCACTTGGGTCTGACAGGATCCAAGAAGGGTACCCCAGACGAACCCAGAGGCATCTGCTGTGAGGATCTGAGAGAGAGTCGGGGGGGAAATAAAACACACCTTGTTAACAGTTTTTACAGAAGCACTTCTCTGACAAGGGCATTCAGGAGCCAATTGTCCAGACACAGGAAGACATACAGCCCTTCCCCCTGAAGGGCTGCTGCCACAACTGCTACGCATATGGTAGATACCAGTGGTGCCGAGGATAAAGCAAAGGGAAAAACTCAAACCATACAGTGGTCCCCCCCCTCCAGCATGAAGCGGGGGTATTGCTTCTGGCATTTGTGAATCTTATTAACTTATGCATCCTTCATGTCCAGGGCACTAAGCCCCCCCCAGTTGTGGGATGAGGGCCTAAAACAAACACCATTTAAAAACTTTTTTTCATTTGATAAACAGGTTTAGATTTCTCAGGTCCAGTACAGGACACATGTGTCCACTTGGGAACATGGAAATATCTGGAATAGAATCCTTTGCGTCTTCTTGGGGAGGAACAGGTTCAATAGCCTGCTTGTTTAGAAGTGATAAAGTATAGTTACGTAAGAACTTACCGTAACAGCAGATCTTCAAGAAGAGCTCTTGCAGCAGGCTACACAGTAAGGACTATGCCACCAGGTACTAGGACCCCACAGAAAACGTCTAGCTAGCAGTCCCCAGCGGGGACCATCCCCATCAGACCGCCTCCAATGTCCACCAATGGTATAAAAAGGGTGGTCACCAGTCCCACCTCAGTTCTCCCGACGGAGACCCGGCTGAGCAGAAAAGTATTTGGAGGACCAAGGGAGTCAAGCAAAAAGACCAGAGGAAAGGAGGGAGGGAAAGCAACACCTGCTGCAAGAGCTCTTCTCGAAGTTCTACTGTTACAGTAAGTTCTTAGTACTATTGAGTTGCAGCTCTTGCAGCAGGCTACACAATAAGGACTGAATACCAAACAGTATCCGAGAGACCCAAGGTCGATAACCAATGGACCAGATGGGAGATTTACCATTTATTTATTGCCTAGATAACTTTTTATTGCCTGTCCATTGTTACCAAATTTTGGGAACTCAACTTTTAAAACTTCCTGCTTTCAGGCCCCATCATAAACTGTTCTCCTTTTGAATTACTATTTAAATTACTATTTATGACCCTGCACCACCTGCTAGGATATCCTTACGTTCAATAGTTTGGTATTAACATAGGTTTTACAAAGCAATAATGCTCTCTACACTGCTTTATTAATAGGAAATTGGTAGATCAATTAACTACCTCCCTTGTGAAAAATTTTTTTTATAGAAGGCGATAGAACTTAGATATATTCAATAATGTCTAATGGGCCCAATTCTGTTTTTACACATTTATTTATTTTCTATTATTGTTGTACACCGTTTATTCTTGTACCTTTTTACAGTTAGCAATTTTTTTACCCATAGCTTCTGAACATTAACTTTGTGTACTGCAATTTTGTATTATATTACTGATATGCATTTTGGATCTTTTCAATAAATCAAGTATTTGAAAAAAAAAAAAAAAAAAAAAGAAGAGACCCAGGTTGAAAGGGTGGAGGAGCCAAACATGAGAGGAGTCCATAAAGGACTGCAAGGCCAAAGCCTGCTCTCCTACGAGAGGCCATATCCAGACTGTAGGTGCCTGATGAAAGTATGCACTGAGCTCCAGGTAGCAGCAGCGCAAATGTCAGCTGTCAAAACATTCCTGAAGGATGCAAATGAAGCAGCAACCCCCCCTTGTGGAGTGACCATGGCCTTAACTGAGCCTGGTAAGGGTTTGTTGTATTTGTTGTAGCAAAAAGTGATGCAATTTACTAGCCACTTTGAGAACGTCTGTTTAGCCACTGGTGAGCCTAATGATCTAGGGGCAAAGGAGACGAACAGTTGCTCAGACTTCCTTGTGTATCTAGCATTATCCACATAATAGCGGAGAATCCTATGGACGTCGAGGGTATGCAGGAGGGCTTCCCCCTGATAATACACCAGCAAGTGAATGTCCTGACTGAGGGTGAACTCTGACACCACTTTGGGAAGAAACCTAGGATTGGTTCTCAAGGACACCCTGTCCTTGTAAAAAAAAAAAAAAACCAGATAGGGCTCTTTACACACAACAGCCTGCAGCTCGAAATCCGAGTAGTAATAGCAACTAAAATAACGCTCCATGACAGAAAGCCAAGCTTGCAGTCCATGGCTAGTTCAAACGGGGGCAGAGCGCACTTCTCTAACAAAAGTAAAAGATCCAATGGGGGGGGGATAGGGTCCCTAATGGGAGGGTTTAGATGCAATATGTCACACAAAAAGGTACGGGGGCAGGTCTAGCTGGGCAACACATGTGCCCTCCCACTGGTGTATGACAGGCTGAAACTGCCAAAAGGTACATATTAATGGAGGAATAACGGAGGCCAGTGTCCAAGAGGGAAAGTAGGTACTCCAGGATAGAATTAACTGGGCAGGAGAACTGGTCCAGATCACAAACGGAAGCCCACAGGCAGAAACGCTTCCATTTCATGGCATAAGTAGCCCTAGTGAAAGGTTCGAGCCGCAACAAAGACTTCTGTGACCCTTGAGGAGACTCCAAAATGGGTCGTAACTACGTCTGTAGGAGCCATGCATACAGATGTAGGAATCTGAGATACTGATGGACCAGAGAACCCTGCTCCTGGGACAGCTAGTGGGAGGACAGGGGCAGGCGGGAATCGGATGTTCCACCGCCAGCTGTTATAGGAGCAGGAACCAAATCTGATGTGGCCAGAGTGGAGCAATTAGAATCATGTCCACACACTTCACTTGGAGCTTGAAGAAGAGGGAAGGGAGGAAGGCATATAGCAATCTCCCTGTCCAGGAAAGAGACATGTCTCACCAAAAACACTAGGCCTTGGATCTAGCGAGCAGAAATTGGGCAGTTTGGCGTTGAACGGGGACGCCAAGAGGTACAGATCTGGATGTCCCAATCTTTTGAACAGGTCTTCCACTATGGACTGATCCAGCTCCCACTCGTGAACTTTGGACTGAGAGTGGCTGAGTCACTCAGCAAAGGTGTTTTGGACTCCTGGGACATGGAGAGCTGTGAGGGATAAACCATGTTATATGGCCCAGAACCACACTCTCATGGCCTCTCGACAGAGGACAAGAGTGGGTCCTTCCCTGATTGTGAAAAGACTATGGACATGCTGTCCATCTGAATCAACAAGGGCCCCTGGAAAAAATCCATTTGAAATGCCTGGAGTGTGTAAAGAACTGCCCTCATTTCCAGGATGCTGATATTCAAAATCTGTTACAGAAGAGAACAGGAGCCCTGTGGTTATCAGTTTTGGAGATGGACTCCCCATCCTAGACCTGCGCGTTTGACGTTAAGATTTGCTGTGAGGAACTCTTCTGAACAGGAACTTCCCACTCCATATAGGGGGAAGTCAGCCACCAAGAGAGAGGGTCCGACACACCGCACTGGATAGTTGGACGAGCTGATAGAGGTCGTCTGACTTTTGGGACAGCAGTAGTGGAGGAAGGGTGTCTCCAGGCAAGCTTGGTGACATCCTGAAAAGGAGCCATCGAGGGCGGGACTACCAGTGGCTTTGGGTCGCTAATGCCTAAAAAATTAGAAAATCACCTCCTCTACGGGGCTAAAGAACACTTTAGATCTGGTATTGCTGAATGGAGAAACAGCAAGGGAAATAAAGGTGGAGGACCCACTAGCCGACAACGATCACCACAGGTAGCAGAAGGCATTTGTGGAGCCCAAGTGTACGGGTTGATAGCAGGAAAAGAACTGAAGTGGGGCTGGGGACTGCCCCCTTTATACTACTGGTGGATGTTGGAGGCAGTCTGATGTCAGGGCGGTCCCTGCTGTGTACTGCTAGCTAGAAGTTTTCTGTGGGGTCCTAGTCCTTATTGTGCAGCCTGTTGCAAGAGCTCCAACTCGAAGTACAATCCTCCTTTAGTAGAAGGGACAAGTTGCACCAAAGATAATGACAGAGGCAAAGAATGAACTGGAGGGACAGAAAGCAACTACAGCGCATGCCCCTTTTTCACTATTTCCAAGACCCACTTGTCTGACGTCATCTCCCTCCACTTTGTCAACTGAAGAAGGGACATCTTTGCTTCCACCCCCAAAGGCAACAGTGGAGGGAAAGGAAGAGCCAGGTCCTGCGGGCACTGTCATGACCAATACCTTTGGGTGCCTTTGCAAGGGTACCAGGGAAGAGAGGACCTGGGAAGGGACCACCACCATGGCTTTGTGCATGGGGCTCCTGACGGGAGGCACGGCCACCACAGATGGCAGGCTTGCGAAATGAACCATCACACCCCCTGGCGAGTTCAGGGATCAGAGATTTGAGTGACCTTAAAGTCATCCTGGAGGACTGAAGCTCACATGGAGCTTTTTCAACATCACTCCCACTCAGCTTGGAGCATCTAAAAGGGGCATTCAGCATAGCATGTGTACATCAGTGGCAAATCCAGCGGCTCTAAATTAAACCAGGAATATCTCCCTAGCCATATGCCAGAGACAGCAGCTCTGGAAGAGGCTTTAGAAGCCTCATATACAGAGCAATAACAAATGTCTTCCAGTATCCACACCAGCTGTGGCAACTTTAAGAAAGTCAGCTTTGGCAGAACCATTAGGTAGAGACTAAATGGTAGACGTAGCAGATTTCTACAGGCTATTCTGATATTTAATCAGGTATGCCTAATAGTTTGCAATTCTTAGACCCAAGGATGCAGAGCAATAAAGTACAGTTACGTAAGAACTTACTGCAACAGTAAATCTTCAAGAGGAGCTCTAGCAGCAGGATGCACCATAAGGACTATGCCACCAGGCAATAGGACCCCACGGAAAAATTCTTAGCTCCCAGTACCAGCGGGGACCACCCCTTGATGTCAGACCGCCTTGGACGTCTGCCAATGGTATAAAGGGGGTGATCCATGGCCACACCCCAGTTCTCCCACCGGAGACCCAGCTGACAAATCATAGACAACAGAGGTTAGTGGAATACCCCACCTAGGGTAAGGAAAGAAAGGAGAAAAGGACCAGGGGGAAGGAGGGAGGGAAAGAACACCTGCTGCAAGAGCTCCTCTCGAAGGTCTACTGTTATGACAAGTTCTTACGTAACTGTACTATCTTACTTCAAGTGAGAGCTCTTGCAGCAGGCTACACCACAAGGGCCGAGTACCAAGCAGTACTAAAATAATCCCGGACGGACTGGGAGGTGGAAAAACTGAGAAGCGGGAGAGGCTTAAAGACAACAGGCCTTGAAGTACCGCTAACCCAAATCCAGCTCTCTGATGGGAAGCAGTGTCCAGGCTGTAGTGCTTCATATAGGTGTGCACTGAGCTCCATGTAGCTGCTGCGCAGATGTCTGCTGCAGAAACATTCTGAGATGCCGCAAAACAGGCAGAAACACCCTGGTGGAATGACCCTTAACCAAGCCCACTAAGGGTTTGTTGTATTTATTGTAGTAGAAAGTGATGCAATGGACTAGCCATCTGGACAGAGTCTGCTTTGCCACAGGTGCCCATAGGGTTCTCGGGGCAAAGGAAACAAAGAGCTGGTCAGATCTTCTGAAATTCCAAGTACAGTTAATATAGTACCTAAGCACTCTATGTACATCCAGAGTGCGAAGGGGAGCTTCCCCTCGATTAGTGTGCTCCGGATAATAAACCGGAAGGTTGATGTCCTGGTTAAGGGTAAACTGGGACACCACCTTAGGTAGGAACTTAGGATAAGTCCTCAAGAACACCCTGTCCTTGTGGATAATTAAATATGGCTCTTTAGCCATCACAGCCTGAAGCTCGGAAATCCTCCCGAGTAGAAGTGACAGCAACTAAAAACACTTTCCATGACAGAAAACATAGCTCGCAATCCGTGGCTGGTTCGAAAGGAGGCAACATAAGTTTTTCTAGTAGAAACAAAAGATCCCATGGAGAGATGGGGTCCCTAATTGGAGGTTTAAGGTAAAGCATTCTCCTCAAAAATGTTCAGGCCAGATCCGTCTGGGCAACATATCTGTCATCCACCGGCACATGACAAGCAGAGACTGCTATCAAGTGTACCTTGATGGAGGAATATCGCAGCCCGAGTCCTACAGGGAGAGGAACTACTCGAGGACAGCATTCAGAGGGCAGAGGAGAGGGTCCAGACCCTGACTGGAGGCCCACAAGCAAAAGCGCTTCCACTTCATGGCATAGGTAGCCCTAGTGGAATGTTTCCTAGCTGCAACCAAGTCCTCGGCCACTCTGCGAGATACCCCAAAACGTGCAGTGGCTACGTCTGCAGGTGCCAGGCATGCAGATGGAAGGACCACAGGTTTGCCTGAACCAACCTGCCCTGCTCTTGCGACAGTAATCGGGATGACAAGGGCTGGGGAAATGGAGGTTCCACTGCCAGCTGCTGCAGTAGCAGGAACCATATCTGATGAGGCCAAAGCAGAGCCACAAGAATAATCTCCGCTCCTTCCACTTGGAGTATGAGAAGAACTCTTTGTAGAAGAGGAAAGGGAGGGAAGGCATACAGAAACCTCCCTGTCCAACAGAGACAATGCGTCTCGCCAGAAAACACCAGGCCCGCGATTGAGCGAGCAGAAACTGGGTAGTTTTGCATTGCACAGGGACGCGAAGAGGTCCAGCTCTGGACAACCCCATCTTTGGAAAAGGTCGTCTACTACAGACTGCAGGAGTTCCCATTCGTGAGTCTCTGACAGAGACCAGCTTAGGGCACTGGCCAAGGCATTTTGGACCCCTGGAACATGCACTGCGGTGAGCAATAGGCCATGGTCTAGAGCCCAGAACCACACTCTCAGCCTCCTGGCAAAGAGGATAGGAGCGAGTTCCCCCCTGCTTGTTGATGTAGTAAACAACTGACATGTCTGTCTGCACCAACAGGGGGCCTGGACAAAGATCTAGAAGAAATGCCTGCAGGCATACAGAACATCCCTAATCTCCAGAATATGGATGTGGAGGGTCAGTCCTAGAGAAAACCATGCACCTTGAGTCTGATGGTTCTGAAAATGAGCTCCCCAACCTAGGCCCGAGGCATTGGTTGTGAGAACCTGTAAACGGGCTTCTCTCTGAAAAAAGACTCCAGACTCTAGATTCTGTGGAGAGAGCGACCAAGAGAGTCTGTATCACTGCTTTGGAGATCGTCCTCCCTCCGATCCCACTGCACTCAGAGTCCACTGAAGGACCCTAATAAATAGACGTGCTGAGGGAACGGTCACTGTGGCTGCAGCCATATGGCCTAGGAGCTGGATCATGGTCCGAGCTGGGACCTGGCAAGCAGCTGACATTTTGTGGGCCAAACAGCAAAGGCGTACTGCCCCGTCTGGCAGGAGGAAAGCCCTCCCTTGCTCAGTGTCTAGGATTGCCCCATGTACTGTAACCTCTGACATGGTGTCAGTAATGACTTGGCCATGTTTAGGGTGATCCCAAGGGAGCTGAACAGGCTGAAGGTGTCCTCTGAAGCCAATCCCCTGTGGCAGTGGTCAGAAGCCAATCATCGAGGTAGGGATAAAGTAAGTGTCCCCATCTCCTTAGGGCTGCTGCCACCACCGCTAGTCACATTGTGAACACATGTGATGCCGAGGAGAGACCGAAGGGCAAGGCCTGAAACTGGAAATGCCTTCCCTGAAAGGAGAACCTCAGGAACATCCCATGAGCTGGAAGCACCAGAATATGGAGGTAGGCATCTTGCATGTCCAGGGAGCACAGCCAGTCCCACTGATGCAACATGGGAAGAATGCCCAGCAAGGTGACTATCCTGAACCTCTTGTACTCTATGTAATTGTTCAAGAGTATCAGTTCCAGAATCAGGCGCAGATCCCCTGTCTTCTTGGGAACCAAGAAGAAATGGGAGGAGAATCCTTTTCCCCCTACTGTGGGGCTGGAACGAGTTCTATTGCCTTCTTGGCTAATAGGGACTGTACCTCCTCCCAAATGAGCTCAGCATGGAAGGGGGAGTAGGTCATTTGGACTGGGGGATTTGTCCGGTGGCATCTGCAGAAATTCCAGCGCATGACCCTGCTCTATCAACTGGAGGACCCACACATCGTTGATGGAGGTTCACCCATCGAGGTAAAGTGAGAACCGACCCCCTACCTCTGCCCTGGACTAGGCAAGGGGCATAGGGTCGGGCAAGGAGGCAGGCGTGGGAGCCCGGGGTGGGCAGGGAGACTTGGGAGGGTTTGGTGTTCCTAGGTCTCTGTGCTCTACCGGGTTGAAAGGGAGATTTACGGCTAAAACTGTCTCTTTTGCTGTCCTTTAGGTATCTGCCCTCCCTGGCAACAAAACCAGTGACGTCTGCCAGTGGTCTGATCAGATCTGTACAACAGATGCACAGACTGGATGGCCTTACCAGAGTCCTGGAGGTCCGAAATCATCTTCTCAATGTCCGGACCAAACAGCACGGACCCATAGAATGGGGCATCAATGATGGTATCCTGAAGGTCATGCCTAAATCCAGAAACCCGGAGCCAAGAGTACCTCCGCATACAAACCCCAATGGTTGCTGCGCCCTGGCTGCCGTGTCCGCTGAATCGTAGGATGAACTCAAGATGTGTTTCCCCACGTCCAGACCAGACTGGAGCACGTCTAAGGGCTCCATTTTGTGGTCAGAATCGGGCTGTCTTTTTGCAAGCTAGACTGCCTTGTTCCAGAGGGATTTCTGGTACTGCACCATGTGCGCCAAAAAGATAAGCGAACTAATGGTGCAGGTGGCAGAGGAGTAGACCTTCCTGCTGAACTGGTCCAGTCATTTGAATTCCTTGTCCGGTGGCTGGGAGCGCATGTGCCGGGGCTGTTTGGTCCTGCCATGAGCAGCTGTCAGCATGACAGAGTCCACCTTGGCCTGTTCCCCAAGGATCGGCTCGCTCATTGGGCTACGATACAGCCTGTCCGCTTAGGCATATGGGACCCAAGGGTGCCTCTAGGGCTAACTGCAGCATCCTGAAAGGGCTACCAAGGGTGGGACAACTAAGGGTTTGGGCTGATTCATACCCAGGAAATGAGCCAGCCTCTTCTTTCTGGGTCAAGATCCTCAGCTTCCCATTGATTCAAAATGGATGTGACGATCACATCCAAGAAGGTGGGATCATCGGTGGGGAAGAGAGTGGGGCGAATGCCCTGGAAGATCAGGGTGGTGGGGAGGAGGGGAAAACTCCCCTGATGATCTAGAGGAGACAGACAAGTTTGAGTCAGATGACCTACAGGAAGACCTGTAGCAGGAATGCTGGTGCCTCCTCCTACTGCACTTGGAGGATGGTCTAGAAAGATGATTGCATCATTCGGGAGACCTGTTGTCTGATCGGGTCAGAGACCTGTCCCCAGGGGGCGACTACTGCTAGGGCCACTTACGGGAGTCTACAGGCAGTGGTGGCATTGGAAAATGGGGTTTCCTTGGGGATGATGTATTTTTTGACTGTGTCCCACCAGGAACTGAAAAGGTCCTTGACTACAGAAAGACCATGGCTGGGGCCAATGGGCCTGGTGTCTCAGACCGATCGTCAGGCTTTTCGGGCGGTGGACCCGATGACTTGTTGGAAGCCAGCATATGCTCTAGTAATTTGGGTTTCTCCGGTGTCTGGTCCTTGGATGGCGCCGGAACTGGTGGCATATCGACTGGCTGATCGGACGTCTGACCGCCCATCGTCAGAGGATCAGTAGTTGGAGGCAACTCCTTGGCCAGTGGCTGCGCCCCTTCTAGCGGAAGCTTTGGTGTTGCAGGCGGTGAGGAAGACCCCAAAGGTGTTGACGTCTGGGTGGAGTGCCGGTTGTCTGACACCCGATGCTTCCGAGAGCTGGCATCAGGGTGAGACTCCGGTTCCGAATGCCGCTTCCTGTCTGGTCCAGCCGGACGAACCGAAGATGAGGAGAAAGACTTTGCCTGATGAAGGGCAGCACGATGGCTGGCCTCCCGCCCCTTTGACGGCGGAATCCCTGGACTTAGACCCGGAGGTACGGCTGTAGGGTCTAAGACTAAGGGAGGGGAGCCGAAGGCCCATGTTCCGAAGAAACACCGCCTGACATACGCACCAACGCAGGGGGTTTCAAGGCCGGCAACCCAGAGGAAACTTGGGTTGATGGGGAGCAGATACGATCTCCCACAGGAGAGAGGACTGAGCTGGCCTTCGTGTGGAGAGATCTGTATCGAGTCCGAATCGGGTGCCCCTCTCGTGAAGGTGGTGTTTCCCACTGGACTTTTTCTCCTTCAATTTGTGAGAAGTCCCAGACCCCAAAGAAGAAAGGGATCCTACGCCTGATGGGGTCTTTTGCATGGTGGCCAGCTGCTGTTCTAGAAGATAGGTCTTCAGACGACAGATGCGAGTCCGGCAGTTGAAGTTTTTACAGTGCAGGCAGGAGTCTGCGTCATGGTCGGTCCTCAAGCAGACGAGGCAGGCCAAATGACCCATCTCAGGCCAGGATTTGCTTCCCACACTCCCACTTGGATTTTGGTCACTGACTGGAAGATGACAGAGAAGACATGCACTGATTATGCAGTTAAACAATAACTAAACTTTTGTTAGAAAAAGTTAGCAAAAATGGTGGTCGACTGTTAGCAACAGGCATCCGTAGAATCAATGTGAACGGGTTGGCGGGGGAAAGAACGGGGGTGTGGCCGTGGACTGCCCCCTTTATACCACTGGCGGATGTCTGAGCGGTCCGACGTCAGGGGGCAGTCCCCGCTGGGTACTGCTAGCTAAGAATGTTTCCTTGTGGTCCTAGTGTCTGGTGGCATAGTCCTTACAGTGTAGCCTGCTGCAAGAGCTCTCACTCGAAGAAAAATGTTCTTTTGCTCATAACCTCCAGCCTCCTGCATTCCTTGTCAGGAGGCAAAGTGCTCATGTGTCTAAGGGCTCTGAAGTGGTATCAGCCACCTTTATAACCAAAGAATATGTTTCAGGCTGAAAAGCATAACAAAGCTTAACAGACGGAGCAGCATACAGTTTACCAGCCTTCCCTAGGCACTGCAGACAAGGTTGTAGGCTTATGCCAAGCAGCAATGGTAGCATCCTCTAAGGCAGGATGCACAGGAGGACCCACAATAGAGGGCACAGTGGAAACCTCAGAAAACTCCATTAAGTTTTCTTAATGAGACTGTTGTCCTCAGCTTAAAATCCCATGACATTCAGGATTTGTCTTAGTAAAACCTGAAAAGTGGGATCCTCAGGAGGAGATATAGGGTACCCATCACAAGGCCCTCGTTGCATAAGGAGAGGATAGAGCTGGAAGGCAAAACCCCCTTACAAGGATCATTATTCCTTTCATTATCCTCCAAATCCTACTCCATACTGAGAACATCAGGAATGTATTTTACCTCGTTGTTTGGAATGACGATGGGAGCAATCTACAGGGGGAAAACAACTGAGATGGAAGAATGACTGGCATGCTTCTGGAACCCGCTTATAGGAGGGTTTGACATGTTTTCTAGGGTTCTAGTTTGGTTTGGGTTTGGCAGGGTACAGTCTGACTTCAGTTCGATTTGATAAGTGGAAGCTTGGGTTCGAGTTCAGTTCGGTTTGAGTTTTGGGTTTTTGTGTAATTTTTCAGTTTGAGTTAGAGTTGGGTGTCTCTACTGCCTCCATGTGTGTTCTCATCTCACACTGTCTGATTTCGAGTTCAGTTCGGGTTCATCTTTGTTTTCTCCTTAGGGTTCAAGTTCGGTTCAGATTGGGCAAAAATATAAAAGTTAAGAGTTCCAGTCATGGACGAACCCTCCCTCAACCCGCAGGCAGTGACTGGCAAAGCACGGTCCTTATGTTTGTGGTGATGCCTGGAAGAGGAGGATTTCAGTGGCGATTTATCCTCAGCTCTTGACAACTGTGGCAGTGGCAACCTCACCTAACAACAGGAATTGTTCTTCCCAAAAGCAGTCAAACAAGAGGAGAAGCTAGCTTGGAGCCCGCAGCCTTTGCTTGAGCTTCCATGGCCTTAGTGGCAAAGGAGGTTTCTAGAGCTTTTTTTTTTGGCTTCTCCTTTTGGCCTGGGTGAATCCCCGGTAGATCTTGCAAGCCCCGACACTGAGGGCTAGACACAAACAGCAAACAAACCATGTGAGCACTGTCCTTGTAGGTTATGTAGCTGTAAGTACAAAACCTAAATAAAGGTTCTTCTGATGATGGCATGAAAGGACAATGCTGAAAACATAAAAGCAATTCTAGAAAATAATAAAGTTGAAGAAAACTATGGCGTTGTTTCTCTGCAGGTCCAACAAGCGATCAACGATGCGAGCAAGAAATGAGGACAAATGGGGCCACCCATGATTATATAGGCACCTATATTGCAAGTCATCGTGAGTGCCCCCCCCCCAAGCTAACAAAAATTTCTGAATGGTCCGGACGCCAACTGCTTCATACAGCTTGCAACCCCTGCCTCACCAAGGGTTCTGAACATCAACTACTGTACATCCCTCGGTGCCGCACTACGCAGGGTCAAAGATCCTTTGCTCAAAGAGACCCCAGCTAGATAAAAGGACTCAACAATGACATCTCCTCACTGCAAAAGCGTGGCGTCTTTAAAGTCAACCTCCACCTCTCTGCCTCCAGCTCCTGTGACTGTACCCCCTAATCGCTTCTCCCTCATAGCACTTCTCCCTCTCCTTCTCATCCCCCCCCCGGCCCCGCCTATGCACTTTCTTGAGGCCTGACAATGCCGACGGCTGCATCTCTCCATAATGATCCCTCCTAGTCTCAATCTGTCTCGGTTTTACTTTGTCCTGTCCTGGTATCTACCTCCCCCCTGTTTGATGTATTCAACTAACAAAACTGTTCATATTCTGGTTCTGCCTTGTTACTCAGTTTTTTGTTCATGTATGTATTGCTTCACACTTTGTGTGGAACCTCTGTAAAAGAGCCTTGGCTCAAAGGTACTTGTAATCCTAGACTCAAATAAAAATAAAAATAAAAAATAAAGGTGTGGCTCAATGGAGGAGGTATTTCGATTAAGATCCTTTGTTTTTGGTCTGCAAGAAAAAATTACATACCATAGTAATCTTGTTTGTTCCAAGGGAATCTTACTGTATTCTGACATATGCAGTATGGTCTCACCTTAGGAATGCCACAGAGCTGAAACGGTTAAAGAACCTATGCTAATCATGGAATGCAAGGCTCGAGCTCGGTTTTCAAACCACTGTCCCCAGTATACTTCATGCAACCGTCAGATTCTTAGAGAGTATGCATAAAACAATCCATCTGAACTATCCTAATAAAAAGACTAACACTCCCAAACATAAATAAACCCCGGTTTAAAAGGTGTGGGCATCACTAAGACACCAGTCACAGATGCCCAGAAAACAACCAACTAACAAGTTTTAAAGACAGTGTGGACATCTGGAGTGCAGTGCCCATAGGTTCCAGGAAGGGACGTAGGGTGGGAGCTCAGAATACAGTAAGATTCCTTTGGAAGAAACAAGATTACTATGTATTTTTTTCTTCAAACCTCAGGAAATCTTACTGTATTCTGACATATGCAGACTACCCAAGGGGTACATTTGGAGGAGGCAACAGAACCTATTTAGGAAACAGGCTCTACAGTACTGCTGTGCCAAACCTGGCATCACCTCTTGCCTGGGTATCCAAGCAATAATGCTTAGTATGTGTGTTAAGTTTTCCAGGTAGCTGCTTTGCAGATTTCTAGCAGGGGATATCCCTAGCAGCTGCTAAGGAGGCTGCTGTACCGCTGGCAGAATGAGCCCTGAGGCTCACCAGGGGCTCCTTGTCCACCTTACTGTAACAAAATTGGATACAGGCAACAATTCAACATGTAATAGTTCTATTTGCAGCTGGCTTTCCCTTTCCCATTTCCCCATAGGTCAAGAGCAGCTGTGTGTTGCCCTGCCTATGGTCATATGTGTGGTCTAAGTAGTAGCTGATAGCCCTCCTAACATCCAGGCTATGCAACCTACATTCCCCTGACCTGGAATGGTCAGTGAAAAAGACAGGCAGAGTGATGGACTGACTGAGGTGGAAGCACACCTCTCAACCTCTTGCTTCATGAATCAGGGACAAAGACCCAAAATCAGGGACTCATCTTAAAAACTGGTACTATTCACTTAGAAAGCTGATAGAATAAGGGCTTTTGTGTTAAGATGCATTTTCTGAAGAAGAACAAGGCTGTAACTTTAATGTTTGATATTATTTTGTGCTTTTAATACCCACTGTTTTGTCACACAGACACAAATTTTATGAGGGACAGCGGAAAATTCTGAGGTAATATCAGGGACAGTAGGGAGGTATGGGTGGAAGTCAAATAACACCTTGGGGAGAAACTTCCTGTTGGTCCCAAGAACTACCTTGTCCCTATGGACTGAAATGTAGTTACGCTCTGTGGGCAAAGCCTAGAGCTCACTGATCCTCCTTGCTGAGGTGATGGCTACCAGGAACACTGTTTTCCAGGTCATATATTTAAGCTCTGCTGAAGACATGGGATCAAAAAGGTGGCTGCATTAGCTTGGAAATGCATACACCATATTTCACAGTTTAGAAGCCGCCCCCGTTTTGAGGCCACAGCATCTGCTGGGTGCAGTTTGAAAACCGTGAAATACCATCATATAAAGTCACGCCCAGTCTTCTCCCTCCTGGATCCTTTGGCCCATCCTCAAACAGTTCAAGACAAGAAACCTTTGGGACAAATTTTCTATCCAGCTCGCCTCGCACTCCTCCATAAGAGTTACGGATCAGCTCTGCAGAGGGACAGAGATGCAACAAGGTCCCAGGATCTCATCGGGTCCTTCCATCTCTACAGTCACCCCAGAGGCTTCTACGCTCACCTGACTGTATACTGCTCCCTCTGCTTGATAGCCAATTACCTAGACCTCTCCATTGCTCTGGACACATCTGAATCTTTTGGGCTGTAAGCTCCACTCCATCTGCTACCTTTTGGAGTCCAGGATTAAGTGATCACTTGAGGGCAGGAGCACTCGCTACATTTAAATGCAGTGCGTCTTTCTTATCAATGAGAAAAACCTCCTTCCTCTTCAGTTCGCCACTGAATATCAGCAGTTCCCAAAGCACTGCCACAGCATTCTGGAGCAACTCAACATACTGCTACACCACTGAAAAAAATGCCTCTGACAATCGGCTGGTAGCTTATAAATTAATGCCGCCCCCAAATTGTATACGTCCCCATTTAGAAGCTGTGGTCCAAAACAAAAAAAAAATGCAATAGAAGCTGCTGCTTCTACACGGTGAAATACAGTATATTGAGATCCCATGCAGGAGTTGGCTCCCTCTGTGGGGGATGCAAGTGCAACAGCCCTTTGAAAAACTTCCTAAATACCTGGTTTGCAGCCAGGGATGAACCTTTACCTAGTGACAGGTAAGCAGAGACAGCTGCCAGGTGCACCTTAAGGGTGTATGGTCTGAGGCCGGGGGAATGAAGGTGTGCCAGATAATCCAAAACAACTGGCAGGCCAGCCTGGCTACAGTTTATATCCTTCTGCTGACACCAGATGGAAAACCTCTTCCACTTAGAGGTGTAAGTCTTCCTAGTAGAGGGTTTTCTAGAAACTCTGAAAACCTCCAGAAACTCTTCAGAGAGATGCAGGTTAGCACACTCTAGGTCCTCAAGAGTCAGGCCTCGAGTCTGAGGCACTGGAGGTTGGGGTAAAGGATTCTGCCCTGTAAGGTGGTCAGTAGGTTCTGCCTCCTGGGAAGGGAAACTGGTCTGGATACTGACAGGGACAGAAGCAGTGAATACCACGGCTGCCTGGCCCAGTCTGAAGCAATGAGGATCACTGTTGCTGGCAGAGTCCTGAGATTGTTCAGCACTCTGAGCAGTAGAGGGAATTGGGGTGGGGGGACTTCCTGTCCAATCCAGCAGTAGTGTATCCAGTGGCACTGTGCCCACTGCAGGAGGCCTGCAACTGAACTGTGGCAGCTGATGGTTGTCTGGGACTGCGAAGAGGTCGACCTCTGGAGTGTCCCACTTTCTGAACACAGCTTGCAGGACCTGCCTGTTTAAAAAGCACTCATGGCAATTCTGTTTGATCCTGCTGAGGGATCTGCGAGGACACTGTCCTTCCCCGGAAGATGGACTGCTGAGAGGGAGATCCCAAGGGAATAAGCTAGGCTCCATATTTTCATGGCCTCTATGCATAGGGGGGATGACCATGTGCCCCCTTGCTTGTTTATGTAGTACATGGTGGTCATATGGTCTATTCTGATCTGAACCACCTTGCCCTGCAGCACTGCGGCAAAGGATTAAATGCCCGGTAAGACTGCCATGAGTTCCAGCAGATTTATGTGAAGTAGAGATTCTTGCTGGAGCCATGTACCTTGTCCTCCCCACAGGTGGGCGTCCCATCCTAGGAGGGAAGCATCTGTTGTCAGCACTGCTGATGGGGACTGTTGTAGGAACGGCACATCTTTGAGGTTCTCCTTTTCCTGCCACCACTGGAGTGCTTGAAAAAGAGTTCATGTGACTGGCACCATCTTTGACAGGGAGTCTTTTTTCTGGGACCAATGAGATCTGAGGTGGAACTGGATGTCTCATTTGGAACCTGGACCCTGATACCGTTGCTGCTGATACACCCATGTGTCCCAACAGCTGTAGGAAATGCTTTGGTGGCCTAGGTATGTGCAGTTGGAAGAACTGGCCAGCTGCACCAGGCTGTCCACCCTTCCCTGAGGAACAAACACCTTTCCCCTTAGTGTGCCCAACTCTGCTCCTATAAACTCCAGGAGTTGGACTGGTCTTAGCACAGACTTTTTCAGATTTACCAGAAACCCTTGGGACTGCAGGGTATCCTGTGTGGTGGTTACTGTATCTCTGACCTGCTGAGGTGACTGGCCTACCACTAGCCAGTTGTCTAGGTAAGGGAACGCTGTCACCCCCGTCACCTTAGGTGTGCTACAACTACTGCCAGGCATTTTTATTTTTTATTTAGTTTTTGTTGACCGGGTAAGTGCACTAGACAAATCCTGCCTATTTTCAGGCACGACCCGGGGCAGGGGAATACAGATGAATGCCAACTGACCTTGAACCAGATTAAGCTGTTGGTGGCATTTTTAGTGAATGAGGAAAATTTGGCCAGGACACCGGGGAAATTCCCCTACTCTTTTCGATAGGTGCCATGGGATCTTTAACATCCACCTGAACTACCACCAATCCAGGCAAATGGGACCTCGGTTTAATGTCTCATCCAAAAGACGGCACCTCAGAAGTGCAGCACCCCTCTCATGCTGCACTACAGTGTCAGTACTGGGATATTAACCCAAGTGCCAGATGTGGGACCTGAACCCACAGCCCTCTGATCTCCCAGTCTCAGAGGCGAGTGTGCTACCTACTGAGCCACTGACACTGACATTTTGTAAACACCCTTGGAGCAAAAAGTCAGGCCGAAGGGCAGGGCCCTGAACTGATAATGGCCTGATGGCAATCTGAGGTACTTTCTTTGAGACTGCCTGATAGGAATGTGGAAGTAGGCATCTTTCAGGTTCAATCATGCCAACCAGTCTCCCTACCTGAATGTTGGGAGATTAGTTGCCAAAATGATCATCTTGAACTTTGGTTGTGTCAAATATCTGTTTAAGTATCCGAGATCCATTTATGGGTCGCCACTCCCCTGTTTTCTTTAGAGTGAGGAAGTACCTTGAGTACAGCCGCTTTCCCCTTTGGGTCAAGGGGACAGGTTCCACTACTTGATTACTTCCGCCTCCAGTAGAACAGTTTCTGATGGGGTGACAGGTCTGAAAAACCTCACCCTTGCCTGGGCATGACGTTGAAGCCAAGTGCAAGGCCATGGCTCACTACCTCCAGGACCCACCTGTCTGTGGTGGTTTGCCACACCTGGAGATCGTGAGCCAGCCTACCCCCTACTGGGAATGGTGAGGCAACCCTGACAGGCTCCTTGGGTTTCTGGTTTTCCTGTGCACCTGGCTGGGGACTGGGACCAGCACGACTGCTGCCCTTTCTACCCCTGCCCCTGAAGTACTCTCTCTCTGTGGCTGATAGGCTGGGAAAGCCAGAGTCAAGAAGAAGGGCCTGTAGTGGGTTCTGCCCCTACCCCCTCTACCCTGGTGCTTCTGGGATGTGGATGCTTTTTCCTTAGCAGCCGCACTCTTATAAGCCACCTTGTACTAGTCAGTCTTTTTTTATGCAGGCCTCTGTCTGCTCACCAAATAGAGATGTTGGCTCACAGAGGAAATCCAGGGTCTTTGTCTGGGTATCTTGGGACAGATTAGTGGTCCTCAGCCAAGCAAACCTCTGCAGGGACACTGAAGTAGCCATCCACATCCATCTGAAATTGGTACTTGGAAGCTTCTATGCCCCTTTTTGAAGCCTCTGCCAGATCAGATGCCATGGGAGCAGGAACAGCCTTAGCTGCCTCTAAGACTCTATTCCAGAGATTTTTCTAGTACCTGGAAACATAGGCCATATAAGAGGCCTGTCTAATGGCCAATGATCCCAAATAAGGTTTCTTGGCCCTTAAGTCCATTTTTCTAGAATCCTTCTCGGGTGGGGGATGTGGTGCCAAAGGTATGCCTGCCTCATCACATGCAGCAGCCTGCACCACCCCTTCATGACTTGGATGTCCAAAGAGGAATTCAGCACCTCCTCTCAATCTTCTTGTCCGCTGGAGGGATAGAAGTGGGTGTTTGCAAAATCTTTGTGGCCTGTCTCGAGGGACTTGTGGATGGGTAATAGCCTCTTAGTAACTGCTACATCCATCATTTCCATGTAATCCAGTTCCTCCTCCTCAGTAGACTCTTGGGTGGGGAGGTGCAGAGATCTAGACCACCCGACTCCCAATGTGAGGAGCAAAGGCAGTCAGCACAAGCCAAACTACTCGGAGCTCCAGCAGGTTGATGTGGCACTGGGACTCCTGGGGGGGGGTCCAGAGCCCGTGGACTATGTTCTCCCAGGTGGGCACCCCAGCCCATGAGAGAGGCATCGGTCATCAGGATAACCACCGGCTCTGGGCGGACAATGGGATCCCTTCCTGCAGATGTTCTGGGACCAACCACCACTGAAGAGTGTCCCACATTTGCTGGGTCATAGTGACCAGCTGGTTGAAGTGACCCTTGCACTAAGATCACTGGCTGGCCAGCTCCCACTGCAAAGCGAGCATTCTCCAGCGGGCCCAAAAGACTATGCTGGTGCAGGCCACCATGTAACCCAGCAGGCGCAGGAAGTCCTGGGCAGGGCTCAATTGCCCAATCCGAAATGATTGGGCAAAGGAGGAAAGCGCGAGCCTCCGACTGGTCAGCCGGGAGCCAGGCTCTGGCTCTGCAAGAGTCGAGCTCTGCCCCGATGAAGTTGGTCACCTGGAAAGACACAAGTTCCGACGACCTCACTGACTAGGAGGCCAAGGGAGACGCAGGTCTGGAGAGCCAGGTCCCTAGACCACTCCACCTCCTTCATGGAGGAACGTGCGATCAGCCAGTTGTCCAGATAGGGGTAAAACCTGGACCCCTTGGCGCCACAGGTAAGCTGCCACCACTGCAATGCACTTGGTTAAGATCCTGGGGGCAGACAATAGGCCGAATGGCATAGCCTAGCACTCGCAGAGGGCTCCCTCTGCTCTGAAGCGGAGGAACCGTCTGTGAGATGGACAGATCAGGACAGGAAAGAAAGCATCCTGAAGATCCAGGTAGTAAAACCACATGTGCTGCTCTACAGATGGTATGATCTGAGACAGAGTTGCCATCCTGAAGGTTCATGACTTGAGAAACTTGTTCAGGTCGTGCGGATCAAGATTGGGGCGCCAGCCCCCTATCAGTTTTGGCACCAGGGAGTACCTGGAGACAAACCCTGGGTCTTCTGGAGGACTTTCAACTGGAACCACAACCTCCTTGCAGAAGAAATGGGCAATGTTGTCCCGAAGAGCCGACAGAATGTCCGTGGATACCAAGTCCTCCCGTGGGGCATGGGCTTGGCAAGGAGGGTACTGCTCGAACTCCAGAGGCAGACCCCGACTGACCACCTCAAGAACCCACCTGTCTTTGGTGACAGCGGAACCAGGCAGAAAGGAAGTGGCGAAGATGGCCCCCTTCAGGAAGACCCAAGGGAGGTGTGACAGGCATGAGGGAGGCACCCCCTCATCCAGTCACTGGGCAGGCTTGGAGAAGGGGGCCCCGGCTGAGATGCCACCGGGGAGTCTCCCTCCAAGGCTTGCAGAAGACCAAGGCCACTGACTTGGGCTGAGGTCGCCAGGCCTGAGCCTGCTGCCCAGCCTGGGGCTGGGCTGGTTTGGCTGCAGGAGTAGAGGTGGACCAAAAGGGCTTCTTTTTCTGCTGCTTGGAGCCCTTGGGAGTCCCTCTGAGCAGATGTCACCAAGTCCAAGGTGGCACTGGACTTTTCAGTGTGGGACAGGTGGCCCTCGACTCCAGGCCCAAAACAAGTCAGTGCCCAGGAAAGGGACATCTGCCATGAAGGCAGAGATTCGCAGCCAAGCCCTGCAGCACATGGCCACTGAGGCCACCACGGAGCAGGCACAGGAGTCCCCAGTGTCCATGGCTGTCTGGACTTGCTGCTTTTCTACAGCCCGGCCCTAGTCCCAGACCTGTTTGACACTGGTCTGGAGATCCGCCGGCAGATGAGGAAGCACCTCATCCAGGGTGCCCAGCAGGGCATGGGAGAAGTGGGCCATGAAAAGTGCTGAGCTCGCCTGGCGAAGACCAAGCAAAGAGGCAGCATAGACTTTATTACCCGTATGGTCCAGCTTCTTTGTCAGGTGGCTTATCGACGTTTCCCATGTTATCAGAGTGCCTGAACACAGAATTAGCCACCAGGCCCTTAGCCGAAGGGTGTTCTGTGAATCCCAACAGGGAACCAGTAGTGACCATGTATTTGCAGGCCATCCGGGCAGATGGTGCTAGGCAGGAAGCGGGGTGCTACCAAAGCTCCAAGGCAGGGCCAAGAATGGCCTCTGCCACCAGGAAGGCCTCCTCAGGGGTATCTCCCCGGTCCAGGATCTTGGTTAAAGGGTAGAGAGACAGATTCTGGACAGGCTCCATTTTCATACCCGTGGACTCCAAGATCAGACGGAGAAGGCCCGTGAAGGAAGTTGGGCTTTTGTTGAGAGACCCCGTACCGACTCCACGTCAACCAGACTGAGTGCAAGGAGAAACCCTAAGACTCAGAGGAGTCATTAGAGAGGTTGACTGCCAGAGTCGCTGCTGACCCTCAATGGACTGTTAGAAATGATGGTGACCAACAGCCGATGGGGAAGCTCCCAGGACAGAGCACCAATTTTCATTTGTACAGGTTGTGGCTCGACAGGAAAATCTGTGGAGGTGCCGGGGTCAACCAAGCCAAGACTGTCCTGGTCAGCTCCTAAGGCGGAGAAGGCATCGGCCGTTGGGGCTAAAGCCAGGTGATGGCTGTGTCGGAGTCCAGACTGGCTTCATACCAGAGAATACCAGCTGTTTGCCATATGAGATCCTCGTAGTGTCGAGACAAAACTGCGCAGAAGCCTCTCCTTACCCAAAGATGAGGATGAAGAATAGCGTCAGCGCCACTTCCCAGGGCGTTGACAGCAGGAGCGCCAATGTCGGCAGGAACCACTCGACCCTCGCCGGTGGGGCTCGGAGGGGAGCTGAACAATGAGGCACCTCCAGGTCTTGGTCAATGACCAGAGTCAGCGGACTGATCTGTCCCTCCGATGGTCTGAGTCAGGACCAGAGTTCTGGAAAGAGACGTGTCTGCCTCCTTAGTAGACAACTAGTCAACCAGCTCAAGACAAATCTTGGCCGAAAGATCAACCAGCGTCTTGGCCAACTGGCCCGGAGTTACCATAGAGCCGGCAGCCAGGGCTAAAGATTCTATCAAAGTCGGATCTGGAGAAGCACAGAATCCGTAGTCCTCAACCCAGAGTGTTCCTGATCCCACGACTAATGGCGAGTCCCTTTTTTGGTCTCTTTTTTCAATTTGGACCGCAAAGACGGGCCTTGACCAAGAGTCAGTTAAGACTGGCACAACTCCATAAATGACCCCGAAAAGGAGGAACCCAGCAATAGCTGAATGAAGGCCGAAGCAGACGTGGTGTGAGCTGCGGCCTGGGCCGCCACCTCAAACACTGCTAGCTGTTTGGCAGACCCTACAGCCATGTAGACCACCCAATGGGCATCATTGGATTTGACCGGAGGGTCCCGTTCATTCGGATGGCCTAGGGTGAGACAGATGTAATGGTCCTCAAGAACAGTGGGTAGGAAGGTACGATAAATGTTGCAGGCCTGAGTATCGCGTTCATGGCACAGACAGTAGATGCATGTGGAATGCAGATCCATTCGGGACATCTTCTGCCTGCAACAGCACCAATGGAACCCTGGAGCAGACTTGTCATCGCCCATTGCAGTTAGCGATCAAGCCTGAAGACAGTTTTTGAATTTTTTTTTTTTTTTTTTTTTTAAACCTGTGGCCTCTGGTCTGCATTCCCATCCCGGCATCCATCCGGTCCTGCCCCAGCCCCTAGTGAAGCCCCCACTGCCTTCTACCCCCATGGCAGGATGGCAGGGAGTCCCCCTTACTCCCCACTGACAAGGATCCATTGTTGTGCAGTGGTGCTCCCAGGTCCAGACAGTCCCCTTAGACTGCCAACAAGCCGCCACGACTGAGCGCCACACTTTCTCCTTTTCATCCTGACATGAGCTGGGGCATGCAATGACACCAATGGAGGGAGTAGGCACGCATCCACAAGCGCTCCCCCCCCCGGCACTGTGCCCCAGACTCACCTCCGCTGTACAGCACCTGCGCACCGCCCCCAGCCTCCACCAGAGGTCGCAAGTGCGCCGACGACTGAAGACCCCCCAGCCCCGGAGAGGGAGAGCAGTCCACGGCCGCTCAATCCCTCTCTGCCCCTGCCGACCCCTGGAGACCAAAATCCGTTCCTGAACCCGGGTCGCCAGCGTGGGGCGAGGTGTGGCATCCAGCGCCTCAACCCTCAGCGACACCAGGCAGGCGTTTTTGAAGGTTTTGAAAGTAAATCCTAAGATTTGTAGCAAATGGGGCCTAACTCCACACGAGAACGATAAGGAAGGAGCCTGCTTCTTCCAGCGGAAAGGAAGATCTGGCATCATGGGGTGGAGTACCACCCTAGTGGGTGGGAGAAGCTAGCTTGAAGACGTTCAGACAACGTCTTAAATGGAAAGGCACTGCCAAAAAGTGTGGCTAGATCATATCCACTTCCCTAGAACCTACTTTTCTTGGGGCATGGATATGGTTCAGTATCCACACTCTGGCAGGCTTCTAGTACCAGTTCTCTAGGAAAACGTGAGCAAGGCATGCACTCGTATTTGGTTAACAGAGACTGGAAAACTGAGGTCCTCAAACCAGAAAACCAGCATGACTCAAGGTTGATGCAGTAGTGGGAAATGAAGCTGTATGCTGACTTCCAAGCAGCAGCCCTGCAGCTTTTCTGGATAGGGACGTTACTGGAAGCAGCCACCGAGGCAGTGGTATGTCTGGTGAAATTTGTTCTAAGCCCTACCGGAGGCTCCCCCACCAGACTACCTATAGCAAAGGTCGATGAAGAATGTGATCCACCTGCCAATTATCCACTCTGCTGCCACTCTGCCAGGCATGGCTTCAGCACAACTGGCAAGCCTCTCAGCAAACTCTAGCTGTGTGCTGTACATAACAGGAGCATGTCTGCCGCAGGTCCAGGGTATAGAGCCTGTAGTTTGCGTCTGAAGATGGGTTAGTAAAGTATATCGATAAATTAAATCACCTGATTAAGGTGCAACTCCGATATAACTTTCGGGAGGAACTTCAGGTTGGAGCAAAGGACAACTTACGACAGAAGACCAGGTGGGGGAGACTCCAAGGGCGCCTGAAGCTCCCTGATCCTTCTGGCTAACATGATGGCCAAGAGGAAGGTCATCTTCCATTACAGATGTGATACGTCACATTTGTGCACAAGCTCGAAAGGCTTGCCCGTAAGTATAGCCAACACCAGCAATGGGTCCCACGATGGAGGTGGTACGCGCACAGGAGAGGACAGGTAGTCCAGACCTTGAAAAAGCATCTGACCACCTTCGGCTTACCAGCCTACACCCAGAAAGCTGAGAAGAATGCCAGGTGCACCGTAAAGGTCACCGGCAGTCCCAAGTGACAAAGGGACCAGAGGCAATGGAGGATGCTAGCCAGAGAGCAAGCAATGGGACCAAGCTCCTCGGCCTGACAAAAAATGGAAAATCTCTTCCGTTTAATGGCATACCATCTGAGTGTCAACTTTTTTCCGGAAGCCTCAACAACGTGGAACACATCATCCGAGAGACTCAAGGCCTGGAAGTCTAGCCACTCAGGAACCAGGCCATGAGGTGCAGGGACTGGGTGCCAGACTGTCCCCTGAAGTTTGGTCTGCAGATTACAGAGGAGAAGCAGTCGCCATGGAGGTCTACTTCTGAGGCTGCGGAAATCAGAGTACCAGAACTGCCCTGGCGAGTCTGGAGCCATCAGGATCATCCGCGCCTTGTCCTTCAGGGCTTGGCTCACTACCTTGTGAATCAAGGGGAAGAGAGAGATGGTGTACAAAAGACTAGGTGTCCAGGGCCTCATGAAGACATCCCCCAACAGTGCACTGGACTGTTGGGGGGGGGGGCCGCTCAGAACTGCCGTTCTCCCAGGACACAAATAGGTCCACCAGAGAAGTGCCCCACTGTGACAACAGGTAGTTCACCACCTCCTGATTCAGGGACCACTCATGCGACATCTCTCCTATTCGGATGAGAGTCTGCCAGCAGACTGTTCTCCTAGAAATCTGCACCTAGGCTGCGCATGAGGATCCAGGTGTGGAGGGGCTCCTGAGACAAGGGAAGGGAGCGAGTTCCACCCTACCTGTTCAGGTAGAACATGGTCATGGTGTTGCCTGTCTGGAGCAGTAAGACATAACCCTAGACTAGAGGAGCGATTTCTGTCGGTGCCAGCTGTACTGAATGGAGCTCCAGCAGGTTTATGTGGTGAGAGGACTCTGTAGTGGCCAGAATCCATGAGCTCTGTGGTATCCCAGGTATGCTCCCCACCTCACCAGAGACTCATCCATCATGAACACTACAGTAGCTTCTGGACAGACAAACTGAATTCCTTCCTTCAGGTATTCTGGGATCAGCCACCACTGGATGGTACCCCACATTGGCCGATTCACTGTGACCAGTTGGTCCAAGTGGCCTAAGTGCCGGAACCACTGACAGCCCAACTCCCACTGGAAGCAGTGCATCCACCAGCGGGGCCCAATGGACCACACTGGTGCAGGACACCATATACCCAAGCTGCTTCAGGAAATCTCAGGCAGGGCATGAGAAACCCAACCTGAAATGATTGGGCAAAGGAGGTAAGATTTAGTGCTCGGTCCGCAGAGATGCAGGCCTTGGCCCACTAGAAGACTAGTTCTACTGCAGTGAACTTGATCAACTGCCCAAGTATCAGTTCGAACTTGTCAAGGTTGACCAACAGGCCCAAGTCTCAGCAAATCTGGAGAGCCAGATCCCTGGACCTCTCCACAGCCATGCTGGATGGGCCCCCCTAACAGCCAGCTGTCCAGGAAGAGGTACACCTTGAACCCTAGGCACTGCAGGTATGCTGCCACCATAGCTACGCACTTGGTGAAGACCCTAAGTGCTGAGGAGAAGCAGAAGTGCAGGACCTGGAAGTGCAACATGGACTCCTCCTGCTCAGAACCGAAGGTAATGCCAGAGGGACTGAGAGTGGGATGCAGAAAAATGCACTCCGGAGGTCTAGGGAGCAAAACCACATGTTTTGCTCCAGCGATGGAATGATCGGATTCAGAATGACCATCTACAACTAGTGTTACCACATGAACTGGTTTACATCATGCAGATCCAGTATGGGGCACCAGACCCCAGTCCGTTGTGGAAAACAGAAGCAAATGGAAACGTAACCTGACTGGCCAGGGTGTCAGACATGGGCTGCAGCCCCTTTGGAAAGGAGCAGAGCAATGATCTCCTAAAAAGGTAAACAGCATGTCCTGCGACAATCTGGATGCCTGAGGTGCATGGTGGTGGTAAGGCTGGAGAACTACTAAGTACAAAGGCAACATCTACCTACTAAAGCTAATACCCACTTGTCCACTGCAATAGACCAACACAGCAAGAAGCAATGGAGCAGACCTCTGATGGGGAGTAGGGACAGGACGGGTGTAGGGATGACTAACCCTGCTCCTGCCCACCCCCCTTTCTTAGGACCATGGACCCTGAAATTGAGCTTGGGGCACCCGGCCTGATACTGCCCCTTCTGAGGCTGCTAACAGGGAAACTGTGGCTAAAGAGACCAGTAGTGAAAAGCCTGTTTTTTTTTTGGGGGGTGGGGTCCTTATGAGATGCCACAGAATCCAGTGTGGCTCTGTATTTCTCAGGACGGGTGAGATGTCCCTCCACCCCAAGGCCAAACAGGTTGGCGCCTAAGAAAGGGACATCGGGCGGCTTATGCTGGGTGTCCGCCATGAAGGTGGGCACACAGTCAGGACCTGTGATGCATGGAGACTGCTGCCACCTTCGCAAGGGCACACAAGTCACTCATGCCAAAGGCTGTTTGGAACTGGTGTTTAGCCACCAGCTGACTCAAGTCTCTGATATCAGTCACTGCCAACTGCTGATCAGCAGGGGAGGTGAGGGAGAATTCTATCTTCGACTCCCAATCAGGGACTGACCGAATTTGGCCATCCATCATCATGGCCTAACCAACCTGAAGGAGACCCAAGGGTTCCACTGCGCACACCTTCCTAGAGGCGTAGTTAATCATACAGGATTTCTTGTCCAGAGACTTATCCACTCCCCTGGTATCCAGACATGTGGAACATCAGACTTGTGACCAGCCCCTCCACAGAGGAGTGGTCCGAGAACCCAGAAAGGGACCTAGTAAGGACCTCATACTTTCAGATCATACAGGCAGAGGGTGCCAGGTAAGATGCTGGATGCTGCCAAATTTCCAGAGACTGTCCCAAAATGTATTTAACCACAGGAAAAGCAACCCCTGGGGAATCCTTCTGGTCCAAAATGTCCATAAAAGGGTTCTTAGCCCTTTTTTGGACTGGCTGTAGCAGGACTGACATGGACTCCAAGATCATAAGATCATGTGAAGAGCCCCAAAGAACACCAGGCCATGCTCAGTGGACAGTTTCTCGACCGAACTCCAGTTGCGAAGGGGAGTCCCCGAGGAGACCATGGACTTGTGGTCCAAGTTATCGGAAGACTAATCAAAAAAATAGAAATTTAGGTACCTGTAAATGTTCTTTCTCCGACGGCTGGTCTGGCTTCCTTATTCCTGGGCTGTTCATCCTGATGTCAGTGTCAGGCAGGTCCAGTGCTGTGCAGCGGGGGGCAGGGGAATAACAAGCCCTCCACATCCGGAGATCTTCAGTCATTTCCAATGCAGTTCCCCTGAGGCAATGCTATGAGAACTAGGAAACAAAGAACATGAACAGTTACGGCATAAGGGCCCAGAGACCAACCAACTATAAACATTCTGGGAGGGCATCCTAAGCCCGGAGACCAGCCGCTGCAGAAAAAAAATTTACAGGTACCCAAATTTCTATTTCTCTCTCCGCGGCTGGTCTCCGGGCTTCATTACTCCTGGGATATCCAAAAGCAGTGTATCCCTAGATGCCCCGGGTGGGAAGAATGTTAAGTGCTCTTAGGGTTGCACCATTGTCTGAAGCACTCGGCGGCCAAAAGATGCTTCCGCCAAGGACATGATATCCATTTTGTAGAATTTAGTAAAAGTATGCATGGATGACCACGTGGCTGCTCTGCATAAGTCTGCTGGAGATGCCTCTCTGAAGTCTGGCCATAACATGGCCATTGCTCTGGTGGAATGGGCTCTCACTGGACCAGGCAGAGATACTCCCGCCTTGTCATACGCCATGGTGATTACTGATCTAATTCATCTGGCTACAGAGTCTTTTGACGCTTTTTTACCCATATTTTGGCCTGCAGTCAAAATAAACAAGCTTGATGTTTTGCGAAAGGCATCTGTTCTCTTAATATAGTTTCTGATTGCTCTCCTCGGATCTAGAGTGTGAAACTCTCTTTCCTTTTCGTTTTTCGGGTGAGGGCAGAAAGAAGAAGTATGAGCTCTTGGTTACAGTGGAAGAGACATATAACCTTCGGTAAAATCCTGGATCCATCCTAAGTACCACCGAATCCGGATGAAAAACTGTGTAGGGCTCTTTGGCTGACAGCGCCCCCAGTTCGCCGATTCTCCTGGCTGACGTAATGGCCACCAGAAAAACCACCTTCATAGTAAGATGCATGACTGATGCTTAGAAACAGACTGACGGCAGATAAGGACTGCTTGGCCCACCTAATCTGCCCATTTCCCTACCTAGAGGATAAGCTGCAGATCCTATTTAACCAAGAGCCTATTTCTTTCTACCCCACCCCACACACAAAAATTGCCTTATGTCTGACCCATGCATTCTTGAATTCTCCCACAGTTTTAGACCCCACAACCTCCTCAGGAATGCTGCTCCATGCGTCAACCACCCTCTCTGTGAAAAAATACTTCCTCACATTGCCCCTGAGCCATCCCCCCCTCTATCTTTAAACTGTGTCCACTTGTTCTTGCACATCTTTTTCTGAAAGATGCTACCCTCTTGGACTTTGATTCCATTGAGGTACTTAAACGTTTCTATCCTGTCCCCCCTCTCCCTCCTTTCCTCAAGGGTATACATATTAAGCTCTTTTAGCCTCTCCTCGTATGGCTTCTCTTGCAGACCATGCACCATTTTAGTTGCCCTCCTCTGAACTGCCTCCATCCTGTTTATCTCCTTGTGGAGATGGGGTCTCCAGAACTGGACGCAGTATTCCAGATGGGGTCTCACTAACTATCTGTACAGGGGGATAACAACTTCCTGTTTTCTGCTGGTAATGCCTCTCCCTATACATCCCAGTATCCCCCCAGCCCTCCCTACTGCCTTCACACATTGCTTGCCAATCTAAAGGTCATCTGATATGATTACCTACAGGACCCTTTCCATTTTTGTTGTTACTACCCCTTCCCCCCATTGTGTAATCTTCCCCTGGATTTTTGTTTCCCAGGTGCATTACTTTGCACTTCTTTGCATTAAACCCAAGCTGCCACACTTCTGACCATTCCTCCAACCTTGCCAAGTCCCTTCTCATCCTTTCCATGCCTCCTTGTGCATCAACCCTGTGGCAGATCTTTGTGTCATCTGCAAAGAGGCATACTTTTCCTTCCAGTCCCTCCGCAATGTCACTTATAAAGACATTAAAAAGGACTAGACCCAGTATTGAACCCTGCAGTACCCCACTAGTAACCCCTCTTTCTTCAGAGTGGACTCTATATACAATTACCTTCTGTGTCCTGTTCAGCCAATGTTTTACCCAGGCTACCACCCTGGGACACACTCCAAGGCTGGTTAATCTGACTACTAATCTTTTGTGTGGGACTGTGTCAAATGTCTTGCTAAAGTCTAGGTAGGCCATGTCCACAGACCCTCCCAGGTCTACTACTTTGGTTCACCCAGTCAAAGAAATCTATTAGATTCTTCTGACATGACCTTCCGGCTGTGAACCCATGCTGCCTTGGGTCCTGTGCCCCACTGGCCTCTAGTTACTCAACAATTCTTTCCTTCAGAAGTGATTTCATCACTTTCCATACCACAGAGATCAAACTGACAGGTCTGTAGTTTCCTGCCTCCGTCCTGCTCCCACTTTTGTGAAGGGAAATCACATCAGCCTTCTTCCAGTCCTCAGGTACCACACCATCCTCCCATGATTTGTTATAAAGGGTACTCAGTAGTGTCACTAGTTCTCTGCTTAATTCTTTTAGAATTCTGGGGTGAATTCCATCTGGCCCCATTGCTTTGTCCACCTTCAGTTTTAGCAGTTCTTTCAGAACCCTTTCTTCTGTGAAAGGACTGGGGTTGACTCCTCTCTCCAGAGTACTTCCGTTAAATGGATTAGGCACCTCCCCCACTTCCTCTTCTGTGAATACTGAACAGAAGTATTCATTCAGTATCCCTGCTTTTTCAATGACACTCTCTGCCCACCCACCATCCATTCTATTCAGCCTCACTATCCCTCCCTTTGTCTTTCTACGCTCCCTGATATACCTATAAAAGGTTTTATCCCCCTTCTTAACCGAGTTGGCTATCTTTTCCTCAGTTTGTGCCTTTGCTATTCTGACTACCCTCCCTGCTTCCTTCTGCCCTAACTGGTACAGTTCTTTGTCCTGATCCTTCTGTGTTTCCTTATACTTCCTAAATGCTATCTTTTTCTCCCTAACCTTCACCGCCACTTCTTCTGAGAACCATAGTGGCTTTTACTTTCGTTTTGATTTGTTTATTTGCTTCACACAAAGGACTGTTGCCTCTGTGATGGCAGTTTTGATATTTCCCCATTGTTGTTTCACCCCTCCTTCTAGCCTGTTTGCTAGTGCTTTTCTAAGGCACTCTCCCATCTTGCCAAAGTCAGCACTCCTGAAGTCCAGAACCCTCACTTTTGTATGGCTCTACTCTGTAGCTGAGTTTATCGTGAACCACACTGTTTGGTGGTCACTTGTTCCCAAATGGCTACCCACTTCTAGATCTGAGATCCTCTCACTGTCCCTATTTGAGAGTACGAGGTCTAAGATTGCTCCTTCACGAGTAGGTTCCAAAACTAGCTGTCTGAGGCAAGCCACCTGAAGGGCATCAAGAATGGCCCTGCTTTTGGATGTGGCTGCAGCAAAGGTGCTCCAGTTAACATCTGGCATACTAAGGTCCCCCATCAACAGTATCTCCCCTTTCTCTGCCATCCTAAGTATGCCTTCTATCATATCCTTGTCCATTCCCTCCCCCTGACATGGGGGTCTGTATACAACCCCTGTGAGGATTGCGGTGCCATTTCCAGTCTTTAAGGTGACCCACAGTGCCTCCTCTCCTCCCTGTTTACTCTTCTGTTCAGTTGCTTTTATCCCTTCCCTTACATAGAGAGCTAACCCCCCCCCCCCCGTCTCTCCTGTAGATTGTGTACCCTGGTATGTTAACATCCCAGTTATGGTTCTCTGTGTACCATGTTTCTGGGACTGCTACAACATCCAGGCATCCCTCTTCCATCAAGGCCACCAGTTCAGGGGCTTGTTGCCCAGACTACGGCACTGGTACTCACTACACTCTCCATTTCTTGATGGCCTTACCCCTTTTTGCCTCATCCCTGTCCTTATCGCGTTTGTCACTTTCTCCATTTACCCCTGCACTTCTCCTTATTGACATCTCTATGTTGGCGTCTACCTCACTTAGTACCCTGATTTTTTTTTTGGGGGGGGGGGGGCTAGGATTTCCCTACTCCTTTCCAGTGCCTCCCTCTTGGCTAGTTTAAATGCTTGCCAATGAAGTATTTAAACCTATCACCTAGGATCCCAGTTCCCCTCCTGGACAGATGCAGACCATCACGCCAGTATAGGCCTGCATCCGTCCAGGTGGACCCCCAGTCCCCAATGAAGCCAAATCCCTGAGCTCTTCACCAGTTTTTCCAACCACTGATTGAATCCCATGGTGTGGAGCACCCTAGTCTCATCCATGCCATAGACAGGCAGCACCTCCGAGAAGGTTACCATGTGTGCTATTTGTCTAAGGCCCCTCCCCATCTCCACAAACGCTTCTTGCACTGCTCTGATCCCTTTCTTAGCCAGGTCATTTTTCCATAGGTGGACAATGACATCCAGCTCCCTCCCCTGTGCAGCTGCTCCTGTGATCCTGAGGATTCACTCCCTGTCCCTCCAAGCCATGACGCCAGGCAGGCACCTTACCTCCCTCTCCCCTTTCTCCCTCAGTTCTACCTTCCTAACAATCGAGTCCCCTACCAGTTGTTGTTTCCTTCCCCTGTGGGGTCCCACGCCACCCTCCTGTGGGTCTCCTTTGTGGAGGTTCCCAGCATCCTCCTTGTCTCCACTGTGGGTACCTCCATAGAGGAACCACACTTTTCCAGAATGGCATGGATATTGTGGAGAGGTACAACTGGAGGGATGCGCCTCTGTTCCACCACCCTCACCCTCCCTGAGCCCACTGTGGTCCAACCGCTCCTCTTTCTTGGCAACCTCTGAGGCAACGGCAGTGACCCTGGTGGACCCTGGGTGGGAGAGGAGGTCCCACAAATCCTGGCCAACTCAGCCTGGAGATGAGCAACCTCCTCCCTCAACACAGAGAGGTGCCTGAAGATGGGACAACACTGCATCCTCCAGAACGTTTCCCAGAAGACTGCTGCTCCACAGTCACTGGACTGCACTGCACCACTCCCAACATGTCTTTTTTCTGGCCCCCTAACTGTTGTCTGGAATACTTACTCTTTCCTCTGTTTTTTTTTTTTTTTTTTTCTTCCCCTACTTACTGCCTCTGTGCCCTTTTAACTCCTGATCTTCCTGTTTTAAGACAAGAAGTTCCTATACTTCTCAGTAGTCTCCTTACTTGCTCAGAGTCAGACCTCCAGCAGCTTGGGGGGAGGACGGAGAGATACTCTTGCCCTTCTAGTATGGTGAGTCTTTGACAGCAGGAAGTGAGTGATCACAGAGCCACCAAACAGGAAGTTTTTGTTGTCAGTTAAATCCTGTGCCTATAAAAGTAGAACTGTTTTTTTTTTTGGGGGGGGGTGGAGGGGAATATAGTCCCAGTAGAGAAGTTTTAGTTATACCAGTAGCTCCCTCCTCCTGGTGTTCTGTCTGTTCTTCCTTCAAAGGCTCGAATGGCACTTTTGTTAGGGCCTTGAGAACAAGATTAAGTTTCCAAGGTGGTACAATTGGCTTAATTGGGGGGCGTTTTAACATTGCTGCCCTTAAAAACCTCCTGACATGAGGGTGAGACCCCAGCGAATCCCCACAGTCTGAGAACAAAAGCGCCCCCAGTGCCGAAACTTGAACTCTACAGGTGGCTGGCTGCAACCCCTTGAGTCCCTCATGGAGAAATTGGAAAAGCACCTGGAGGGTTACTGGATGATCCTGTATATCTTTGGAGCGGAGCCAGAATAAGAATCTTCTCCATATTCTATAATACACCCTGGAGAATGAGGCGTGTCGGGAGCTGACCATTTCAATAACTGAAGCAGTGTAACCTTACTCTTTAAAAGTTTCCCCCTCAATCTCCAAGCTGAGAGGGATAGATTGTTCAGATTGTGGTGCAAGACCGGACCCTGATGAAGAAGGTCTGAGGTGAGCTGGAAAACAAAAGGTTGTACCTTTGACAGCTGAATGAGTAGAGGGAACTAGGAGCGGCATGGCCACCTGGGACAGACCAGGATCATCTCCACCTCGTCTCTGGCCACTTTGTGCAAGACCCTGGAAAGCAGTGGGATTGGAGGAAAAGCATACAGGAGGCCAAGGCGACCCCAGTTTAGGGAGAAGGCGTCCTGAGCTAATGCTAGATCGTCTCTGGCCAGGGAGCAGGACTGCTGAGTCTGATTTTTGTCGGCATGCAAACAGATCCACTTGTGGATTGCCCCACCTCTGTATGAGGAGCTGGAAGGTAGCGTCCTTCAGTTCCCATTCTCCCGGTAGAACATCCTTGCGGCTGGCTTAGCCAGTCTGCTGTGATATTTTCCTGACCTGCTATGTAGACTGCTCTTATGCTTGCCAGGTGCTTCTCTGCCCAGCGAAAGAGAAGAGATTCCCAAAGCATTTTTGAGCTTCTTGTGCCGCCCTGATGGTTGATGTAGGCCACTGCTGTTAGATTGTCTGTTAAAAATCAACACATCCCTGTTGCGCACCTGCTGATGGAAGTGCATCAGGGCTAGATGAACTGCCCCCATCTCTGGGACATTTATGCTGTACCTAGATTCCATCAGGGACCACTTGCCTTGGGCTGACATCTGTTGTAGGCGAACCCCCACCCCGAGGCTTGCATCTGTCGTGATTCTTGTTTGATGTGGATGGCCTAGGTCTCGACTTCTCATCACATTTTTTCTCAGATACCACCATGCAAGGGCGCTTTCTACCTGCTGTGACACTAGGATTAGGTGGAGCCGACTGTGCCTGGACTGGGACCACAGCTTGAGCAGGTGCGTCTGAATGGGCCGCATGTGCACCAGAGCCCATGGGACTGAGTCTGCCACCGACACTAGTGTCCCAATTAGTGCAAAAAGGCATGAGTCGGCAGTTGATTGCTCCTCTGGAATTTGCTGATAAATTTTAACAGGTCCCTGAACTTTGAGTCGGGGATACCTTCTTGTCCTGCGTCCTGAATTCCGCTCCCAGGTGGTTCAGGCTCTGACTCGGAATTAGGGAACTCTTCTTCCGGTTGATTAGAAAACCATGAGCCGTGAGGCACTGGACTACATCCGCCACTGCCTGTACCGCTTGGTTGAGCTGCGGAGCCTTGATGAGGATGTCATCCAGATAAGGGAATAGCTGGATTCCCTGGTTCCGTAGGTGGGCTATTACTGCTACCAGGACCTTCGAGAAGGTTCTTGGGGCTGAGGAAAGTCCGAATGGGAGAGTCTTGAATTGGAAGTGATGGTTGCCCAGATTGAACCTCAGATACTGCCTGTGCCTGCTGTGAATCGGAATATGTAGATAGGCATCTTGCAGGTCGATGGATGCTAGAAAGTCTCCTTGCAGCACTTCCTTGGCAATTGAGGCCAATGTTTCCATCTTGAATGGTCTGCTGCGCGCAAAGCGGTTTAGGAATTTTAGGTCTAGGACTGGCCTGTGACCTCCTGTGCGCTTGGGCACAATGAAGAATAGGGAGTAGACCCCACAGCTGAGCTCTGTGGGGGGAACCTGTTCGACAGCCTCGGCTTGCAGAAAATCCGTGATGGCCTGCAGTGTAGCTAGTCTTTTGGACGAGTTGTTTGAAATAGGAGGGTGCACAACATGAGGTAATGGGGGCTTGGACTCTAATTCTATTAAGTATCCCTGGCGGAAAATGTCCAACACCCATCTGTCAGACATTGTTTGGCTCCATTCCTCAAGAAAATCTTAAAGTCTGCCCCCTACTCGAGGATGAGCCCGCATTTCCTCGTGTTTTCTTGTTGCCGTTTCCTGTGTCTCTGGGATTTCCCCCCTCTGCCTGATCCGCCTCCCCTAAAAGTCCACTGGTGTCAGGAGAACCATGGTCTTTTTCCTGAAGAATTGGGATTCTGCCCCTTGTTGTAATCTCTGTCATGAAAATTATGCCTTGCGCCTGAAGGCCAGGCTTTGCCCCCGCTCCTAGACTGGGGCATATGCACCTTTGCTGTTTCACCTGATTCCTTCACCGCCACCTTCAGCGCAGACCCGAACAGGAGTTTGCCTTCGTATGGTGCATTCACCAAATGGCTCTTTGAGGAAGCATCCGCGTGCCATGCCCGGAGCCACAGGTTGCGTCGAGCAGAGGTTTGGTAAAACATGGTCCGTGTGGCACATTGGACAGCCTCTTCTGATACATCTGCTGCACAGACGGAGGGCAATCGCATTAACTGTAGCTGGTGGATAATGGGAGAGTTCTTTTCTGGATCCTCTGCGAACTGAAAAGCTAAAACAGATGCCCAAGATAAGGCGGCTCTGGCGGAGAATAGGTTTGCCATGGAGGCCTTGAGGAAGGTTGCCGAGGCTTGAAAGGCTTTTTGAGCGATGAGTCAACCTTTCTGTCCACTGGGTCTCTTAGCGAAGCCCCTCCCTCAGCTGGGATGACAGTTTTCTTGGTCAGGTTGGAAATCAAGGGGTCGACTCTGGGGCAGTCTAACCACTTTTCAGATTGTTTTTTGTCAAACCTGAGAAGTTTGGAGATCCGTTTGGGAATCGGATATGCACGCTCCGGACCCTGCCATTCTTCTTTTAGCAAGTTCTCAATGGCAGGAGGTATGGGGAAAGCTGTAGCAGGTCTAGAGGCGGACGCCAGATGAAAAATCTGTTTCGGTTGTGTGGTGACCAGTGGAGGGGGGGGGTGGTATATGACCTTTTTGATAAAGAAGTCTACATCCTCTAGGTAGAAATTTCTGGTCGGGGAGTCGTCAGGATCTGATGAGGAATCTACCATCTCCCCTCCTTCAGTGGAAGAGCTGGTGACTGAGGAGCCCGGGGAGTATCCCCGGTGACGTCTGCCCTTGTATCCGCCCCTTGTTCCACTCCGTGAGAGACCTTTTTCTTCACCTGTGGCTAGTATGATGGTGACCGTCCTCCTCTGGAGATCTGCCCTTGTCTCTAACATTTTTCTTGGGGCAGAAGCGATGACAGGATAGCCCCCCTTCTTCGGAAGAGGATGAGGAGGGGGTCCTTTATCTCCTTGCTTTCTTGTGTGGTCTCCCATCTGGTGATCCCGGAGGATGCCTCTCAAAGGAAGAGGGGTCCAGCGCAAAGGCCCTGTTCAACCTGTCTATGAGCTCGGGGTCAAGGGAGGGTCCCTGGAAGTTGCTCCCCGGTCAGACCCGAGGCAGCAAGCCATTCGGACCTTTCCGGAATACTTGACTGCGCCCGCTCGGACCTCTCCTGATCATTTGCTTGCGATGAGATGGTGTCCGCTGTGCTGTCCCCGCTAGCTGCCGCTGCCTTCTCACATGTGAGGCAGAGTGAGCCAGCAAAGGTAATCAGGAGAGGGGACTTGCAGCGCAGGCATTTTTTTCCCTCTGCTTGATTTTTCTGAGGTCATCTTCAGTAGTTCCCCCTTGTTGTGGGGCCAGATCAAAAGGATGAAAAACAGTCCTTTTGGTACTGCTAACTGAAGAAAACAGTCCTATCAGCCCTGATGTGATGGCCCCTTTAAGTACTGCCGTGAAGGCCCCTACTGCTGTGAAGGATGTGATGGCCCTTTTAAGTACCTTAGCAATGGGCCCTTTAAGCTTTTAGGTACTGTACACTTTCACTTGCTTCCTTTAAGCCTTTAGGTACTGTACACTTTCACTTGCTTGATTGGCTGGGGGGGCGCTATGCCCAAACCTTGAAGTACAGCCTGCCTGAATGCTCAGCAGCGTGGCAGCGCTTCCTCAGTGATGCCCCTCCAGTTAAGCAGCCTAGCGCATGAAAGCGCTATCCCCCTGAATGTTTTGGCACCAGAAAAACCCCCTTCCTGAGGGTAGCACAAGTGGTCTCCCAAGCTCCTCCGACCGCTTCAACCAGCAGAGGAATCGCGCCATAGTGTGAAAATGCCTCTTTAGCTCCCGCTGAATGTATTGGCCGAAATGCGCCTCGGCTCGTTGTTGAAGCCTTGCAATCGTCGGGGCTAACGCACGGGAAAAACACAGCTTAGCGAGGCCGTTATGAAGTGAGACCAGCCTGTGTAGCTTGCCGGGCTAAGGCTGGGTCTCACCGAGGCTACCGCTACTTTGGTAAAGATGAGTGCACTTACAGTTTTCGTAGATCCCCCAAAAGAAGCCTATTTTTCGTTTTTTTTTTTTGTCACCAAATCTTCAGCCCTGCCACATGTGACAGGGCTCTGCTGCAAAGTACCTGCTTCACTGAAGGCAGGAAGTAGACTGAAGATCTCCGGATGTGGAGGACTTATTATCGCCCCCTGCTGCACAGCTTTGGACCTGCCTGACACTGACATCAGGAGGAACAGCCTAGGAGTAATGAAGCCGGGAGACCAGCCCAGAAGAGAGAACAACCCTTGGCAGCTGCTTACCACAGACCACCCAGGTATCCTCTCCTGGTGTGATCTTCACAGACAACTGGTCTGGCAAGCCGGTGGTTGAACAGGCATCCTTGGTAGAGAGTGCGCACAATCGACAGCGGTGGTGGCAGCTCCACCCCAAAGAGGTGACGAAACAGTTGCAGGAAGCACTTGCGTAGCACAATTAGCAGCTGCCAGGGGACCGGAGGTCCAGAAGGTAAAGTCCTACCCTGCCCCGTGATGGTCCACTGCTGCCAGAGATCATCACTGTAGCACTGGTGCAGTGTGCAACAGTCCCTCTCCTCCCCAGAGGACAAGGAAGTCGAGGAGAGTTGACAGTAATGCCTCCAAATCAAGCAGGATCGAAAGCAGGAACTCCTCTACCAAGATCTCGACTGTTGATCAGTCTATCAATAGAGAGGGGAATCTTCTGGCGGGCTGTGGTATACCACGCGCCTGGGAACCACAGAAAAGCAGTGTGGCCCACTCAGAACCTATAAAATAAAGAAGTGATTAAGCTCCAAAGAAACTCGGTGTAAACTAACAAACAGAATTGGAGAAATTCAGACCCACTCACCAGAAAAGGTTTTAGCAATTTTTTTATTGCCACATTGAAGAGCATTAGTTCATCAACATTTCACAGTTTACTCCTGCTTCTTCAGGATCCAATAATAATTATAATTTATATTTTAATATTTTCTATACAGTATTTCAATTAAACCACAATGCAGAAAGTTGACATACAGCAATTATGTTTAAAAAAAAAAAAAAAGAAAATGTTTTTAAACGTGAAAAAAATTCATTCAGTATATTATAAAGAAAATAAAATTGCTGGGTTTTAGCAGTACCACTACTGTCCATGAATAGACATGTTATTTCTATTTATTACTCTTCGGTTTCAAAAGTGAAATAGTATAAAATTATGCCCACCTCATAATGTGATCAGAGATTTAATATTGTTCCAGTTTATAAACTGGGAAACAGTGCTGTGGAAACTGCATATTTTTTTTTTACATTCTTTAATTCATCAATTTTATATGGACTTTGATTAGTTAAATAGTAATCTTTTTTGTTTACCTTGATGTACATATCACTTCATATCCTTTCGGTAACATCTGTAGTTTTAAATGGAAGCTGCTTGTTTTTTTCAGTTTGTAACCAGACAACAGTGCTGTTGATACATAGTGTATCTTTGTATAAAAACCTTTTAAATCATCCATTATATATTAACATTGTATGTTAAGAATATAGTCCTTTCCATTCACCATTGTAGTAGTTTCACTTCATATGTTTATAAACTTTTAAAGGGAAGCAACTTGCTTCTTCCTGAGTAGCACCTGGTTAAAAGATAAATAGCACTAGTTACTAGTGTAAACATAGTACTGTTTTTATATAAGAGTTATTTTTATGATGTTTGCTGTCACAGCATTTTAGCTTGTTAAATTATTGCTATTAAATAAACACTGTCTGATACTCATTCCCATTGCTTGCGTATAAATGCTTTAAATTCACTTCAGGTTGATACAAACATGCGCGCACACAATGTTGCAAACAAACAATTTAAGAGCTATTATGCAATTCTCTGAGGTTACTCATTTCGTAACAAAATATTTTGACGCTTTAGTGGAGCTTTTAATGTAATTCTAAATTTATTTGAACACGCTGTGCTCTCTTACCTTAGTTCTGGCATCTGTTTCTTTCCGTTTTTTGAGCAGTCGCCATTATGCTCCATGCCATTCCTTTTATGTTCAGTGGTTCCCCTGGTGACAAAGACGTCACCAGGGTCTAATGCGCAAGTGCAGAGACGAGATTTTCATTAGCTCATCTCTAGTCATGCTTTAGCCTCAGTTTTTAATGGCATTATATGCCTGTTTCTTGTGTCATGCGCACTAGTGGGGAAGTAGTACTTCACTATTTTTCATAGTTATTTTTTTTTTATAAAAGTAATGTAAGAGCATATCATGATTTTTCAGCTATTTGCTAATATGGCATGCTTAAAGCTTGATAGATAGTGCTGGTCTATTTCAACATATATCAGGTAATGGGCTGGTATGACCAGATGTTTTTACAGTTTTTTTGGTTTTTTTTTAAAACAATTTTTTCAAAACATTTCTATGTACAGCAAACAGCCTAAATCTAAAGACTGAATCGGGGCCGAGGAGCTACTAAAAGATGTGTAGCCCCTACTACCTCCAGCGTCGGGCTCCACCGGGGATTAATGCCTGCTGGGTGGTTGGAAGCCCTCAGGCACCAACCCCCACAGGGCATTAATCCACGGTGAAACCCCTCCTCTGTCGGTGATTAATGCTTACTTAGTGAATGAGGGAAATTTGGCCAGGACACCGGGGAAATTCCCCTACTCTTCAATAAGTGCCATGGGATCTAGGACAGACTTCTAGGAATTTAAAATTTAGATTAAATGAACACCGTAGTGACATCAGAAGATGAGATCTCGATTCTGTAGCAGCACTGCACTTCTCAGAAAATGGACACAATGTGTCAACTCTTAGATATGTAGGCTTAGAAAAAGTTGAGATGCCACCAAGAGGGGGCAACCTATAAAACTGCCTTCTAAAAAGAGAGGCATTTTGGATAGACCGTTTTGGTACAGTGGATAAACGCTATGGCATTAATGAAGAAATTGTATGGTCTGAATTTGTAAATTAAAATAATTTTATCCCATTATCTTTAATTGTCCAGCTGAGTCCCGCCCAACAGAGCTTGTGGTATAGACTGATCACTGCACACCACCACCTACCAAGTGGAGATGTGACAGTGGCCATCACAGTAGTCCATTTAGACACAGGTGGGGCTACACATCTTTTAGAAGCTCCTCGGTCCCAATTCAGTCTTCTGATTTAGGCTTTGCTGTACACAGAAATGTTTTTAAAAAAAACTGTTTAAAAAACTATAAAAACATGTAGTCGTACCAGCATATTACGTGATCCATGTTGAAATAGACTAGTAGTATCTATCACGCGTTAAGCATGCCATATTAGCACATAGCTGAAAAATCATGATATGCTCTTACATTACTTTTCTAAAAAAATAACAATGAAAAATAGCGAAGTACTACTTCCCCACTAGTGCACGACACAAAAAACAGGCATATAACGCCGTTAAAAACCGAGGCTAAAACGTGACTAGAAATAAGCTGATGAAAATCTCGTGTCTGCACTTGCGCATTAGACCCTGGTGACATGTTTGTAACACCAGGGGAACCACTGAGCATAAATGGAAGGGCTGGAGCATAATTTATTTACTTATTTAGTTTTTGTTGACCGGGTAAGTGCACTAGACAAATCCTGCCTATTTTCAGGCACGACCTGGGGGAAGGGGATACAGATGAATGCCAACTGACCTTGAACCAGATTAAGCTGCTGGTGGTATTTTTAGTGAATGAGGGAAATTTGGCCAGGACACCGGGGAAATTCCCCTACTCTGCTGCTGCACTGTGGCCAGTAGGGGGCCCGGCCGTTGCGATGGCCACTTGGTGCTCGAACTCTGCGAAGGAGGGCATCTCGGAGGTAGGGAAGTTGGTTTCCCTCCTTGTCTCTCTTTTTCAGGAGACCGACCTAGAAAAGACCGCAGGAATATCGGCAGGAGCTCCGGTACGGATGGCTTCATTAGTTGACATGGAGGAAGGACCTACCGTTCTCACAGGCACCACAGCAGGAATACAGGCAAGTCGGGAGACTGTTTCTTCAGAGGCTTCTTTGGATGGTTTGGGTCTGCAAGTGAATATCGGGAAGGCTTCGGCTGTGGACAGTGTTGCTGGGGCTTTGCTCCGCCTGGCTCCCTCGAGTCCTGTCAGTCACGGCGTGACATGATCTGACAGGGCTAAGCGGTGCATTCTGGAGCCAGTAGCGGAGGCAGAAGCCATCAGGGTTCCTGTACAGTGTAGCTCTGCATTGCCGGGGGCTGCGGAGACTGGCAGTTGTTCGCTACTAAGCGAGTGCCAGGAGTCTCCCCTTGGCTCCTCCACAACGGCAGCGGGGTCTAGTGCTTTGCCTCCCTGTATGCAGTGCGACGGGATAAAAATGGACACTGGCTCTGGTATTGCAGTTCAACGGATTCCCTCTACAGCATAGTTGGGAGAGTTGCCATCCCAGCTTTCAGGTACTATGATGTTACAAGGTGTGGAGATTGCTTTACAGGGACCCCAACAGCAGGTTACGGCGGGACATGCTGTTCACAGCTCCCTTAGTCGTGGGTTTGATTCCCACCTGTCTGCTTCAGGTTTAACTATTGCTGCAGCTCTTTGGGGCGCAGTGTGGGAGAAGTCCCCCTTAGATGACTCCTGGACCTCCCCTGTACAGCCCGGCCCCACTCCTCAAGGGGATTTACTGGATATTTCGGACCCTCTGGATGTACCCTCGGGCTTAAGTCTTTCACAGCCCCCTTCCTGGAGTGCAGGAGGGGCTCAGGGTTGTGAACATGGGACAGTGCTGCACAAAACTTTGCCTATTTCTACAACGGGGACTAGGGTTGGGGATGGGCCTCTTGCTCCTTTTTTGCCTGCTCTTGTTTCTAATTTGCCAGGGACTACTGAGTCTTCCATATACATGGTGGGGACAGGGGGCAACTCACTTCAGGCAGTCGTGCCTAGTGAGACCCCTAGGCCTCCGCCTGCCTGGGGCATGAACTCCGACTTTGCTGCTTCAGCACCTGGATCATCTGCTGACCCTCAGAGGCCTAAAACTTTTGCCGGTTTATTTCATCCCCCCCCCCCCGAGGGGCGTAATGCTGTTCGGCTTAGATACAGGGGTGGGCTAGAAGTATTTCCAGATTGTTTATATGTGGGGAAAACGTTGATTAAATCCAATCTGCAATTTTCTCCCTCTGAAATTTATGCCTTAATACATACTTCTAGTGATAATTATTTTGACATCAGCTTTAAAACCGCCTTAAGCTAAGATACCTTTTGGCATTGTTACCAGGCAGTTTGTCATACTACATTATGGTCTCCTTTTTTTGCCATTCCCCTTACTAAGTCAACTATTAAGAATATCACCGTTTTGTTTAAAAATGAGGGGGTGGCGATAGATGACATTTTGCGTTGGTTATCTACTAAATGTACAGTGTTGGGTTTACCCGATCCCATTATTGACGGACTTTTTTGGGACAGGGGGGTGGAAACTACAGGTAAAATTGCCAATTGTTAATGGGAGTATTCAGCACTTACCAAGCTGTTTCTATCTGGGCAGGGATAGGGGTTTTGTATTTTACGCAGGACAACCAAAATCCTGTTTTCGTTGTGGGGCTCATACCCATCTTAGTAGTGCTTGCAATCAACTTAAATGCTCCTCATGTCTGGGTTCCGGACAAGTGAGTATTAATTGTCCTCACCCGTCCTACTGCAATTTGTGCGAAGCAACCTCACACTCCTTTAGAGATTGTCCGTGGGCCTCTCATAATAATCCGGCGATGCCTTCTGACTCTCAAGATGAGACTGTTACTCAGGCTCAACGATCTGCTCAGGCTAGGCCTCAGTTTCGGCCTTTTGCTACTGCACCTGTTCCTTGTCCCTCTTCTTCACGGGTTGACCCGGGTTTGGTTCCAACACCTATGACTGAGCCCACGTCCAGCCTGGAATTTGTGTCCACAGACATGCGTACCACTATCCCCCTGACAGTTTCACGCGGCCGTTGCTGAGGAAGTCCGGCCTTGCACTTTGGCTACACCCTATGCTAAGGACAATATGCCCCCAACCGAAGATACGGATTGGGTTCCGGTTGGGAACAGGAGGCAGACGAGAAGCTCTCTCTTGAAAAGGGTTCCCCTGCCTTCTGCCTCTCCACCCTCTGATGTGGTGGTAAAAAAATGGTTTGCTGTCTTACATAAACGTAAACAGATGGTTGATACTGAGGAGAAATCCGATGCCTCCTCTGTTGCATCCTCCCAGGTCGAGATGTTGACCGACACCGAGCAGGTTTCTGGTGACACTCAGCTTAGTAAGAAAAAACGATGCAAGATAAAGTCTCCAGGCAAGGGACGAGGTAGAAAAAAGTCTTGAATTTACAAATGTCTGCTATGGGGGATGTCTTGTCTTTCGGTAGCTTAAATGCTAATAGCCTTAAAAATGTTAAACAGAGACTGGCTATTTTTTCCCCCTCCTTTTGTCCTAACCTTTGAACATTATTTTTTTTTTTTTTTACAGGACATTAGGCTCCACTCGTTAAGAGAAACTGGGCAGGCCTCCAGGGATTGGAGGGATGGCCCGTCTTTCTGGTCCTTGGCTGAGGACGTGTGTTCCAGAGTGGGGATTCTTGTTAAAGGGGTGGACAATCATGTTACGAGACTGCTTGATTTGATTCAGGGTCGCGTTCTTATTTTAGATGTCATTCTCCAACAACAAGAATGGCAGCTGATTAATATTTACAACCCTCAACTTAAAACTCAGCGGATTCAGACTTTGAAAGTTATCCAGCCCTTTCTTCACTCGTCCAAATCAGTTATTTCTGGAGGGGATTTTACCTGTATTTTGGCCTTGTCTGATAAAACTGGAATTACCCCAAAATTATATTCAGATTCTAACTTTAACACTTTGTATGTCACTGCTAATCTGCGTGATGGGGCTTCTTTTGGTGCACACCCTCCAGAACACACTTTTCACCAGGGTAGATTTACCACACGAATTGATTACTTTTTTCTTTCTCATTGGTTGACCAATGTTCAGTATTCGGTTCTCCCATGTGAATATTCAGATCATTGTGTGTTACTGTTAAACATCGGTTGTCCCAATAACAAACCTGTGTCTCGTACGTTCTGGAAAATGAATATTTCTGTTTTGGGGGAGGAAGGTGGGTGGCAGGAGTTGTATGGGCTTCTCCAGGACAAGGTTTCAGTATTTGACTTGTATGATAACCCAGCCTTTTGGTGGCAGGATACTAAATCTGATATTAAGAAATTTTGTAAGAAGTTTTCTAAACAAAAGTCCTCGGATCGCTATTTTCAATATCTTAAGTGCCTTCGGCACTTACAAAGATTACTATCTTGGCAAACAGAATGGGGACTGGATTATTCTGCCCAGATTCGGCAGGTCAAAACTGAGATGTGCTTCTCTCAGTATGAGAGGATGACATCACCTTTTTTTAGAACAAAAGTATGGGAGGAAGGGATCGGCCAAAGTAGTTAACCCCTATGATAGTAGCTACCAACAGGTTGCGTCTAAATATATGCCCTCTTTGATCTCCCATAATGGCACCCGGATTAGTGATAATCGTACCATTTTGGAGGAAGTTTCATACCATGCTCGGTCTTTATATGGGCAAGCTTATGATCCAAAGGCCTGGGAAGGTTTTTTGGGTTCTTTAGGTGTTCCTACTTTATCCCCTGACTGTATTAATGCTTTCTTTCAGCCCGTTACTAGTGCTGAAGTGGACTCTGTTATTAGCCATTTAAAATCTACTATTACCTCTGGTCCTGATGGCATCCCCAATGAATTTTATAAAAAGGCTAAACCCTTATTACCGTATTTAACGAAGGCATACAATGTCATTTTGCAAGGTCTCTTACCTATACCTCTCGCATTTGCTGATAGTTATTTGATTTTTTTATATAAACAGAAAAATGATAAAGAAAAGTTGGACAACTGGCATCCTATTAGTTTGTTAAATTCCGATTGGAAGATCTTATGTAAGACTGTCTCCAATAGACTCTCTCAGATTGCCACCCAAGTAATTTTTTCCACTCAGACTTGTGCGATTCCAAATCATTCCATGCTCTCCAATTTGAAAATCTTGCGTGAAGTCTTTAATGGGAGAGGCACGCAAGGTTATGTCTTTAGCTTAGATCAGACTAAAGCTTTTGACCAGGTTCCACATAGTTATTTATTTGTGGTCCTGGCGAAGTATAGGGTACCTGAGGAACTGCTGTGTTGGATTAAGAATCTGTATCGGTCTGCCTGCACAACGCCGTTGGTTAACGGATTACAAGGCTCCCATATCCCTATCAAGAGAGGGGTACGTCAGGGGTGTCCTTTGAGTCCCCTGCTGTATGTCTTTTCTGTTGACCCTCTTCTCAGAAAACTGAATGGGGAGGGGGCCACTAGACATATCTCTATACAACCAGATCTCGCCTTTCCCAGTGCTCTGGCTTATGCAGACGACACTTGTATTCTGGTAGCGGATCAAGCATTTGGAGAGAGGGCTATTGAGATCGTCCGTTCCTTCTCCTTGATTTCTGGTTCCGAGTTAAATACCCAGAAGAGTATGGGTATTTCAGTTCATATTCCCCCACAGACGGCGTCTCCGGACACAGGAGGAATAATTGTTCATTCTCAGAAAATTTGTATGTTAGGTCTTACTTTTGGTCCACCTAATGTGGTGGAATGCAATTGTATTTCATCTATGGAGGTAGCTGAATCCAAAATTGTTTGCTCGAAGTGGTTCCCCATGTCCCGCAAGAAGCGGATTTATCTGCTAAAAACTTGCATCCTGCCTTTTTTTTTTATTAATTAGTTATATTTTTCCCCTTCCCATACATCTTGAAGCCCGTCTTTATAATTTATTTTTTCAGCTGCTCTGGGGTAGCAGACTAAACCCTGTAAAGAGATCTATTACTTACTGGCCTACTAAACAGGGCGGTCTTCAGATGGTAAACCCAATGTTTTATTTTTCTGGTTTTGTCCATTCTAATATTTTTCCATGTATAGCCAACCTGACGGATTGTTGGGTCCTTAGTTTTTGCTCCCGTTCTCGGTATTTTTTGGATAAATGGCAAGCCCCCGTGTGGAAACCATTTACCAAAATTCCAACCGGGACGTCTGGATACCTCATTGAAATCTTTAGAAAGGTGAAACTGTGGAAAGTGTCTTATGATATAGATTTGTTACAGAATAGAAAACGCTTATATTCCTTAGTTCTGCAAACCATGTTCTTGGTGTCGCCCTGTTTTGATGTGCCATGTGACACTCAATGTTTGACAAAACAATTGCTGGAAAGTAGGATTCCGTAAAAAATGTGGGATACCTTGTGGTTGTGTTGTCATAACAAATTAAATGTTAAGGGTAACCAGGCGCATAAGCAATTGTCTGAAAGGTATTGTGTTCGGGACACCTGTATATGTACACCTGAATCTATGTCGCACCTGTTTTTCGACTGTCCGTATATAGCACCATTGTGGACTCAGTTGGGTCAGGAATGGGCTTTACCTATGTTCTCTGCCTTAACTTATTCAGATTTAGTTTATGGGGAATTTGGATCTAGTTGGAATATTTTTTTTCCAGGTACATTGCGGGTTCTGTTTGCAGTCTGCAAATGGTGTATCTGGCACAACCGATGTATGTTTATTCTTCAACAAAAAGTGGTTTCTTTGAAAGACCTAAGGGAGCACATTACGAAAGAAATTTCTAGTATTTATTGTTTGGAAAAAAAATCTTTGCCTGCACCTTTAGTGGTGTTTGGTGGAGGCTACCTTTAATTTTGTTTGAAGGGGTTACTTGAATGGTGTTCTCTGAGGGGGGAGGTTTGGGTCTTGAGAATTATTTTCAGTATTATTTTCAGGGTTTTTTTTCTGCTTATTATTAACCTGTATCAAAGATAGTTTTTTCTGTTTTTTGCATTTATGTATGGTGATATTACTTTTTTGTGATTTGTCTCGAGTTTTTGTTTTCTTATATTGTTTTCCAATAAAAAATTCCCCTACTCTTTTCGATAAGTGCCATGGGATCTTTAACATCCGCCTGAACTACCACCAATCCAGGCAGATGGGACCTCGGTTTAACGTCTCATCCGAAAGACGGCACCTCAGAAGTGCAGCATCCCTCTCATGCTGAACTACAGTGTCAGTACTGGGATATTAACCGAGGTGCCAGATGTGGGAACTTAACCCACAGTCCTCTGATCTCCCAGCCTCAGAGGAGAGTGTGCTACCTACTGAGCCACTGACACTCATAATGGCGGCTGCTCAAAAAAAAAAAACAGACAGGAGCAGACACCAGAACTAAGGTAAGAGACCACAGTGTGCTCCGAATGAATACAGAATTACATTAAAAGCTTCACCAACGCTTCAAAACACGCTGTTACAAAATGAATCCCCTTGGAGAATTGCACAGTAGCGCTTCTGTAGCGTTTAATTTATAATCAATTTGCAACATTATGTATGTGCACATTTTTATCAACCTGAAGTGAATTTAAAGCATTTAGACGCAAGCAATGGGAACGGGTATCAGACAGTGTTGTAAATAACAGCAATAATTTAACAAGCTAACATGCTGTGACAGCAAACATTATAAAAATAACTTGTATATAAAAACGCTAGTATGTTTAGACTAGTAACTAGTGCTATTTATCTTTTACCCAGGTGCTACTAAGGAAAAAGCAAGTTGCTTCCCTTTAAAAAGAGAAATGTAAATATTGGAGGCAATGGAGTATAGTGGCTAAGGGTCTGGGCTATGATCCTGGAGACCTGGGTTTGAATCCCACAGCCACTAATGAGTATGGTCAAAAGCTGTTTAATAGGCAGTATAGCGCAGTGGTTTAAGGCTCTGAGCTGCAAACCTGGAGACCTTGGTTTGAATCCCACAGCCCCCACTTGTATACTGTGACCCTCAGCAAGTCGCTTAACTTCCTTGTGCTCCCAGGTCGCACCTGTAAACAAGCTTCAGCTTAGTGTCTCTCTCCTGGTAAAATAAAAAATAAAGTTTAAACACATGAAGTGAAACTACTACAATGGTAAATAGAAAGGACTGCATTCTTAACATACAAGGCTTCTATATAATTGATCATTTAAAAGGTTTTTATAACAAAGATGCACTATGTCTCAACAGCACTGTTGTCTGGTTACAAACGGAAAGAAACAAGCAGCTTCCATTTAAAACTATGCATATGAAGTGATAGTTACATCAAGGTAAACAAAAAGGATTGTTATTTAACTAATCAAAGCCTATATAAAATTAATGAATTAAAAAAGAATGTAAAAAAATACAGTTTCCACAGCAATGTTGCCAAGTTTATAAACTGGGCCAAGATTAAATCTCTGTTCACACTGTATGAGGTGGGCATAATTTATACTATTTCACTTTTGAAACCCAAGAATAGCAAAATAGAAATAACATGTCTATACATGGACAATAATGGCACTGCTAAAACCCAGCAATGTTATTCTCTTTATAATATACTGAATAATTCTTTATTTCACATGTTTAAAAAATTATTTTCTTTTTATAAAAAACATTATTGCTGTTTGTCAACTTTCTGCACTGTGGTTTAATTGGAATATTGTCTAGAAAATATTAAAATATAAATTTTAATTATTAGATCCTGAAGAAGCAGAGAGTAAACTGCGAAATGCTGATGAACTAATACTCTTTAATGTGGCAATAAAAAATTGCTAAAACCTCCAGTGAGTGGGTCTGAATTTCTCAAATTCTGTTTGTTACTATACCATGTGCCTGTCCACATTCAGCAGCATGGTCATGGAAGGCTCGACCACCAATGGAGGCTGCTCTTGCCAAGGACCTGACTGGGACACTGACTGAACAATGTCCTCTTGAGGGAGGACCAGAAACACCGCGGTTCGAGAGATAGATTCTTCGACCTCGTCTGACAACTGGTCAACAGGTTGAAGGAAAACTTCCACGGCCTGCATGACTGCAATTTAAGTCAACTAGCTCAACAGGAGAAATGAAGAGCTCTCGACCAAGGGATGCTCAACCATTATTGAGCAGTCAGTCTAGAGACTGGGAGAACCACTGATCACTCCCAGTCCTCCGATAGGCGCCACTTGTGCTTGGCGCCACAGTGATGAAGGCTCCCCTCAGGGTCTGGAGGGTCAAACATATGCCTCAGTAGCCTCCAGTGAATAACCCTCAGACACTGGCCCCAGTCAGGAGCAGCGGCCAGACTGAGGAGGTGCCTGCCATGGCAGTTGCTTCTGCCTCAAGGGCTGCAAGCTGCTGGGAGGATCCAGATGCAGCCGAGGTCTTCCTGTGACCCTCAGGGCTGTCCTTCAGATCCTTTGCCGAAGACCGACACAGCGAGTGTCAAGAGTCTCCTGTCCTCGAGGGACTAAGGAAGCATGCTGAGAGAGAGGGGCCGCACCTGGCCACATAGTATTGCCCACCCAGGCAGTACATGCACGTGTCATGCGAGGTAGGTGATAGACATCTTCTGCCAACACCAATGTCAAACTTTAACTCTGGCTTCTGTTGCTCAACTGAAGGTAGATGATGGAAGTTGAAAGAACTGAGGAAATGACTCTAATAAGATTCAAAAAACTTAGACAAAGTTCACCTATGGGACACTAAATCCTAAGTGGGAGCCGCGAAGGAGGTGACCTGTTCTACCAGTGGGGAAAAAAGATCCAACATCATGTGGTAGAGTTGGGGGATACACAGCCCACGTGGCGGGAGAAGCTTAGCTTACGTACATTACATGTACACACTGGAGGACATGATGAAGGGGGGGGGAATATGATCGAGACCTTTAAATACCTCATGGGGGTCAATAAAATACAGTGTGAGGTATTTTTTGGAGTAAAGGGTGCTCTAGAAATACAGGTTACTCACCTGTAACAGGAGTTCTAGGAATGGTATATGTTGTTCATCCACACTTATTGGCAGGTCCCTTGCCGCTTTAAATCTTGCCGGAAGGTCTTCAAGCTGGCTCCTCCCACCCACCCAGGTGGTAAAACTCTCGGCTCCGCCCCATGACGCCAGATCTAGCCCGCTGGAAGCCAGGTTGTGCGTCGAAGCCGGGGAGGCCAGGTGGGTCATGTGGATTAACAACATATACCATTCCTAGAACTCCTGTTACAGGTGAATAACCTGTATTTCTAGGGACATGAATATGTTGTTCATCCACACTTATTGGCAGACTCCTAGCAGTTCTCCGGGAGGAGGGAGGCAAGGCGCACACCCCTATTAGGTAGAAAGACTGGAGAACCGAGGCCCCAACCAGCACCCCGGCGCGACCCAAGGTCGATGTGGAAGGGGAACGGTAAAGCTTGCTTCCGGGCAGAAGCCCCTGGATATCCTGGACCGAGTGTCCTTGGAAGCAGCCACCGATGCAGCGGAAGGACGGGTTAAGAGGAGCGTTTATCCCTCAGGGAGGCTCCATGCCCGCCCACCTAAAGTGGAGACCTTGCAGGGGTGACCCGCCCGCTTGTCTTCCACTGGGCTGCAATCTGCCAGATGCGGCTTCAGCGAAGGTGATGAACAGCTGGCGAACCTCTCCCGAATTTAAGCTCTACGCTCTTACGAGGTGAGCATTAAAACGGTTCCCACGGAACCTGAATACGGCCTCCGAGGTGTGAATGGGGATAAACCCCAGCAGAGGCAAACCCCCGAAGGGAAGACTCCGCCACCACCTCCTGGAGGAACTTCGGGTGGGGCGCAGGACAACCTAGTCCCTGTGGAAGACCGGATAGGGAGGTTAAAGGAGCGCCTGGAACTCTCCCAGCCTTCTGGATGGCGGAGTGGCCCCAAGAAGGTGTTCTTCCACAACAGGTGGGGGAAAACGCACCTGTGCAAAGGTTCGGATGGCTTGCTCATGAGCTAAGCCCATACCAGCAAGGATCCCGCAGGAACGGGGATACTCTCCCAAAGGGGGAGGCGTAGGCCACGTACTCTCAGCTACCTTCGGCCTGCGCCCGGAAGACAGTGGTGACCGCAGAAGCACCCAGAGGGTCGTCGACCGAAGCCCTGGTATAAGGATGGACCGCAAAAGGTCCGGAATGCTATGCCCAGGGACGGGGAAGGGCACCGCCCTATCCCATCATCGGAAGAAGGAAAACTTCTCCCAAAGGACAAGCATCTTGGCCGACTTCTTAGCAGGACGTGCCGAAAGACCCTAGGCCTGGCCCCTAGCCGCACAGGGGACGGCCAATAGGTGCAGGAATTGAAGGTCCAAATGGATAACCTTCCCCTGAAAAGGAAGACAGGACCGGCGGACTAGAGACCGTCTCGGGAGCCTGGGGCTGAGACTGAGGAGAGCTGGATACCAGCACTGGCAATCCAGTCTGGGGCTACCAGCATCACCTGGCCAAATCCCTCCCTCGCCTTGCCCGTAGGTCAAGGGAAATGGGGAGAGGCACGGAGGGGCCGGAAACTGTGGGTCTCAATGGCATCCCCTACAGCAAGCCTTGCTGAGGGGCGGCAAAACAGTCTCGGCCTAGTAATCTCCCCGGAGGAAAAGGAGAAGATCCTGTGCTGCTCCCGCAGGAGACACTCATGAGGCAGCCTATGCCCGCTCAGGGCCGCAGCCAGGGAATTGGGCTCTGCCATGAAATGGCTAGGAAGCCTCGACTGCACAACCGCCCAATGCGGAGAACCTCCCACTGAGACAAGGGGATAGACCAAACCTGGCGGAGTAGGTAGCACATGGTCTTGGAATAATCCAACTTGGACTTGGACCACTAGACCCCATACAAGCGAAGCGAGCGGTGCCGGCTAATCGGACCGTCTGTCTCCAGCGAGCGGGAAGGACATCGGGACTCACAAGAGGACCAGAGGCGACGCACTCTGCATTCCCCAAGATGGGCACCCCACCCATCCAATAAGCATCGGCCGGAGAAGACCGGCAACTCAGGGCGAACAAGCAGGATAGTCTCCTGCCGAGGTTAGAACGGTCCAGGGAGCGTTCTCCTAACTCCTGGGCTGTAAGTCACGAACTGGTCCACGGGACACAGCGTTGTGACCTCTGGCTGGCCCCTCCCACTAAGGGAAGGCCGTCCTGAGGCCCAGGAGGAGCAGGAGGTCCTGGCAGGACGTAATTCCCCGGCCAAACCGACCGGCAAGGAGGAAAACCTCGCCCCTGTTACGCCCGAGCTGAGCTGGGACTCAAAGTCGAGCTTAGTCGAAGAAGCTTCACCGCTAGGATCACAGTTCTCATCGGCTCCCGAAACGGGAGACCAGTCTTCCGGGTGGTGACATCCGGACCCTTCCATGCCGCAGAGACTGCTAAGCAAGGAAGTGTAAGGAACCGTAAGCAGCTCCCGCAAGAAGGGTGGAGCCTCCCCAAAAACGGACGGACGAGGAGTAGGTACATCCTGGAGACCAGGAAACTGCTACGCCACGCCCTGAGGATGGAATGTCTGCAGAAGAGAGACCATCCAGGCATGCGGGAGGATGAGGCAGAAGCCCCGTCCGTAGAGACCAGAATACCTGGACACGAACCCAGGGTTGAGGGGGGGGTCCACGGCCTTCCTGATCATCTCTAACTAGAGAGCCAGGCATGTCGGATAACCGACACAGGGGCAGTGAACTCAAATTCCCCGTGGGGCAACGGCTCAAAGGAGATCCGCTCACAACTTGCGACAGGATCCACCCTAAATACCTCCAGAATGAGGTGCGGAGTCGTCCCCCACGGGAAAACCCCGGCAAGGGACGATGGGGCCAGAGCAATGCCCCTTGGCCCATCACTCAGCAGGCTTAGGGGAGGGCAGAGGAGCCCTCGATTTCCTGCCTCTCCGCTCCTTTTTGGAGGAAGACGCTGGTTTGGCAACAGGTCACCCAGCGCATGCCTGCTGGCCCTCATGCTGGGCCAGGGGGCCCCAGGGCTCAGGGGCAAGGGCTTACGCAAGGCTGGCGCTGCCCTTGACCCCATGGCGAGTGACGAGTCCGAGTAGCATCGGACTTCTCGGGCCCATGGATGTATCCCTCCACTCCAGGGCCGAAAAGGTCAGTCCCTAAGAAGGGGATGTCCACCAACTCGTGCTGGGTTTCCAAGAAGAAGGATGTTAACCTCAGCCACGCCCTGCGGCGCATAGCCACTTCGGCCACCACCGATCTGGCACAGGAGTCGCCTAGATCCAGAGCAGTCTGGAGCTGCTGCTTCGCCACCGCCCTACCCTGGTCTCGCACCTGTCGAACCGTGGTCTGCAGTCGCCTGGGAGATGAGGGAGAACCTTGTCCAGGGAGCCCAAAAGGGTGTGGGAGAAATGTGCCATCAGTGCAACCGAGCTGGCCTGACGGAGGCCTAAGGAGGACGCAGCGTAAACCTTACGCCCGACATAGTCCATCCTTCTGTACTCCTTGTCCGGGGGGGGGGGGGGGAGGGTCCGTCCACATCCCCGGCGTTTCCAAGACATTGAAAACGTCGTTGCATCACTCCTTCAGCCGAGGGTGCTCCAGAACCGGCAGAGAACCGACCGGGATAGGATCTACCGAGCTACCCTGGCCAAAGGCGAGGGCAGAAGTAGGCCGCCGCCATAGCTCCAAGGCTGGGCCCACAATAGCCTCAGCCACCGGGAAGGCCTCCATGGAAGAACCCCTTCGATCCAGAATCTCCAGAAGGGGGTAAGGAGCCCGATCGGAGACTGGCTTAAGCTGCATTCCAGTAAACTCTGAAATGAGCCGAAGCAGACCCTTAGAAGATGATAGGCTATCGTCTGCTGGATGTTCCTGGGAAGACCCGGGGTCCTCCCAGTCAGGAAACATGGCAGAGCCTGCTCCAGGCTCGAGGGTCTCGGCAAACTGCCGCAGGCCAGGCATTCTTGTCCGCCGGGCGGCAGAGTGAGGGAACCGAGACCTGAAGGACAGGCTATGGTCCGGCCTGGACTCCGCCGTAGGCGGAGGGGCAGCGAGGGTCGAACGAGCAACCGGTCCTGGAGAAGGCTCCTCGACTGATACAAACAGCTGCCAACCAAGCGGCGACTGCTTGCTATCTGGGGAATGAATCGGGGTCGATTGAAACCCACACAACTGCTGCTGCCACATAAGTTCCTCGAAACACCGACGCCAACGGCATCGAAACCGCTCCTCATCCGAGGAGGGGAACGAGGAAGAACGGCCAAGCCACTTAACCCGGTGCTCCAACCGAGAACACGAGATCGGCGTGAGCGGCTAGACCGAGAGGTAGACCGAGACCCAAATCCTCGGGGTAACCGAGAGCTGGCCTGGGAAGAAACGGGGAGCACCCGCTCCTTCCTCGGCTCGGAACGGACCAAGGGCTGTCGACCTGAAGTGGAGGACAGAGCCTCGACTTCCGCCGAAGGCGGCAGGAAGACGGCCTCAGCCGACCCCCCCGAAAGACGGAGTCGAGAGACTGACAACGCCGAAGAGGGTTTGGCCGGCTGACCTGACGGGGTACCGTGAGGCCAGAGGCCAGGTCGGCGTCTGCCAATGAGGGAGGGAAAACTTCCCGCCCTCGAGGAAGAGACCCCACTCACGCCTTTAGACATAGGCCAAGAGACAGGCTGTTCCCTCTCCTTGGAGGAGAGGAATGGCCAACTCCTGAGCAGGTTGAATGTAAAGAATCCAAGGAGAGCGGGATAAGCTCCGCAACCGAAGGAGAGGGAAGGGGAGCCCCCGTCCCTTCCCCGGCAGGATAAGACTGCAGAGAAACAGTCGAGGCAGGCACCCGCCGGTCCGATGGAGACTCCGGAGCGGAAAAAAACACCGGATGTCCGAGCCCCGAATGGGCCGCGCAGTCCTCCGGAGAGCTGACCGAAAGGTCAGAACAAAAATTGCAAGCCCGAGGATCGTGATCCAAGTCCAGGCAAAAAGAGCACGTGGAGTGTGAGTCCCTCCTGGGGGAACTAACCGTACGTTTCTCAGGGCGGAAAAGCCATCCTGAGCGAGAAAGAAAAAATCGAAGATTCAAGATACTTTTAATAAATTTGAAGACCGAACTTTTCAGGAACCAGTCAAAACGCAGAGCGCTAAGGAGGGAACCTGAGCTTCCGAGGTAAGGAAGATCTGCGGCCATGGGGCGGAGCCGAGTTTTACCACCCGGTGGGTGGGAGGAGCCAGCTTGAAGACCTTCCGGCAAGATTTAAAGCGGCAAGGGACCTGCCAATAAGTGTGGATGAACAACATATCCATGTCCCTAGAAATGAAAATTACGTACCTACCGTAATTCTTGATCTTCTCTTGTATCTTCACCATTCATTACTGCTTGGGTTAGCCGGGCGCTCACCCGCTTCTGGAGATTTTTTTTTTTTTTTTTTTTGGGGTCGGCTCCAGCAGTGCACGCCCTCGTGTCGCGACGTATTGCGTCATGCGCGAGGAGCGGCAGTTAGGTGCCGCAGACTCCTCCTCTATCTCAGTTCTGTTAGCCGGAGAGGCGAAAATAAAGGGTAAGAAAAAAGGAAAGCGAGGCAAGAGAGCCGAGGGATAGAAAAAAGGAAAGGAAATAAACTGAAAAAGGAAAAAGCCGATGGAGAATAGACAGAGAAGAGAGAATTCCTACCCTAAGGGACAGTAGGGCCTCCTTTCCGGGGCGGCTCTAGGGAAGGAACAGAAAGAAGGAAAGAGAAGTAGAAGAAGAAGAGAGAAGGAGGCATATTGAGAGGGAGAACAGTGCCCATCGAGTATTGGTTAAGAGGCTTATAGGCTCAAAACTAACAAGGGAGCAAGAATCCCAGTTGCTAGGACTGAGGGGAGGTTCAACCGAACCACCTGAACAGATTCGAATGAGGGCGGACTCTGAACTCTCAACATGCCAAGTCCCTTCATCCTAGTTGAGGGCTCCTAGACTGCCCGGGCAGAACCTGTTCTGGGTACAGCGCCCATCCAGGAAGGGGACTAAGTCCCTTAGCACTTTGTTAAGTGCTAACACAGTAGTGTATGGGAAAAGCTATGACTTCTGGAAGGCAGTTTTGTATGAAAGATAGAGTGAAACTCAGACTCCCTTAGGCAAGGGAGACAGATGCTCAGAGCTGACAAATTCGGTCAGTACCTAGAAGAGCTCGAAAATACCTGCCAGGAGGATTCTAGACTTTGCCGAGGCCCAGTCAAAGCATAGCCATTTGGGCTGTGAAACTGCATAACCTGAAGAAGGTATATAGGAATCACACCCTAAGGGCGGTCAGAAAGAGTTCCCTCAGAATTAGAGAAATACAACTGTGCTCGTTCCTCTTTACCCTGAGGAAAAAGGGGATCCATTCACTAAGAATAGAAAACAGAAAGGTTTTTTTTTTTTGGCATAAAGGCCTAGGGGAGTAAGAGGAACGAGACGGGAGGGGGAGACGCCACAGAAGGAGGCCACTGAGGGTAAGGTGGGTGGGTATCAGTAATGAATGGTGAAGATACAAGAGAAGATCAAGAATTACGGTAGGTACGTAATTTTCATATCTTCCCTTGTCAATCTCCACCATTCATTACTGCTTGGGTGAGTACCAAGCCCCCTCCCCCCTTAAAAAAGGGGGGAACCCTGAGGAACAAGACCCCAGCCTCCTGTTGGTGAGAAACAGAGGGAAGACCCTAGCTAATACAGAGAGAAGCCTAGGGAGAAGAGCTAGAGGTGTCCCCGAGGACGGGAGATGGAGGAAGCCCTGCAGAAGTCTCCTAGCTCTGGAGGAAAGAAGACGGGTCCCCGAAAGCGGAGGAATCACCCTACGCCGGCCAGGGTGACAACCTTGATAGACGGCCATGCCGGCCCACTCCATCGCAGATCGCAGTCCCCGCAAGCCTGGAAGCCACCTCATTACGCCATAAGATGCCCTTGCTTGGTGTCTTGCCAGCTCCAGGCCTATAGCAGAGAGGGCAATAGCTTGTCTGGTGTGCTCCGTATCAGGCATTGATGCTAAGAGCTGGGAGAGCATCGACCACAGATGCCGATTGTAGGCAGAGTGGTGAGCCTGATGTGATGCAATGCAAGCCACCGCACGAGAAGAAGAGAACACTCTTCGCCCCCACCGGTCGAAATGTAGGGATTCCGAATCCAGTGGACGGTCGTGCGCCAGGCGGCAATGCCCAGAAGGAGTCTCTAGGTAGACCAGACCCGAGGATGGGTTGGGAAGGGTACACAGGGATTCCGAGGAGGCACAATACCTTCGACGACAGTCTGCCGGGGCTGGAGAAAGGACGGCTGGCGACTGCCAGGAATGGACAGACGCCTCCTGGAAGGGGATAGGCCAGGAAGGTACCACCAGGTGTTGGGCACTGAATTCTCCAAGGAATTCACGCGTCTCCTCTTCAGTATTGTCTCTCCTAACGTAAGAGATTCAAAGATCCCTCACCATCCTCAAAAGGAATCGCTGATATTCAGTGAAATCAGCATCGGAAGAAAGGTGAGCAAGGGGTTCCTCTCCCTCAGAGGAGGGAGACGAGGATGATGGAGAGCTCGAATGTCCAGAAGATTCCTGCGGCGGTGGGGAGAGTCGAAGAACCCGCTCATGCATATGTCTAACATATATGGGGAAGGCCGCCGCAGAACCTCTGAACTGCTCCCAGGATAACAGACCCATAGGGCCGACATGGCCTGGAAGAGCGGGGGGTGGAAGCAGAGGTACTGGAGAAGGGCACCTGCGAAGAGGCAACTCACCTCTGCTAGGACTCTGAAATCCGGGGAACGGAGCCCGAGCTGGAGGGATCCCAGACAACAAACCAGGCCGCAAGACGAGACCCTGGGGATGTGATGCCTGGAAAAGCCCGGTGGGGATCTTCCCCTGTGACGAACCCGGGACTGCATGGATCCAGAAGGGCAGTCCACAGCAACGCCACCAGAGAAAACCCCAGAGCCCAAGAGGGAAAGGCGGAGTTCGGTGCTATGACTCCTAGCCACCCCACGAGGGGTGGCCGGCGGAGACCGTGACGACCGTCCCCCGACCCCTCGGACTCCAAGAGAGCCCTCCTCCTCGACTCCAGCGTTCCCCCCGAGGGGTGGCAACAGCACCCGGGAGGGTAGCTGTCACAGACCCCCTAGGAGGGGGAGCCCCCCCCATCACCCCCCCCGGGACCCAGGGCCACCCCTAGCCCGAGGGCCCTCAGGGGAGGACAGGAGAGGGGACAGCGGGAGGGGGCCGCTCTGCTGCCTAGCACCCCGTGTCACTGGGGACCCCGACTCCGAAGAGTCAGGGAGCCAGGATGGGTCCTCATCCGAATCATCGGCCTCCGAAGAGGAAGAGACCAGCAGAACCTCGATGCTGGCAACCCCAGGGGTCCCCGGAGGAACGGCGCTGGTGCTAGGGACAGCGCCGGACGACCCCAGCCCACCGCTACAGCCAGGCCGGTCCTGGCCCCTGCCACGCCCGTTAGGCCGCAGCGGAACGAACACTGGCGGCGCCGCTATGGCGCCGTCCCGATCACCGGGCGCCGATCCGGAACGGCGCCGGAAGGCGGCATCGAGGGTTCACCGGGCTACAGGCCCTGCACCTCCCAGGGGAGGTGACTGCCGAGGCGGTGTCCCTGTCGCGCCCCAGGTGGGACTACGCGTTCCCCGACACCGCGAAGAAGCTTCCTCTTCAGCAAGAAAGAGGAGGAAGCCTCCTCCTCCGCTGACCGTATAGGCCCGTGAAGGGCCAGAGATCTACCTGGAGTCCCTAGAGCGACGCCGCCCCTGAAGGTCGGCGGGCTTTCCGAGCTTGAACGCGGCAGACTTTGAGGACACGACGGTCCATGGAGAAACAAGCGCCGCATGCGCCCATGTTGTGGTTGGGTCCCAGGCAACGGAGACAGACATCATGCCGTCCGAGACGGAAAACGCCGCCACAGGAGCACCAACGCATGGGCGCGGCTCGCCTTCGCTCACGCCTTGCTCCCGAACCGGACATGATGCGAACTAAACGAGGGAAAAAAGGCAATAAAGCACACGGCGCCGCAGTATAGAAAGAAAAGGAACGGTCTTACCGGTATGCGGCGTAGAGTGTGAATCTTCTGAGAAGCGAGGAGTCTTTGAGGAACAGAGAAAACTAACGCTACCGCGCAGCGGGTGCAGCCTCGACAGCGGGAGAAACAGAACTGAGATAGAGGAGTCTGCGGCACCTAACAGCCGCCCCTCGCATGACGCAATATCGCTAACAGGGCGGCGCCTGCTGGAGCAGACAAAAAACCACTCCTGAAAGCGGTGCACGCCCGGCTTAACCCAAGCAGTAATGAATGGTGAAGATTGACAAGGGAAGATCAAGGGGTCACAATATGAAGCTTGGGGGGGTTGCTTCAGGAGAGATGCGAGGAAATATTTCACAGAAAGTGTGATGGATGCTAAGAAGAGTCTTCTACTGGAAGTAGTGGGGGCTAAAACATTCGTGGGATTCAAAAAAGCCTGGGATAAGCACAAGGAAATCATATGGGGTAGGTAAGGAGTGGAAGCAAAAGTGCTGTAGAATGGGAAGGTTCTGCAGGGAAAACAACAAAATGAAAAACGGCAGACTGGATGGGCCAAGCAGCCCTAATCTGCTGTCAGTTTCTAGGTTTCTCGGTTTCTATCAGACTGTTCCAGTGGAACTGCCATAATGTGGATAATGAACCATATATCCACATCCCAGAAATGTTCATCTGTGTGTTAAGCTGGATATCACATTACATAGGAGCCCTATTAGTAGAGCGGTGGCTTTCATTTTCCTCCAAGACGGCTTAAACATTCATAAAAAATGCATTGAAAAAGGCCCCCATAGACTTGTATGGCGCACGCCCCCATGCTCTCCTTACTGAGATGTCACAAAATGTCTGAGTGCAGGGGCGGGGCAAGCAGACCAGGAACTTGGAAGGGGTTGGCTGGCCATAGGTTTGGCTGCTGTTACGATCCTTTCCCTACAGAACAGCGCTTATTTAAAAATTATAATTTCTACACCATTTGACAAATGCTGCCATTAGGTATTGGGCTGTGAAGCCCATAATCCTAGATCAGAAACTTCCTTTAAGGGAGAGCAGTGGGTCCTCCTCTGACATACTGAGGATCTTGCTTTCCCCATGAGTTTGGCATCTATGGCCCTGTATACACTCTGGGCTTGTTAAAACATTTCAAGTCCCTTAAAACATTTTAAACAAGCCCAAACATGGTTCGTGTCCACACTGAACACAGTTAGAAACCATGTTTAAACCCTGCAAGGGACCTAGTGTTGAAACCAGTTTTAAACACCATATCAAACCTAGCACGGTTTGCCTGGTAGTGTGCACGGGAGACTGATCCATGTTTATCCAGAAGCAGCACTAATCCGTGGTGGAGATTAAAGAGATACTCTCTCAATATTTTTATTTTCAGTTCTTAAACTGGTTGGTAGCAGTAATCTTTTTCGCATTAGTATTACTAACAAAATGCCTAAATGCCACTGGATTCCTTACCTATTACCAGTATTCAATATTTTAAGGGTAAAATTCAATTAGTACTTTTCTCAGGCGGACCACTCCAATTCCCATCAGCTGAGGCACCCGCGCATCCATGAACAAGAGTTTTTACAGCACAATCATTTTAAAATCAGGCTAAGTTCGCAAAGTTCAGTGCACTCCATACTATCAAGGACTGTATTTGTTTAATATGCTAAAAAAGCGTGGTATGCCACTCGTGGACACACGGCAGCCTCGGCCTGCAGCAATTAGAGCAGCCCGCTCGAGGAAGTACTAATTGCATTTTATCCTTAACGAGTCACAGACACCTCAAGAAGAACTTTGAAGAACACAACACTGGAACACAAAGCAGCTTATATTTCTTAGCTCTGTATTTCTTACCTCAATTATTACTGCGGTCAGATGCATGGAAACAGAAGAGCTGTTCCCTGAGGGATCACCAGCTCCTATTGCTTCTTCCCAACCTGTCACAATACTGTGCTTATGACATCAGTTATTCCCATAGCAACAGACCGATGTCACAACAGAGCTTTACGATGTCAAGTAGAGAGTACGCTATAGAAGCAGATGAGCTCTAAGGGATAAAGATCCTGTTTTGGGGGGGAATTTCTTCAGTAACGAATAATAAAGAGGAGAAATCTATACATGCGAAATACAAACTGAATTGTGTCTAATTATTATGTTTTCTAAAGTTTTTTCAAAGGCGTCAGCTGCTCTTTAAAATATTGAATACTGTCAATATGTAACAAATCCTGTGGCATTTAGGCTATTTTGTTAGTAATACTTATGCCAAGAGGACTAATGCCACCTGGCTGTTTAAAAAGTGGAAGAAACAAAAATGCTGAGAGTCCCTTTATGAGGTTAGTGCCAGCACATTACAGGGCTACAGTGTGGATGCGGTGTGACCATATTTAAACACGGTTCTGAAAAAAATTCAAGCCATGTGGACAGATATCCATGGTGAATTTAAAACTTTTTTTATAACAGTCTTAAATATGGACTACAAGTGTGTACAGGGCCTATATGATCAAACTTTCCTCTGCCATGTAGAAGTTGTTTTGGAGGGGAAAAAAATCTAAAAATAATTCAGCTATTTTGAGTTACCTGTGACTGACAAGAGCTGAAGTAAGGCATGTCTGTTCCGGTCTGGTGCTAAGCCACGCCCCGGCTCATGCTCGTGGCATGGGTTTGTGTGGCAATACTGTTACATTTTCTGCTTTCTTCAAGTGACTTACATAAAGTCCTGTAAGCAGAATCTTTTGAGTACAATCAAACCCCAGAAATAAATGTTTGGCTTCTATTCTGAAAGATCTACATAGATATTTGCTTGGACATTCACCTAGAGTGAGAATATTTTATTCTCACTGTAAGTCTGTGATAAGCAAAAACATCAGGGTTGTTTGGTGCAGTTTATGTTCACTGCCACTTCATGTTTTCAGACATCCATAGAATCACTTGGCTAATGTATGTTATGGATATCTTGTAAGGAATGCCACAGTAATTCAATAAGAAAATACACAGAATAACACATTGGCAACAGTGTGTTATGAGGTCTCAAACCTCGAGAGGTTTATGTGGCCATCACACACCAAGGGTGTGTTAAAAAATTCACAAGACGCAGTTTGCTTTTTTTTTTTTTTAATATAACAACTGGTCCAGGGACATGAGCACAAAAATCAAGTTTCCCAACACTGAAAGTGAAGGTAGAGTGCTCCAAATGTCCTAATAACTGGGTATGACATTATACCCAGTTATTACAGTGTCTGACCACACTGATAATCAGTGTGATAAGGGGGTCATCAGTTATTGTATAGCTACAGCAGAGCCAGCCATGATCCAACACAGTAACCTGCAGTAAATGACATCACAAAATATTGCAGTAAAAAAAAAAAGGGAGGGACTTAACTGCCCATGAATTCTATGTTCCTCCAGCATATTGCAGCATTAATATGTGGCATCCTGGCTGGCACCGTTGTACTGTAACTTTTTTTATACTTCATATATGTACATTGTGTTACAATGCCCCCAGCTTGGGTAGTGCCTGAAAACCCACAAACCCCTGGTCCAGTGCACCTACCCAGTTACCCACTATATATTCTTAAAAAATTACAATAACTCCCACTGATGATCAAACAATACCAAGGTCATCATGCAGCATGAAATACTGGAATAAACCCTTTTGACATTCTCACTTCTGCTGATCTGGCAGGGTCTCTCCAGGTATGATCAAGATTTCAGTTCCCACTCCAGAAGAAATGCACACCTTGGAAGTGGAACCTCTGTGCAGTGCCAGGGCTGTCACTTGGAACACTGAGGACAGCTGAGGGGAATGTACACACACAGTCGTTGGCAAGAGCAGAAATGCGGTAACCAAATGGAAAAGGCAGGATGGATCAGAAAGGTCACTAGGCAGAGCAGTTATCCCAAAATGAAAGTGGAAGCAAAAAGCAAAGAAATAAAATGCTACACCATGTTGGGATAATTGATACAGCATGACATTTACTCAAATACTGTGACATCCCCAGTCTTTGCCAGGACAAGCGTGTGCGCAGGTGTGAAGGAAACAAAAAATTTTAAGTTCTGTGTCGGATAACCAACAAATGCATGAATAGTTTAGCTCAGTGGCCAGAAACCAAAATTATTTAAAAACTGAACTAAGTACTACCACGCTGAAATACTTCCAGTATGTTTTTTTTTTTCTTTTTTAATTAAAATTCAACCACAAATTTGTAATGAAGACTAGCACCATGGAACAAAACCTAGGTTCTAGTGCCATCCTTCAATTCTTTCAGTAAACCCTAACACACCAGACGTACAGCAGATAAAGAAAGGAAAGTGCTAAAGAGGATCTACTTAGTCTGCTGTGTCAGGGGATACAGGCAGATTACATTAATTGGCCTGAACTAGAAAAAGGACAAGAAAAGGTGAAATGTTCTTAACATCCTCAATGTGATGATCAAAAAGAGAGGACATTTTATAGTTTAGAGAATTCAGTGGAGGCCTAGATAAACAACATTAGCAAAATGTATTCTATATATGTCCTATAGAATTGGTGTGAATACTTGAAGTCACAGCAAAGCACTGTGCGCAAAATCCTTGACGCTCCACCCTATGGAACTCACTAACACCCCCCTTCATTGTACACTTCTACAATAAGACTGTGGAAAACATACTGTATGTGCTTACATAATGCCTTAAGTTACCTTCTCAAATACAATCAATAAAGCTTACTTAAAGGAAAGTTTACTAGCTAGATAAATATAGGTCACTCACCTATATCCGTAGTTCTACTAATGCACCTACAGCCGTAGTTCTACTAGTGGTAAACAGTTCACATCCACACTCCAGCAGTTCGGGAGACAGAGGAGTCATCGGAAGTCTTCAAGCTAAGTTCTTCCCACCACCCAGGAGGTTACTCTTTTCTATGTACAGTACTTACTATGCTGTAACCTTATACAGTCTGTATGTTTGCACTTCGTGTTGAACCAATGTCGCTGTGTAACCTGTGATTTTGTTGATATAGTTAGAGCTTGTATTGCTTATTGACTTCATGTGATTTTTTTTTTTTATTATGATTACATATAATTATTTCCAGGTCAACCAAGAAAACGGAGTTAGTCTCACTGGGCCCACCGGGTCAACAAAATTCAATAAATATCCTCTAGCTCCACCCTATCATGTCAGGGGCCAGATTCTGAAAAAAAACAAAACAAAAAAAAAAAAACATTTGAACAGTCCAGCGCTAAAGTTGGCGCCACGCCTTGCAATTGCGCAGGTTCCAAAAGTTGCTATTCACAGTCTGACAGTGCACAATGCTGTCTGACTGTGAATAGAGCCAGAAACCCGGACCAAGTGTACACCGGTGGGGGGATGCTACAAGTCTCGATGGCTGAGAGAGACCTGGGGGTGGTGGTGGATGTCAAGATGAGCAACTTGGGGACTTGCAGGGCAGCGGCCAAGGCCAACAGGATGCTGGGGTGCATCACTAGGGGGATCACCTCCAGAAGGAGGGAAGTGATACTCCCTCTGTATAAGTGCTTGGTGAGGCCGCACCTCGAGTACTGTGTGCCGGTTTGGAGGCCACACTTAAAGAGGCATATTGAACTCCTGAAGACGATCCAGAAGGGGGCAACAAAAATGATCTGGGGCTTGGGGGGCAGGATCTATGAGGAGAGGCTCAAGAGCTAAATATACACATTGGAAGAGAAGGGACCGGGAGGACATGATAGAGGTCTTCAGGTACATGAAGCGGGTAAATAAGGAGAAGAAGTCAAGTGCTCCGAAGGAAGGGAGGGTAACTACAGGGCATGGGTGGAAGCTGGGGGAGAGTGAGATTCAGGGAGAAAGGAGGAGGTGCTACTTCACTGAGAGGTGGTGGAGTCATGGAAAGCGCTGAGGGGGGGCTGGTGGAGGCAGAGACAGTGGTGGGGTTCAAGAGGGGGTTGGACAGGTACAGGGGAAGGGTTCTGGTAGCAAAGTCCAGTGCAGCGAGAATATCCAGGACTGGGAAGGGAGAAGCCAGAGAGGGTGAGGGGGGCAGCAGGGTCAGTTCCCAGGGTGGGGTCTGAACAAATGAGCAGACGCGAAAGACCGTTAGGCCTATTCTGCTGGCATGTTAGTACTTACTAATGAAGGAGTTATTTATTTTGCATTTTATGTGATATTTCCTACCCTTATCGCTTTTACTGTAATGGTGCCCAGAGCCTCCAGGGAAGGGGCACCAATAATTACAAATAAACCACTACTACTAGTACCTCTGCCCACACACACACACACACACACACACACACACACACACACACACACACACACTTCTGCCAGTGGCTGAACTTGGGTTCTGGATGCCAGCACTGGAATGACCCCTGCTAGGGATGCTGCTGAGGTTGTTGTGCTGAAAGGACCAAAACTGAAAGGACTTTTTAGGCTTTTACCCTTCTGGGAGAAAGCCACATAATCACGTATGGCATGCCCTTCCATGTCAGGACCGAAAAGGTTAGTGCCCAAGAGGAGGCCATCGGCCACCTCATGCCAAGTATCCACTGCGAAAGTGGGGAGCCTCATTCAGGCCCTACGGCTCAAGCTGACAGCCGTAGCCATGGCAAGGGTACAGAAGTCGCCCATGTACAAGTCCATCTAGAGCTGGTGTTTAGCCAACAGTTAATCCTGGTCTCTGATGCACTTTATTAGAAGCTGCTTATCAGCGGGAAGCAGGGGTGGAGTTCCCTTAACACCAGAAACAGGTAATGGGCAAAATTTGCCATCATGACAGTATAGCAGCATACATCTTTTTAGCCTTGTCGTTAATCTTCTTGCACACACTGTCTGAAGGTATATCCATGTGCCCTTGGCCTCCCACACAAGGCAGAATGCGAAACCAAGCAATTGCAGTTCCAGTGAGTAACTGGGCTTAAAGTGCACCGCAGGATTTAAAAGAAATCTCTGAAAAGGATTCCCTCTATCTCTGTACATTACGCTGTTTAAAAAAAAAAAAAAAGATTCAGACAGGTGCTTAAAATTTACAGTCTATGTAAAAACGATGAGCCTCAGTACTCGTCAAAAAAATCAAGTGGAAAAAAAAAAGGGACAATTTAACTGCTTTTCACTGAAGAAAAAAATTAAGTTCAGTCCTCTTGCATTACCAAGAGAAATCACATATTATAAAAGTGAGCTTTGTTTTTCCTTGGCAAAGTCTGCATGAGCAACAGGTGCCCAGGACAGATGGTGTAAGGCTAGTCAAAAATTCAAATCTGTACACAAACAGCACAGAAGGTCTCTAAGCATTTGTTTTACTTTTTTCCCCTTTTAATTTCAGTGTGGAAATGTAATGTTTGCTTAGGAACTGTTAAGAGCGATAGGTAAATTTCCAGTGGAAATGTGTGCCACCACTGTCATTATTTTGAGTTCTGTAACTGCATGATAAGAGAAGGGAAGAGAGAAATACAGGTTACTCACCTGTAACAGGAGTTCTAGGAATGGTATACGTTGTTCATCCACACTCATTGGCAGGTATCCTTGCCGCTTTAAATCTTGCCGGAAGGTCTTCAAGCTTGCTCCTCCCACCCACCCGGGTGGTATAACTCTCGGCTCCGCCCCATGGCGTCAGATCTGGCCCATGGAAGCTCAGGTGTAGCGTCGGCCGGAGGTCGAAAGCAGGTAGGGATGAACAATGATATACCATTCCTAGAACTCCCTGTTACAGGTGAGTAACCTGTATTTCTAGGGACATGGATATGTTGTTCATCCACACTCATTGGCAGACTCCTAGCAGTTCTCCGGGAGGAGGAGGCAAGACGCACACCCCCAATACTTACTTGGGAAAGAGAGACTGGAGAACCGAGGCCCCAAAACCAGCATCCCGGCGTGACTCAAGGTCGATGTGGTAATGGGTAATAAAGGTGTTTGCTGACTTCAGGTAGCAGCCCTGCAGATTTCCTGGATAGGGACGTCCCTGGAAGCAGCCACGTTGCAGCAGTATGGCGGGTAGAATGAGCTCTTATCCCTCTGGGAGGCTCCATGCCCGCCAACTTATAGCAGAGATCTATGCAGGAGGTTACCCACCTGCTTATCGTCCGCTTGGCTGCAGGTCTGCCAGATGCGCTTCAGCGTAGGTGACAAACAGCTGGCGAACCTCTCCCAATTTCAGCCGTGCGCTCCTTATAATAGCGGCGCCCTTCTAGGAACCAGAGTATAGGAGCCTATATTGACCTCGAGGTGTGATTGGGAGTAGAACACCGGCAGAGTCAACACCTGGTTAAGGTGAAACTCCGACACCACCTTCGGAAGGAATTTCGGGTGGGGGCACAGGACAACCTTGTCCCTGTGGAAGACCAGGTAAGGAGACTCGATGGAAAGCGCCTGGAGCTCTCCCATCCTTCTGGCTGACGTGATAGCCACCAAGAAGGCGGTCTTCCACGACAGGTGAGAGAGACACACCTGTGCATAGGTTCGAATGGCTTGCCCATGAGCTTTGCCAGTACCAGCAGTAGATCCCACGGAGGTGGGGTTCCCGCACTGGAGGAAATGTGATCAAGGCCTTTGAAAAGCGCAGACCACCTTCTCCTGCACATCGACTGCTTCCTGCCCGTAGCAGAGATGGCTGCCAGGTGTACCTTAGGGTCACGACCAAGCCCTTGACTAGAAAGGGACCATAAATAGTCCAAGATGCTTGCCAAGGAACAGGAGGAAGGGTCCAAGCCCTTGCCTGACACCAAATGGAAAACCTTTTCCATTTGAAGGCATAGCATTTTCGTCCGACCTACGGGACGCCTCAACTACATTGAGGACCTCGTCCGGAAAGACCCAAGGCCTGGAACTTAGCCGCCAGGAACCAGGCCGCAGGTGCAGGGATTGAAGGTCCGGATGGAACACCTTCCCTGATTGACTGAGAGCAGGTCCGGCGAGCTGGAAGCTGCCGGAGTCCTGGAGCTGAGACTGAGGAGATCTGGGTACCAGAACTGGCGAGGCCAGTCTGGGGCTATCAGAATCACCGCGCCTTGTCCCTCCTCGCCTTGAGAAGCACCTGTGGATCAAGGGAAATGGGGAAAGGCGTAAAAGAGGCCCGGGGTCCACTGCCTCGAGAAGGCATCCCCCTGCAGCGAGCCCTGCTGAGGGGGGCGGGCATGGAACAGGCTCAGCTTCGCGTTCTCCCTGGAGGCAAACAGGTCCACCTGAGGTGTGCCCCAATGGGAGAACAGATGCTGTACTACCTCCGGCAGGAGAGACCACTCGTGGGATGCAGCCCCTATCCGCTCAGGGCATCGGCCAGGGTGTTGGAGGCTCCTGCCACGTGAATGGCTAGGAGATCCGCCTCCAGGCTGCGCACGAGTGACCAAATGCGGAGAGCTTCCTTGCATAGAAGCATGGAGCGCGTCCCGCCCTGGCGGTTTAGATAGTACATGGTCGTGGTATTGTCCGTCTGGACTCGGACCACTTGACCCCGGAGGAACGGAGCAAAGGCGGTGAGAGCTAGGCGGACCGCTCGGAGCTCCAGCAGGTTGATGTGGCATCGGACTCCTCGGGGACCAGAGGCCATGAGTCCGTGTTCCCGAGATGGGCACCCCAACCCATCAGAGAGGCATCGGTCGAGCAGAGAGACCGCCGGCTCGGGCGGACGTAACGGGATGCCCTCCTGCAAATGATCTGGAACGGTCCACCACTGGAGGCGCTCCACATCCCTGTGTCACCGACCACAAGCTGGTCCAAAGGATCGCATCGTGACCACTGGCTGGCCAGTCCCCACTGAAGGGGACGATGTTCCAGCGGGCCCAACGGACCACACTGGTGCAGGCCGCCATGAGACCCAGGAGGCGAGGAAGTCCCGGGAGGGCGAATTGCCCAACCAGAATGATCGGGCAAAGGAGGAAAGAACCTCGGCCCTGTCCGCCGGAGCCGCTCCTGGCTCAAGAGAGTCGAGCTGCGCCGATGAATAGAATCACCTGCTTCGCTCGAGTCTGACTTGGCCTCGCGATAAGGAGGCCCAGTTGAGAGCAGACCTGGAGGGCCAGATTTCTGGACCACTCTGCCTCCTTCCTGGAGGGAGCTGCTATCAGCCAGTCATCCAGGTAAGGGTACACCCGGACCCCTCGGCGCCGCAGGAATGCTGTCACCACTGCCATGCATTTGGTGAAGACCCTGGGAGCTGGAGACAAGCCGAAGGGCATGGCTTGGAACTCGAAGAGGGATCCTTCCGCTCGGAAGCGAAGGAATCTCTGGTGAGACGGACGGATAGGGACGTGAAAAACGCGGCCCTGCAAGTCCAGAGAGCAGAACCACGCTGCTCCAAGGATGGTATTATCTGAGCCAGAGTGACCATCCTGAAGGTTCGAGACCTTAGGAACTTGTTTAGGTCGTAGGTTGAGAATGGGGCGCCAGCCCCCCGTCCGTTTCGGAACCAGGAAGTACCTGGACACAAACCCTGGGTCTGAAGGAGGGTCCACCACCTCTCTTATCACCTCCTTCTGGAGGAGGAGAGCGATGTCGGCTCGACGAGCCGCCAGTGAGGCTGGGGATCCCGAAGCCCCCCGAGGGGCGACGGCTCTGAAGGGTGGTGCCTGCTCGAATTCCAGAGGCAGGCCTCTTCCCACCACCTCCAAGACCCACCTGTCCGTGGAAACAGCGGACCAGGCGGAACGGAAGTGCCGGAGCCGTCCCCCCACGGGGGGACCCAGGGATAAGGTGACGGGAATGGGGGCGACACCCCTCAGCCCGTCACTGGGCAGGCTTGGAGGAGGGACCGGCCGAGGGACCTCCTGGGCCTTTTCCTCCCTGCCTCCTGTTAGAGGAAGCCGGCTTGGGTTTGGGATGCCAAGGCCGAGCCTGCTGGCCCCTGACGTTGTAGGGCAAGCTGGGGCACAGAAGGACGAAGAGGGCTTAGGCTGTGGTTTATGCGCTTTGTCCTTCTGAGCGGAAGAGACCGAGTCCAAGGTAGCATTGGACTTCTCGATCCTCTGCAGGTGACCTTCCACCCCAGGGCGAAGAGGTCAGTCCCCAAAAAGGGAACATCCGCCAACTTGTGCTGGGTATCCGAAGTAAAGGTGGATATCCTCAGCCAAGCCCGCCGACGCATAGCCACTGCGGCCGCCACCGATCTGGCACATGAGTCCCCTATATCCAAAGCAGTCTGGAGCTGCTGTTTGGCCACTGCCCTGCCCTGGTCCCGCACCTGCTTAACCGTAGTCTGCAGATCGGCGGGAAGATGAGGGATGACCTCATCCAGGGAGCCCAACAGGGCATGAGAAAAATGTGCCATGAGGACGGCCGAACTGGCCTGACGAAGGCCGAGAGAGGACGCAGCGTAGACTTTTCGCCCGACATAGTCCAATTTCTTGGACTCCTTGTCAGGAGGTTTGTCCACATCCCTGGCGTTGCCGGCGCGCCGGAAAACGCTGTCGGTAACCAACCCCTCAGCAGAGGGGTGTTCCGAAAAACCGGACAAGGAACCAGTAGGGACCGCATACTTCCTGGCCATCCTGGCCGAAGGCGCAGGGCAGGAAGCAGGGCGCTGCCAAAGCTCCAGTGCCGGACCCACTATGGCCTCGGCCACCGGAAAGGCCTCAGTCGGAGAATCCCCTCGGTCCAGAATCTCCGTGAGGGGATACCTGGCCCGTTTGGAAACGGGTTCAAGCTCCATCCCGGTGGACTCCGAGATGAGCCAAAGTAGTCCTAGGAAGGACGACGGGCTATCGTCCATTGACTGACCTCCTGAAGACTCCAAGTCCAGTCGCTTGGAGAAAAAGGAGGAATCATCTTCGGACTCTGAAGAGTCCTCGAAGAGCTGCCTCTGGCCTGAGCCACCCTTCACCTGCCGAGGTCGATCGGGAGTGAGGGTAACTGACAGCCGATGGGGTAGACCCTTAGCCGACCGAGAATCCTTGGTCGGAGCCCCAATTGGTGGCTGTGGAGGCGGAGGTTCCACCGGAATCGGTGGAGCAGCTGGTTTTGGCCGAACAACCGGCCTGGGTATAGGCTCCTCGGATAAGTCGAGGGGTTGTGTCGGCCGTTCCGGTGACAGCCACTTAATGGCCGGGGAAGGCGACGGTCGGCTTATTCCCGCCAGGAGGAACTGTTGCAACATAAGGTCTCGCATCATTGCGACGTAATTTACACAGCCTCCTCATCCGGAGGAGGACGAGGGACGAGCAGCGACGCCGCTCCATCGCGTGCCGACCGAGACCGCCTGGCGACGTGGGATCGGCTGACCGCGAAGAGGTCCGAGACCGAGACCGAGAGTCCCGGAATTTCCGAGGTCGGTGCGGGGAGGTGTCGGCCGGAACCGGCACTCCCTTCGGCTCGGATGGTGCATCCGAGGGTTCCGGAACCGGAGGCACAGGCGAGCCCACGGGATCCTCAACTCCTCCCGGGGGAACCGGGGAGAGGGGAATCTCGGCTGCTAAAGGCGACAGCCCGTCCAATGGGTCGAGAAAAATCTCAACTTCATCGGTGGGAGTCTCGGTCAACTGACCTGACGGGGACACCGTGAGGCCAGTGGCCGAAGCCGAGCGGTCGACCGAAGCCGACGGCCCGGGGAGAGGGACCTTTCCCGCTCCCAAGAGCGTCGACGGAGGGACTTAACCATGTCCCTCTTTTTGGACCGAGAATAAGGTCCCGCAAACGTAGGCCCTTCTCCTTTAGTGGAGAGGGACAAAGCTCCTTAAAAGAAGCCGTGTAAGAAGAGCCCAGAGAGAGCGGGATAAATGCCGCGGCCGAGGAAGATACGGCCCGCGCCGCCTCCTCTTCGAGGGCGACCATCCGCCGAAGCTGATCCGCCGAGAGCCCGCCACTGCTGACACCGCCAACCGGGCCTCCTTGACTTCACCGAGGGAAACGCTCGGGACGGCCCAGTTGTAATCGGGCAGCACGGCCTTCGCGAGGACGAGGGCGAGAAAGATGAGCACAGGTCGCAAGCCTGCGCGGCCGTGCTCAAGGCCATGCAGTAGACACACGTGGAGTGTGGATCCGTCCCGAGACATCTTCTGCCCGCATGGGCATCTCCGAAACGGGGTCGATTTATCCATCGCAGCCGCGAGGGATAGAAGACTAAGTCTTTGCAAAATTTATTTTAAATCCGCTAAGCGGAGAAATAGGAACCAGTCTCAAGCATAGGCGTTAAGGAGGAACCTGAGCTTCAAAGCGGTAAGGAAGATCTGGCGTCATGGGGCGGAGCCGAGAGTTATACCACCCGGGTGGGTGGGAGGAGCAAGCTTGAAGACCTTCCGGCAAGATTTAAAGCGGCAAGGATACCTGCCAATGAGTGTGGATGAACAACATATCCATGTCCCTAGAATTTGACCTTCTGTACCTGTGTAACATTGAGGCTTATAACATGGGGTGACAAATACAGTTTGTGAATGGCTGAAAAGGGCCACGTGAGTGTGCATTAATGCACAATATTTCTACAAGTGATGTGAGTAGGCGAGAAGCAATCATTCAACCTACCAGATCTGTACTGTGGGGCCCCAGAGTAAGCATAAAAGCATCCATGTTTACAATGTGCGGGTAGTGGGCGGTAAACACAGTAAGAAGTGGTGAGGAAATTCTGCCACTGTCTGCAATCCATCACCATACATGTTTGTACCTGTCCGCAGAGTCCCATAAGTGTGCAGCAGTGCAGCCTACTTCCTCTCAGTACTGTCAAGTACAGCGTGAATATAGTAATTCTGGCTTTAGATAGACAAAGTGCGTTATGCATTCCCATAGCCCATACAACATTGCTCCATCTATCCCACAAAGCAATCTGTGGTCATCCAACACCTTTTGCCAGACCCCGATGTCTTCACCACCTCCGCTAGGTTATGATGCTGGAAAAATTGCCACACATCATTCCAACAGTATATCTAACATTTGTATCTGCATAATAGTATGCTGTATACTAAATTGAAGAACTCAGTTTTTTGCCTGCCCACAATCCTGGAACTCACAGACAGTCGGAAACGCATATCATCATAGTCGCTGCAATGTGCATTGTTTGTGTCTCTCTCCACGGTACAATCTTCCGTGAAACCGAAGAGCGTATGCTTGACACAAAGGCAGCAGAAATATAATGACCTTGCTTGCCTCTTAGTGTGTGTGAATGTCTTCAAAATAATTTTTTTGTAATATTGTTCCCTACGTGGAGTAACAGTACAGGTGCAGTGCAGCAAGCACAGAGAATGAGACAGCGTAACTCACCGTGGACCTCTCGCTCTCTGTTGCTTAACCACGTGCGGCTGAGAGAGAGAGAGAGAGAGACCCACGGCAACGACAGAAAGCTGACAGATTCTGTAGCGCATGTCACTGTTGCATCTCCCTCTGCACACTACAGACCTGCTGGACAGTGACAGCATAAAGTGTCGTCACAGTCGGGAGTGGGATGGTGAAGGAAAATAATTCAGCACGGGTTATCTGGTGAGAAGCAGTGTGGGACGTGTTGGGAGGGGTGAGGTAGAAAAGCATTTCTCGATATCTTGCCATGTACGTTATGAATCAGAAATGTGAGCAATCATGCTAATATTGCTCTCCTGCATTTCTGTGTGCATTCCATAACTGAAACATGCATAGTTATTGAGGACTATTTTACCAGTTGTAAGGATACCTTATGATTTTTTGTATTTCAAATGTCAAAACAGTTTCTCTGTATTGTTGTTTTCCCACTTACCCTATGTTATAAGCGCAATAACCCACTCCAAGGTGTGCAGGTATTGGCGATTAATCAACACCCCAGGTGCTGTGAGGGCACTCTGACTGCGCCCTCGTGCCTCAGAACGCACCATGGGTTTTGTTTAATCCACAATACCAGCACACCCTGTTGTGGGTTATTGCTTACATAGAGAGCCCTTTATAGTTTAAAAAAAAAAAATGTAATATGCACCTGAATTGTGCATTCAAGCTGGCTTTGATTTTCTGCACCGCACATACAGTACATATTCTTACGATGACGCAGAGTTGATCAGAAACAGGCTTTTAAAGGGCAGCAAGAGAACAATGTGGTAGGAGAGTCACATACAGCAACATGCCATTGTCCTACACAAACCAGCTGAACATGAAATGCCATTTAAGCATGCAGTTTCAGACTTGGCTTTACTGCCAATGTCCTTCCTTAGTAACCTTTGGTTCAGTGCATTTGCAGAGCGTTTCAAGTGCTTTACTGTACTAGTTTAGCTTTTTCTTCAAAGTCTAAGACAGCTGCTTTACATGATTGAAAAGAAAAAAAGTGGACAATCTAAGCCGAATCCGGAGTACATTCAAGTCCCAGTAATTGTCTTAACTTAGAGCACATTCTTCAGAGTTTAATCTGTACTGCTGAATGCACTGGACTGTTTTCTTCAGTAGTAATTACAGTATTGTGTTTAGGTACCGCATTTATTTACATAACTGAGTGTAAGATAATGAAAATGTAACGACTGAAGTTATGGTTTTTCTGAATTCCAGTATAAAAGGCACTGCGTTCCGAGCCATGGTTGGGGTTCATGTTTAACTGAACTACTTGAACCATGATTTCCTAATCGCTTTCTGCCCATGAATAGTGTCAATCTTGCCTGGCATTCTACCCTCTGCCAGAATGTCTTCAGAGGTAAGATGTCACACACAAGTCCTCAAGCAGCACTATTTGTAAGTTGGCAATTATAGTTTATTCGCAATAATATATTTCTGACATATTCACCAGTATATTTTTGTTTCTCTCTGGTATTTTTTAATTGGCTTTTATTATTATTACTGATTTTATAATTGAAGACGATGAGACGTTAAACCAAGGTCCCATCTGCTTGGACTGGTGGTTGTTCAGGTGGATGTTAAAGATACCATGGCGCTTACTGAAAAGAGTAGGGGAATTTCCCCAGTGTCCTGGCCAAATTTCCCTCATTCACTAAAAATACCACCAACAGCTTAATCTGGTTCAAGGCCAATTGGCATTCACCTGTATCCCCCTCCCCCCAGGTCGTGCCTGAAAATAGGCAGGATTTGTCTAGTGCACTTACCCGGTCAACAAAAACGAAATAAATAAAAAAGATGGCTGTAACCAGCAATTTTTAAAAATCCTTTACCTTTAAAGTAACTGACTTTACATACTGAATTCATGCTGTGAATTTATTGGTACTGTGCAACACTCTTCTAATAAAACAAAATCGGTACTAAAACGTTTAATGTATTCTTAATGGACATGGCCAGAGTGAGGACTTTACAAAATTTCAAAACCCCACATCTCAGCTCAGCAGTGAAATACAATGAAAAGGAAAAAAAACTGAATGTGCTGATGTTTTTGCCAGAAATACATTACATTACTCAAAAACTACATGACGACATTTGTTTCCACTCAAATACTGATGCTTTGAGAGGTAAGCAAAGGGGAAGAGCAGCACAGAAACAAATGTAATGCAAATTAGAAAAAAATACCAGTGTCTGAATAACGGATGGTGCCAATTTCATCCACTGCTATGAAATGTGGTCTGTTCTGACCAGAAATTTGATGAAGATTCTTAAAAGGAGAACACCCGTCCACCCTGCCACCCCCCCCCCAAAATCAGGCTTTTAATCCCTATAAATAATTCTGTAATCACCTCGGTGTTTTAATGTGGGTTCTGATTTAATTGTGCTATTGTTAAAGGGACACTGTCGGCTTTACTCCTTCGCTTTTTGCCTGATCCAAAAAATGCACCACTCTGCACGCACCGATTAAATATTCACTGCAGAAACCCCCCATATGGTTGAAATAAAAGTATATTAACCAAGTTTTTCATTTTCTGCCTTAATTTCTATTCATTCATCCTGACCGAAAGTGCCCCGCATCCCAGAAGCACATCCAAGTTGGGAACGAGGGTCTGGCAGGACCACGTTCATGAACTGCAAGTTTTTAACATTGTGTCAGTAAAAGAATAATAATCCGGTGCCTCATGTCGTACAAAAATGCTGCTGCCATCTCCCACAACAAACCGAGCACTGCAAGTACTAAAAGTTACTATTTTAAATCCGAGCTGAAATCCCAGGCATGTGCTCGAGAGTCATGCACAAAGATCCCACACGTGTGCAATTGGCGCGCGTGCCCAGGATTTCAGCTCGGATTTAAAATAGGAACTTTTAGTACTCGCAGTGCTCGGTTTGTCGTGGGAGATGGCAGCAGCACTTCTGTACAACTTAAAGCGCCGGATTATTATTCTTTTACTGACACAATGTTAAAAACTTGCAATTCATGAACACGCTCCTGCCAGACCCGCGTTACCAACTTGGATGTGCTTCCGGGACGGATGAATAGAAATTAAGGCAGAAAATGAAAAACACGGTAAATATACTTTTATTTCAACAATATGGGGGGTTTCTGCAGTGAATATTTAATCTGTGTGTGCAAAGTGGTGCATTTTTTTGATCAGGCAAAAAGCGAAGGAGTAAAGCTGACAGTGTCCCTTTAACATCCTCAGGGCTGCATGGCACCATTTTACATTCCCAGCACGCAACTGTATCACAGTCACCTAGTTCTACTTGCACTCTGCAGTTCAATCTTTAAATACACCGCCACGTCTACTACTTTCAGTATCAGAACAGTGTTTCATATTCTCCTCTGGGCCTTCTTGGTCTAGGCTGAATAATCTGAACATGTCCCATCTTCCCTCGCAGCTCTTCCCCTTTGGCCACTCTTGAGGTCTCCACTATCCTTTCTGTACTACAGTGACCAGAACTGGACATAATCCTCTAGATGTAGTCTACGTAGGGCGTTCAGTACAGGAGGAGCATCATCTCCCTTGACCTGGAAACAACCCCCACTTCTAAGGCATCTCAACACTGTTCTGTCTCTTGACTGCAACAAACCACAGCCTGCCCTGCCTAGTTTTAGCTTACTGTCCACAGTCACCCTGTGGTACCTTTCCTCAGTTCTGCTGTCCTCTGTTGCACCACTCAAGATGTAGGAGACCCCCAAATTCCTTGCCCCTAAATGTAGCACTCACACTTCCTCATGTTAAATCTAAGTTCTAATTTCTCGGCCAATGCCCCTTATGTGGGCAGATTCCCTGTTACGCATACTCCCCCCACCCCAGCAAGTGCACACTTCTAGCCACATTAGTTTTGTCAGCAAGCTTCAGCCATCTTCATCACTGTAGTTTTATTTCCTTTTTGCTGTACTGTAGTTGCACAAGCTAGATGGCAGAGAAATAAAGAGGCTAGCAGAGTGCCTGTGCTGTCCACCATCAGGGACTGCAACTGGACAACAGGGAAAATGTTTGGTGATCAGAACTTGTCACTAAACACCAATGAGAACTTATGGTAAAGAGAAAAGGGAGGGGTATCACTGGACACCAGGGAGGGGCTTATGGGGAGAGGGAGGGGGTGCTACAGGACACTAGGGAGAAATTTAGGGGACGGAGCAAAGGGGGGGGACAGAGAAAGAGAGGTGCCACTGGAAATCAGAGAGTAACAGGAAAGAGATGGGGAGAGGGAGACCCCCCCCCCCAATACTTTCCATTATAGCTTTGTGCCACTGTAAATCTTGGGGGGGGGGGTTCAAATTTGTACAACTTTCTCAGCTTGATCAGTGCAAAGAAAAGCTAAGCGTGAACCCCTGATGAAGTATTTATTCTACTGTGTTTCAAAAACATGCACCTGACCCCAATGGGCATTGCAAAACTCTGTATTTAGGATATTACTCTGTTGTCATGGTTATCACTGTGATGTCACAACAAATGAACTATTAACTTGAAGTCAGAAATCTTGATGGATTTATTTATTCAAGGAAAGACATACTGAGCGGAGAACAGCTAGTTTTCAGATGCGTCCTGGGAGAAGGGGAGAAGGAAATAGCTCAACAATAAACTGATAAAAATAAGAAGTCAGTTACAATAATACAGTAATATATGAAGCATAAAAATTAGAGGCAAATTAATAAATGAATGCAGGTAAAAAATAACACATATGTATAGAGAAAGGAAATAAGAAAAGAAGAGAGCCAGTTCTGTGACACTTGAGCGATGGGTGCTCTCTCAGCAGCTGGCGAACCGGGTTCGCACCTTGTGCCCAGTCGCTGTTAGACAGCTCCTGGTGGTGGTCTGCAGCTGACGTTCTTGGCAGTGTGTGATCTTGACACCACTGAATACCCCCACCCCAGGACGCTGCCGCAGTCGGACCACTACATGGGAGGTGGGTAGGTTGGGAAGCAAATTTAAACGCCTGCTCGGACGACCAGATGACAGCCGGTTCCCCCACTTGCCACACAGCCCAGAAGTGTCTGAGCCGATCCCTCACTGTGTGTGTCTGGTGTCGAAGGAACACCTCCGGGCAACATCTCCCCCTCTCCAGTACCCCACCTGGGGGCGAAGGGATACATTGGCTCAACCAGGCCCACAGTACTGGGGAGGCAAGAATGGTGACAGGGGTGGCTGGTGGGCTGGGGAAGTCCTAGGTGGCCCAAAGGAGTGGCAGGCCGAGGCGATGGGGGAGCATAAAGGAATAAAGCAAAAAAAAAAAAAAAAAAATGACACTCATGAATAGAGAAAGGGAATAAGAGGGGAAGGTCACAGACAGCTGCAGGTAGAAAAACAGAAGTCAAGAGACTTTGGGGAGAAAGGAGAAGAGGCTGAATGAACAGAAAGGGGAAAGGAGGACCAAAATTTAGGAAAATCGGTAAGAAAAGTCAGATTGTCCAACAGTAGATTTTCTAGAAGGAATAGAAAGAGGAGGGGAATTGGTGTTGTGGAGAAGGTAGGAGTTGACAGAAGGGATTTAAGATAGGAAGGAAGGGAGCTGAACCAAAATTTGGATATAAAAGATGCACAATGGGAAAGGTGTCTAGCATGAAGAAAGGGGAGTGAAAGTGAGGAGCAAAGAGAGCAATGGTGAGTATGAGGGAGCAAACTAAAGCAAAACGACAGAAAGAATGGAAAAAAGGTCCAGTCTGGCATGGGAAGATTTAGGGGCACCACTGTAGACTAAGTCAACGTAGTCAAAGATAGGAGAGTCATTTTTAGTACAACTTTTCAGCGGGCAGGAAGTGGAATAATACTCGCTTTATTCCTGTACAATGCTCCAGGCTTAGGATGTAGCTTATGGTGAACAGCATCAATATCCACTGAGATATCAAGATGCTGGTCAAAGCAGACCCCGAGGTACTTAAAGGTGGAAACATTTTCTATCTTAGTACCATCAAGGACATTAAATAATGGGAGAGAAGCAAGTCTGGCAAGCCTCTGACAGGTGCCAAAAAGTCAAGACGACTTGTTTTTTTTTGGCATCAAGAGACAACTGGTTAGACTTGAACCAGCGCTGAATGTTGTCAAAATCCAACTGCAGCTGGGAGGTTAACTCATGGGACGAGGAGCCAGAAGCAAGAACTGTCTCATCAGTGCAGGTATGAATTATGGATACATATGAACATATAATATGTAAATATGAATTACAAGGATTAAAATATACTTTAAAATCTGAAAAAAGGCCAATGTACTTGAAAAAGATATTCCAAGGTTTGCGAGCCTGTTGGCTTCTAGAATTTCCCTTGTACTCATAAGAAACAGAGACACCAAGTGGCTCCTTAACTTAAGCAGTATGCTGTAATAGTGAATCACCATAGTACCACAAATTGGAAACTCTGATGTGGACAAGTGCTCTTGAAAGCACATGGATTGAAGGAGCACTTCACCCTCACATCTTGCAAATGTTATTTGTTTCCTTGTCAACAGACAACTAATTTTGCATAGCTACTGAGGAGGTACGTGTTTGCTTTAGTTTGATCTTATCTGTATCAATCTTCACCATTTATCACTGGTGGGATTCAAGCCAGAGGCGCAGGACCCTGCGGGAGCTTCCCCCCACCATGGGGAGAAGCCCAGGACGGCACTGCCCTCGAGGCAGATGCACTGTGTGGCACTTGAAGGTTGGCCAGTAGCAGACACTGACTCCTCCTCCACCTCAGCTCTGCTTCTCCCGCCATCGATGGAGCATCGACCTCTTGTAAGCTGAGCTTCTGAGAAGATTCTACTATGCCATCGCGGCCTACCTTCTCGCTTTCAAAGCTTCACAGTTCCGATGCCACCGTTTTTACTTGGCGCAATTTAGACTCCGGAGATACCGGTAAGACTTTTCCTATTTTTTCGGCACAGAGTCTTTTCTTGTGTTTTGTGTTTAGTTGTTAGACAGTCCATGCCAGGTTCGGAGGAAAAAAAGAAGAAATCACCTAGAGGGGGCCGCCCCCCCCCCCCCCAAGCGTTGATGTCCCTGTGGCCAGCAGATGACTGACATGACCAATGCCTGACCTGCCTGGTTCTGAACCATGATATGAACCGTTGCACCGCCTGCTTCTCTATGGACTGTAGCGTTTTAGAGTACTGCGCGCTTAAGGTCAGCCATGCTCTGCCGACTTTCAGGGGCAGCGCCATACGCGGGACAGATGCAGGTCTCTTGACCCTTCCTCCCGGTACTATATGTACTGCAGAGGAGGGGGCCTCCACCATTTTGAGCATCGCCAGGCCAGAGGTCTCTTCCACAGTGTCAGACATATGGTCTGGCTTCTCCAGGGGCCTGGCTGGAGGCACCATTTTGGCCGTCACCTCCTCGGAGGTGCAGGCTCCCCCGGTGTCGCAGTCTACACCTGCTAGGCCCAACCCGGTGTCTCCTCTGCACTGCCCATCGGTGCCATTGCTGATCCTGGAGCCGTCCGTGGCTCCAGCGAGTGGAGTGGCGCCGCAGTCAGTGTCAGGCCTCCCCATGGCACAGAGGGAGGAATGGCCTTGGGGGTGGCCTCTCTGCCAATCTCCCTGATCTCATTCTCTTCGTCAGAGGATGATCAGGAAGCAGATCTGGTTGGCTACCCAACTCTTCGGGGGTCCCACGGCTCGCCATCTGGTACTATGGCGCTCCCCCAATTGTCTCTTTGGAGCCGGTGGTCACCATCTGCGTGGGTCCCAGCGCCGACCCCGAGAGTCCCACCGGAGCTGCTCACAGTGCCAAGGGGGACCTCATATTGAGGGTGGCTCTGCTCCGTTGGAAACTGAGCCTTCTGGAGCCAGGAATGGGGCCAACACCATTCTCTGTGCCGCCCTGGTTTTATGGTGCCAGAAAGGGTGTGACGGCTATGGTGGCTCATCTGCGACAGGTGGGGAGGAAGAGGTCCCTCCGAGTCTGTGGGGGGTGAGTGGCCATGGTGATGTGGGGCGGCATTCCCTTGGAGCCCTACGGTGCTCGGAGAGGACTCAATGTTGAACTTACCTTTCTTCCCCTTCCTTTTCTTCTGGAGGGACCTCTATGTGGGGCTAGGGGCCGCCTCCTGGACTTACATGGCCCCGGTCGCCCCACATTGGGGCTTCCCCTTCTTGGCTCAGTCCTGACTGCTTCGATCTGGTTGAGCAGCCATGGATGGAGGAGACTGGTGGATCCTTCCCTAGGGCTGGATCATCTGCCAGGTCTCGCAGCCCTGGAAGAGGGCATTCTCATCCTCAGAGAGCCTTCCCCCTCCCTCTGCCTCTTCCCCCTCTTTCCCAGACCATGTGGGTCCCTCGGGAACCCTGACCTGGGAGCAATTTAGGGCCATGGCTGCTGCCTTCCCCAGATACGCTAGGGCCGCAGACAAGCAGGTTTTCCACCTGTCCTCCCAGAAGCAGCCAGACTGACTCTTCGGACTCGTCGGCCCCCTCGTCTTTCTCCCCTGGGGAAGAGGATACCTCTGTCCACCTTTCTTCTGACGCTGGTCAGACATCCTATTAGCGTTTCTTGTCGAGGTTGGTCGACGAGCTCCATGTTTCCCGGGTGGCAAGGCACAATCCTGAACAGACGACGCGCGCTTTTCTAAGCGAGTACAGTGTAGACTGCGGAGTTTGATCTCTGGGGGAGGAGAGTCTTCTCCTCTGCGCACCTCATGCTCTGTTGCGTCGCATCATGCCCATCACTGTCTACAACAGGCACTTATGGTTGATGCTAGGTCAGTTGCTAGCATCAATGCCTGATTCGAAGGCAACCAGGCAAGCCATCACCGCCCTCTCCATGCGTTGCCTGGAGCTTGTGAGGCACCAAGCAAGGGCATCATACAATGCCAACGAGGTGGCATTCAGTCTGATGGGGACAGTGATCTGCATTAGGCGGATGGCGTGGCTTCGCCTCTCCTGTTTAACACCCCTGGCCCGGCGTAGGGTGCTTTCCTCCTTTCTGGGGGACCAGTCTTTTCTGCCGCAGGGTGAGACGTCAGCTTCAGGGGCATCTTTCCTTCCTAGGCAAAGGGCGACCCAGTCTCACCCTGACCAGTCACAGGCCAGACCTGTGCAGTGAGGGTCCCTTATCCCAGTGTTTTTTTTTTTCCCCCCAAAGGGGCTGAGGGAGCCCCCTCCCTCAGGGAGGTGCCAGGTCCCCTTCAGGGGTCTTGGGAATCACCCATCCATAATAAATGGTGAAGACTGATATAAGATATGAAAATTATGTACTTACCTTAATTGTGATCTTTCTGTATATCTTCACCATTCATCACGGCTTCCCATCCACCTTTCCTTCTTGGGCCTCAGCCTCTGGGTAGTGCCTCCTCCCGGCTTGCCTTCCCCCCAATAGAGGCCAACTTTGGGCCTAGTCCTGCTGCCACCTCCAGGTCCTCTGATCCTTCAAGTGAAGTGACAAGGACCCACCTTGGGACAGGGCAAGCAGGGGCGCTTACACTCCTGTGGTAGGGGCTCCCGGGGTCCTCCTCTCACGGTCTTGATGGGGACCCCTCCTCTGTCTGGATTGTCTGGACTCTTCTTTTGAGGGCCAGATATTCCATCTCGGTCAAGTTGGCTTGAGTTCCTCATTGGGATTGCTGGGAGACTGGGAGGGCCCTGGGGTCCTCCAATCCCCTTCCTTTCCAGAGCAGCAACTCCTCTCTTGTTGGTTAACCCGGCTAGGTTTTCCTGGGCAGGATCCCCCACTAAAAAAGGGGGAATTTTCCTCCAAACACCTTCTTGTCCCTCCTGCCTCCCAGCTGGGAGTGGGTAAGGGCTATCCTTGAAACCTAGGAACCCTTCTACAGTAGTGGCCAAAAATATTGGCGCCCTTGCAGTTTTTTCTAATAATGCACCATTCCTTCCAGAAAATTGTTGACATTAAAAAATATTTTGGTATCCACATATGTATTTCTTTGGTTTGCAGTGGAATAAAACACAAAAAGCAGAAAAGTTTACCAAGTCTTAGTTTATTCCACACAGAAATCCTTAAATGGCCCAGACAAAATTATTGGCACCTTTTAGAAGTAGTTAGAAATAATAAGATTTCAAGCAGGTGATTCTCCTTCACTATGGAACTGAACTCACCTGTGGTGAGTTGCAGGTGCCTGCAATATAAAAATCACTCATTCAACCAGTTTGAATAGAGAAAAGGATTCGTTCTCCTGTTTTGTGTCACTGTGTGTACCGCAATGAGCATGGAGAAAAGAAAGAAAGAAAGCCAGAGAATTGTCTGAGGAGGTCAGACAGAAGATTGTAGCCAAGCATGGACAATCTCAAGGCTACAAATCAATCTCCAGAGACCTTGCTGTTCCTGTTTCCACCGTACGTAATGTTATCAGGAAGTTTAAGGCCCATGGCACTGTAGCCAACCTCCCTGGACGTGGCCACAAGAGAAAACTTGATCGAAGATTGCAACGCAGGATTGTTCGAATGGTGGAGAACGCACCTCGATCAACTGCCAAACAGATTCAAGCTGACCTTCAGACACAAGGTACGACAGTTTCAACTCGCACCATCCGTCGCCAACTCAATGAAAGGGGGTTTTATGGTAGAAGGCCCAGGAGGACCCCACTGCTGAGAGAGAGACATAAGAAAGCCCGACTGGAGTTTGCCAAAACACATCTGAACAAGCCAAAATCCTTCTGGGAGAATGTCCTGTGGACAGATGAGACCAAATTAGAGCTATTTGGTAAAGCACATCAACTCTAAGTTTACAGAAAACAAAATGAAGCCTTTAAAGAAAAGAACACCTTCCCTACAGTCAAGCATGGAGGAGGTTCAGTGATGTTTTGGGGTTGCTGTGCTACCAAATATTAAGTCTAGGGTGTCAATTTTGTCAATGCCATTTCTTTTCATTTTCTGATTTAAAAGGATATATTAAATTCTGAATCAAAAACAAAGGTTCTGTAATATTAACAGAGAAATAAAGAATTGTGGAGACCAAATACTGTTAATTTCAATTTATGTTTAGAGGAAATTGTGAGTTATTTGAAAAAAGTGCAAGGGCGCCAATATTTTTGGCCACGACTGTACAAAAGAGTCTTTCTTGGAGGGGGATCCTGGCTCGGGGTGGGTCCTGTCCCCATCCTAGTATAAATAGGGGACAGGAATGAGAGACCCTTGGCACCCTCTCCATCTCTTCTAGACCAGGAGGAATGCACCTTCAAGCCTGGTGTCCTGGCTTGTGTTCTGTTCTAAGGGACTAATGTCCAGTTAGTCCCTTCCTCTTGCCTTCATTCCAGTCTGAAGGTTGGTGCTTCATGCTCTTTCTCTCTGTGAAACTTTAAAATAAATAGGTTGGGTGAGTGGAATAAGGCAGTAGTGTCCCCTCCTGGTCCCCAGAGTCCTTGGACCTCTGGAGAAGTGTCACTGGGTCTCCCATCTCCTCTGCCCCCTCTTTCTTTTCTACTCTTTCTTTCACTCTCCTCTCTTGCAACTACCCCTTCCCTTGGTCTGCCTGGATGTTGGGGGCCCATGTCTCAGACCCCTAGGTAATGCCTCTCCTCTCATGGCCGGCCTCACTTCTCCTCCTGTTTATATTCTTTCCTCTTCCCGTCCATCGGGCTCCCTTGTCCTCCTTTTCCTCTGTCTCTTTTTTTACACTCTCTCCGGCATACAGAACTGAGGTGGAAGAAGAGTCTGCGTCGGTTACTGGCCAACCCTCGAGCACCACACAGTGAGTCAGCTTCGAGGGTGGCACCAGCTCCTCCCCCTAGGGGGGAAAAAAAAACTCCCAGGAGGTCCTGCACCTCTGGCTTGAATCCCACCAGTGATGCATGGTGAAGATATACAGAAAGATCACCATTATGGCAAGTACGTAATCTTTTACTGTTCATACTAGCCCCTGCAACCAGCCTGGGGTTTCCATTTTCTGTTTGTTGACATCTCATTGTCCCAGAGAGCTGCATTAGCATACGAGAACATTATGCCACAGCACCCATTTACACCATGTATCTCGATGCTGAAAGTACACATAACATGGAAGAAAAAACTCTAGGAACACACAGACTGAATGCAGTTTAAAGGAAAAAAAACTGCATTACATCTAAGGCAGTCTGCAAAGCTAGCCAAACGTAAATGTGATACTTCACACCTTGCTACAGCTTTTTTTGTTGAATTCTAAGTAAGCAGACAGGCATACTGTGGCGTTTAAAGGGTGCAGACACATGTTCTCATATTCTAATGCAGGTCTCTGGCTCAATGAGATTTCAACAAACACAAAATGGAGACCCCGATGATAGTTATAGGGACTAGTGTGAACAGTAAAAATAAACTAAAGCAATCTGATACACAGTCGTGGCCAAAAATATTGGCGGCCTTGCACTTTTTTTTCAAATAACTCAATTTCCTCTAAACATAAGTTGAAATTAACAACAGTATTTGGTCTCCACAATTCTTTATTTCTCTTAATATTACAGAACCTTTGTTTTTGATTCAGAATTTAATATATCCTTTCAAATCAGAAAATGAAAAGAAATGGCATTGACAGAATTATTGACACTCTAGATTTAATATTTGGTAGCACAGCCTTTGGTCAAAATAACTGCAATCAACCGCTTCCTATAGCCATGGATCAGCTTCCTGCACCTCTCTACTGGCAGTTTGGCCCACTCTTCTTGTGCAAACTGCTCCAGTTCTCCCAGATTTGAAGGGTGCCTTCTCCCAACTGCTGTTTTCAGATCTCTTCACAGGTTTTCAATGGGATTTAGATCTGGACTTATTGCTGGCCACTTCAGAACAGTCCAGCGTCTTGTCTTGAACCATCCCTGGGTGCTTTCTGAAGTGTGTTTGGGGTCATTGTCCTGCTGGAAGACCCATGACCTTCGACGGAGACCCAGCTTTCTGACACAGAGTTCAACATTGCACTCCAAAATGGCCTGGTAATCTCCAGATTTCATGATGCCATGCACATGTTCAAGGCACCCAGTGCCAGAGGCACAGCAACCCCAAAACATCACTGAACCTCCTCCATGTTTGACTGTAGGGAAGGTGTTCTTTTCTTTGAAGGCTTCATTTTGTTTTCTGTAAACATAGAGATGATGTGCTTTACCAAAAAGCTCTAATTTGGTCTCATCTGTCCACAGGACATTCTCCCAGAAGGATTTTGGCTTGTTCAGGTGTGTTTTGGCAAACCCCAGTCAGGCTTTCTTATGTCTCTCTCTCAGCAGTGGGGTCCTCCTGGGCCTCCTACCATATAACCCCCTTTCATTGAGTTGGTGACGGATGGTGCGAGTTGAAACTGTCGTAGCTTGTGTCTGAAGGTCAGCTTGAATTTGTTTGGCAGTTGACAGAGGTGCTTTCTCCACCATTCAAACAATCCTGCGCTGCAATCTTCGATCAAGTTTTCTCTTGCAGCCACATCCAGGGAGGTTGGCTACAGTGTCATGGGCCTTAAACATCCTGATAACATTACATACGGTGGAAACAGGAACAGCAAGGTCTCTGGAGATTGATTTGTAGCCTTGAGATTGTCCATGCTTGGCTACAATCTTCTGTCTGACCTCCTCAGACAATTCTCTGGCTTTCTTTCTTTTCTCCATGCTCATTGCGGTACACACAGTGACACAAAACAGGAGAAATGAGTCCTTTTCTCTATTCAAACTGGTTGAATGAGTGATTTTTATATTGCAGGCATCTGCAACTCACCACAGGTGAGTTCGATTCCAAAGTGAAGGAGATTCACCTGCTTGAAATCTAATTATTTCTAACTATTTCTAAAAGGTGCCAATAATTTTGTCCGGGCCATTTAAGGATTTCTGTGTGGAATAAGCTAAGACTTAGTAAATGTTTCTGTTTTTTGTGTTTTATTCCACTGCAAACCAAAGAAATACATATGTGGATACCAAAATATTTAATTTCAACAGTTTTCTGGAAGAAATTGTGCATTATTAGAAAAAACTGCAAAGGCGCCAATATTTTTGGCCACGACTGTATCCCCAACAGCTACACAAAATGAGCTGTCTGTTGATAAGGAAACAAATAACATTTACAAGATACGAGGGTGTAGTACTCACAGAAACACAGCAAGACAATTTCAAACACAGATGAGGACCACCTGGCCCACCCAGTCTGCTCATTATTTTCCCGATGTCATCATATACCCTACTTGATTTCCTCCCCTACTTCCCAACTAAGGTTCTCTTGTGCTTATCCCATGCATGCTTGAAGCCCACCACCGTTTTCGACCCCTCCACCTCGGCTGGAAGACTGTTCCAGGCATCCACCACTCTTGCAGTGAAGTACTTCTTCACATCTCAAGTTTACCTCCTTTCAGCTTCGCTGCATGTCCCATTATTCTCATGCATGTTTTCCACAGAAAAATACTTCCCTCCTGTACCTTATTTTGCCCTGTGAGGTATTTATAGGTCTCAAGCATGTCCCCCATTTCCCTCCTCTTTTCCAAGGTGCACATTCAGTATCTCCTCAATGGGCTTCTGATGCAGCCCCTGCAACATTTTAGCTGCCCTCCTCTAAACAGCCTACTCCTCATCGGTCTCTTTTCAGAGATGTGCCTTCCTGAACTGGACACAATACTCCACAGCTGGGGTCTCACTAGTGATCTACGCAGTGGCAATACCACCTCCCTCCTTCTGCCAGATGTACTGTGTGGTGTCAGCGAGGGGCAGAGGTGGGGTAGACAACTGTGGGAACAGAAAGGTGCCAATTTCACAGATGGTGAGGCACTGGATTCCCAGTAGAGCTGGAGCAGGGGCAGTACAGACTGCTGCGGAGGCAGAGTAGACTGCTGCATAGAGGTGCAGGTTGAAAGAAAAAGGCCCCCGGACGAACCAGGAAAGTATCTCAAGACCCTGCAGAGTAACTGACACAGGCAGCAGTCTGGTCAGCCAAGTTGTCTGGAACAGAGATGAGCTTTCACAGGTATTATCCCTGCTAGAGCTCGTCTGCGCTGAGCTGAGAGAAGCACTGATCAGCCTGGCACAATTTGACTCCTGGTCAGACAGAGTGTTGGTATTCAAAGGGTTCTCACTTTTGCATGCAAAGTTTTTCAGATCTCAGACTTCAAAGATTTACATTATAAAAAAAAAAGTTAATGATAAGCAGAAAGATTTCTTGGGGGCCAAGGTAACCACGGCGGAGCTGTGCAGGGCTACTAGTGCCATAAAAAAAAAGAGGGAAAGCGAGAGGCCCAGATGGTTTGTTATGGGATATTATTAAACGAAATAATGGGGGGGGGAATTGGTCGGTTCTCTGGCAGACATACTGGAAGAGGCGGTGGGGAAAGGGAAAGCACTAGTGTGTGTCCCCCCCAAACCAGGCAAGGATCATATGGAATGTGCATTGTACCATCCCATCTCCTCCTAAACTGCTATTTGAAATTGTAAGTGGGATTTGGCTAGGAAGCTGGAGGTCTGCTTATCAGCAGTGCACCCAGACCAATAGGCTTTGTTGGGGGACTGTTATCCTACCACAACATGCAGATATCGCTGAACGTTATTCACCCGGGGGCCTGAGAGCTGGAGGCTGCGGTGCTCTCCATGGATGTGAAGAAGGAATCTGACCACACAGAGTGGAAAGTATCTTTCTTGGGACTTGCAGAGATCTGGACTGGGCAAATGCATAATTAAAGAGAGGTGCAGCTTTGGTACCAGAGCTCGAGAGCACAGATTCTGGTGAATGGGGAACCCTCAGATGCATCTGAGCCACAAAGGGGTCCAAGGCAGGGGTGCCCCTCTATCCTCCCTGCTGTTTGCGACAGCCATAGAACCACTTGCCATTCTTATTAGGGAGGATCACAGGATCAAAGATAAGGAGGGCAGTTCAGGACGTCGGCATAGGTTAAGATTATATGCAGGTGACCTACTGCTGTTTTTAACTGAGCCAGAGGCAACCATCCCAGCCTTGTTAAAAGTGTTGGGGGAGTTCACAGCATTTTCTGGTTACAAATTAAATGTGAACAAATCAGAGATGCTCAGCCTGGCAAAGGTGGATGTGGCAGAGACCTAAACCACATGGTGATTCAAAGCAGTGGAGATGTGCTTCACATACCTGGGAATTAAAGTACGGAGAGATTTATCTGCAATCTAAATTACAACCCTGTACTGAGGACAATACTGGCAGACCTAGAGAGGTGGAGGGCCTTGCCTATATCCTGGATGGGCAGGATAAACTTCAAAAATTGATGTGCTGCCTCAAATTCTGTATGTGATGCAGATACTTCCAACAGGGCTCACAGGGGATGTTACTAAAAAGCTGGAAAAGGAATTTAGCCACTTCAGATGGCAGAACAAATGCCCACGATCAGCCTGCAGCAGCTGAAGGGGAGCACAGAAAAAGGAGGATGAATTTTCCAGACATGAAGGGATACCTTCTCTTCATGCAACATATATACATACAGAACTGGGTTTGCCGCGGGCAGGCTGCTAGCTGGGTAGGCTTAGAAGGAAAGGGAGCACTGGCTAAGCTGGCAGCCTACTTGTATCCCACAGGGAGACGAACATATGGGAACACGAAATACAAGAACCCATTGATCTTTATGAAACCCAATGCTTGGGACCAAGTGAAAAAGAAATGAAGACTAAGGGAAGAACAGTCACTGCTGGTCCCCAGAGCAGGAAACCCAGCATTTATGTCTAGACAGCAGGATCCTGGTTTTCACATGTGGGAAGAGTTGGAGTAAGGTGCGTAGGGAACCTGTGCATGAGGGTTAGCAAAACTCCAGGAGCAATCTGAGATACCGCTGGCATACAGGTATCGTTACTTCCAGGCACATGCATTCAGAAGAAGCCTGGATCGGGAGTCAACAAAGCTATCTAAATTATTTCAGCTAGAACAGCTAGCACTTAGCTGGCAAAGTAGTAGAGTTGCACATTCCCAGACTACTTGGGAAAGGTTAAAAGACAATGGGAAAGGGATCTGGGAGTACTGATCTCTGAAGAGAATTTGGGTACAGTACTGAAATCATACTGGGGACTACCAATCTACAATAAATATGAAGAGTCACAGTTCAAATTCTTAAACATGCTTTACTGCTCACCAAACATAGTACTCAAATCTAACCACACAATATCCCCTACGTGTGGAAGGTGTAACATGCTAGGCACCTACCTATATGCATTACCTCTGGGCATGTCAGGAATGGAAACCATTTTGGTTGCAGGAAGCACAGGAACTCTCCCAGTTAGTTGCCAAAACATAGCAGGCATACCTGTCTCATTGCTCTTTGGTATGGAGGACATGGGTGAAGAAGAGTGGGATCCTTACTAAGTGCAATCAGGGTTCTGCTAGCATTAGCATGTCCGTACATACAAAACACATGGGTCTCCCATGTCAAACCCACAGTGGGACAATGGAAGACCTCAGGAATAAGCATGACTGTGTTGGAAAAATTAACCTACACCCTACACGACAAGGAAGAATAGGTTCTGCATCTGTGACCACAGTTCTAGGAGCGGTATACGGTTCACATCCACACTATGGTAGTTCCACTGGAAGGTGGTCACTAGTTGGACGTCTTTAAGCTAAGTTCCTCCCACCACCCATGAGGATATGTTCCCCGACTCCATCCTGTGACACTGGATCTCACATGCCGAAAGCAGAATCAGTTGCCACTTGCAAGGGGAGGCAGGGCTAGTTGTGTGGATGTGAACCATATACCACCCCTAGTACTACGGTTACAGGCGAGTAACCTATTCTTCTAGGGGCAAGGATATGGTTCATTTATCCACACTCTAGCAGATTCCTAGCAGTTCTCTGGGAGGAGGGGGCAAGGCACACAACCCTACTTGGCAAACAGAGTTTGGAGACCTGAGGTCCCAAAACGCACATCCCGACATGACTCAAGGTCGATATAGTAGTGGGAAATGAAGGCGTGTGCCAAGTTCCAGGTACCAGTCCTACAGATTTCCTGTATGGGGATATCCCTGGAAGCCATCAACGAGGCAGTGGTAGGTCAGGTGGAATGAGTCCTAATCCATATGGGAGGCTCCTGACCAGCCAACCTATAGCAAAGGCCAAAGCAAGATGTGATCCACCTTGAAATCAACTGCTTTGCTGCTTGTCTGTCAGGTGCAGTTTTAGCATAGGTGAAAAAACAGCTGGCGAGCCTGTCCCCAAATCCCAGCAGTACGCGCCACACAACAGAAGAGCATTCTCTGCAGGTCCAGGGTATGAAGCCTGCAGTCGGCCTCTGAAGGGGGATTGGTAAAGTATATCAGTAAGTTAATAACCTGGTTAAGGTCAAACTCTGATACCGCCCTCTGAAGGAACTTTGGTTTGCGGTGCATGACTCTGTCCCTGTGGAAGACCAGCTAGTGAGACTCCACCGAGAGCACCTGAAGCTACCCAATCCTTCTGGCATATTTGATGGCCATCAGGAAGATAGTCTTCTATGACAGGTGTGACAACTCACACTTATGCACTGGCTCGAATGGCTTGTCCACGGGCACAGCCAGGACCAGCAGCAAGTCCCACGGCGGAGGTGGGTCATTTATACCAGAGGGGACAAAGTGGTCAAGGCCCTGAAAAGCACCTTTTCCTGGGCCATCAGCAGCAGACCGGGCGACACCCAGTAAGCAGAGATGGCTGTCAGGTGCACCTCAAGGGTCATCACTCGTAGTCCCAGCTGGGACAGAGTCCAGAGGTAGTCCACGATGCTAGCAATGCCCTGGCTCCAAATGGAAAATCTCATCCATTTAAAAGGCATACCACTGATGAGTCAACTCCGTTCTGGATACCTCCAAAACCTGAAAGACATCCTCGGAGAGACAGAAACTCTAGCTGCTCAGGAACCAGGCCATGAGGTGCAGGGACTGAAGGTCCAGGTGTAGGACTGTCCCTCGAAGTCTGGTCAGTAGGTCTGGGTGGAGAGGCAGTCATGGCAGTGACCGGCTGCTGGGGCTGAGGAGATGTGGGTACCAGAATCATCTTCGCCTGTCTGGAGCTATCAGGATCATCAGTGCCTTGTCCTTCCTGACTTTAATCTGTACTCTGTGGATCAAGGGGAAGAGGTACACTCTGACCCCTAGGCTCTATAAGTGGGCCACCACTACTGTCATGCATCTGAAGACCCTGGTAGCTGAGGTGGTGATGGGGTCCAGGGCCTCGAGAAGGCATTCCACATCAGTATCTCAGATTGTAGGGCACAGGCACAAAATAGCTTCAGTTTGGCATTCTCCCAGGAGGTAAAACAGATTTCCCCCACGACATTAATCGCCAGAAGATAGTCACCCAGGCTGCGCACGAGGGTGTGGAGTGCTTCCAGACAGAAGGGAAGGGAGTCTGTGCCACCCTGTCTGTCCACGTAAAACATGGTTGTGGTACTGTCCATCTGGATTTGAATGACCCGACCCCGGATTAGCTGAACAAATTTCACCACGGCCAATTGCACCCCACGAAGCTCAAGCAGGTTTATGTGGTGACGTGACTCCCTGGGGACCACAACTTGTGGGTTGTGTGGTCTCCAAGGTGTGCTCCCCACCCTACCAGAGATGCATCTGTCAGGGGGATGGTCAGCTCTGGGTGGGCAAATGGGATTCCTTCCTCCAGATGTTCCGAGATTAGCCACTACTGGATGGCGTACCACATTGGCTGGGTCACCACTGCCAGCTGGACCAAGTGACCTAGGCGCTGGGACCACTAACAGCCCAGCTCCCACTGAAAGGGGCACATACACCAGCAGGTCTAACGGGCCACACTGGTGCACAATGCCATGTACCCCAGCAGCTGTAGGAAATCCAAGGGAGGGCAACAGAGCACAACCTGAAATAACTGGACAAGGAGATAAGATCTTGTGCCCAGTCTGCAGAGGCACAAACCTTGGCCAGTGGGGAATCAGGATCTACCCCAAACTTGATCACCTGTTTTGGTACCAATTTGGACTTGTCCAGGTTGACCAAGAGGCCCAAGTCTGCAAGTCTGGAGATCCAGGGCTGTGGATCTCTCCACAGCTTTTCTGAATGGACTGGCTATCAGTCAGTCATCCAGGCAGTGGTATGCTCTGACCAGTTACTGGGTCAGTATGTCACTTCAAGAACAGCGCTGCAAGAACAGCACTGTCTGAAACGTAAAAGCATTTAGAGCGACGGGTATAACAGTAGTAGGGAATTACCGCTACCCCTGCCACTGACCGCAGAGTGGAAGACGGACTGAAGAAGACTCAGGTGCCATGCCTGGTCGAGCCACTCCCATGGTGGAGTGGCTAAGGCACAAGCACCTGGAGCGGTGGAGACCCCGTCTCCCAATAAAGCTCCCCCCTCCTGGGTTTCTCCTTATCCCCTAGGTCCACACCCCTTCGGAGTTGGTTATTATAATTCCGGGGTCTGTGGGGGGCAAAGCCCCACATGTTGGCGGGTGCGGGGAGAAGAGCCCCCTGCAAAAACAAAAAAGCCCATTATTTTTAATGGGGAGCACTGTTATTGTTCTGGTCAGTGTTTTTACCAATGCTATTTCAGGTAACGGCATTATGGTTGCGACACTATGTCATGCTGTTTATGTCTTCGACATTATGACACCATGCCCTCTGACTCCTGGGCTCTGTAGGTGGGCCACCACTACTGCCATTCATTTGATGAAGACCCTGGGAGCTGAGGAGAGGCCGAGCAGCAAAACCTGGAACTGGTACAGGATCCCCCTCCACTCTGAACCTCAGGTACAAGCAATGAGACATGCAGATGGGAATGTGAAAGAATGAATCCTGTAGGTCCAGGGAGCAAAATCACATGTCCTGCTCCAGGGATGGTATTATCTGGCTCAGAGTGACCATCTGGAACTTGCACTTCCATACATACTGCTTGAGATAGTGAAGACCCAGTATGGGGCACTAGCCCCCAATCTGTTTCAGGACCAGGAAGCACCTGAACACATAACCCTGACCAGCCAGGGTGTCCAGGACACATGCTACAGCTCCTATTGCAAGGAGGTGAGCAGTGTCCTCCCTAAGGGCAGACAGCGTGTCCTGAGATATCCTGGACTCTCAAGGCACGAGGGGGCGGTAGGGTGGAAAAGCCTAGAAAATCGAGAGACAGCTCTGCCTACTACATCCAATACCCACTTGTCATTGTGATACCAGGCAAACGTGGCAAGAAGATATGTAGCCTGCCTCCAACAGGGAGGGCGATCAGGGACAGGAGAGGTGGAGGGATGACACCCCCCAGTCTATCACTGAGCAGCTTTTGCAGGGGCACTGGCAGCTGCTGCACGAGCAGCACCACTACCCCTGCACCCCCCCCCTCACTTTTGGACCTTGACTTCTGGACTTCTTGGGGTGCCAGGTCTGAAACTGCATCTGCTGAGGCTGCTGCCGGAGAGGCTGTGACTAGAAGGACTAATTGTTGAAAAGGCCAGTTTCTTAGGCTTTTTCTTCAGTTCTTTTTGGGATGAAGTCACAGAATCCAGGGTGGCACTGACTTCTGTAGCCTCATGAGACGCCCTTCCACCCAGGGCCAAAGAGGACAGTGCCCAGAAAGGGGACATCTGCCAGCCTGTTTGGTGTTCGCCGTGAAGGTGGACAATCGCAGCCAGGCCCTGCGACGCATGGAGATAGCCGCCGACACCACACAGGGACATGAGTCACCCCATGTCCAAGGCTGACTGGAGCTGGTGTTACACCACTGATTGTCCATGCTCTCTGATGACTTCCATCACCACTAGCTGCTCTGGGTGGAGGAGGACAATGTCGAACATTCCCAGCATGGACTGACCATAACTGGCCATCATGATGGCACAGCTAGCCTGCCAGAGACCCAAGGTAGCTACAGCGTACACCTTTTTAGCAGCATGGTCAACCTTACAGGACTCCTTGTTCGGGGGCTTGTCCCATGTTCCCTTGGTGTCCTGACTTACAGAACACAGAATCCATAACCAGTCCCTTGAATGAAGAGTGGTCAGAGAACTCCAAAAGGGAGCCGGTAGGTATTGAGTACTTACAGACCATATGGGAAGAGGGTGCCAGGCAGGATGTTGGATACTGACAAAGTTTGAGGGACAGTCCCAAGATGACCTCAGCCACAGGGAAGGCAACCACTGGGGATCCATCCCGGTCCAAAATGTCCATAAGAAAGTATCTGGCCCTCTTCTGGACTGGTGCCAATGGGACAGCCATGGACTCTGCAATCAGTCAGAGCAGCGTCCCAAAGGAGACCGACCCCTGGTCGGTGGAGCGCGGTTGAAGAATGGAGCTCCAGAGGCAGCTATGGACTCCTGATCTGAATGATCCGAATCACCCTAAGATTGCCCTCAACCATATTTCATCCTGGACCTTCCAGGATTTGTAACCCTTGGTGATTCTGACAACTAGTCTGTCAAGCTGGAAGCCGAACGGCCGGAGTGCCAACATAAAGCTGTCAGGGTGGTGGCTCCACTGTGATCAGCAGGAGTTGGCGGCACCTGCAGAACATGAGCCAGTCGGGGAACCAGCTAGCAGGGGACCACAGGTCACTGAAGTAGCCCCCTACCCTGCCCAGCAAAAGCACATTGCTGCTAAAGGAACTCCTTATTGCTCTGGTGCCATTTTTCAACTATGCCTCTCCTCACCCCATAATGAAAAGGACCAGGAACACTGATGGCGGCACCTCCCAGTCAAGTAGAATCGAGAGTATGAATGCCTCGACTGCTACCTCGACCACTGACCGCCCATTCGACAGCAAGTAAGGTCTCCCTGCTGCTGGCCATAGAGAATGTGCCAGCCCATGTCCAATAACACGGGTGAATACTCAACGTCGGTAGGAGGCTCGTCTCAGAGGATCGATCGAGAACACCAATCAAACCACGTCCTCCCGGGTGAGGACAGAGAGCACAGAGGTCTGCGAGATTGAATCCTCAGCCTTGTCCAACAACAGATCGACTGGGTTGAGAAAGAACTCTGCAGATTGGTCAACTGAACTCAAGGTCAGATGGCTCACCAGTGGAGCCGATCAGGCTTCGACCTGCCCAACCTGCCCCTCGGCTGAGGGGTGCTCCACAGCCACCCAATGGTCAGGCGAGTCGAAGGATCAGGATGACCAATCTCTCCCCATCCCACGACTGGTGACAGCAGCAAGAAGATTTTTTTTGACTTAGTCTTTGTCTGAGAGCCACGGTGGGCGGAGCTCTTCACCACAGTCTGAAGGAACTGGCACAAATCACAGAACTGGTCTGTGAAGGCCCCTCTGATGCAGACCCCAAGTAGGAACAACGCCAAAGCTGAGGAGGTGCCCACCATGGCCACCACTGCAAAGGCTACAAGTTGTGCCACAGACCCAGTAGCAATCAAGGCCTTTTTGCCACCCTTCGAGAAATCCATCAGATCCAGTTCCAAAGGCCAGCACTTCCAATCCTTGAGGGACTCTGGGTATGGATAGGCAAAGGCCGCATTCAGCCACATCATGCTGCCCACCCAGGCAGTACACACGTGTCATGCAGATTGGTGACCGATTATCTTCTGGCAGCACCAAACACAAAATTTAAATTCAGGCTTCTTGCTCTCAATCACAAATCCAGTGATGGAATCGAGGAAACTGCGAGAAAAGCACCAAAAACTTCCAAAAGCTTTGCAATAACATTTTGACAATGGCACACAGAAAATCCTAAGCAGATCAAGAAGGAGGTGACCTGTCCTTCCAGCCAAAGAAAGATATAACAGGTGGAGTAGGGGGATATATATGCCCGGGTGGTGGGAGGAGCTTAGCTTAAAGATGGCCAGCCAATCAGCGCCTTCCAGTGGAACCTGCCAGAGTGTGGGTAAGTGAACCATATACACACTCCCCCTAGAAGAGCCCCGTTTTTGTTTAGGAGATGGGGAAAATACTAGACACCCTGCCAGTGGAGGAAGCAACCTTATCAGGTCAGGACATGATCTAGTGTAGCTCAGCCCATGCTCATGGGCTTCCTCCAAGTGGGTAATAACATCAAGGAAGAAGGGACTACAGGGGGTGAACCCCGGTCAGCCTTCCAGGAATGGAAGCTATGCCTCTTACACAAGGACCCGGCACATTTAATAATATACAGAGGAGCCGAAGGTATTAGTAGGTAACAAGGAAATGGTCAACTGTAGGTTAACTATTTTCATAATTAACTTTTATGTAATTTTATTATCAGCCCATAATGTGGTTCTGGTACAAGTGACAAGTTCAGATGCATAGTACAACAACAACTGCTGGGTCACTACACTGCGCTCCAGACACATATGGATGTAAGGGTCACACAGCACAGCTGGCTCTAGTGAGGTTATTTTCAGTCAACTGTTACTCCATGTACTTGCCTACTTTGCTTTATCTCTTCATTATCTAGTCCTTCAAACTTTTTTGTTTAATAGTTCGGTGTGCACTTATGTATTCCGTGGTGTCATGAACGGTCTTTCTGTACGCTGATGCAAACATTTTCACTAAAAATATGAAACAAAAAAGGTACCGTTTTATACTGAATTACATAAAAACAAGAAATAGTCTACAGAGCCAGTAAGGAGCGCTTTGGGGAACACTTTCAGTGCAGCTGCAGTGAGGAGCTGCATTAAAAGGGCGTATCAGATTTAAAAGAAATCTCTGAAGAGTATTCCCTCAGTTTCTCTAAATTACCTTGCTGAAGAGATTCAGAGAGAGTAAGTTTATACTCTGTAAAAACAATGAGCCTCAGTGCTTGTCAAACAATTAAGTGGTAAACAAAAAAAAATAAAGGACAATTTAAATACGTTTCATTAAATAAAATCTGTCCGTCTATTTGTGTTATCAAGGAAAATATTCATATACTATAAAAGTGTGCCCCCCCCCTTGGCAAAGTCATCAGCATGAGCAACAGGTGCACAGGAGAGACAGCTAATAAATTTTGATCTGTACACAAAGGCAAATAAAATTGTAACACAACAGCACAAATGATCTCTAAACATTTGTTTAGTTTCTTTTAATTTCAGTGCGGAAATGTAATATTTGCTTAGAAACTGTAAAGTGAGATAATTCCGGTAGAAATCTAACACCGATTTCATTATTTTGAGCTCTGTAAGTGCATGATGGGAGAAGGGGAAGAGAGAATTTCACCTTCTGAACCTGTAACACTGAAGCTTAGAGCCCTTACATATTTAAACAGTGCTCTGTACCGGAATGTGCACTCAAGTTAGCTTTGCTTTTCTGCACAATGCATACAGTAACTATTTTTACAAATGTGCAGACTTCATCAGAAACAAGCTTTTCAAGTGCTAGACCAGTGAACGAAGTGGCAGGAAAATCAGATACAGCAACATGCCACTGTCCTACACAAACCAACTAAACATGCAATGCCATTTGAGCATGCAATGTCTGAGACTCTGTATTACTGCCAATGTCCTTCCCTGGTAACTCTTGCTTCGGTGCATTTGCAGAGTTTCTTTTTTTTTGAAGTACTAGTTTAGTTTGTTCTTCAAAGTCTCAGACAGTGCCCTTAGATGATTGATAACAAAAATGACAATCTAAGCCGATCATGAATACATCAAAGTCCCAGTAATTGTCTTAACTTACAGCACGTTCTTCCGAGTTTAATCTGCATTGCTGAATGTACTGGATTGCTTTCTTCAGTAGTAATCAAATTGCTGTATTTTGGTATTGCGAGCATTCACAAAACTAAGTGTGAGAACAATGACAATGCAATTAATGAAGCTATTGTTTTCTGTATTCCAGCTTGGATGGCATATTATTTTGGCAAGTGAAATAAAATGAAAAGATAAGTGGAGGCCGATTGGTCTGGCTACTGACAGTGACAGGAGGAGCAAGTACCAAGGCTGCCTGACCCAATCTGGAGCAATAAGAATCACTGACTGTTGTTGGCAGAGTCTAAATCTTGTTCAACACTCTCAATAACAAAGTGAATTGGGGGGGAAGATACAGAAATGTCCCTGTCCAGTGCAGCAGTTGTGCATCCAGTGGCACTATGCCCACCAAAGGAGGCCTGCAGCAGAACTGTGGCAGCTGGTGGTTCTCTGGGGCTGCAAAGAGGTTCACTTCTAGAGTGCCCTGCGTCCTGAAAGCAACCTGCAGGACCTGCCTGTTGAGTGACCATTTGATTCAGAGTGATTCTGATGACAGCATCTGCTAGAACACTGTCCTTTCCTGGTAGATGGACTGCTGAGAGAGAGAGAGATTCTGAGGGAGTAAGCTAAACTCCAGATAGATTTGCATGGCCTCTGAGCACAGTGGGTTTGACCTTGTTTGTTTATATAGTACATGGTGATTGTGTTGTCCATCCTGACCTGTACCACCTTGCCTTGCAGCATCGTGGCAAAGGACTGTATGCCCAACAAGACCGCCCTTAGTTCCAACAGGTTTATGTGCAATAGTGACTCACAGAAACAGAGTGACGGCAGATAAAGACCACTTGGCCCACCCAGTCTGCCCATTTCCCTACCTATTGGATAAGCTGCAAATTCTAGTTAACCAACAGCCTACTTCCTGCAACCCCCCACTATAACTGCCTTATGTCTGTCCCATGCATGTTTGAATTCCCCCACTGTTTTAGACCCCACAACCTCTCCAGGAAGGCGGTTCCATGCGTCCACCACTCTCTCCGTGAAAAAGAATTTCCTCACATTACCCCTGAGCCGTCCCCCCTCTAACTTTAAATTGTGCCCCCTTGTTCTTACACATCTCTTTTTCTGAAAGATGCTACCCTCCTGGACTTTGTTGATTCCCTTGAGATACTTGAAAGTGTCTATCATGCCCCCGTCCCTCCTTTCATCAAGGGTATACATATTAAGCCTCTCAGTCTCTCTTCATATGGTTTCTGATGTAGACCCTGTACCATTTTAGTTGCCCTCCTCTGGACTGCTTCCATCCTGTCTATGTCCTTGCGTAGATGAGGTCTCCAAAACTGCATGCAGTACTCCAGATGGGGTTTCACCAACTGTCTGTATAGAGGGATAACCACTTCCCTTTTTCAACTTGTGATGCCCCTCCCTATGCATCCCAGTATCCCCCTGGCTCTCCTTACTGACTTCTCACATTGCTTACCCACCTTTAGGTCATCTGATAGGACTACACCCGGATCCCTTTCCATTATTGTCGTTAGTACCTCCCCTGCTATTGTGTACTCTTCTCCTGGATTTTTATTTCCCAGGTGCATTACTTTGCACTTCTTTGCATTGAATCTAAGTTGCCATAAGTCTGACCATTCCTCCAACCTTGCCAAGTCCCTTCTCATCCTTTCTACCCCCCCCCGTGTATCAACTCTGTTACAGATCTTTGTGTCATCCGCAAAGAGGCATCGTTTCTTCAGACCCTCCGCTAATGTCACCTATAAAGACGCCAAAGAGGACTGAGCCCTGAGGTACTCCACTAGTAACCCCCCTTTCTTCAGAATGTGTTCCATTCACTATTACCTTCTGTGTCTTGTTGTGCAGCCAGTTTGCTACTCAGGCTACCACCCTGGGAACCACTCCCAGGCTGGTTAACTTGATTATTAATATTTTGTGCGGGACTGTGTCAAATGCCTTGCTAAAGTCTAGGTAGGCCATATCCACAGCCCCTCCCTGGTCTATTACTTTCATCACCCAGTCAAAGAAATCGATTAGATAAATCTGACATGACCTTCCTGCTGTGCATCCATGCTGCTTTGGGTCCTGTGCCCCGCTGGCCTCTAGGTACTCAACAATTCTTTCCTTCAGAAGTGATTCCATCATTTTCCCCATCACTGAGGTCAAACTAACAGGTCTGTAGTTTCCTGCTTCTGCCCTGCTCCCACTTTTGTGAAGGGGAATCACATCTGCCCTCCTCCAGTCCTCAGGTACCACCCCACCCCATCTTCCCATGATTTGTTAAAAAAGTGTGGTTAGTGGTGTCACTAGGTCCACCCTTAGCTCTTTTAGGATTCTAGGGTGAATCCCATCAGGCCCCATTGCTTTGTCCACCTTGAGTTTTAGGAGTTCTTTCAGTACTCTTTCTTCTGTAAATGGACTGGTGTCAACCCCACTATCCAGAGTGCTTCTACTGTTTGGTTTAGGTAACTCCTCTTCTTTTGTGAATACTGAGCAAAAGTATTCATTCAGTATCTCTGCCTTTTCACCGTCTCCCTCTGCCCATCTCCCCTCTCCTTTATTAATCTTCACTATCCCTCCCTTAACCTTTCTACGCTCCCTAATGTACCTATAAAAGGTTTTATCCCCCTTCTTAACTGAGTTGGCTATCTTTTCCTCGGTTTGGGCCTTTGCTTTTCTGACTGCCTTCCCCACTTCTTTCTGCGTTAATTGATACAGTTCCCTGTCGTGCTCCATCTGTGATTCCTAGTGACTCTCGTTTAAGCCATGTACCGTGTGCAATGTGTTCCCGCAAGTGGATGCCCCACACTAGTAGGGAGGCGTCTGCCGTTAGAATTAGTGAAGGGGGTTGCTGCAAGAATGGCACACCTTCCCTGAGGTTGTCCCATTCCTGCTACTACTGTAGTGCTTGAAGGAAAGTTCCTGTAATTGGCACAAGCTTTGACAGAGTCCCTTTTGTGGGACCAATGGGATCGGAGGTAAAACTAAATGTCTCATTTGGAACCTGGACCCTGACTCTGTTGCTGTTGATGCTGCCATGTGCCCCAGCAGCTGTGAGAAGTGCCTAGCTGGCCTGGGAACGTGCAGTTGGAAGGAACTGGCTAGCTGTACCAGGCTGTCTGCTCTTCCCTGAGGAAGGAATGCCTTTCCTTGTGAGGTATCCAATTCCACTCCTATAAACTCCAGGAGCTGGACTGGTTATAGCACCGACTTTTTTTGATTCACCAGGAACTCTAGTGTCTGCAGACGATACTGTGTGACTATCGGAGCATCCCTGACCTGCTGAGGTGACTGACCTACGACTACTAGTCATCCAGATAGGGAAACACTGTTACCCTTTTCTCCTTAGGTGTGCCTCAACTACTGCCAAGCACTCTGAACACCCTCGGGGCAGAAGTCAGGCCAAAGGGCAGAGCCCTGAACTGATAATGACCTGATGGCAATCTGAACTGGAGGTACTTTTTGTGGGACTGCCTGATGGGGACGTGAAAGTAAGCATCCTTTAGGTCCAGAGATGCCAATCAGTCTCCTTGCCTTAACATTGGGAGAATGGTTGCCAGGGTCACCATCTTGAACTGGTTTTGTCAAGTGCCTGAGATCCAATATGGGTCGCCACTCCCCAGTTTTCTTTACTGAGGAAGCACCATGAGTACAGGCCTTTTCCCCTTTGTGCCAGAGGAACAGATTATATTGCCCTTTGCAACAGAAGGTTGGTTACTGCCTCCTCCAACAGCTGTTTCTGATAAGGTGGCAGGCCTGAAAAACCTTGCCCTCAACCTGGGCATAACCTTGAAGCTGAGAGCAAGGCCCTGGCCCACTACCTCCAGGAACCACTTGCCTGTGGTGGTGATTTGCCAAGCCTGGCGGTAGTGGGCCAGCCTGCCCCTACTAGAGATGGGGAGGTGACCCAGACAGGCACATCAGGGGTTCTGTTTTGCCTGTGCAATAGGCTATGGTCTGGGGCCAGTACGACCACTGCCCCTCATGCCCCTGCCTCTGAAATACCCTCTGCGCTGCTCATAGGCTGGGAAAGCCTGAAGCTGGAAAAAGGGTCTGTATTGGGTTCTACCCCTACCATCTCTAGTCTGGTGTTTGTGGGGTGTGGACACCTTTTCTTTAGCAGCTGCACTTTTGTAAGCTGCCTTGTACTTGTCCATTTTTTTCACGTAAGCCTCTGTTTGCTCCCCAAACAGAGATGTGGGCTCACAAGGAAAATCCAAGACTTTTGTCTGGGTATCTTGGGTCAGATTAGTAGTCCTGAGCCAAGCAAACCTCCTAAGAAACACTGAAGTTGCCATCTGCCTAGCTGCAGTGTCACTGGCATCCACTGCCATCCGAAACTGATACTTGGAACCTTCTATGCCCCGTTCGGCAGCCTCTGTCAGGTCAGATCAGATGCCATGGGGGTAGAAACAACCTTAGCAATCTCTAATATGGTGTTTCAGAGATTTGTCTGGTATCTGGAAACATAGGTCATATAGGAAGCCTTCCTAATGGCCAGGAAGACCCCAGATAAACCTTCTTGGCCACAGAATCCATTTTTCTGGAGTCCTTATCTGGAGGATGTGATGCCAGTGGTATGCCTGCTTTGTCACATGCAGCAGCCTGCACCACCACTTCATGGCTGGGATATCCAAAAAGGAATTCAGCTCCTCCCTTGGCCACCCAGTACTTCTTTTCAAGCTTCTCATCCACAGGAGGGACAGAAGTGGGTGTAGCAACTTCTTAGCTGCTGGCACATCCATCATTTCCATATAATCTGGCTCCTCCTCCTCCTCAGCCGGTTCCTGAGTGGGGAGGTCCAGAGTATGTGCCTGTACCACTTGTTTTATGAAGGCAAAATGGGAGGTGTAATCCTCAGATCCCCTGTCAGGAGAAACACCTGGTTCAGGGGGTTCCCCCCATAGTCCTCCATCCTCCTCATAATATTCCAGACCTTGCTGAAAGGAACCGAGAACCGAAGAGAAACCCTAAGTTTAAACCAATATGAGATGAGGGACTGGTCCTTCAACCGGAACTGGGATGCCGGCCTGTAGCGACTATTATTCTGATAGCATTAGCAATCTCTTCAGCGGTGGGAACCAGTGATTTTGTCTGTTGCAGTTCCTGCACCAAGTGTTTTTCCTTCTTTTCCTTTGGTTGCAGCATCCAGTTCAGCGGCTGGTTCAGCAACTCGCTTCTTCCCTGAGAAAGTTTCACCCTCAGAGGGCTGTTCCTCTGGTTCCTTAGGCTTATCTTTGCTGTAAGGAAGAGTCAGTTTATCAGAGTCCGGGTCAGCAGACTTATCGGACATTTTTTCCCCCTCAGTCAGTTAAGTCTCCTATCAAGCGGCAACTGGGGAAAATTTTTACAGATCTCAGTCTGCTTTCAGATGGTCAAACCCTAGGTAGACAACACAAATTAAATGAGGGTCAGCTCTAGCAAATGGTTCCCCAGCATTTGGCACAATGCTGGAAACCTGACGGGACTGTTCTTTTCTTGGGCGTCTGAGACATACTAAAACCTTAAAAACGGGATTTGGTAGATTTAAAACCCACAGTCTAAGAAGTGGCTTCTCTGGAAAATTTCAGAATTTTTTTTTTTTTTTTGGTCGGTTCAGTGATCAAAACAAGAACCGAAGGTTCGGCCAGAAAAACAATGCCCAAGAAAACCGGTCACCAGAGAAATCAAATATAAACAAAAGTACTGAATTTACTTTCAAAGCAATAAAGGCCGGTTCCTTCCCGGGTTGAAAATACCAGCAAGGAACCGAGAGACTTACCTAAAAACACACTAAATCTAAACTAGTCTACCTGTAAACAGAGGACAGTGCTTCAAAAAACCGAAAATAAATAAATGGTAACTTAGAAAACCGATGAAAACAAATCTCTTCAAGAAAGTAAAGACGCGCTCTCCAGAGACGCTTTACGGAGGTTAAGCAGAGTGAAGAATCCCCAATCCTGGTATCTCTATACATCCTATCTCTAGCGCAGGTTGACAGGCTTATGTGCCTTCCCAGGACAGGGTACCCAGATCTGAATCTTCATACCCACTCACTCCCTATATATCAGGCTATCCGGCTGAACAGATTGTGCAACCTCGCTGTGTCCCACATGCTAACTAAAAAGGGTGTCTGCTACCTAGCCCTTCATTTCCATGCAAAGCATGGCAGAAGGGGTCTGCTCTCACTATCCCCAAAAGCTCTATTTCTTCTTTCGTTCCTGCTGCTCCTAGCAGGTGACACTGAACTCGACCCTGGCCCTCTGGTCACCAACGTTACCCTAGGCTCCCCCCATGACTTGCGCTGGGCATCTTCCAAGGGCTTAAAAATAGCCCACATGAATGTCTGTAGCCTCCACCCAAAAATACAGGAGGTACAGGGTTGGATGTCTACAACCTTCATGTACTGGCTGTGTCTGAAACATGGCTGAAGTCTCGTACCCTATCTCACAAGGTGGCAGTGCCAAGCTATACTTCTTTCTGCAAGGACCGGGAGGGCAAAAGAGGAGGTGGGATACTCATATGCCAGGGACTCCCTTGATGTAGCCCAAGCCCACCTCCCCTGTACTGATCACTCCGGCGGTGAGTCAGTCTTTATTAGAATTACCCATGGTAACACAAAACACCTTACGGTTGGCTGCCTCTACCACCCTCCTAAGGCGTCCCTCCAAGTCTTGGGAACCATTACCAAGGCACTTGCCCATGCGGTCTCTTCAGAATTCCTGATCCTGGGAGACTTTAATCTCAAATGGGCACAGAACACTGAGCAGACCCTCAGGGCCTCACTACTAGATGCTAACCTGGAACAAATCATCTCCGAAAAGACCAGGGACAACTACAAAACAGGGAACCACACTACCCTCGACTGGGCTCTGGTGTCTCACCCCTCCAACATTCTAATTGCCGGTATCATGGCTGATGCTCTTAGCGACCATTCACCCATCTTCTGCATCTGGAAAAAAAAAAATCGCTCCCCCAGGTCCCTCCAAGGATACTCTCCACCAGAGACTACTCCAAATTCTCGGAGGATGCCTTCAATGCGCACCTCGGCAACCATGACTAGACCCCGATACGGCACCTCCAAACTCTAGATGAAGCCCTGGAGTTCTTCCAGAACTCCTTCAGCTCTGCAGCTAACCTGTTCGCCCCATTTAGGACGCTCCGTACAAAACGTAGCTGCCACAGACGGATTACCACAGAGCTCAAATCTTTGATGGTGAACCGAGACAAGACATGGAAGCATTACAAAAATTCTGCCTTGCCTGCAGACCTGGTGTCCTTTAAAAAAAAAAACTAAGGAATGAGTCCAAGCATACCACTACGACTGCAAAAAGAGTATGTCAAGCTTCTCCAGCAAACTACTCTGGCCGACCCTCAGTCATTCTCGTCCCACATCAGTGACCTAATAAAGGGCAATGGTGACCCCTCCCTCGGCCTATTGAAATCAATGGTCTTATGACTTACGACTGCCATGAAATTGCTGCTGCCTTCAACAGTTACTTCACCAATCTTGATGGCTACAAGTCCAGCCTTACACCAATCCCTTCTGTGCCCCCCCTGCTCTGAGGCACTTTGCCCCACATGGCCACTTTTCCACCTGCAATTAGTTACGATCAAGGAGGTACTCCACCCTCTTAGAGAATCAAAGCCAAAGGCCCTGGAGGACCAGATGGCATCTGCCCTAAGTTACTTGAGGCCACAGCACCAGCCATCGCTTTACCAATCACATGGCTAAACAACAGATCCATGCTGGAAGGTACTGTACCCAATACCTGGAAACAGGCTGTTGTGGCCCCTATCCCTAAGGGGGGCCATAGGGAATCCATCAGTAACTACAAGTCGATCTCGCTGCTTTGTGCTCTGGCCAAGATTCAGGAAAGACTAGTGTACTGTAAACTCTGACTACCTTAAGGTTAACCGGTTGCTAGCCACCATGCAACACGGCTTTAGGCAGTACCATGACACCGATACAGCCCTCATAAAATTCTCAGTTGACATCCTTGGAGCCATGCACAAAGGATTCTCCACTGGAGCGGTTTTTATCAATCTATCTAAGGTTTTTGACCTAGCAGACCACAAACTCCTCCTAAACAAACTGGCCTCCATTGGCCTGGATCAGCATTCCCTTTCCTGGTTCACCTGCTACCTGTCTGGTCGCTCCCAGCAGGTCAGATGGAAGAATGCAACTTCATCTCCACTCCCCTTAAGTGAGGGGGTGCCTCAAGGTTCCATCCTGGGCCCCCTCCTCTTCTATTTGTCAATGACCTTAAATTCCACTGCGGTGGCAGCTCGGTCATTCAACACACAGATGCTGCTGTAATCTACCAGTCCCCGAGCAACCCGTCTGAGCTGGGACCCCACCTACAAGCTGACTTTGCCAAGTTAAGAGTCCTGGCTCACTGAGAATAAGCTGGTTTTAACCACCACAAAAACCAAGGCAATGCTATATGGAGAGAGAAACCTTGGCCCAGACAGAAGTGCCTTACTCCCTCTGACCTCATCCTCAGGCAGCCGCATCGAGGTTGTGAGTTCTCTCAAATACCTGGGGTTAACCCTGGATCAGGGGTTTATCCTCAAGTTTCACGGAGACCAGGTAACTAAGACAGTGCACCGCAAACTGGGCCTGCTGTACTGCCTGAATGACCAGCTCATCCCAGAGTCCAGAATAACCACTGCCAACAGCCTGCTCCTTCCTACACTGACCTTTGCTGCCCTGTGCTTCATGGGTTGGCTAAACAGGAGATGAGCAGGGTACAAGTTCTCTACAACAAAATAGCTTGGTTTGTGTCACAGTCCCACAAAAAACGGCACCACTGCGAAGCCCTTGCTTCACTACAATGGTCCTTCCTAGATGGTTGCCTTCAATACCCCCCACTTTGCAATGCTTTCAAGCTCTTACACTGCAATTCCCCTGCTAGCCTGGCCAGTCTCCTGACTCCCAAGCACTCAGCACGTACCCTCCAAACCTCTGGGCGTAACCTCCTAGATAAACCTAGAGTTCGGACAACTGCTGGCAGTAAATCCTTTGCCACTGCTGCCCCTACCCTATGGAATAAGCTTCCTCCCCTCCTTCAGGAAGCCCCCTCCCTTGGATCATTCCGTAAGGGACTCTGTGCTCACTTACTAGAAGTCAGCATCTGCTCCTGTCAATGAGGGGACTTACCTAAACTCAAAGGCCAGGTCCTCACTAGACTAAGCCATGCACTGCAGTATTATGTATTTTTTTGTTTTTTTTATTTAAAATCTTGGAATTACAACCTTTGAGTCAAAGACTCATTTCCAAAGGCTCCACATCAATACACAATACAGACATAGGTAAATACAATAGACATTATGATACAATATACAATGCCAGGGCAGTTTGATGGCAAGATTACAGCACAAAACAGTATACCGAGATGTCTAATACAAAGTTGAGGCTGTAGGCTATGGGCAACACAGTAAACTGTACGATACAGGGTACAGTACCAGGGCACTTTGACTTCCGGTTACAGCATGACCATTTTACAAGGATGACCTGACCAGTTTACAAGGATGTCTAATACATTGTTGTGGCTGTTGACAGAGCATAGGATATATCTAAAAGTAAGAAGTCAGTTAGTGGCCAGAGAGTGAATCGGGGGACAGTGCACATGCCTACCATGCTTGGCTGGAGCAGAGTAAACTGGGTAAGTTAGGAGAGGCAGGTAGTGCAAATTCTAGAGCAGTCTGTCGGGAGACTTTGTCCGACTGCATGAGTGAGAATTGCAGGCCACTGACTGTGAAAGAGGTCATGTGGCCATTCTGAGCGGCTGTTGAAGGCACTGGTAGTGGACTTGGAGTGTGCAGGTGGCAAGGAGACGGATCTTGAGTGCCTTTTCAAAGGGACCAAGTTTTTGACTGTTAGAGACCGATGGCGGGAGGGTGTTGAAGTAGGAGGGAACCCTGACCAGAAAAGACCCCTGGGCGAGTGTGGTTCTGACTCTGGGAATGGCCAGTGCAGCTTTGGTTGAGCTGTGTGTGTGCACTGTGGGGGAAGAGGAGATTAGGGAGGCAGACAGGCCTGGGGGGGTCAAGCCAAGGAGGGATTTTTGGGTCAAGTGGCAGGACTGGTAGTGGACCCTCTCATCAAAGTTCAGGATCTGGGCAATGGAATACAGAGTGCATGTGTGTCATGAGGTCTGCAGCAGTTAAGAGCCTGCAGGCTTTGTTAATGATCACTTTTAATTTTAAATAGCTGTTGCATCTGCGGCAGCATAGACCAGCAACCCACAGTTGATCAGAGACATTACTGAGGAGGTTATGGCTAGTCTCAGGGCTTCTGGTGTAAGGCAGTCCTTATGGCAATAAAGGAGACCAATGCGTGCACTGGTAGCAGATGTGAGGGTGTTGATGTGTGCATGGAAGGAGAGGGCATAGTCACAAATAACCCCTAGATATTTATAGGATGATACTGGTTCCAGGGTGGAGAGTGACTGTGCTTGACTATGCAATTGGGCATATTTTTATTTGCTTTGGTGATACGTGAAAAGTAGGGTCTTGGTTTTTTTCAGGTTCATGACTAGTCTATGCTTGGCAAACCGTAGTTCAGCTTGGCTGAACGTGTTCTAAAGTGAGGCCTGAGGGTCGGTTGGGTTGGTACAGGAGGCACAGATGACGTCGTCCACGTAGAGGAGGAGGATCTTTTTGGGGCAGGTGGTGGGAATTGTGTTCAAGAAAATGTTAAAAAGCAGGGGCCCTAGAATGGATCACTGTGGGACTCCCGTGTGGATGGGACGTGAGCAGTAGACTTATTTATCCGCACACACTGGGACCTAGAAGACAGGTAACTAGTAAACCAGTCCAAGGGCCCTTGTGAGAACCTCATTAGGAGGAGGGGATGACTGAACGTGTCAAAGGACTTAGATTATGAACATGGTACCTACGATGTGCCCTCTATCAATAGCAGTATGTATGTAGTTTGAGAATTCTAGCTGGGCCAAAGTACTATGCCCAGCACAGAACCCATGCTGTTCTCTGCAGAGCAGGTCATGGGTTTTAAGGTAGTAAGTTAGTTGATCCACCACAACTTTTTCTAGCACTTTGGACAGTGGGGGGAGAATGGAGATCGGTCAGTAGTTTCCTGGTGTTGGGGGGTGGAGGGAGGGGGGCACTGCCTTTGTGGATTGGTGTAACAACTGCATTCTTCCAGGCTGTGGGAAACTGACCAAGGACTAGAGAGGAGTCCAGGAGGCTGGTGAGCGGGGTAATCAGCACGACCAGTGCCAGACGGAAGAGTCTGATGTCAATTGAGTCATTCAGGGGGCTAGTACCATTCAGGGCTTTGGCTAGGTAGGGCCTTGCTTCCGTGGTGGCGATAGCAGGCCGTGGGGGCGGGTACTTGGTCAAAGAAGTTTGGGGGGAGAACGCAGCTTAGGTCAGTAAAGTTGTCGTTGAGTGTGTTGGCAATCTCCTTAGGGTCTACGGTGACCAGTAACTTAGATGCAATTTGGGACGGGCGGCGTGTGTTTTTCCATTTAGGGACTTTATGTTGTCCCAGAACTTGCATGATGAGCCCCAGGAGGCTGTTAGGGTGGCTCAGTAGTGTCTGGCTTTTGCCTTTCGAATATCCCAGGTGCAGCTGTTCCAAGCAGCTCTGTATGCCTGCCTGTCGGCAGATTTTCCCGATTCACTGGCCCTGTTCCAAAGGTTATCACGGCTTTTGAGCTGCTGGAGGAGGGATGGAGTTATCCATGGTGTGCTCTGTTTTTTTTTTTGTTTTGTTTTAATTTAAGTATATTGACAACCATCGGGTACAATTAATACAGGCAAACCAGACAGTTTCTACTCCTTTTACAGAGATGCAATCTATTAAGTAAGATAGATAATGAAAAGGAGACACTCATTTATTCTGTTTCTGATTAGAAATCAATAACACCAGAAGCATTAGAAAATTTATCAAGTTGTGTTCTTCCTACAACAAAGTATACCATCCCCTGGGCGGTCGCCCCCCTCCAAAACCCATTCAGGAGGCTTCCATGGTCAGATTTAACAGGTGTCAGTTAAGAGTGGAACCCCAGGGAGGTTGGCGGACCTCACCCTCTCATCTGACTCACCAGGTCTCCTATCTCGTCCATCTCCGAACATACACCTGTGTCCCATGGTTTATTTTAAAAGTTATTACTTCCATTTCTTGGACCAATTGTGTCCAGATACCTACGGTGGTGGGGGGTCTTTTTGAACCACAACCTAGTGATAGATTTGTGGGCCGCCGCCAGGAGGAGGGCCCAGAGATACAACATGTCAGCTCCAGTCAGGTTTTTTTTTGGGGGGGGGGGCTCTCCCAATATAAGGCCTGGCCAATCCAGGGGGGGCGTCCAGGGCAAACAACTCAGCAAGTGCCTGAGAGACGTCCCTCCAGAAAGGCCCAAGCCATGGGCAGAGCCAGAAAACATGCAGATAATCCACCTGTGCTTCCCCACACGCTCTCCAACAGTTCGGGTGTCTATCTGGGACGCTTTTGCTCAGTGACAGAGGGGAAAGAAAGTACCCTATCCTCACCTTCCAACAGAACTCCTGCCAGAGAGGTGAACAGGTGGTTTTAGAAGCCAGCTTGAACACTGAATCCCAGTTAATTTCCCGTAGACCCACCCACCCCTCCTTTTTCCATTTCCTTTTAACTTTGTCTAGAGGGTCCTTCCTTAAACCCATGAGGGCTTTATAAAGCACAGAGATGAGGCTTGATGTTTTCTGTGAAGTTAATATTGTATAGAGGCTCTCTATAAAGGGGGTCACCCTGTCTTCCCAGGGGTCCAGTCTGCGACAATAGTGGATATAATCCCTTACCTGCAGGTATCTGAAGTGATCAGCATTACGCAGTCCACAGTTGTCCCTCACCTCACCCCCTTCAATAAATTGTTTAATATAAGTCAAACCTCTTTTCTCCCAGGCTCTAAAAGTGTGGTCTAGAAGGGACGGGGTAAAGGTGTTGCCCCATGATAACCTATGCAATGGCCATAAAGATGTTTTTAATTTGTATTTTTGCCAGGCCCTGGAGGTGGCCTTTAAGGTGTCCCTGACGGTCATTAAAAAGGGAGAGGGATGGTCTCTGGTTACGCTCACTTATATGGAACAGGCTCCCAAAAGTGGACCCCGCTCCTCTTCCTCCAGTGTTTCCATCTCTTTCCAGTTAGCTACACAGATGGGGACAGACCGTTGTAGCGCCCTTTTAATTTGTGTGGCAAGGTAATAATCCTCGAGATCAGGTAGGGACCTACCCCCTTTTATCCTGCTCAGTTGAAGGATCTGGGCATTTACTCTGGGTCTTTCATTATTCCAAACAAACTTTGTGATTACTTTTTGCCAGTCCTGAAAGTGCATTCTAGATATAAAGGTCGGTAAGCATTGGAACAGGTACAGGTACCTAGGGAGGACATTCATGGTAATGGAGTGGATTCTTGAATATAGTGGGAGGTTCAGCAAGGACCACCTATCCAGGTCTCTCTTCACCTGGGTAAGTAGTGGGACATAGTTGGCCTTAAAAAGGTGGGAATTATGTTTAGTTAGATAGGCTCCCAGATATTTCATTTTATCCGCTAGCCAGTTAAGTGGTAAGAATTCTGCTATCTTGTGAGAGGGGGAGTAATAGAAGCTTAAGACCTCAGTTTTGGTTTTATCAAGGGTGTATCCTGAATATTTACCAAATTCTGATAAGATTGACCAGATCTGAGGGATTGAAGTCTCTGGGTGTGTGATACAAAGTAAGACGTCATCTGCATATAATATTTTCTGCTGTTGGCCCCCGACCTCGATTCCCTGTACCACTGATGAGGTACGTATTGCTTCAGCAAGGGGCTCTATGTATAAGGCAAATAGCAAAGGGGACAGGGGGCAGCCCTGACGAGTACCCCTGCCCAGAGCAAATCTGTTGGAGATTCCCCCATTTACTCTAACGCACGCTTATGGGCCCGAGTACAGGGACTTAATACTGTCAATAAAGAGTTGCGGAAAACCCATCTGTTCCAGAACCATGAACAGAAAGGACCAGGACACCTTGTCGAAGGCTTTTTCGGCGTCAAAACTCATGAGGCAGGCAGGAAGGTGTGAACGGTGTATGGCGTCAATTATATTAATCGCTGATCTAATCCCATCTGAGGCCTGCCGGCCCGGAACAAACCCTGATTGGTCTGGATTGATGAGTTCTGGTAGAATGAGGTTCAATCTAGATGCAGGATTGAGGTGAAAATCTTATAATCGGAATTTAAGAGTGAGACACGAAAGACCGTTAGGCCTATTCTGCTGGCATTTTAGTATGTTAGATTGGTCGATATGACTCACATCGGGAAGGGTCCTTATTTTCTTTTGGTATGAGTGAAATTGTGGCGTATTGCCATGATGGGGGAAACCAGGTTCGCCTCCTGCCAGACCTCTGAGAAGACATCTGCCAGTAAGGGGACCGTCTCCGCAGCAAAGGTTTTATAAAATGAGGCAGTATAGCGCAGTGGTCTAAGGCTCTGAGCTGCAAATTTGGTGACATCCAGCAGACCAGACCTGGGTTTGAATCCCAAAGCTTCCACTTGCATACTATGTGACCCTGAGCAAGTCACAACCTCCTTGTGCTCCCAGGTCGCTCTTGTAAAAAAAGCTTTCAGCTTAGTGTGCTATACCTGGTTAAACAACTAAATAAATAAATAAATAAATTTGGTCCCGGACACTTCCCACTCTTCATGCCCTTTATAACTTTTAATATTTCCGCCTGCGTGATTGGTCTGATCAACAGCTGGCCTTTTTCCCTTGTAAGTGTAGGGAGGGGAAGGGTCCTGAGATATTCCATACTTGCCTGGGTGGGTGTCGACTCCTGTGGGGTATAGAGCTTGGCATAATAAGAGACAAAAGCCTCTGCAATTCGCTCAGCCCTATTAGTCAGTTGGCCTGTGGTCGGGGAAATAATTTTAGTTATTGTGGCCTTGGCTGTAAAATGTCTCAGGCGGGCCGCTAATAACCTAGTGCCCCGGGGCCCCCCCATAGTATTTTTGCTTGAGAAAAAAGAGGTTCCTCTCTATTTCCTCTCTTTGGAGCTTCTGATGTTCGGCCCTCAGGGACCTGAGTTCCAGGTCTCTGTCTATCCCATTTAATTTTTTGTTGGGACTCCAACTCCCTCAGATCTGCTAGTAACTCTTGTTGCCTCAGGAGGCACTCTTTTTTCTGGGAGGCTATGCATATGAATTGTCCCCTAACTGTGGCTTTCACTGTATCCCAAATGATTTGTGGGGACATCCCTGGGGTAGTGTTTTCCAACATAGTGTTTGTAATTTGTTTGATTTTACTTATGACCTCTCTGTCCCTAAGTAGAGATATATTAAGTCTCCAGTGGGTTGTTTTCCTGGGCAGGGAGACGGCCACCTCCAGGAAGATTGGGTTGTGGTCCGATAAGGTGGAAGTACCCACCCACATTGAGGGGAAGCCATCAATGCAGTCTTTAAAGGTAAAAAATGTGTCAATTCGGGAGAAAACCTTGTACCTTGGTGAGCAGCATGTATAGTCCCTTGCTCTAGGGTACCTCTCTCGCCAGATGTCCACTAGCCCTACCTGGTGTAGGGCATGCTTAACCGCCCTTGCCTTACAATAATCGAGCTCTGAGCCCGATGAGGTATCTAGATTCCTATCCTAGTATCAAATTCCAGTCTCTCCCCCATAATCAACAGTCCCCTGGACCTCTCTGCCACCAGTTGAGCAATCGAGGCATAAAATGCTGTGGGGAAGCCTGGGGGAAGGGGCATAAACGCTAACCAAAGTTACTGGGGTATCTTGTACCCTGCCTATCACCATAATATACCTAGCTCCAGGGTCCGTCAGAGTCTCCTCGTGTTCGAATGGGAATGATGCCGGAAGCAAAATGGCCACCCCTCCTCTTACGTCCTGCATCGAGAGACGAAAAAAAAACAGCTGGGGATGTGATTTTGTCTTCAATTTTAAGGTCTCAGTTGGGGACAGGTGGGTCTCCTGCAAAAAGGTCACCTCACAATTCTGTCTAGTAATACACTTCTGGATTTGTCTTCTCTTCACCGGACTGGAGCAGCCATTAATGTTGTAGGAGAGCACTTTTATATTATAATCACTCATTTATGTTTATCTTGGTATGACTAACTAAGAAAAGGAGGGCAAATACAAACAAGTCTGGTGAATTAACCTTTTCACAATTGTATATGTACCCGCTTAACTTTTTCAACAAATTCAGGTTTGAACTTATGAACAATAAAACAACGAGTTCCCAACTGTGGGAGTGGAATACATGCGCAGGACCGTCCTCATACGAGGGCCTGGGCTTGAGTGGGAGCGGGTTGAGTGAGTCCTTCAGAACTCCCTCATCCCTGCTTAAAATAGATGTCAGTGGGTTTCCAAGGGAGGGCTGGCGATAGATTCCCAGCCATAGGGCGATCGCGAAAGCAATGATTAGAAGGGGGCTCCGGGATAATGGCCTACCACCCTTCACTCCCAGGGGAAGTCCCCTATAAGGGACGCCCTGCAGTCAGCGGCCTGCATGTTTCAAAGCCCCTCTCCTCCTCCATCTAAGATCCATCCAGATCAACAGTAGATCAGGTATTTTCACCCTCAAACATTTTGAGTAACCAGCCAGGGTTAGCTTAGTAGAAAGAAAAAAAGAAAAAAAAAAAAAGGGGGGGAGGCGATGCCGCAGCTTAATGCAGACCAGACAAAGTTTCAGTTAAGAGTTCAATGTCTGAGACACTTCGAATCTGTTAATGGAGCTGGTATAACCTTTTTTCTTCCGGAAGAGCCCCAGGGGAAAACTATATCCTATTCAACAACAGCCAAAGGAGAACAATTAAGTCATTGGTCGACTGAAAAAAGATAAAGGTCAGCTTTCAGCCTGAGGCCTGACAGATTGATTTCATGTGTCATTAGGCCTTGCTAGAAACCCCCCTCCCCCGACGGGACCCAGCTCACAGATTGTCACACTCAGGGACAAAGAGACGGCTCACATTAGTAGACCGACTGCACTCTTGAATAATCCGTGCTCCCTGTGTAACAATTCTTCGGTCCATATCCAAAGTCCTCTAAACGAGTCCCATCAGGCCACTCCAAAGGCTCTGGGTCGAGAATGAGAAGCCGGGCAGAGAGTTCATCTTTCGATGGTCAGCCAGGGCACAGGGGAGCTCAGAGACAGAGAGCAACAAGGGGGCGTCTCTAAACAGCCTGGAAGGTCCCTAAGTGGATCAGAGACGGGGGCGGGGGGGCACAGCAGTTGTGAAATCTTCATGCACAAGAATGGGGGAGGCAGTTCTGAAAGAGATCAAGGCGTAGGCCAGAGAAAAACAGTAAGGAGTTCAAGACTCCTCAGTCCTTCCTTCAATATTCAGGTCTCCACGCCGTGCTCTGGCTCGTCACTTTGTGAGGATCCCTCGCCCTCCTCCTGTAAATGCAAGGCCTTCTTGTTTAGTTTAGCAGGATCTCCAAATTGCTTGATCAGCGCAGAGACATCTGCTCGGAGATTCGTTTGCTGGGTTCCCTGAGCAGAGCCTCGCCGGGGGGGATCCCTTCTGCGCTATACTCCAGGCCGAGGTGAGCAAGTCCTTTTCAAGTTTCTCCTTCATTAGGGGTGGGACTGTAATCCCCTGCGACTCAAGGAATGAGGAGGCGGCCAGGAGATCTTGATAGATCTTTGATCCCTTGTCAGTAACAACTTTCAGACGAGCTGGATACAAAATCTGTGCTTTTACGCTACGGGCCCGGAGTTGTTTCATTACCAGCCATAGAGTCTTTCTGGCCTCTTGCACATACGTCATGTGATCATTGTCAATGTTCACTCGGTGGCCCTCATAAAAAAGTGCTCCCTGTTTCCAGGGCATTCGAAGCATCTCTTCCTTCGCCTGGTAATTGGAAAGCCTTGCAACGAAAGAGCGGGGCCTCGCATCCGGATTTTTGGGCCGAGGGACCAGGGATCTGTGCGCACGATCCATAGTAAGGTCTAAGTCCTGTGGCAGTTGAAGAATCTGTTTAAGTGTTGATTGGAGAAATATTACTGAGCTTTGGTGTTTATCTTCCAATCCTTCAGGAATCCCGTATACTCTTATGTTATGCCTTCTACTCCAGCCTTCCAGATCGTCTAATTTATGCGCAAGTTCCTGGTCCCTGGCCAAGAGATAGAGTAGAAGCCTATCGTGACGATCTGTCTGTTCGATAGTCTGATTCATTCATAGCTCCAGCTGTTTTGTCTGATGATCTATTTTATTTAAGTCCATTCTGAGGTCGCCCAAAGTTTGATCAATTTTTGCAACTGTACGGGCTGTTTGTATAATTATTTCTCTGATGTTTGTTGGTGGATCATCTGAAGAGATCTCCAAGAACTGTAGGCCCTCCAGCATTTACCCTTCTTGAGAGTCGCATCGGCCATCTCCCTGCATCATTTCCCGTAGTTTCTGCATCGGAGTTTAAGGGAGTTTACCCGCTCTGTTTCTCTTAATCTTGGCTGGTGAAGACATATTTTTTATTGGGTGATGCAATTAGATTTTATTCGAGGAGGAGACGGAGCCACTGCACTATGCTGCCATTAGGTCGCTGATGTCACCGGAAGTCCGTGTGATCTGTTTTTTGATGCTTGCCTTTTTTATAGGGCAAAGATGTCACAGGCCTGGGTGAGAGGGTCCTGGAGGTAGCCAAGCACAGCATCAACACTGTGGGCACGGCATATTGGGGACCAGTCCCATTGAGTAAGCTGCTGTTTAAAGTCTGAGAGTTTGCCTGGGTGCAGTTGGCGTCTGAGTGTTGTGGTTAGGGGTGGTGCAGGTTGCCGGCCTGACCATGAGCAGATTATGGGAAGTGGTCACTAAGGGAGTTTGGTAGAACTTCAATGTCCTTGATTTTGTGGGACCGGTTGGTGAGGATGACGTCCAGCAAGGTGTGTGTGTGTGTGTGTGTGCCCATAGCTAGGTTACACCTAGATGGTCTAGTCACCAACTGATGTAGGTCAAGGCCTGTGAGCGCATCCGAGGCAGAGATGGCCGCTTTGCTGAGCCAGTTTATGTTGAGATCCCCTAGTACTGTGTATTCTGATTTGTGGGGGAGGTTGGGAAGGTACTCAGTGAGTGGAGGGCTTGCGTTTGTTTGCGGGGAGAGAGATGGGCCATGATGACTATAAGGGGGGGCCTTTGATGAGTCGGGGAGATTTTCAGTGATAGCGCTATGCACTGCGTTCTAACGCGTGGGGGGTAGTGTGTGGGCCAATAGGGTGTGCTTAATGTAAATTGCACACCTGCCACCTCGTTTGCCCACTCTGTCTAGTCTAAAGAGTGAGTAGCCAGGAAAGGAAACAGCAGAGTCATGGGTGGATTGGATAGCCAGGTTTCAACCAGGATTAGGATGTCCAGTTGGTGCCTTGTAATCCAGCATTGGAGTGCAGCTTTTTTTTTTTTTTTTCCTCCAGTATACTGCAGATATTCATGGACCCAATGCGGAGGCCGGTGGCTGCTGTCTGTTTCTGTGTGTTGTAGGATCTGGGTCCCGGGTTTGGGTGTACGTTTCCAGATAGGAGGAGGAGACAGATAACTCTGAGGAGAGGCCTATGCTCGTTAATGTGTCCAGCTGTGGAGCAGTACGGACTGTGTGCACTCCCACACATGGTATGCTCATTCCAACACTTGGAAAAAGCTCCACCTCAAATGGAATACTGTTTTATAACCCTTTCATGATTCAGAAGGAGCTCAGTTTTTCCAGATTTAAAGCACTCGTGCTCAAATTTCATTTTACCACATTTCAAAACTGGGAAGTAAATTACTCCAACCTGCCAATATTATCTGGAGCACTGTTCCTATATAAGAATGTATTGGGACGTTTGCTTCAATACCACTGAATAATGCGAGACTGAGGGCACCAGAGTGCTCATTCCTCATAACATGGGAGAGACAAGAGGAATGCCTGCATCCCCTATGCTCAAGGATCATTACAACAATAAAGCCAGAACAGAATGAGCTGGACACAAAGGGGACCATAAGGGTAAGGGCTGGACAAGTATGAAGCTGGAACTAAACCTCTCACTCACCAGGGATTATTAACCCATAACAGGTTTGCGGCTTATTTTGGGTACAAACCGTCAATAAATAGATTGTATCCTGTATACGGATAAACAGAGGGCTTTTGTTAAAGGTGCTGTCAATCCAGCACCTCTCACAAGTGCAAACATTCAACTCCAAAATAATAGTGAAAAACTCAAAAGGAACCCAGTTTTATTTATCACAAAGGGTTCACTTTTCCTTCTGAAAAACTGTACTGCGACAAATTACATCATGCTACTGCTTGCACAATGTTACCATGGGAACCAGGGAGGCGACAGCAATGGCGCACTTCAACTTAACTGAATAAAAAGTATTTAGTTACAAAACACTTTTTGTCGACTTTGTTTAACCTCCTACCTCACTATCACCTGGACCTCTCTGGTGTGGTCACACGATGACGCTTTCTCACACCCACCCGAAGTTTCTCCACAGCCACTCCACTGTGGCCCTCTTTTGCCTTCACCCGGTCCGCCCGACCCCCCAGCTCCCTGGGATGGGACAACCTTCACTCCCTGGCGCTCTATCTAGGAATTTAGTGGGCTATCCGGGCTACGGCAGACACCAGAGGCAGCGTAGAGGACCTGGCACTGGGTGTGGGTGCGTCATCCCCGGACCGTCCTTTGCCTACCAGGGATAGGGCCTTTTTCTTTGTTCTTGAACCCCGTGAGCATGGACATGCAATGACCCCCTGCACACGATGGGCGCACTCCCGCAACCGTGCATAAGGCGTCTGCCGCTGCTCTACCCAGACAACCATGCCACAGGTTACGGCATCCCCCAGCCTCTGCCAGAAGCCTCTCGAACTGTGGTAAAGTGAACCCACCCTCCCCAAGAAAGGAGAGCACTCTCCAGATGCGCCATCCTTTCCTGTCCCAGCTGATCCGAACCCGGGTTGCCAGCATGGCAAGGTGTGGCGTCCAGCGCCTCAATCCTCTGCGCCACCGAGCCAGCTCAAAATACATTCTTAAGTGATGTAAAACAAATTACATTTTTAATGTAGGTCTAAGGTCTAAAAATACACACCCCACTGTCAAGTGCTAAAAGAATACCTAGCATGAATAAATCTTAAAATCTTTACAGTGCCATTTCTAAAATAAAATATGTCCACAAAAAAAAAAAAAAAAAGAAGAGAAAATGAATAATTCAGACTCTCCTTCCATTCTCCCAGCTGCATGCAAGGCTAATGCTATGTGTATTATCACCTTCTAGACAGTATGCAACTCAAAAACAGCTTTTATTTTAAAGGACACTGGGGGGGGGGGCTCTTTTTTTTAAACTTTACTCTGCAAAGAATATGGAAAAAAACATATTGGAGTCTTGCCACCTAAGTAAGCTCCAAACCCAAGCTTACACTATTAAAAAAACTCATTTACTAGGATTGTCATTAATGGTTGCTCACATATCAGAAACCAGGCTGTATCCAAAAAAATAGGAGTCACTCACTGGTGTCTCAGTATAAACAATCACATGCTCTCAAACAGACATTCTAATTCACTTTTCATTTACACCCTCCACCACCCCCTCTTAAAGCCCTGGCTCCCAATCACACAGCTGCTGTACTCACTGGTGATTGTCTCCCGATCTGTCTCGCATCTCTAGCCTTGAACTATCGAAACCCAAAATCCAATGCAGACATCTACTTGCCCTCAACAGTACAGCAAAACTGACACTAACAATCCATGGATTGCTGCTTTTAAAAGCTCCTAGACACATAAATGTCATCTGAATTACCCACAGCTGCACCTAAATCACGGACTGCATCCACGGGGGATTCTGGGATCCCACTGGAGCAAATGGACTCAGAAAATGTCAGAACAGTTGAGGGAGAGACAAAGGGATCAATTAACAAAGTCTGCAAAAGACACTAGAGGCCGGATATTCAGACTGCGCCAGGCACAACTGGACTGCACCAGGGCCAGGACCAGGCGATATTCAACGGTGATGCGCCATGGCTCAGCACCACTGAATATGGCACGGTTTGGTGCACAGACTGCACATTGTGCAGTGGCACTGTGCCAGCACAAGCCACAGAGAGGGAGCACGAGGATGCGCCAGTGCAAGTGCAGTTGCGCTAGACACATCACCTGCGATATTCAGCCTGGGGCATGCAAATGAGGCCATAATCCACGCAAGGCACAAAGGTGACATTTGCATGTCATTATGGCCCCATTTGCATGCGATGCACTGGGCGTTCTGGCGAATTGCGCACAGCCAAGCTGCTGACGTCGGAGGTTGGCTCCCTGGTGGGCTACTGCAGCACCCCCCCATGCCCGATCGCGGGCAGTAGTAGTGAAACAATCCTATGCCTGATCACGGGCAGTAGCAGGAATAGTTATAATCCTGGTGGTCTAGTGCACCCCCCTCCCTCCCCGATCACAGGCAGTCATCATCATCTGAATATTCCTGTGCCCTATCGCAGGCTGTAGAGTCCAGTAATAGATCCCTGGAGGACTAGTGGACCCCCCCATATGCCCGATCGCAGGCTGTAGTGTAATTAAATAGATTCCTGGTGGTCTAGTGGAACCCACCTCGAAAGCCCGATCGCGGGCCGTAGTAATAACGGACGTCTACCTGGTGGTCCAATGGCACCCCCCCCCCAAATATCGGCGGGCAGCAGCACCCCGGCCCCCGCAGAATGAATACACCCATTAGGCCGCAGTGTGACCAATGGGCTAGGTTATACTGTACTACACAGGTCATTCACAGACCTGGACCTGTGGTACAGTATGGTCACACTGTGGCCCAATGGGTGTACAGATCAAACTGTATGCTGTCATTCGGCAAGTGGTATGCGGGCATGGTGCTGCCACCCGCCGATCACGGGGGCTGCAGGGTGGCCGGGGAGGGGGGGTACAACTGGACCACCAGGTAGATGTCAGTTATTACTATGGCCCACGATTGGGCTTTCCGGGTGGTTTCTACTAGACCACCAGGTGGGTTCGGGATGTGCCATATATGCATGGGTACGCCCCCTGCATGTGCGCCACACAGAATTACACTGCACCCTGGAGCATCGGCATTTGCACTGCACCGGGCAGCCTTTTCAACATCCCGCCGGGGTGCAATGCGGGGTTGTACCAGGTGCAACCCCTTTGAAAATCCTGCCAAGTACAACACTTAATTTGCTACTTAATGCCTTAATTGGGGGCAGCCCTTATAAGTACATTCCCCTATAGTGCTAGTTACTGGTAGATAACTTTCTGACATAACCACTAAGCCAATGTGCTAAGCCTTCTTGCATGCTGTTAGAAAAAGGGAGCTCCAATGTTAAAAATTTCAATGGCAGCTGCCAGCTACCCAAAATAATCTCAGCTCTCGAAAGGATGGAGACGATCATTTTGTTTACAGCAAAATGCTTAAATATTCTCTCTATTAAAGAACACCAATTTGGCTATAAATTAAAAAACAGAACAAGCAGCCTTCCCCAATCCCCTTCCCCAGGAGAAAAACACTAGTATGATCAATTAAATCTTGTACTGCAGCACTTTAGGGAGGGAAGGGACTATTTTAGCTACCTGGAGCTGGCAACCCAATCTCTTCCATTTCCCTATTCTAACTAAGCCCTGCCCTCATACAGTTATGTCAACTGAAAGAAGCGTACTTTGAAATGCATTTTTTTTTTTTTTTTTTTTTAATACTTTAGAGGGCTATTTCTTTTTAATCCAAACTCTGCACAATTAACAAGGTTCTTGTCAGATGAACACTGGATCTGAGTGTAAACAAATATCCCTCTTAAGCACAAAAAAGTTGGGAGACACTCCCCATTAACCGCAATGGAGTGCCCACAGCGCTGGAATGGAAGGGATCTAGGCTGTTGACTCCAGAGTCCAAATCACTTCCCTCCCTAAAGTGCTGCAATGCAAAATTTCAAGGCTTACAACCATTATTTATACTACTTTTTTTTTGTTGTTTTAAGTTTTATTAAATTTAGCATGATTGGTGCTCTTTTAAGAGCAGCCAACACCTCAGGAAAATAGCGGACAAAAAAAAAAAAAAAAAAAGGGGAGAAGAATAGTTACCTATGTAACCCATAGCTCTTCATGAGAATCTCCTCCATTCAGCCACATCAAGAAACTGTAAGCCATCTGCGTCAGGACCACCAGGAAACTTTCTGCTGGCTGGGACCGCCCACATGAACATGGGGCATCAGTACCCCTATAACACTGACATCCCCACTATGCCTCAGTTCTCTGCCGGAGACGAGCTCTAAAGATTATCAGAACAGCAGGCAGGAAACAAGCAGGACTGAAATATGGCACACAAGAGAGTATATGGACACCTGAATACAGATGCCATAATGGTTCCATGAGAGAAAATAGTGAGTGACAGCAAATAGTACAGTCACCCATCACCTGACAAGGGGGGAGGCAGGAGAGAGAGCTGTGGCTCAGTGGAAGAGATCCTCTCCAAGATCTACTGTCATGGTAGGTAACTATTCTGTCTTCATAGAGGATATCTACCTCCACTAAGCTATATCATGGAATGATTCCCACGCAGTACCGAGCACTGAGGGAGAACTTCAGGACCTAATGATCCCGAGTGAGGAGGCCTTGCACAACACTGAGGCCAAAACCTGCATGTCTATGAAAGACTATGTCCAGACTGTACTGTTTAGTGAACGTATGAACAGAACTCAAAGTGGCAGCAGCAAAAATGTCAGTAACTAACATTCTGAAAACAAGCCACTGAGGTAGCCACCCCTCGAGAGGAATGAGCACGAACAGGACCAGGAAGCTACTTAACGCATTTCTGGTAACAAAACAATACAACTGGCCAACCATCTGGACAGCAGCTCTTGTTTAGAAATTGGGGAGTCCACCTTTCTGGGGGCCAAAAGCAACAAACAGTTGAGGATTTTCTGTAAGTTTCAGTACAAAACAGGTACCAGTGCAATGTTCTACACACATCCAGCGTGAGTCAGTGATGCACACCACTATGTGTGGAAGAGGGAAAGTAAATGGGAATGTCTACTGTCTGATTTAGTGTTCTTTAAGTTATACTCTTCAGGAGAAGACGACTAGTCCTTAGTGTGACCCTGTCCTTGTGGAAAATAAACCGAGGATCTGCAAGCAGAGCCTGAGACACATCTAGCAGACATAATAGCTCCTAGAAAGTGTCTTCCATGAGACGAAGCGCAACCCACAAGTAGCCACAGGCTGAAAGGGCGATGCAGTAAGGGTCTTGGCTGGCAGAAGACAAACAAGTTTCCCAGGCTCAGGAGGTTTTCTATTCTGTCTAGAGGAAGCAGGGCTTTCTCTTGCTGGGTGTCCAGCTGTGCTCCTACAAATTCCCGAAGCTGGACTGGCTCCATGTGACTATTCTGTGTTGATCTGGAACCCCAGTGATTATAGGGTGAGTCGCAGCATGTCTGAGTTTCTGAAGAGACCCGACCACTATGAGACAGTCATTCTGGTAAGGAAAGAGACCTCCCGTCTTCTTAAATGGGCTGCAACGACTGCAAAGCACTTTGTGAAGACCTTAGGGGCTGAGGACAGGCCGAATGGAAGTACTGCAAACCGGTAATGGCTTGAAGGCAGTCTGAATCAGAGACACTTTCTGTGAGACGGCCTGACTGGGATGTGAAAGTAGGTGTCTCTGAGGTCTAGGAAGGCTAGCCAGTCTCCCTGTTGTAAGGAGGGGGATCACCACCGACAAGGTGATCATCTTGAACGTGTGGTTTAACAGATGTTTATGTACCTAAGGTCTAGAACAGGTCGCCAGTCCCCATTTTTCTTTTGGGTGAAAAAGTACCTTGAATAGAGAGAGGCCCTTTCCCCGCTGGGAAGGGGCACTCTTTCTATCGCATTTGCTATAAAAGAACTGACTTGACTTCTAACACCAACAGAATCCTTTCTGTGGGGGGTTAGAGGCTTAAAAATACAGGTTACTCACCTGTAACAGGAGTTCTAGGAATGGTATATGTTGTTCATCCACACTGTCTGGCAGGTATCCTTGCCGCTTTAAATCTTGCCCGAAGGTCTTCAAGCTGGCTCCTCCCACCCACCCGGGTGGTAAAACTCTCGGCTCCGCCCCATGACGCCAGATCTGGCCCGCTGGAAGCTCAGGTTGTGCGTCAAAGCCGGAGGTCTGAGGGTCGTAGATGAATATATACCATTCCTAGAACTCCTGTTACAGGTGAGTAACCTGTATTTAGGGACATGGATATGTTCATCCACACTGTCTGGCAGACTCCTAGCAGTTCTCCAGGAGGAGGGAGGGAGGCAAGGCGCACACCCCCTACTTAGGGAATAAAGACTGGAGAACCGAGGCCCCAAAACCAGCATCCCGGCGTGACTCAAGGTCGATGTGGTAATGGGTGATGAAGGTGTGTGCTGACTTCCAGGTAGCAGCCCTGCAGATCTCATGGATAGGGACGTCCCTGGAAGCAGCCACCGATGCAGCAGTATGGCGGGTAGAATGAGCTCTTATCCTCTGGGAGGCTCCATGCCCGCCAACTTATAGCAGAGATCTATGCAGGAGGTGACCCACCTGCTTATCGTCCGCTTGGCTGCAGGTCTGCCAGGTGCGGCTTCAGCGAGGGTGACAAACAGCTGGGCGAACCTCTCCTCAATTTCAGCTGTAGCGCCCCTTATAATAAGCGAGCGCCCTTCTAGGGTCCAAAGTATGGAGCCTGTATTCGGCCTCCGAGGTGTGATTGGGGTAGAACACCGGCAGAGTCAACACTTGGTTAAGGTGAAACTCCGACACCACCTTCGGAAGGAATTTCGGGTGGGGGCGCAGGACAACCTTGTCCCTGTGGAAGACCAGGTAAGGAGACTTGATGCAGAGCGCCTGGAGCTCTCCCATCCTTCTGGCTGATGTGATAGCCACCAAGAAGGTGGTCTTCCACGACAGGTGAGAGAGTTCACACCTGTGCATTGGTTCGAATGGCTTGCCCATGAGCTTTGCCAGTACCAGCAGTAGATCCCACGGAGGTGGAGGTTCTCGCATCGGAGGGGAAATGTGATCAAGGCCTTTGAAAAAGTGCCAGACCACCTTCTCCTGCACCACCGACTGCTCCCCAGCCCTCACCCGTAAGCAGAGATGGCTGCCAGGTGCACCCTTAGCCGCCGACCTCAAGCCCTTGCTGAAAGGGACCATAAATAGTCCAAGATGCTTGCCAAGGAGCAGGAGGAAGGGTCCAAGCCTGTTCTGACACCAAATGGAAAACTCCTTCCATTTGAAGGCATAGCATTTCCTGGTCGACTCCTTACGGGACGCCTCAACTACATTGAGGACCTCGTCGGAAAGACCCAAGGCCTGGAATGCTAGCCGCTCAGGAACCAGGCCGTCAGGTGCAGGGATTGAAGGTCCGGATGGAACACCTTCCCCTGACTGACTGTAAGCAGGTCCGGGAGAGCTGGAAGCTACTTCGGGAGCCTGGAGCTGAGGCTGAGGAGATCTGGATACCAGCATTGGCGGGGCCAGTCTGGGGCTACCAGAATCACCTGCGCCTTGTCCCTCCTCGCCTTGAGAAGCACCTTGTGGATCAAGGGAAATGGGGGAAAGGCGTAGAAGAGGCCCAGGGTCCATGGCCTCAAGAAGGCATCCCCCTGCAGCGAGCCCTGCTGAGGGGGGCGGGCATGGAACAGCCTCAGCTTCGCGTTCTCCCTGGAGGCAAACAGGTCCACCTGAGGTGTGCCCCAATGGGAGAACAGATCTTGTACTACCTCTGGCAGGAGAGACCACTCATGGGATGCAGCCCCTATCCAGCTTAGGGCATCGGCCAGGGTGTTGGAGGCTCCTGCCACATGAATGGCTAGGAGATCCACCTCCAGGCTGCGCACGAGTGACCAAATGTGGAGAGCTTCCTGCATAGAAGCATGGAGTGCGCCCTCCCGGCGGTTTAGATAGTACATGGTCGTGGTATTGTCCGTCTGGCTCGGACCACTTGACCCCGGAGAAACGGAGCAAAGGCGGTGAGAGCTAGGCAGACCACTCGGAGCTCCAGCAGGCTGATGTGGCATCGGGACTCCCACGGGGACCAGAGGCCGTGCGCCCAGTGTTCCCCCAGATGGGCACCCCAACCCATCAAAGAGGCATCGGTCGATAAGAGAGACCGTCGGCTCGGGGCGGACAAACAGGATGCCCTCCTGCAGATGAACTGGAACGGTCCACCACCGGAGAGCGTTCCACATCCCCTGGGTCACCGTCAACAGCTGGTCCAATGGATCGCAGCGTTGTGACCACTGGCTGGCCAGTCCCCACTGAAGATGGTGCATGTGCCAGCGGGCCCAACGGACCACGCTGGTGCAGGCCGCCATGAGACCCAGGAGGTGCAGGAAGTCCCGGGCAGGGCACGATTGCTCAACCAGAAATGATTGGGCAAAGGAGGAAAGAACCTCGGTCCTGTCCGCAGGGAGCCGTGCTCTGGCTCGAAGAGAGTCGAGCTCTGCCCCGATGAAAAGAATCACCTGCTTCGGCTCGAGTTCCAACTTGGCCTCATTGATGAGAAGGCCGACTTGAGAGCAAACCTGAGGGCCAGATCTCTGACCGCCCCACCTCCTGTCTGAGGGCTGCTATCAGCCAATCGCCCAGGTAAGGGTACACCCGACCCTCGGCACCATAGGAAAGCTGTCACCACTGCTATGCACTTGGTGAAGACCCTGGGAGCTGGAGACAGGTCAAGGGCATGGCTCGAACTCGAAAGGATCCCTCCGCCGAAAGCGAAGGAACTCCTGATGTGACGGACGGATAGGGACGGAAAGAACGCGTCCTGCAGGTCCAGAGAGCAGAACCACACGCCGAGTTCCAGGGATGGTATTATCTGACTCAGAGTGACCATCCTGAAGGTTCGAGACCTTAGGAACTTGTTTAGGTGGTGTAGGTCGAGAATGGGGCGCCAGCCCCCCGTCCGCTTCGGAACCAGGAAGTACCTGGACACAAACCCCGGGTCTGAGGGAGGATCCACCACCTCCCTGATCACCTCCTTTTGGAGGAGGAGAGCGATGTCGGCTCAGCGAGCCGACAGTGAGGCTGCGGATCCCGATGCCCCCCGAGGTGCGACAGCTCTGAAGGGCGGGCCTGCTCGATTCCAAGGGCAGGCTTTTTCCCACCACCTTCAACACCCACCTGTCCGTGGAAATAACGGACCAGGCGGAAAGGAAGTGACGGAGCCGTCTCTCACGGGGAACTCTGGGTGAGGGACGGGTTGGGGTGACACCCTCAACCCGCCACTGGGCAGGCTTGGAGGAGGGACCGCCGAGGGACCTCCTGGGCCTTTACCTCCCTGCTTCCTGTTGGAGGAAGTCCCGGCTTAGGTTTGGGATGCCAAGCTCAGCCTGCTGGGCCCTGACGCTGTGGCCGGACGCCGCGGGCGCAGAGGGACGAAAGGGCTTAGGCTGTGGTTTGCGGCCTTTGTCCTTCTGAGCGGATGAGACCAAGTCCAAGGTAGCATTGGACTTCTCGATCCTCTGCAGGTAACCTTCCACCACAGGGCCGAAGAGGTCGGTCCCCAAGAAGGGGACATCCACCAACTTGTGCTGGGTATCCAAAGTGAAGGTGGATATCCTCAGCCAAGCCCGACGACGCATAGCCACTGTGGCCACCACAGACCTGGCACATGAGTCCCCGATGTCCAAAGCAGTCTGAAGCTGCTGTTTGGCCACTGCCCTGGTCCCGCACCTGCCTAACCGTGGTCTGCAAATCCACGGGAAGATGAGGGACGACCTCGTCCAGGGAGCCCAACAGGGCATGAGAGAAATGTGCCATGAGGACGGCCGAACTGGCCTGGCGAAGGCTGAGGGAGGACGCAGCGTAGACTTTTCGCCCGCACAGTCCAATTTCTTGACCCTTGTCGGGAGGTTTGTCACATCCCTAGCGCTTTCGGCACGCCGAAAACGCTTGTCGGTAACTAACCCCTCGGCCGAGGGGTGTTCCGAAAAACTGGACAAGGAACCGGTAGGGACCGCATACTTCCTGGCCATCCTGGCCGAAGGCGCAGGGCAGGAAGCAGGGCGCTGCCACAGCTCCAAGGCCTGGTCCACTATGGCCTCGGCCACCGGAAAGGCCTCCGTAAGGGAATCCCCTCGGTCCAGAATCTCCATGAGGGGATACCTGGCCCGCTTAGAGACGGGTTCGAGCTTCATCCTAGTGGACTCCGAGATGAGCCGAAGCAATCCTAGGTAGGACGAGGGGCTATCGTCCACCGACTGTCCTCCTGAGGACTCCAGGTCCATTCGCTTGGAGAAAAGGGAGGAATCGCCTTCCGACTCGGAAGAGTCCTCAAAGAGCTGCCTTGGGCCTGAGCCACCCTCCACCTGCCGAGGTCGATCGGGAGTGAGGGTGACAGACAGCCTATGGGGCAGTCCCTGAGCTGACCGAGAATTCTTGGTCGGAGCCCCAAATAACGGCTGTGGAGGCGGAGGTTCCACCGGGATCGGTGGGGAAGCTGGTTTTGGCCGAACAACTGACCTGGGAACAGGCTCCTCGGATAAAACGACGGGTTGTTTCGGCCGCTCCGGTGACAGCTACTTAATGGCCGGAAAGGCGACGGCGCCGGCTTGTTCCCGTCAGAAGGAGCTGTTGCCACAGAGGTCCTCATATCGCCGACGCAACTTCATCAGCCTCCTCGCCCCGAGGACGGTGGATGAGCGGTGGCGCGCTGCCGCGGTGCCGAGACAGACCGCTTATGACGGGCGGGATCGGCTGGACCGCGAAGAAGTCCAAGACCGAGACCCTCGGCTTTCCCGAGGACGGTGCGGGGAGGTGTCGTGGGGAACCAGCACTCCCCTCGGTTCGGAGGGTTCAACCGAAGGCTCCGGAACTGGGGGCACAGACAAGCCAACTGGGTCCTCAACTCCCACCTGGGGAACCGGAGAGAGGGGATTCTCGGCTTCTCCTGCGGACAACACATTCAATGGGTCAAGAAAAATCTCGACCGCGTCGACGGGAGTCTCGGTCAACTGGCCTGATGGGGACACCGTGAGACCAATGGCGAGAAGCGGCGATCGGCCGTCAAGCGACGGCCGACAACTCGGGAGAGGGATCTTTCCCGCTCCCAAGAGCGTTGACGGAGGGACTTACCCTTGTCTCTCTTTTTGGACCGAGAAAACGGTCCAGCAGAAGCTGGTCCCTCACCTTTAGTAGAGAGGGTCAGACAAAGCTCCTTAAAAGAAGCTGAATAAGAGGCACCGAGAGAGAGCGGGACAAATGCCGCAGCCGAGGTAGAAGCGGCCCGCGCCGCCTCCTCTTCGAGGGCGATCATCTGCTCGAGCTGATCCGCCGAGCCTGCCGCCACGGAAACCGCCGTCCGGGCCTCTTTTGACTTCACCGGAGGAAAACGCTTCTCGGGACGCCCCAGTTGTAAACAGGCAGCACGGTCTTCGAGGACGTAGGCCGAAAAGGAAGAGCACAGGTCGCAAGCCTGCGGGTCGTGCTCCAGGCCTAGACAGTAGATGCACGTGGAGTGCGGATCCATCCGAGACATCTTCTGCCCGCAAGGGCATCTCCGGAAACCGGGAGTCGATTTGTCCATCGCAGCCGCGAGGGAAAGAAGACCAAGATTATTTAGTTTAAAACTTTAATTCAAAAATCAAGAATTAGGAACCAGTCTTATACGCAGAGTGTTAAGGAGGGAACCTGAGCTTCCAAGCGGTAAGGAAGATCTGGCGTCATGGGGCGGAGCAGAGAGTTTTACCACCCGGGTGGGTGGGAGGAGCCAGCTTGAAGACCTTCCGGCAAGATTTAAAGCGGCAAGGAAACCTGCCAGACAGTGTGGATGAACAACATATCCATGTCCCTAGAACTCCTGCTTCTCTGCTGTGTGGGGAGTTTCAAGCTGCATGGTGAGTCCCTGACCCACCACCACCAGCACCCACTTGTCTGTGGTGATGAGCTACCACTGGTGGAGGTAGTGGGTCAGCCTTCCTTCTACTGGAAGAGGCGAGGTGACCTGGGCATCCCCATCAGGAGTTTTGTTTCGACTAGATCTTACGCGAGAGGGCAGGATAAATATGCTTCTGAGCCCTTCTACCTCTTCCTCTAAAGAAGCCTCTCATTTGGGAGTAGTCCAGGGGCATGGGCATGGGACTGAACGTTCTGGAGTAGTAACCCCTGCCTCTGCCTCTTCCTTGAGGCTTATAAGAAAGTAAAGACTCTCTCTTTAGCGCATTGTTCTTGTAGGTGGTTTTGTATTCCTCCACCTTTTTCATGTATGCCTCTGTTTTGCCACAGGGGAAATTCTCAGCTTTAGTTTGAGTATCCAAAGGGAGGGGTTAGTAGTTCTTAACCAAGCAAACCATCTGAGGAAAATGGCTTGTGCCACAGATCTGAAGGCAGCGTCACTGACATCTATGGCCATATGAAACTAGTACTTTGTAGCCTCCAAGGCTGTTTTAACAGTTTCCACCAGATCCTGAGCAATGCTGTCAGGAGCCTTGTGGCTAATAGCCAGGACTGAATTCCACAAAGCCTTCTGGTACTGTGCTGTATATGCCATGTACATGGAGAGGCATAACAGCAGAGAGACAGTAGTGTAAGATTTCTTGCCCATGGTGAGCGGTTTTCTGGACCATCAGGGGCCTGAGAACAAATAGGCACCTCAGCCTTGTCACAGGCTACAGCCTGTACCACTCCCTCGAGGCCATGACGAGTGTAGAGGTACTCGGCATTAGATTTCTCTAGCTGGTGCTTTTCTATTTTCTTATCTACCCCAGGAATGCAGGTGGGATTCTGGAGGAATTTAAAGGTTGCCCTGCAAAGGGACTTGTGAACTAAAAGCATCTTCGTAGGAGGAGGGAGACCCATCATATCCAAAAAGTCTGCCTCCTCATCCTCCTCAGTGGTCTCCTGTATGAAAGTCTATTGTGTCCACCATGTGCTGGACAAATGTACAATGGGAGGAAAAATCCTCCTAACCATGAGAAGGAGAGTCAAATTACTGGTCAGCAGACACATCAGGGTCTATGCCTTCCTCCTCTTCATAACTGCCTTCCTCAAAATAAACACTCTGGCCTTGGTCAGGGTCTGTGGGAACAGGTGTGGAAGGACCACCTGGGGCACCAATTAAACTGCACACAGCTTGAAAAAGTTTGATAAAGTTGCCAAGCCATTGCCAATTCTTCTGGGAAGGCATATTTTGTTGCGTCACTGGCGTCTCACTTTGCTCTTCAGCAGGAAGAGCAGAGATATGTTTTTCTTTCTGGCAAGCACTGAAACAGGAACTCGCTCAATGTTTCTTGCCTGGCTTAGTCTGAATTATTTTTGTCTGACATTTTCTAGGGGGACTTTAGAGGACCTATCTTTAGACTTCTGCTGAGGAGGACCCCCTCTTCAAAAGGCTTATTAGAGGGGGATGCAGACTGAGAAGCCATAATTTCTAGCCTTTTTACAAGTGTTTCACAGCAAAATTTAGTGTAAAGTTCACAGTTATGATCTAGACCCAAACAAGTTAAAGATCATGGCTGTCTGCCTTGGCCATAATTTTAAAACACAATGCAATTTTTAAAACCTCTAGGTCCAGTTCTCTTTTTAGGTCTATCTGACAAACACATGTCATGAGAAAATATTCTGTTCCCAACAGACAATATACATAAAATCGCGGTAGATTCCGAAGCACGGTGGAACTATGAAAAACAGTTCCAAACTATAAAAGAAAAAGTAATGGAAAACACGGTTCCCTCAAAAAGAAAGGAACCGATATAAAACTGAAATTAAAATACCAGAAAACTTTTTTTTTTTTTTTTTTTTTTAAAACCACAGAAAGCGATTTTATTCTTTAGAAGAGGCACAAGAACCGCGATGAAAACCTGTCAGGGGAAGAATTATCAGCTCCTAGGAACCGATGGAAATCAAGAAGAAAACTACAAAAATAGGGAAAACCTACTAAAAAAAGGTTAAAGGCAGCAGAAACTACAGAAATAAAATGACTTTACTGAAAATAGATTTCTTCAAGCAATGAGAAATGGAGAGCACTCCAGTGCCAACTTGTTCCAGAGGGTGGAGAAATGAATCGGACTCACTAGAAGCAGCATCTAAAGGCAGCAGTCTCCTACTGCTTTCTGACTAGCTAAAGCCCTGCTACCATTAACACAGGCACCACCTCCAGGGCAGCTAAACCCAACTGGCAATACTGCTATAGTCAAGCATACTTGGGGATTCATGGGGTGAGAAATTTGTTCCCCTCCGCCACCCAGTGCCAAACAAACAGTCAATGTTTCTCTGCAGACAGCATACGAATAAACTCCGCCCTGTCGATGGTAGTACATCACCAACATACTGTCTGTAAGAATCAACAGCAGATCCCCCTGAAAAAAAACAAAATTTAAATACCTGCAAATTATCTTTCTCCAACGGCTGCAAGGTTCCCCACTCTCTGAAAATATAGGGCAGTGGCAATGGTGATCGGGTCAAATGGTGTGTTATTTTTCAGGACCTCCTATAAGCACTGTACATGAGCATAAGTAGCTTTTAAGTAACATATAGTGTGCTGGTATTAAATGAGTAGTATTGCAATAAAGGATGTCAATAAAAGCCAATTTTGGAGAATTTTATAAAAAAAAAATGGATAAAAATATTGGGTGGTGGTAAAAAATATAGAGCGGTAGTAAGAAAAAAAAAATATAGGGTGGTGGCCCACCACCCTAAAACAATGAATAAGGAACACTGGGCTGGTCTCCGGGCTTCCACACAGATGGGCTGTACCTCCTGATGCAGATATGAAGGCAAGAACTAAGCTCTGCAGCTGGAGCCATCCAGCCATCCATTTCCTGTATCCACCAAATGCGTCAAAGCCAGGGAGGTCGGGTGGGTTGAGTGGATGAACATATACCATTCCTAGAGAGTACAGTTAAGTAAGAACTTAACGTAACAGAGAGAGAGAGAGGCTCTTGCAGTAGGTAATTACATATAGGACTGATGCCGGCAGGCGGCAGGACCTCACGGAAAAATTTCTAGCTAGCAGTCCCTGGCGAGGGACATGCCCCATGTCAGGTGACTGGCGTCAGGAGACGTCGGTATAAAGGGGCGGTCCCTCACGCCCGCCTTCCAGTTCTTTCCCACCAAAGGAGGCCGGACGACAGAGAAGCTAGTATTTTCCTAAGTGAAAAGGAGCTGAAAAGTTTAGGAGATGGAAGGGAAGGTATTACCTTGCAAGAACCTCTCTTGAAGATCTAGTGTTACAGTAAGTTCTTACGTAACTGTACTATCTTACTTCGAGAGGGCTCTTGCAGTAGGTAATTACATATAGGACTGAGTCCCAAGCAGTCTGGAACAAGAAGCAGCACACGGGAGGAGGAAAGCTACTCAGAGTAGATCCTTTAGCTGTGAAGGCCTTAAGAAAGGAGGCCTTGCAGGACAACCAACCCGAAGCCTGCTCTACAGCAAGAGGCAATATCCAAAAACTGTAATGTTTTGTAAAGGTATGGACGGAAGTCCAAGTGGCGGCAGCACAGATGTCTGCTGCTGACACATTCTTGAAACAAGCCGCTGAGGCAGCGACTCCTCTGAAGGAGTGGCCTCTTACTTGACCCGGGAGGGTCTAGTTGTATTTGTCATAACAGAAAGTGATGCAATGAGCCAACCATTTGGATAGACATTGCTTAAACAGCACTGTCTTCTCTTTTGGGGACAAGAGAGACAAACAGTTGATCAGTCTTTCTGAGATCCTTTGTCCTGTTAGTGTAGTATCCCAGAATGTGGTGAACATCCATAGTGTGTAGTAAATACTCCCCTTGATTGGAGTACTGTGTAAAGAAAGTGGGTAACTCTATGGACTGGTTCAATGTAGATTCTGCTACCACCTTGGGGAGAAACTTAGGATTGGTGCGCAGAGCCACACATTCCTTGTGGAAAATCAAGTATGGAATTTCACACACCAGGGCCTGGAGCGTGGAAATCCTCCGAGCCGAGGTAATGGCCATGAGAAAAAGGGTCTTCCAAGAAAGGAACCTCAAGTCTGTGGAGACTGCAGATTCAAAAGGAGGCAGAGTTAGTTTCTCAAGAACAAAATTCAAATCCCAAGGAGGGGCAGGAACTCGAATAGGTCGTCTCGGGTGGAGAACCCCTCTGAGGAAAGTCTTCGAGACTTCCAGTTGAGCAAACGTTCTCTCTGCAAAGGGAACACAATAGGCCGAAATGGCCGCCATGTGGACTTTCAGAGAGGAGTGACTAAGACCTAAGTCGAAAAGATGGCGCAGGTACTCCAGCAGATGTCCCGCAGGGCAGGAGAAAGGCTCAACGTCTTTGGAAGCAGCCCAGATTGTGAACCTTTTCAACTTCATGGCATAGGTAGACCTAGTGGAGGGTTTTCTAGCCTCCACCAGAATTTCCGCCACCTGGGGAGAAACTCCAAAGCGGGCTTGGGCTATGTCTGCAGGAGCCATGCATGTAGCTCAAGGGACTTGAGACCAGGATGGACCAGGGTCCCCCGATCCTGAGTCAGTAAACATCGTGACAGAGGAAGAGGAAGCAGAGGTTCCTCTGAGAATTGTTGCAGAAGAGAGAACCAAACTTGCCTGGGCCAAAAAGGAGCAATCAGAATCATTCGTGCTCCATCTGAACCTAGTTTTTGTAAGACCCGCGGGATCAAAGGAATTGAGGGAAAGGCATAGACGAATCTGTCCTTCCAATCTAGAGACAGAGCATCTCTCCAGAAAATGCCTCGCTTGTGCACGAGCGAGCAGAAATCTGGAAGCTTTGCGTTTTGAGGGGAAGCGAACAGGTCACCCTGTGGTGTTCCCCAACGTAGGAAGATATCGTCTAGGACCCCTTGATCCAGTTCCCACTCGTGGGCCAGGGCGGACGAGCAACTCCCGGAACATGAGCTGCCGGAAGGTGAAGGTCATGTTGTGTTGCCCAATCCCACACTCTCGCTTCCCTGCAAAGATGGTAGGACAGAGTCCCTCCCTGTTTGCTGATGTACCATACCACACATACTGTCCGTCTGGATGGCTAGGTGGCCTGGAAGGAGATACAGATGGAGGGCTGAAGTGCATAAAGCACTGCCCTGAGCTCGAGCACGTTGATGTGGAGTGTTTGTTCGAGCTTGGACCAAGAGCCCTGGGTCTGATGAGGACGGAGATGGGTTCCCCAACCTTTGCCCGAGGCATCTGTGGTCACAGTCTGGAAAGGGGGAGGAAGGGAGAATGGAACCCCCCCCCCCGAAACAGGTTCTCTCTGACCATCCACCACTGCAAGTCTTGAACCATGGGAGAGACCAGGACCAGCTGATCAAAGTCGTCCTCCAATTGATCCCATTGGGAGTGAAGCGTCCACTGAGAAACCCTCATGTGGAGCCGAGCGCAAGGAACTGTCGGCATAGCAGCCGCCATGAGCCCGAGAAGGCGAAGGACAGACCTTGCAGTGACTCGCCTGCGGCCGGACAACAGGCTTACCCGAGTCTGAACAGTGGACGCCCTGTCCGGTGGCAGGAAGGCCCTGCCCAGGGTCGTGTCCAGTATCACCCAGATAAACTGGAGTCACTGGGATGGGATCAAGTGAAACTTGGAATGGCTGATGGTAATACCCAGGCAGGCAAAGACCTGTTGGGTAAGGGAGAGGCAGTGCTGGAGTTCCTCCCTGGACGAAGCCACCAACAGCCAGTCGTCCAGGTACGGGAAAACCTGCACTCCCCGGGTACGCAGGTAGGCCACCACCACCGCAAGGCATTTGGTAAATACTCAGGGAGCCGAGGAGAGGCCAGATGGAAGTGCCTTGAACTGGTAGTGGTCCCCCTGGAAAGCAAAACGGAGGTATTTGCAGTGGGACGGGCGAACGGATATGTGCAGGTATGCATCCTGCATATCCAGAGCGCACAGCCACTGGCCCGAGCAGAGGAGGGGCAGAAGGCTCTGCAATGAGAGCATTCTGAACCTCTTGTATTCCACGAATCGGTTCAGGGAACTGAGATCTAGGATAGGTCCTACATCTCCTGTCTTCTTCGGGACCAGGAAAAAGTGGGAATAGAAACCCATTCCCTGTAGGGGAAAGGGGACAGGTTCTATTGCCTGTTTCAGCAACAGTGCTGAAAACCTCTTCCTGGACCAGAAGATGTTCCCAAGAGTATGACGACCTTTGGGGAGGGTGACGAGGTGGTTTCTGTAGAAACTCTATTGAGTGTCCTTCTGCTATTAGCTGGAGCACCCATGAATCTGTTATCCTCTCCCAGCCCGGAAGGTGGCGGGAGAACCTCCCTCCTACCAGTTCCTCCAGGAAGCCCGGAGGCTATGGGAGAGGGAAGGAGTCAGGTGGTGTGGGGCAGCGCTGCAGCTGAAGCACCAGCTGCTTTTTTGGGCGGAGGAGGCATGGCAGCTGAAGGGGCCCCACGTTTAGTGGCCCGCTTTCCCGGAGGTTTCGCCTTTGGCCGGTTCTGTCTGCGAAAGGGACGGCGCTGAGGTTGATGGCGATGGTACATAGTCGACGGACTTTAGTGCCGTCCCCTTCTCCTGCAGATCAGTGATGTCCTTGACATCACCCCCGAAGAGCACCGACCCCCGGAAAGGCGCTTCCTGTATAGCGGACTGCACTTCCGGGACCAACCCTGACACACAGAGCCAAGCATGACGTCGTAAGCCTACAGCGAAAGCTGAGCTTCGTCCAGCAGTGTCCACTGCATCGTAAGTCGCACGAAGCATGTGTCGACTGGCCGAACTTGCAGAGCGGACAAGGTCAGACCGTTCCTGCTTGACTTGAGAGTTCGGCAGGGAATCCAATTTGGTTTCCACCTCAGAAAGAACTGCCTTCTGATAATCCCCCACATGACCAACATAGTTCAGGGCCCCGATCCCCAGCGTGGAAGAAGCGAAAATCTTCTTGCCATACTGGTCCAGAAGGCAGGATTCTTTATCAGGTGGCGACGAGCTAAGGTGTTTTGAATTAGCTGACCGGCCGTGAGCGGCGCTAATCACGACCGAGTCAGCTCGAGGGTGGTAATCTAAATAGTTAACACCCTCTGGGGCCTGGTATAGCCTGTTTGACTTCCGTAGAAGAGGGGCTAATGCAGACGGTTGTTTCCAAATCATGGTAACAAGGTGGGCATGAGGCTCGATCCAGGGTGGCACCAAGGTGGGAGCTGTCACAGGCAGATCCAGATGCTCAGAGAGTTTTAACCGCTGTGGATCTGGCTCCAAGAATTGCCACTTATGCACTGCCTGGATTTTACGTAGCAGCTCCGTGAAGGAAGGATCCTACGGACGAGTCCTTGGCCTGGGCTTTGATGGAGAGCAAGGCTCATCGTCCTTGTCAGAGCAGCCGTCTGAGGCATCCGAGGCGTCCGAGGAGGAAGAGGAAGAAACTGACGAAGACGACGACTCCCTTTCCCATCTAGGGGGAGGAATGGACCCCCTTGGGAAGCCCGCGGGGAAGTGTGTCGTGCCCCTCTCTGGACCCAGAGGGTTTAGCCCTGGTGTCTGGAGAAGGGGAGGGAGTTTGTCGTCGTGGACGTACGGGAACCGGTACCGGCACAGTCGTCGGAAGACAACTCTCCACCTCTCTGGTGAGCTGAGCCTTGGCCTCAGCCCACCAGGAGACTAGAGTCTCCTGCAAATCCACTGGTGGCTGGGGGTGGAGGAGGGGGTAAGGGTATGGGTTATACCCATAGAGCGAGTATCCATAACCCGACTGCAGGAAGCCCGGCGTCGGGTAGGCCGGCGTCTGGTACTGCGGTCGGATACAACGGGGTCGGGTACCCGGGAGCCGGGGGAGCTGCAGAAGCAGACAGCCCCGCCTCAGGCCCCGTGGGCGGGACTGGGGCAGAAGGCCTGGCGTCGGGACGGCATCCAGAAGCGGGATGACTCCTGGAGCCAGCACTACCGGTGTCGGAGTCGGCGGCTGAGGTGCCGGCATCCGGGGAGCCGACATCAGATCAGCAGGAGGTTGGTATGACAGAGGTGGAACAGGGACCTCAGCGTCGCCCGGGGATGGAGGGGAAAAATCCCCGGGGTCAAGCTGAGGAGACTCTGGTCCCCAGAGGGCAGCGAAGGCTGCGGGGAGCCTGGAACGACGGACGTGGGAGGGTCCGGTATCGGCTCATCCACTGTGCGGACTTCGGGCGAACCAACATGAGTCTTGCAAGCGGGATCCGGGTGGGCGCCGGAGGGGCCGGCATCCAACTTAACGGAACCTTTGCCAGAGGCAGGCCGCAATGGAGGGGCGGCCTGATCTGGCTGAAGAGGGGTTGCACGCCGCCCAAGGGTCGGGCGATTTATTGACCTCGCGCGGACGCCAGAGAAGCAGACGTCCGGCTTATCAGAGTCGCCGCGGCCGCCGGCTTTAATGGGGCGGAAGCTTCCAAGAGCCCGGAGGCACCAGACGGCCCGGCATGAGCCAGGACGGGTCAAGCCGCTTTAGAAGCCCCTACGGCAGCCGTAGGAGTGGTCCCTCGGGGGGACGTTACTTCAACACGGCGACTCCTAAGGGAGTCGCAGTGGAGAGGAGCCCTTGTCCCGGTGCTTTTCCTTGTCCTTTCTCTTGCAATGGCCTTCAGGGGAAGTTGACGCCTGCCTAAGTTTTTTTGAGTTCTTTTTCCATGGAGCTCATCTTCTTTTTGAGAATGTGGGCTGCCAGGGACTGCTGCCACCTTCTCCGGGTGGCCGCGCTTGAAACTCAGGCAGTTCTGGCACTTCTCTACTTGATGGTCGGGGCCTAGACAAAAAAGGCACAGGGAATGGCAGTCCTTGTGCGGGAGTTGGGCACTGCACGAGCCGCACTTATTTTTGTGCTCGGAGGGTGTAGGGGACGACATACACTGACGAATGACTGACGATTACTACAAAAAAGGCAAAAAAACTCAGTAAAATAACCAACGAAGGAGACTGACAAGCAAGGAACTTTTCCGTGAGGCACTGGCATAGGTTAACGGCAGGAAAGAACTGGAAGGCGGGCGTGAGGGATCACCCCTTTATACCGACGTCACCTGACGCGGGGGGCAGTCCCTCACCAGGGACTGCTAACTGGAAATTTTTCCATGGGATCCTGCCGCCTGCCGGCGTCAGTCCTATATGTAATTACGTACTGCAAGAGCCCTCTCGAAGTAAGATCTCACTGATCCTTCTAGCTGACGTGATGGTCACCAGGAAGACAGTCTTCTATGACAGGTGTGGCATCACACACTTGTGAACTGGCTCAAACTGCTTGCCCACACCAGCAGTAGGTCCCATGGAGGCAGAGATTCACGCACTGGAGGGGACAAGTGATCCAGTCTAAGAAAGAATCCCATCACCTCCTGTGCATCTTGGCCCATGCCCAGTATGCAGAGCTCACTGCCAAGTGAACCTTGAGGGTTATTGTTTGCAATCCAGATTGAGACAGAGATCAGAGGTAGTCAAGGGTGCTCACCATCGGGCAGGTAAGGGGATCAAGCTCCTTACCTTAGCACCAGATTGAAAACCTCTTCCATTTAAATGCATAGCATTTGAGTCAACGCCATACAGAACACCTCCAAAGCATGGATGAATTCTTTCGAAGGGCCCACAGCCTGAAACTCTAGCCACTCAGGAACAAGGTTGGGAGCTGCAGAGATTGAAAGTGCAGATTCAGGACCTTCCCCTGTTGCCTGTACCGCAGACTGGGCAGACAGGCAACCTCCACAAAGGCCTGCTGCAGAGGCTGAGCAGATCAGGATACCAAAACTGCCTGTACCAGTCTGGGGCTATCAAAATCAACCATGTCTTGTCCTTCTGGGCCTTAATGACAACTTTGTGGATCATAGGGAAGGTAGAAAAGGGGTACAGAAGGCCCGTGGTGCAGGGCCTCGAGAAGGCAACCACCAACGGCATCCAGGACTGGGCGGGCACAGAACAGCCTCAGTGTTCTGCTCTCCCACAAGCCAAACTGATCCACCAGAGGGATATCCTACTGGAAGAACAGTGGTCTGCCACCTCCTGATACAAGGACCACTCAGGACATCTCTCCGACCTGGCTGAGAGTGTCAGCCAGCTCAACGTTCTCTTCTGTGACATGAATCACCAGAGATCTGCTTCCAGAGTGTCTAGTTTGGAGGGCTTCCTGACACAATGAAAAGTGTGCATCTGGCCCTGGCCTGTTCAGGTGGAACATCATGGTCATGTTGTCATTATGGACCTGAAAGATCTGACCACAAATAAACAGAGCAAATTCCGTCAGAGTAAGATGCAATGCAGGGACCTCCAGCGGGCTTATGTGGTGCCGGGACTCACGGGAACCTGTGGTCTCCCAGGTCTGCTTCCCGTCCTACCACAGACATGTCCGTTGTGAGCACGATGGATGGTTCTGAGCAGATAAATGTGATTCCTACATCCAGATTCTGTAGGCAGCCCCCACTGGATGGCATCCCACATCGGCGGCGTCACCATGGCTATGGCATCCTGGACTCCTGAAGAGCATGTAGACAGTATGGCAAGAGGGACTCAAAATCCAGAGGCAACAATGGGCCCACAACTTCCAGAAGCCACATGTACAATGTAATGGTGGACCACTGTTGCAAGAAGTGGCACAACAGACTAGGACATGCAACAGGGACTAAGGGGGGGGGGTGTGATGACCCACAACCTGTCACTGCACAGTGTTGGATGCGGCTCAGCTGCAGGGGCCACTGAGGCACCACTACCTCTGCCACCCACCAACCCCCACCCCCATTTCCCCCCTACCGATGAATTTGGGTTTTTGACACCAGCGCTGAAATTAGCTCTGCTGGGGCTGCAAAGGTTGTGGCTGAAAGGACCGAAACTGGTGGGTTTTTTTTTCTTTTTTAAACAGGCTTTTGGGCCTTCTATGATGAAGTCACACAGACAAGGCTAGCAATGGACTTCTCAATGTATGTGAGATATCTTTCCACACCTGGCTAAGAGGTCAGTTCCCAAGAACGGGACACTGACCAGCTTATGCCAAGTATCAAACCATAAAGGTGGTAAGCCTCAGCAAGGCCATACAATACACGGCAGTGACCGCTGCCATGGCACAGGAGCCAACCATGTCCAAGGCTGTCTGGAGCCTGTGCTTCGCCAGCGAATGACCTTTGTCTCTGATGCATTGCACCAGAAACTGTTTATCAGCTGGGAGTTAGGGGAGACGTTCCCCTAGCACCCCTAAGAAAATGGCCAAAGTTCACCATTACAACAGAGTAACTGACCTGACACAGACCCAGTGAAGCAGCAGTGTACACCTTACTGGCCATGTGGTCAGTCTTCTTGAACTCCTGGTCTAGAAATTTTTCCATGTCCCCTTGGCCTCCAGAGTTACAGAAGATGTATCCATAACCAGACCCTCCACAATGGGGTAGTCTGAAAACTCAGGGTGCCATGCAGACTGCACACTTGTTGACCATACAGGTTGAAAGTGCCAGGCGGAGTGCTGGATGCTGCCAAAGTTCCAGGGATGGTCCCAAGACTGCTTCCTTCAGCCAAGGGAAAGGCCACCACTGGGGGATTTGTCCCACATGGAAGAAAAACAGACACAGGGGACTGCTGAGTTGAATGGACCAACATGAGGATGACAGGTGAAGGTCAAGGAACTAGGGGACAGAGTCCTACCTCTCCCAATCACAGCCCACTGTTGCCGAATGGAGTTCCTCGTAGCACTTGCATCGATGCCTCTTCTCACCCGAGGATGAGGAGGGTAAAGGAGTGTCTACAGCACCACCTCCCGATCAAGCAAGACTGAGAGCATGACCTCTGCCTCGATTCTGACAGTCAACCTGAAGGTCGATGGGGGTTCACCACCTGCTTTAGCAAGGTAACCATAACTGATTTCAGAGGTATGACAACCAGCGGAGGCTGCTCTCTAGGTAACTGAGCAGGTGTTGCAGATTGGGACTCATCCTCCTGAGTGAGGACAGTAAGCACTGGGGACTGGGAGATCAACTCCTTGTAGATCTCCTATGACAACCAGTCAACAGGCTCAAGAAAAGTCTACCACCTTCTCAACTGAAGTTTAAGTCAAAAGGTCCAAAGGGGTTACCATGGAGCTTTTGACGGAAGGAAGTTTGATCAAGGCCGAGCAGTCGGGGAGTGGAAGGGTGGAGGGGCGTGATCTTTCCCATTTCCATGTCCTGCATCTTGTTGCAGTGAGAAGGGCTCTCCCCAAAATCTGGCGGCCTGTACATTTCTCTAAAATCAGAGAATGACCCTCCAAAGCTGGCCCCAGCAAGGGACAACACCAAGACCAATTAGTAAAAAGATGCAGCCACCGCCTCCTCTTCCATGACCGCAGGCTGAGTAGCCAACCTGACGGCGGCCGAGGCCGGTTTGCGGTATTCAGGCTGTCCTAGGGCCAGTCTAGTCTTCTGGTCTTCAATGGACTTTGAATCAGAGTGTGAGAACTGCAAAGTGAAGGTGAGCGGTTCTAACATCTAAGGGAAGAGTGGACGCATGGCCATATTAATATATTTTTGATTAAGGTCAAGTATTATCTTTTTTTTTTTTTTATATATAAACCGCTCCTGAACGTACCCATTTCTAGAGCATATGTGCATGAGGCACGTTACATAATAAGTGGGCCTTGCGCACAAGGGAAAGGGGTACTTCCTTGATTGATTGAACTAGTAGCTCCTTAAGCAGCTAGCAACAATAAAACAGCAGGCAAAATTTTTTTTTTTTTTTTTTTTTTTTTAATGTAGCCAGGTATTACTATTTATTTCTGATGCAGTTTTTTCAATTGCTCATTAGTAGAGTTTCTACCCAATGTTATTAGGCATAATGTGAAAAGCAGTAATTTACCTCAAAGGTAGGCCAAAACTGTGAATAAGAGCAACATCAATCTGGAGCAGGAGTATGAAAAGATTTAAGCAAGGCACAGGGGAACACAAATATAAACATAAAAAGGTTAATACTAGAAACACCCTATCAGCAGTAAGGGTACAAGAAGTATGTCCAGGTAACACAGGAAGAACAGAAGGTGGGAGTGGTGTAATGCAGCAGCTGTGAAATAGCAGTTTTCAGAGATCTTCTGGAGACATGGCGCTGCACCATCCACACTTACCTCTGGGCTGAGGGAGGAGGTCACTAGACACCAGGCTGAGTTGGCTAGAATTCAAGTGATCTCTTCCTCCACCCTGGGGCCACCAAGTCTGACATACATACCTTAGAGGATGCCAGGGAGGAGAAGCGGGCTGTAGTATGGTGAGCTCTGGAAGGGTGAGGAGACTGGCACATTTCTCGACCAGTACCACTACGTAATTCCTATGCCACTCTGGCAGGGCGGGACTGCTGGGAGGAGGCACACAAGGTAGTAACCAGGGAATATGTGGGGTCCCTCCATAGTGGAGACCCCAAGGAGGGTGGTAGAGGACCCCAGAGGAGGAGGAAGCAACTACCAGTGGGGGACTCTATTGTGAGTGGGATAAATTTGGGAATAAGGGAAGGGGGAGAAAGGCAGGTTACATGCCTACTCAGTGCCACGGCCCGGAAGAATGGGAAGCAGGTCTTGAGAATCGTTACGACAGGAGGGAGAGCTGGATGTCGCTGTCCACCTGGGGAACTAATGACCTGGCTGGGATAGTGCAGTGGGAGATCAGGAAGCTAGGGAGAGATCTTAGGTAGCTCACTTGGTGGCCTTCACTGAGGTGCTACCCATCAATGATGGGGGACTGGAGAGGGATCTCTGCACTGGGAGCTTCAACTCATGGTTAAAGAAATGGTGCAGAGAGGAAAAGTTTGGCTACTTCAGGGACCGGGAACCTACCGGGGAGAATAAGAGCCTATACAGGGGTGACAGAATGCATCCATCCAGAAGTGGAACCAGAGTCCTCAATGGACGGTTCATATGTTACTTCAATGAACATTTAAAACTAACCAAGGTGGGTGGCGGAAGGAATCGGAAAGTCAGAAACACCCCCCCCCCGCCCCCAACAGTCTGATGCAGACAGTAAGTAGAACCTGAAGGGAGAGGAATCCCCCAGGGTGCAAATTAATAAATGAAGCAGGATGGTAAAGATAAAAGAGGAAGGAACAAGAGCATTAAAGAGAGAGGGGAGAAGAAGGGAGGGCAAAAAGAAAAAAAGGGTGTGGGCAACAAGCAGAGTGGAAACTATCTGGAAGGCCATGTGTGTGAATGCTGGAAGTCTAGGAAATAAGATTCCAGACCTAGAAGCCATCATGGCAAAGGCTGACCTGGATATTGTGGCCATTAGAGTCATGGTGCACTGAAAATCATGACTGAGACATAGCCATTTATGGCTATACTCTGTTTAGGAAGAACAGAATTGGAGAGAAAGGAAGGGGGATGGTGATTTACATAAGGGAAAGCATAAAAGCGACAAAAATACAGAAAATACAATCGGAGGTAGAGGTATTGTGGGTCACCCTGAAGACGGAATGGAGCCACTATTTGCACTGGAGTGATCTAAAGACCTCCAATACAAGTGGAGTAATTAGATCAAGTACTAATGAAAGAAGCTGGCAAGATGGCAGAAAAAGGGGAGGTGTTGCTGGTGGGGGAATTAAACCAGACAGATCTAAACTAGAGCCTGCCAGCAGTGGCTTCAGCTAGAAGAGACATCCTGGATTCGCAGGGGACGTTCCTAAGGCAACTAGTCAGTGAACCCATTCATGATAAGGTAATACCGGACCTGGCATTCACCAACAGGGACAGAGTTGCAGATGACAAGGTGGGAGGCCACTTGAGGACCAGTGATCGGAATTGAACCGCACAAGGGCAAGGGTCCTGGACTTCAGGAGGCCAGATTTTATAAAGCTGGGTGAATGCCTCAGGGATGAACTGGCGGCGGGCGTTGGGTGAAAGAACCATGGGCAAAGATAAAAGCAAGCACAGTAAAAGCAACAAACCTCTGTGGCAAACAAGTGAGAAAAAGCAAAAGAAAAATTAAAAAGGTCACTATGGTTCTCGAAAGAGGCAGCTGAAAAGGTGCAAGTTAAAAGAGTAGCATTCGGAAAGTATAAGGAGATGCAGAGGGAGGAGGAAAGGGAGGTACATCAGGGGAAAGAGACAGAAGCTGGGAAAGTAGTAAAGAGCGCAAAAGCGCAAACTGAAGAGAGAATAGCCTAAGAGGTAATGAAAGGGGGCAAGGCATTTGTCAGGTACGTATGTGGAAAGAGGAAGATCAGAGCGAGGCTGCAAGGTTAAAAAGAGAAAAGGAGGGGAACTGTGCAAAGGGGGAGCAGGACACCATGGAACAAATGGAGGGGTATGATAGAGACCTTTAAATACCTCACATGGGTAAATAAGGAGGGAAGTATTTTTCAGAAGAAAAGGTGCTCAAGAACAAGACGACTTGCTATGAAGCTGGATGGGGTAGATTCAAGAGAGATGCAAGGAAGTACTTCACAGAAAGAGTGGTGGATTCCTGGAACAGCCTTCCAGCGGAGGTGGCAGGGGAAAAAAAACAGTGGTGGGGTTCAAGAATACATGGGATAAGCATAAGGGAATCACAATGGAAAGGTGAGGGGCGAGGACTGTAGATTAGGCATGGTCTGTGGGGGATGGTATAGGTAGGGAGAAATGGGCAGACTGGATGGGCCAAATGGTCCTTATCTTATTTATTAATTTCGGATTGAACACCTTTGAGTCAAAGGCTCTTTTACACAGGTTCCACATCAGACATATGAGGAGGATAGTGTACAGTACAGAAAGGTAGGGATTAAACAAACATACATGTAGCAAGATCGTACAGTCATAAGAAACCAGTATACACACACACAGCATGAGAGTGAAATTTTGTATTTTTCACACACACACACACACACACACACACACACACACACACGAGTTGCACAAGATTGTACAATGACGCAGCCAGAAGCATTTTCAAGCAGGATGCTGTATCTAGGACCAGAGCCTAAATGCACTGGTTCACAACAGTGTCAGGAGTGGAAGACAGGAGAGGGACACCACCAGCGGGCTGATATAGAGCTGGGTGGGTGGATAGTATAGCATGAGAGGGAAGATGGAGATAAGAGAGAGAAGAGGGGAGGTAGAAGTGAGTGAAGATAGAGGTGGCTGTGAGGGAGGGGTCAGGGGAGGACAGAGGCAGGTGGGGAACGGGAGGCGACTAGAATGGGGATGGGAGGGGAGGAGCTGGGGGGATAGTAGGGAAGTGGAGTGAACAGGAGAGCAGGGGTGGCAAGTGAGGAATGAAAGAAAAAATTACTCACCTTAGTAACTGTGTTTCTTCTAATGGAGTCTTGCTGTATTCTGACATTGTGCAGTTAGTTCCAGCACTTGAACTGCTCCGGAGAGGAAAGAGTTAACTCCATGCCAGAGCATAGAACGTCGAGCTCGGTTCAAACCTCTGTCTGCTGCACTTTGAAGTGCAACCATCAGATTATTACGAGCTAACACTAACTACCCCGCTATGTGGGAATTTTAAAATCACTAGCCAAAAGGCAACCAATTATTTTGGATCCCCAAAAGACTCAAGTCGAGAAATCCAAAACAAAAACTAGGTAGTGGACCAAAGTAATTACCAAAACATTAAATAACCCACTCCCCCTGACTAAGGGGGAGGGAGTGCCTAGTACACCCGAGGTGCAACACTGTGCCTACCAGTCCACTTCCCAAAAAAACAGGTTCTGAGAGGTGAGGCAAGGAGGGAGGTCAGAATACATAAAGACTCCATTAGAAGAAACACAATTACTAAGGTGAGTAATTTTTTCTTCAAACATGAAGTCTTGCTGTATTCTGACATTACGCAGACTACCAAGCAGTACCTCCATGGAGGAAAGTATCAAACCTATTTTGGGAATAGGCCCTGCAGTACTGCTGTACCAAACCTAGCATCACTCCTAGCCTGGATATCCGGAGAGTGGTGCCTGGTGAATGTATGGACCATTTTCCAGGTGGCTGCTTTGTGCATCTCTAATAAGGGTATATCTCTGTCAGCAGCCAGAGAAGCAGCTGTACCTCTGGTCGAATGAGCCCTCAGGCCTGAAGAGGGGTACTTTGCCTAGCTTTTCATAGCAGAACTGTATACAAGAGATAATCCACCTGCCAACAGTTCTCTTAGTAGCAGGTTTACCCTTCCCCACTTCACCATAAGTGAGGAACAACTGGAGGGAGTCAAACCTGAGTGCCTTAGTATGCTCAATATAGTAGCTAAGAGCCCTTTTATCATCCAAACTGTGTAATCTTCTCTCTCCTGAAGAAGAATGATCAGTGAAGAATACAGGAAGAGTCATGGATTGGTTCAGATGAAAATCTGAAACCACTTTGGGTAAGAACCTCCTGTTGGTTCTAAGGACTACCTTATCTCTATGGAATGAGATAAAAATCAGGCTCCACTGACAAGAGCTTGCAATTCACTGATACGCCTGGCAGAGGTAATAGCTACCAGGAACACAGTTTTCCAAATCAAGTACTTACGTTCTGCTAAGGACAAAGACTCAAAAGGGGTTGCATAAGCTGAGCAAACATTAAGATCCCAAGCAGGAGTAGGATCCCTAAAAGGGGGGGGGGGGTTGAAATGAAGCAATCCTTTGAAGAATTTATAGAAAACAGGGTGAGATGCCAGTGAGGATGGCTTTCTCACCGAACAGAAAAGCAAAAACAATTGGCAAGTGAACTTTGATGGTAGCTGGTCTGGGGCCTAGGCCATTAAGATGAACCATGTAATCCAGAACTGTAGTCAAGTCAGCAGTAGATGGGGGTATGTGCTTCTTAGAACACCAAATGCTCAATCTTTTCCATTTGGAGTTGTAAGTCTTTCTGGTGGCAGGTTTTGGAGAGGCTATTTGAATGTCTGGAACCCCTTGAGACAGATGCAATCTCTTCAAGAGCCATGCCTTGAGACTGAGAGACCGAAGGTTGGGGTACCAGATCTTCCCCTGAGAGGAGGTTAGCAGGTTGTGATTCCTGGGAAGTGACAGGGGAAGATGGACTGCTAGGGACAGCAACACGGGATACCAAGGCTGTCTGGCCCAGTCTGGAGTAATCAGGATCACTTTGCAAGATTGTGACCTTATCTTGACTAAGACTTTAAACAGAGGAGGAAAGGGAGGGAAGGCATACAGAGATTTCCCTTCCCAATCCAGAATTAGAGCATCCAGAGGGACTGAACAGAAGAGGGGAAGTTGGTGATTCTCTGGGGCTGCAAAGAGATCCATCTCTGGGGTGTCCCACCTTGAAAATATCACTTTCAACACTAGGGGGTCCAGGGACCATTCATGATTGCCCTGGGAAATCCTGCTCAATGCATCTGCTCGTACATTGTCCTTCCCTGGAAAGTGGTCTGCTACCAGAGAGGTCTGTAGAGAATAAGCCAAGGACCATAATTTCATGGCTTCCATGCACAAGGCCCTAGACTGAGTGCCTCCCTGCTTATTGATGTACCACATGGTGGTGGTGGTGTTGCTTGTCTTGACTTGAACCACCTTGTTCTGTACTGATTCTGAGAAGGCTTGCAGAGCCAGGTACACTGCCCGTAGCTCTAGAAGACTGATATGGAGAAGAGACTCCTGAGGGGACCACACTCCCTGAGCTGAGAGAGCTCCCCGGTGAGCTCCCCACCCCAGGAGAAAAGCATCTGCGGTTAGAACCACATAATGAGGTTGAGTGATGAATGGGACTCCTTGCCTGAGATTGTCCTGATCCAACCACCATTGGAGAGCCTGGATCAGGGTCCGAATCACTGGGATAAGCTTGGTTAGAGGATCTTTGTTCCGAGACCAAAAAGCCCTCAAATGGAACTGGATGTCCCTAATCTGAAATCTGGCCCCTTGGACCACTACAGTGGAAACTGCCATGTGGCCCAGGAGATGAAGGAAATGCCTTGCTGGTTGAGACACCAGAAGGTGGAAGAAGCCAGCTCTATAATGGCCTTTACCGTTGCCAGAGGGAGAAAGGCTCTTGCTTTGACAGTATCCAATTCTACCCCTATGAAGGTTAAGAGTTGTACTGGCTCGAGAACTGATTTGGGAAGATTGAGGAGGAATCCTAGAGAAGCGAGCACTTGTTGGGTCACTTGTAAATCTGACTTGACTTGGTCTGGAGACTGACCCACAATGAGCCAGTCGTCCAGGTATGGGAATATGAAGATGTTCTGTATCCTTAGAAAGGCCACTACTACCGCTAGGCATTTTGTAAACACCCTTGGAGCTGATGTTAGGCCGAAGGGCATTGCTTTGAACTGGTAATGGCCTGAAGGCAGTTCGAACCGGAAGTACTTTCTGTGGGAGTACCTGATGGGAACGTGAAAGTAGGCATCCTTTAGGTCCAGGGAGGCTAGCCAGTCCCCTGGCCTTAGAGGGTGAAGAATTATTCCCAGAGTCACCATTTTGAATTTTGATTTTACTAGGTGCTTGTTTAGGTATCTTAAATCTAGGATAGGCCTCCACTCCCCTGATTTTTTTCGCGGTAAGGCAGTATCTGGAATACAGACCTTTGGCCCTGTGAAGTGTAGGAACTCTATGGCTCTGAGAGCCAGCACAGATTAAACATCTGCCTCTAGGGCAATGGTTTCAGAGATGTCTGCAGGTGGAAAGGACCCTACCCTCAGCTTTGGAAATTTTTTTTGAAGCGGAGGGCCAGTCTCTGGCTTACTACCTCCAGGACCCACTTGGCTGAGATAAAAGACTTACAGTCCTGGAAGTAGTAAGCCAGCCTGCCTCCGACAGGAATTAGGGAGTCAACCCAGGCTGACACATCAGGGTGTCTGCTTGGTAGGAGCCTTAGGCTGAGAGAAGGATGCAGCCCTGCTCATTCCCCTTCTGCCTCTCCCTGTGAAGAACCCCCTCTGGGAAAAGGGAGAGGAGGCCTGTGCCTGGCAGAAAGGCCTGTGAAAAGGCCTGCCATTGCTCCTAGCTTGCTGCGTCTGAGGAGTTGCGTGCCTTTCCTTGACCTGTGCACTCCTGTAGGTGGTCCTATACTCAATCTTTTTCAAATAATTCTCTGCCTGCTCCCCAAACACATATTTGGCAATCTGACTCCCGGTGGTCAAAACCCAGACAAACACAGGTGGTGTGGGGATCAGCCTTGGCAAAGGCCTTCCCACACTCACTGCAGTGTTGAAACCCAGTGGGCCCGGTTTTCCTCTTGGGTTTTTTAGACAAAGCCATCCTACAACTTACCCTTTTTTTGGTAACAGCCAAGGAAGACCCCCTTATTGGTTCCTAACCGTGTCACGGGTGTTGGAAAATTTTTTTTTTTTTAGAACAGATAATGACCGGCACCTCACACTGAATTAAGCTAAAAGAAAAAAAGACACAAGATACAGACAACCGGTTGAAATACAAGTTTTTACAATTTCCACAAAAAACTCGGTGCTAGTCCACTACCTGTGTACTTACTGTACCGCAGACAGGGATCTGAACCGAAATAAAGAAAAAATAGCGGTATAAACAGATGTTTTTTACCGGACCAAACCGTTAGCAAAGGAGAAATCTCCAGAGTGACTGTTCAGTTAGGCGGAGTAAAGAATCTGTTGGTTACACTTCAAAGTGCAGCAGATAGAGGTTTGAACCAAGCTCGAGTTCAACGTCCTATGCTCTGGCATAGAGTTAACTATTTCTGCTCCGGAGCAGTTAAAGTGCTGGGTCTAACTGCATAACGTCAGAATACAGCAAGACTTCATGTTGTTTGAAGGGAACTGGTGGAGAGTATGGCAGACTTGTTTAAAACCTCTCTGGAGTGAGGGAACATGCTCCAAGACTGAAGAACTGCACATGTGGTGCCTCTCCACAAAAGTGGTCCGGAGGATGAATCGGGGAACTACAGGCTGGTCAGCCTGTCCTCAACAGCGAGCAAGCTGATGGAAACCATCCTGAAGGAGATATCAGTGAGTTTTCTGGAGGACAATGGGCTCCAGGATGAATTGCAGCATGGGTTTGTGTCGGAGAGGTCCTGCCAGACTAAGCTAGTTGACCTCTACAACTGGGCCAAGACAGTGGACAAGGGCCAGGCGGATGAGGTCCTGTATGTGGACTTCAGCAAGACTTTAGACTCTGCCTCATAGGAGACTGGACAAGAAGTTGGAAGTCCTGGAGGTGGGGCGAAGCCCAGGGGTCGATCTTAACATTGTTTTACTAGCCCAAACACTAGTGCAAATTGACCAGGGCTAGTGCAGCTAACTCTCTACTTGCCAGTCTTGACTAGTGTAGATTTTCATGGCTGTTAATAAAATTAAAAAAATCTCTACTTTAGCATTCTCTAGTCCTCATGCTAATGTCTCTCAATGTTCCAGATGGCCAGGTGTTAAGAGCTCATTAAGAGCTGCAATTATCTGGCAGTTCAAGACAGGGATCACACAAAAGACTCAATGAGAATCATTATCACTCCACTGTTAAGACTTTCAGCTAGTGTCCAGGACGTGATCAAGGGTAGAGTGTTGCTAAAGTCACTAGGTTCCAGTTTTCTGAATGTGTTTCTGTCTAACAATTTGTCCAATTTTATAAAGACCAGCACCCCTCATTTCTCTACATTTTGAGTGTTTGTATCCAACATTTCAGTAACAAAATGCAAAGAGGTATACATGATTGGCCCTGCAGGTGATGGGGTTTTATCCCAGCCTCACCATAACTTCCCTCTCCCCTCCAAATCTCTTAACTCTGTTCTTTCCCTGGACACCACTGCAGACCAGACACTGGAGTGACCATCCATAGATCCACAGCTGCCATTACTGGCAAGTGTAGGGGGTCCAGCCATCACCATCCATACAGTTCCACCCTTATCCCACTCAGCATGTCCTTTCAGCCTAAAAACAAACCTTTGGATCATGTATGGTACAAAAATAAACCTTGATAAAACACATCATTTGAAACCTTGAAATAGGCATTCCTGGGGTGCACAGATAATTCTATACAGAAACAGAAATAGTATAGTGTTATGCCTGTGTACCGTTTCCCCAGGGCAGATGAAAGGACAATGTTGAAGAAAATTCTGTTATTGTTGGGACAGAGCACATTAAAATCAATGCTTTTATAAATACAAATTTCATAGTTTTCTATTTCCCAAGCCGCCTAGGGCTGTCTAGCCCCCATCCCAAAGAAACCTTAGATGTGCTCCTGGCTCACTTGAGACTGTACGAAAACTTTCAAAAGTGCAGGTCTCCGGTTGACTATAGGGTGGGGACTGAGCGAGTCTCTCTCTGCCTGACTCTGTTCATTGCCCTGTGGGTGGTGGTGACAGTGTGGTGAGGTGCATGATGATGTCAGCTACTGTGTGCGCAGAGCTAGGACTGCTTGACTGAACATTTGCTGTTGTGATATCCTCTCACTGTTTGGTGTGTGTGTGTGGGGGGGGGGCGCAGAAAGAGGAAGAGTGGAGGCCATGGTACAAAACAATGGGGGTGGGTCTCTGTCTGTGATGGATGGCACTGCAGTCTTTTTCTGCTGGGGAGCTGGAAGCAATGTGGGAGCAGGATAAATGTGCAATAATCAGTATTTTTTGGCTTTGCCTGTATTGTTTCCTGTTTAAGTGATCAAAATGTACCATTATAATTGAGGGCTAGTGCAACCATCTGCGGGCTAGTGCAATTTTAAATCAACTTGCCCTGCTGGCTAGTACAAAAAAAAAGGTTATGGCTGACCCTTGGCTAAGCCTGTAGGATGGTTCAGAAGCTGGCTGCAGGACAGAAGCCAAAAAGTGGTAATCGATAAATTTAAGAAACTAGGCCTCTGACCAGTGGGGTCCTACAGGGCTCGGTACTCAGTCCAGTATTAACATCTTCACAAGTAACATCAATGATGAGATCAAGGTTAAGAGCTGCCTGTTTGCCAACGACACAAAGCTCTGTTGGAAGGTGAACAAAGAGGAGGGGAGAAAGGAACTCAGGAAAGATCTGGTTAGGCTACAAGCTACAGAAGTGGTCTGGCATTTGGCAACTGGGATTCAACACTAAAAAGTGTAAAGTTGTGCACTTGGAGAGAAGCACCCAGGGACCAGAGGTTATGTGGTGTGCAGGTAACAGGTCAGTGGAAGAAAAGGACCTGGGACTAATTATGAGTGACCTAAAAACACCAGACACACTGCAAGAGAGCAGCAGCCAAAGAAAATCGGATGCTGGGCTGCGGAGCCAGGGGATTACCAGCAGGAACGCGGAGGACATTCTGCAGCTGTATTGGTCTCTAGCAAGACTGCACCAAGAGTACAGTGTGCAATACTGGAACCATTATCTTATGAAGGATAGCAACTTGCTGGAAATGGTCCTGAGAAGGGCAACCAAGATGATCCATGGCCAGCAAGGCAACAGTTAGGAGGAGAGGCTCAAAGGGCTCAACACATGCTTTGTTAAGGACAGAAGGGAAAGGGGGAACATGACAGACCTTCAGGTACCTTAAAGGTATAAACAGTCAGCACTGAGGGCCTCTTCAGACTAAGCGGGAACAAGACCACTAGGAGGCACAGCCTAAGACTGGTGGGGGAAGGTTCAAGAGGCAATTTTCAAAGTGAGGCTGGTGACCATGTGGAATGAGTTGCCGGAATAGATGGTATCTCTAAAAAGGGTGGACATCAGCTTCAAGACAGGGTGAAGCAGAAAGTTGCAGGTTGGCAGGTGACTGTAGGACCTATATCTGTTGGCATGTTCATAGGTGTGACGCAGCCTTCTGCCCAGAGACTGTATAAAACAAAAATTAGAGGGAACATCAAATGGGAAAAATGGGGGCTTTCACATCACCATATGCAAGGTACAGTATTAGATAGGTAGTATAATACCCCATTACCTATTCTTGCTCCGCTCGCCAATCCCACCAATTTGTGCTCTTTTCAATTGATGACCTCATGCCACCAGAGCTAGACAGGAGAATGGAAACGTTGCCAGCTATCTTCCCATCCCACCCCAAACCAATTATTCATACGGGGTCGCAACCAACCTCAAACCCCTCCCCTGCACAAGGTACGCCTCCCTCCAGGTCTCTCCACTTATTGGGAGGAATCACCTTCATCCAAAGGAGACAGTCTGCAAGTGGCCCTCCGTGCTAAGGACATCAAAGGAGTCTGCTCAGAGGCAGCCTAGGAAGTAGCCAGCACAGCCAGTCATTCTACCCCAAGTCATCTCCGGTAATACTGTCTAACACGTTAAATGCATTGTCTGTTGGCATACTACATCTAGGTCCTAGATGCAACCTATCTTGGTGTGCGTTGTAGGCTAAAAGAGTAGTCTGCTACATTAACAACTGCTGTTCAACTGCTTCTGTAGATATATTAATCTTACTTATTTCTGTGCTGTATTGCAAGTTCAAATTACTAGGCAGTTTCCTTGCTCTAGCTAAATGGTACAGCTGCACCCTATCTAGACAAGCACCACAAAGTAGTAGGTTTTTTTTTTTTTTTTTTTTAACCGTTTCTGTGTTACAGCTAAGCCTTATAGCTACACGCTATCTGGGTGAGCACCGCAAGGTAGTTTTTATTAATTGTGTAACTGCTGGTAATCACATCAGCTGGCTTGCGTTTCATGAGCCTGTACATAATAGAGTTCAGAGAGAAGCAGTCAACTGTGACAGCTGGGGTGCTCTCTTAGAAGGGGCACTGCCTCCCGCAGGACCATGATAGAGCACCAAACTAAGCTGGTGACAGCAAGGGTAGAAATATCACAGCTGCATTACCAGCAAAACCAGAGTCCTCTCCAATACCCCCCCACTCCCCCAGAGACAAACTAGTCTGGGGGTGGGGGGGCAGAGGTAGCCAGAAGAAGGTAGTCCAGCCCATCAACCTCCAGATGGTAAACCAATCAGTAGCCCTAGAGAAGGTTCGGCATCTGACTCCGCTAGTGGGTAACCAGAGTCGGTCAACAGGATGAGGCGGGATAATGTGATGACACCCAAGTGGAGCAAGTCTACCAGGAGAGTCTTAATGGTCAAAGACTCGATTAGGGGGGCAGAGAGGGTGGTGGCAGGGGGTTGGGAAGGTCTGATGCCTTCTGGGCACATCTGCCTTCCAGGATTCAGAGGACAGAAAAGTTGGTGGAGAGGGAGCAGGGGGTACTGACACATCTGGGTACCAACGATCTGTCTAACCAGTCAGTTGAGATGGTGAAACGGAACCTCTGTAGACTGGGGAACAGACAGATTGTGCATACAGCCTCCCCGGCATTTTCCTTAGTCCTCCCTGTGTGGGGCAGGAAGGGGAAGTAGAACAGGATAAGAAGTGATGCAACAAGTGGCTTACAGGTTGGTGTCAGGAGGAGGAGTACCACTTTGTAGGGGACTGGGGGAACATCTGAGACAGGAAACTATGTGTACAATGGAGTTCTCCTGAGGGGGGGGCCTGAGCGCTGAGGCAGAAGTTTGATGTCTATATCAGACATACTGACTGCAGGGAAGACAGCGACTAAGGGAACCAAAGTGGCAGAAAGGAAGGAGATCCAGTTAGTACTCTCCCCCACATCTGTGGGCTTGCAGCAGCACAGTGAATACAAAGAGTGTTGTAGGGTCAGGGATCAGATACATAGACAGTGTCGGCAGATAAGGGCCTATGGCCCACCCAGTCTGCCCATTTGAGCTTGTAAGTTCAATTTATGTTTTCCTAGAAGTCTGTTGCCCCTTACCCCTGACCTCCAGAATTCCTTTATGTCAGATGGAAGGGAGTATGCCGTAACGCCAGGAGCCTGGGTAACAAGATCAACAAACTTCAAGCACTGATGGCGGACACTGAGGTGGACCTTGTGGCCATCACAGAAATGTGGGCTATGGAAAAAAAAAAATGGGACCTGATGCAGTGTTCAGGAGGAATACAGGAACTGACAGAGGGGGAACAGTAGCCCTTTGTCAGGGAGGGCATCAAAGTAGTGGAAGATGGGTGCCACCAGGGATAGTAATGGAGGGGTGGAGTCTATGGGTGCAACTCACAGCAACCTCGGGTAAGAAACTGCGCTTGCGATTAATCCTCAGACCTCCAGACATGGGTAAGAGACACACAGGTCAGGGAAAAATGTAAAAAGGGTGTGGCAAAGCGCGGAAAGTAATGGCAGTGGGTGATCTGAACCTGCCAGATGGAGTGGGATGCTCCAGAAGCCAGCAGCACTGTTGGACAGCTTCCACAACTGTCTACTGGTACAGCTAGTTAGGGGACCTACCAAGCAGACAGCAACTTTTGATGTGATGCTCTGTGGTACTCCCCAACTTGGAGGTGACTGGAGCTGTGAGAAAAGGTAAGCCACTGGGGAACAGCAACCTCAAATCCACTTGGTTTGAACTGGCCCTGCCATCTGTAAAAACACCAATCAAGAGCTGAAGTCCTTGGTTTTAGAAGGTCAGATTTCCAACAGGCTGAAGAAACTGGTCAGGGAACAGTTTAATCAGGGTGAACAACATAGGGTGGTGGAAAAAGTGTTGGGGTAATCAAGGAGTCCATTTTCAAAGCATCTAACTTATACATGAGAACAGCAACCAAAGAGAACAGGTTCAAATGATTTATTATGGTTCTCGGCAAGAGTCAGGGAAATGGTAAGGCCAAAAAGGCCTTCTACAAATATAAAGCAAAACGGGGGTTGGGATGGGTGTTGGGAAAATATTTAATGAAAAATAAGGAGGCAAAGAGGGTGGTTAGAAGACAAAAGATGACACCTGGCTGTGTATTTCAGAGGACGTCAAGACTGTATAAAAACAGTTCCTCCGATGTATTTTTAAAAAAAGGAGGGGGAATCGTTAGGCTAGCCGAGAGGGGTAGGGAAACAGAAGATGACAGGCAAAAAGGCCGCCATCCGTAATGATTACTATTGCTCAGTTTTCACTAGGACTGGGCAGTGGTCCCCTGCTAGAGTGTGGCATTAAAGCGGTTATTAATAGGGTTCGTGGAGATGAAGCAGCCAGTATTTACAGAAGGGTCCTGAAAAGGCTGGCAGCCCCTAAAATAGATGGACCCCATGGTCAGATGGGTTGCATTTGAGACTAGTCAGGGAACTGGCAGCTGAAGTGGCTGAACTCCTGGCAGGTCTATTAAACAGCTCACTAATGTCAGGGATGGTTCCAAAGAACTGGATGGAGGTGAACATAGTTCCTCTCCATGGGGGCCAAACAGCAAGCAATGAACCACAGACCTGTCAGTCTTACTTCTACTGTAGGGAAGTTGATGGAGAGTCACTGGTCAAAGAGGACCTCACTATTTGGAGAACAGTCTCCATGACAGTAAAGAGCACAGATTCCTGGCAGGAAGGTCCTGTCAGACTATCCCGGTAGTGTTCTTTCAGACTGTGACAAGGAAACTGAATAGGGGTCACAGAAACCTAGAATTTGACGGCAGATAAGGACCGCTTGGCCCACCCAGTCTGCCCATTTCCCTACCTAATGGGCAAGCTGCAGATCCTAGTTAACCAGCAGCCTACTTCTTCCTACCTCCCCCACTAGAACTGCCTTATGACTGTCCCATGCATGCTTGAATTCCACCACTGTTTTTGACTCCACAACCTCCTCCGGAAGGCTGTTCCATGCATCCACAACCTCTGTGAAAAATACTTCCTTAAATTACCTCTGAGCCGCCCTTCTATCTTCAAATTGTGCCCCTTGTTCTTGCACACCTCTTTTTGAAAGATGCTACCCTCTTGGACTTTGTTGATTCCCTTGAGGTACTTGATAGTTTCTATCATGTCCCCTCCCTCCTTTCCTTGAGGCTATACATATTAAGCTCCTTAAGTCTCTCTTCATATGTCTTTCGTGCAGACCCTGCACCATTTTAGTTGCCCTCCTGACAGCTTCCATCCTGTCTATGTCTTCAGAGACTGGTCTCCAGAACTGCACACAGTACTCCAGATGGGGTCTCACCAGCTGTCTGTACAGAGAGATAATAACTTCCTATTTTCTACTGGTGATGCCTCTCCCTATGCATCCCAGTATCCCCCAGCCCTCCCTGCTGCCCTCTCCATTGCTTGCCACCTTGTGTCATCTGATATGACTACCCCAGGTCCCTTTCCATTTTGTTGTTAGTATCTCACCTCCCATTGTGTACTCTTCCCTGGTTTTGTTTCCCAGGTGCACTACCTGCACTTCTTAGCACTGAATCTAAGCTGCCATACATTTGACCATTCCTCTAACCTTGCCAAGTCCTTCTCATCCTTTCCACCCCACCTTGTGCATCAACTCTGTTGCAGATCTTTGTGTCATCTGCAAAGAGACATATTTTTCTTCCAGTCCCTCTGCAATGTCGCTTATAAAGACATTGAAGAGGACCGGTCCTAATACTGAACCCTGCGGTATCCCACTAGTAACCCCCCTTTCTTCAGAGTGGACTCCATTTACTATTACTCTCTGTGTCCTATTCTCCAGCCAATTCTTTACCCAGGCTGTCATCTTGGGACCCACTCCCAGGCTGGCTAACTTGTATATTAATTTTCTGTGTGGGACTGTGTCAAATGCCTTGCTAAAGTCTAGGTAGACCATGTCCACAGCCCCTCCCTGATCTACTACTTTGGTCACCCAGTCAAAGAAATCCATCAGATTTGTCTGGCATGACCTTCCCATTGTGAATCCATGCCGCCTTGGATCCTGTGCCCCTCTGGCCTCTAGATACTCAACAATTCTTTCCTTCAGAAGTGATTCCATCATTTTCCCTGCCACTGAGGTTAAACTAACAGGTCTGTAGTTTCCTGCTTCTGCCTTGCTCCCACTTTTGTGAAGGGGAATCAGATCTGCCCTCCTCCAGTCCTCGGGTACCACCCCATCCTCCCATGATTTGTTAAAGAGGGTAGTCAGTGGTGTCACTAGTTCTACCCTTAATTCTTTTAGAATTATGGGATGAATCCCATCAGGCCCCATTGCTTTGTCCACCTTCAGTTTTAAGAGTTCTTTCAGAACCCTTTCTTCTGTAAATGGGCTGGTATCAACTTCTGTATCCAGAGTGTTTCTACTGTTTGTTTTAGGTACCTCCCCTTCGTCATTTTTAAATACTGAGCAAAAATATTTGTTTAGTATCTCTGCCTTTTCACAGTCACCCTCTGCCCACCCTCCCTCCCTTTATTAAGCCTCACTATCCCTCCCTTGGTCTTCCTTTGCTCCCTGATGTACCTATAAAAGGTTTTATCCCCCTTCTTAACCGAGTTGGCTTTCTTTTCCTCAGTTTAGGCCTTTGCTGTTCTGACTGCCTTCCCAGCTTCCTTTTGCTTTAACTGATACAGTTCTCTGTCCTGCTCCTTCTGTGATTCCTTGTACTTCCTGAATGCTTTCTTTTTCTCTTCAACCTTCACTGCCACTTCCTTTGAGAACCATAGTGGTTTCTTACATCGTTTCATTTTGTTTATTGCTGTAGATTTGCTCTACTTCGATTTCAGCAAGGCCTTCGACTTGGTGCCTCACATACGCTTGTTGATGGAGACAGTTGGGTCAGAATGAAGGGTATAGTGGTTGCTAGAAACCTCAGAAACTGGGAGGTGAAGGAGGGGGGTGACATTGGGAGGGCTATGACTCTGGAAGGACAGTAGTTCCCAGGGCTATACAGGTGGTGAAGTAGACACCAAGTCTAAATTATTAAGCATGGAAAATGACAAATTGAAATATGGACCTTGGTTAAATTGGAATTTAACCATGATAAATGCTCAGTGTTACATTTTGGTAGAAATAATTCTCACCATAAGTATAGGCTAAATGGCTATTCACTGAAGTCTGTCCAAAACGAGCAGGATCTTGGGCATCATAATTAATACACTACCCTCTTCTTTACACTGTAAAAAAATTGTTCAAATTTCCAACAGATTATTGTGGAGTATAAAGAAATCCTTTATCTCAAGACATACTTCCTCTGTATACAGCCTACATCAGACCCCATTTAGACTATGGCTCCCCCTTATGGTCACCTTATTTGTGGGGAGATGTAAATTTACTGGAGGGTGTTCAGAGAAGGGTGACCAAAATGATACCACGTCTTAAAAATTTCAACTATGAGGTACGACTTATCACTGAATCTGGACTCACTGGAGGATAGGAGAATAAGTGGTGATCTGCTGTTTGTTTTCAAGCTTATACAGGACTCTAATGCATCAATGCGTTCTTTCTTTTAATGACAGACCTTTAAATTAAGGTTTCACAACAAGCAATTAATTGTGCATTTTAGCAATACAAATAAACGTGCTATTTTACAGTTAGGGGCAACAAGAGTCTGGAATAATTTACTGCATAATATAGTTGATATCAGACTATTTGATCTGTTTAAACATGAAACAGATAATTATCGAAGGTCTCAAACATGAAAACACTAATTCACCGCTATGAGTGGGAGGTAGACTTGATGGGTCTCTGACCTTTTCCATCTTTCCAACTAAGTAACTCTGGCAGACTGGATGGACCATTGATCTTTCTCTGCCATCACTGTCTAGGTTTCCATGTTTCTATCCCCTCTTCCTCCTACTCCCTTCACTCCAGGGACCCTCGCACCTTCTCCCTTCCCCACCCACATTCCTCTGCTGGGCAGACTGCCTTCTCCTATCATATCTCCTTCATCTGGAACCTGCTCCCTTCTTCTCCCCCCCCCCCAATCACTTCCATCCCTTAGACACCAGTTAAAACTCCTCCCTGTTCCCTCCTTCTACCAACCTTCCACTAGACCCCCACTTGACCTCTTCAACTGTCATTGTCCCCCCCCCCAGTCCCATGATCAAAACTCAGGGACAGGGCCAGCCCGGTGGCACCGAGGATTGAGGCGCTGGAAGCCACACCTCACGCTATGCTGGCAACCAGGTTTGGGAGTGAACCTGGGTCAGGAGTCGGCTGGGGAAGGCAGCGAGGGAGCAGGACTGAGCAGCCTCTTGGCAGCTCTCCTCTCCCAGGGAGGGTCCCTGTTGCCCCTACAGTTCAACTGCCCCCCCGGTGGAGGTTTGAGGGTAGTGCAAGTGGGTGGGTGGCACACATAGGGAGGGCACTGCAGAACTGTGGTGTGCACGTGCCTCCACATGTATACGCACGGCAATGGGAGTAAAAACTGGCAGACTCCATAATGCTCCCAACCACGATCCCAGTGATGGGGGTCGGGGACGGATACGAGCCCTCTGAGTTGGGGCCAGAGCCCACCTGCCAGCTCCTGGGATAAACACAATAATAATAAAAATAAAAAAACTCTGGGACAGGCCCTGCTCTAGGCATGTCAGGCAAATGGATGCATGCCAACAAAAGGCGGCTCTGCAAGGGACAATATGTTCCTTCCCTCACAACATCACTTCACCCTGGGCCACCAGAAGGTGGTTGTGCACTGGAAGGTGGTACCCCCTTCCTCCCTAAGGCAGAAGACATCCAAGACACAAAAGGCCTGCTTCGTCAGTTGGCAACAAACACCCCCAGGTCAGGGCACAAACCCAGGTCATCTGGATAGCAAATGCTGGGACCAGCCTTCTTTAATGTCTTCATAAGTGACATTGCAGATAAACTGGGAGAGAAGGTGTGCCTTTTTGCAGATGATACCAAAATCTGTAATAGGGTAGACAATCAGAAGGAGGTGCAAAGAAGGTGTGTTGATCCTGGGACACAAGGAGTTGTCAAAAATGTTGGGGATTCCATGCCCCAAAAAAGTGCAAAATTATACAACTAGGGCATTAAAGTATAGGATGGGAGGTAGCGGTCATTAAGCAGGAAGAAAAAATTACTCACCATAGTAATCTCGTTTCTTCCAGGGGAATCACACAGTATGATTAAACTAATGCAGCAGTCAGCCTTCAGTGTTGAACTGCCACAGAGAGACAGAAATTATGCAAATGATGAGACTCTGATTGGCATCTGCCAATTTCAAACTGCTACCCATAGTAACTGCTGCACTCAAGTACTCAGATTCATTATGTAGCCTAACAGTGTAAAGACCCTCTAACTCACAGACTATACAGATTAAGCCCCTCTTAATCACATCCCCATAAACCAAACAAGTCCCAAGTAGGGATGAGAGTGTAAACCAACTGGTTAAAGAAACTTAAGTATTTAGTCATGAACCACATAAAATCAAAGCAGTAACGCAGAACCCAAGTCTGTCCCTTTGTCTATCGGTTCTGGTAGGGGAGGCAGGCTGGGAGCTTTAATCATATTGTGTGATCCCTGGAAGAAACAAGATTACTATGGTGAGTATTTTTTTCTTCTAAACCCAGGAATCACATAGCATGATTAAACTAAGACTAACAAGCAGTACCTTTAGAGGTTGGGCCGAGAACCTATTTTGAAAACAGGTTCTGCAGCACTGCTGTACTAAATTTAGCATCAATTCTGTACTGTATGTCCAGGCTGTAATGCTTGGTGAAACTGTGTACTGTTTTCCATGTAGCTGGTTTGCCGATTTCCAAAAGTGGGATATTCCTTGCAGCTGCTACTGATGCAGCTGTGCCCCTGGTAGAATGTCTCTGAGGCCCTGGGGAGCTAGTTTGTCACTTTACTCACTGTAACAGAATTGTATGCAGGTCACTATCCAGCATGCAATGGTTTATTTTGATGCAGGTTCTCCCTTACGCACTTCCTCATAGGTGAGGAACAGCTGGGTATGCTCTGGCCTATGGGCCTTGGGGCTGTCAATGTAATGGCTTAATTCCTTCTCGACATCCAGGTTATGTAGTTTCCGTTAAGGTGAGCTGGAATGGTCAGTGAAGAAAACAGGCAAAGTGATAGTTTGATTCAAACGGAAGTCTGAGACCACTTTAGGGAGAAATTCCCTATTGGTCCAGAGTACCATCTTGTCCCTGTGTAATGAAATGTAGTCCAGATCTGTGCACAGGGCTTGCAATTCACTTATTCTCCTGGCTGAAGTGATGGCCACCAGGAAGACAGTTTTCCATGTGATATACTTCAAGTCTGCAGTTGCCATGATCTCAAAGGGTGGCTCCATGAGTTTAGCAACACAAATGTTTTGATTCCAAGCCGAGACTGGCTCCGTAATGGAAGGATGAAGGTGGTTGAGGCCTGTGAAGAATTTGCGAAAGACAGGATGAGAGGCCATGGACCTGTCTTTACCAGCTGATACATATGCAAAGACAGCAGACAGGTGTAGCCTCAATACCCAAGGTCTCAAGGCCCAGTGCGTGTAGGTGGGTCAAATAGTCCAGCAGAACAGGAAGACCAGCCCTAGAGGAAACAATGTCCCTTCCTGAGCACCAAATAGAGAACCTTTTCCACTTTGAAGAGTAAGTTCTTTTACTGGATGGTTTCCTGGATCCCCTGCACACGGAGACTCTCCTCTGAGAGGTTTAGACTGGCAAACTCTAGGTCCTCAAGAGCTAAGCCTTCAGCTGCAGGGATCTGAAATTGGGATACAGGATTCTGCCCTGGGAGTATTTCAGGAGGTTGTGCTTCTGTGGCAGGTGAATTGAGGGCAACACAGACATGGTTAACAGAAGAGAGTACCACGGCTGTCTCACCTAGTCTGGTACCACCAGTATCACTGCTGCTGGTTGTGACCAGAGTTTCACCAAGGTAATAAGCAACATGAGGAAGGGAGGGAAGGTATACAGGAATCTCCCTGACCAATCCAGTGCAAGTGCATCCATAGGGACTGTGCCCTTGCTGGGAGTCCTGCAACAGAACTGTGGCACGTGATGATTGTCTGTGGAGGCAAAGAGATCTCTAGTGTGCCCCACCTTCTGAATACTGTCTGTAGCACTTATCGGTTCAGCGCCCACTCATGATGATCCTGGCTAATCCTGCTGAAGGAGTCTGCCAGGATGCTGTCCTTCCCTGGAAGGTGGATGGCGGACAGGGACACCTGTAAGGAGTAGGCCAGACTCCAAAGCTTCACTGCCTCTGTGCGCAATGAGGTGGATCTGGTTCCTCCTTGTTTGTTGATGTAGTACATGGTGGTAGTATTGTCTGTTCTGACCTGTACCACACTGTTTTTTAAATGAGGAGCAAATGCCTGAAGAACCAGGTATACTGCACTGAGCTCCAACAGGTTTATGTGCAGAAGTGATTCCTGAGGTGACCATGTTCCACTAGGTCCAGTATGTGTGCCCCCCACTCTAGCAGGGAGGTATCCATTGCGAGTATCACTGGGATGCTCTTTTAAGAAGGGGATTCCTTCCCTGAGGTTTTCCCTGTCCAACCACCACTGTAGGGCCTGCAGCAGGGTGTTTGTGACTGGCACCAATTTGGCTAGGGCATCCTTTTTCTGAGACCAGTGAGCTCGTAAGTGGAACTATATGTCTCATCTGAAATCTGGATCCTGGAACTGCTGCTGTGGCAACTGCCATGTGGCCCAACAGGTGCAAGAACGCTCTTGCTGGCCTGGGCCTGTTTAGCTGAAATGATCCTGCATTCTGCCAGATGTTGTTTACCCTGTCCCAAGGGAGAAATGCCCTGCACTGACTGGTGTCCAAACATAGCTCCAATGAAGTCCAGAAGCTAAACAGGTTCTTGCTGTGACTTCTGTGGATTTATAAGAAATCCCAGAGACTAATGTGTTTCTGGTAAGGGCCACAGCCTCTCTGGTATGCTGCAGGACCTGACCTACAACTAGCCAGTCATTCAAGTATGGAAAACCAGTCACTCCCTGCCTTCTTAAGTGTGCCACAACCACAGCCAGACACACTGTGAATGCCCTGGGAGTCGAGGTTAGGTCGAATTACATTGCTGCAAACTGGTAGTGACCTGAGGTAGTCTGAACCTCAGGTACTTTCTGTGGCTCAGTCTGGTAGGAATGTGAAAGTATGCATCCTTTAGGTCGAGGGATGTCAACCAATCCCCTTTTTGCAGTGTGGGGATGATCATGGCGAGAGTTGCCACCTTGAACTCTGGTTTCAATATATGCTTGTTTAGGAGTCGCAGATCCAAAATAGGTCACAAGTCCACATTTTTCTTCCGAGTGAGGAAATATCTGGAGTAGAAGCCCTTTTCCCTCTGTAACAGGGGTACAGATTCCACTGCTTTGACTGCCAACAGGTTTGCCACCTCTGCCTCTAGGAGGATTTTGTCTGCAAAGGTTGCTGGGGCAAAGTTTCTGGCTTTTAGTTTGGGGAGGGATTTGAAGCTTAGAGACAGGCCTTGGCTCACTACCTCCAAGACCCATCTGTCTGTGGAGATGGAATGCCAAGCTTGGAAATGGTGAGCCAATCTGCCTCCTGCTGGAAGGGGGGGGAGACGACCTGTACCAGCCCATCAGGAATTCTGTTTTGGCTGGGTCTGCACTTGAGGCACATGGGCTGACTGTCTCATGAACCTCCTGCCCCTACATCTGAAGTATCCCCCAGGCTGCTGGTCATCTGGCATTGCTTGTGCTTGAAAAAATAAGGGTCTGGAATAGGATCCCCTACCCCTGCCTCCCCTGTACTGGGACCTGAAAGAAGTAGAGGGCTTTTCCTTGGCAGAATTGCTTCTACAGGTGGCCTTATCTACCTCCACCTTTTTCATATAAGCTTCGGTTTTATCCCCAAAAGGGAGTCATGCATGGGATAGACATAAGGGAATATAAGGGGCCACTAATGAACGGGCAAGCTGAAGGGGGGCTGCCAAAGACAAGTTAGGGTCTATGGAGGCAGACTAGGCAGGATCATCTTGGAAGACTGGGGTAGGTCAAGTGGTCCTTTTCTACCAACAAATTCTGTTTCTCTAAGCAGTAGTGCTACTGCAGCTCTATGTCTAGTCTCGAACACCAATTTTCCATTTCTGTTTTGGCTGGTCTGTAGTCTAAGAACCCTAACCTCCTCTCTTCTACCCATCAAATGTTTTGTCCCTCCACTGCTAATGCATCCTCTGTACTCCCTATGGCAACCTCCCAACCCCAAGGAAAGAGTACCACGGGGCCCAAGAGTTCTAGAAGCAGTCATCCCAAAGTAGAAGAGGTTTCTACCCCTCAGGCACTGCAGGGAAGGCTAGAAATTCACAGTATCCCTGTGGAGGAGGTGGAGCTTCTGGGCTCACCACAAAAGACACTATATGAACTGGACACGACTGGGACCTGAACCTGGAGGGTTACACTATGTTCAGGAAGGACAGGGGGGAAGGGAGGGAAGAGGAGGAGGAGTAGCAATGATGGTCAAAAACTGCATTGGCATAGGGGGAGTAGAGGAGGCAGAGGGAACCGTGGAGGTCATTTGGGTCACCTTGATAACAAGGGGGGGGCCAGAGAGTAAAAATAGGAGTTGTGTACAGACCACCCACCCTGGCGGAGGAGCTGGACGAGAGTTTGGTGGCAGATGTTGGGAGACACTGCAGACTGGGCAGAGGAACGGTGGTGGTGTTGGGGGACTTAAACATGCCAGGAACAGACTGGGAGACTATGACATCCTCTGTGACCAGGGAACAGAGGTTGTTGGATGTCTTTCAGGACGCGTTCCTAACTCAGCAGGTGGGGGAACCGACCAGGGAGGCGCGGGTACTGGATGTGGTCCTGGCAGACAGTGACCAGATTTGGGGCCTGGAGGTAAGGGACCCATTGGCGGGAGTGACATGCACTGTCTGGTTCTGCCTGGACCTAGGAGGGCTAGAAGGCTGCACAAGACGGAAGTAACTGACTCTAGGGGACAGATTTTAAGGAAATGGGAAGGATCCTAGGAGCATTTGGATGTGATTGGGTCAGACATGGACGCTGATAGTAGGTGGGAAATCATCAGGAGAGGGGTGCAGGATGCTACCAGCACCTGTGCAAGAGTAAGACGAAAATGCGGTAGGGCTTGAAAACCCTGCTGGTGGACCAGGGAGGTCCAGGAGGTGGTGCAGGGAAAGAAGGCAGCCTATAGGCAATTCAAGTGCTCAAGGAGTGAAAGTAATCGAGGGGAGTATGAGCTGATGGCTAGAAGGGCCACTAGGGTGGTGAGGGTGGCTAAGGCAAGGAAGGAGCAGAACCTGGCCAGGGAAATTAGGAGAGGGAACAAGGGGTTCTTCAGATACATTGGGGAAAAACGAAGGGTGAAGGGGCAGATTAGCAGGATTAAATCGGGGGAGAGATTGGCACAAGACCCGGGGGAGCAGGCTGAGGTACTAAATGAATACTTCACCTCAGTTTTCACCAAGGAAGATGGGGGTGCTGCATCATACATGGGAGGAGACAGAGATACTGAGGAGGGGGACCCTCACGGTCGACAGGTCTGGGGAGAGGGGGAGGCATCACTGGCAGGAGGGGAGGGCTAAGCAGGAGGAAGAGGTACCAGAAGTGGAAATCACAGCAGAGAGAGTGAGGAGCCCTCAGCCTCTTAAGACAGAGAAAGCACCAGGGCCAGATAAATTACATCCCAGAGTGCTGAAGGAACTTGCAGATGTCCCATGGAAACCCTGGGGAGCTTTCACCATCTCTGAGGACAGGGTGGGTGCCCCAGGACTGGAAGAAGGTGAATATAGTGCCTATCCACAAGGGGGGGATCAAGGGATGTGGCAGGGAACTACAGGCCTGTCAGCCTGACATCAGTGATGGGCAAGGTGATGGAGGGCATTGTCAAGGAGAGGCTGGGGGACCTGGAAAGTCAGGTGCCTGGACGATAGACAGCATGGATTCGCCTGGGAAATCATGTCAGACAAACCTTGTGGAGTTCTATGACTGGGGACGAGTGCCTTGGACCTGGGTAGACCAGTGGACGCCCCTTTCTAGACTTCAGCAAGGCATTTGACTCTGTTCCTCACGTGGGCCTGTTGGAAAAGCTGGGAGAAATGGAGGTGGGGAACCAGATAATCAGATGGATAGGCAATTGGCTCCAGGACCGGACACAGAGGGTCGTAGTTGGTGGGATAGTCTCATCCCCAAAGAGGGTCATTAGTGGGGTCCCACAAGGATCAGTCCTTGGGCCCCTCCTCTTCAACACCTACGTCTCTGATGTAAGGACAGGAATCAGGAGTGAGATGAGTCTCTTTGCAGATGACTCAAAACTGGGGCAGTGGTGGATGGGGAGGAGGGAGGGTGGCCCTACAGGGAGACCTGGAGGCTCTGGAAAGATGGTCTAGAAAGGGAAGCTGAGGTTCAATGCAGGAAATGAAAGGTACTCCACCTGGGGCCAGAAACCCAGGCCAAGTGTACACCGGGAATGCTACAAGTCTCGATGGCTGAGAAGGACCTGCGGGTGGTGGTGGATGTCAAGATGGACAACTCGGGAGACTTGCAGGAGGGCAGCAGCCAAGGCCAACAGGATGCTGGGATGCATCGCTGGGGGGGTCACCTCCAGAAGGAGGGAAGTGATACTCCCTCTGTATAACTGCTTGGTGAGACCGCACCTTGAGTACTGCGTGCAGTTTTGGAGGCCACACTTAAAGAGGGACATTAAACTCCTGGAGAGGGTCCAGAGGAGGGCAACCAAAATGATTTGGGGCTTGGGGACAGGACTTATGAGGAGAGGCTCAAGAGCTAAATATGTACACACTGGAAGAGAGAAGGGACCGGGGACATGATAGAGGTCTTCAGGTACATGAAGAGGTAAATAGGGGAGAAACAGTCAGGGTGCTTGAAGGAAGGAGGGAGGGGCCACTAGAGGGCATGGGTGGAAGCTGGAGGGGGGAAGATTCAGGGGAGAAAGGAGGAGGTGCTACTTCACTGAGAGGGTGGTGGAGCCATGGAATGCACTGCCTGGGGGCTGGTGGAGGCAAGATGGGGTGGGACAGGTACAAGGGAAGGGTTCTGGAAGCAAAATCCAATGCAGCAAGAATATCCGGAACTGGGAAGGAAGAAGCCAGAGGAGGCGAGGGGGGCAGCAAGGTCAGCAGGGGCAGCAAGGTCAGCACCCAGGGTGGAGGCTGACCAAACGAGCAGACACGAAAGACCGTTAGGACTATTCTGCTGGCATTTTAGTATGTTAGTAACTGAACACACTGCATCCCTGCCACCTTGAAGCAGTGCCAACAATTTCCTTGATGTGAGGAAGGGGTTGGGGAGGAGTCATTCTATGAGATTTCCTAAAATCCCTTTAAGGAAACTGTTCTGATCATTATGAATACCTTTACATAAGGGAACACAAATACTACAGATTTATCAGAGCAGCTGGTTGCAAAACATCCACTAACTCTGCCATGTTATCTTCAAAGTAGATTAATGGCGTCCATTACTGTTAATGTGAAGATACTAAAAGCTGGCTAAAATGGTTCTGGAGACTGATGGGTATGGTCAGACTAGCTATTAGAGTAATGCTATTTACAGTAACACAGAAAAGTAGTCCAACATTCACGTTGCTTCTAGGATGTTCAGTCCAACCCGCTATGTGTGCACAATCTTCCTGAATATATAGTAACACATACGACAATAGAAGTCTTTAAAAAAGGCATTAGATTCCCATATGGGCAGTAGAAGAGTCACGTTTCCACTGAAAAATGGTGAGTCAGCATGGCTAATGCTTTCGGCTCATATCCCGCCTGTGATTCCTGAGCGGCACGCCCTTATCTTGTGAGCAGAAAAATAACTGATGGAGCAACAATACCTGGGAGAAAGTGGAATCCCAAAATAAATAAGTCTTCTTCACAATGAAAGGATTTGCTACAAGTCTTCTGCTTCCCAGCATGGAAGACACCCTGAAATTGCTGTTTGATTTTTTTCCTGTCCCCAGTAAACAATTCTTTTGAACTGGGCTCCTCCACTGAAAAGAAAAAAAAAAAAATGGGAAACAGAGGCAGTCAAACCAACTCAGCACTACCAACTGATCAGTGATATGGAGGACAAAAGTTAGAAGCCCTTAAGAAAAGGACGATGAGAACAGGATACGATCTCAACCACTCTCAAAGGTATCGAAAAGATCAGTGTGAGAAAGATGCTCTTGTGTCCTCCAGCAGGGCATGGGGACACAGTGTTCACAGGTGTTAAAGGGACACTGTCAACCCATTTTGCATAATATTTTTAGCTGAAACCCCACGTTTCATTACTGCTTTCTTTAAAATTAATTTATGTTGCTGCTTATTTTATCTGCTTCCTTTCTGGATAGAACTGAAATGCATGGTAATAGTGTAATTATACACTACTGTTTTGTTTACAATTCTTGATAAAATCTTACTACATACTTCCTGAACACTATAACCATCTTCAAACAGTGCAGCCACTCACGATGCAATGGTTTGCTCTTGTCTACTGCACCGTGGGTGGCTACATGGTGTTGGGGTGTTTCTAAGTCCACAAAATATGCAGCGGCAGTTGATTAAGGAATGTAAACAAACATGATTGTGTGATAACACTAGTATGGTGGGAAGTTAGTTTTTCACTTTTAAAAAGAAAAAGGAATCAAACTCAAACAACCAGCTACAGCAGCAATTGTTACAGAATGCGAGTGTTGCTAAAATGTGTTTTTTTTTAAGCTAGGGAAAATTTGAAGCCTAAAGGGGTTGACAGTGTCCCTTTAAATTTAGGGGTATCATTAGAAAAATTAAATACAATCCAGTGTATTTTTATGGGCAATGACAAAGCACAGCAGCATGGCATTTGAGCTCCTAGCCACAAAATAGGGCCAATCCTGCTTCTCCCTCGTGAATTGCTGATGGAAAATATCTTCAGCTGCAGAGGAGAGGTGGAGAGAAAAAATCATTCTCCCAAGAGAATATCAAGGAAGAGGAAGCTGGAAAGCCACCACTGGATGAAGCAGAGGGAGAGAGGCATGTGTAAAGTGCCAGCTTTGTCTCCCTACACCAGAGCTGCATGCTCTCCATCCATTGATGGAACTGTTCTGGGACAACAGGCTGGGAGACCCAAATATCTCAGCCACCCTACTAAACAAGGGCTGAAGTGAGGTGCTTAAAGGCAGATTTTTTTTTTTTTTTGGGGGAGACGATAAGTAGCCTGAATTCACAATTGTAATATTTCATCCGAGACCCTGTGGTCATTAACTGCCTTGCTCTCAGAGAGGAGCAGGAAGAGGCTCCCAACCCAGAAGTACAAGCGGTGGCTAGAGGATGGGTGTCCATGAAAGGAGCCTCTGTCAGAGTGACAACTGTCAAGTCTTTGGTAACCGGATAAGGCCCACTAGGCACAAGTGCCTGTTATCAGGGGCGGCCTGTGAGCATTGGAGAGGTTAAGTGGCTTGCTCAGTCACACAGTATGCAAGTGGAGGTTTTGGTAATCAACCCCAGGTCTACTGGATGTACCAAGCTCATTCACAGCTTGTTACTCTAACCTCTAGGATATACTGCCGGCCTCTGCTCACAACTGAACCTGCTTCAACCAGTCTTGATCCAGAATGGCAATGAAGCCAATACTAATGACAGCACAGACACCACAAGCAGTGTCAAGCTTTGGGCCCTACACCAATACAGAGGTCAGTTGTCCCACTGGTGCTGACAGCTGCACCATCTGCACTGAAGTCCACACAAAGGACCCAAACACCAACACTGCAAACAGAGGTGCACATCCCAGAAATAGGGTGGACCATGGCGAGTGCTCCCTCAACCTCCCATAAGGTGAAGGTCCTCCTGAACCACCACCTGAGACTCCGCCATGACCCCTAGCTTTGTGAGGGGAGGGAGAGCTCAGTAACTCTACTGATTCCGAAGAGTGGTGAGCGGACCTGGGATCGAGACCTGCCCGTGAAATCTGGGGCATCTCAACTTTAGTGCTCGAATCCCCAATGTCCAGTATACAAAGAAGCAGGCATCACAGGCATCCATGGCAAGGCCAAAGGCAGGTGAAACATAATGTATGCAGGTCGTAGCTGGAGATACTGTGCCCCCATCCACAATGCAGAAAAGCGGCCCTGAAGGTTACGAGATTGCAGCCAGACATATCATTTGGAAAAAACAAAGTAAAGCTCGAACTGAGGCACTGAATTTCTCTCTGCTGTATGTACTCCGAAGCGCACACACAAAAAAAAGGCAATTAGGGTATCATCAACAGTCATTCAATGTGGTGCAAGGTGTTCCACAAGCGCCAGTGCTAGGACCACTGCTGGCAACTTAATATTTCAACTCTCGTGTGGTGATAGCGCCTCTAGCCTAAGACCGAAGAGTGGGTATCTATGGAAAACAATGGACTCGAGAGATCACTGGAATGCAGGGTTTGCCTCAAGTATTTATGTATGGAGATGCCCCCATCCTTTCATTTCAAGCCTCCATCCTTTTCCAACTCTCTTATGCTTCCACCCAAGTTTAAAGCAAAGCCCTGCTCCCCAATATCGATACAATTACAGTATCTGGGGGGCACTCAAGAGGAAAATCGTCTCAGAAAGATGATCTAAAGCTACAAAGAAACCTACAGAAAAAAAGGAATCTAAGAAAAACTAGGAGAAAGAGCTAAGAAGGGGGGCTATATGAATCACACTTGCGTTGCTTCACACATGCCAACCTTTCCAATTGTTCTGGGGATAAAGACTGGTAATGGTACAAAAAGCAGGTGAGGTATAGTATACAATGCATCAGAGACAGAAGCAGTGTTTGCACAGTGCATCTTGCATACACAGAGTATGTTGCATTTCCAATGTATTTTGTACCTTCTTGCATGCCTTGTGTACAATGCAGCTTAAATGTATTTTTTAATTACGTGTAGACACCTGCACCATTCAAAGTATTGTAATTTGTATTTGTATGTATTCATATGTGCCATCTCCATGGCCCTGGTTGTGCCTGAAAATGGTCCACTGGATCAGTGCACCTACCCGGTCAACAAATAAATTACACAGAGGTGTTCATTAAACCTTGCTTTAAAAGGTAGGCTAGGATTTGGCAGTGCTAGTGTGACGTGACAATGAGTTTCAAATTTTAGAGGCCCTGAGGCCAGTTTCTGCCCCGTGGCAGTCTCAACCTGAGAAACTCAGCAAATTAATGTCAGTACAACACAGAAACAAGTGTTCTAGTAGAGTTTCAACTGGGAGGCAAGATGGGCAGAGTACCCATGAGACACTGCCTTGTGAGCCAAAGATACAATGTTAAGAATGTCTGACGTCCAGTGAGAAAGCAGAATCAGGCTCCGAATCCAACATGGTGGAAGCAGGAAAAAACGTTTCATGCAGAGGCTAAGGTGGGTGACCTAGAACTGAGCGAAAGCCCAGGTACAAGGAAGGCAGCTAACAAGACTGGCATGGAAGCCAAAGACTGAGGAAATAACTTCAACAGGTTAATTACTGAGTGAATATACTACCACCAGCATGGAGGACTCCCAGTCAGCAATTAAGGAACCACTAGAGTTAAACAACCCTGTATCCCAAATCTCCCACTCAACTTTCACTTAACTACCAGAGCTGAATGGGAGATTTGGAGCAAATGGGTCTCGGGGGAAATGAACCAGCAAGACAGGAAACTGAGTAGGCTGAGTACAGCCAATAATTTCCCATTTTCATAAATGGTCAAATGTTTTTGGAAAATCTTAAAATCTATTTTTTTCATTTCCCCCCAAATTCAGAGCAAATCAGTATGTCAAACAAAATATGTCCCAAAATGGAGGATTTTGCCCCCAAAAGCTAGTGCAAAGTAGTGTTTTTTTGCATGATAAAATGGTGCAAATATTTTTTTTTTCATGAAAAATTGGCCCACAAGTGCAGATTTAAAAATTACATTCTATTTCACGCTGGTGTTTTCCAATGAAAATGGAAAATCACTGGCCCTAGCAGGGACAGCTGAACCAGGCTAGGCTACTGAAGGTAGCTGAACTGGTGTAAAAGGCATTGCACAAAACTTATAAGCCATGTTTACACAGCTGCACCACTCTTACCTGATCTCCACCTCTGGTGCTGCTCCCATCTCCCAAGCTGATGAACGGTCACAATAACAAAACCCCTCTCAGCGACGATGCAAGCCAAGCTGCTTGTGTGCATGGTGACTTGCTCATTAGCAGGTACAGTAAGTGGAGCACTACAACACTGACAGTCTTTTTTAAATCACTATGACTCGAGCTTACTATAGTAATTAACGTAAAAAAAAATAAGCAGCTTGAATACTCCTCTGAACTTAAACACCCCTGTTGCTTTTATTTGCATCCGTTTCTGAATTGGAAAGAGGAGAAAAAAAAACAAACAAAAACACACACACACACCACTTCGCCTTGAACAGAGCCATAAATCCCACATGAACATGGAAGTCCATCCCATTTGCTCATATGTTTTTATTAGGCTTTGTACCTTTTCTGGCTTACTACTTTAGTGCATGTTGGAGCTGCCAGTCCCCTGCTTACACTGCTTGTGCCGTTGCACATCCCAACTCTGCTGCGGCTTCAGGAGCAGAATAATGGGCGACTTACCATGTAAGCTTTTGGGTGTGCGGTTACTGGGGATTAATCAACACCCCAGGTGCGTTGGGAGGCACGAGGCCGAAGGCTGAGTGTCCTCACAGCACCCGGGGTGCTGATTAATCCCCAGTAACTGCACACCCTGGAGTGGGTTACTGCACTTCTAACATAGGCCAACTTTGGAGAGCAATCTACTAAAAATATTCTTATAAGAAACAAAACATGTTGGAACTATTTAGTGTTCCTCCACTACTTTTGGCCGTGGAACCACAGTGTACTGTGCTCTGCCACAGTAAAAAGTTCAAGACACAGATTTCTGTGGTGCGTAGGCCATACATTATAGAATCAAGGAGTACATGGAACTTCTTATTCTGCCACAACAACATACCATGTTGCATTTCTGTACTGGTATTGTGTGCCGACTGTGCATATGTAACTTTTCTTCCCCATTACACTGCAGATCGCCCCCACCTGTTATGTCTGTGTTCAACCACGGTCACGCTGCTCAGTGCTGTCCTGCAGGAAGCATATTTACTTGGGGGACAGGAGTTTGTTGCCGAATTAATGATTATTCTGTTCACAGTACCGTTTACGATTTTGCGGTCCTCCAAGGTTCAGAGGTGCCCACAGCAGGTAGGAGAAGGACTGCTTTACTCCTGAAGTTGCTCAGCAGATTGAGTCCATCAACAGAGTACACGGACTGGGGCATTTTCTGTCTTTTGGTCTCTGGCGCGACTGACATCTGCCTTACCGTGCTGCACCCTGAGGTTAGAGCTGCAGTTGTGAAGCGGTATGCTCGACGCTGACATATCCAAGAACCAGACGACCGCGTAATGGGGGAGAAGGAAAGAAGCGCGACATCGCACACAAACTGGAAAGTCCATCAACTGCAGGAGGGCAACACAGGGAGATTACAGGCACAACAAAAATTACCAGTACGCGTGCTTTCTGTTACCACCATACGGCTGTCCTGCGAGCGTGGTGGAGACATCACTTGGGGAGGATGCCAACTGGTATTACTGCCGCACTACTGATGCATCGGGACACTGCTTGATAGGACACTTCAGAGATTGCCAGATTCCACTGTGTCCATCGGGTGGGTGGGAACTGATATACCACCTGTACCATGCATTGCGTGCTGAGCAGCATGTCTGGCTTACAGACGCTTAGGCGGACAAACAATGGCTGCCTCTCACATTCCTTCAGAGCCTTGAATAAGTAGTTCGGTCTGCTGCTTGATCTTTGTGTGGTGACTTCTCTACAAACACATACTGTTCATTTCCTAGGAATTAATGAACAATCAGTCACCTGCTACGTCTGCACCAGTCACCTCACACACAGGTAGGTGCCTATGTTATAAGATCAGTTAAGTGTCTACAATGCCACATTTGCACCACAGAAACCTGAGCACTAGGGTTGCTGCGGTGCAATGAAAGCAGTGTAAACAGGCCTACAGCCTAAGAGGGCCATGTATATATGGTTCCATAATCTTTTTGGCAGTAACTGGGACAGCAGTTTTTTCCTGGGGCTTTTAAATTTCAGACTTGGTTCTAGATTTATAGTTCCAATTTGCATCTCAGAACCAGTGGTATGTGGAGCCACAAATGGCTGGAACTTTTCTTCTGTTCATATCTTACACTCAAGGACTTACAGCACAAATTAAGACTTATGTGGCACCCATCCCCCTGCCACCAGAGTGCAGAGGGGTTAAAGGGAACAAACCCAAATTACACTTTTTAATACAACTGCAATCCTACGCATGTGTGAAGTCTATTTAGTAACTCCCATGTATTGCTGCGCATTAGTTTTAATTTTGACCTTTACTTAAGGTCCCTTGTTAATACTGCCTTTTTCTGCACCTTAGTATTTTTTGTTTTTCTCTTTTGTTTGTTTTTTAAGAGGAGGTGCAGGGAGCCATATCATAGCAACAAGACTACAGCCGGCCCCATGCTACAAAAAGGTACAGGCCTATGATACACTGTGCAGGGTAGATAGATGACGAGGGCTCCCTGACAGGATGGCAGCTTGCTGTAAAGATGAACCATTAATGGAGACCAAAAAAAAATACCTGGGCTGCTGTCACCTAGTGGGCTACATGACAAGTCATGCTAGTTATGTCGCTGTGCGATAACTCACCCCAGACAGACTTAGCTCTGGCGTGAATCAGCACCCTGCACAAGTTCTCCCCAGACAACTCGAACCTACCTAAATACTATAAAACAAACTCATTCGGGGACAAATTGGGTAGCGATTCATGCTGCAGCCAAGAGTCTGGGGCAAGATGTTATGCACTGAAATGACTGAAATGAATTGACACGTCCCCCACCAGTGATAGGCTGTTTCATGAGCTTGTCTGACTCCGTATGTCAGAAGTCTACTTCCTGCCTCTACGGAAGCCCAACAGGGAAAACCCCAGTGGCACTGAAGCCCTGCAACCAGCTTAAAGGTGACCTGTAAAATAGCACTGCAGCTCCCTTCCATACTCGCATACCTTATAATACTGCTGCAGGAGTCTGGGGTTGCAATCAGCACAATGTTTTACATTCAGGTTTAATTTTAATAAAGTGCCAAACAGTGCAGAGGGGACCCGACTGAGTGGGTGCAAGTGTTCATGGGTATTACACCCATTTAGAGATGTCGCTCCCACCACTACCCTTATAACAGCAGCATTAGCGGTTGTTTATTATGCTGATTTTATTGATTTCTGGGGGTCTTGACACCCTAATTATTTACTGCAACACCTGGACAGGCTGTTGCACTAAGTAATATCTAGGGTGTCAAGACCCCCGGGAAATCAAAATCGGCAAAATAAACAACAGTTAATGCTAATGTTATAAAGGTAGTGGTGGGAGCAACGTCTCTAAATGAGTGTAATACCCATGAACACTTGCACCCGCTCAGTCAAGTCCCCTCTGCACTTCTGCATTCAGTCGAAAAGTTCGGCACTTTATTAAAATTAAACCCTGGATGTAAAAAATTATGCTGAATGCAACACCGGACTCCCGGAACAGCATTGTAAGGTATGGGAGGACAGGAGGGGGCTGCATCTCTATTTTACAGGTCATCTTAAAGGAGAGAGAGAGGGAGATTCTCCCCCAATTATTTATGTGATCCTGAACTCGGTGACAACTGATCGGAAGCCTACATGAAGATTTCCACAGAAGGCTTCCAGTTAATTGATGTCACTGCACTCTGGTACTGCTAAATAATTAAAAAACATAGAAACATACACTTTGACGGCAGAGAAGGACCACTTGGCCCACCTAGTCTGCCCATTTCCCTACCTACAAGATGAGCTGCAGATCCTTGTTAACCAACAGCCTATTTCTTCCTACCCCCCCACAAGAATTGCCTTATGTCCACTCTGTCCCATGCATTGAATTCTCCCACAGTTTTAGACCCCAAAACCTCCTCAGGAAGGCTGTTCCATGCATCCACCACCCTCTCTGTGAAAAAATACATCCTCACATTGCCCCTGAGCTGTCCCCCCCTCTATCTTTAAATTATGCCCCCTTGTTCTTGCACATCTCTTTCTGAAAGATGCGACCCTGTTGGACTTTGTTAATTCCACTGAGGTACTTAAGTTTCTATCATGCCCCACCCCACCACAACTAGAGAGTAAATTAAAATTACGTACCTACCGTAATTCTTGCTTTTCCTGTGCATCTTCACCATTCATCACTGGTGGGTGTATGCCGTGAGCGCAACACCCCGATGGATCTTCCCCCCCCGGGGGAGGAGCCAGCACTAATGGCGTTGCCCATGGAGGCCAATACACTGTGTGGTGCTTGTGGGTTGGCCAGTAACGGCAGTTGGCTCCTCTGCCTCACTTCTGCATGCCAGAGAGACAGAGGGGAGAGAAAAAAAAAAAAAGAGGATAGAGAAAAACAAGGACAGGGCAAGGGAGCCAGAGGAACAGTAAAAGGAAAGGATATAAACTGAAAAAGGAATAGGCCGGCCAGAGGACAGGAGGAGGAGGAGGATCTGGAGGACATGGGCTATAAGGCCCCAGGCCCTGGACGGCCAAATAGGAAAGAAAAAAGAAGAGGAGAAAGAAAGAGCGAGATAAAGAAGGGGTACAGATGGAGGGGAAGGAGGGACCAGTCTACTGACATGCATCGATCAGCTCGGGATACTTAAGAGATCAGGGAGAGTTTCCTGGGGGTAGGAAGCTATAATTCCCCACCAGGGTCAGAAGAGAGAGAGGAGTGTCTCTCCCCCCCCCCCCAAAAAAAAAAACGGACGGCAATATGCCCCTGGTCGGGAGACTGCACTCCCCCTCGCCCCCCAGCAATAGCCTCCAGGAGAGAACCCACTGGGTTTGGTGGGATGAGGACTCCACCCGTTCAAACACCTCTCTCCAGAGGAGGATGGAGACTGAACGGTGAAAAGAGAGGGGAAGTGAAAAAGGGCGAGTCCCTGCCCCCAATCCAGGGGACCCCCAAAGGAGTCTGCACACCTCAAGGGACATAGACCCATCCCAGAGGCCCCCCAAGAATAGAAGGAAAGGAGCCCACCAGGAGTCTTCCCACCCCCGAGATATCTTGATTAAGAGGCCCTACTGGCTTTCCTCCCAAAAGGGAACCCCTCCCATCTGTTAGGAGTGAAGAGGTTCCAAGGTTGCAGAAGGGAATAAAACCCCAACTGTACCTAGGGGAGGAAAGCCAGTGGGGGGGTTGGGGAGGACTGCTCAGGGACTGAGGCCTTCTGAGGGGAAGGTGGGCTGGATTCAGTGATGAATGACGAAGATACACAGAAAGATCAAGAATTACAGTAGGTACATAACTTTTATATCTTCCCTGTGTCAATCTTCACCATTCACCACTGGTGGATGAGTACCGAGCCCCCTAAGGGGGTCCAGCACTTCCCTGAGGGACAGATGCCCCTCGACCTCCCATGGGGGGAAATACGGAAGGAGGAGACCCATTTGCGCCAGTTAGGCCTCGAGATTGTTAGCGGCGGGAGTCCCTATTCCCTGGGGAAAGGAAGGTTCCCTGAAGATCTCGCCTCACCCACGGGAGAAAAGGCGGGTCCCCGGAACACGGAGGCAGTCACTCTACGCCGGGCCAGGGGTGAGAGCCTTGATAAGCGAAGGAAAGCACCCCTATGAGGGGACCAGGGCCACATGTGTCCAGAGGAGCGAACCCCAACCCAACAAGGACTGCCCCGAAGGAGACTAGGGAAAAATTTGGGCTCAGTGCTGTGGCTCCTCCCAGAGCCCTGAAGGACTGCAGGGGAATGCCCCAACCTCTCACCTCGGCCTCTCAACCCCGCTGACTCAGAGAAAGACCTCTTCCGCACTACCTGTGCCTTGGGGCCCCCCAATTAGACAGGCCCTCCGAGGAGGCCCGAAAAAGAGGGGTCCCAGATCCAGCATCTGGAGAGAGGGGCAGCACCAAGGGCAGCAGCCGACCCCAGTCCTAAAACCAGAACCATCGCTCCCACAAACCCAATACTGCTATCTTATGCCATGCTCCCAGCGCCGCCCTCTGCACAGGAGCTGGTGCCAACTGTGGTCACCGTAGCCGCTGGAAGGGGCACCTGGGAAGGCATAAGAGTCCTGGACCCCAGAGAGCCCACCGACTCAGAAGTCAGGTCACCAGTCTTAATCGGCCTCTCAATCATCCAGCTCTGGAGAGGAGATCCAAAAGACCACCAGACAGGTGACCCCAGGGGATCTCCCCACCCTTGGCGCTGTTCGAGGACCCAGTGCCCCTCACGGCACCGCCTCGATCACCGTAGCCATGAAAGGCCCCAGGATCTGAGACAGCACCGGCAGGTAGTGCCGAGGAACATCCCGTGCTGCACTCATCAACCATGGGCTCCAACACTGGGGAAGCCTGCACCTCCGAGGAGGTGACTGTCAGAGTGGTGAGCCCAGCCCGGAGTAGAACCAGACCGGCCCTCCAGCACCGCGGAAGAGGCCTCTTCCGTAGCAAGGCTAGATGAGGAGGAAGCCCCCCCCTCCTCACCGAACCGTATAGGCCCAGGAGGGGACCCAAAAGGGCGAAAAGAACTGCGTTTGGACCAATGAGAGCGACAACTCCACCCAAATGTCGGTGGAGCTCTGCCAACTTTAAATGCATGGTACTCAAGAATGCGGTGATCCATCGAGAAGCAGGTATCACAGTGATCCGTATCATGCTGAGGCAAACATCATGCCGTTCGCCATGGAAAATCTGCCAGCCACAGGGACACCGATGCATGGGAGGCCGCCCTGTGAGAAAGATCGCTTTTTGTCCCTCTAACATGGCATGATGCTATGCAAAACCTAAACAATAATCAGACAAGAGTCGGCGCCATTTAAAATATAAAGAGGAAAAATCTTACCGATATTTCCACAAAATGGTGCCGAGTAACCAGAACGGCAGAACCGAGGCATCCAAGTTTGGCCGAGACGGCATCGAAAAACGGCACTGTATAACTGAAGGCGCGGAGCCGCATGTTAAACTAGGCCACTGACGCAGATACTTTCTCCAAACTGTAGTGATGTGCTGTCTCAAATGGTGGGAGAAGCAGAACTAAAGCAGAGAAGGAGAGCCAACGTCACTGGGCTAACTCACAGCGCCACGAGCAAGTCGGCTTTGTGCGACGCTATCGCTCCCCTCTCTCGGTGGGGAGCTCCTCATGGGTGCTGAGCTCACAGCATACACCCACCAGTGATGAATGGTGAAGACTGACACAGGGAAGATCAGGCCTATACAGCCCAGGGGGAGAACCAAGGTAGACAATCACGTTAAAGAATGTGCCTCGAATCCCTAATATGTGAAGGTTGATCCACTCTTACTGCCACTGAATGGAAGGACCTGGGACGAGAGGTAATTACAATAGTATTAAATGTAAACATCAGGGTTTATGTAAGCATTAAGCCACGACGGAGGTGTGCTCTAATGCTGGACTGATGCATGGGGGGGGGGGCGGTGCGTGCCCGAGGCCCATGGCAAAGGGCTACCACCCAACCCCCCTGCATCAATCGCATTAGAGCACACCGATGGAGTGGCTTAATGCTTTTGTAACATGGCCGCGGGTCGGTGGAGGCATCTGGAGCGGTCCCAGTGTGCGAAACAAACAGTGGCACAAGGAGGGGCTGCGCGACCGGTCACCCTGTGCTCTGCTGTCACAGTGCGGTGCACACGCCTGGATAGGTACCCATGCGGTCCTTACCTGCTGTCCCTGGAGTCGCGCAGATCTGTGCAGCTGTCTCCCTCCGTCAGACTCCTGTGCTACTCGCCATGCTGTTCCTGCGATGGGCGCCCGGGAGGTCTCCGGGAGGAGTGTGAGCTGCCCAGTCTCGCAGACTGTGCATCCTGGGGGGCTTCCCTTCCTCTTCCCTCCCGCACACTGCTCCAGTGGTGCCCTGCTCCAGGTCGGCTCTCGCTCCTGCTCCTGGGTCTGGTTGGCTGCCTCTCGCGGATGTCCGCCGCGAGTATTGCTCCCCCGTGCCGGTTTCTGCCAGTGGATGACTCCAGGTGTTGGCGCTCCTGTCTCTGCAGAGCTCGATCTCAGTGCTGCTAGGCAGGGGGTCTGGCTGCCAACGGTACTGCCGAAGCAGGCACGGCATACATGTTGGGTTAATACCCGCTTTGGCTGCTGTCCCGTGACCGCCCCCGTCCTATCCGCTTGCTCCCTCAGACCTAGGCAAGTCTTGCCATGTTACAAGTTCCCTTTAAGAATACTGCAAATATAAACAAAGACAAGATCAGGCAAACTAAATGTAGCCAAGGTCTAGAAGGCCCTCTCTGAACTAAAATTAAGACTCAGAGAGGGCAAAACCAGCCTAACCAGTTCTTAGTCTTTCTAAGAAACCATTTCTGTGCATTTTTTAAAACATCTCACAGGCCTCAGTCTGAATATTGATGGTCAACACTCAAATCATGCAAGCATAAGTCCTGTTAAATGACCCAAGTAGTCAGAATACTCTAATACTCTGAACACAATATTCTGAATACTGCAAGTATTTTGAATAGTGTGTTTACATGTCTGCTTTTAGATGCAACCATGGCTCGAAATAACCGGCTGTCTGCCTGTCTCAGAGAGACGGTTTTCATTGGGAACAGCTGTTTTTGAAAGTGTGCCTGTCCCTTGGACAGGCAGTTTACTTTCCATTGAGATGGTATTTGCTGGCGCTAGGACCCTGTGGAATACGTGAAGGTGGCGGCGGGGAAGAGACGATAAGGATGTCAGGGACACCGAGACATCTGAAGCAAAGTACCGCAGCATGCCCTGCCCACTGCTGTCACCGAGTCTCATGATCGCTGATTGCATCACCTGACTGCATGATCCAGATATGGTGGCGGGTGGGAACAGCCATCCCCAAGTAATGGGATAATGTCAACCACACATGCACGATCGACATAGCACGCACACACATGTTCTTGTTATTCTGTGTGGTGTGTGCGCTCTGGGAAGATATCGGGGAGTGGGAGAGTGAGCTGTCAGACTGTGTAAGTAAATTCATTTTCAAAACCCTACCCAAAAAAAATTCAGTGCACCTGCTTCGGGAAATAAAAGTATCAAAAAAATCAAAAGAAAGAAAGAAACAAGATGACAGGTCTGAGCCTGCTGCCTGCTCTCACAAGGGGAGCAATGGGCGACTGACTAGAGTAGATACTGAGTGCAGGCAGGGATCAATAAAAAAAATAATCAGATAAGGCAGATCTGTCTGCCTTTAGGGGTGAAGAGTGTGCGCTCAGGGAAGAGGACCGGGACTGAATAAAGTCTGATTTAACAAATATCCCACCAGTGTTTTGGTGTCCGAATTTGCCTCAACCCAAACAGCCCTTTACAGGACTCGTGGTGATTTGTTTGGGGGAGACACTGTTAAGGCAGGACTACAGTGTGGACTCTGAAAGTGGAGGGGACTGAATAAGGTGTTTGCCTGTTTTGGGGGACAAAAGCCTTACCTAAATAGACCTTACAGAACTCTTTGGCGAAGTTCAGTTAAGGCAGGGATACAGAGTGGTTCTGCAAGTGGATTTTGGGGGGACATTAAAAAGTTTGTGCTTCAAACAAACACATAAGTGAATTTGGGGTTAAAAAGCATTAGCCCAAACAGTCCTTTACAGGACTATTGGGGGGGGGGTACTGCAGGGTAGGCTACAGTGGGGGCTCTGACAGAATAAAGTCTGCTGTAGCAGTCATCTCTCGGCGCTAGTGTTTCGGGGGCCAAAAGCTCTTATTGTTTTCTCTTCACAGACCATTTTCTGTTAGATATTTAAAAAAAAAATCACTTTATAAAAATGTGGACAGGTAAACTCATGGGACAGGCAAAATTTACACCTCACCTGTCCCTCGGACAGGCACCTCAAAAAACTTATTTCTAGCCCTGGATGTAACGCAGTATTCAGGATAAGCTTTAAAGTAGGCATGCTCAGTAATGTTTAGTCATTTTTTTTAAATTAATGCATGAAGGTTTTTATTCATGGCTTGTTCGAAATACGGAAAATTATGAGTTTACATAGACCAACCATTAGTATTCAGTATACTACTGGAATATCCCAGCTCTGTTATTCCATATTCTAGTAATCAGAATATTGCTACCATATTTGGAATACTAGTTTACATTCCATTCCAAGATGGCAGCAAGGCTGAGCCAGCTATCAAGAGCTCTGTACTGAGCTACCGCTCGTTTTCTTGTATTTTGCACTTTTCTTTTTAGTTTTGTTAAGTTTGCGTTATTTTATTTTACTTATGTGACTGCCATTTATGTGACCGCTCAGCTCTGCCGCTTTCCCGGTTTGGTCTGTCGTTTGGCGGTTCTGTGATTCGTGTCTGCGGTTCTGACATTTCCAAGGGAGAGTTTGTCTGGGAGCCCGGTGCTGGATTTCCCTGTCGGAGGTCTGGGATTGTTGTTGCTGGAGCCACCGATGTTTCTTTTTTCTTCTGAAGTGATTTCTGCTACCTGACTGGATTCGTTGAGGTCATCCTCTGCTCTGAATCTACAGGAGCAGAATCGACAGGAGTTTATGGGAGGAAAAAAAAAAAAAAAAACTTACTCAGTATCGTGAGTAGGAATATTCTGTGCCACTGTGAAGCCTGACTGGAAGCAGAATTGGTGTGTCTGGGTGCTTGTGGAGAGGGGAAGACCTCCTCTGCGTAGCCGAAGACATTTTGGGCGTTTCTGGGACTTGGTAAAATCGACAGGGAGACCCGAAATTTTCCAGGGTGCAGAATTAAGGAGCTTTTGGTGACTCAAGGGCAGCCAGGTTTAAAATCGGAGTGTGGCGTGGCTGGGAGCTGCATTGGTTGGGACCTCCCCTTGCGCCTAGGGTCAGTCAGTGACTTGGGTCTGCTTGCAACCGAACAGGAGTTGTCCCCGTGTGCTCCAAGGAGTCAGAGTCATGGAGGGACTCTCCTAAAACCCTTAGGGGGACAGTTCGTGTGGCCTGCCACCTGGGGTTTGTACTTGCAGGTCGCAGGTGATCTAGCAGGGGGCCTGTTAAGTTCTGACGCATTGGGGGAATGGTTCCCTTTTCAGATTGTGCTGCGTGCTCGACCTATACACTACACTGGTGCCCTTTGAATTCGGCTCTGACTGCTACCTGGTCTTGTGGGTTTTTCTTGCCCAAGATTGCTGTTTTATGACAACCTGAAGGAGATAGCCTGTTTATATGTGGTAGCTGATCCAACTGTTTCTAAATCGACGCGCCTTCTTTTTTGGTTTGTCTACATTATATGGAACATTATTTATTTTGCTCCGGAAATACAACTGATTTTAAACCATGCTGCTCTGGACAGAACAGTGTAGTATTCCCTGGTGGTGAGAGGACCTGGAGAAAACTTTCCAATCTAAAGTACTTTTGTTTTGGTTACTGTATTATTATTATAACCAATGTGAGAGATTGGTTTAGTAGAAATTATTTGGTTTAATTTTTCTGTTGGAGGTGAGAGCTCCAAGGAATTCACGTATAAACATGGTATGATTTAGTTTAAAATTAATTATTTTTCCATTGGAGAGGAGAGCTCAAATGGATCTTTATTTTCATTTACTGACAAACAATTGATTGGACTTTAATTCTGGACTGCATTTGAATTTTGAGTATGAAATTATTTTAATATTTTAAGTGGGTATTTTATTTCATTTTATTTTATTATTTTTTGTTCTTTAAGTTGGGGGTGGGAGGGTTTTGTTCGTATGAGGGTGAGTAGATTGGTTTAAATATGTTGGGGTATAAGTAAACGTTAGGCAGTACTCCCTCAAGACTTCGGGATCTCCGTCCTTTGAATTACCCCCTGACAGGGAGGTTTATGCTAGATTGAAATCTCGCATTTGAGATCAAAATGCCGAAAGACAGGATCCTGGAACTCTGGGGGGGAATGGGAGGGAAGAGAACGGATATGGGCAGTGAGGGCTAGGAGATGCCCTGGGGCAAAATGGGTACTGGAGTGAGGTCCTCCTTGCCTAGTTCCCATACCCAAGGGCACGGACTTGGAGTGTGTCAGGCAGGAAGTGGGATCACCCTTGGATTTCCGTCCCTTTCAGGCGGTGTTAAGCAATGCCAGGTCAATTAGGAATAAGACTGCAGTGATTGCGGACCATGTTTCCTCAGTCGACTTGGCTTGCATCACAGAGACCTGGCCAGATGGAAATGCTGGTCCTGTACTGGACTCCGTGATGCCGGCTGAGTTCTCAGTGATTCACCACCAGAGAGTGGACCGGAGGGGCGGGGGGGTTGTGGACTGTTTTAGACAAGATCTGGATCTCAGGGAAGTGCCAGTTGGTGATACCAACTCCTTTGAATACATAGTGGGTGCAGGCTACAGGACCCTTCTTATCTACCGTCCACCAGGGGATGAGCGGGAGTTCCTTAAGGAGGTTGTGGACTTCATCGCCGATATGGTATTGTAATCTCCCAGATGGTTAATTCTAGGGGATTTCAATGCCTGGATCAACGAACTCTTGCCATTTGGTCAAAACCTCCTCCAATTAATGGACTCATTGGGCCTGTCACGGGTAATTACCTCTGCAACCCATGGGGGGCATACACTGGATTTGGTGTTCCATCTGGGGATGGAGATATCTGATGTGGAGGTGGAGCCAGTCGGATGGTCTGACCATCACACCCTGAGGGTTTAGATTTGCGCCCCCCCCGAAATAGGCCTGTCCCCAGGGAGTTAGTACAGTTCTGTCCTTTAAGAGGGGTTACCTCAGAAGGCCTAATGACGGAGCTGGACTTCTCAGATTTTCCAAGGGATAGCATGGATCCAGGGCCTTTGGTCTTAGCCTATAATAGGGCTGTAACTGAGGCCATGGATGCCATTGCTCCAATTTGTGTTCCTCCCCGTACTCTTCACTTAGAGGCTCCCTGGTTTGATGGAGAGGTCCATGAGTGGAAGAAGAAGGGACGAAGATTGGAAAGACACTGGCGGAAAACTCAACTGGAGGTGGATAGACTTGAATTGTTAGAACATTATAAATTCTACGAATCAGCAATTTCCCATAAGAAGGCATAATTCCTGTCCAGGGAAATTGCTGCAGCAAGGAATAGACCATCTCAGCTCTTCCGGACTGTAGACAGATTGTGCAATCCTGTCTGTCTCCAGAATGGTAGAGCATTATCACAGGTACAGTGTGAGGAGTTTGCGAAATTCTTTGCTGACAAGGTATCCACCATCAGGGATGAGATCTGCCAGTGTCTTTCTACTGGACATTGCACTGATCAATCGGGTGGTACTAATGCCCAGTTGTACTGGTCTACCTTTATACTACCAGCAGTAATAGATATAGTGAGGATTATCCAGACTCTGCGACCTACCTACTGTAAGTTGGACCCAGGCCCTACTCACCTGGTGGTGGGATGTGTAGATGTTATTGGCCCAGTCCTGGCTGGGACAGTGGTGATGTCATTAGAGAAAGGGATCTTTCCGGATCCCTTAAAGGAGACGGTAGTAGGCCCCTTGTTGAAAAAGACCTCTCTTGACCCTGACTGCCCAGCAAATTATAGACCAGTCTCTAACCTTCCTTTTGTAGGGAAGGTTATTGAGAAGGTGGTCGCTCTGCAACTGGAGGATCATTTGTCCAACCACAATATCTATGACCCTCTCCAACCCGGCTTCAGGAAAAGACATAGTACAGAGAAGGCTCTTGTTCGGGTATTGAATGATCTCCTGATGGCAAGAGATTGGAGGACCCATTCCATCTTGATTCTCCTGGATCTCTCAGCAGTACTTGACACCGTTGATCATGGGGAATTGCTCGACCACCTGCAGTTTTTCTGTGGTCTAAGGGGAGCAGTCCACAGCTGGTTTTGATCTTTTCTGGAGGGCAGATCTTAGAGAGTGGTGTCTGGAATTTACACCTCGGCCCCTCATTGGCTGCCCTATGGGGTAAAGCAGGGGTCGGTGCTGTCCATTATGTTATTTGCTGTGTATAGGCTTCCTTTGGGGGACATTATAAGATGGTATGGGCTGAGTTTTCATTGTTATGCTGATGATTCTCAGCTCTACCTGTCTTTAATGCCTGATCAAGAGTCTGATTCCACCACGATGTTTAACAACTGCGTCCTGCAGATTCAGGATTGGATGAGTGCTAGTTGGCTTAGGTTGAATTCAGGGAAAACTGAGGTGTTGGTTGTGGACCCTGGAGGGAGGACCACAGGGGCTTGGACTGGGAAACCCTTGGGTTTATATCTTGGGCCCGCCCCCGCTTCCTGCATCTGGCCAGGCAAGTGAACCCATGATTTCAACAAAAGTCCACTATGAAGATGCAGGTGTCAGCCGTAGACAAATCTGCCTTTTTTTATCTGAGGAACACTGCCCAGGTGAAACACTTTGTTCCACGGGAAGATCTTCCCATCTTGGTCCACGCCTGTGTCACCAGCCATTTTGATTACTGCAATGCCCTCTATCTAGGGCTGCCGGGGGGTGGATATCCGACGCTTGCAGCTTGTGCAGAACGCAACGGCCAGGTTGTTGATGGGAGTTTCACGATCTAGCCATATGACACCTGTGCTGCGTGATCTGCACTGGCTGCCAATACAGTGGCGGATCACCTTCAAGATCTCCTTATTGACCTTTAAGGCCCTACATGATTCAGGACCTCACTACCCGAAAGAGCTCTTGGTGCCTTACTGTCCTGCCCGTTCTCTTCGCTCCACTGATGAGAGATTGCTAGAGATTCCAGGGTGCGCCTAAAGATGTCTGGAGATAGATACTTTGCCTACATGGCATCAACCCTGTGGAATTCTCTACCTCGTCAGATACGAGAATGCCTAACTGTTGAAGGTTTTAAAAAACAAACAACTAAAAACTTTCCTTTTTACTCTAGCATTTGCCGGTACATAATAAGTGTACTGTACGATTATTTGATTTATTGTCTTGAAATGTGATTTCAACTGATTTGACTTATTGTAAAAGCGCCCTGCGCTTGGGAAGGGCACTTAGTATAAATAAAATTTTACTTGCTTACATGGTTGCAGTACTTGTTCAGAACATATTGTATTATGAATATAAAACCAGAACACTGCTGACCATGTAAACATACTGAGCCATGGGCCATCAGCAACAGGTACAGGTTTTATGCAAGTCAGACAAGACCCGAAACAAAGTTCAGTCTTTACTTTCTGGAGAAAAGCAAAGACTCGAGCCATAATGTAACAAAATATTTAAATTTTATTTATTTATTTTTAAACGTCCTTATTTATAAGCAGTCCAAAAACTCAGTTAAACTGAACTTGCTTAGCTAAAGTGATCTTGCTTAGACTTGTATAAATTCTAACACTGTATACCTCTCATAAGATTTATGCAACAATTCCACTGTAACAGGAAACTGCTTCTAGCGCTAACAGTTACATCCTGCAAAAAAATAAGTCTTTACTACTACTTAAGTCACAGCAAATTATAAAATACACCCCCCCCCCAAAAAAAAAAGGCTCTAAATTGTTAAAGAACCCCAAATGTGTCTAAACTCGATGACCTGGCTCCTGTTTTTTTTTTTTTTTTTTTGTTTTTTAAATGGAACTATTAGCTGTTGCGGAATTATATACTTCTTGCTATTAAATACTTTTCCCACTCCTGTATATTAAGTTAGCATTTTGAAAGGGCCTCACAGTACCACTCCCTACTGATCAGCCCCAGGAGGTTTCCCCAACAACAACAAGTCTCTCCCTTGTGGGCAAAATTACAAATTAATCTGAACACCAACACCTGCTTACCTCTCTCCTTCTCTAGCACAACAAATAACCCTCAAAAAATACAAGCAAGAATTAAAGAAAAAAAACACACTAGTAAGGGCACTGACGTTATCTGGGGTAATGAAACAATTCAAACTGTGATTCTAAAACCAAGACAAATTTAAATCATGCCAATTATAAATTTAAACCCATTCTGATGGTTGACAGATAAAATTTATGCAGTACAACATTTTTATTCTGGAACATAAAAGATTTGCTTTTTCAATTTTCAAACAGATTTAAGCCACCTTTGATTTCTGAATTCAATCAGAATACTAGGAAAACATTTTGATATTTAGCTAATCATACATATCAATGCCTTCAACAGCAGGGATTGAAACAAACTTGGAAAAAAGGACAAAAATGTCCATCTTTAGTCTAAAATAACATCTTCCAAGGTTAACAAGAAAAGCAGTAAGTAATGACTGTATAGTCAATCATTATTCTAAGCATGACAAACAAAATATGTGGATAAACAATGTCGAGGCTTGTACTACACTTAGAATACTGCCAGCTGAAAAACATTTTTTTTTTCATATATGTTATATATGTGTGTGTGTGAGAGAGAGAGAGCAGCAGGATAGCACTGTATTTAGCCTTAAACTAAATGTGATTTTTGGACAGAATATCAAAATTAGTATTCCATCTTAAACACCTATATCTACCCCTGTAAAGAGGACCAATCTCTGCTTTGGTCAACCAGAGCTGCAGTTACTGTTCAATTTAAACTGTCTTCAGCTGGAAACTGACAAGCTAATGAAAACAACTATACCATGCAGCAGACATCTGACAGACTTCTTTGATCACATCTGGACTGATAAAAACACTGGGCCAAGCGTATGCAGCGTGAAGGTAGACATGAAAAAGGTCTAGACTTTCTTTTTCAAGCCCATAAACATAATAAAGTTGTGTTTTTTTTTTAAATAAAGAAGAATGCACCAAACCCAGAGTTCAAGTCAAACCCTATTAGTTGTATTTTCCAGTGCTTTCTTAAGACAAAGTGAACCTCAGAAGAAAGTGATGTTTACAAACATATGAAAAATAGGATTTGATAATGAGAAAATAAAACTATATGGATTAGTGGAAATCAGAAGTGTGTGATATCTGGCACTACAAAGAAAAAATGTGACGTGATGGAGGAACTTAAAAGAACCAACCCGTCACAAGGAAAGGCCCTGTTAATCCATTTTATATGCGTTTCTCAGATGAACTATGAAACAATGCACAGGTCTAATTTAGCAGAAGAAAAACCAAACATTTAAAGAAAAAAGTATACTTACCTCTGACTGTCAGATTACTGCATTCAAGAAGACTGTAAACTCCCTTAAGCGGTTATGGCTGGCACTTTACAAATGGTAGGGCTATCTGCTTTCCTGGATACCGTCAAGCCTCTTGCATCCAACTGAGAAGGATGAAAGAGGATAATTTTCAGGCTGACTTAACAGTGGGTCCCTGAAAAGCAGAGGATTTAGTCAGCTGGCTGTTAATTCCTAAGGGAAGATAGGGGGGTTGGGGGTAAGAGCAATAAAAAAAAGCCACACCTTTCAACTGCAGGCAGCATTAAATTGCAGCTGAGATCCTCCTTGGTCCCCCTGCAGCTTTTAATTATGCGATGCACGCCATGATTCCTTGGCTTCTAGCCAAGTAAAGGGGCCAAAATAAACAGGCTACTACCATTTGTAACAAAAATGAAACAAACGCTGCTGATTCAAGTTTAAGCAGATTCAGTAGTTCCAATACTGAATCTGGTTAAACTTTTGATGCATGTAATGTTCTGGAGTTCCAGGTCACCCCCGTAAATGGACTTGTTCACAGTGGGCCTTACCCAGTAAGTAAATTAATTGAGGCATTTACATATATGGCTCTTATTTTAAAAAAGACACACACAAAAAAAAAAAAAAACATATTACTCGGACTGTTGTGCATGACTATTTACCAAACATGGAATTTCATTCCTAAGTAATCAGAGATAGGGTAACACAAAGTCTTTTAGCTCCACCTATTTCCAGTTACCTTTCAGCACCATTTCTTGCACAGCTTGGTTAATATCTGGAATACACTAGCATATGCTTTAACATAAGACCATCCTAAATAACAAAAATAGAGACAACACCGCCATCTATATACAGGATTCCCCCACCAACCCAAATTTCCTATGGGAATGGACTGCAACCCACCTTAGCAGCCTGATCCAGAAAAACAGATTTATTTATTCACTAAAAATACCACCAACAGCTTAATCTGGTTCAAGGACAGTTGGAATTCATCTGTATCCCCCTCCCCCGGGTCGTGCCTGAAAATAGGCAGGATTTGTCTAGTGCACTTACCCGGTCATCAAAAACTAAATACAATAAAAAATGTATTTATGTCTTTGGTAATCTGGTAAGCAAGCTGATCCAGAGGACCGTTTTCAGTCGCAATCCGGGCCACAAAAGTGGCAGACAACAATCAGCAGCGGAAACACAATTCAGTGACACAGGATGAAAAAGCAAACCTCAATATGAGGTCAATGCATAGTATGAGCAGTTCAAATCTGTACATACGGCAGAAATCCAACACGGGTACAGAATTTAAAGGGACACTGTCAACCCCCCCTAGGTCTCAAAGTGTCCCTAATTTAAAAGAAACATTTTAGGATTGCAAAAATTCTGTAAAGATTGTTTATGTAGCTGGTAGTTTGATTCTGACTCTTATTTTCTTTAAAATAGTTAAAAACAGACTGTCCAACATACTGGTGTTATCACACCGAAACAAGTTTGTTTACATTCCTTGATCAACTCCAAATGCATCTTTCATGGACTTGGGAACACCCACAAAACAGTCTAGCTAGCCCCTCATGATAGCAGTGGGAGTTCAGGAGGCTACTGCCTTATGAGTGTCTGCACTGTTTGGGTGCGTTTCTAACACTCAGGAAGCATGTAGTAAGAACAGATCCAGGATTGTAAACAAAACAAAGTTGTTTACAAATATACATTGCCATGCACTTCAGTTCTACTAAGCAAGGAAACAGACAAAACAAACAGCAACATCAGTGAATTTTAGAGAGGATGAGCAATCATAAAATGTGGGGTTTCAACTAGAAATAATACAATGAAAAACAGGTTGACGGTGTCCCTTTAAGAGGTCAGTAACAGCATGAGTAGTACTGTCTATACTTAGAGTGGTATACCGTTGCCACAGCGACTTCCCAGATTACGAACTGAACCCACAGCTTGACAGGAATTGGGCAGAACCCGTCGTCGCTGTGGTGGTCTGTTTGGCGATCAGGTCTGCCTCGCTGGGGGTTTGTGCCCCCCAAAACTCAGACTTAGAATCCTAGAGATCAGGGGTGTGGGGGCGGAGCCCTCATGGGGTGATTCGAGGGCGCAGCCCCCCGATGGATGCACAGAGGCATCCCCTATACTGCAATGCCGACAGTGGGCACTGCAGCTGTCGCTGTTGGGGATGTCTCCATGCCGACTGTCGCTGCGGCATGGGTAAACCACTTAGTCACAGAAAGTCAGAATGCATAATACAAAATAATTGGCTGCTACAATCCGGGACCGCCCCATGGTGCTCCCTGATCGCAGTGGCTAATTTCTTTCAAGGTGGTGATGCGTTTTCTGAACTGCTGTCATAGACAGCGTGCTATGCCATTAGTACCACAGAGCCCTGTCACAAAAAGCAGTGGCGCCATAGGCTGCAGCAGGACTGCACCTTCGGAACCCACTTCTCCACTGACGTAACGACAATATGTTGTCTGCGCTGCATGCGCAAGACAACATAACATTACATAAATAACAGGAGTGGTAATGGTACAAAGGCATCAGTGGCAGCGTAATATAGCATACTGTGGTATAAACTAACACAGGGTATCAGCTAACAAGGGACTAATTCAGTTAAGGCTGACATTCTTTACAGAGTACTAGGAGATCAGGACAGGGAGCATGTGTACAGGAGAGCATACAGTGCCAGGGAGTAAGGACACAGGGTAAGGTCAAAGGTGAGGGTGGTAATGGGAGTAAGGCAGGCAGCCCACAGTACATCCTAGGATGGATTATGGTCTCTGGAGTTGTCTAGAGAACAGATACAAGTGTACTCACTCAGAAGCCAGGCTCTTAGGTTTTCTTTGAAAGACTGATGGGAGGGGGATGAGCGGATCGACGATGGGAGTCTGTTCCAAAGGGAGGGAGCAGAGACAGAGAAAGCTTTACTACCCATTACAGAAGATATACAGGGAACTTACAGAGGAGGAACAGAGGAAACCCTGAGGCTCCAAGGAGCCACCCTGTCCATGATCAATGACAGTTAGGGGTACAGCCGGTAGTTCCCGAGTAAGCCGTCTACTAGGCAGCCCATGGCACAGTCAAAACGACCCTGTAGTGTAAGCCACCCTAGGGACTGGAAGAGTGTAGTGGTGGGTGGAGAAGGGGGCTTGAAGAACAAAGCGACAGATGGAATTATATGTTGCGATTAGATGAGAGCACAGCGAGGAGGACACAAAGGAGTAGACAGGGGAGCAGTAGTCAAGTAGGAGCAATAGGTTTCCTTGTGCAATAGTTAGGCAAGCCTCGGGAGACCGAAGTTGATTTAGGAGATGGGCAGCACCTAACTTTTGATAGATTTTCTTCACAGTATTGTGTGTTCATTGAACGTTAAGGAGGGATCAAGGGTCACACCTAGATATTTGAAGGAGAGGGCAGTTTCAAGGGGGAAGCCTGCAGAGGTGACTACAAGGACGGAGGAGTTTGATTTGGTGACCTTTGCAAGGAAAGGCTTAGAGACGAAGAGCATGGTCCTTTTCTTATCTACGAGCAGTTTTCTGGAGAGGAACCATTTCTGCACAGCACCATAGTTTAGTGCGAGGGTGGAAGAGACGGATTCCAGAGATTTTTCACTATGGTAGAGAATTAGGTCATCTGCATAAAGGAGTGCCTTACAGTTGATGCTTTCGGCAAGTAAGAGCACTAATGAACATGGAAAAAAGTAGCAGTCCAAGTATAGAACCCTGGAGCACTCCACTGTGGATATGTAGGGTGGCCGATGAATCTTTACCGATCAAAACGGACTGGGACCTGTTGGAGAGATGACCAGGAAACCATGCAGCAGTGTCCGGGGAGCAGCCAAAGTTTCACAAGGTTGAGTGGAGAAGGTGGTGGTCTATGAGGTCGAAGGACTTCAACAGATCCACAAATACCACACCTGTGGCTTTTGCCCGTGTCCATTTTTTTTTTGGTTTTTTTGTTTAAGGACATGGTTAGAGAAGAGGGCCAAAGCAGAGGAGGTGCTATGGTGTTTGCGGAAACCATGTTAGAGGGGACACAGACGGTTGCATTTTTCTAGATGTTCACATAGTTGGTAATGAACACTTTTTTCCAGTAATTTACTCAAATGCGGGAGGAGGGAGACGGGTCTATAGTTTCGGGGACAAGGGGATCACCAGATTTAAAAACTGGTAGCACGTGAGCATGCTTCCAAGAATTAAGCACTGTGGATGATGAGAGGGCAAGACTGAATATGTAAGTTAAGGGTGCAACAACAGCTGAGGAGAGGAGTTTCAGGAAAGTGGGATACAGTCCATCGCTGCCAGGACTTGTAACTTGGAAGTGGTTTGTTTACGTAGTTTATTTTATTTAAGTAGTTAATTATTGAAAATTAGTAACTGGGAAAAGCACACTGAACTGAGGCTTGCTTCCAGAGGAGGGGTGTTCAAATCAAAACTTTTATGACTTGCCCAACCATGACTGTAGCTGAATTTTCACTTGTCCCTATTCATTACAATGAAATTAGCCTGTTTGTGCTTGCTCTTCAAGGACATTTACTTGCCCCAGACAGGGGGCAATAGGATTTGAACACCCCTGCCCTTAGGAAGGAAGGGGGATGAGAGTACAACTAGAACAATACAACAATGATAAATCAATGGACAACTCGGTAGCAGCTTAGAAAGCACAATGGCACAGCAAATATAATCTCTTGAATAGGAGTTAAAAGTGCACAGTGCGAGGGAAGACTGTTGTAATGCAACAGCCTGACAGAGATCTGCCTATGAAGCAGCAAAGTACCGGGAGAAGTCTGATACGGGTGGATAGGACGACAACAGCAGAGTCAAGAGGGGGCTTATAATGACAGATGGGACCGGGAAGGTGCCTTAAAGACCATGTGCAAAAGGACAGAGACAGAGGAGGAAAGCAGACAGCAAAAAGGAGCAGGTTCCAGGAGGACAGCAGGCAGCAGTAAAAGGCAGCCTAAGGCAGCCTGCCCAGCAAGAATGTGAGGGTGGTGGATGGAGAAGATACATGTATTCCTACAGTGGAGAGAATGAGAGGAGAAGGGGATGGAACAGAGAAGTAAGGAGATTTAGGAAGGGAGGGACCCAAACCAGAATTCAGATATGAAAGATGGACAGTGGAATTGGCAATGAGGGGAGAGAGAATAGAAAGGGAAGAGTTCAGTGAGCAGTGAGGATTGTGAGGGGGTGAATTTGTAGCAGAACAGAAAGCACTGCAGAGGGTGTCCAGCCTGGCAAGGGAGGAGGGGGCGGTGCCACAGATCACATCCACATAATCAAAGACAGGTAGAACCATTTTGGTAATTAGTTCCTGGAAGACCTTGGGGGACGGGCAGTCCTTGTTGCGACACTGACTTCTAGTTTGGGGTGAAGTTTGGTGTGGACAGCATCAATGTGGGCAGAGAAGTCAAGCTTACTATCAAGCCACATACAGAGGTATTTAAAGGCAGAGATTACATCAAGTAGGGTGCTATCCAATGCAGAGAAGGTGGGGAGTGATAACTGGCCAGTGCCAAAGTTCATAGACACAGTTTTCTTGATGCGGACTCAAAATTGGTTAGTGTCAAACCAGCGTAGAATGTCGTGGATGTCCTGCTACTGTACTTTCAACAGTTATGGAGGAGGGGGCCAGAGGTATAAAGAACCATGTCATCAGCATACATATGGATAAGTGCAGACACACGGATGGAGGGCAAGTCATTAAGGAAGATAGAAAAAAGGATAGGTCCCAGAATGGAGCCCTGGTGGTGCCCGGCTAGGACAGTGAGGGATGGGGACAGGACGCCTCCCACCTGTACAGACTGTTGATGGCAGGGATGGTGTTAAGGTTTTGGCTAGGCGTGCTCCTTTGAAAATTAGGAGCACACGTTGGCAAAATATAGACCCAAAATATGTGCTCCTGCCCATCAAATATGTGCTCCTACACACAATGATATTTGTTAAGGGTATAAGTGAATTAAAAGCATTTTAACGTGTAGAAATGTAACGTGTGTTATGGTGGGGAGGGGGCCAGGGGGCCCAAAACAGTCAGCCATTCTCACCTTGGGTGGGTGGGGGTGCCAAGGAGTAGGAGGTGCAATCAGCTTATGTTATATTATGCCTCATGCTTCACACATCTCAGTATCCCACCTGGCTGCTGTTACGTTATCCCACCACAACAACAACCATGGCACGCATAAATCTACCCCATGCACCGTGAACAACAAAATCTCCATAGTTCACCCACCACCACTGGCACCATCGCATCTCCCCCTCCCCAAGAAGCCACTAGCATCTGACCAGACCGACTGGTCAGTGTCACCTTAGTCAGTCAGACCATACACAATCCACATGATCATCTCGCTTGCACTGAAGCAGTATGGATATTTAAAAAATGTATATGATTGTGTAATCATGTACATCATACTAACATACTAAAATGCCAGCAGAATAGGCCTAACGGTCTTTCGTGTCTGCTCGTTTGGTCAGTCCCCAGCCTGGGTGCTGACCATGCTGTCCCTCTCGCCTTCTCTGGCTTCTCCCTTCCCAGTTCCGGATATTCTTGCTGCATTGGATTTTGCTTCCAGAACCCTTCCCTGTACCTGTCCCACCCTCTTGAACCCTCCACTGTCTCTGCCTCCACTAGCCCCCTAGGCAGTGCATTCCATGGCTCCACCACCCTCTCAGTGAAGTAGCACCTCCTCCTTTCTCCCTGAATCTTCCCCTCCAGCTTCCACCCATGCCCTCTAGTGGCCCTTCCTCCTTCCTTGAAGCACCCAGACTGTTCCTCCCTGTTTATCCTCTTCATGTACCTAAAGACCTCTATCATGTCCCCGGTCCCTTCTCTCTTCCAATGTGTACATATTTAGCTCTTGAGCCTCTCCTCCTAGGTCCTGTCCCCCAAGCCCCAAATCATTTTGGTTGCCCTCCTCTGGACTCTCTCCAGGAGGTTAATGTCCCTTTAAGTGTGGCCTCCAAAACTGCACGCAGTACTCAGGTGCGGCCTCACCAAGCAGTTATACAGAGGAGTATCACTTCCCTCCTTCTGGAGGTGATCCCCTAGCGATGCATCCCAGCATCCTGTTGGCCTTGGCTGCTGCCCTCCTACAAGTCTCAGAGTTGTTCATCTTGACATCCACCACCACCCCAGGTCCCTCTCAGCCATCGAGACTTGTAGCATTTCCCCAGGGTGTACACTTGGCCTGGGTTTCTGGCCCCAGGTGGAGTACCTTGCATTTCCCTGCATTGAACCTCAGCTTCCACTTTCTAGACCATTTTCCAGAGCCTCCAGGTCCCCCTGTAGGCCACCCTCCCTCCTCCCGTCCACCACTGCCCCAGTTTGAGTCATCTGCAAAGAGACTCATCTCACTCCTGATTCCTGTCCTTATGTCAGATAGTGAGCGTTGAACAGAAGAGGCCCAGGACTGATCCCTGTGGGACCCCACTAATGACCCTCCTTGGGATGAGACTATCCCACCAACTACGACCCTCTGGGTCCGTCCTGGAGCCAATTGCCTATCCATCTGATCATCTGGTTCCCACCCCATTTCTTCCAGCTTATCCAACAGGCCCACGTGAGGAACAGAGTCAAATGCCTTGCTGAAGTCTAGAAAGAGGACATCCACTGGTCTACCCAGGTCCAAGGCACTTGTCACCCAGTCATAGAACTCCACCAGGTTTGTTTGACACGATTTCCCCGGGATGAATCCATGCTGTCTATCGTCCAGGCACCCCGACTTATCCAGGTCCCCCCTTAGCCTCTCCTTGACAATGCCCTCCATCACCTTGCCCACCACTGATGTCAGGCTGACAGGCCTGTAGTTCCCGCCACCTCCCTTGATCCCCCCTTGTGGACAGGCACTATATGCGCCACCTTCCAGTCTTGGGGCACCCACCCTGTCCTCAGAGAGATGGTGAAAAGCTCTGCCAGGGTTTTGCCAGACATCTGCAAGTTCCTTCAGCACTCTGGGATGTAATTTATCCGGCCCGGTGCTTTCTCCGTCTTAAAGGGGCTGAGGGCTTCCCTCACTCTCTCTGCTGTGATTTCCACTTCCGGTACCCTTCTCCCTGCTTAGCCTCCCCACCTGCCAGTGATTCCTCCCTCTCCCAGACCTGCCGATCGTAAGGGTCCCCTCCTCAGTATCTCTGTCTCCTCCCATGTATGATGCAGCACCCCATTTTCCCTGGTGAAAGCGGAGGTGAGTACTCATTTAGTACCTCAGCCTGCTCCCGGGTCTTGTGCCCATTCCTCCCTGATTTAATCCTGCTAATCTGCCCTTCACCCTTCGTTTTCCCCAATGTATCTAAAGAACCCCTGTTCCTCTCCTAATCTCCTGGCCAGGTTCTGCTCCTTCCTTGCCTTAGCCGCCCTCACCACTCTAGTGGTCCTCTAGTCATCAGCCTGCATCTCCCTCGATCCCTTTCACCCTTGAGCACTTGAATTGCTTATAGGCTGCTTTTTTCCCCACCACCTCCTGGACCTCCCTGGTCCACCAACAGGGTTTTGGGCCCCACCGCATTTCGTCTTACTCTTGCACAGGTGCTGGTAGCATCCTGCACCCTCTCCTGATGATTTCCCACCTACTATCAGCGTCCATGTCTGACCCAATCCCATCCAAATGCTCCTTAAGGATCCTTCCCATTTCCTTAAAATCCCCCTGAAGTCGGTTACTTCCGTCTTTGTGCAGCCTTCTACCCCTCCTAGGTCCAGGCAGAACCAGACCGTGGCATGGTCACTCCCCGCCAATGGGTCCCTTACCTCCAGGCCCCCAATCTGGGCACTGTCTGCCAGGACCACATCCAGTACCCGTGCCTCCCTGGTCGGTTCCCTCACCTGCTGAGTTAGGAACGCGTCTTGAAAGACATTCAACAACCTCTGTTCCCTGGTCACAGAGGATGTCATAGTTTCCCAGTCAGTTCCTGGCATGTTTAAGTCCCCCAACACCACCACCGTCCTCTGCCCAGTCTGCAGTGTCTCCCAACATCTGCCACCAGACTGTCCTCCAGCTCCTCCGCCAGGCAGAGGGTCTATACACACTCCTATTTTTACTCTCTTGCCCCCTTGTTATCAAAGACCTAAATCGCCTCCCACGGTTCCCTCGCCTCCTCTACCCCCCATGCCAATGCAGTTTTTGACCATCATTGCTACCCCTCCTCCCCTTCCCTCCCCCCTGTCCTTCCTGAACATAGTGTATCCTTCCAGGTTCAGGTTACTGCCCTTTACACCAACTCCACCAACAAAACAAGTAAAAAAAAAAAAAAGTCAATCACACACACTCACTGAATGCAGTTACACCAATTACAATACTACGGGGACCTGGACAAGAGGAGTGAGTAGCAGTTGCTGAGCAGTAGTGAAATGCCACTGAGTGAACTGACTACAACTAATGCAGCTAGCGCCTACCCAGGCCTGGCACCCACCCCACAAAACACCACCTCCTGAATGGGTCGGGACAGACAGACCCCCCCCCCCCCGGTGCCCCAAAACGGCTACAACAAGGCATCTAGAATGAAGCCCATGAAACCCACACACAGTCACCGCCCCAAAAAAAAAAAACAAGTCTCTAGCCATGTCATGATCCCATCACCAAAACAGAAATAGGTACCTAATTGGAGTTGGTGTAAAGGGCAGTAACAAGAGGCAAAGGCAAAACAGAACACATCTATTCAGTTCTGTCCTATGACAACGAACTCAGCCCTGCCCCACCCCATGAGTAATAGTACACCTCATCTACTATCACTCACAACAACCGTGTAACTACTATTTAAAAAAAAAAAAACATAAATCAGGTATTCAGCTGCAGAGGTATCCCATGTGTTGTGTGACATAGGCAGACAGTGTAGGCAGGGCATGAAAGAAATGCTGCTGCTCATTTCAGTTTTAGAGGAAACCCTGCACAAGAATACTGACTGCATGGCATGGCAACAACCAACAAAATCCACAGTCTGGGTGGAGTTGTGGTCACAGCAGAGCAGACTGGCATAATACCATACTTCACTACTAAACAAGACACCAAGTTGACTCCGTAGCGGGCAATTTTTTTTTTTTTTTTTTTAGTTTAACCAGGTATAGCACTGTTTAAGCACTTGTGGTTTTCATGGAATTAAACGCCACAAGTGTTTAAACACACACACAGAAAAAAAAAAACGGAACTGCTTTTTAAGCAGCAGTCCAGAACAAGTGAGCACATTCCGATGCGACCCCTTCCCGCATCTCTTCCCACTTCAGTTCCTTTCCAATCAAATTCGCCAGTATTAACAGACTTTATAATTTATTCATTCGTGCACCCCCTGCCCAGGCACAAGATCACCACAACAACAACTCACCACCATAAAAATACATCACAACAAAAAGAGTCAGACAGGCGCCAGTAGTATACGAGGTGGATGATCACTGTTTTTTAAAACCATACACCACAATATGGCAATATCCGCATTTCACGCATGTGACAGTGACCACTGAAGAGACTGAGCACTCTCAACTACTCTCGACTCGACCAGGGCAACATGTCTCCAGGCGGCGGCAGCATGGCATCCCCCCCCCCCCCCCGCACACCCCAATCCAGCCTTGACCCATCAGATCAGCATTCTGCACTTACAGTCCATTCGAAAGAAATTACAGAAAACACCACCATGGAACCAGCCTTTTGATCTGTGAACAGACCATTTAGCAGTTAAGACGGTCGAGTCAGACACTGGGCCTGTAAGAGTCTGATGATGATCACAAGCAGGTTAAGCAAAATTTAAAATAAAAGTTTGTTTTAAAAACACAAACCTGGCTTACACAATATAGCGCTACTTGACCACTCGACTAGGTAACAACCCCCGCCCCCAAAACAATCTGCACATGACGCAGTCCATTCTCAAATACATACCACCATCGAAGCCTCGAAGGTTAATCTGATACATTTGGGGATGTACTACCACAAGTTAAATAAAAGAACCAGCCCAACAGTTTAGAAATTCATCTCACCCCGCAGTGGGCGTTGCGATCGCTAGGAAACCAAAAAAGTGCATTGTGATGCTCCAACCTAACCCAGTCCCAAAACACAAAATACTAATACACACAGGCTAGGCTTCAGAGCTTTTTTCTTTTTTTGCAGAGAATGACATGTTTGGCTGGGGCAGGGACTATCAACATACCATTTTAGGCTGGCTTCTTTGACGAATGCTGGGCTTTGCTGGCAGGTTCGTTTCGTCGGCTCAAAAATGAACTCAATTCACTGTCTCTACTCCAATCTCTTCTCTTCCTCTCCTCGTGCTTGCCGCTCTGCTGTTTTAATACCTGGTGCTGCAATCCAATCGGTGACAGGAACGGAGATAGCCCGCCCCCACACCAACATGACAGGAAGTGTCATTAACTGTTTTATGGCATTATTCCCGCTGAAAGTAAACGGGGGGGGGGGGGAGAGACTAACTGTATTCTTTTTGCACTTGCTTCTTTACATAAAGATGCGCACGGACCCCTCTTTTTTGCACACCACTCTCATAAATTATTTTGCACACGGTACAACCATGAAAAAACGAACTACAGACAGTTTGCCATGCCCTTCCCCCTCCGTGCTCCTAGAATACGGCAGGAGCACAGATAGCAGGGAAAAGCAGTTTAAAAACGTGCTCCTGTTGAGGTAAATTGTGCCCTGAGCATGGAGCACGGGCTTAACGCGACCCCTGGTTGATGGACCGTGAGGTAGGAACGGAACTAGTCCACAGCAGAAGCTGAGAGACCAACCAAACTCACTCTGCAGTTTTCCATAATGATATGAGCGACCACAGTGTTGTTCTATGTATTAGATCCCAAACTAAAACCCACCAACAGCCTAAACTCAGAACCAAACGGTCTTTTCGTAAGTTCAATGCAGTAAACTTTCTATCCGAATTGGATAAGATCAAATGGCAAGATCTATATCTTGCTAAAACTACTGATGAAGCTGCCTCAGTCCTTAATGATAACCATACCATCCTGATAAACAAGCATGCCCCTCTTATTAAAGCAAGGGTACGTAAATCTTCACATTCTTGGTTTACCCCAGATCTCAAGGCAGCACTTACCAACAGAGTTACGTTTTGGGCCCAGGCTAGGCATTCAAAGAACCCATCAGACCGGCAGGCCTTTAGAACTGCCAGGAATGCCTGTGTAAAAAACATCTGTGCTGCTACAGCAAACTTTTACATTTCCACCTTGGAGCAGGCCAATGGGAACTCCAAAAAAATCTGGAGGACACAGGTCCATTGAAGGCCGTCCCGCGGCTCCCTCTATACCCAACAAGATTCCTACCAAAGACAGGGTGGTGGAAAACAATTCTTAAATCTTTTAAGAACTTAACTTGCACTTTGTCACAGCCACACTAGCTTTTGACTCCTCACCATATGCTAGACACGTGAATAGCAATACTAGCCCAGCCTCCGCATCTAGTACCCAATCCCATCCCTTCCAGTTGTGCTTGTTTAGCTATAAAGAAGTTGAAGACTTACTCCTCGGCCTTGATACCAGGAAAAGTGCAGGGGACCATGGCTTCAAACCCTTCTTCTTGAGACTAGGCTTCGACCATCTCGCTGCTCCTATCCTCAATATTTTCAATCTCTCCATCACCTCTGCCACAGTTCCATCTTGCTGTAAATCTGCCCACATTCTTCCTCTCTTCAAATCAGGAGACAGTTATGATTTAAACTACAGGCCCATCTCTATCTTGCCTGTTCTCTCCAAAGTTCTGGAAAAACTGATCTACAACCAACTTAAAAATCACCTTGAAATGCACTCACTCCTAAACCCAGCACAATCTGACTTCAGGACAAGCATAGCACCATCACAGCATTGGCTAAAGTCTCTAATGACTGGATTTCTGCTATGGATTCTAAGAAGGTTACTGGGGCAGTCTTTCTAGACCTCAGTAAAGCATTTGATACTGTTGACCGTCACCTTCTAATCACCTGCCTCACCAATCCTGGTGCCTCTCCATCTACTGCACAGTGGTTTAACTGTTATCTTTCTGGAAGGATACAAAAAGTCAAGGCAGATGGCCTATCATCTGCCCACCTCCCGATTGCCAGGGGAGTCCCCCATGGCTCCATCCTAGGCCCGATCATTTTTCCCTGTAAATCAACGATCTTAATTCCTATAACATGAAATCCAGCCTACATTTCTTCGCGGATGATACAGTTATGTACACCACAGGCACAACCTTACTGGAAGCTGGTGAAGTGCTGCAAGCTGACTGATCACGTAGAAAGCAATCTCATAAAAGCCAAGCTTCTCCTAAATGTTAAAAAAAAAAAAACTAAGGCAATGATTTTTTCACGGCATACTTCCCATGGCACTTTACCTACCCCTCCAAAGGAATTTATTGTTACCTCCCTTGGAGAACCCCTGGAAGTCGTACCTAAATTTAAATATCTTGGCATGTGGATAAACAAGATATCTTTCAACAACCATACTGAGGACTTGTCCAAGAGGCTCAAAGCATGGTTGGTATTCTTTTTTAGAAATCGGTCTCTTCACTCTTGCAACCAGAACCAGGCTTGTCCAGGCCACATTTCTTCCCTTACTTGACTGTGGGGATATAATTTATATCTCCTCCCCAATCTCAAGCCTAACTAAACTGGATGTTCTCTACCACCGTGCCCTACGGTTCATCACTAGCTCCACTTACAGAACCCACCACTGTGATCTATATGCAGCAGTTGGCTGGACCTCACTCGCCACCAGACACCTGCTCCATGCTGGTATCTGGACCCTTAAGATACTTCTTCACAAACTACCGGGCTACAAAACATCTCATACACATCTCCCATTACGCATACTCCCTAAGGAAATCTGATTTCATCCTATTAGTGGTCCCTAGGACTCTTACTACCTTTGGCCAACAAGCTGCTTCATATGCCCTTCCGAATATCTGGAACAGTCTTCAATCCATACTGAAACTAACTAGCATTGTCTCAATTAATTCCTACAAAGCACTAGCAGTCTCTAAAATAAGATATCTACAGTTGCCACTAAGCCTACCCCCAACCCCAAGTCAGTTATTTGTGTACCGACTGTCCTTTTCCTCACCAAGCCAGGAATGTAACTGCCTAACTTGTGTAAGGCTTTTTTTTTTTTTTTTTATTTGTTCCATTAGACAAAACCTATGTCTCAACTGGACCCTGCACTACTAGGTTGAACCTTACCATGATAGATCTCTTGTATTCTATGTATATACTTTGTCTATTTACATTCAATTGCACCTATGTAATATCCATATGCATGTGTAAATGTCTCAGTACCTCCTTGTGAATGAGCTTGCTCAACTGAGTTTTTCCTGCAATAAACAAACTTGAACTTGAGGAACGTGTGGGACAGAGAAAAACACTGGTGAGATCGATAAATATGGTCACAGTGATGTGTACCTGATCCATCCCAGTGGGGATGGCATCAGTTACTCGCAGCAGAGAGGAGACCACGGAGTGGTGCTTAAAACCAAACTGGAAGGGAGAGATGAGGCTGAAGGAGTAAAGGAAATCTGCAAGCCTGGAGTAGACAATACCCTCCTGCAGGTTTGCGAGGGAGGCTAGGAGTGAGACAGGCCAGTAGTTGCCGGGGTAAAAGGTCACCACCTTTTTGCACAGGCAAAACCTTAGCAATCTTCCAGGCCTGTGGAGAAGCACTGAGGAAAAGGGAGAGGTTCAGAAGGTGAGAGACTGGAGAGGTAATACTGGGAGCCAAGAGATAGAGAAGTTTTGGGACTAAACTATCAGGGCTGGTCTTGGCTGGATTAAATGATGTGTGGGCAAGAAGGATTTTCATGCAAGAAGACAGAAGCAACGTGAAAGCCTTCAGCTGAGTGAGACTGAGGAGGCAGTAGAGGACAGAGTGGGAGACAGTCCAGGGGACGACAAAGAGGGTAGTGCACCAGTGGTAAAGAATTCATTAGAGAGAGCAGCAACAGAATGGAGTCAGAAACTGGTGAGCCATTCACAAGGGGGACTGGATGGGGAGGGTCAGATTTGGGGTCAAACAGGGACTGGATAACTTCAGAATTTTGCTGGGGAATGAAGGTTTGATTGGAGGTTGGATATGAAACAGGGGGCCTTAGCAGCACAGATAGCCTTTGTACAGGCGCTCCTGACTGACCTGAGTTAGGTGGTCAGGCAGAGTGCGAGACAGTTGCTAGTATGCCCAAGCCTTGCCATGAGACCTGCACAAGTCAGTAACATCATATGTGATACATGGGTGATGGGAGCCGCCTTTGACCCTAGACTTTTTTTTTTTTGGGAGGGTGCCCCAAGTGTAATTAAATTTGTCAAGGGAGAGGGCCAGATGAATGTCAGAAGGCAAACAGATGGAGGAGCCAATCTGTGGTTGAGAGATCGTTTAGGAGGGCAGTGAAGTCAAGCAACCAGATGGACCTGGTCCAAATATATTTTGGTCCCTACCGTTTCAGGAGAAACAGATTCACTCACCTCTTATATTCTTCAATTTTTCACAATTTTTATTTAATAACCACTGGTCACATTACTGTTAAAGCTGCCTGACAAAGTTTTGAAGGAAAAATTCCTCGTCTTCAAGGCAGCAATTACTGGCCAAATGGTTTTCTGAGCAAAGTGAACAGTTTGTCATACACTCGTCACAATCCACAGCCTTAGCTGAGAGGACAAGCTGGCACTGTGTCTCCCAACTGACAGACACTACAGAAACGGTTGAAACTTAAAGACAGGCTTTGTCTGAAGCAGACTTCTCCCTGTGGTTTCTTTCTGTTGCAGGTGGTGTGCCACACTGGGTTCCTAGGTGGCCAAATGTGTTTTGGGACAGAGGGACTGGGCCTAACTTTCCTAACATAGTACGTCATATGGTTCACGTCCACATGATAGCAGTTCTTTCTTAAGAGCCAATTCACAGAAATGTCTTTAAGCAAAGCTCCTTCCACCACCCAGGTGGTACATCCCTCAGCTCTGCCCCATAACTTCAGATCTTACATGCTGGAAGCAGGGATCCATGTGCCACTTACCAGTGGAAGGCAAGTAGGTGGTGTGGATATTAACCATATACCACTCCCAGAACTACAGGTATAGATATAGGTACAGTCATAGGCATAGTCAGCCTCAAACAACGGATGGACTGGGTGACAGAAAACGGAGCAAAAGCAGAAGTTTTAAATAAATACTTCTGCTCAGTGTTTACAAAAGAAAAAGACGGGCTGATGCCAGAGGTGGGGGCCAGGAATGAGGGGACAGGAGTAGAACCAATAAGGGTTATTAAGATAGAAAGGTTGAAAGAGGGGCTGGGGGTGCTAAAAGTGGATAAATCTTCAGGGCCAGATGGGATGCACCCCAGGGTACTCAGTGAATTGGCCGATGGACTGGCGGATCCTTTGGCAGTTGTATTCAACAGTTCCCTGAACTCAGGGATGGTGCTGATGGAGTGGAGAACAGCTAATGAGGTAGTGCTCCACAAAAGTGGCCCCAGAGGGGACCTGGGCAACTAAAGGCCAGTAAGCCTGACTTCTATAGTGTGTAAACTAATGGAGTCTATACTAAAAGGAGGACTTTTTTTTAACCTAAAAAAAAAAAAAATAAATAAAAGAGGGGAACTGGTGCAGTACTTGGAGAAAAATGGTCTGCGCATGCCAGTAAGCAGCACAAGTTTGTGGCTGGGAGATCTTGTCAAAGAAATTTTATTGAATTCTTTGTCACGAAAACAGTAGACAAGGGTCAGGCAATAGACATATACTTGGCCTTTTAGCACAGCCTTCGACTCTGTGCCACACAGACAGCTGACAGCAAAACTGAAGGCACTAGCGATGGGGGAAAGACTGGTCAGATGGGTGGAGAACTGGTTGGGGGTAGGACTCAGAGGGTAGTAGTAGAGGGGGTTGCCTCCAGTACTAAGGTGGTCACTAGCAGGGTACCACAGGGATCGGTCTTGGGCCCAGTATTGTTTAATGTGTTTATAAATGACATCGGGGAGGGTATTCGAGACAATATGTGCCTTTTTGTCAACTATACCAACATGTGTGGGAGAGTGGACACTCAGGAGGGGGTATAAGAACTGAGGGAAAATATAGCCAGACTGGAGGAGTGGTCAGGGATTTGGCAACAGGGCTTCAATGCCAAGAAGTGTAAGGTGATGCACACAGGGGCCAAAAAAAAAACAAACAAAAAACAAAACAAAACAGCAGCAGAGTATTATATAGGAATAGTACAAATAACCGAGACTGAGTGAGAAAAGGACCTAGGAGTAGCAATCACTAGTGACATGAAACCATCCACACAATGCAAAAAGGCGTCAGCAAAGGCCAACAAAATGCTAGGATGCATCACAAGGGGATTCAGTAGCAGGAACAGGGAGGTTATTCTGCCACTGTATAGGTCACTGGTGAGGCCTCACTTAGAGTATGGAGTAAGGTACTGGCACCCGTACCTAGACAGGCATCAAACTGCTGGAGGGGGTGTAGAGGACAGTAACCAAGATGATCTGGGGGCAGCAGGACAAAACATACAAGGAGAGGCTGGAGTCTCTGCAGATGTACTTACTGGAAGAGAAGAGGCGGAGGGGGATAGGATAGAGACCTTCAAGTACCTAAAAAGTTACAAACAAGGTAGCATGGGATGGGCTCTTCAATGTAAGAGAAAATGCCTCCACCAGAGGACACAACCTAAGGATGGTGGGAGGAAAATTTAGGAGGGACGTGAGAAAGTACTTCACAGAAAGGATGGCGACACCTTGGAATGAGCTACCCGAGGCAGTACTGGCAACCAGGACAGAGGGATCCTTCAAAAGAGCCTAAGACAAACACAGAGGGAGGAAGTGGGGACAAGAAAATAGAAGGAGGGGAAAGAGAGAAGTGGGCTCACAAACACTGCTGACATGATGAAACCCAGGTTCCTGACACAAAATGGGCAGACAAGATATGCCTGGAAGTCGTCTCCTGCCAGCTATTGCTTATGTTCTTATAGGTGAGTAACCCATTTTTCTAGAGACGTGGATATGGTTCACTCATCCACATGATAGTAGACTTCCAATAGTTCGCCAGGAAGAGGGGACAAGGTGCACACCACCACTTGGCAGTGTGGCTACAGGCACTTGGACAGCCAATGGAAGCGGATACACAGTATTCCCAAGAACAGGACCGGAAGAAAAATGGCATCTCTAAGGTACATATGACAAGCTGTAAACGTTAAACGCACTCTCCTTTGTTCCGTTTTTGTGGTTTTTCTGCTTGACTAAGTTAAGACTTTGGAGTAACACCGTACCTGTATACACTCTAGAAGAGGAAGCCCTGAAATTGTACGTTTTCTGTGTGAATTAATATTCCCCATATTGCCGGATTTCTGAAAAACAGAATCTGAGACCAGACCCTCAGCTGAGGGGTGGTGAAAAAATCCAAACAAGAAGCCAGTAAGGACCACATACTTGTGGGCCAAACAGGCTGAGGGTGCTAGGCAGGAGGCTAGATGTTGCCAGAACTCCAGAGTCAGTCCCAGAATGGTCTCAGCCATGGGAAAGGCAACCCCCATAATTAGTCCTTGTGCACGATGTCCGCAAAAGGCTATTTAGCCCTCTTCTGAACTGGCTCCAAAGGAATGTTCACGGACTGACACAAGTTGAAGGAGTGCCCCAAAAGACACTGGCCGGTGGTCAGTTCCTCAACAGATTCCCAGTCGAATGTACTACATCCTCGAAGACTGCATGGAGGAAACATCAAAGTCGTCCAAGAACTCTTCAAAGATGACCCAATGCCACTTACCGCCATGGATCACCCTGGAATCAGAGCGGGTAATTACCACAAACTACTGGCCTGGCAAATTGGTGCCCGGAGAGGAGTCCTTCATAGAAGCCCCACACGGGTTGCTGTGGAGGCAGATCCACTAACAATGGTGGAGAGACGCATGGCAGGACAACCATCTCTGGTGGACCAGCGTGGGTTTCACCGGCATCGGACAGTCAACCCCAGGGGTCGAGGGCAGAGCCCTACTCGGTCCCACCAAGGCCCACTGCTGCCAGAGGAGCTCCTCATACCATCACCGCATCCACTAGCAGAGTCTTTCCTCATTTGAAGTTGAAAAGGATGAGGAGCGTTGACAGCAACGCCTCCTGTCAAGCAAGATAGAGAACGAGGAGTCCTTCGACCTTGACCTGTACCTCAACTGTTGACTCGGTGGCCGATGCCAAGTAGATTCAACCAGGGGTGCAGTGTAAAATCACTGGCACCGGATTCAGTTGCCATCACCTCCAGCGGAAGCTGAACCTGAATAGGGATGGCCAGAGACACCGACCGCTCCGTGTCCTCCTGAGTGAGGACTGGGATAACCGGGGTCTTTGAGGTCGGTTCGTCGACCTCCTCAGACAATGGATAGACAGGACCAAGAAAAATCTGCACTGCATGAATAACCGGTGTCGAGGTCGGCAAGCCCCACAAAGTGTATCATGGACCAAGTGACCTGTACCTCTGCCAGAAGGAGATTGGGTGAAGTCAAGAGACTGAGGGAGACGAGGGAACAGGAGAAGCATGATCTCTCCTGGTCCCACAACCAACAGCAGTGTTTCTTACTCTTGTGCTCCTTACCATGGCCTGACTCATATCAAGGAACTTCCCCATGAAGAAGGTTCAGACACTGGTCCTTACCAGGAGCTGCGCTGAGATCAAGAGGTGCCCTATCATGGCATTAGCCACTGCCTCTTGCACTGCTGCGAGATGCACAGCGGACCTCTCCATGGTGAAGGTCGCCTTGCAGCCAACCTTAGGCTGCAATTTTGGGTCTCGACTGGCCGGCAGGCAAAGAAGGAGAGCCTTCCTGTCTTTGAGAGGACAGAACAATTGCTTAGCGTGAGGCCACAACCAGCGGCGCCGGTGTGTTGTCTACAGGCGTAACGATATATGTAGGTCCATCCGCAACATCCTTTGCTAGCACATGACACACTGAAGCCGGGCTTCACTTCATGTTCCATGTTGATCATTTGTTTATTTACAGAATTTTGTTGATCAGGTAGGCCCACCGAGACTAGAAGTCCCTTTTTCGGGGAAGAGAGACAGATGGGGGATCCAGATGGTAACCAACTGATATTAAACCAGATTAAGCAGTTGGTGGTATTTTTAGTGAATGGGGGAAATCTGACCAGGACATTGGGGAAATTCTAGTACTCTTTTTCAAGAAGTGCCATGGGATCTTTAATGTCCACCTGAACAACCACCAGAACAGGCAGACGGGACCTCTGTTTAACGTCTCATCCAAAAGACCAGAGGTCGATAATGGGACAGAGCAATATATAAAATGGTTTCTAAAAATAGAGAAAGTCACCAAGTTTGCCAATGGTGCACTTACTAGGCCCTACAATGCGCATATCTTTGAAGCAAACCAAACTTTTCCAGCAGAAAGGAGGATCTAACATCATGGGGCAGAGCTAAGAGACATACCACCTGAGTGGTGGGAGGAACTTTGCTTAAAGATATTCTGGTGAATCAGCTTTTAAGGAAGAACTCTCATTATTCTCCTGTAAGACTCTTCCCCTCTTCAAAAGAGAGTACAGGGAAATCTTCTACACACCCTCTGTCTATAATGGCAACTGTACCTAAACTTCTCCCAGCCACCACTACTCCCACTAACCCCTTGTCGCTACTACATCTCCTCTTTCTCTGGCTCATTTCACCATCTCTCATTACCTCCTAGTTTTCACACCAACCTTCAAGTAATACAACAAGTTAAATGTGAATGTCATCCTCTAACCCTGCACTTGTTAGTTTACCAAAAATAAATATCTGCTTTCTTTTTTCTGCTGATCTCGACTGCTCCGCACATATGTGTCAATGACGCTACCATAAATAATCATGGTCACTTTTGTTGCTGTTGACATCTGTAATGAATTGTCTCCCAAGTGTGACACTTAGGTGCATACATTCGTGGAAAAGCCATCAAAGACATCTGTAAATTGTCTGTATATTTATCTAGGATACATAGTACTCCATGAATGTATGTATGTATATGACTAGCACATCTGTAAATAATATCTGCAATTGTTCGTTTTCCATCTGTACGGAATGTTTAGTTCCCAAGGTCGCCCCTGAAAAAGGGACTTGACCAGGTGAACCCACTGAGACAATCACCACATTTTAAATAAATAACTCTTGTGGATAACTGAACCATATCCATGCCCTTAGAAACAAAATTACCGGTAAGGAATGAAATTCCCTGTTCTGAATAGACTCTGATGGACTTCACTGCTGGGATTTAAGAAACCGTAAAACAGTGAGGGAGTCAATTCAGATGCACCACCTGCAGGAGTTTCATGCCAAAAACAGAATCTGTGGAATGAACAAATCCAGCATGTCAGGATTCATGAGCGTATGCACAGATGGCAAAGCCAAGACATCCTACAGGGATGCAACTGCCTCTTCCAACCAGGAAACTGCTAGCGATCTCACGAAATTAGCTGAGAATGTCCAGGACAGGCACCCCTTTAGATCTGATTTGACTGGATTGATTGATTTTATTTATTCTGGTTAGTCCATGGGCCAAAGACCCATTTTATGGTCGATCAGAGTACTATAGGCTTCTTTGGTGCAAGCTTTGCTCCAGCAAGCCAAAGCAGGTCTGGAAGCCACACAGCCCACCTTAATCCCTCCCAAGAGGACAAAGTCTATCCAGGTATGAGAAGATTGCCATATGATGCATGCAAATCTTCAGTGATCTCCTGACAGCCAGTAAATGCAGTCTGTAATGTCATTCAAGGAACTAGAAAACAGGGGTGGCAAGTAAATGTCCGAACCTGAGAGGCATTCCAAAACCACTCTGGTGGGAAAAAGTGGGAACAGTGTGTAGAACCACTGTCTCTGAAAAATGAGGAATGGTTCTTGATGCAGCAGAGCATGAATCTCCCGTATGCACCTGGATGGCCACCAGAAACAGCACAGCAAAAGGTGAGGGGGGATAAAATTGAGAACAGTTAGAGGTACAAAAGGGTCCAAGGCTATAGGCCATTCGAAAGCCCAGTAAGTACCACTATGTGCTCCCACACAGGCAACCAGAGTTCAGCAACGAGCATGGGAAGCCAACTGGGTAGTCAATGGGTTGGAGAAGCACTGCCGCATGGCAGAGCTCCCAGTCTGGACAAGGATAATGTTGGGATCCACTGCTGTAGTAACCCAGCAATGGGACAGAGAGCATGCCTCCTCCACAGGGGACATTAGTTGCATGCATGGTCTGAACAGACAGTCCCTGATATCAGGGAAGGTGGGCAGAGAAAAAACAGGAAAATGTGGGTGGCAGTATGATGTCAACGGCAAGCCGCAGGCCCTGCACCACCACCTGGCTCTGGCTCCGCTTTTGGATATGTGCACAGGGCAGGGAAGAGGGCTCTCCTCCCTCTTGCCCACCATGGGTGGAAATCTGGGGGGAGGCCTGAAAAGCACAGGCAAATCCTGGAGATGGTGTGAGTAGAAGCTTGTCTGGCTGAGGGCCACAGGGGGCCAGGCAGCAAGGAGCATAAACACCTCTACGGTAAAAGGAGTCATAGGTTAAAATGTATCCAAGACAACACTGTTTCTAAGGTGGAAGAACTGGCCTAACCCAATGTCTGCGCTTGTCACAAGCCTTAAGGAATCTGGAGACATCTGTGGGACTACATAAACAGTATTTCTCTACTTTGCCCCATTACAGTACTCAGAGTTAAAACGTGGACCCTAAGGGAGAGCTAAGAGGCCCTTATCAAAACTCACTTAAAGCCTGCCTGCCTAGCAATACAGTAAATGCTTGCGACACCGATGACCTGGGTTCAGAAGTCAACCCGGGGTGTTAGAGGGCCAACTGGTGGGGAAGGATTGAGCATCCTGTGGACTGCTCTCCTACGGGGGAGAGGGAGGGTGGAGAAGCACCCAGTGCTCAACTGACCCCTAGCGTAGACCGACAGCTGGAGTTTGCATACTTGGGAAGTTTGGGCTGGCAGTATTGCCTAGAGGTTAGAGGAACGAGGTGTGAACAAGCTTGGTACATCCAGCGGACCAGACCAGAGTTTGATTCTCACAACCTCCACTTGCATACTGTGCGACTCTGAGCAAGTCACTTAACCGCCCAGTGCTCCCAGGTCGCCCCTGAAAACAGGTACGTGTGCCTAGTGGGCATTACCCGGTTACCAAAGACTAAAATAAAATGTCATACCTTTGACTGTGTACCATAAGAAAAAATTACTTACCATAATAATAATAATAATAATAATAATAATAATAATAATAATAGTGTTTCTTCCGGGATCCTCATATACTTGACTAGCGCGCCAGCAGTTGGGTTCCAGCCCCAGAAGTGGAGTTACGCTAATGATGCCAGGGAATTAGCTAATGAGGTTGTAGTAAGAGTGCTGCCTGTAGGAGCTGCTGTACTCCAGTCAGATTCATTTCAAAGCCTGAAGGGCAAAAGGCCCAAAACCCTAAATCTATCCTAGTACTACAGAAGAAAAAGGAAAATAGAACTCATCGCTAGGTGAACAATATTCATCAAGGCATAAAATAAGTGCGTTTGCATAGCAATTTGCGAATCAAAAACCCGCAATTGCGAATCAATTTTGGTTTTGATTCGTGGTAGGTGCCAACTGAATTTCTTAGGACCACGTGAATGGCACTATTTTTCGCCAGACACCCCCCCCCCCAAAAACAAATTCGACCAGTTGCTAAGCATTTTTCATTAGCAAAGGTCGCTAATCAAGTCTCCGACACTAATTTATACCTTGTACATCATGCTTCACTGTGGAACATTACATGCTTTATTGCAAAAAAACAAAGATTTGGCCTAAGGCAAGGACTGCAGAACTATTCTGAGCCAGGTTATGTGAGGGGAGGCTGGGTTGGAGGTCAAGCATACCAAGGGATCCCCTGGAAGAAACATTACTATGGTAAGAATTTTTTCTTCTCAGTCCAGGAATCCCTCAGTATGCCAGACTAGTGTAGACTACAAAGCAGTGTAGTTGGAAGTAAGGAAGGGAACCTACTTTGGAAACAGGTTCTGCAGGACTGCAGTGTCAAATCTAGACTGTACATCCAAGCAGTAGTGCTTTGTGAAGGTGTGTACAGTCTTCCAGATAGCTGCTTTGCAGACGTTGAGCAAGGGTATGTCTCTTGCTGCTGCCACGGAGACCTCAGTGCCCCTGGTGGAGTGGGCCCTGAAGCCTTGAGGCGGCTGTCTGCCAGCCTTACTATGGCAGAACTTAATGCAGGAGACTATCCAACAAGAGAGAGTTCTTAGAGGCTGGCCTGCCTTTACCCACCTTGCCATAGGCGAGGAACAGCCAAGCATGAGGACCTGAGCTGCTTAGTATGGTCTAGGCAGTAGGTCAGTGCCCCTTTGAAATCCAAGCTATGAAGCCTGCGCTCACCAGGAGTGGATTTGTCTGTGAAAAAGACGGAGCATTATAGACTGGTTTAGGTAAAATTCAGACACTACCGTGGGAAGAAATTTCCTGTTAGTCCCGAGAACTACCTTATTCCTGTGGGAAATAATGTAGTTAGGTTCAGTGCAAAGAGTTTGCAGCTCTGACAATTTTCTGGCTGAAGTGATTGCCACTAGGAAAACGGTTTTCCAGGTGACATATTTTAAGTCTGCAATAACCATGGGGTCAAATGGAGACTCCATCAACTTAGCTATACAGAGGTTCAAATCTTGGGGGACCCGCACTAAGTAGGGGCTGAAGATGCAGCAGGCCTTTAGAGATTTTTTTAAATGATGGAATGAGAAATTAAAAAGATTTCTCCTTACCAACAGACATGTGGGCCAAGAGTGGCTGCCAAGAGAACCTTCAGAGATGAGGCTTCAAGGCCTGATGCTTGTAAGTGTACCAAATAGTCTAGTATGGAGGATAGACTAGCCTGCAGAGGGTCAGTCTGCCTGTCTTTTCACCAGACAGAAAATCTCTTCCATTTGGAAGCATAAGTCTTTTTGGTACTTGGGTTCTTGGCCAGTTAAAGGATTCTCAGGACTTGCTCCGAATACTGAGAGCCTGGGAATTCTAGCTCTTCAAGTGCCAAACTTTTGAGGCAAAGAGACTATGCTGAGGTATGCTATCCTCGTCTGAAGCAGGGTCAGGAGACTGCAAGTGGGAGGTAGGCAAATGGGCAGTTTCACAGAGGGTGAGAAGCAGTATATACCACGGCTGCCTCGCCCAGTCTGGAGCCACCAGAATCATGGTTGCTGACTGGCTTCTGAGTTTAACAGAACCATGAAAATCGGGGGAATGGGGGGAAAGCGTACAGGAACCTCCCTGTCCAATCCAGAGACAGGGCATCCACTGGTACACAGCCCAGAGCCAGAGCCCGGGAACAATACAGGGGGATATGCTAGTTGTGTTTGGAGGTGAAGAGACCCATCTCTAGAGTTTCCCACCTCCTGAAGACTGCGGCCAGCACCTGTTTGTTTAGGGTCCACTCATAGTGGCACTGATTGATGCGGCTCAGGGAGTCTGTGTCCTTGCCTGGCAGGTGAATGGCAGTGAGCTGCAGGTCTAAGGAGTAGACTAAAGACCAGATCTTCATAGCCTCTGTACAGAGCTTTGTGGATCTTGTGCCCCCCGCTTGTTGATGTAGAACACATCAGTGGTGTCTGTCTGTCCTGACCAGGATGGACTGACCCTTGAATTAGGGAGCAAAAGTCTTGATAGTCACGTACACGGCTCTGAGTTCAAGGAGACTTTTGTGACACCTGGACTCTCTGGGAGACCACACCCCCCTTACAGACTGGTCTGACAGGTGTGCACCCCACCCTAGGAGGGAAGCATCTGTATTAAGCACTCGAGGGTTCCCTCTGCTGGAAAGGAATTCCTTCCCTGAGGCTGTCCCTATCCTTCCACCGGTCCAGGGCTTGTAAGAGTGTCCTGGTGAGTGGTGACTGGAACCAGTTTTGATAGGGAGTCCCTCTTTTGAGAACAATGGGCTCTGAGATGGTACTGGATATCTCATCTGGAACCTGGCCCCTGGCATTACAGCTATAGTAGATGCCATGTGGCCTAGAAGTCTGAGAAAGTGCCTGACTGATCTTGGTTGGATAAAGACAAATGAGTGTGCCAGGGCCTGGAGGTCTTTCACCCTGTCCAGAGGGAGTAGGGTTTTGCCTTGCTGTGTGCCCTGCTCCGCTCAGATAAACTCTAGGAGCTGAACTGGCTTGAACTGGGATTTCTCAGAACTGATCAGGAAACCCAGGGACTCCAGGATGCGCTCTTTGAGGCTGAGAGAGTCTCTGACTTTTTGGGAAGACTTGTCCACTATCTGCCAGTTGTCCAGGTAGGGGAAGGCAGACCTCCAGTCTTCTGAGGTGGGCTGCCAACACTGCTAGGTACTTTGTAAAGACTCAGAGCTGAAAAAAGGCCAAATGGCAGAGCTGCAAACTGGTAGTGGCCAGAGAGCAGTCTAACCTGAGATACTTTCTGTGAGAGGGCCTGACTGGAATGTGAAAATGGGAGTCTCTGGTCTAGGGAGGCCAGTCAGTCTCCCTGTTGTAAAGAAGGGATCACCACTGACAGAGTGACCATTTCAAATTTGGGATTAAACAGGCATTTGTTTAGATACCAGAGATCTAGAATGGGTCACCAGTCCCCGTTTTTCTTTTGGGTTAGAAAGTACCTGGAGTACAGGCCTTTTCCCCACTGAAGGAGAGGGACTCTTTCCACTGCATTTGCTGCCAGGAGAGACTTTAACTCTACTAGAATTTTCTCTGTGGGGGTTAGGGATTTTACGCTCCTGTGGCCCTGCTGAGTAGGAAATTTTCTGAACTGCAGGCTAAGCCCTAGACCCACCACCTCTAGCATCCACTTGTCTGTGGTAATGTGGTACCATTGGTGGAGGTAATGGGTTAGCATTCTTTCTACTGGCAGAAGGGGAGGTGACCTGGGCCTTCCAGTCAGGAGTTTTGGTTTGGTTGAGTTTTTGCTGAGGGTCTGGGATCAGTATGTTTCTGTGCCCTTCTACCCCTTCCCCTAAAGAATCCTCCCATCTGAGAGTAATCCAAGGGCATGGGCACTGGCATAGGGTAGAAGGCCTTGGGAAACTAACCTTACCCTTGCCCACTCTTTGGGGTCTTTAGGTGGTGTAGGGTTTCTCTTTAGCTGCACTGCTCAGACAGGTGTTTTGTATTCCTCCACCTTTTTTATGCATGTCTCTGGTTTTGCCCCCCAAAGAGAGAATTATTCTCATTTTTTTTTGGGGGGGGGGGGTCCATAGCTTCAGTTTGGGTGTCCTCGGACAGACTGGTAGTCTTCTGCCATGCAAACTGTCTGTGTGAGATGGCTTGAGCCACAGCCCTAGATGCTGGTTCACTGGCATCTACAGCCACATGGAACTAATATTTTGTGGCTTCAAAGGCAGTTTTAACACTGTCAGTTCCTGAGCCACTTTGTCTATGGCTTGCTGGCTGATAGCCAGGACAGAGCTCCAGAGAGCCTTTTGGTACTGAGCTGTGTACACCATGCAAGTATAGAGGTGAAGCAGTACTGAGGTTCCGCACCGGTGTACGATGTCTTACACATAGTTTTTGGAATCTTTTTCTGGAAGCTGGGCAGAAAGAGGCACCTTTGCTGTGTCACAAGCTGCAGCTGGCACAATTCTTTCATGGTCTGGATGAGTATGTGAAGGTACTCAGCATTAGAGTTATCTAGCTGGTACTTTTGCTCTACTTTTTTTTATCCACCCCTGGTATGGAGGTGGGATTCTGGAGAAGTTCGAAAGTAGCCCTGTGAAGGGACTTATGAACAGGAAGGAGCAGCTTTTTAGGAGGAGGGAGACCCATCATATCCAAAAAGTCTGCCTCCCGTCCTTATCCTCCGCGGTGGACTCTTGAATAGAAAAGGTCAAGAGTGTTCATCATGTGCTGGACAAAGGTAAAATGAGAAGAAAAATCCTCTTGGCCATGGGAAAGAGCCAAATCTGTGGTCAGGAGTTTCATCAGCACCCTCTTCTTTATCATCACCCCCCATCAAAGAAAATGCCCTAGCCAAGACCAGGGTAGGGGGGATAGGTGTAGCAGGACCAGCTGGGGCACCCATAAGAGAGACCAGGGCCTGAAAAGTTTGGTATAGTTATCAAACCTTTGCCATTTCCTCCGTAGAGGGTACATCTTGTTGCAACACTGGTGTTTCCCTTTGGTTTTCGGCGGGAAGGGCAGTGATATGTTTTTCCTTTCGTTTCTTTTTAGCAGGCCCTGAATCTGGGACCTGCTATGAATTTCTTTTTTGTTTGGCATGGTCATTTTCTTATCAGACTTATTTTCTATGGTGTCCTTGGAGGACCAGTCTTTAGACCTTTGGTGAGAGGAAGAATCCTCTTCTGAATTTTTAATGTGGGGAGGTGGGGGTTAGACTGAGAAGCCATAATTTCCAGCCTTATGGCTGACTTCTTACTGTTTTTGAGCAATATAAAATGTAAAGTTCAGACAGAAAAACGACGATTGGCCCAAAATATTAGATGAGAACTGTGGCAGTCTATCTTGTCCACAACTTAAAAGGCTTTAATAATTTGGAAATAAAGGGGCCAGTCGTGTTTTTGGGTCTATCTGACCTGCACATTTGTCAGAAGAGCCAGGAAGTTCATTCCCAAAGAGAAAACACAAAAAGCTCCTAGCACTGTGGAACCACGGTAAAACAGTTCCAGACTGAAGTAAAAGAAATACAGTTTAATATTTCAGAACTGCTTTAAAAAAAAATAAGTATCCATAGAAAAAATGTTAAAATATAGAATCCACGGAATTTATACCTCGGACGCAATATCTTTTTGTCAAAAAAGCATGGGAATGTGGAAAAAGGAGGCAACTTTCTGTGGAACCTGGGAACGTACACAAAAACACTAAAAACATACAAAACACTCTAAAAGCAGCCCAAAGTAAAAAAAAATTACTGATAAAACAGAAATTAACTACTTCAATCGAAGGTTTGAAGAGAGCTCCGGGGCAGACTTGTCCAGTCAGCAGAGAACTGAATCTGACTGGAGTACAGCAGCATGCACCTATAGACAGTACTCTCTTACTACAACCTAACTGGCTAATTCCCTGGTATCACTGGCATATCTCCACTTCCAGGGCAGCTGAACCCAGCTGGCATAACTGCACTACACTAGTCAAGCATACAGAGGGATTCCTGGAGTGAGAACATCACTGCAGGCCTGCCTTTTCCCACTGCAACATAGGTGAAATATCAAAATTTAAATACATGTAAATTTTCTTTCTCAGACGGCTGGTCTCCGGGCTCCCTTACTCCTGAGCTGTACCTCCTGATGCTGATCCGCAGGCAGGAAACAGACCTCTGTAGCAGGGGACATCCAGTCCCCCACTTCCTGTTCTCCTCAGTTCTTCCTAAAGCAGTCCAATGTGGTATTACTACAAGAACTTGGGATCAAAAGACAAGAATTTTAAGGCATATATGGCCGTGAGGCCAGCCAACTATATATATTCTGGAAGGGAATCTGAAGCCCGGAGACCAGCCGTCAGAAAAAGAAAATTTACAGGTATTCAAATTTTGATTTCTCTCTCCTAAGCTGGTCTCCGGGTTTCTTACTCTGGGTATACAAAAGCAGTCGTCCCCAGATGTCCTGGGCAGGAAGAATGTCAAGAGCCCATAAGGGTTCATCACCGCTTGAAATACTCTGTGGTCAAAGGATGCCTCTGCCGAGGTCATCACCCCCAGTGAGAAATTTTTTTTTGTGCTACAGTGTGTGAATGGATGATCAAAAAGGCCACTCAGTGCGAGTGTGCTGTCGATGCTTCTCTGAATTACACCCACGAAGGGGGCCATGGACTCACTGGGCCAGGCAAGTTACTCTGGCCTGATCATCAGCCGTGGAGGTGACTGATGGAATCCGTTTGGCTATAGAGCCTATTGAATCCTTGTTGCCCCAAATGTTTTCCCCTTTAGCTGGCAAGAACATAGTTGAAGTTTTGTGAATAGCATCCTCTCTCTTAGCGTACATTTTTCTCCCTCTTCCCAGGTCTAGTGTATGAAATTTTCCATCCTTGTTGCTTTTAGAGAGTGGGCAGAAGGAAGGAAGAATGAACCCTTGATTATAATAGATGGGAGACATAACTTTGGCAAACAAAAACTGGAACTGTTCCAGCCTGATGAACGAGTGCACAGCTCTTGGGCAAGCAATGCTTTTAGTTTGCTGAAACTCCTGGCTGGAATAATAACTGAGAAAAAAGGGGGACCTTTATTTTGAGATGCATGATGGATGGCTTGAGAGGCTCTAAAGGGGGCCTTGAGAACCATATTAAGACTCCCAGGTAATAGCTTTGGTGGATTGGAGAGGTTTTAATGCTGCTGCCTGAAGAACTACCAGACATGGGGATATGAGCCCAACAATTCCCCAGGGTCCGTCAAGAGTGCCCCCAGTGCAGAAACTACTTTGTAAGGTGGTTGGTTGCAGTCCTTTGTCCATCTGTCTTAAAGGAACTGCAGTAGTACAGGCGATTATATTGCGTCATTCTGTATGTATCTGGAATGAAGTCAGAACCAAAATTTCCTCCGGATTCTATAATGCACTTTGGAGGAAGAAGAGACACACAAGTTCATCATGTCAATAGCAGGAGTTGTGCCACATAGATCCTTGAAAGTTTTTCCACTCACTTTCCAGGTCTAGAGAGAGACCAGTTGTTAAAATGGGGTGCAGAACTGGACCTTGATGGAGGATGCCCATGCTGAACCTATATGTTCGAAGTGGTAGCCCTGACCAATGAATGAGAAACAACTAAGTGCGGAAAATAACATAAGGGACAGACTAGAATCATGACAGTCCTGTCCAAGGCCACTTTGCGGAGGACTCTTGATAGAGGCAGTATTGGAGGAAGGCATACAGGAGACCGAACAGATCCCAGTTTATGGGGAAAAGGTGTCCCGAGCCACCGCCGGTTCATCCTTGGCCAGGGAATGGAATTGCTTTAGTTTGGAGTTCTGCCAGCAGGCGTAAAGATCTGTTTGAGTACTGCCCCACTATTCTGTCTGAATGTGGGAGGCACTGTCCTTCACCTGTGATCCCTTGGTCGACCCACCTTGCGACTGAGACATTCTGTTATGACATTTTTCTGTCCCGATACAAACACCGCTCAGTGGTGCTCAACCACTGAGAGAGAAGGGATTCCTTTAGCATCTTTGCGCTTCTCGTTTCGCCCCGATGGTCGGTGTATGTCAGCGTTGCCAGTTTGGCAGGTGTAATCAGGCTAGCCTGACTGAGGAACTGCTGTTCAGCGTGTCACGGGGCATGGCCTACTGTTCCCCCCTCAGAAACACTTATACTGTACCATGTGTCCAACAGCAATCCCCTGCCCAGTGCCAACAGCTGATGCAGGAGAGTCCTTCCCAGCTCCTGAGGCTTGCACTGGTCGCGATTCCGACTTAGTGCGGATGGTCTAATTTGTGGCCCTTCATGACCTCTGACCTCTGGGACAGTCCCTGGAGGAAGAGCTTAATCTGTCTTAATGAGCTGTGTGAAAAAAATAAGCAGGCAGCCGAGAAGCTTAAAAAACTCCTTGATGAGCAATTACAGATCCCAAAATCTAGTTTTCGGGTGGAGAAACCTTGTGTCATGATGTGAGCCCCCCAGGAGGATCAAGGTCTGGTTTGGAATTAGGGAGCTCTTTCTCCAGTTGATGGGAAAACCATGTGCCATAGGGGACCCGACTACCTCTGCCACTGCCTGTAATGCTTGGTTGAGCTGTGGGGCCTTTAAGTGGACTATAACCACTACTAGCACCTTAAATACTGTCCATGGGTCTGAAAAGACAGCAATGGTAGAGTTTGATTTGGAAGTACTGCTCTCCCACTCTGAATCTGGGATACTGCGTGCGTCATTACTGTATGAGAATAAGCAAATGGGCATCTTGCAGTATTACGGGTGCTGGAAAATCCCCTGCATGTACTGTTTTGTCGAGCTGTGGGGCCTTTAAGTGCACTGTTTCCACTGATGGCACTGTTAATAATGCCCGTGGGCCTTGGGAACACTCAAAATGTCAGAATTTTGACTAGAACTGCTCCCCCACCTTGAATTTGAACTGGTGCTTGTGTAGTTCCTGAACAGGAATCTGCCGGTGGGTCTCTTGCTTGTTCAATCCTTTGAGATGTAGGAGGGGCCTGAACCCCCTATATATTTTTGCGCCATGAAGAATAGGGAGCAGCCCCTTAATCTCTGTGACTGCACTTTGTTCAAGGGGGCACTTTGTACAATATCCTCGGACTGTAGAGGGTTTGCGTTTTTGGATGAGCCACCATAGAGAGGGGAGGGCATGACACGAAGCGGGGGCTTGTTGGTGATGCATAGGACCCACCCGACAGACTTGGTTTGGACCCCTTGCTCGAGAAATATAAAGGTCTGCCCCCTACTGGAGAATGGGCCCAGATAGCCTGTGACTACTTGTTGTTGATCGCCGTCACCCTCTCCTTTAGATTCGTCCCTTCTGAGGTTACACTGCTTAGGTAAGGCCGTGGCCAGTTTGACAGCAGATGACAAACGAGAAAAACCTGTTCTTGTTGGCTGGGAGCCGCCGGGTGAGAACCAAGGGAAATCTCGACAGTGACCTCTTTAGACAGAAATGTGTCCATTCGCTCCCCCTCCAAAAGATAATAACCTGGGGTCCTATGAGTGCCAGAAATGCCCCCTGCAATGCATTAGGTTACCCTCTATACCTTATCTTTCTCCTAGGAGGCAGAATGTTGATCCTCCCAAGTCAACTGCCTCTCGGGGTAAGAAAATAGAGGAGTGAGAATATGGATGGTCCATTTTCTTGTATCCTCTAGAAAGGTCTCATATATGGTCTTATTTAACTGTTTTATGAGGTGTGGTGTCGGTGGGGGGCTGCGGACTGCTGAGTCCCTCTGGAAGCTGTCAGTTACTATGATCCGTGGGCTAGGATACTGAGCAGAGGAGGATCTTCCTCCGTGATGTCTTCCCCATTTGCAGACGTTGCCCTCTGGACATTACAGGAGAAGCTACCCAGCCAAGGTCATTAGCAGCGGGCGGCTAGCCACGCTCACCTTTTCTGCCCTGGGAGGCTTGTGCGAGGCCAATATACCACAAAAGGCCCTACTTCCCTTAATTCAGCTTACTCCCCCCTTTCTGATGTCCTGCTGCTGAAGCAGGCAGAAAGTGTACTGGCCCTTTAAGAATTGTGCCAGTGCTGTAAAGGCCATCAGAGCTGCCCTTGGGCTGTAGTCCTTTTTCTAAGGTTTTTTATTTTACTCCCCCTAGAATATGCAGGGATCTGAAAAAACCTAGGCAGCTGGCTCACTTCTTGACTGTTTTTTTTTTTTTTTTTGGGGGTGCAGCACAGTGAACAAAAGGCTCCATAACAGCGTTCCTCCCGCGCTGTAGTGCTAGTCAATGAAGGCTCCATAATAGCGCTCCTCCCATGCTGTAGTGCTCGTCAATGGAGTCGCCAAGCCATGCTGCAGGTCCGCTGTCGACGAGCGGCTGAGGTAATCAGATTGCCCGCCGCCGATGGTTGCCTCATATATGATAATTTAAGCCCCTCTGCGTGCTCGGAGTTCCTCATCCCTGCAGCGCTTTGTCGAGCAGTGATTCGTCAACAAGTTGCTGCTGACAAGCTGCCGGCCTACCATCGACGAGTGGCTCAATTAGAATGCCGTTGATGGGATAACAAGAAAAATACAAGGAAAAGATACAGGGCTGTCAGCTGAGGAGATGTAGTCTCCCAAGTCATGTGAGTTTATTCCCATGCGCCATCCTTCGCAGGTAGTAAGCAAGGGAAAACGAACACACACGCAGTTTCTGCCCAAAAGCTGAGGGGAGATTTATTCTCCCTAACTCCTCATACTGTTTACACCCTAGAAAGCATGGGGAAAAAGCCTCACGAAGAAATGGGGCCCATCCTGTTCTGACCCTCTAAAAATTGATGTTGCGGGTTACTGAGCATTCCGGGCCCGTTCTGATCCCCTGAAGACAGAAATTTGGGTACCTGTAAATTTTCTTTCTCCGACGGCTGGTCTCCGGGCTTCCTTACTCCTGATGACAGTGAAAGGCAGGAACTCAAAAGCTGCAGCAGCGGGGGGCATAAGCAGCCCACAACTTCCTGTTACCCCAGTCGTTATCAATGCAGTCTGTCTGAGGAAATACCATGAGAACTAGGAAAAACAAACATGAACAGTTATGGCATAAGGACCGTGAGGCCCAGCAACTATATACATTCTGGGAGGGCATCCGGAGCTCGGTGCCCGGACACCAGCCATCGGAGAAAGAAAATTTACAAGTACCCGAATTTCTGTTCCTCTCTCCCCTGGGCTGGTCTCCGGGCTTCCTTACTCCTGGGATATACAAAAGCAGTGCATCCCTAGATATCCCGGGTGGGAAGAATGTTAAGTGTCCTTAAGTATCCACCACTGACTGAAGCACTCGGCGGCCGAAAGATCTTCCGCCGAGGACATGACATCCAGTTTGTAAAATTTAGTAAAGGTATTAATGGATGACCACGTGGCTGCTCTGCATAAGTCTGTTGGAGATGCTTCTCTGAAGTTTGCCCATGATGTGGCCATCGCTCTGGTAGAATGGGTTCTCACTGGTCCAGGCAGAGATACTCCCGCCTTGTCATACGCTGTGATGATTACTGACCTAATCCATTTGGCTATAGAGTCTTTTGATGCCTTTTTACCCATATTTCAGCCTGCGGTCAAAACAAACACACTTGATGTTTTGCGAAAAGTGTCGGTTCTCTTAATATAGATTCTGATTGCTCTCCTCAGATCTAAGGTGTGAAAATTCTCTTTCTTTTTCGTTTTTTGGGTGAGGGCAGAAAGAAGGAAGTACGAGCTCCTGGTTGCAGTGGAAGAGAGACATGACCTTCGGTAAGAAGCCTGGATCCGTCCTGAGTACCACCGAATTCGGGTGAAAAACTGTATAGGGCTCTTTGGTTGACAATGCCCCCAGTTCGCTGATTGTCCTGGCTGAAGTGATAGCCACCAGAAAAACCACCTTCATAGTAAGATGCAATGACTGATGGTTCCTTCAAGGGCTCGAATGGTGCTTTTGTTAGGGCCCTGAGGACCAGATTAAGTTTCCAGGGTGGAACAATTGGCTTAATTGGTGGGCGTTTGAGCGTTGCTGCCCTTAAAAACCTCCTGACGTGAGGGTGAGACCCCAGCCAATCCCCCGAGTCTGCGAACAAAGTGCCCCCAGTGCGAAACTTGCACTGCAGAGGTGGCTGGCTGCAAGCCCTTGTCGAATCCCTCGTGCAGAAAATGCAAAATGACTGGGAGGGTTATTGGATGATCTTGAGTGCCCTTGGAGCGGAGCCAGAATAAGAATCTTCTCCATATCCTATAATACACCCTGGAGGATGAAGCGCGTCGGGAGCTGACCATCATTTCAATGACTGGAGCAGTGTAACCTACAGTGGCGTGAAAAAGTATTTGCCCCCTTCCTGATTTTCTCTATTATTGCATATATTTGTCACACTGGATGTTTTCAGATCTTTAGACAAAATGTAATATTAGATAAAGGGAACCTGAATGAACAAATAACACTTTTTTTCCCCTTATTTCATTTTTTCATATTTAATGAAAAGAGTTAATCAACACCAACTGGCACTTTGTGAAAAAGTAATTGCCCCCTAGTTAAATCAACCCAATTAAAGGGATAATTAGTCAGCTCATTGAACACAGCCAGGCTTGATTACAGCCAGCCCTGCTCAATATAAACCTCACTTATTTTGACCCTTACCATCAGAGTCACGTTGCCAGCACAAAGATTCAACAAGCACATTATGCCACGATCAAACGAAGTTCCTGAAAAGATCAGAAAAAAAGTTGTTGCTATCAGTCTGGAAAGGGTTACAAAGATATTTCTAGGCTCTGGGACTCCATCGAACCACAGTGAGAGCCATAATCTCCAAATGGAGAACACTTGGAACAGTAGTGATTCTTCTCAGGAGTGGGCGGCCTGCCAAAATTACTCCAAGGGCACAACGTAAAAACATCCAGGAAGTCTCAAAGGATCCTAAAACAACATCCAAAGAACTGCAGGCTTCTCTTGCCTCAGCTAAGGTCAGTGTTCATGACTCCACAATCAGAAAGAGACTGGGCAAAAATGGGCTTCATGGGAGAGTAGCAAGGCGGAAACAACTGCTAACCAAGAAGAACACAAATGCTCGTCTCTCATTTGCCAAGAAGCAGCTGGATGATCCACAAGCCTTTTGGGAAAATGTTCTATGGACAGATGAGTCCAAAGTGGAACTTTTTGGACATGGATCCCATTATGTCTGGCGTAAAGCAAACACAGCATTCCACAGTAAGAACATCATACCAACAGCCAAACATGGTGGTGGTAGTGTGATGGTGTGGGGATGCTTTGCTGCCTCAGGACCTGGACGACTTGCCATAATTGAAGGAACCATGAATTCTGCTCTGCACCAGAAAATTCTTAAGGAGAATGTCCGGTCATCCGACCGTCAGCTGAAGCTGAAGCGTAGTTGGGTCATGCAGCAAGACAATGATCCAAAACACAAAAGCAAGTCCACATCAGAATGGCTGAAAAGAAGTAAAATTAAAGTTTTGGAGTGGCCTAGTCAAAGTCCAGACCTAAACCCAATAGAGATGCTGTGGCAGGACCTGAAACGAGCAGTTCATGCTCGAAAACCTACCAATGTTACTGAATTAAAGCAGTTCTGCGAGGAAGAGTGGGCTAAAATTCCTCCACAGCGATGTGAAAGACTGATATTGAATTATAGGAAGCATTTGGTTGCAGTCATTGCAGCTAAAGGTGGCGTAACCAGTTATTAAGTGTTAAGGGGCAATTACTTTTTCACACAGTGCCAGTTGGTGTTGGTTAACTGTTTTCATTAAATAAATGAAATAAGTAAAAAAAAACAAAAAACAAGTGTTATTTGTTCACTCAGGTTCCCTTTATCCAATATTACATTTTGTCTAAAGACCTGAAAACATCCAGTGTGACAAATATGCAATAATAGAGAAAATCAGGAAGGGAGCAAATACTTTTTCATGCCACTGTAACTCTTTGAACGCTTCCTGCTCAATCTCCAAGCCGAGAGGGATAGATTGCTCAGATTGTGGTGCAGGACCGGACCCTGATGGAGAAGGTATGAGGAGGGCTGGAAAACGAAAGGTTGCGCCTTTAACAGCTGAATGAGTAGAGGGAACCAGGGGCGGCGTGGCCACCTGGGACAAACTAGGATCATTTCCACCTGGTCTCTGGCCACTTTGTGAAGAACCCTGGAGAGCAGTGGGATTGGAGGAAAAGCGTACAGGAGGCCAAGGTGACCCCAGTTTAGGGAGAAGGCGTCCTGTGCTAATGCCAGATCATCGCTGGCTAGGGAGCAGAACTGCTGAACCTTTGCGTTGTGCCGGCATTAAAACAGATCCACTTGCGGATTGCCCCACTTCTGGACAAGAAGCTGGAAGGCTGCTTCCTTCAGTTCCCATTCCCCCGGGAGAACGTCCTTGCGGCTTAGCCAGTCTGCTGTGATATTCTCCTGACCTGGTATGTACACTGCCCTTATGCTTGCCAGGTGCTTCTCTGCCCATCGGAAAAGGAGAAGGGATTCCCGAAGCATTTTTGTGCTTAATGTGCCGCCCTGGTGGTTGATATAAGCCATTGCTGTTCGAGTGTCTGTTAGAATCAGCACATCCCTGGTGCTCACTTGCTGATGGAAGTGCTTTAGGGCCATACGAACTGCTCTCATCTCTAGAACATTTGTGCTGTACCTCGATTCCATCAGGGACCACTTGCCTTGGGTTGACGTCTGTTGTAGGTGAGCCCCCCCCACCCTCTGATGCTTGCGTCTGTTGTGATCCTTATCTGACGCGGATGGCCTAGGTCTCGACCTCTCATCATGTTTCTTCTCCGAGACCACCATGCGAGGGCGCTTTTTACCTGCTGTGACACTGGGATGAGGTGGAGCCAAGGGTGACTGGACTGGGACCACAGCTTGAGGAGGTGAGTCTGAATGGGTCGCATGTACACCAGAGCCCATGGAACTGAGTCTGCCAGGGACACTAGAGTCCCGATAAGCTGTAAGAAGGATTGAGCCGGCAGTTGATTGCCCCTCTGGAATTTGCTGATGAGTTTTAACAGGTCCCGGCCGCCGTTAATGGCACTGGAGCTGTTTCAGCAATCGCGCCTTTTGGGCTTTTTTTCTGTTTCTACCCCCAGCAGATGCAGATCCACCAAGACTAGGGCGCAAGAAAAAACAGCTGTTGTGACAGTCCTGGAGAGGCGAGACCAGCCTGTGTAGCGAGCAAGAAAAAATTACTCACCTTAGTAATGTTGTTTCTTCTAATGGAGTCTTGCTATATTATGACAATTGCAGTTTGTCCCACCATTAGAACTGCTCCGGAGGTGAAAGAGTTAACTTCCATGCCAGGCATGGAGCTTAGAGCGTGAGCTCGGTTAGAGAAGCTCTGTCTGGATAATTTCAAACTGAAACTGTCAGATCTTTACAAGCAAAACTCACTAAGGTTCTGTGTGGAAGCTGTAACTCACACTAGCCAACTGGCTACTTAAATATTAACACATATTCCTGGTCCCAATACACCAAGACTCAAGTCAGGGGGCCAGAAAAATAAGATAAGATAAAATAAAACACAACACCCCAAAACCCCAAAAAGAAGGGGTGGAAAACATAAAATGGGCATAAACAAGTGCCCACACTGGACTGCCACCCCATACCCAAGCAGAAGTTCTGAGAGGGGCAGGCTGGGGGGAGGGGGGGGTCATAATATAGCAAGACTCCATTAGAAGAAACAACATTACTAAGGTGAGTAATTTTTTCTTCAAAACAACATGAAGTCTTGCTATATTATGACAATTGCTGACTACACAGCAGTATCTCCATGGAGGAGGGACAGAACCTACTTAGGGAATAGGCTCTGAAGCACGGCTGTGCTAAACCGAGCATCCCTCCTGGCCTGGACATCCAGGGAGTAATGCTTGGTGAAAGTGTGAACTGCTTTCAAGTAGCTGCTTGACATATCTCTGAGATAGGGATGTCTCTGGCTTCAGCTAGAGACGCAGCTGTACCTCTGCTAGAGTGAGCCCTCAGGCCTGAAGGGGGAACTTTTCCCAGTTTTTGATAACAAAATTCGATACAAGAGACAATCCACCTGGCAATGGATCTCTTAGTGGCAGGTTTCCTTTCCCAACCTCACCATAAGTTTGAAAAAGTTGGAGGGATTCGAACCTGTGACCCTTGGTACGCTCTATATAGTAACTTAGGGCCCTCTTAACATCTAAGCTGTGCAACCTCCTCTCACCAGAGGAGGAATGGTCAGTGAAGAACACTGGAAGGGAGATAGACTGATTAAGATGGAAATCTGAAACCACCTTAGGCAAAAACTTCCTGTTAGTCCTAAGGACCACCTTATCCCTGTGGAAGGAAATAAAGTCAGTCTCTACTGACAAAGCTTGTAACTCACTTATGCGCCTGGCAGAAGTGATAGCTACTAGAAAAACAGTTTTCCAAGTCAAATACTTAAGCTCTGCAGAAGACAGAGGTTCAATAGGGGGGGTTGCATCAACTGAGCAATGCAAACATTAAGATCTCAGGCAGGGGCCGGGTCCCTGAAAGGTGGATTAGTATGAAGTAATCCTTTGAAAAACTTGGAAAATACAGGGTGAGCGGAAATAGAGGAGGGCTTTCCTGCTGAAATAAAAGCAGAGACAGCTGCCAAATGTACTTTCAGGGTAGCTGGTCTCAGACCCAAAGAATTAAGATGGACCATATAGTCCATAACAATGGGCAAGTCAGCAGATTCCGGGGAAATATGTTTCCCAGAACACCAGATGGAAAACCTTTTCCATTTAGAGTTATAAGTAGCCCTAGTGGAAGGCTTCCTAGAAGCCTTCAGGATTTCAAGAACACCTTGAGAAAGGTGTAGGTCAGCAAATTCTAACTCCTCAAGAGCCAGGCCTTGAGGTTGAGGGATTTGAGATTCGGATACCAAACTCTCCCCTGGGCACAAGTTAACAGGTTGTGATTCCTGGGGAGACAGGGGAAGATGGACTGCTAAGAACAGAAGGAGTGGGTACCAGGGCTGCCTGGCCTAATCTGGAGCAATCAGAATCATCTTACAAGGCTGGGATCTGATTTTGACTAGCACCTTGAATAGGAGAGGGAAGGGGGGGGGGGCATATAGAAACTTCCCTTCCCAATCTAGGAGAAAGGCATCCAGGGGAACTGAGCCCATCACTGGGGGCCTGCAACAAAACAGTGGAAGTTGGTGATTGTCTGGGGCTGCGAAAAGATCTATCTGAGGGGTGCCCCATCTGGCAAAAACTATCCCCAGTACTCGGGGATCCAGTGACCATTCGTGATGGCCCTGGGAAATCCTGCTGAGAGCATCTGCCAGGACATTGTCCTTTCCAGGGAGGTGAACTGCTATGAGGGAAGTGTTCAGGGAATAAGCCAGAGACCACAACTTCATTGCCTCGGTGCACAAGGCCGAAGACAGAGTGCCCTCTTGTTTGCTGATGTACCACATTGTAGTGGTGTTGTCTGTTCTGACTTGTACAACTTTGTTCTGAACAGATGCAGAAAACACCTGAAGTGCTAGAAAAACAGCTCTGAGTTCCAGCAAATTGATGTGGAGCAGAGATTCCTGAGGGGACCACACTCCCTGGGTGGAGAGGTCGCCCATGTGAGCCCCCATCCCAGAAGGGACGCATCTGTAGTAAGGGTCAAGGAGTGAGATAGAGGGATGAAGGGACCCTGAGTCTCAAATTGCTCTGATCCTGCCACCACTGAAGGGCCTGGATCAGGGTTCGAGTCACTGATCAACTTGAAAGGGATCTTTCTTTGAGACCAAAAGGCTCTCAATGAAACTGAATGTCCCTCATCTGAAACCTTGCTCCTGCACCACAGCTGTGGAAGCAGCCATGTGTCCTAGTAGCTGTAGAAGTGCCTTGCTGGTCGAGAAACCTGCAGAGTGAAGGAAGAGGCCAGGGCCACTAGGTTCCTTACCCTTTCTAGGGGCAGGAAGGCTCTGGCCTGCTTTGTGTCCAATTCTGCACCTATAAAGGTGAGTACCTGGACAGGTTCCAGAACTGACTTTGGAATATTGAGAAGAAAACCCAGAGAGGTGAGCAGCTGCTGGGTAACTTGCAGGTGTGATCTGACCTGGTCTGGAGACTGACCTACAATGAGCCAGTCATCTAGGTAGGGAAAAATGGCAATCTTTTGCCTTCTTAAATGAGCAACTGCTACTGCTAGACATTTTGTGAATACCCTTGGGGCAGAGGTAAGGCCGAAGGGCATTGCTCTGAACTGGTAATGGCCTGAGGGCAGTTCAAATCTGAGGTACTTTCGGTAGGAGCTTCTGATGAGAACATGGAAATAGGCATCCTTGAGGTCCAGGAAGCTAGCCAGTCCCTGGCCTTAGAGAAGGTAAAATCATTGCCAGAGTCACCATTTTGAATTTTGGTTTCAAAAGGTGCTTGTTCAGATATCTTAGGTCCAAAATGGGCGCCATTCTCCTGTCTTTTGGGGGTAGGAAGTACCTGGAGTACAGACCTTGCCCTGGTGTAGGGGAGAAACCCTTTCTACAGCTCTGAGAGCCAGGAGGGTTGAGACTTCTGTTTCTAAGGCAAAGGTCTCTAGAGGGTTTGCAGGTGGAAAAGATCCGATTCTCATCTTTGGAAATTTTTTGAAGCTGAGAACCAGACCCAGGGCTTACTACTTCCAGGACCCACTTGTCTGATGTTAGAGACTCCCAGTCCTGAATGAAGTAAGCCAACCTGCCCCCTACAGGTAATGGAGAGCCGGCCCTGGGCACCCCATCAGGGTGCCTGTTTGGCAGGGGCTTTAGGCTGAGGGGTGGGAGCAGACCTGCTTGCACCCCGTCTGCCTCTCCCTCTGAAGAACCCCCTCTGAGCAAAAGCAGAGGAGGCCTGGGTTTGGTAAAAAGGCCTGTGAAAAGGCCTACCTCTACCCCTGGGGGTCTGCCTCTGAGGAGTGGCTTGCCGCTCCTTGGCTTATGCACTCCTATAAGTTGTCCTATATTCATCCATTTTCTTCATGTAATTCTCTGCTCCCCAAACAGAGAATTTCCCACCACAGGAAAATCCATAGCCTTAGTCTGGGTATCCTGTGACAAGCTAGTACACCTGAGCCAAGCCAACCTACGAAAGGCCACAGATGTAGCCATGACTCTTGAGGTTACATCATTAGAATCCACAGCAGCATGGAATTGCACCTTGGATGCCTCAATACCATCAGCAGCCACCTGCTCCAGCTCCTTAGCAAGCTGGCCAGGGGCCTGTTTGGCCAAAGCCATGACAGTGTCCCATCTAGATTTTTGGTATCTTGCCACATAAGCCATGTAATTTGCTTGTCTGAGTCCCAGGGACGCTGACATGTATTGTTTTTTAGCCATGGCATCAATTTTCCTGGAGTCCTTGTCAGGAGGACGTGAAGCCAGGGGAATATTAGCCTTATCACAGGCTGCAGCCTGAACTACTCCAACATGACTGCATTGCTGTGAAAGGAATTCTATCAGGACCTGACAAAGTGTACCTCCTGTCCATCTTCTTGTCCACAGGAGGCACAGAATTAGGAGCTTTAAAATTTTTATTGTTTGTTTCCTAAATGATTTATGTAAAGGGATAGACAATCTCTAGACTCTGGGATATCCATCATTTCCACAAAATCAGGTTCCTCTTGCTCATCCACAGCTTCCTCCAATGGGAGCTGGAGGTTTCAACAACCTTTATAAAACAGAAAGTGAGAAGGGACTCAGAAAGCGTGGGAGATTCTAAAGGTCCGTCCTGGGAGATGTCCAGTTCAATGGGCACATCCAGACTCTCAAAGTCACATTCACACTGTTCATAATCATCCTCCCCCTCCTCTGGTTCATAAAACTCCTCTATATCATATTCTTGAACCGGTGGAACCGGCCCAACCGACCTTTTGCCAGACAGTGGTGGTTCGGACGGAACCGAGAAAGTGACTGGACAATTTGTATAGCTTTTGCTATCTCTGCAGCAGTTGAGAAATACAGGTTACTCACCTGTAACAGGAGTTCTAGGAATGGTATATGTTGTTCATCCACACTCATTGGCAGTATCCTTGCCGCTTTAAATCTTGCGGAAGGTCTTCAACTTGCTCCTCCACCCACCGGGTGGTATAACTCGGCCCGCCCCATGGCGCCAGATCTGGCCAGCTGGAAGCTCAGGTTAAAGGTCGAGCCGAGAATGGAGAATGTAGGATGAACAACATATACCATTCCTAGAACTCCTGTTACAGGTGAGTAACCTGTATTCTAGGGACATGGATATGTTGTTCATCCACACTCATTGGCAGACTCCTAGCAGTTCTCCGGGAGGAGGGAGGCAAGACGCCTTACCCCATATACTTACTTGGGAAAGAGACTGGAGAACCGAGGCCCCAAAACCAGCATCCAGCGTGACTCAAGGTCGATGTGGTAGTGGGTAATGAAGGTGTTTGCTGACTTCAGGTAGCAGCCCTGCAGATTTCCTGGATAGGGACGTCCCTGGAAGCAGCCACCGTTGCAGCAGTATGGCGGGTAGAATGAGCTCTTATCCTCTGAGGCTCCATGCCCGCTAACTTATAGCAGAGATCTATGCAGGAGGTTACCACCTGCTTATCGTCCGCTTGGCTGCAGGTCTGCCATCATGCGGCTTCAGCGTGGGTGACAAACAGCTGGCGAACCTCTCCCAATTTCAGCCGTGCGCTCCTTATAATAATGAGCGCCCTTCTAGGATCCAGAGTATGGAGCCTATATTCGGCCTCCGAGGTGTGATTGGGGTAGAACACCGGCAGAGTCAACACCTGGTTAAGGTGAAACTCGACACCACCTTCGGAAGGAATTTCGGTGGGGGGCGCAGGACAACCTTGTCCCTGTGGAAGACCAGGTAAGGAGACTCGATGGAAAGCGCCTGGAGCTCTCCCATCCTTCTGGCTGGCGTGATAGCCACCAAGAAGGCGGTCTTCCACGACAGGTGAGAGAGAGCACACCTGTGCATAGGTTCGAATGGCTTGCCCATGAGCTTTGCCAGTACCAGCAGTAGATCCCACGGGTGGGGTTCCCGCACTGGAGGAAATGTGATCAAGGCCTTGAAAAAGCGCCAGACCACCTTCTCCTGGCGCTGACCGACTGCTTCCCGGCCCGCGCCCGTAAGCAGAATGGCTGCCAGGTGCACCCTTAGGTCACACCCAAGCCCTTGACTAGAAAGGGACCATAAATAGTCCAAGATGCTTGCCAAGGAACAGGAGGAAGGGTCCAAGCCCTTGCCTGACACCAAATGGAAAACCTTTTCCATTTGAAGGCATAACATTTTCTGGTCGACTCATTACGGGACGCCTCAACCACATTGAGGACCTCGTCGGAAAGACCCAAAGCCTGGAACTCTAGCCGCTCAGGAACCAGGCCGTCAGGTGCAGGGATTGAAGGTCCGGATGGAACACCTTCCCTGATTGACTGAGAGCAGGTCCGGGCGAGCTGGAAGCTGCGCAGAGTCCTGGAGCTGAGACTGAGGAGATCTGGTACCAGAACTGGCGAGGCCAGTCTGGGGCTATCAGAATCACCTGCGCCTTGTCCCTCCTGCCTTGAGAAGCACCTTGTGGATCAAGGGAAATGGGGAAAAGGCAAAAGAGGCCGGGGTCCATTGCCTCGAGAAGGCATCCCTGCAGCGAGCCCTGCTGAGGCGGGCATGGAACAGACTCAGCTCGTGTCTCCGTGGAGGCAAACAGGTCCACGAGTGTGCCCCAAAGGAGAACAGATGCTGTACTACCTCCGCAGGAGAGACCACTGTGGGATGCAGCCCCTATCCGGCTCAGGGCATCGGCCAGGGTGTTGGAGGCTCCTGCCACGTGAATGGCTAGGAGATCCGCCTCCAGGCTGCGCACAGTGACCAAATCACGGGAGAGCTTCCTTGCATAGAAGCATGGGCCAGCGTCCCGCCCTGGCGGTTTAGATAGTACATGGTGGTGGTATTGTCCGTCTGGACTCGGACCACTTGACCCGGAGGAAGCGGAGCAAAGGCGTGAGAGCTGAAGTGGACCGCCGGAGCTCCAGCAGGTTGATGTGGCATCGGACCTGGGGACCAGAGTGCCTGAGCCCGGTGTTCCCCAGATGGGCACCCAAACCATCAGAGAGGCATCGGTCGACAGAGACCGCCGGCTCGAAGTGACGAACGGGATGCCCTCCTGCAATTGATCTGGAACGGTCCACCACTGAGAGCATTCCACATCCCCTGTGTCACCGACACAAGCTGGTCCAAGGGATCGCAAGGCGTTGGACCACTGGCTGGCCAGTCCCCACTGAAGGGACGCATGTTCCAGCAGGCCCAACGGACCACGCTGGTACAGGCCGCCATGAGACCCAGGAGGCCAGGAAGTCCCGGGCAGGCGAATTGCCCAACCAGAAATGATCGGGCAAGGAGGAAAGAACCTCGGCCCTGTCCGCGGGAGCCGCTCTGGCTCGAAGAGTCGAGCTGCGCCCGATGAATAAAATCACCTGCTTCGCTCGAGTTCCGACTTGGCCTCGTTGACAAGGAGGCCCAGTTGAGAGCAGACCTGGAGGCCAGATCTCTGGACCACTCGCCTCCTTCCTGGAGGGAGCTGCTATCAGCCAGTCGTCCAGGTAAGGGTACACCGGACCCCTCGGCGCCCGCAGGAATGCTGTCACCACTGCCATGCATTTGGTGAAGACCCTGGGAGCTGGAGACAAGCCGAAGGGCATGGCTTGGAACTCAGAGAGATCCTTCCGCTCGAGGGCAAAGGAATCTCTGGGTGAGACGGACGGATAGGGACGTGAAAAAGCGTCCTGCAAGTCCAGAGAGACAGAACCACACGCTCGTGTCCAAGGATGGTATTATCTGAGCCAGAGTGACCATCCTGAAGGTTCGAGACCTTAGGAACTTGAGTCGTGTGGAGTCGAGAATGGGCGCCAGCCCCGTCCGTTCGGAACCAGGAAGTACCTGGACACAAACCCTGGGTCTGAAGGAGGGTCCCACCTCTCTTACCACCTCCTTCTGGAGGAGGAGAGTGATGTCGGCTCGACGAGCCGCCAGTGAGCTGGGATCCGCCCCCGAAGCTGACGGCTCTGAAGGTGGTGCCTCCGAATTCCAGAGCAGGCTCTTACCACCTCCAAGACCCACCTGTCACGTGGTAACAGCGGACCAGGCGGGCAGAAGTGCGGGGCGTCCCCAGGGGACCCAGGGTAAGGTGACGGGATGGGGCGACACCCTCAGCCCGTCACTGGGCAGGCTTGGAGGAGGGACCGGCCGAGGGACCTCCTGGGCCCTTTCCTCCTGCTCCTGTAGAGGAAGCCGGGCTTGGGTTTGGGATGCCAAGGCCGAGCCTGCTGGCCTGACGTTGCTAGGCCGGGCGCCGGGGGCACAGAAGGACGAAGAGCTTAGGCTGTGGTTTGCGCCTTTGACCTTCTGAGCCGGAAGAGACCGAGTCCAAGGTGGCATGGACTTCTCGATCCTCTGCAGGTGACCTTCCACCCCAGGGTCAAGAGGTCAGTCCCAAAAGGAACATCCGCCAACTTGTGCTGGGTATCCGAAGTAAAGGTGGATATCCTCAGCCAAGCCGCCGACAACATAGCCACCGCGGCCGCCACCGATCTGGCATAGAGTCTCCTACATCCAAAGCAGTCTGGAGCTGCTGCTTTGGCCACTGCCTGCCCTGGTCCCGCACCTGCTTAACCGTAGTCTGCAGATCGGCGGGAAGATGAGGGATGACCTCATCCAGGGCCAACAGGGCATGAGAAAAATGTGCCATGAGGGCGGCCGAACTGGCCTGGCGAAGCCGAGAGAGGACACAGCGTAGACTTTCACCCGACATAGTCCAATTTCTTGGACTCCTTGTCAGGAGGTTTGTCCACATCCTAGGCGTTGCAATGGCGAGAAGCTGTCGGTAACCAACCCCTCAGCAGAGGGTGTTCGAAAAAACCGGACAAGGAACGGTAGGGACCGCATACTTCTGGCCATCCTGGCGGGCAGAGGCGAGGACGGAAGCAGGCGCTGCCAAAGTTCCAGTGCTGGACCCACTATGGCCTGCGGCCACGGAAGAACCTCCGTCGGGAATCCCTCGGTCCAGAATCTCCGTGAGGGATACCTGGCCGTTTGGAAGCGGGTCGAGCTCCATCGGTAGACTCGAGATGAGCCGAAGCAGTCCTAGGAAGGACAGCGAGCTGCTCGTCCATTGGCTGACCTCCTGAGACTCAAGTCCAGTCGCTTGGAGGAAGGAGAAGTCATCTTCGGACTGGAAGAGTCCTCAAAAACCTCCTGCCTGAGCCACCCTTCACCTGCAGTGGGGTCGGTGAGTGAGGGTAACTGACAGCCGATGGGGTAAACCCTTAGCCGACCGAGAATCATGGTCGGACCCCAGTGTGGTGGCTGTGGAGGCGGAGTTCCACCGCAATGGTGGAGCAGCTGGTTTGGCCGAACAACGGCCTGGGTACCAGACTCCTCGGACAAGTCGGGGGTTGTAACCGAGCCGTTCGGTGACAGCACATAATGGCGGGAAGGCGCGGAGCGACTTATTCGACCAGGGAGAGTGTTGCAACACAAGGTCCTCGTGCCGTCGGCGTAATTTACGCCGAAGCCTCCCCTCATCCGAGGAGGAGGAGGCGGGCGAGCGACGCCGCTTACCGCGGTGCCGAGACCGAGACCGCCTATGACGGTGGGAACGGCTGGACCGCGAAGAGGTCCGAGACCGAGACCGAGAGTCCCGGAATTTCCGGGGTCGGTGCAGGGAGGTGTCGGCCGGAACCGACACTCTCCGCTCGGAAGGTCCATCCGAGGGCTCCGGAACCGGAGGCACAGGCGAGCCCACGGGATCCTCAACTCCTCCCGGGGGAACCGGGGAGAGGGGAATCTCGGCTGCTAAAGGCGACAGCCCGTCCAATGGGTCGAGAAAAATCTCGACTTCATCAGTGGGAGTCTCGGTCAACTGACCTGACGGGGACACCGTGAGGCCAGTGGCGAGCGGCGATGCGACCGAAGCCGACGGTCGACGGCCCGGGGAGAGGGACCTTTCCCGCTCCCAAGAGCGTCGACGGAGGGACTTACCCTTGTCCCTCTTTTTGGACCGAGAAAAGGTCCAGCAGACGCAAGCCCTTCTCCTTTAGTGGAGAGGGACAGACAAAGCTCCTTAAAGGAAGCCGTGTAGGAAGAACCCAGAGAGAGCGGGATAAATGCCGCGGCCGAGGAAGATACGGCCCGCGCCGCCTCCTCTTCGAGGGCGACCATCCGCTCGAGCTGATCCGCCGAGCCCGCCGCCGCGGACACCGCCAACCGGGCCTCCTTGGACTTCACCGGAGGGAAACGCTTCTCGGGACGGCCCAGTTGCAATCGGGCAGCACGGTCTTCGAGGACGTAGGCCGAGAAAGATGAGCACAGGTCGCAAGCCTGCGGGTCGTGCTCAAGGCCTAAGCAGTAGACACACGTGGAGTGTGGATCCGTCCGAGACATCTTCTGCCCGCATGGGCATCTCCGAAATCCGGGAGTCGATTTGTCCATCGCAGCCGCGAGGGATCGAAGACTGAAGTCTTTTTGCAAAATATTATTTTTAAATCCGAAAACGGAGAAATAGGAACCAGTCCAAACGCAGAGCGTTAAGGAGGGAACCTGAGCTTCCAAGCGGTAAGGAAGATCTGGCGTCATGGGGCGGAGCCGAGAGTTATACCACCCGGGTGGGTGGGAGGAGCAAGCTTGAAGACCTTCCGGCAAGATTTAAAGCGGCAAGGATACTGCCAATGAGTGTGGATGAACAACATATCCATGTCCCTAGAAAGAACTTTTGGACCCAAACTAGCTGACCTTCTAGCCCTTTTAGCTGGAACCGGCTCCTCAGAGCTGGCTCTTCGTTTGGCCGAGGAAGCATCACCCTGGTCAGAGGGCACTCCCTCAGGTTCGGTTGGAACCGAACCGGGCTGGCCATCCGGGTCAGCGGACTTTTGCTCTCCTCTCTCCTGAGCCTACCAACTCTTTCCAGGGTGGCAGCAGGAAATTCTTACAAATCTGGCAGTCTGCATTGAGGTGGTCAAACCCCAGACAATATACACAATGTGTGTGGGTCAGCCTTGGAAAGGCTTCCCACAGAACCACAGTGCTGAAACCCAGTGGGCCCGTTTTTCTTTTGGTTTCTCAGACATGCCACCAGCCTAACCAAAAACTTGCCCGTTAACGGCAGTCCACAAGCAGACACCTCTTATCAGTTCCCAACCGTGTCACGGTCGTGGAAAACCATAATGAAACTGCTTTTTTAGAACCGATAAGAACCGGGAACCGCACTCAAAAGCTTTAAATACTTGATTTTAAAGTTTTAAAACAACCTGATCAGTTCAAACCGAACCGAAAACATTTACAAGTTCCACATAGAAATAAACCTGATCTATTACTTACAATACCACAGACAGAGCTTGAACCGACCGGTTTACGGTTAAATAATATCGGTTGAATTTAAACTGAAATACTCTTTAAACCGAGAAATGAAACCAAGCAGTAGGAGAAATCTCCAGAGCGACTGTTCAGTGAGGCGGAGTAAAGAATCTGACAGTTTCAGTTTGAAATTATCCAGACAGAATGCTTCTAACGAGCTCGCGCTCTAAGCTCCATGCCTGGCATGGAAGTTAACTCTTTCACCTCCGGAGCAGTTCTAATGGTGGGACAAACTGCAATTGTCATAATACAGCAAGACTTCATGTTGTTTGAAGGCTAAGGCTGGATCTCACAAAGGCTAGCTCCCCTGAGCCAAAAACAGACTTACTGTGCCCAGTTAATTGCCCCTCTCTTGCTTCGATGAAACAAACCATCTTCACCCCTGCCACACGGTAGCAGGGCTCTGCACAAGTACCTACTTCACGAAGGCAGGAAATGAACTGGGGTAGCTGGGAATTGCCGGACTGCTTATGCCCCTATGCGCTGCAGCTTCTGAGTTACTGCCTATCACTGTCATCAGGAGGGAGCAGCGCAGGAGTAAGGAAGCCCAGAGAGCAGCCCAGGAAAGAGAAATCAAATCACTCCGGTGCCCATTCTGATTCCCAAAGAAACACTTTCCACTGCACTAAGTAGCATTTCAGGCCTAGTGCAGGATGTGCAGGGAAAAAACAACCCAGTGAAAATGGGGCCACATTGTGCAGCTTGCAAGGCTGAGACTGGCACCCACCCTGGGATTCCAACATACTGCAGAGATTTCTGATCCTCATTGAAAAAAAAAATTGCTTAACTTACAGGCTGCTGTCTTCAGCTCTGCCACATGGCAGAGTTCTGCTTGCAGAGTACCTGCCAAACTGAAGGCAGGAAGTAAACCGAGGAGAACAGGAAGTTGGGGGCTGGATGTCCCCTGCTGCAGAGATCTGTTTCCTGCCTGTGGATCAGCATCATCAGGAGGTACAGTCCAGGAGTAAGGAAGCCCGGAGACCAGCTTAGGAGAAAGAAACAGTTATGAGAGTGGGAAACCCTGAGATCCTTAGTATAACTGATGCAGTAGCTGAGAGTCCCCTTTACATCCAGACCATTAAGCTTCAATTCCCCTGAACTGGACTTGGCTATGAAAAATACAGGAAGGGTGATGGACTGGTTCAAATGAAACCAAGATACCACCTTGGGAAGAAATTTCCTGTTGGTCCTAAGGATCACCTTGTCCTTATGGAAAATAACGTAATTAGGATCGGTGCAGAGCGCTTGGAGCTCACACACTCTTCCTGCTGAAGTAACTACCACCAAGAAAACACTTTATCTCGGGTTCAAGCAGTTAGACTTGGCTTGATCCAGGGGGACTGGTGAGTGGGGTCAGAAAGTCCAAGTGTCCAGGGTGCACCACCTTTGCACTGGGTCATGCACTGGATGCAAGGGCACGGTGAGGGGCAGACACAAGTGAATACCTGCAACAGCCGGCTGCAACGGGGCGCTGGATGGGGTGCAAACGGATGGGTTTGCCACACTTGTGTGGGACACAAACCCGCTGGGTACAAAAGGTAGGTGTTAAAAGAAAAATTGCATCATATTATTCAACTATGCAGATTCTTAAAAAGCACCAGTGTAAAACCATCAGACCTAGAAGCCAAACTGTTCCCAAGAGAAGGGGGAGCCAAAACTGAACACTGTATGACTTACCAAAATTCCCTAACATGAACACAAAGAGTAACATTAATTTATTAAACTGCTTCTGATACTTCAGAAGAACTCTTGACAGGGTGCTTCTGAGCTAAAGGGAAATACTAAGTTAAGCAGACAGTCCATCCTTCTCAAATGGTGAATGAAGCCTGCTTTCTGGGCGAGGCCCAAATCTGTTCCAATAGAGGCTTATTCATTGTGGCCTGTCAATTGCAGATGTCAAATATAGGGTCTTTTTGAATAGTCAGCAGCCTGGTGGACCAGCTGGAGACTGACCTATCCTCCCCACTCCTGCCTCTATCAACTTGAGGAACCAGTAGAGTCGGAGATGGTGGTGGTGGCGGCAAAGTTGACAGAATATATAGAGGGACGCTGGGGCTGAGGATAACTGGTGAGACTCCAGGGCACATCCTACTCTAAGGGGCTACATAAATTCCTACACCTAGCCCATAAAGAGGCCTACATTACATCTTTACTTTATGGTAATTAGCTGTTATATTTAAATAAAAATGTACATATTAAAAAAAAAAAAAAGGCCCCAGTAGGTTCAATAGCGCAAACGCTGAGAAAATGCCTGCCATGCTGATGACTCAGGTTCATGCCCCAAGCCCAGGTCATCATTGCTGCATGCCAGCAGCAGGGCTGATGCAGTACCTCCAAGACTACTAATTTTTCTTGCACTGCTTCCTTATGCTCACAAAAGGACTGTGTACAGCAGATTTTCAATTCAGCAGTGACCCCAGTTCACATGCCAAGCCCAGTACGCTAGCTGGGACGGCTCCAAGAAGACATGTGCTTCCCACTCTGACTGCTCTCTGCTGGCTACAAGGAGCTGCCACAGGCAGGATATACCCACAAATTACTGAAGACAGCCATGCATCATCACACCTTTGTGCACCTGCCCATTTGAGACCCTGGCTGATAGTGTCAGAGGAAAGGGGGGAGAAAGCAGAGCGGCCATCAATAGGACACTGGTACACTCAGGCGCCGCATCAACCACTCATCCCACACTTGATTCCAGTCCAGCAAGGGAGGGAAGAACGCTCACTTTTCTGCTGACCCCATTGCAGGAGGAAGCAAGAGGATCCTGCCACATGGAAGTGGGTGGCAGGAGCTGGATCGTTACACACAGCCCAAGGGGGAGGGAATGGTTGGCTTGAAGAGGGGAAAAAATGCCCAAAGGAACAGGAGAAAAAGGCTCATGGGAGGGGGGATACGACAAAGCTTTGTTCTTTTCGTGTTATTTGAAATCAATCATTTAAAAAAAAAAAATTGTTTTACAAACAATCCATACTGGTTACAACCCAAGCAACGAGGCAAGCACATAATTTGGAAATAGACCCTCCTAGTTTACCTGAGGAGGGACACACCAAGATACAACACATCTGATATGGTTTAAGATGCACAAATCCACCACACCTGAAAGATTTCCATCCAGTGCAGCCGAGCAATATTAGCAGGCTAAACAACTGCACCATCCTCCATTTCGTCTCCAAGAGAGTATCACAAAAACTTTTTATCCAGTCTCAAACAGAATTTGCAATACCAACAAGTTTCACCTCAAACCGAACTGAAAGCTAGCGCTTTAGCCATCTGTATCTAGCAGTAATATTTTACTATGGCTTATCTATATCCTTCACACCAAGTTCAGAGAAAAATCAATATCACAAATGTGACTATCAAGTACAGCACCAACAGAACTTTGCTACTGGCATATCTAAATGTACTTTATGTAATAGATAATCCACTACATGGCGTGCAGTCATGCTCTGATATATGCACACTTTGTGTGCGTTTTGAGGCACAAGGCCACAGGACAAGTGCATCCAACTACCCAAGGCATGCGTATATCAGAGCATGACTGCACATCCTGCAGTGGATTATCCAACTTATAAAATGATTGGAAGGCTCTAAGGGATGAAAAGGAGGGCAGGCAGGTGGTCATTTAAGCAATAAGACATGACATGGGGTTATGTTAATGGTCTGTTTATCATCCTCTAGGGGTGTACTGTGGCACAAGGCGTAGCCTAGTGCCTCATGCCCCTAAAGGGAACTGACCATTAACATAATCCCTGGGAGTGCCTTATTGCTATTATAATTTTTAACAGTGTTAAACCTTGTTCAGCGTATGGTTAAGCTCTACATATTTTAACATGAGGCTATTAGAATGTTTACAGCCAGCTGGTCCAGTGGCGCTGGAGGTTGAGGCACTGGACGCTATATCTCGCACCACACCAGCAACCCGGGTTTGGGACCAAGCCCGGATAGCTGGAAGGCAGCAGGGGTGAGAGGACTGAGCATCTGGAGGACTGCTCTCCTCTCTCGGGAGAGGGAGGATCTGCCAGTCCACCTGCTAATGGCACTAGTGGTGGCTGGAGGGAAATACAGCCGGGAGGCACACAGCCGGCGCATCTGACGTGGGAGGGGCGGCTGAGATGAAAAGTAAAAATGGCGCTGCCAAGCTCTGTGATGGCCCCAGCTGCGCCCGTGCAGTGCCTCCCAAATCTGTACGCTGGCTTTCCAGGGGAGGAAAGAAAGTCGACACTCCTCGCCCCATCATGGGGGATTTCCTGGGAGGTTCGGGTGCAGGGATGCATGGCCGGTGAAATCAGCTCCTATAAAGTACATATGAAGGAAAAAAAAAAAAAAAAGATTGTTTACAGCCAATCAGAAAGAATTTCTCAGACCCTTTTCATAGTGTGGAATAATGTACAGTCACATGATGCGTTTCAACTCAACAAGAGACTGGATTTTCATCAATTTTTCTTACCTACTTTAGAAATGTATTTATAACATGCTTGAGCTTTTAAAGCATATTAGTACTAAAATAAAGTAGCCCCACACACACTATGTAATGGTTTATTTTTAGTATGCTAAATATTCAAATTACTACAATAAACAAAATTCCACTGCAGATGCATGGTTAAGATGTTTTACATATCTGGACCCTTTAAAGATACAGAAATCCTTTTCATCCAATGTGCCCTTTAGCAGAATGATGCATTAAAACACAATGGATAGAAAGTCTCCTCTAACCTCCTTCCCAGTAGGACAGAATCTTCTCCTCTATTCATTCACCACTAATGCAACAGAACAATAAAACTCTGTGATGCATTAGAGCTACCATAAGTAAATGGACTCAAAGAGCTATGAATAATGGAGAAGGCCTGAAGGGCAATGCAGCCTCAATCTTTGGGTGGGTGGGTGGGTGTGGGAGGAGCAAGTTGCTCCAATTCTAGTAGTAAGGATGCACTATGAAAATGCTTGCTCAAACAATCTGACCAGTAAACGCAGAAAGGGAAAGAACACAGGTGTGCTACTGATGCTTTTAAAGCAGATTAATCATTTTAATAGCATGATCCATAGGAAAATTAATTTTAGTAAAAATTACCACCACGAGCTGGTAGTTGAGGTTCAAGAGTCATAGAAACACACAAACAAAATATGATGGCAGATAAGGACCGCTTGGTCCACCCAGTCTGCCCATTTCCCCACCTAATGGATAAGCACCAACAGCCTACTTCCTCCTACCCCCACCCCCTAGAACTGCCTTATGACTGTCCCATGCATTCTTGAATTCCACCAGTTTTTGATGCCACAACCTCCTCAGGAAGGCCGTTCCATGTATCCAAAACCCTCTCCATGAAAAAAATACTTCCTCACATTACCTCTGAGTCGCCCCCCCTCCATCTTCAAATTGATCCCCCTTGTTCATGCACTCCTCTTTCTGAAAGATGATACCCTCCTTGGACTTTGTTGATTCCCTTGAGGTACTTGAAACTTTCTATCATGTCTCCCCCCCTCTTTCCTCAAGACTATACATATTAAGCTCTTTAAGTCTCTCTCACTCTCCATGTCTCTTCCGGTGCAGACTCTGCACCATTGTAGTTGCTCTCCTCTGGACTGCCTCCATCCTGTCTACATCTTTACGGAGATTGGGTCTCCAGAACTGCACACAGTACTCCCAGATGGGGTCTCACCAGCTCTCTGTACAGAGGGATAACAACTTCTTGTTTTCTATTCGTGATGTCTCTCCCTATGCATCCCAGTATCCTCCCAGCACTCCTTATTGCCCTCTCACATTGCCCATTTTTAGGTCATCTGATATGGCTACCGCCAGGTCCCTTTCCATTTTTGTTGTTGTTAGTATCTCACCCCCATTGTGTACTCTTCCCCTGGGTTTTCGTTTCCCAGGTGCATTACTTTGCACTTCTTAGCACTGAATCTAAGCTGCCATACATTTGACCATTCCTCCAAACTTGCCAAGTCCCTTCTCATCCTTTCCACCCCACCTTGTGTATCAACTCTGTTGCAGATCTTTGCGTCGTCTGCAGAGACTTTTCCTTCCAGTCCCTCTGCAATCTCACTTATAAAGACACGGAAGAAAAGGAGGGTTACTAGTGGGGTACTGCAGGGTCCAGTTCTAGACCGGCCCTCTTCAGAGTGAACTCCATTTACTATTACCCTCTGTGTCCTGTTCTCCAGCCAATTCTTTACCCAGGCTATCATCTTAGGACCCACTCCAAGGCTGGCTAACTTGTATATTAATCTTGTGTGAGACTGTGTCAAATGCCTTGCTAAAGTCTAGGAAGGCCGTGTCAACAGTCCCTCCCTGTTCTACTACTTTGGTCACCCAGTCAAAGAAATACATTAGATTTGTCTGACATGACCTTCCCACTGTGAATCCATGCTGCCTTGGGTCCTGTGCCCCACTGGCCTCTAGGTACTCAACAGTTCTTTCCTTCAGAAGTGATTCCATCATTTTCCCTATCACAGAGGTTACACTAACAGGTCTGTAGTTTCCTGCTTCTGCCCTACTCCCACTTTTGTGAAGGGGAATCACATCTGCCCTCCTCCAGTCCTCAGGTACCATCCCATCCTCCCATGATTTGTTAAAGAGGGTAGTCAGTGGTGTCACTAGTTCTACCCTTAGTTCTTTTAGAATTATGGGATGAATCCCATCAGGCCCCATTGCTTTGTCCACCTTCAGTTTTAAGAGTTCTTTCAGAACCCTTTCTTCTGTAAATGGGCTGGTATCAACTTCTGTATCAGAGTGTTTCTATTGTTTGTTTAGGTACTCCCTCTTCATTTGTAAATACTGAGCAAATTTATTTAGTATCTCTGCCTTTTCACAGTCACCCTTCTGCCCACCCCCCTCCCTTTATTAAGCCTCACTATCCCGCCTCAGTCTTCCTTCGCTCCTGATGTACCTAAAAAGGTTTTATCCCCTAACTGAGTTGGCATCTTTCCTCAGTTCAGGCCTTTGCTGTTCTGACTGCCTTCCCAGCTTCCTTTGCTTTAACTGAACAATTCTCTGTCCTGCTCCTTCTGCAATTCCTTGTACTTTCTGAATGCTTTCTTTTTCTCTCAACCTTCACTGCCACCTCCTTGAGAAACCAGTGGTTTCTTATCATATTGTTTTATTTGCTTCACACAAGGCTCGTTACCTCTGTGATGGCAGTTTTATTATTAATCACCATTGTTCTTCCCACCTCCTTCCTGCCCATTTGCTAGTGCATTCATAGGCACTCACCCATTTTGGCAAAGTCAGCCCTCCTGAAGTCCAGTACTTTTGCTTTTTGTATGGCTTGACTCTATTGCTGTGTTTATTGTGAACCATACTGTTCGGATGGTCGCTAGTTCCCAGATGGCTACCACTTCTACATCTGTGTCCTCTCTCCATCTCCGTTTGAGAGGACCAGGTCTCAGATTGCTCCTCTCAAGTGGGTTCCAATGCCTAGTTATGTAAGGCATGCCCCTGTAGGGCATCTAGAATAACCCCACTCTTTAGAAGTGGCTGCTGCAACTGCACTCCAGTTAACATCTGGCATATTCAGATCACCCATCAGCAATAGCTCCCCTTTTTCTGCCATTATAAGTATACTTTCTATCATTTCCTTGTCCATTTCCTCCCCCTGAGAAGGGGGTCTGTATACAACCCCTGTGTGGATTGTGGTGCCATTGCCTGCCTCCAAATTGACCCACAGTGCTTCTCCTCCCTGGTTACCCTTTTGTTCTGTTGCTTTGATTCCTTATCTTATGTAGAGTACTACTCCTCCTCCTCTTTTACCCTCCCTGTCCCTCCTGTAGTTAGTGTATCCTGGTATGTTTACGTCCCAGTCATGGTTCTGTGTGTACCATGTTTCTGTGACTGCCACAATATCCAGATGTTCCTCCTCCATCAAGGCCTAAAATTCAGGAGCTTGTTACCCAGACAACGGGCATTGGTACTCACTGCTCTCCATTTTTGATGGCTTTACCTTCTGAGCAGCATCCCCACTGACCTTTCTACCTTGGGTCTTTTTCTCATTTGGTACCCTGTTTTTTGTAGGGGAGGCTGGGGATTTTCCTGCTGCTTATCAGTGCCTCTCCCCTTGACTAGTTTAAAAGCTTGCCAATGAAGCATTTAAACAGACTGCCCAAAGACACTTGTTCCCTTCCTGGACAGATGCAGACCATCCTGCCAGTATAGGTTGGTGTCCTCCAGGTGGAACCCCAGGTCCCCAATGAAGCCAAACCCTGTGCCTACATTTTTTCAACCATTCTAAACTGCGGTGTAAAAGCACCGCCTCACCCATGCCACTGACAGGCAGTTAACTCTGAGAAGGATATTGTGTGTGCTACTTGTCTAAGCCCCCTCCCCAACTCTACAAAGTCCTTCTGCACTGCTCTAATCTCATGATGAGCCAAGTCATTTGTCCCTAGGTGGACAATGATGTCCAGCTCAGACTCTCGTGCAACTGTTCTCATGACCCTAAGGATGCGCTTCCTGTCCCTCCAAGCCATGGCACCAGGCAGGCACCTTACTTCAGTTTTCCCTGCTCCCCCCAGTTCTATCCCCCTAATAACCGAGTCCCACACCAGGAGCTGCTTCCTTTCCCTGTGGTGCCCTCTGCCTCCTTCCTGCGGGCCTCCCTTGTGACAGTTGTCTGCATCCTCCTTAGTCTCCTCTGCAGGTGCATCCATAGGGGAACTATGCTCCCCCAGAATGGTGTATGGACTGTGGAGTAGAACTGACTGGGTGTGCCTCTGTTCCACCACCCTTCCCCTCCCTGAGCCCACTGTGGTCCAACTGCTGTGCTTTCTTCGCAACCTCTGAGGTAGATGTGGTGGCTCTGGTGCTCCCTGGATGGGGGCGGTTCCCTTGCTACTGTCCAGTGCGGCCTGAAGACGGGCAATTTCCTCCCTCAGGGCAGATAGCTGTCTGCAAACAGGGCAGCATTTCAGCCTTAAGAAAGACTCCCAGAAGACTGCTGCCCCACAGCCCTACATTGTACTACTCCCCACGTAACTGGTCTACCTTGTTTAGTTTTTTTTTTTTTTTTTTGTGTGTGTGTGATTGGTGTGTTATATAGAAATATATATATTTATATATATATGCTGGGGCCTCAGAATCTGAACACCCATTATTAAAAAAAAAAAAAAAAACTCTTTCAAATGAGGCATCCGACTTACCAGTGTCAGCAGTTCAGAGATACTTGCATCTAAATCACTATATATCAAATCAAAACAGCAGCAATATTGTAGAAACTTGAGAAGGATATGATGTCACAGTCAGACAAACAGCAGGTGTTACCTTTAATAAACAGAAATTTAAATACCTGTAAATTTTCTTTCTCGGACTGCTGGTCTCCGGGCTTCATAACTGGGAGGTACCTCCTCTTGCCACGTGACAGGCAGAACAAAGCTCTGCAGCTAGGACATCCTCCCTCCCACTTCCTGTGATTACCAGTTCTTTCCAAAGCCATTCCATCCTGGTAGTCTAGGTAAACTTGGAAACCGAAAGAGACAACATTATCTTGAACAATCCGCTAGCTTGCTACATTCTGGGAGGGGAAGAAGCCCGGAGACCAGCCAGAGAAAGAAAATTTACAGGTATTTAAATTTTATTTCTCTCTCCCTATGCTGGTCTCCAGGCTTCATCAATGGGTTATACTAAAGCAGTACAACCCCAGCTTCCTGGGTGGGAAGAATGTAAATACCCTAAAGGAATCACCACCATCACCTGAACAACCAAGAACCTTGGTCCAGAAGCGGACAAATCCAGCTGGGAAGGACGGAAAGAGGAGTGAATAGGTGGCCAAGAAGCCACCACCTGCATAAGCCAACCAGAGAGGGATCATTAAGGTCTACCCTCGAGACGGCCATGGCCCTTGCTGAGAGTGCCTCAATTGGTTCAGGTAAAGGCATCCTGAAGCTGGAAGGAATAGGTTATGGGTGAATAAATACATCTGGCCCTAAAGCTTAGAAGCCTCTCTTTGATGATTTGGTCCTTGGAGAGGACCAATGAGCTGGAGCTTTACGAATGGAGGCAGTTCTGTATCACTTTTTTTAGGATCCAGAGCATGAAATTCGCATTCCTTGACCCAGTCTGATGAAAGGTAGGGGAGGAATGCCCAACCTCAATTGTCAAAAAAAGGGGATATTGCCTTCAGTAAAAGAATTCTGGATCTACTCCGAGGACCACAGAGTCCCAACGAGCAACTATATAGAAATACTATATGGGGATCTGTATGGAAAATATCTTCTAACATACTGATGCAAGTGGTTAAAGCAGAAGCTATAAGAATTGGGACCATCATCATGAGAATGAAGATGCCTGTTTGACTGAATTGAGTCTCCAGCCGGACTGAAGGGCATTCTAAAGGGGACGCCCTCGGGAGCCCTCCCACCTGGGGATGAGACACGCTGACTCTCCTGCCTGTAGCAGCCAGAGTGCTTCCAGTGCGTAATCTGAACCCACTGGGAGTATGGCTGTAGCTCTTTCTTGAATTCTTATGGTGGAACTGACGAATGAGGAGAAGGGATACCCCCTGGTGGGCATATGTTGCCACTGAAGCCAGAAGGGAAACTTGTGCCATATTGTGAATTAGAATAAGATAAGGAAGCCGGCCCGGTGGCGCCGAGAGCTGAGGCGCTGGATGCCACACCTCACGCCACACCAGCGACCCGGGTTCGGGAACGAGCTTGTGTCATTGGGGGTCAGCAGGGGAGGGAGGAGAGTGAGCGTCTGGAGGACTGCTCTCTCTCCTCCCAGGGAGGGTTCTAGGGGATGTGTCGCACAGGGCGACCTCTGGTGGAGAACAGGGGAATGCAGAGTCTGCATCGCTACGCATTGCAAGGGGGCGGTGCTGCGGCGGGTGTCGGCCATAGTGCCATTGACGCCACTGCACGACCGAGCATCGGTGGAAACCAGAGGGAAAATGGAAATACCATGCCCTCTGGGATAGGCGACGGCACCACCTACCATCAGCCACACTCCACAGGCCGGACTACCTCCTGTCCTGGGCCGAGCCCAGCCCGAATTGTAGATAAAGCGCCCTGGGCGGATAGAGCGGACCTTCCTCGGGGGGGCTCAGAGCAGAGGGGATAGCCGGGCTGGTGCCAGGATGCAGGGGCGTTTCAGACTAGGAGGTAGAGTTGGGAGTATGGTGGATGCCTGAGAGAGTTCCCCGTAGTGGCAGTAAAGAAATGAGTGTTAATAAATAAATAAATAAATAAATAAATAAAAGGAGAAAGCATCATTTCAATGCCAGAAGAAGTAAATCCTAGCTCTTGGGAGACTCTGATCAATCTGAGAGAGACAAAGCCTGCGCAGCTTGAAATGCAGCACAGTGCCTGTGAAGACAGTCCAGGCCGAGTCAGATTTTACTGGGGGTTGCATTTACATGTGAATCAAACATGTGGATCGTAGACCCCTTGGCTAGGATGAGTAGTCCAAAAACAGTTCTGCCGGATCCCCGGTTACCTTGTGTCGGACCCAGGAGGGTAGCAGAATTCAGAGTTTTGTAGACAGGCGGAGAAATCTACCCGAGGGGAGTTGAAGACATCGTCCTCCAGCTCCCATTTCCCTGGCAGGAAGACCGTGTGCCGCAGCCAGTCTGCCCAGATGTATTCAGAGCTGGGATGTATACTGCCATCTTATTCAGAGCCAGAATGAATACTACCATCAAGGTTGGCGGCACTGAAACGCCCCCTGAAGAGCCAGAAGGAGTTCCTTGTGGATTCAAGGGGCCAAAGGAGTTCCTCTGTGTATCTATGATCTCCCGTTCAACCCGGTGACCAATATAAGGCATCGATGGAGGGTTGTCCATTGTGCTGGATCTGGATTCCGACAGAGAGCATGTGCCTAGTGGGGAGGTCTGACCCAGAATCACGCTAGCCCTTTACGCAGCCCTCTGTAGAAATTCTTATTCGGTGAAGAAGCCCCAAACTGCTATAAAAATTGGTCCCCCCCACAAGCCCATTTTTAGCCATCTCTGGATAAAAACCACAGTCTGAGAAAGCTGGGCTGGATGGGCTGTCTGTGAAACACTGCCCAGGAGACTATGTCTATGAAGGAGAGCATGTCCCTTGAGCCTTATGCAGAGAGCAGACAGGAGGGAGCGAATGGAAAACACTCTAGGGGCTCCAGAAGACCATGAATTCTCTTTTGTGCGAGACCCCAACTGAGTTTGAAGCCTGCTCCCAGATAGGGAAGGGACTGCGGCAGAACTAAAGAGCTCTTACATCAGCTCTTGAGAACTCTGTGCCAAGAGAGGCACTGGACAACCTCCGCCCTGCTGGTTTGTCTGATAAAACTGTGGGGCCTTGGAGCGTTGACCAGGTGGGGAAGAGCTGTATCCTGGTTGTATGAGGAGCAATCACCATAAGTAAGGAGCAAATACCTCTTATGACCTTGGCTGCACCTCTGGGTGAGAGGAAGCATTTGAATTGAAGGCGATTGTCCCCACCTTGAATCTGAGGCATTGCTCGAGGCTCCAGATGGGGACAAACGAAAGGAGTCTTGTAATTCTATTGATGTTGTGTGCCTCAGTGGTGTCAGAGTTTCAGGACTAAAACTGGTCTGAATCCTCATGAGATCTAGGAAAAACCCCTTCACATTCGTGGGAGAACCTGCTCACCAGCCCCTGCCAGAAGATGATCAGGGCTCACTTGAACTTGCTTGGCCCTTGACAAACTACAGTAAGAAGTTGGCAAGGGAGCCACGCGAGGCCAACAGTGGTTTTGAGGGGGAGGTGAGGTGTGTTCGTGATGAACTATGCCCCGAACCTCTAGCGTGACTCGGCATGGGCATGTTTGTCCCTTATTTGAGGATGTGCCAGAGGCCTTCATTGCGAAGTTTTGATGTCGCCCCGTGACACAGGTGCTACCTTGACTTCCACTGCAGTTACACTAGATAGGGGAGGAGAACCATGTGCATGCCTGAAATGACCCATTCTGACCTTGAGCTGTAGGCGTGGGCATAAAAACCCTTTAGGAGCCTTTCAGGAGCCTGGTGACCAGGATTTATATCTGTCTCTTGATGCGGCATGTGCACTGTTTCCAACTCCCTGAATACTGTTATTGCCTCTGTGAGGTCGGACCCGTGCTGCGATTCCTTCATATGGTGTATTTCCAGGTGAATTCCTGAAGAAGTGACCAATCTGACCAGCCCAAACATCCAGAGGTGCTGTGAAACTTGGATTGACTGCATAGCTATTTGCCTGCTGAGGAGCCTAGTCTAGGTGCGTGAGCTGGGATCGTTGGCAGTCAGACTTGGTTGCCGTTCGGCTACAGATGCCTGGGTAGATACCTACCCACTGTCATGCTCCCAGGCGGCCCACGGCTGTGGGCTGAGGTGGTATGAAGGATCAGCGCCAAGGCTTTGAGGAGAAGAGGGTCACCCTGGAGGTGAGACCTCCCCTACTACCGGAGGGGGTGGCTCTGATACCTTCTGTGACCTGCGGTCATTGTTTGCTTGGAGAATAGACCTAGACAGCAGCAGGTGGCACACCAAGGGGATATGTACCTATGGCAACTCCTGGAGAGAATGCCAGGCTAATCCAAAGACCTAAGGGAGTAGGTCAAGCTCAGCTACTAAGGAGTATGTCGTGCTCCGCTGCTAGCGGGAACATCTGAGCGACTCTACTAGTCCCCCACTCCACACAGTCATATAATCCATCTGCTGGGAGATAGGACCCTTATCCAGAAACAGATTCCCTTATCTGCCCTTGTGGTCTGTTGCTCAGATCCAAACTCTGGTTTTAGGTCCACCGGGCTCATGGCGCTCAGTTCCTGATTTTGGCCACTAAGCAATTTGGGGCTGTAGGTCACCAGGATTCCTGACTTTCAGTTCTTGGCTGGACTACTAAGCAGCATTGTCTGTAATGGTTACTCCGTTGGGGGAGAGGGGCGCGTCGCTGAAGAAAATGCAGGGAGTACCTTTCGTTAACTGACTGTAGGAAGCCTCTCCTGGTCGCCTCTAAGAGCAGTAGTGGCCTCCGTCTATGAGCACTGTGACACCTTGAGTAGCTCGATGATGAACTGTGAACCTGGGTGGCCTGCTTGCAGAGCTGCCAGAGCCCTGAGGTTTCCATCGACGAGCTAAGAGCCTAAGGACCTCGTCAATAGCCCAAGTACTTTGCCGCCAGGCTAACTGTGCCATACATGTCCCTGGGCGATGAGCTGACCCTCTGAGGTGGTCATCGGCAGAAAGAGCATCCTGAGGATTCATCAGGGTTGAGGCTACATGAGATAAGAGGTCTCCATTGGTGAGCATTGAGACTCTAGGTGCTCATCGATGAACTGTGCATCTGGGCAGTCTGTAGTGGCGTCACTGATTCAATAAGGCATCCTATGCACTGTTGGCGTAATTTAATAATATGAGCCAGAGTGTTACATTGGCCGTGCATCTGAGGTGACCTATAGTGGCGCGCTAATCCAAAAAGGTGTCCTGTGCTCCTTGGCGCAAAATAACAAACTCTCTATGGAGCCCAAATAATAAACCCAGAGTCAGAGGTTTGGGCGGTTTTATGCTGGCAGGTCGAAACATGGCTGTGAAGCACGGCCTCCTGGATGAGCCTATCAAATGAAGAGCCCATCAACGGAAAATTGTTCCAAGAAGTGCTTGAAGCTTTAAACCCAGAGTCGAGGTTGACGCCTGACGCTTTGGTCGTTTGTGCCCCAGTGCAATGCGTGGCAATGTGACAAGCTATCTCCCATCTTGAGCTGCTTTGGAAGGGGCTCTGAGGGGAGCTGGCAGTTTGCTTCCATAGGCAGTGACTGCCTTGACTACATGTCTGCTGCTGTCCCTGGAGCCCATGAACAATAGAATTTCCCCTTAGATCCTTGGGCCCGACTAGCGGCTCTGTTGCCTTAGACCTCACTGACATAACATTTTCCTTGTTTGTCCTGTGAGCCAACTTGAACGTCGGGGGCCATCGCCATGAACCCGCTTATCACGGGATAAAATATTGAGAGGCCGCGCGGGAGGAGGTGCAGGGGTGCCAGTCAAACTGGGACCCCCCCAAAAGCAAAGAGAGCTTAATCATGCCCATGAGAGAGAGGTCAGTCTGTCCAGCATGCAGGGCTGGGACTGGGACCCCCTAATGACAGAGAGAGAGAGAGAGAGAGAGAGGGGGGTTGTCTTTGGGTCCACCCATCCCTGCTCTCTGTGTAAATCCAGTAAGGAAAAAACAGTCCAAACTTACAGTCTTGAAGTCTACAGCCCTGTCCCTGCAGTGACAGAGCTCTGCTGCAGAGTACCTGCTTCCTGCAAGGCAGGAAGTGAGAAGGAGGCTGTCCTAGCTGCAGAGCTTTGTGTTCCTGCCTGTCACGTGGCAAGAGAAGGTACCTCCCAGTTGTTATGAAGTCCGGAGAACAGCATAGGGGAGAAAAACAGTCAATTTTCTACTTAACAGATGATGCTTTAGTGTGCTAGAAACAGGCTTTATATTTATCATTTTGTAGATGTTAATCACCAAGATAATCTAGGGCCCACAAGGCAGAACCTATGAGGAATGGTCGGAGGCCCTAAACATGCATTCACTGGAAGTCAGGTGGAGCAGAGAGTCAGGATTGAGACATAAAAGTTTCTCAATGGTATAAATAAGGTAAACAGCAAGGACGTAGTCTATAAGAAACAAGATGCAGTTGGCCCAGTAGGCGCAGATGTAAGCTACGCTTGCGATAACAGCAAGCCAAGTTTGGAAACAAGCCCAAGTCATCAGGCCAACCCAGGGAAGTAGGATCACATTCCACAGCACTCTCCTCTGGGAGGGGAACACCCATGAGCTCTGCTGCAGTACTACCAACTTGGGTGGCCACAGGTGGCAGTGCAAGCAGAGCTGCAATATGGTGTGTGGGCACCTCATGACTGGGACATCTGTACACTTGCATGCAGAAAACTACTTAGTCCCCGTCCACGAGGCACCCAGGGGGGAAGGGACCAGAAAAAGAAGAAAAATATCTCAACCGTAGCAGAATGACACCTGCTTTCCTCACAGGCCCCACACCATTCACGGGGCTGCCAACCTGCATCCGAGATAAATTCCTCCCTGGCTTGGGAAACCATGAAGTACTGACAGGATCAGAATGTTAAATCCCAGGGACTGCATGTGATGGGGGGAGAGACAGAGGGAAGGTTGAATAAGGGGGCCAAAACATGTACTAAATTTAACAAAAAGAAAAGGGGGGGGGAGACAGGATACAGTCACTAGGAGCATCACTGAAGGTGGGTGGGGAAGGGGAGATTCAAGGAGAAACAAGATCTACTTCACTTTTTTTTTTTTAAATTCAAGTTTATTGCATATTTAGGCACAGGTTCAATTTGTGTAATACATTACAATTTACATATGTATTATCAATTAGAAGGTGATTAAGACATAGGTTACAGTGTCAGTCATTCAGGTTATACATTCAGTACATTAAATCCTTACAGCAGGTCAAGTTTTTGTAGGATTATTTTAGCTTACTTCCTCTGACCATTTCCAGTTATATTAGTGTCGGAACCATTTTTCCCGTTACAATATCTATGGAGTCCAGCGACCCACAAAGCAGTGTGTTCTGGAGTTAATCCTGTGGGTCAGCTCCTCCATGTCTTGACCTCGGACAGTGTTTATTGCCATTGCCAAAACTCTGGAGGGCAGGCAGAGCCATCTTCTTGAGATAATCTTATGGACTGAAGAAAGCAGAATGTTCCAAAGGTATATCCTGTCCCTCCCTATGTGCAATCCCCAGTACCAGGTGCTTTGGGCCAATTGGCTCAATTCTGATATTCTTTCAACTTCTGTGTTATGGCTCTCGAATAGTCCCCCAGATTTGGGCATGTACTTCGCTAAGTGTTGATGCCTCGATGAAAAAGGTGTCATTACTCCCAAACGTCAGATGTGACGCGAGTGGGCATTTCACATTAGTTTATACCAGTGGTCCCAGTACCATTTGTGGATTTACTGGCTCAATGTTAGGATATTTTTTTTTATTTGCTATTAAAGAAAACTGTATGAAGGACAGAGTGGAGCATTCTGTTTCCGGACTTGCATGGTGGTTCCTAAGGGCTGGGACACACCAACTGTAATACACTAGATGTGCATGCACCATAAGAGATTCCGCTCTGTCCAAAGTCATAGCGCTCTGCCCCAATTTGTGTTTAGGACTGCCCCCATGTACTGCTGTCTGAGTACCTAGAGGCCAGTGGGGCATAGGACCCAAGGCAGCATGGATTCACGGCGGGAAGGTCATGTCAAATGAATCTAATCAATTTCATTGACTGGGTGACCAAAGTAGTAGACCAGGGAAGGGCTGTGGACATGGCCTACCTAGACTTTGTAGCAAGGCATCTGACAGTGCCACACAAAAGATTAACAAACAAATTAGCCAGCCTGGGAGTGGGTCCCAAGGTGGTAGCCTGGGTAAAACACTGGCTGAACAACAGGACACAGAAGGCAATAATAAAAGGAGTCCACTCTGAAAAAACAAAAAGGGGGATAACTAGTGGGGTACTTGAGAGTTTAGTACTGGGTCCAGTCCTTTTAATGTCTTTATAAATGACATTGCAGAGGACTGGAAGGAAAAGTACTCTCTTTGCAGAGGAGACATAAGATCCAACAACAGTGTTGATACACAAGGAGGTGGAAAGGATGAGAAGGGAGCTTGGCAAGGTTGAAGGAATGGTCAGAAGTATGGCAGCTTGGATTCAATGCAAAGAAGTGCAAAATAATGCCCTGGAAACAAAAACCCAGGGAAAGAGTACACAATGTGTGTGTGTGGGGGTGTGCTCAACAAAAAAAAATGAAAGGGACCTACGGGGTAATCATATCAAGATGACCTTAAGGTTATAGCAAGCAATGTGAGAAGGCAGTAGGGAAGGCTGGGGGATACCGAGTTCTATAGGGAGAGGCATCACGAGCAGCAAACAGGAAGCTATCCCTCTGTACAGACAGTTGGCGAGACCTCATCTGAAGTACTACGTCCAGTTCTGGAGACACCATCTCCGTAAGGACAGAGATAGGATGGAGGCAGTCCAGAGGAGGGCAGCTATTATGGTGCATGGTCTGCAAGGGAAGTCATACGAGGAGAGACTAAAGGAGCTTAATATGTATACCCTTGAGGAAAGGAGGAAGAGGGGAGGCATGACTGAAACTTTTAAGTACCTCAGTGGAATCAACAAAGTCCAAGACGGTAGCATCTTTCAGAAACAGATGTGCAAGAACAAGGGGACACAATTTGAAGATAGAGGGGGGACAGCTCAGGGGAAATATGAGGAAGTATTTTTTCCACAGAGAAGGCGGTGGACGCATGGAACCACCTTCCTGAAGGGGTTGTGGGGTCTAAAACTGTGGGAGAATTCAAGAATGCATGGGAGAGAGACATAAGGCAATTCTTTTTGGGGGGAGTAGGAAGAAATAGGCTGTTGGTTAACTAGGATCTGCATCTTATCCAGTAGGTAGGGAAATGGGCAGACTAGGTGGGCCAAGCAGTCCTTATCTGCCGTCAAAGTCTATGTTTCTAAGGGATCAGGACTGATTTTGAAAGTCCACTGTCACCCCTAAATGTCTTCAACAGGGGAATAAGGGCTTGTAGTGAGACCATACAGAACTTCTTGTACTCTATGTGGAAATTCGGGTCTCAGGACTAGAACTGGGCACAGGTTCCCTGTCCACTTGGAGACTATGAAGTATCTGGAGTAGAAGCCCTGGTTCCTCTGCCTGACAAGAAATGGTTCCATGGCCCGTTTTTGAAGCAAGTGGGGACAGTTACCAGATGATCCAGAAAGGTCTCCAGAAGTTCCAGAGCATGGCCTTTCACAATGATGTCCAGTACCCACTGTCTGTAGTTATCTCCCCTCACTGTGTCAAGTGAAGGGAGAGCCGGCCCCCTCAACCACCCCTGAAGGCAATGGTGGTTGGAGGGAGTATGGCGGCATGTCACTGTGAACTGGTTGGGGTAACACACCCGACTCCAGCTTCTCTGGGTGCTTTGGAATGGGCACCTGGGGAAAAGGCTGACTGGCAAGGCTCCAGCACCTTTCATCTGCCTCGTTGATGGTAGGTTGGTCTGCCATCCCTGGCTGGTGGACAAAACTGACCTTGGCCCTTGCCCCTGCCTGGTGTGGGGGTACCGGGACTTGACTGACAAAGTCATCGAAGATGAGTGAAGGTCTTTAAAGCCTCTTCATCATGCCCAAACAGTCTGTGGCCTCTAAAAGGTGTTTTCAACACTGTTTTTTGCACATCATTAGAAACCCAGCTACAGTCTAAGCCATGAATATCTTCTCTTACAAATGCCAAAAGCAACTGCCCCAGCAGAGGCATCCAATACATCACAGGTTGAGCAGATCAAATGTTTGCCCACCTCAGCCCCTGCAGTTAAAAGTTTATTAATTCTGCTTTTACCAGACCCTCAAGAAGGGCAGCCTGGATCGGACATGCGCAGCTGTAATGACTGACAGTTTCTGGCTAGCTAGAATAAGCTTTGTGAGATGGTGCACAGTACCTCTCGTCAGCCTTATGAGGCACAGCTGGTATAGCATTAGGCCTATATTAAGCAGCATAAGTGGCATTCTCCAGAGCAGGGTATAGTGGAGGGTTGACTATAGAGGGGGAATTCTGGTACCTCCAAGAACTCCCAACAAATTCCTCTTTGTGGTGTCTTCCTCTTCCAGAATAAATCCCACAGTTGCCTGTATTTTCTGTATCACTGTTTGAAAATAGGGATCTTATGGTGGTGACACTGGGGTACTGATCATGGATTCCTCACTGCTGGAACATAAGGTGGAGTGAGTACCAGGCAAATACTTGTCCCTCAGTATAAAACTCTCCTCCTCCTCTTCCATTATGAGGCCTGGGTTATATTCATAGAAACATAGAAACTGACAGCCGATAAGGACTCTAGGTCCACCTAGTCTGCCCATTCTTCCCCTACCTGCTGCTAAATCAACAGGCCCTACTTGGTCTGCTACTTTTTCTTTTCTTTTCTACCACTAGGGTTCCCCTAAGCCTATCCCATTCATTTTTTCACTCCCCTACCGAATCTGGCCCACCACCTCTGCTGGGAAGCTGTTCCATGCATCCACCACCCTTTCTGTGAAGAAATAATTCCTCACATTACCCCTTAGTCTACCCTCTCCAACCTCGTGTCACAACCCCTTGTTCTAGAACACCTTTTGCTGAAAAATGCTGACCTCCTATACCTTATTTATGCTCTCTAGATATCTGAAGGTCTCGATCATACCCCCCCCCCCCACCAGGGTATACATATTGAGGTCCTCCAGTCTCTCCTCACGTGACTTTTGGAGCAGGCATTGCACCATTTTTGTTGCCCTTCTCAGAACTGCCTTTATCCTGTCTATGTCATTATGGAGATGTGGCCTCCAGAACTGGACAGAGCACTCCAGATGAGGTCTCACTAGTGATTTGTACAAAGGCATCACTCACCACCTCCTTTCTTCTGCTAGCGATACCTCTCTCTGCGCACCCCAATACCCCACTGGCTCTCCCCACAGCCTTGGTGCACTCTTTGGCCAGGATTACTGCTCCACCTCTGAATCTCCTACGCCAGCTGCAGAGCACATGGTCCTCTGGAGGGCCATAAGCTCTGCAACTGGCATCTCCTTGCAGTTTTGAGGGGCTGTGACAGAATGAATTTCTGCATATTGTATTCACTATTAAAACAATTTAGTGAACAATACTGATTGTGGGTGGTGATTTTCTTGTTGCCAAGAAAATTGCAGAGAGCCATTCTTGGTGATGTCAAACTCCAATCCGTCCATTAAGTACTGTACCCCACTCTCAACCTTCTGTCCCCCAAATGTGGAACACTGGCTCTCAAAATGTGGAACAAATGAGCAAAATGTGGAACACTTAATAAAATCTTTACCTAAGAAGCTCAGAACACTTAAAATGTTTGCATTTATGTTCAGAAAGTCTGTTATTAATCGAATAATATTTTTTGCATCATTACTATAGATTTTTGCTTTAAAATGTTAACAATGAATGTGGGACAAGTCCTCACAATGTGGAACAGAGAGCTTTTGTTAAGTAAAATAAGGAACGTACCTCGTAATGTGGTACAGTTGAGAGGTATGCCCCCTCCCACAAAACAATTGTGAGTTTCCTCTGCTTAGATGTGCACAGCAGCTGGTGTGATGCGAGTTCACAAGAATTTGGGGAGCTGTAGTCTAAAAAGAAACAATTACTTACTGCAGTAATCTTCTTTCTTCCAAGGGGTCCTTTACTAACATACTAAAAAGCTGCAGAATAGGCCTGATGGTCTGTCGTGTCTGCTCTGTAGCCAGCCCCTGATGGGTGCTTACTCTCCCACCCTCCCTAGCCCCAGAGAGGGTCATCTTCGGCTTCAGATTTTCCTTGTACCTGTCCCACCCCCTCTTGAAGCCTTCCACTGTGCTCTCCTCCACCAGACTCCCAGGCAGTGCATTCCATGGCCCCACCACCCTCTCAGTGAAGTAATGTCTCCTGTGATCTCCCTGTAATTTCCCCCCTCCATCTTCCATTCATGCCCCCTGGTTGTGCCCCCTTCCTTTAGTCTGAACATCTCTTTGGCTCCGCCCCTGTTTATTATTTTACATATCTGAAGACCGCTATCATGTCCCCCCTTCTCTCCTCTCATCCAGCGAGTACAGCCCAAGCTCTTCCAGTCTTTCCTCATAGGTCCTCCCTTCCATGCCCTGAATAATCTTGGTTGCCCTCCTCTGTACCCTCTCCAGCAGTGCTATGTCCTTTAGGTGAGGTCTCCAGAACTGCATGCAGTACTTGAGATGCAGCCTGACCAAGGTATTATACAGAGGTGGATCACCTCCCTCCTCCTGGATGTAATCCCCCTAACTATGCAGCCCAGAATCCTGTCTGCTTTTGCTGCAGTTCTGCAATTTTCAGTGTTATTCATTTTGGTGTCTACCAACACCCCCAGATCCCTTTCACTTCGTTGTGGCTTGTACGTGAGACTCCCAGGTATACATGGTCTGGGTTTCACCCCCCAGATGCAGCACCCTACACCTCCCTGGACTAAACCTCAGTCCCCACCTCATTAACCACCCCTCTAGGGTATCCAGGTCCCTCTGGACAGTCTCTCTATCGCTTCGTCCCCCCATCTGCCAGTGCTCCCAGTTTTGAGTCATCCGTAAAGAGACTCGTCCTACTCCTAACCCCCTCCCCATATCTGAGACATAGGCACTGAACAGGAGTGGCCCCAGTACCGAACCCTGGGGGACGCCACTGATGACCGTCCTAGGGGAGGAGACTATCCCACCAACCACCACCTTCTGTTTTCGCCCCATTAGCCAATTTTCCACCCATCTGTGCAGCTGTCCTCCCACCCCCATCCCGATCAGCTTTGTTAGCAACCCAATGTGGGGGACAGAATCAAACAGCTTACTGAAATCCAGGTACAGGATGTCCACCGGTCTATTTCAGTCCAGGGTCCCCATCACCCAGTCATAAAAATCTATGAGGTTGGTCTGACATGATCTCCCCAGGATGAAACCATACTGTTAGTCATACAGGTGCCGAAACCTATCCAGTTGCCTCCCGAGCCTCTCCTGTATAATGCCCTCCATTACTTTGCCTACCACAGACGTTAGGCTGACAGGCCTGTAACTTCCCATCTCCTCCCTCAACCCCTCTTTGTGGATGGGCACTACATAAGCCACCCTCCAATCTTGAGGCACCCATCCTGTCTGCAGAGAGGCATTAAAGAGTACAGCTAATGGAGCTGCTAGCTCATCCGCCAGCTCCTTCATAACCCACGGATGCAGCCCATCTGGCCCCAGTGCCTTACCAGTTTTTAGCATCCGAAGGGCCTCCCTCACCCTCTCCCTGTGATTTCTCCCTCCCAGTCCACCCCCTCATTCAGGCACCCATCCCCTTCTAGGCTTGGCCAGTCCTGTACCCCAGCCTCTTTCGGTCCTCTAGACTCCATCTGACCTCTCGACTCTGTCTCCCCTACCCTCCCACTGGGCAGGATGGATCCCCCGTCTCTCTGTAAATATCGAGGCAAAGTACTCATTTAGCACCTCTGCCTGATACCCCACCTCCTTAGCCTATCCCTCCCCAGTCCTAATCCTGCTGATCTGGCCCTTGCTTTCTCTTTCTCCCTATGTATCTATAGAACCCCCTGTTCCTCACTCACTCTGATGACCTCTAGTCAGCCAACCTCACTCACCCTCTCCCTATCCCTCTAGAGCGCTTAAAAGCGTGCACAGCAGCCTTTAATCCATCACCGCTCTGCCCTCCCTGGTCCACCAACACGGCTTGTTGGCACACCATGCTTATGCCTTACCCTTGTACATGAGCTAGTAGCATCTTGCACCCCTTTCTTAATGGTCTCCCACAAGCTATCAGCATCCATGTCTGGCCTAATCGTGTCCAAGCACCCCCGTAGAATCCTGCCCATGTCCACGAAGTCCACCCCCCTGAAGTCCACTACTACTGTATTAGTGCGATTGTCCAACCCCCCCCTCCGAGATGTGCCAGAAACCAGACTGTGTGTTGGTCACCACCTGCCAGCCGGACTGCACACCTCCAGGCCCCTTATCTGGTCACTGTCTGCTAGGACAACATCCAGTATCCTCCCTCCCTAGTAGGTTCCCCACCTGCTGGACCAGGAAGGCATCCTGAAAACACATCCAAGAGTCTCTGTTCCCTGGCCACAGATATGAGTGTCCCAGTCTGCCCTGGCATATAAGGTCACCCCGCATCACCCTACTCTCTTTCCACGTCACAGTGCCTCACATGTTCTCAGCTAGTCTGTACCCAGGGCCTCTTCATCGCATGGGGTCTTGTACACCACCCTAGTTTCAGCTCCTACCTCCCTCATTTGCAGGGTACCCAAATTGCCTCTACCCTCTACAGCCTCCTCCACCCCACCAACTACTATATATTTTTGATTATCAGCGCTACACACCCCTCCTTTTCCCTCTTCTCTATCCCTCCTAAATATTTTAGCCTCCAAGTTTAGATTCCAATCATTTTTCTGGGTGACCCATGTCTCAGTAATTGCTGCCACATCCGCTGATCCCTCAGCCAGCATCGCCGGGAGCTCAGGCATTTTGCTGCCCATGCTCCCAACGTTTATCAGGACCGTCCTCCACCCCAGCCCCTCTCCAAATCGTCTCGGCCCTGCGTCACCCCTATTCGCCCTTTCCTGCACAGCTCTGGATGAATTTACTTCAGTCTCCTGCCCCACTTTCGTGCCCTAGACCTGGACCCTCTAGCAGCCCTCCTGGATCCATTCTCTTACTTAACCCTTCCCCCTTTACAAGTTTAAACCCCACCTCTCGACTGTGAATCCAGCGAGTTTTAGTTTCAAGATCTCCCTCCCCTCCAAGTTGAGGTGTATCCTATCTCTGGCACATAACTCCTTGTCCTCCCATGTATGCCACCAGTCCCTCACCAGTTCATACCCTTCTGCCCTGCACCAATTCCTGAGCCACATTTGGTCTCCCCGAGCGCCCTGGGTACTTGAAGAATCCCCAAGAAGGAGATTGAGCTTCCTATAGAGTGGCAGACCCTAGCCAGTTCCCGGAATCTCACCTGGATTTCCAGCTCACTGTTCCCTTCCAAGTCATTTGTTCCAAGATGTATTAGAAAGTCTGGGGATCCCCTGCATTCCAATGCTAACGAGTACAGCAGGAATTTGGCCTTGTGTATGGATAGGCCTGGGTTACATTTAGCCTTGACTGGGCTGCTTTTTCCCTCCCCTGCCCCCTTCCGCTGGATGCCCCTGGTTATGGAGTCACCCAGACAGGATCACCTTCAATCCTCCCCCACTTTGCAGCTATTTCATTCCTTCCGTTGTGATCCCCATGCTGCAGAGAACAAGCTGGGGCTGACAAGTATGTGCATGCCACCATGCTCACTTCCATCTGGAGCATCCAGCATCCTCCCCCCAAAACCTCCTGGGTGGGACAGATTGCTTCCCCCCATCTCCCCCGGACTCCCTTTCTGGGCCCAGAACCCTCAGGTTCCCCACCCAGACACCCTATTGCTTCCCATTCCCCCGGACCTGTCCTCCACCCCTCTGCTGTATTTCTCTCTCCTCTCCTCCCACCTCGTCCCAGTTTCTCACCCAGGCTGGCCTCTCGCAGTACTCCCTCTGCCCCCTCTTTAGCGGGCTTCCCCCATCCTGGATGCCTGCCCATCTCAACTTCTCTCCTCCTCCTGGCCTCATCCTACACTCCCCATCCCTTTCCTCCCTCCAACCTAGGCTCATGTCCTCCCCGCCTCCCCTTCTGTGAAACTGTCTTATCCCTTTATCCCCCCAATTTGCTGACCAAACCCTCTCTGTCAGCCCTGATTTCCCCCACAGCCTCCTCCACCTCCTCTGCCAGATACAGCAGGTGAATCGATTACCAAGTGTGATGTTTGCCCCAGATTTGTCTCTCCTCTCTCCCTCTTGGCTCCTCTGGTCCAGCCACCTTGTCAGCAGTGAGTACAATCCGTTGCTTGTATCGTACCCCACCCCTCAGATAACCCATAAGACCCATGTATACCTGTTCCTAGGGTATACCATACTGACCTAAATCTATCTCTTATGAGGTCCTTTCCACCTTTCCTCACAATCCTCCCACATACCAGGCTGTCTTCTGATCCTCTGACCTCCTCCCCAAGTACTGCCAACTGAAAACACACTGGGCACCCTCCAAGCCTCCATGGCCAATTTGTGTGCCACCCACCCTATTTTCAATCACCCTACCTGAAAGATGCCGGCTCTGGCCCAAGTCTACCTCATTTTTGGTGTGAGCCATACAACCCTCTAACAGAACTAATTTAGTCCAGTATTACACAAGACCCTAGCCGTTTCCCCCCTCACCCAGCAGTAATCAAATCACAGCGATTCTCCCTCTTACACTACAGCAGCCAGTTTTCCTAGTAGTAGTAGCCCTAGTAGTCAGTTCACAAGCAAAATTTGCCCACCCCAAAAGCGATCAGTAGCAGTAATTAGTTCACACAGTTTGCCTCCTTCCTCAGCTGTAGTTAGCGCCCAGTCAATTTTTACAAATCAGCATCAATATGCCCTTCACTGGTAGTAGTCAATGGTATCCAAGCAGCACAGCATACAGGTCCCTCTTCCCCCCAGTCATCAACAATCCAGTTCATCCAATCTCGACTTGCCCTTCTCCAAGGCTCCACCCCCACAGACCATTTAACAGAGGTCGGTGGGTGGTGTGGGACAAAGATCAGCTCTCCTCCTCCTCTGATCGTGACTGGGCTAATGGCCTTTTATAGCCCAGTCACAGTGTCAAACTTTTGAGCCCTTAGCGCTGAATGGCCCCCTCAGCCCCTTCTGCTGCACCGGCTGGCAGCTCTCTTTCCCGCCACCGATGCATCTCTGGTCTGCCCCGCCAACAAAAAGCTCCTTTGCCAACCACCGATGTGGTTGCATCCTCTCCTGTCGCAGATGCAGTCCCAGATCACCTTCCTCCAGCCCCTTGCAGCAACAAGCCCCTCTCGGCCAAAGACCAGCTCAGGTGGCAACTTCTCATACGGCTGGTGCCCCAATGAACAAAAATCACGTACTCCAGCAAACAAAGTTTAACTGTTCTGATAGTTCCACCGCTTCCCTATGGCCCAGCTAGTACAGGCACTGAATCAAGTAGAGAAGAAGAAAACCAACAAAAGCAATTATCCGAACTTACCCGAAGTACCAGAGATACATGGTACATTACGGAGGAGCCTGCGATTTGTTCAGTTTCAAAACGAAGGACTCCAAGAGGAACCAGGGGCAAGGGGAGGAGAAAATATGCGCCGAGGCAGATGGAACCAGGGACGGAATCGGGAACACCAGAACAAGAAGGGCAGACAATGGAATCAATACAACCCCTAGATTCGATGGTGGTGAATATGTCTAATTATGCCTTGTCTGATGAAGAAAAGGTGCTACAGAAGGACCTAAGTTTTATTCCCACTACTCATGTGAGGAAGTTCAAATTGATGCTGGATCTGCACAAATTTACCAGAAAATTAGACCTACTAGTGACGTTTCATCAAGGCAATAAAGAAGACGTTACTGAAAACAGGGGGGGGAACCCCATGATTCAACTGAGAAAATCTATTTATACACCACCTAAAAATAATGAGGTGAGTATTTTCCACAGAGCATGTGAACGGGATATTTTACAGCTCATCTCAGAAAATCCCACTCCAAGGTTTAACAACTGCAGCACACAGAAGAAGGAGGCTATAAGGAGACTACTTTCATCAAGAGTGCCGATAAGGGTGGAGCAATAGTGGACCTTGATAAAGTTAAGTATCAGCAGGAACTACTGAATCAACCGAGTGATGGTGAATTTTATTTGAAACTGTCTAGAGATACCACAGACTAAGAAAATGCACTGATCTGTATTTGTATGAGATATTTTCTAATGGTGTTATTTCTAAACAGACCTAAGGGTTTCTAACAGATTTTCCTCTGCATCCACCGTTTTATGGGCTCCCTAAAATACATAAAAATCTCTGGGAGCCACCAGCAAGACCGATTGTAGCCTCTATTGGGTCAGTTACGGAACCCTTGGAAGTTCGGTGGTTGTCAGTGTGCTACCAGCTGGCACAGCTTAGGGAGGAGGTTGAGGGGATAAGGAGACAGTTGGAGGGACGGGGGGAGGCATGGTTGGGGAATAGGGCAGGGGCTCTCCCACTGAGGTTGAACCAAGCACTACAGGAAGGGCATAGGGAAAGGAGTGCAGGAGAGTACTCTGGGGTCACATAGGGACACTGATAGAGGGGGGCCCAAAAGGAGGATACTACCAAGGAAGCAGGCAGGTAACTGGGGAACCTCACAGACGGGGCCCCCAAAGGGAGGACATTCTCAGGGAAGTAGGCAGATGGCTGGGGCAGGACAGAAGGAAGCAAAGGGGGAGGTGGATCAGACCTTAAGCTCAGTAACCGTTTCAATTCTCTTCTGCTTGAGGATGGTTGGGAGGTGATGCAGCCATAACAGTGGTGGTTGGAGATGGAAAGGAGTGGAGGGCAAGAGGCAGGGCCAGATAGCAGGAAGAAAGGGGGGTACTTGGATCGTGGGAAAATGGGGAGCGGTGGATCGGAGGAGGAGGGAGTAGAGAGAGAGGAAAGTACAAGGAGAGGGACCAGTTGGGAGGAAAGGGCAAGGAGAGGGACCAGAAGTACAAGGATACAGTAAAGGCAGCTGACGGTTTATGCCAGGAGCATGACAGGCAGGGAGGGGCTGAGCGGAGGCAGGAAGGAAGGAGGATGACCCAGGTGGGTTTACCAGATTTTTGCAGAGGCCAGTCGCGAGCAGTGATGGGGGTGGCCGAAAGGGTACAAAGAGATACTCGGGAGGAGGAGGCATAGGATCAGAGGGAGGTGGCCAGGGTAAATAAGGAGGAGCGGCAGGGCACACAGATGGGGAAGGAGCACAGAGCCAGCTGGGGAGGGCCGGTAGAAAGGATGAGGTCATGGAAGGGGGGAAATGGAGCAAAAGGGGTGGTCAGAGTGATCCTGTTGGGCAATTCCATGATGAGGGGTATCAAATGGGATAGGCAGGGGGAAGCCTGCCCGGTTACAACAAAATGCTTTCCTGGACGAACGGTGCACAGGGCCAAGCATGAGGTACATCAGCTGGCAAAGGATTGTGGCGGTCCCCCGGATATACTGGACTACCTGGGTACCAATGACATTGAGGGAAATAGTGAGCTAGAGATACAGGCAGGTTCAGGGAGCTTGCCAGGGTCTGTCATGACACAGGATGCGCGATTTCCTTCTCGGAAATCCTGCTGGTGCCAAGGGCTAGTGGGGAACACAAGAGGAAGATTAGGAGATAAACAAATGGCTCAGGGGTGGTGTGGGGCCAGAGAGTATGGGTTGATGGGGATTGGGGGAGACCTGGGAGGATGAGGCTATATATGCTAGAGATAGGCTCTATCTCAATTTGGAGGAGGAAATCCTTAAGTTGAAAATAAGTTCGTTGGTGAAGGTGGGGTTTAAACTTGTGAAGGGGAGGATGGAGAAAAGGCTGTCGAGGGGCGATAAAGGAGAGACTTGGTCTCCACTCCCCTGGGGAGCTGGAGGAATGCGGGAAAAGGCCGACTGGTAAGGTGCTGACCGGGGATGATGGAATCCCCATGGGAACGCAAGCAGGAGAAATGGAAGTATACAGAAGGAGTGGAAGGTAGTCCTGCTAAATGCCAGGAGCTTGGGCAATTAAATGCCTGAGCTCCAGGCGATGCTAACTGAGGGGAGAGGTGGATGTGGCAGCGGTCAATGAGATCTGGGCTACCGCAGGGCATGACTGGGACCTGAACCTAGAGGGTTACACAACATTCAGGAAGGATGGGGGGGTGGGGGGAAGGAGGGGTAGCAATAACAGTCAAAAACTGTATTGGCATAAGAGGAGTGGAGGAGGTGGAGGTAACTGTGGAAGCGCTTTGGGTCACCTTAACAAATGGGGGCAAGAGAGTAAAAATAGGAGTGGTGTATAGACCCCCTGAGCTAGAGGAGAGTCTGGTGGCAGATGTTGGGAGAAACTGCAAATTAAGCAGGGAAGGTGGTGTTAGACCGGAACATGCCAGGAACGGACTGGGAGACTAAGGACATCCTTGGTGGCCAGGGAACAGAGGTTGCTGGATGTCTTCAGGATGCTGCTCCTAACTCAGCAGGTGGGAACTGACCAGGAGGCGCAGATACTGGATGTGGTCCTGGCGAAGTGTGACCAGATTGGGGCCTAGAAGGTAAGGGACCCGTTGGCAGAGGCGACCATACCTGGTCTAGTTCTGCCTGGACCTAGGAGAGTAGAAGGCTGCACAAAGACAGAGGTAACCGACTTCAGTGGGGTGGATTTCAAGGAAATGGGAAGGATCCATAAGAAGCATTTGGATGGGATTGGGCCAGACATGGACGCTGACAGTAGGTCGGAAATCATCAGGAGGAGGGGGTGCAGGATGCTACCAGCACCTGTGCAAGAGTAAGACGAAAATGAAGTAGGGCCGGTAAACCCCGCTGGTGGACCAGGAGGTGGTGAGGAAAGAAGGTGGCTTATAGGCATTTCAAGTGCTCCAATGAGTGAAAGGGATGGGAAGTGCGAGGTTGATGGTCAGAAGGGCCATAGGGTGGTGAGGGCAGCTAAGGCAAGGAAGCAGAGAACCTGGCCAAGGAAATTGGAGAGGAACAAGGGGTTCTTTAGATAAGCATTGGGGAAAAATGAAGGTGAAGGGCAGATTAGCAGGATTAAAACAGGGGAGGGATGGGCACAAGATCTAGGGGAGCAGGCTGACGACCAAATGAGATATCGCCTAGTTTTCACCAAAGGAAAATGGGGGCTGCATCATACATGGAGGAGATGGTGGAAACTGAGGCGGGGGACCTTGTTGATCGCCAAGTCTAGGGAGAGGGTGGGCCATCACTGGCAGGAGTGGGGGAAAACAGGGGGAACGAGGTAGCGGAGGTGGAAATCAGGGCAGAGAGAGTAAGAGAGGCCCTCAAGTCCCATAAGACTGAGAAAGCACCCGGGCCAGATAAATTACATCCCGGAGAGCTGAAGGAACTGGCGGATGTCCTGGCAAAACCCCTGGCACAGCTTTTCAGCATCTGAGGACAGGGTTGGTGCCCCAGGACTGGAAGGTGGCGCATATAGTGCCTATCCTCAAGGGAGGTGGCAGGAACTAGGCCCATCAGCCTGAAATCGGCTGTGGGCAAGGTGATGGAGGGCATTGTCAAGGAGAGGCTGGGGGAGGGGACCTGGAAAAGTCGGGGTGCCTGGAAGATAGACAGCATGGATTCTCCCAGGAAATCATGTCAGACAAACCTTGGGAGTTCTAGGACTGGGTGACAGAGCCTTGGACCTGGGTAGACTAGTGGACATCCTCCATCGTGACTTCAGCAAGGCGTCTGACCTGTTCCTCACGGGGCCTGTTGAATAAGCTGGGAGAAATGGGGGAGAGACTGGATGATCAAATGGATAGGCAATTGGCTCCAGGACCGGACCCAGAGGATCGTGGGTTGGCGGAACAGTCTCATCCCCAACGAGGGTCATTAATGGTGTCTTTCAGGGATCAGTCCTTGGGCCCCTCCTGTTCAATGCGCATGTCTCTGACATAAGGAAGGGTATCAGGCGTGAGATGAGTCTCTTTGCAGATGACTCAAAACTGGGGGCGGTGGTGGATGGGGAGTAGGGGAGGGTGGCCCTACAGGGGGACCTGGAGGCTCTGGAAAGGTGGTCCAGAAAGTAGATGCTGAGGTTTAATGCAGGGAAATGCAAGGTATCGCATCTGGGGCCAGAAACCAGGCCAGAGTACACCTTGGGGGAATGCTACAAGTCTCAATGGCTGAGAGGGACCTGGTGGATGTCAAGATGAACAACTCTGACACTTGTAGGAGGGCAGCGGCAAAGGCCAACAGGATGCTGGGATGCATTGCTAGGAGAATCACCACCAGAATTAGAGAAGTGTTACTCCCGGTATAATTGCTTGGCGAGGTCGCACCTAGAGTACTGCGTGCAGTTTTGGAGGCCACACTCAGAGAGACATTGAATTCCTGGAGAGGGTTCACAGGAGGGCAACCCAAATGATCTGGGGCTTGGGGACAGGACCTATGGGAGAGGCTCTAAGAGCTAAATATGTACACACTGGAAGAGAGAGAGGACCGGGGACATGATAGAAGTCTTCAAGTACAAGGGGTTAAATTAGGGAGGAGCAGTCAGGGTGCTCCGAAGGGAAGGAGGAGGAGGGTAACTAGAGGGCATGGGTGGAAGCTGGGGGGTTCAGGGAGACAGGAGGAGGAGGAGGTGGTGCTACTTCACTGAGAGGGTGGTGGAGCCATGGAATGCTGCCCAGGAGGCTGGTGGATGCAGAGACAGTGGAGGGGTTCAAGAGGGGTGGGACAGGTACTGGAAAGGTTCTGGAAGCAAAATCCTGTGCAGTGGGAATATCCAGAACTGGGAAGGAAGAAGCTAGAGACGCATGGCAGAACGGTCAGCCCCAGGGTGGGGTTGACCAACCAGCAGACACGAAGACCGTTAGGGCCTGTTCCTGCTGCCATTTTAGTATGTGGATCAGCATATTCGCATCTAGTCCCTCTTTGGTCTGTGCATGTTAAGGACACGACACAAGAGATCCAACACATCCAGGCATTAAATAATCGACGAAGGGGACTTTTTGGCCACTTTGGACATAAGTGCTTTGTATACAAACATCCCCCATAGTGAAGGGTTAGATGCTGTGAGAGAAGCACTATGCCAAAATACAGAGTTTACTGATCCATTTATTGAGTGCTTGCTGGGCCTGACTGAATTGGTGTTTACTACTAGTAATGTTTTTGTTTTTGACAAGGATTTTTTTCACCAGATCTAAGGGACAGCGATGGGGGCCTCATTTGCCCCAAATTATGTGAATATATATCTGATGGTGCAGATAAAGATCAGTTTTCAAATCAAATTCTATATCAAATCACAATTGGTTTTCTATGTCTGCTGATGATACTTATATTTAATGTTTGGAGAGGTTCTTTATCTTTTACAGGGTTTGTGATGTATTTGGAGTAGTACTAATTCTAATTTACGTCTTTCCAAACAAGTAGGTCAATAAACGTAATTTCTGAATTGGGGAAGGGGGCCAGGATATCAAGTTATTTACTAAACCTACAGCCAGGAATTCCCTTCTGCAGTACAATAGTTGCCATCCTATGCACATCCCTAAAAATATTCCTAAGGGGCAGATGATGCAACTGAAAGGAATACATCCTCCCCTATCCAGTATGAGAATGATGTAAAACATCTAATACAGAAATCTAAACACAGAGGCTATAATAGAATAGATTACAAATTAAAAAGTCAGTGGGGCAAATGGACAGGAACAGTTTGTTGGAAAGGGTTTCTAAAATGACCAATACTAATCACGTACCCCCTCCCCCCGAATTTTATTACAGAATATGCACCACATCGGTCTCAGATTGGTAACATATTGAGAAAGTACTGATATGCTTAATTGAACAGAGTCTTGCCTTGGAAGAAACCCCAGTTGGTGTATAAGAAGGGAGTAACCTAAGTGGACCTAGTTACAAATAATCACTTTCAAGTTTATTCTGATTCTACAGCACGGAGCTCTGCTTTCTTGAAATAGAAGTTGATTGAGTTAGAGACTAAAAGTTAGTTCGATACTGAAAGCATTATGCTTTACATTTTTAACTCTAACTCAAATCCCACGATGGCCGAGAGAGGTAAGATATACAAAATCCCACGATGCAAGACGATGCCTCTGTCAATGCATGGGATTCTCAGGTCAGGATTAAAATTTAAAACGCCGATGCTTCAGTGCTCGGTTTTTGCTTTGATACCACAAACAATTCAGCTTAATAATTCATGGTGAATCCCACAATTACAAGTGACATGGTAAAAATTGAGCTTCTCGCGACCGCGCCGCGGCTCGATGCGCATTCTGGAACTTAGCGAAGCCCGGGTGGTGGGTACTTTCGATCAGCCGAGGAATGTTGCCTTTGTGAAAAACAACCAAAACAGGTACAAAACTGAGTTTTTTATATCGCTAGATGTATTTTACAACACATGTAGAATGGCCCAGTGCCAGAACTTATACTGATTTGTATGCCCTCAAACGAAGGGAAAAGCTGACAGTGCCCCTTAAGCCAGGACAGTGATTTGGCTGGTGGTTCCCAGGATGCCATTACCAGAATGACCGCGCCACTGGTACTGCCGAGTGAGCACTAATGCTCACGAAGCACGCCAGTGAGAGGAGGAACTACACAAGACGGCTAGAGTATGCCGCGTGAACTTGGCAGCCACTTAGCATCGAGGAGGAAGACAGTTATCGTTGGCACCAGTGGCATACTGAGTCAGTCAGGAGTTGAGCTCTTGAATTACCGCTCCCGACTGTGAATGAGTCATCAAGGAAATCACAACCAGTGGAAGTCCAGCCCAAGCCACCGGGGCGAGCCAAGAAGCCCTAGCTGCCTGCAGGTAAGTTACTGACTGCAGTCTGCAACCTGGTGGTGAGGGAACAATGGTGTTGACTGCTCACTCTGAATACCTGCAGCGGGGAGATCACTGCACTCTGTGGATTAAAGCCACAGTCTTTTTTGCTGTGCTTGCCTTGCTGCCTGTGTCAGATGTGGAATACAGTCTAGAACCAACCACAGATTATGTTGTGTGGCACCTAAAATCACTGGCACAGGCTTCAACTACTCTCCACTCTAGGGTACCTATGCAACCTTTGTTTCCATGCCCTGTAGGAAGTGGGTTGGCAGTCTGCCTCAGAGGTGAGCGGTGGAGGTGGCTGCCGAGCCAGGATGGGGGGGGGCCAGGGTGAAATGTAAATTAAAAAAAAATAATAAAATAAATAATTCACTAGATCCTTCGGGTGTTCCCTGTGTTGAAAACTATTTTATTTTTTATTACCTGTGGATTCCCCTAAACCAGTACTGCATCTCCAACTAAACACACACAAAAAAAAAAAAATGTTGAAAGACCATTGGTCCATTTAGACTGCCCTGCCTACACCCAATATCCTCACCCCAACCCGCCCTTGGTGTCCTTCCTAGTTGCAGTAAGGAACACAAATCCTTTACTTGGCAGACTGGCAAGCCAAGGCTCCACTCGGCATCTTTTAGAACCAGGCTTTCTCCACTTTTTTCGTCCCAGTTCACCTGCCTGAACACCAGGTGTACCACTGCTGCAAAAATCTTTCAACTGAGAAGACAGTAGCTTAGCAGAACTGCCTTTTTACTCTTGGCTCAAGACAAGACATCACAAGGGAACAAAAAGTAACCTCCAACAACTCAGCTCAAGTCCCAGGGTCATTCCCAAACCAAGATCTTCCACATGGAAGCACTGTGTCCTAGCCTTAAGGCCGTTTCATTATCCTCACTCTACAGATGCCTATAAAAGTGTTTTCCTTTGCCACCACATATTTTGCAAAGAAAGCAGCAGAAACAAGTGGAGGTGCATTCAGAAACAGACCACAGCAACAGCACAAAGAGGCTACAAGAAAACACACATTTCTGGCAAGACATTATGATACTGGAGGTACCAGTGGCAGAGAGAAGAAACTGACAAACAGGAGGTGGGATTGGTAAGCAATGCACACCACAAAACTATTGTTTAAATGAGTATGGAGAACCCTCACTGTTGAGAACTCAATGAAAACCACAGGATTCAGTTTTAAACAGACATCCTGGCATCTCAGCACAGGCCAAGTGATTTTGCTTTACTGTCCTACAGGCCACACCAGGAATATGCCCAGCAGTACTGGAACTGCAGTGGTAACAGATTTGGAAACCAGAAGACCCAGAGGTACGTCCCAGTCACTTACTTATCAGGCAAACCTTGCCAAGTCACTAATCCTCCCACTTTGCTTCGGTCCACAGCAACTTGAAAAGTAGACTCAAAGCACAAAATACACAACATCTATGGCAGTCAAATATATACAAAATTACAGAGGAAGCGAGTGAGCAGTTCTCTTCCCTCTTCTCTGTCTGCATTTCAATGGTTCTGCTCACACAGTAGTACAGATGTCTACCAAGACCAGGGAAACGCTCCTCACCCAGCATTTAGCTTCAGTTGGATGGCTGGCAAAGGAAACTACCAACAGAGGACTGCAGTAAGCATAAAATACTGTGTACTTAACTCTTGGTGCCAACTTACTGAACAGCTTAACTGCAGCACTGGTGCATGCAGATAGCATACAGATGGGTTTAAAACATGAGTCGAATTGGACTCACTGGTGTAAAAAATGTGGGTCTAGAGAGGAACCTACTGGGTCAAAACATATATCAGTGGCAGATTCTGAACAGTTCACGTTCCCTTCCTTTAGATATCGTTATAGAGAAGGTGAATCAATATGGACCCACTGGCAAAGGAAAAAGGGGTCAATTTTGAGCAGGATGCAACTTTTGCCCTTTTGATGCATGTTAGCGATGTCCCTGCAGACAGGTATCCATGAATGCAACAAAACAAAATGACCATGACGCTCTGAGAAAAGGGAGGGGGGGAGAGAGAGTGACATCTGCTCTGAATATTTGTTTATTTACTTTTTGTTGACTGTGAAAGGATGGCTAGACAAGAGAAAATTATTCGCCTTAGTAATGCTGTTTCTTCTAATGGAGTCTTGCTGTATTCTGACTATTGCAGTGATATCCAACCTTTGAACTGCCCCGGAGAAGAAAGAGTTAACTTTCCATGCAAGGCATGGAACGCTGAGCCTCGAGCTCGCTAGAGACTCTGTCTGCTGTTATTTTGAACCCAAACCGCAAGATCTTTTTACTAGCTATACTCACTCGGTGTCCTGTGGGAAACTGTAAACTCACACTAGCCAACTGGCTACTAAATTTAATAAAATATTTTTGGTTCCAAGGCAAAGACTCAAGTCAGGAAACTCAAAAACAAAAAACACAACACACACACCCAAAAATAAGAGGGTGAGAGAAAGGGGGGGCACTTTGGGTGTCAACACTGTTCTGCCCACCCACATCCCAAAACCCAGGTTCTGAGAGGAGGTTGGGGAGACAGAATACAGCAAGACTCCATTAGAAGAAACAACATTACTAAGGTGAGTAATTTTTTCTTCAAACAACATGAAGTCTTGCTGTATTCTGACTGTACAGACTACCAAGCAGTACCTCAATGGAGGAGGGACAGAACCTGCTTTGAAACAGGCTCTGGCTTACTGCTGTGCCAAACCAAGCATCACTCCTAGCCTGGATATCCAGAGAGTAATGTCAGTGAAAGTATGTACTGTTTTCCAGGTGGCTGCTTGACAAATCTCTAAGATAGATTATCCTAGCAGCAGCTTGGGAAGCAGCTGACCTCTAGTAGAGTGAGCCCTCAGGCCTGAGGTGGGATTCTACCTAATTTTTCATAGCAGAATTGCATACAAGAGATAATCCACCTGGCATAGATCTCTTAGTGGCAGGTTTTCCCTGCCAACCTCACCATAAGTAAGAGAACAACTGGGAGTCAAACCTGTGACCCTAGGTGCGCTCTATGTAGTAGCTAAGGCCCTTTTCACATCCAAGCTGTGCCTCCTCCCCAGAGGAGGAATGGTCAGTGAAGAAAACAGGAAGAGACAGACTGATTAAAGTGGAAATCAGAAACCACCTTAGGCAAAACTTCCTATTAGTCCTGGTGACCACCTTATCTCTATGGAAAGAGATAAAATCAGGCTCCACTGACAGGGCCTGTAACTCATATGCATCTGGCAGAAGTAATGGCTACCAAGAACACAGTTTTCCAAGTCAAGTACTTAAGCTCTGCTGAGGACAAAGGCTCAAAAGGGGTTGTATACAGGGAGGAGAAGTAAACATTAAGGTCCCAAGCTTAGGCAGGGTCCCTGAAGGGAGGATGGTATGCAGCAACCCTTGGAGCAGTTACAGAATACAGGTGCGCTGAAAGGAGAGGGCTTGCCTGCTGAAGCAAGCAAGACGGCTGCCAGATGCACTTCAAGTGTAGCTGGTCTGAGTCCCAAGCTATTGAGATGAACCATATAGTCCAGGACTGTGCCAACCCAGCAGACTCTGGAGAAATATAACTTGGAGCACCAAATAGTAAACCTTTTCCATTTGGAGTTTAAGTCTTTCTGAGTGGAAAGGCTTTCAGAAGCCTTTAGAATATCCAGCACACCTTGAGAGAGATGCAAATCAGCAAATTAACTCTTGAAGAGCCAGGCCCTGAGATTGAGAGACTTGAGATTCGGATACCAATCCCTCCCCAGAGAACATATTAAACAGGTTGTAATTCCTGGGAAGAGACAAGGGAAGGTGGACTGCTAAGGACAGCAAGAGAGGGTACCAGGGCTGTCTGGCCCAGTCTGAAGCAATCAGAATCACTTTGCAGGGCTGAGATCTGATTTTGGCTAGTACCTTGAACAGGAGAGGGAAGGGGGGGGAAGCATACAGGAATTTCCCTTCCCAGTTGAGGACTAGAGCATCCAGGGGGACTGAGCCCAACACTGGGGGTCTGCAGCAAAAAAGAGGAAGTTTGTGATTGCCTGGGGCTGCAAAAAGATCTATCTGTGGAGTGCCCCATCTGGAGAAGATTACCTTTAAAATTAGGGGATCTAGGGCCCATTCGTGATGGCCCCGATATATCCTGCTGAGAGCATCTGCTAGGACATTGTCCTTCTCTGGGAGGTGCACTGCTATCAGAGAGGTATTCAGGGAATAGGCCAGAGACCACAACTTCACTGCTTCTGTGCACAAGGCCATAGACCGAGTGCCCCCTTGCTTGTAGATGTACCACACTGTGGTGGTATTGTCTGTCCTGATCTGAACCAGTTTGTTCTGAACAGACTTGGAAAAAACTTGAAGTGCTAGAAAACACTGCTCCGAGTTCTAAGAGAGAGTGATGTGAAGCAGAGATTCTTGAGGTGACCACAACCCTTGGGCGGTCAGATCCCCCAAGTGGGCTCCCCAGTCCAAGAGGGAGGCATCTGTGGTAAGGATTAGAGAATCAGGTTGAGTGACAAAGAGAACTCCTTGCCTTAGGTTGTCCTGATCCTGCCACCATTGCAAAGCCTGGATCAGGTTCAGTCACTGGAATTAGCTTGATCAGAGAATCCTTTCTCTGGGACCAGAAGGCTCTTAAGTGGAACTGAATGTCCCTCATCTGAAATCTTGCTCCTTGGACCACTGCCGTAGAGGCAGCCATGTGGCCCAGGAGCTGCAGAAAATGCCTTGCTGGTCGAGACACCTGAAGGGTGAATGAAGAGGCCAGTGTCACAAGGGTCCTTGCCCTGTCCAGGGGAAGGAAGGCTCTTGCTCTTATTGTATCCAGCTCCGCCCCTATGAAGGTGAGGAGCTGCACCGGCTCTAGAACTGACTTTGAAAGATTCAGGAGGAATCCTAGAGAAGTGAGCAGTTGTTGAGTTATCTGTAAGTGTGACTTGCTTGGTCTGGAGACTAACCCACTATGAGCCAGTCGTCCAGGTATGGAAAGATGGAGATCTTTTCTCCTTAGGAAAGCAACCACTACTGCCAGGCATTTTGTGAACACCCTTTGCAGCTGATGTTAGGCCAAGGGCATTGCTCTGAATAGATAGTGCCTGAGGCAACTCAAACCTGAGGTACTTTCTGTGAGAGCATCTGATGAGAATGTGGAAATAGGCATCTTGAGGTCCGAGAGACTAGCTAGTCCCCTGGCCCTCAGAGAGGTAGAATTATTCCCAGAGTCACCATTTTGAACTTTGGTTTTAAAAGTGCTTGTTTAAATATCTGAGATCCAGGATGGGCCACCATTCTCCTGTCTTTTGGGGTTAGGGTACCTGAGTACAATCCCTTTCCCTGTGTAGGGGTGGAACCCTTTCTATGGCTCTGAGAGCCAAGAGAGGAAGAGACCTCTGCCTCTAGGGCAAGGCCTCTGAAGGATTTGCAGGTGGAAAGGATCTGGTTCTCATCTTGGGAAATTTTTGAAGCTGAGAACCAGTCCCTGGCTTACTACTTCAGGACCCATTTGTCTGATGTTAAAGACATCCAGTCCTGACAAAGTAAGTCAGCCTGACCCTACGGGTAGTGAAGAATCGGCCCGGCAAACCCATCAGGGTGCCTGTTTGGCAGGGGCTTAGGATGAGGGTGGTAGCAGGTCTGCTTGTACCCGTCTGCCTCTCCCTCTGAAGAACCCTCTCTGAGCAAAGACGGAGGAGGAGGCCTGGGCTTGGTAGAAAGGCCCATGAAAAGGCCTGCCCCTGCCCCTGGTATGCTGCCTCTGAGGAGTGGTTTGCCTTTCCTTGGCCTGAGCACTCCTATAGGTGGTCCTGTACTCATCCATTTTCTTCATGTAGTTTTCTGTCTGCTCCCCAGAGAATTACCAATAACAGGAAAATCCATGGCCTTAGCCTGGGTATCCTGTGACAGGCTAGTACATCTGAGCCAAGCCATCCTCCGAAGGGCCACAGATGTAGCCATGACTCTAGACGAAACATCACTGGAGTCCACTGAAGCATGAAATTGCACCTTGGATGCCTCAATACCATCTGCAGCCACCTGCTCCAGCTCCTTGGCAAGCTGGTCGGGGACCTGCTTAGCTAGAGCCATCACAGTGTCCCATCTAGACTTTGGTACCTAGCTGTATAGGCCATATAATTAGCCTGCCTGAATCCCAAAGATGCTACCATGTACTGTTTATTTGCCATGGCATCAATCCTCCTGGAGTCCTTATCCGGGGTGAAGCCAAGGTATATTTGCCTTATCACAGGCAGCAGCCTGCACTACCCCAACATGGCTACATTGCTGGGAAAGGAACTCCATATCTGAGCCTGAAAGAGTATACCTCTTGTCCATTCTTCTGTCCACAGGAGGTATGGAATTAGGAGTCTTTAAAATGTTTATTGTCTGTTTCCCAAAAGACTTATGGAGGGGAACAGACAGCCTCCTGGACTCTGGGATGTCCATCATTTCAACATAATCAGGCTCCTCCTGATCATCTACTGCTTCCTGCATAGGAAGCTGGAGAGTTTCAGCCACTTTTTTATAAAAACAAAGTGAGAAGGGGACTCAGAAAGCCTAGGAGGAGAAACACCTGAAGGTCTGTCTGGGGAGATGTCCGGGTCAATGGGCACATCCAGACTTTCATAATCACCATCACTATCCTCATACTCTCCCTCCTCCGGTTCATAAAAATTCTCTAAATTATAATCCGGAACCGGGGGAACCGACCAAACCGAGCCCCTAACCGATGGTGCCAGTTTGGTCAGAACCGAAGGTAGCGACTGAACAATCCTTATCGCTTTGGCTATTTCATCAGTGGTTGGAGAAAGAACTTGTCGATCCGACCCGGCTGACTTATCCCTTTTCTTTTAACCGGAACAGACTCCTCAGAGTCGGTTCTCCTTTTTCCCGAAGAAGTTTCGCCCTGGTCAGAGGACACTCCTTCTGGTTCGGTTGGAACCGAACCGGGCTGGCCATCCAGGTCAGCAGACTTCTTGGCCTCCCTTTCCCTCAGCCTACCTACTCTTTTCCAGGGTAGCTGTAGGAAAACTTTTACAAATCTGGCAGTCTGGATCGAGGTGGCCAAACCCCAGACAATAAACACAGCAAAGGCTTCCCCACACACACTACAGTGTTGAAACCCAGTCGGCCCGGTTTTTCTCTTGGGTTTCTCAGTCATGGCCAGTCCTAACTAAACTTACCCTTTTTTCGGCAATCCGCCAGGCAAGACACCCTTATCGGTTCCTGACCGTGTTATGGGTCGTGGAAAAAAACGTAATGAAATCCGTTTTTTTTTTTTTTTTTTTTTTATAACCAATAAGGACCGGTTACCACACTCTAAAAACAGAATAAACTTTATTTTTTTTACAAACCTGATCGGTTCAAACCGAACCGATCCGACGTTTACAAGTTCCACACAGAAACTAATAACAATAAACCTATCTAGTACTCACGGTACCACAGACAGGTTACATAGAAGAAATTTGGTTAAACCGAGGGGAAAAACGACACTTTAACCGACTAATTTGAACCGAGCAAAGGAGAAATCTCTAGAGCTACTGTTCAGTGAGGCGGAGTAAAGAATCTGGCGGTTTGGGTTCAAACAACACAGTCTCAACCGAGCTCGAGCTCAGCGTTCCATGCCTTGCAGGGAAAGTTAACTCTTTCCTCTCCAGGGCAGTTCAAAGGTTGGATATCACTGCAATAGTCAGAATACAGCAAGACTTCATGTTGTTTGAATGCTGTATATTTTCAGCCGGGGTGGTGTGTTCAAATGCAAACCAACAAACAGAATCAGACCAAGCTCTTGGTGGTATTTTAGGCCCTGTACACACACTAGGGAACTTAAAATGGTTTAACTGCCTTAAACCGTTGTACGCCCTTCAAACAGTTTGCGCATACGCTGTAAACACAGTTAAAACCATGTTACAACTATGTTCCAAAAATACAGGTTACTCACCTGTAACAGAAGTTCTAGGAATGGTATACGTTGTTCATCCACACTGTCTGGCAGGTTCCTTGCCGCTTTAAATCTTGCCGGAAGGTCTTCAAGCTGCTGGCTCCTCCCACCCACCCGGGTGGTAAAACTCTCGGCTCCGCCCCATGGCGCTAGATCTAGCCAGCTGAAATAGGTTGAAGCGTCGAAGCCGGGGAGGCGGTGGGTAGTGTGGATGAGACAACATATACCATTCTAGAACTCCTGTTACAGAGTAAAGCATTACTGGGAGCAACTACTGCATTCGGGGCCAAGGGGCGGTAGGACTGAGGATAATATCGGCGGTGATACTAGGTGGATTAGTGAATTTGTACAGTAAACTATGGGAGCGATTGCCAGAGTTTATTCTGGGGCTGCAGCGGTGAGACTGGGAACTGCTCTAAAACTAACAAATTACCTTAGTAGGTGAGTGTCTGTGGGGACATGGGTGGGGAAGGGTGGTGGGGGTTCCGGGCTACAGTACTTCTGTCTCCGATTATGAGGGATGTCCTCATTTCACCCCTCAAAATTGATTTGTTTTTCCTCTGTCCTCACATAAGAGATGCTGACAAGACAGAGAAGGTGCTGTAAATTCAGACTTTAAAGCAGAAATATATATCGTGGAGTCAGAAATGAACACAAATAAGTAAAGGCAATGGGTTCAACAGTGTAAACGATAAAAGCAGCAGTATTCATGTCATCAATGGTTGAGAGGTATGGTGGTGGGAGGGTTGTCACTGCAACAGTGACTCAGAGCTTTAAGTTTTTGGCAGGCCATGCTGGAAGGCTGAAATGGATGGGGATTTTGGCAGGTACCCCATGGGTGGAGGGTGATTAGCCACTGAGATGGGTGGGAGGATGGCTTTAGTGGTTCTGGGAGAGGGACAAGGGTGGGAGGGTATGATATTCAGTGCGTGTGTGTGTATATATATATATATATATATATATATATATATATATATATATATATATACACACACACACACACACGCATATACATATACACACACACACACACACACACACACACACACACACACACACACACATACACAACACACTGATGAAACAGATCTGAAGCCAAGACAGAACCAATTTTAATAAAAAAAAAAAAACCTTTATTTAGGTTATAGTATTTAAGCATTTTGATTTTGCTAATCAAATCAAGGCATGCGCTATTCATTTTCACAGTTGATTAGCACTTTCACGCGCAAAACTATTAATCAATTTTCGGAGCTTATTTAAAACCCTGCTACGTGTGCGTGCGCCACTGATTTCAATGGGGGTTTTTTTTCTATGCATTTTAATAAAATTTACAATTGAGATTTTAACAAATCAAAGTGACCTCTTGACTAACAGGGACCTTGTTACCACATGAGGTAATGGTGGCTCAGAGTCAAACTCGATTAGGTATCCTTTGCACATGATGTCTAAACCCGTCTGCCTGTTGTGGTATGCATCTATTCCTCATGAAAATTGCAAAGCTTGCCCCCTTAGCAAGAATGGGTCCAGGCTGTGCAGTATGCAAGGTTGAGCCTGGAGCCCGTCAGCAATGAGCCCCACTCGAGGATGGGTTTAAAGGCTTTCACTGAGATAGCTCCCCCGGCCCTGTCAGGCGACACTTCCTCCTCCTCTGAAGCTACACTGGTTCCAGGAGAAGAACCCCATTTGTTTGCCCAAGAAGTTCTGTTCTTCCCTTTGATGCAATTTCGGCACAAGAAATTCCACCACTGACCTGCAAACCCAGACTTTTCTCTGGTTTTAAACTATGGCAAGCGCACCAGTAATGACACTGTAGTGCAACATGAGAGGGGTGCTGCACTTCTGAGGTGCAGTCTTTCGAATGAGACGTTAAACCGAGGTCCTATCTGCCTGGATTGGTGGTAGTTCAGATGGATGTTAAAGATCCCATGGCACTTATTGAAGAGAGCAGGGGAATTTCCCTGGTGTCCTGGCCAAATTTCCCTCATTCACTAAAAATACCACTGACAGCTTAATCTGGTTCAAGGTCAGCTGGCATTCATCTGTATCCCCCTTCCCCAGGTCGTGCCTGATATAGGCATAAAATATAAAATAGGCAGGATTTGTCTAGTGCACTTACCCGGTCAACAAAAACTAAATAAATAAAAATAAATAGTGGTTTCCCCGGATTCTTTCTCCACTTCTTTGAAGGCGGAGCCAGACAGAAGATAACCTTAATGCTGCCGGGGCCCTGCTGACCAGAACTTATCACTGGTCTTTGTCTGCAGCCTGCACTGCATAGTGGTTTCCTAGATTATACTAACATACTACAATGGCAGCAGAATAGGCCTAACAGTCTTTCGTGTTTGCTGGTTTGGTCAGCCCCCACCCTAAAAGCTGACCTTGCTTCCCCCCCTTGCCTTCTCTGGCTTCTCCCTTCCCAGTTCCGGATATTCTCGCTGCACTGGATTTTGCTTCCAGAACCCTTCCCCTGTACCTGTCCCACCCCCTCTTGAACCCCTCCACTGTCTCTGCCTCCACCAGCCCCCTGGGAAGCGCATTCCATGGTTCCACCACCCTCTCGGTGAAGTAGCACCTCCTCCTTTCTCCCTGAATCTTCCCCCTCCAGCTTCCACCCATGCCATCTAGTTGCCCCCTCCTCCTTCCTTCGAAGCACCCTATTTACCCCCTTCATGTACCTGAAGACCTCTATCATGTCCCCCCCGGGCCCTTCTCTTCCAATATGTACATATTTAGCTCTTCAAGCCTCTCCCCATAGGTCCTGTCCCCCAAGCCCCAAGTCATTTTTGGTTGCCCTCCTCTGGACCCTCTCCAAGAATTTAATGTCCCTCTTTAAGTGTGGCCTCCAAAACGGCACGCAGTACTTGAGGAGTGGCCTCACCAAGCAGTTATACAAATGGAGTATCACTTCCCTCCTTCTGGAGGTGATCCCCTAGCAATGCATCCCATCATCCTGTTGGCTGCTGCCCTCCTACAAGTCTCAGAGTTGTTCATCTTGACATCCACCACCACCCCCAGGTCCCTCTCAGCCAGAGACTTGTAGCATTCTCCCCTCCCCCCCCCGGGTGTACACTTGGCCCGGGTTTCTGGCCCCCAGGTGCAGTACCTTGCATTTCTCTGCACTGAACCTCAGCTTCCATTTTCTAGACCATCTTCCAGAGCTCCAAGTCCCCTGTAGGGCTCCTCCCTCCTCCCATCCACCCGCCCCCCAGTTTTGAGTCATCCACAAGAGACTCATTTCACTCCTGATACCTGTCCTTATGTCAGAGACTTAGGCGATGAACAGGAGGGGCCCAAAGACTGATCCCTGTGGGACCCCACTAATGATCCTCCTTGGGGATGAGACTTTCCCCGCCAACTACGACCCTCTGGGTCCACTCCTGAAGCAAATTGTCTATCCATCTGATCATCTGTTTCCCTACTCCCATTTCTCCCAGCTTATCCAACACGCCCTCATGAGGAACAGAGTCAAATGTCTTGCTGAAGTCTAGAAAGAGGACGTCCACCGGTCTACCCAGGTCCAAGGCACTAGTCACCCAGTTATATAACTCCACAAGGTTTGTCTGACATGATTTCCCTAGGACAAATCCATGTTGTCTATCGTCCAGGCACCCTGACTTTTCCAGGTCCCCCCCCAGCCTCTCCTTGACAATGCCCTCCATCACTTTGCCCACCACCAATGTCAGGCTGACAGCACAGGTGTCAGGCTAACAGGCCTGTAGTTCCCCGCCACCTCCCTTGATCCCCCCTTGTGGACAGGCACTATATGCGCCACCTTCCAGTCTTGGGGCACCCACCCTGTCCGCAGAGAGATGGTGAAAAGCTCCGCCAGGGGTTTCAACAGGACATCCTCAAGTTTCTTCAGCACTCTGGGATGTAATTTATCCGGCCCCAGTGCTTTCCCCGTCTTAAGGGACTTGAGGGCTTCCCTCACTCTCTGTGCTGTGATTTCCGACTCCGCTACCTCTTCTCCCTGCTTAGCCTTCCCCCCTCCTACCAGTGATGCCTCCCCCTCTCCCCAGACCCGCCGATCGGTAAGGGTCCCCCCTCCTCAGTATCACTGTCTACCACTTCTCTGAGAATGGGCCTGAATAGTAGATAACCTTCGTAGGCAGCACTGACAAAGGGAATCTTGGAGAAGCATCTGCTTGCCAAGCGCGAAGCCAAAGGTTGTGCTATGCTGAAATTTGATAGAACATGGTTCTAGCAGCGCATCTGGCTGCTGCATCTGACATCTGCTGAATAAACGGAGGCTAACCCAAAGAGCTGGAGCTGCTGAAGTGCCACCTTGTTTTTCTCAAAATCTTCCACCAGCTGGAAGCTAGGACCTTGGCCCATGAAAAAGGGACTCTGGCTAAGAATGGATTAGCTGTTGCTGCCTTGAACTAAGTTACTTAAGCTTGGAAGACCACCTTAAAATGCATACACTTTCCTGACCACCGGGTCTTATAGAGTGGTCTCCCTCTGCTGGACTAATTTTGTTCTTTGTCTTAGCAAGATGCACAGAGAGATGCTCCTCCTCGTCAGGATGGGAACTTGGTGGTCTTTCGAGTCGCCATCCTGTGGACCCTCCTCTCCAGGGGCTTGGAGGTTGCAATTCGGAGCACTGGGGGGCCCAGAGCAAATGATCTGTTCATGATTCTATCAGATCTGGGGCCAACGAGGCGTGGCCAGTTTTTGGCCCTCCTGTGCGAACCTGTGCACCTCAGACTAAGTGACCTGCCACGGATCTGAACAAGCAGATGAGGAGGGGGACTCCACCAGGTCCTCCGCCCTGGAGGTCACTCCCTTCTCGCACCTCAAACAGAGAGATAGGTTGCAAAGGTGGCCAAAAGAGAGGGATTTGTATTTTCTTGATATCTCCTGCTCTTGGGAAGCTTGTCTACTGACACAGTGTGGCCTAATCTCAATGTTCCCGAAGAATGGGGTCCCCTCCCCCGTGAGCCTCAGGGAGCAATCCTCAGTGTGAAAGCATGTAAAGGTGACCAAAGCGGGAATTTTGAGGCTGGATTCCAATGCCCTTGAGGACCACCATGCTCCTAAGAACTGGAGCTTCTGTAAGCCGTTATGCCCCAGCGCTGTTGTCAAGAGTTGGAGGCCTTTTGGGACGCCCCGAGAAGCTTCCAGAGTTTACTGCTGTGCTTGAAGAAATGCTGCTTGCTAGCCCTCAATTGCTGCTGGGGAAGGGTGGCACTGTCGAGCGCAGTAGACTCCAGAAGCGCTATGGGGCTGTTAGCATTGTCAAGTGGCTGTGTGAACACTTCTAGCCATCGACAAGGAGATCACCAGTTACTGCCGTCGATGGGGAATATGCTCCTTAACCCAATATACTGCCTTCGACGGGGAGTATTTTCCTTAACCCAATATGGGGTGGGTACTTCAAGACTGGACAGTGGCCCAAATTGTGCCTATCCACAAAGGAGGATCAAGAGAGGAGGCAGTGAACTACAGTCCCGTTAGCCTGACGTCGGTGGTGGGCAAGGTGATTACTTGGTTTAAAAGGACAAAAGGAGGCTATTGCCCATCAAGATTATCCCCCACCACCACGGTGGGAAAAGTTATACCCAGGAGTAGTTGGACTCCAACCAAAAATCCAAACCTTTTTTAAAGGATGAAACTGAACTACTTTCCACCAAATGTTGCGGTAGTATGTTCCAAACTCTAGGGGTTCTCACCGTAAAATAATTTAACCTTTTGTTTAATTTAGATTTAGCCACATCAATTTGTTTATTATGGAAACAAGGGGTTATCCTTCTGAGGGAAAAATTTAAACCACATTGAGGCATTAGATCCTGGGAATTGTGAATTTTATATAATAATAATAAGAGCAGGTTACCTCTAGTACGTCTTAACTGAAGCGAATGTAACCCAGTTTCCTGGAATCTACTCCAGTAGTCCATTTTGGACAAATATGGAACCATTTTAGTGGCTCTCTTCTGGATTTTTTCTATTCTGTTGATATCTTGCCTTAAATAAGGGCTCCAAAATGGGAGAACCATAATCAGAACATGGCCTTACATAGGCTCTAAACAAAGGAATAATGCATTCCTGAGTCTGACACGAAGGATCTTTGAATACGAGTAAGAATGGCATTAGATATATATTAGCTATCCTAATACAATGATTGGTTGAGGACAATTTGTTATTGACTAGTATTCCAAGATCTCGCTCTACTAATGATACCCGAAGGGGAAATTATTTAAGAAATAAGTCTGTTTAGGATTATTTCTTCCAAAATGCAATACATGACACTTATCTGGATTGAGAAACATCCTATTTGAATCTGCCCATTTTTCAATAGTTTTTAGATTATTACTAATAGATTCCCTATTTAGTGATGTTAATACAGGCCCTCCTAATTTGGTGTCGTCAGCAAATTTTTAAAGGAGATGGTCTGAATTAACCTGCAAATCACTAATAAAGATATTAAACAGAGTAGGTCTAAGAACCGAACCCTGCGGAACCCCATTAGTCACACCCACTAACTTCCAAAAGCGAGCCATTTATTCTAACTTGCGGTTCTCTGTCCTATAACCAACCAGATACCCATGTAATTATAAACTGTGAAAATCGCAGATTAACCATTTTATCAAGCAGTATATCATGGGGAACCTTGTCGAAAGCTCTGCTAAAGTCAAGAAGAATTACATCCATAGGGATACCATTATCTAGCCCCATACTAATATGATTATAAAAGGCTACTAGATTGGAGGTACAAGAGTACCCTTGTCTGAATACATGCTGAGTATGATCAGTTAAATTGTTTCCTTTTCCAACATTTTTTTGACGATTTTCTCCATTAATTTACTTATAACAGAGGTTAAACTTCTTGGGCAATAAATTTCAGGCGTGGAATTATTACCTTTCTTAAATATTGGTATAACTATAGCTATTGACCAGTCATGAGGAATAACACCTTCACACAAAGATTTATTAAAAATAAGGGTCAATGATTTAGTTATAGCTTCAGCGGTTTCTAATAAAAATGTGGGATTAATATTATCTGGTCCTGGACTAGAAGTTTGTTTAAGGGAACAGACAGCCTCAATGGTATCATCTTCAGTAATAATATGAAGGGAAGAATTATTAACTGTTTGCCTAAAAAAAAATTTAGGACCTTCTTTCCTGGTGAAGACTGAACAGAACTGATTGTTAAATGTATTGGCAATATCCCTATCAGTAGAAATAATAGAATTATTTACAAATAGAGGACCCATGTATATATTATTCATTTTCTTATTAAGATGAGAATAATAATTTGTAGCTATCTTTAGAGTGAGCCAAACAAAACTCCCAATTTCTTTTTAGATTGTAAGAGCCAGTTTTAAAAGTTTTAAGGTTTTCCTATAGAAAGCAGTAGTTCTTTAGCAACTCCCTCACTTTTTTTTTAACAAAAGAAAAAAGCTTGTGTTTGTTTTTAATTAAGTTTTTAATAGTATTAAACCATAAAGAAATCTTCCCATTCTTGCTATATTTTTTTTTTTAAATATGAACATATAAATCTTCCAAATAATAAAGATTTCAGATATTCCCAAGATTTCTCAAGGGAAAGAAGGGATAATATTTCATCCCAAGAAATGGAATTTAAATGATCAATAATAATATTAAAAAGTTTGCTTTATTATAGTTTTTAAATTCAAAGAGGTTCAATATTTGCTGAAAAGATAAAGAAAAAGAAATTGAACAATGATCACTAGTACCCAGAGAGGCACAAACTTCAATATTAGATATGGAACTCCCTATATTAGCGATGACTAAATCTAATAAGTTCTCTCCACGTGCAGGTTCACTTATAAGTTGTTCAAGGCCCATAACCACTATAAGAGTAATTAGGTCCTTTTCAGCCAGCGTACTACCAGATAAGGAGGTCCAATTTATGGAGGGCATATTAAAAATCACCCAAAACGAGACTATTGCCTTTAGAGGTCAAATCTGAGATTTCTTTATGTAAAGGTAAGGTGTAATCCAAGTCAGATGTTGGGGGCCTGTAACATGTCCCAACCAGTAATTGGGGATGTCCCTTAAACTGAATATTCACCCAAATGGATTCAGTAGTACTGGAAAGAGGAAGATGAAATGAGGCTATCTATAGCCTCCCTGACAGAGACAAACCCCTCCCCTACTCTGGCTTTGTCGATCCTTCTGAAATAGCTTATATCCTGGAAGGTTCGGGATCCACATTGTATCAGGATCCCACCAGGTTTCGGTGACTGAAATAAGTCCAAAATTAACTGAGAGGCACTTAGCCTCAACTTCTGCCATTTCAACCAAATTTAAATATCTTGCGTTGAGAGAAAGAACCTCGCATACAGTGGAATCACTATTGAGCCTTTTTAGAGAACAGGAAAAATTCCCATCCTTACCCCAAATTTAGTTTAAAAGTTTATTAATAGCTGAATTGACACTTCTACCCAGTAAGGTACATCCCCTACGACTGAGATGGAGTCCATCCCAGCAGAACAATGAATTTTTCAAATAGAACGGTTCCCAATGTGCAAAGCATAGAATTCCCTACTAGAGGGTATCATCAAGGAAAAGCTAGTGGGGGTACTGGAGCAAATGGGGTACCTGGACGATAGACAGCATGGTTTCGTCCCGGGAAGATCATGTCAGACAAACCCTGTGGAGTTCTACGATTCGGTGACAAGAGCACTGGA